>JAMPIT010000896.1:3837500-5140000 GCA_026261815.1 Monarcha castaneiventris obscurior
GCTCTGCTAAGGCACATGGAGGACAGGAAGGTGATTGGAGACAGCCAGCACAGCTTCACCAAGGGCAAGTCCTGCCTGACCAGCCTAGAGGCCTTCTGTGGTGGAGTGACTATGGCAGTGGACAAGAGAAGAGTTATAGATGCCATTTATCTGGACATCGTGAAATGACCACATTAAAAAAACCAAAATGTTTTTGGAAAAGCAAAATTTGCAGGTCATAATTGTCCTATAAAAAAAAGGCCCAAAACCAAATCCAAAACAAAGAAACCCCACTGCTCTCAAAACAGCACTAAGAATTAAACAAAAAAATAAAACACACTTAGGAAAGTGAGAACTTAACACTGACACATAGAAAGGAACACATTCTCCCTATGGCCTCTGAAAGTCCATTTAAGTGCTCCCAATATGATTATTCCTACCTTCAACTTTCTATTTTCCTTCTTGTGCTGAAAATCAGCTCAACTATGGAGACAAAACAAACAGCAATGCTCAACTTCTAGCTGAAGCTATAGAAATCGAAATTCCTATCTTGGGCAAACTAGATTCTAAAAAAGCCCCAGGTGCTGGAGTTGCATAAAAAACTCAGCTTTTCACTGAAACTAGAGTTGGCATTCAGCCATCATATTTGTTGAAAGCTACCTGAAACACAATTGGTCTGTAGCCAATGGCTAAGAAATCAAAATTATGATAGAAAATGCAAATGAACCAAAGCTCTAAAATTATTTTCAAGACATTAACACATCTTGTGCAATCAGACTTCTGGTATTTCGATATTTACATTTGGCAATGCTGAGGAGGAGATCCAAATGAAACCAGTTTGCAGTTCACTGTAGTATGAGATGTCTTAATTTGTGATCAAATTAGTTCTTTTGTGACATTTTTCCCTTTAACATTTATTATTATAATTTAACATTTAGTGCTTGCTCAGGTAAGGGGGGAATATAGACAGGGACTGCCTCAGACATTTGAAATAATTCCTGAAATTTTAGTCTTTATTTTGAATCACCTCTCTGAAAATACAAGGGAGGTGCTTTGGAAAGTTAAAATAACAGAAAAAGGAGAGGCTGTTCTTCAGAAAAACCGGACTAGTAGGAAAAACACTTAACAACAACAACAGAGGAAGACGAATTGTGTAAGTCTGTCTTACATCACATCGGGTTTCCTAGTGAATATATAATTAACTGAAGTTTATTCAAATTTGACAATACTGGCTTTAATAAACGATAATGTTTCCTACTGCCCTTTAATAAAACTGCATGACAACAAGAAGTAATGGAGTCAATGAGGGACATCATGCAAATAGCACTAGACCAGCTGATAAACTCCTCTGTACATCATGGCACAGCTATTGTCTTCCCAAAGCCTGGTTTTGCTCAAATAGAGAGATGTGCTGAATGTCATTGGAAAGCCATCATCAAATACTATAAAAAAAGACACGAAGCCTGGCTTACCAGTACAATTCACACACAAAAATCAGATGCTGGGGGAGCGAGGGTTTCAGCAGGGTCAGCTGCTACACCTGAGCTGGCAGAGAAGGGCTAGGCCAGCACTCAGTGCTTCCTAAGCTCCAGCTCTGCTAAGTGGCATGGCCACCTGCCCACCTCTGCCTGCCAAATGTGTGTCACTGCTAATTATAACTAGTTCAAACACGGCAGAGTAAAGAGAAGCAGGAAGCCCATTATTACACAGAAATACTACAAAGCACGGCCTTATTTTACCTACATGAAAGGAAGATTTTTGTCACTCGATAGCAGCGTGAGCAGAATCCCACTAATTTCCATGTACCAAATCCAGTGACTCTCAGCAACAAAACTCCTGTGGCTTCTACTCTTTTTCTCAGAATAGATTTATTAGTTAGCTTCTACAGTGAGGTCCTATTTTCCTTGCTTTTTATCAGCTGTATAAATTTGATTCAATATCCTGAGTATCATGTGGCCTTGTTCTATTTTACCCAATAACTTGCTGAATTCTGTAATGAATGAGTAACTCTTTGAACTCTGAGTTTATAGATCTAACTCTTCCGCCTGGGTACCAGCCACTAAAACAGTCACCAGTGCTTCTAAGCATTCCATTTCTCCTTATCTGTAGCTTCTGCAGTTTGAGTCTCATTTGAGCATGAAGATGCCCAGTCCCTTGTCTAGGAAGACACTCAGTGTGCTGCTACACTCTGTCAATACATTTTTTAGTTGCTTTTCTACAAAGAAGGAACAATTTCTACAAGGCTTATCTCCTCCATCAGGCACAGGACTATGGAACAACTCTTTATGACCTTGCACTTGTCTCTCATGGGCAAGACACAATCGAGGCAGGGACAAAGGGCTTCTCAAAGAAATGTTTCCAGGGTGATGGCATGCTCTGCAGTCCTGAAGCATGGTGAGCTTCCATTCTACTGATTGGAAGCACAGAAACGCAGCGTTCCCACCAGTTACTTACAACAACACAGACATAACAGTACTGAGACACTTGGTGCCACTGCTTTCCCTCAGCTCCTTCCTTTATAGGGCATGAGGGCCACTTGCTTGCCCTGCACCTTCCTCTATGCCATTTCTCTCCTTGTCCTCAACACTTGACTTGATATGAACATTAGGAGTTGTCACTGCCTGTCATAAGACACCTGCATTTAGCTCATCCCTGTCTCACAACCTTACGCTGCTTCAGTCCTTACAGCAAAGTCCAAGATGCAAACCCAAGGTGTACTGGGTGTACATGTGGCTTGCATGGCCAGCTTTTGGTAGCAGTGGGCTACAGGGATGACTTCTCTGAGAAGCCTCCTCCCTGTGTCTAGTGGAGTCAATGCCAGCCAGCCCCAAGACAGTGGCTGCACCTCTGGGATCACACAGTTAAGAAGGGGGAAAAAATCTGTTTTGTCTGCAGAAAAAGTCTGCAGAAACAATTGCAGCTGACAGAGAGGAGTGACAATATGGGAGAACAATAGCTCTGCAGACCCCAAGGTCAGGGCAGAAGAAGGGGCAGGAGGTGCTCCAAGCACTGGAGCAGTTTCCCCTGCAGCCCATGGAGGCCACGGTGAGGCAGCTGTGCCCCTGCAGCCCATGGAGGTTCAGAGGCATGAAGAGATCCACCTGCAGCCCATGGTGGATCCCATGCCAGAGCAAGTGGATGCCCAAAGGAGGCTGTGACCCCATGGGAAGACCATGCTGGAACAGGCTCCTGAAAGGATCCATGGCCTGATGGAGAGAGAAGCCCATGCTGGAGCAGGACTTGTGACACCACGGGGAACCCCCACTGGAGCAGCCTGCTCCTGAAGGACTGTGCCCCTTGTGAGAGACCCAGGCTGGAGCAGTTCATGGAGAACTGTAGCCCATGGAAGGACTCACACTGGAGAAATTCATGGAGGGCTGTTTGCCGTGGGAGGGACCCCATGCTGGAGCAGAGGAAGGATGTGAAGAGTCCTTCCCTTGAAGAGGAAGGAGCTGCAGAAACCACGTGTGAGGAACTGACCACAATCCCCATTCCCCATCCCCCTGTGCTGCCGGCTGGGAGGAGGTAGAAAAACCAGGAGTGTAGAACAGACAGATGGAGAGAAGGTGTTTTTTAAGATTTCTCTCTCATTACCCTACTCTGATTTGTTTGGTAATAAACTGAATTAATTTTTCCCCCAGTCAGATCTGTTTTGCCCATGACAGTAATTGCTGAGTGACACCTTTCACTCCTTATCTTGACCCACGAGCCCTTTGTTACATTTCCTTCCCTGTTAGCTGAGGAGGGGAAGCAACAGAGTGGCTTTGGTGGACACCAAGGTCAATCCACCACAGTGTACAGCTTGTTTCCTTGCCTATGACCCTTTCTGTGCAATAAGCCCCAGAAACACACACCAATGCTGATCAATACCTATCAATGAAATGGGCCATTTCATTAGCAACAGAACTCTGCAGGCAGCCTCTCTCACTGAGTTGGCTGGATGCCACCATGAGCTGCTCTTAAATTCATCCCCTGTAACTTGATGCATCTTTGGCAGACAGCAGAGGAAAAAGGCAGGTAGATTGTGTTCACTCCAGCATTGATTTTACTGTAAAAAAGAAAGGCAACTTGGGAAATAAAACATTTCTTCAATTTCTCCTTTTAATACGTGAAATTCAAGTCAAAAGCTAGGTTTTCTAGCACACAAAGCCATATAACTCACAAAGAAGATGACAAGCACTGTTGATGATAGAATTCCAGCACCTTTCAATATCACTGTATTGGCTCTGGACCCAACACTGACTCAGCCCACACCATGGCTGAAACACCAGCCAGAAAACCAGGAGCTGAACACACTGTGCCTCTCTGCTTCCATATTTCTAAGCACCAGGTTTAGGAGTCAAAGCCATAACTGATTTAAGGTCTACTGCTGATCTGTCATGTAGATAACTGCTCCAAGCAAAAAGTATCTGGTAATGAAAAACTGGGGGGCAGGGGAAGCAGTGATTTACAGAACTAAGTTAACATGCAAAAATGAAGCTGGGCAATGAAACTTTCAAGAGGCTGCCATTGACCAGAATCAATCAGTGGCACACAGAAGACTGAAGAAACATCTTTTCATATCACACTAACTGGAGGTGACAAGAAAGAGAAACCTGCTTTGGAAAGGACCCCTGAACAGGTCACCCTCAAGAGAAAGCCTACAGAGGCATCAGCACAGCGCTCTGCTGAGTGGCAAGGGCATGCTCAGGAAAGCCCAGCAACACAAACTTCACTGTTTGCTCCAAAGATCTCTAAATCTCCGCAGACCCCCAGGATCTGCACCCAGTTATGAGCTTATTCCTGTTTCAGTGCTACCCTGGAGGTGGGAGGCCTGGGGTCTGTGTGATCATTGCTGTTGGCAAAGGGCCATTTCAGTGAACTGCTGGGGACTTTTCTGCAGCAGCAAAATCACATCCTTCCATGCTTGCAAATGGAATAAAGAAGGGAATACACAATTGTATAACAATAACTAAGGGCAGAAATGAAAGTGGGATTGTGCATGACTAATGCTGAGGATGGCAGACAAGATATCGGAAAAAAGTTTACAAAAAAAGAAGTAAGGAAGGGAAGGGAAAGGGAGGAAAGTCCTGCAGGATAGGCAGGTAAGGACACAGCTGGGAACAGGGTATTAGAAAATTGTATGTGCAAAGGAAAAAGGAAAAGAAAAGGAGACAGATGAAATTAAAAGTCTAAAGAGCAGATATTTGGGCCAGAATAAAGAAGAAAATTGAACTGTCAACATCCTTACACTGCATGTACCTTTGAGGTACAAGTAAGAGTTTCAGCCTGGATGCCTTTGCATATAATTTCTACTGTTTTGTTGCATTTGTTAAGACAAAGATAATCCTCTCTGTATTGTTTCCATTTGAAATCAGAAGTAACTTTTAAAAATGTTGAACAACATTCTAGAAGAGACATAAGCCTTTTATCTGCCACACTCAGCTGCAAGCTTCACCACACACAACCACATTTCATTGTTCCAGCAGTTCAAGTAAATCTAAAAGCTAAATTCAAATCTCAGAAAGCAAAAATCTATCACAGCACCAGAGACCATGAAAACATATGGGTATGAGAAGCAAGTTGGAGCTTATCCAACCTGCTGCAGACTGCTGACTCTTCCAGACTGTTACACAGAGTGGTTCTGCAACAACAATTTTTCACCTGTGATTCATTTTAAACAACAGATCTGAGCCTGTGTAAGAGTTACCTATCTAGTTCATGCTGGATATTCCTGCATAAGGGAGAGTTTAAAAAAACCAAAAAATCCCTTTAAAAATGAAAATGTATGCTTTGGAAGTGAATCCTCCGCCTTACAGCACTTTGATTTGTATCACAGAGCAATACAGTCTGCCTGCATTGGACTTCTCTCTGCTGAAACTAAAACCTTACAATGCTAACCAAAAAATCCAGTCTGAAGTCACCCCTTCATGAAGCACACCATGCAAGGACTCGTGAAGGTAGTCTAGCACTATAGACTACAATTTAGGTCAGAAGGGTCTCTCATCTTCTCCCAGTGCCACCACCACCAGTTTAGGTTGCTCATGGCTTTGCCAGCCGAGCTCCACAACCTCTCTGGCAATCTGTTCTAAAACCTTTTCCCATGAAATTTAATTGCATATTCCCTTTTTGCAACTTGTGACTTCTGCCTCTTGTCCTGCTATCATGCAACTCTAAGATGACTCTTTCCTATCTTATCCATACCCTCCCTTTAGATATCTGAGAGAGCAGAAAGATCCCCTTCAGTCCTTCCTCCCTGAGCCTGAAATTTTGAATGTGCACCTAAGATGGAGTATCTGCTTTCAGAGTGTTACACCACGCTAACATTTTCAATTTGCTTGTCAACAGCATTTTGTAATCAGCAGACCCTCCGCATCAACTGCTGCTTGTAGAGCCCTGCTCGTGCTGCACAAAGCTGCTTGGGGATGCAGCCCCAGCCCTGCCCTGCCATCTGTGTGCACTGAGAGCAAGGACAGCGTGCCCAGGAGCACTGCAGCACACTTACACAGGTATGGGCTCGGCTCGGAGAGAAGCTTAATTACATTAGCCCAAATAAGTCATTCAGCAAAACCATTCCAGCAGACAGCCGAGAAACATGCCCTTGAATACAAACTCATCCCTTCAGTACTGGTCCTGAATAGGAATTAAGGAGAATTAAAAACATTTCAGAGCTTACAAACACCAGTCTGAAATGGCAGTTGTCTAGATGGCTGGTGGGATTTTGTCACTGTCACAATTTCATGGTCATCCTCAACTTCAACATTCATACAAAGCTAATGTGATACAGTTCTGACTCATCACTACTTTTTTATATATTTGAAATCCCAGTAGCTTCCAGCAGCAACTAATTGCTTATTAATTCCACCACAGAAGATGCTGTAAGGGATTTACAGTAATTAATAGAAGCTAATCTGCTTTCTGCCCTGAATTATCACTCCTACCCATGAACTAATGAAGCAGTGACTGACCCTCAAGCTCCAGAACTGCAAATACAATGCTGAATCCTGTGCTACCTTTTCCATGGTCCTCAGGAAAAGTACTGGCTTTGTACACGACAGTAATACAAAACAGTGCTTTCCCTTTTTTTTAAAGAAGCCAAGAGAGGACAGTTGCATCCACCAATTCTTCATCCATCACCTCCCCGCCACCTTTCAATTTATTTCTGTCACTGGGAGGAAAAGTGTGTAAATGCAGCTCACAATCATGAACCCTGGTGACTATTTATAACTGCAATACACTCCACTGCTAATCCTTTACAGTGCCTCTCCCGGATTTATCTACCTTTGCAATAAAGCTGAAATTCACAGAATTGGCTGCATTTGCTGGGCATTCTTTACTCTGCACTGATAATGAGCATTCAGCTGTATGGGGAAAAAACCCGTGTAAGTCAGAAAGTCTGAACCAGCTCAACTTTATATTTTAGTTATGCAGACAACATATATCCCACCATCCATGAGACTGCACATTTCTTAGGTGCACTTATGACCAGCAAGACAGGGAGCAGCAGAAACACAGCCCTCCTTTCCCTGCTTGATCCAGCCTCTCATCCAGCAGGCACATCCTTGCAAAAACACCAAATGTTTCTCCATTGACACTCCAGACTATCCAACGAGCTCCATGACACATTTGCCAGGATGCCAAATGAGTTGAGCCCCCTTCCAAATCACAAGCCAATTTTTCTTAAATGATGAAAAAGTAGCTGCAGAGCAGTTAGGCTCATTTTAATGGAGAGCAGCTGTAAACGCTGGCATGTATAATTACTAAAGGAATGCCACAAATATTTAGATAACAAAAACTACAAACAACCTCTGTGATGACAAAGGTAAGAGTGATAAGCAGCCATGATTTAAAACAAACTAATTCTGTCCAATAAATCTATTCTCTTTCTGGATAAAGAACATAGGAAATTTACTAAATCTGGTCATGAGCAAAACATACTGGGATGGAGTGCAGCTGCAGAAATGTCAAACTATCCTCACAAGGTTATACTTGACATTCTGGGGGAAATGCAAACAACAAAAGCTTGGAAGAAGAATTCCTAAATGTCCTTAAAGAACTATAATTAGTTGTTGCAGGTCAAAACTACACCAAATAGCAGGATGGTGGGAAGAGCACCAGGAAAGCAAATTTTGCCTCTTAAACTTTGCCATTGACTGAAGGAAATAAATGACAGGCACTCCAAAATTCAGAGGCTAACACAATGTTCTGGAACAATATAACGTGGTAATAATCATATTGTTACACAAAACTGTATGGCTGACTCTTCTGTGCTGCTTCTTTTAAGTTATGGAATGAAATCTTATCCTTCAATGCAAATTCTACTTCAGCTTCAATTCAGTTTCATCCATGCGTTTTATTTTGAGTTTCCAGGAAAAAAAAAACCCAGATTTTTACAGGATTTTAAACACTGTAAATCTAGAGGGGCGGGGAAAAAACCAAAGTCCAAACCAACCTACTGTATTACCATGGACATTGATTTGTGTCACTATCCGCAGGGCTTCTTCAATATTGCTCCAAAAGTCAAAACAGAACGTTGTTTGGCAAGAAAAATGTACTTGCCCTCTGTCTAAGTGGAAAAGATGACTATTTCTAATGAAATATATTTTAAAATATATGGGTTTTAGTAGAACTCACTTAAGAGTCCCCAGAAATCATAGCTCACCCACCCCTCACTCATATTTAACAATACCAAGCTATTTTTTCACTTGCTGAAGCATCCAGGCTATCTAAGACATAACAGTTCTGTGCCTCCTTTGGTGTCATGGGGTAAAAAATCTTCCTTGGGCTAAAAAGCTTTATGCCATGTCTCCAACATGCTGCTTTCTCCTCCTTTTTCGAGGGAAAAATGCTGTGCTGTTAGAACTAGATTAAAAGAAACCACAGCTCAATTGCCAGGCAAGCAGTGCACATTCATGATCTGGAGGCCAAAATGGAGAGGCTGTCTGCTCAGTAACATTGACCAGGAATATGCTATTCTGTACTAACTCTGGCACTTTAAATTGAAGACTCCTTAGTTTGGAATTTTGCCACTACTTTTCCACACAGACGAGCTGTAATAATCACTGAAATTAGAAGCATTGCAACAGAATGATTATTTTAAGAAACAGAAATTGGTAGCATGACAAATTAAGAGATAAATGCAGAAAATTAATCACCATCATAAAGGAAAAAGATGAAATCCTGGAATAAGTCCATAACATTTCAGATAAGTTATCAGGAAACAGCAAGATGTCCAGTGAACTCACCTTTGGTCACTATTTCCTATGAGACACGGAGAGCACTGCTAAGGCAGAAGGTTACAGCTACCAGAACTGAACCAAACACAAAACCTACACAATTTAAAAAGCAACTCCAGCACATCAAAATCATGCAAAGTTATGTGTAAGAAGGTTTCCCCAGGGCATCTCATAAAATACTTTTAGCTTTTTAACACTCCTTTCCTCTGTTTGAAAACTTGAGCATTGAGAAATTTGTCAGACAATATTCAACGGAAACTTCTACCTGACTCAAGCACACAGGGAAGTTCAGACATTTGATCAACCTTTAAAAGCTGCTGTGTATAAATTAATGTGTGATAGCTACCTCATGAGTTTTCCCTCATTTTATGGTAAGTAAAAGGAAAAATGGCAGAGCCATTTCAGTTTAAGGTTTTGTGTGTTTATAAACATATGCATTTATCTGGATCACGGTTACATCAGTGCAAATATTCAATGCCTATTTAATGTTCTTTTTCCTAAACAAAACTGTAGCTTAACACTGGTCTAATGGAAAGGTATGTTTTCAGTTCCTTTCAATTAAGCAAAAGCAGTAATGACCATATGAGCACTCCTACTCTGGCTCAATAAAACTGATGCCAACAATGGCATAAGCAAACCTGTTCCTAAACTGTTTTGGGTAAACCAAAGTTTGAAATCAGTCTCTCTTACAAAAGCTCTGGGACGGTCACAAGAGCTTCTTCAAAACTAAGCACTGGACTACTCTCATAAAACAAAACTGGTTTATCTTCCTTATGTGAAATTAGCCCATGGTGAAATGATATCAGGCAAGCATTTTACCCTTCTCCTTGAGTCAATGGGAAGATAGTTATATTCAAACCAATTCTGCATGGGTAGATATTTCAATTAAAAAACCTGAAACTTTGAAACTTCAAATCACCCCATTGCAACTGGGGCCACAGAGATTTTAATGAAACATTAATAGAACGTTCTGCAGCACCACTGCAGAATGTGGGCATACTTTGAAGACTGCCCATTGGTGCTATTTGCTTCAATAAAACAATCTGGAAATTTGGTGAGGAACGAGATTTATAATTTTAGGTCCTATAACATTATCAGCTTCTTCAAGCAGCCATCAAAAGACTAATGAAGTCCTGCTACTTCTTATGCTGTGGGGAAACTTACCCAGTTCCCTGCAGAAACAGGGTGAATGATGAGTAATGCAAAGCACTAATGCCATCTCCAACAGCTACTGCCTCAATCCAGTGCTCAACAGAGTTAAAAATCTGAGTATGCTATTTGTGCTTCACACAAAAATCCTCCCTGTAATAGCTATAGATATTTGGTATCACCTCTCTGAATGTAATTCATTATACTGAAATCTCCTTTTGTGCTTCTTAAATCCCATTACTGATTTATTTCCTCCTGAATACATTATCTAAAAAATAATGCCAGTAGGGCCAAATACGTAATTTCGTTAATCATTTGTATGCTATTCAGTCTCTTCAGGCAGTTTGCTCTTTAATGTCCTCAAACTATTCTGATTCTTCTGTATCAAGGAGATATTCAGGGTGATAGTGGGACTAGGAGGGGCTGACCCACAAAAGTCATGGTATCCTAAACAGATCTGTGACAGCTACTGCAGAGCAGTGTTACTGTCAGTCTGCCAGTCAGCCAAGAGTGATGTGCCACCCATCACACTCCCCCTAGCTCAGAGTGAATCCTGATGCCTTTCAACAACCATCAGTAAAATCCAAAAACTGTCAAAAGGGTGATCCACCAAAGAATTTACAAAAATAAAAGTAGTCACAAAGTATTCAAGCATTTAATTCTTCCCTGGAAAAGACTTAGAAAAAGGATTTCAAAGGATTAAAATATGACCGAAAGAACAAAATAAGGGCAATATGCCTCTTTCATGCCTTGCAAGTAGAGTGCCTGCTAAACACAAAGCTTCACTAATGTCTTGTGGTATTTCATGAAAATGTAGGTGTCGATGAAGTCAGACTCATGTATGTTTTTCCTGAGTCAGCTCTCCTAATAATTGTGATAATAAAGTCTCAACCCACTAGTTGGTTGGCTGGTTTACTTGTTCAGGGAATCAGGGAAAGAACATACAGAACGGAATACTGTCAAGGACAGTGTATGTTTGGAAAAATTTGAGATGACTGAATATGGTGTGGATTTCATCCCAGATGACACTATTTGTAGGCAAGGACTTTTTGATTTCTTCTAAAGGTTTTGTAATCTTTTTAAGGGAAACGAAAGAGAAATGCATCTAAAAGGTGTCACACTTTCTGATGTTTCAGTCCAAAATGGTGGACTAGAAGGGAAAAAGTCATCCTGCACATGATGAAGGAATACTTTTTTTGCTTTAGAAATAAAGTAAAAGAACAAACGGTCTGAGGTAGCACAGCCAGAGTAGGTGGACTTTACATCTTTCCTTTTCCTTAGCTGGACTTCATTAAACTATGGTAGAATCTATTGCATTCTGCAGTCTTCAGCCTGTTGACAGCTGTTGTAATTCAAATTTCAGCAGAAACTGCGAAAGCTTTACAGCTGCTCTAACCTCTACCAGCAAGGAAAAAGTTGTCTTCACTACTGGAGAGTCCAAAGAGCTGTTTCTCTCCTGTCCACCCAACTTTTAAGAGAAACAACTGGGACAAGAAAAAACTGTTTCCAGCTGTAATGGGCACGAGAGCATTGATTGCTGAGTCCCTTTAACACAAAACCCCAAGAAAAAAGCCAGTAACTCCACAGTTTGTATGAGCTGCCCTCCAGTGCAAAGGTCAGGCATCTTGCTAGGGTTATCCTCAGCAGCTGTGTCAGTGCCAGCCACACAAGGTAATGCAGCCACAGGCAGATGTGAATCTGAACTCTGCTTTTACAAACTAAAAGTGTTGGTCTGCATTACATTTTTAAGTAGGCATAACTTATTCATTTAACAGATTGTGCTCTTGCAGCAAGTTGCTAATCCCACTGGTATCTTGCACTGCACAGTACACCATCCACATTCCTTGTGCTGCTTTGCAATGGGACTTTCTGATCCACAAACTAGCCCAGTAAAAGGAACTGGACAACAGTATTTCTCCAAGCAAAGAGTGAGAGCCTATGCAAAGGCCATAGAGGAAATCTGCAAAGATGGAGTAGCTTCAATGCAAACCTCCAGGGTTTATTTTGCATTGTGAAGAAATTGTCTGGATCTGCCTTGTTTCCATTTGTCTTTTTTCTCTACTCCCTCATAGTCATTGTCTTCTTTTAATCTCCATTGGAGCTTAAGAAGGAGCTGAGAATACAGCTCCATTCCTTCAGAACTGCAGTCAAAAGAATACTAATTAGTTGTTGTCTTTTGTTGTTCTCACACTTTAGTTGTAGTCAAGCCAAAATATCTGAGTCCTTTGTCAACAGCAGAGGCCTAACACATAATTGTAAGATAAAGAAATAATCACTGCTTCCTCAGTTCCACAAGGGAAATTAATGCACCACCAAGTACTGCTCAGCAGTTATGTCCTGCCCTGTGCATGAGGGCAATCACTGCAGTCACTGTGTGCAGCAACACACACTCACTGACCTCCTTTTCAATGGCTCTCACTGTAGTGAAAGCTTTTGCTGTCCTGAAATCCCTAGACCTGGTCTGTTCCTTACACATTTCTGCCTTGAGCATCTGGTTCTGGAAGCTACCATGATACGTGGTACCACAAGAATACTGACCTTCAAGTGTGCCAAGGTACCAAAACTTGGTCTGACATGATGGTGAAAGAATATTCACACTTTTTAATAGACCATCGAGGGTCTCTAGCGACAGCTTGCTTGTAAAACCTCAATGTGTCCAACCTAGCTAACAAATACTGCTTTCTCTGTTTCTCTGCATGCTCATCCAAGGAAAATGAACACAGACCCTCCATGTTTAGCACAAAATTCCTCCTCTTGACTGGCAAGGTTAGCCACTATCAGTGTATCACATGGCTGGTCTGCTGCAAAATATTAATTACACAGCTCAAATTATAACCATTATAACGGTAAGTCTTCATGGAAGGAAGATGTAATAAATAGGGCCCAGGACTCCTGATTTCCCCATCTACTTGTGTGTGTCACTGATTTAACATGCAACACTGGCCAAATCACAGTATTAAACTGGTCACAATAGTGTTTATACATCTCAGTGAACACTGTGAGGGCTTTAGGCACGTGGCCACCATAAAGGTACTAAATACAGCAATCTTCTATCATAGAATTTTGAGTCAAATAAAGTGAAGAGGCTTTCTGGGGGATGACTGATGGTTGTCCTTCAGGGCTCTAGTGATGGTTTTACCTGGAGGGTCTTGGTGATCCTTGTTTTGGCTCTATGTGCTGACTTACAGGGCACTTTCCTGTATTAGCCATGCAGATCTCCTGTTACTTCTGATGAAATGGCAACACTCTGGGTATGAAGATGATGGAAAAGTGAATCTCATTCTACTAGGATATATTTAGTAAGGCTAGGAATAAAATAAGCTAGAGTGAAACTGCCTTTGCTACTCTAACTAATATACTAATCCCCATGCAGCTACTCCTCCTGGCACATCATGGGTGTGATGGACATTTCTCATAGCTTTTATGAAAGCCGCTGTCGTCTCAGATAGCCAAACTATTGACAAGAGCAGGAGTTCAGTCTCCAAGCTTATTCCACTGCTAGAGAAGTCTGCAGACACACCATGATGTTGCTGAGTTCATGTTAACAACAGCAACTTTCTCCAATCCCTTCTTCCCAGCTCTGTATCAGAGGCACAGAAAAAACTACCAGGTGGTACAAACTGTCAGCTGCTCCTGACCTGGAAAAACGTGAACTGAAGCTAAGGTGAAAGTCTGTACATGCCGTTAGCAATTCTCTAGAGTTTTTCAGCATTTCATTCTCCACACTTGTACAGGTTGACAGTTCTTAAAACATTTAAATGTGCCATTTGGCCAGAAATGTGCAAATTGTCACCTGTCTCAGTGCTGGGTGAAAAATAAGATATCCACAAGTTGGATTTCAACTGTGATGAATAGTGCCCCTGTTTTAAAGATTATGTTGTTGCAGATATGTGATTTAATTTCCTATTTGCTGCAGTAAAAATGTAGCTCAAGCAGTGACATACATAGCAGTGACGGGATATATATAAAAAACATTCTAACCTATGTGCAACAAACATGCTGGAACAAGATTCACTGTTTTAACCATTTTAAAACAAAGGTAATAGCTACGGGGACAACATTAAGATTAAGATAAGCTGATTTTCAACCCTTTACATGCAAACTACTTTTTAAATAGACGATACCTTCACCATAAATAATAGGCATAGTTCGAAGATTCAAGTTGAAAACATTTTCAATTATTTGCAAACTATTCCTCACTGCAGGATACATATTAACCTGCAGGTAATGGAACAGTGTATCTACATTTTTCTTTCGGTGTTAAGGACTACTAAAGAAGATGTTTTTCCTTCTGAACAATGCAACTACTTCAGTAACACTTTACTACTATTTCTGAAGAGTGAAAAAACCCTCTTCAACAACAATACTCCACACAAGTACAAACATTTGAGATTTTGTTCAATCTAGATGCAAGATAAATCTTTATTCAGATATTAAAGTCCCACCATTGGGAGAATTTTTATAGATACTTTGTAGTATAATACACAAGTCACTCTTCTCCAAGGATTGCTTCAAAGCCTACGTTAGAATTTGCAGAAGGATTATTATATTTGATAGAGGGCTTAGCTGTGGGTCTAATAAAAACCACATGAAAGAGGGCAGAAGGGATAAAAATCAATAGTCCAATGTTCTTACAGTGGCTAGAAGGATGGATATTAACAAAACAAAAAACTTACCATGTTATTTACCAGTTTTTGATGCAAGCTGCAAAAATAAGGAAGTAGCTTTAAAAGAAAAATCAATTATGAATCAGTTTTTAACAACAGAGCATATTTTCTGCTTAAGATGCCTAAACACAGGCGTGCTGCTCTGTAGCTTCAAGTGACTCACAGTGTTTATTGCTCACCCACAGAATGGACAGGAATGCACAGGTTTGGCAGCTTGACAGAGATTTGTGCAAAGTCTCTGTCAGGTATCTCAACAACTGTCAGAAATAAAACGGATCTTGTTAAAGCATGGACAGCCAAGACATTTGTAACAGGCTTTTAAGCTAACCTACCAACAGTGAGAATTCAACACCTACAGACAGCCACACAAGCTGACAGGTCACTACTGGGCTTCAGTACACACTCGCCCTAGATCAGGAAATTTAGAGGTAATAAGTGAGAAATGAGAAAGATAAAATGGAAAACAGTGTATTAAATAAAACTACCCTAGTATTTGAAATCTATTATTTTCTTGGAAGAAACATTCTTGAGGAATTCGTCTGCTCTGAAAATTATAATTATTTCACTACAGAATGAACTGCAAGCATCAGATGTAATTTGTAACAATAACTGGGAATGCTTATGATGATCTCTGACTTTACAACTGGCTTTAAGGCATTAATATTTCTTGCATTTATTTAGCCTAATATCTCAGGGACACTCAAAAGACATGTACATTCACTAACAGAAAATTGTAATATTCCTAGGATTATTAAGTTAGGTCTGGGAACTGTGCCATTTAGTACTCTAGTTCTATCTGATCTCATAGAGCTTAGATAGACCTGAACCATGCACATCATGTATTCAAATGGTCATCACAAGTCACAGCCATGACTGCACACACACTGCTGGAGAGCACAGTGTCCCAGGGGTGCAGCCTCTGCAGCAGACACAACCAAGGTTTTAGGAGACAAAAGATATTTCTCCATTCTCTCAGGGGAAGACAGTGCCCAAAGAGATGAAACATAGTAGAGCCACATGCTTCCCTGCTTATCCATCTTTTACAGGTACCACACTAAACACCAAGATTATCAATGACTGGTGTAACACTTGAGGAAAAAATCAGCTGTTTAGGAAGGAGACACACTTCTGCCTCACAGTGCTTCCTTAGGGACAGCAGAGCTGTTTGCTCCACCATATGGTGCTGTTTCTCTTAGATGTTTGTTTAGGTGTGCATAAAGTTTGCCACATTCCAAGTTCAGCATGAACTTAAATTCCAGCTCTGCAGGGTTTCAGGTCTTTGTTAGCTGGTGCAAAATGCCCTAAGAAAACATGCCCCTGCATGCAATTTAGTAGCAAATGGAATGACATGAGGTAGAAGACATTTTACAGAACTGTCAGCACTTATGAGGGTGTAAGTCTATAAACTTTATTAAACATGTATACAATGCTTTGCTCTCCCCCTCTTAAAAAAACCCAAACAAACACCAAACAAACCCTCTCCCAACAGTCAGACAATAAGACAAGGCCTAATCAGCTCATTTTTTTCAGGGTTCTTGTACTTTCAGTTTCTCTTTTCTTTAAAGCACCAGCTATTTAAAGATGGTTGAAATAAATTCATTCAGAGATTAAAAAAAAAAAGCTAAAATAGTCTGAGACAACTATATTTGCTTGTGAACCTAGAATGAAACTATAGGCAAAGCAGCATTAGTGTAGAAATGCAGCAGAACTGTGATATAGCGTAGTAAAAATCCTCTCAGGCTTCCTCAGTGAGAAAAATAAGGTCTTAACTGCTTTTCATTCCTGTGCACAGGGAACACACGTTTTAGGAAAGGATCGGCCTCCTCTGTGGCCCATGCATCTTTACAAGAGGACTGTTAACACCTCTGACTTTGCTGGTAGAGGTGCAAGTGCCAGAATGAACACTTCTTGAATTCTGAATCTCAAGCTGATATGCAGGGCTGGCGGCTGGGGGATAAAAAAGTGTCTTCTTTTTCTCTAACTTGAGAAAATTTGATCTAGCAGGCTCCAAGTGGCAGTAATTGTGGAATACCACAATGCTGTTTTAACATTACTTTTCAGGAAATAAACAACTTAGAAAGTTGTCATGAAAGTCTCAATGACTGAAAAGCTAAATACAGCTGGTGTTCCAGTTCCTGCTGCGAGGTTACTTTCTGTATATGGGAACTGTTCTCTCAAAAAGCAGTTGAAAAAAAAAAGTGTGTGTCAGGACTAGCTCAAATCTGAAGACAAATGAAAGAAGCTACCAGACGAAAGAAAAGGAATTCAATGACAAGAAAGAAGAAGCACCTACGAGACTCCTGGAAATTTCTGAGTACAGAAAAAGAAATTACATCATTCCTCCGAAAACTTTTCTTGGTGGCTGTGCATCTTAGCTGAAATAATGTCTCCTACTAATCAGCTACATATGTGCCACCACAACCATGTGTTCATTTATGTATAAATTTTCCAATAAGCACAGTGACCAATAAAACAGCAATTCAAGTATTCTTTACCAGGCTATGTTACTTCGGGCCACTGCAAGGCTTTTGCTGTGCATGGCAAAAATACAGGGGAACGAGAAGGCAAAGCTGAATTACACACTGATGATGAGCAGTCATGAGATCATGGCAATTTCAAGCTTTTTGACACAGAAACTAGTTTTATTTTTATATGTTCATGATCTGTTTAAGGCATAAAGAGCCCACACATTCAAACTGCTTCAGCTTCTGAAAGACCATGCTAAAACAGCACATAGTGACCTGCCACACCAGCAGAACAAGTGTATTTGGTGGCACCATTCATTCCAGCTTCCACACTACCAGCACAGTTACATCTGTAAAATGGACTTTGCCAACCCCCTACAAAAATTGCTCATGACACCACACTGTACTTCACTAGCAACATTACAACAATTAAAATAGGTTGTAGGAGCCTTACCAAAGTAACTGAAAATCTGGGGGCATTTTGCCTGTGATCAGCAAAGCTCACAAAGTAGCAAACTTGTATTTTTATAAAAGAGCTGCCAATTAACAAGAAGGCAGCACGATGTAGGAACAACTCCCTGTTTTCTGTGTGCAGAGCAGTTTACTTAGTTCTGTAAGTCAGATGCAGCACAGTGGACAACACTGAACTCTACGTGTAGTCACAGTGTGGACTGTCCTGCATTTTTTTTCACTTGTACATGCTCTATGTAAAATAAAGGCTTAAATAAGATATATGGACTACAGGTTCTTTGTGACCGATTCTGGCCTTGTAATCATATGAATCCCAGCAGATACGTCTGCACATGTTCTGGAACTTTCTAAGAGAAGGAGCTTTCTGCATTGATATGGTTGCATGATCAGGTCCTAAGACTCTAAAGACAAATGGCAAACTATTGAGATTAAACAGCAACAATTGAATTTAAACATAGCAATGCTCCAACAATTTTCACATAGAACAGAGGCTCAAACCAACATGATTCAACAGAAAATGGCAGAACACACTTTACTGTTTCAACTCTAAAGAAAATCCCCCCAAAAAACATGTGAATATTTGCTTTTATACAGCTGTCATCCTCTGGGAGGTGAAGGGGAAAAAAACCCCAAATACTACCTCCTTATTACTGCAGACCAAAATTATTTTTTCTTGGTATTTTGCCAGTTCACATCCCAATGAACTGCACCCACCACGCAAGGTCACATAAATGATTACGGAAACAAGTTTCTTTTGTGCATGAACAAGAATGAATCATTTAGAAAAATGTGACATCTTCAGTAATATTTCTGCCACTATGCAATATTTCTCTAAATTATGAAATTCATCAATATAGTGTTCATAAATGTATTTTTGGAAAAAAATGACCCTAAGTAAGTTTCTGCATAACTGCAGCAAGTGGGATTTCTCAGTGAAAGACAAAATCTGGAGAAACAAGAATGCTGAAAGACTCTGTGCCAGCTACTCTCCAACAGAATCTTCCAAAAAAACCAAGGGCCACCTGAAACTCTGAACTGTCAGTTATGGATGCAGCCCTCCTCTTTGTTTCAGCTGCAAAGAAATTTGAGCAAAGACCTTGCAAGAGATGCATAGGATAGGCAGTGAAATATCACACAGTCACAGGGATGCCCCAGCGGACAGGTTTTGGGGACTCATTCGAATTCCTCTGCTACATGATTTCATTCATCCTGCACCTTTAAACCCCTTCACAGACAGATAATTATTTGTATCATTGCAGCCCATTTCAGAAGTTGTTAGGTGCAATGTGGCTTCAAATACATTGTTGTCTATTATCTGGCAACACCACAGAGCTAAAATGTCCAACTGACCCCTGCTGAACAACAAGCTCTAATTACTTTGCTCCACCTCTTCCCTCAAAATCCCTTTTAGCCCTTAAATTCCCTCTTCCCTCCCTTTTAGCCCTTAAAATGTGCTAAATCTATGACCTAAACTAACTAGCAGTACTCAGACAGCTTCTGAAGGATGAGATGCTGTGGTATGAACTGGTTATCCTGAGGCCTTCTCCCTACACTCCCTATTGCAGCACACGAGGCACACAATCAACAGCTTATCTAATGTGAATGATCTTGCATGAGCCAGACTAGAACACACAACAACCAATACAGGAATCTCTCACCTTTTTTGGTTATTGACATCTCACACAGCAGTCGAGCTGCACAATAAGTAACTCATAGTTTTTAAATGTTTTAGTAGTTGATGTACTTAGAAAGGCACCTCAGTTACTAATACACAAATGATTTTTGTAGAGCAACAACTTAATTTCACTGTCTTCAAAACCAAGGGCAAAACTTCTAAAGGCAACAGTAGTTCAGGACAATCCCTTGAAAGATGCTGATACCACTGCAATTCTCAACTCATGCACTGAGTGATTTACATAAAATGAAACAAATATAGATTGTTAGAATAATCTTCAGTCCTGTGATACCGTGTAATTACCAATCAGCATCATTTTATTTTAATGTCAAAAGACAATGCTCTACTCTTTCTACCAAAGCAAGCCAAAAATCCACATTTAGGCATGTCACACCAAATGTGTTACACCAAGCTCTTTGGTTCACTCACACCTCTGAACCTTGTAGGTCATGATTGTGGAAATACCCACTTGCAAATCAGTGCCTAAGATGCCCCGTGAAACACAATCTGAGATTTCTGTGCTGCACAGCTGGGAAGAAGGCTTTCTGCCTCTATAAAGTAGGTAAGGTGCTGATGAGAACATCTTTTCCCTATAAATTAACAAATTATCTGAATTCTGATTAGCATAGAACCTTATTTTGCTTCAAAGAAAGCCAGAAGGGAGAACAGGAGGCAAAATAAAGGCTTCACTATCTTCAATTAGTGAACAAATATTAGACATTGAGAAATAAATTTTAGTTCTACTTTAAACATCTCTAATTGCTGATGAACTGCTCAGAGAAACAGGGCTTGGAATGGGTCTGGAGGCCATTTAGAGATTCCTCCTACCTCATGATGAAGTCAGTATTTTCTGCATTGCTTGACAGATTTTTGTCTACCTGGAGACTGTCCTCTGAAGCTGACAATCCAGCAGCATACCTAGGTAATGCCATAGAATCATAGAGTATCCAGAGCTGGAAGGGACCCACAAGGATCACTGAAATGTAGCTCCTTGCTACATTTTACAGGGGCTTTTTACCTTCTCCTGACCCCACTGGTGATCAGAATATCTTGGTAAAATTTTATGCAGAAACTCTTATGTATCAATTTCTCCCCTCAATACTTTTCTCTCAAAACATAATAATGCCATTTATTCAGGACCATGGCTCTAGACTTCCAAATACATTGTTGTATTTCCTTCTCCCTAATTGTCTGCTTATGGCTTTTTTAAACTGCAGTAACCAAAAGTTCCCACATTTTAACTTTAGCCTTCAGAACATCACGTAGGGGAAGAGGTTAATTTATGCATTTTGCACTGCTGTCAATGCATCTTGGCACAAGGTCTATTTTTGCTGTAGGTGGTACGACGCTGTTGATGCACGAAGTTCACAATCTGCTAGAGCAGCCAGACATCCTCCATTGCAGGACTTCTGCCCAGCCACCCGTTCTGTACCCCTGCAGTAAATCATTCCTAACTGAGGGTGAAATTCACTCTTTGCTGAATGCCTGCTAAAGGACACCTTCTCAAAGGTTGGGTGTCCAATCTAATCTAAACTAGGCTGTACAAAATGCCTCTGAACGCAGTGAAGAGTGACAATGCAACTCATCCCATGCTAAGACAGATGTACATGGGCTGAACTGCCCTCCAGAGAGGCACTCCTCACAATTTGGCAAGGTAAATTGGGTAGTTAAAGTACTGCTTTACAGTTAAATCATGGCCGTCTAATTTTCAGACAGCTGTTCAAAGTAAAATACACCTGACATGCACTGTGTGCTTTCCTCATTGATCTGGACTCTGTTCCTTGTAAACCAGAGAAAGATCAGGAGGAATTTTAGACTTTCATCACCCAATACACTTATGTCCCCTCCCAGCTTAATACCTTTGTCCACGTTTAATAAAATATTTCAGTCTCTTAACCAAAAGCACTGCACAGTGCTGGTTGCAGGAGTGAGCCCTTCCAAAGAGAATCCTTCTTGCTGGAGCGTCTCATTTTGAAGTAAAGCATTAATTAATTATGCAGAATACAGGATTAAAAATGGGTTGTTACACAGAGATATTTCTCCTACTTTCTTATTAGACATTTGTGATGCTGTCTCTCATGAGAAAATTCTTACTAAAGAAAGGTCAAAGTAAATGCTTGCCATAGGGACTTTTTTCTTTGCAAATAACAGGGTCAAATTAAATTTGAGAAACAAGCACTAAGGCTGGTCTGAACAGAAAGAACAGAGAGAATTCTGAGAACAAATTTAAGAACAAATACTCATAAGACACACAGACCTCTGCTCTCATAACTTTGACAACAGTGATTTTAACAATGCACAAAATTAATTTTAAAGCCAGATAAATTTAATCTATTTTTCACAAGAAGAAAGCAAACAAATACTAAAAAATACATGCTCAGGTATCAACTCCCCTTGTTTGTGGCATAGGAACTGTGGAAAGCACTGCCAAAGCGCTTCAAAACACTTCAAGTATCAATCAAATAAGAATCCCAGGAAACTTAATCTAAATCCTGTTCCTACTATGCAATTCACAAAGCTTTGATAACAAAGGTATTCTGCTTGTACGGTTCTTCTTGAACTGACTGTGGTGGCCCTGAGGTTTAAATGCTTTCATATCCATTTCTTTTCCTCCCCACTCTCAGAAAACGGTCGAGATTTTTGACAGTACTCAGTCCTCGCAAAGCAATTGAGTAGTTCCTCTTCAGTAATCAAAGAGTGAAACTAGAAGTGCATTTCATACATCTTAAACTTCAGTAAAACTTTCTTTTAAGAGCTTGTTGGTTTAAATTTGCGTCGCTGCCACACGCATGCTAACGGGAAGCACACTGCTCTTCAAACACTGCTTTTCAGTACTATTCAATAGGACTTCTAATTTCTGACTATGAAGTGCTGTATACTGGGCATTTAGGGCCTTGCAATACTGGTATTCTGAGCTTCATTCACTTGCCAGACCTGAAAAGGCCCCACACAACATCTTATGCTGCACCCAAACCTGCACATCTGATTTCTGCACTGAGATGCATTTTATTGCAAAAGTTTAGCATACATATTCTTGACTAAATTTGTTAGTGGTCTACAAATGCCAATTACATTTACAAACTATGAAACACAAATCTATTCTCCTATTTTTTTCCTACCCGTACATGTGCAAATCTTTGTAGACACAATTCTGTGGGATTTGAACAAAGGAAAGGAACTGCCTACTCTTTGCAGCTGATACACAGGTGGTCAGTTTTGTTTCCACATCTCTCCATCCCTGACCTCAGAGGGATTTTATGTCACACTAGTGCTGCAGAGCCTTCTGCCACCTCAGTCAACCAATCTTAAATCCTGCTGGCCAGGTTCCTGAGAATGTAGAGATGTCCTCCCAATGCAAATGTCTACTCTCTGGTTTTAGAGTGGTGCAAAACCATGCTTGGTTTTCCTAAACCAAGATGAATTTCAAAGAGATTGAAAAGCTTTTAAATAGAGAAGAATATTATTTCTAATATTTTAACCTGAAATTCACAGAATACCTTCATTCTTTTTGATCCAAAGCTAACAATTACTGTCTCAAAGAAACTAGATACATATTAGCAGATCTCAGTAACGTACTGGACACTGTAACATTGCTTTGTCTACTAAGTGAAAGGACACAGATTTGGGTATTATGTACAGAAGAGCTCTGGGGTCCCTTGCCAGATTTCTAGACTATTCTCCACAAGACAATGACAGAATGTCAACATGTATTCTAATCAAAGCTCTCCAGAATCATAATGCACAGGAGAAAATCTTCATTCTTGGGAACTTTATATTGCTTGCATCACACCAGAATCGAAGTACAAAGATAAAAACCCAAACACCCTCCTGCCTCACAGAACACCCACCTACTACTGCCACCCTTAGTTCTTCAAACAAATCAAGCATATCCCCATTAAATTTTTATAAAGGTGAAGACAAAAGCTTGATTTCAAGCCAAGTAGCTAGATCATCTCATCTGTTCCCAGAAAAGGAAAGATCAAAGAGTATGTATTTGTAGTGTTTAGTTTGGTCTGTAAATACTGATGAATTGGATTCACCAGAACAGTGCAGACTACAAACAAATTTATTTAACTTCAGCTTTTAGCATTGCATACTCCGAATGTAGATTTTTGTTGTCTATCTTACAGACCGGCACTTAAACTTAGTTGAAACTGAAGACAAAGTTTTGAATAGTCCTTCTGGATTTGACTGGCCTTCAATCATGGAATCACTGAATGCCTTGGGTTGGAAGGGATCTTAAAGATCATCTAGTTCCTAACCCCCTGCCATGGGAAGGGACACCTTCCACTAGACCAGGCTGCTCAGAGATTCATCCAGCCTGACCTTGGACACTTCCAGGGATGGGGCATCCACAACTTCTCTGGACAACCTGTACCAGTGCCTCACCACCCTCACAGGGAAGAATTTCTTCCCAGTATCTAATCTGCACTTGCCCTCTTTCAGTTTGAAGCCATTCCCCCTTGTCCTGTCACTGCATGTTCTTGTAAAAAGTCCATCTCTATCATTCTTGTAGGATCCCTTCAGGTACTAATTGTGCCCTAATTGTGGGTGGCCTAATTGTGGAATGCCACAATTAGGGCACCCTGAAGCCTTCTCTTCTCCAGGCTGAACAATCCCAATTCTCTCAGCCTTTCCTCGTAGCAGAGGTGCTCCATCCCTCAAATCAGCTTGGTGGCCTCCTCTGAACTGCCTCCAACAGGTCCATGTCCTTCCTGTGCTGGGGACCCCAGAGCTGGACACAGCACTGCAGGAGGGGTCTCACCAGAGGGGAGCAGAGAGGCAGAATCTCCTTTCTTGGCCTGCTGCCCAGGGTCCTTTTGATGTAGCCCAGAACACGTTTGGCTTTCTGGGCTGCCAGTGCACATTGCTGGGTCACGTTCAGCTTTTCATCCACCAGCACCCCCAAGTCTCTCTCCACAGAGATGCTCTTGATCTGTTCATCCCCCAGCCTAGACTGATACCAGAGTTCACTCCATTCGTTCCACAGTGGAAGAGGTGCACAGAAGCAGTAAAATTTTAGTGGATGTTTCAATTTGTACATGAGAGTTGTCAGAACAACAATGCAGTGAAAGAACACGCTCACAGTCATCTGAGTGATCAAATAATATAAAGCTTGTAAAGCTAAACACAGATTTCTACTAGTGGAGTATGAGCTACACTAAGCAAAAGCTCTCATGTTCTAAAAATAAAGTTAATTTGATTAAAACATCATGGAAACAAAGATGCAAATGACTAAACTGATTTCCTATTCCTGTCTTAAGACAACTAATCCTTAAGTAACTCTATGTATTCAACTGCAGGAGGAATAGATCAAAGAACTGTTAACAGCACCCTCCCCCCAGAAAAACAACCAAAACAATCAATAATTGATCTGGTTTAATTAAATATTATTATACTTGATAAAACATTGTTCTTCGTCAGTTGCAAACCCCAGCATAACTTCTAACCTTTCTGACAAGGAAGGCAAACTTTCCCCACTTATAATGTAATAGCCATAATATATGGATTGCATTATGAAAATAATATGTATGGAACTATAAGCCTGAGATAGACAATTTCACAAGTCCTTTTTTTTTTTTTTAATAAATAAGAAGAGATGTCTAAATTTACTTTCAACCTTCTTTTCTCAGCTTATTTTCTACTATTAGCCAAGTAACTGGAAGGAAACAATTTAAGAAAAAACAAAGCCTTTCAAAAAAACAGAAAAAAAGTATTTCATGCTTTAAAGAGTAAAAAGTAGTACTCCTTCTTTCCTGCCCAGTATTAACAAAAAGCTTCAATATACTTTGTGCTAAAAATGTTCCTTTCTTCAAGCTCTTTGAATGGTCCTTTCCTTTAGTTCAGAAGATAAATTTTCTACTCATGTACATAACTCACTCTTTATGAGTTTTACTACTATGGGATGCTTAAGTAGGATCTTGGAACTCCAGAGCTGATTTCTAAGCCATTGAAAGGAATGAGAGGAGAAAACACTGCAACAGACAGTAGTGGTCCTTGTAGGAGAGCACTTCTAGGCACAGAAGCCTATTAGTACTTCCCTCATGGGGAAGAAATATTCCCCTACAAGATCTTAATTTGACTGGCAGCAGTAAGAACCTAAAAAGAAAACTGGTCCTACTTACATTGGCTTCTGGCAAAAAAACTAAAGCTCTACTTGCCACCTGAGTCAGCTCAGAGCACAACATCCCATATTGCTTATTCAGCAACACCACAGGCTGATACTGTCACCCAAGCTCCCCTGTCCCCACACTTGTCCTCAATAGTCAGCAGGTCCCCAACCTGAAATCACATTTGCCACAAAAAAAAACCCATTAATTGCTCAATTATGCTGTATTATGCAGATCCTATCCACTAACCTTCCACAGAATCTATGGGGTTGGCTCTAGTATGCCTATTCTTACTGATGTGTGTGAAATGCAGTTGGGGGAAAAAATTCAACCTGGTAACTTGTCACACATTTATTACTTGATCTTCAATGATTTCACTTAACAGAGAAGCCTGACAGTTCTCCTTCTAGACTTGAATGGGAGAAAGACAATGTTTCTTTGCAGTCACACAGCCTGCATAGTTATTTAAATTTTCTCAGATTTTTGATAGTTTTGACCAGAAAAAAATTAACTACCAGTTAGTGCACTGAGAGAAAAACCTGGCTCAGCCCACCCAACGTAACATTTGGAATGTTCTGTCATCTAGAAAGCACTTAAAAATAAACTTGCCTTCCATAAAGATCCTGTTCCAGTAGATTTTTCCAACTTGACTTCCTCCAAGAAATATTAGATTTGATAAGATCAGCATTGAAGTGCTAACAGATGCTAGGACAGCATGAAGTCGACGACGAAATCTCGGCGAGAAGAAGCGTTCCTGAGGGGAAAAACAAAAGGTGCAGATGAAGTTAACAATCCCTGCAAATTTTCAAGCAGCATTAGAAAAAGACATTGCCATTACAAAAAACAACTTTCATACACAAGTTCAAATCCTTATGGAACACATCCCGAAGATTTTAAAATATCTAACAAAACCTCTCACCAATGCCATTTAAGGTGGAGTAAGACTTCCTGATTAAAAGCAGTCTTGAATCACAGTTATGGCTGGAAGGGACCTCTGGAGGTCACTTAGAAAGATCAAAGCAGGGTCAGCTAGAGAAGGCTGCTCAGGGCTGTATCTGTTTGAGTTTTGAATATCTCCAGTGATGAAGACTGCCCAACCTTGCTGGGCAACCCATCACAATAAGAGATATGGTTTTATGTTTAAATTGGATTTCAGTCTTTGAATTGCCTTTTATCCTGTCACTAAATACCACTGAGAAAAGCCTGTCTTTGACTTCTTCCCCTCTGTGGTTGGGTATTTATACAGATGGCTATGACTCCCCTGAGCCTTCTCTCCTCCAGGCTGAACAGTTCCAGCTCTCTCAGCTTCTCCTCTTATGGCACAGGCTTCAGTCCCCTGGCTGGACTCACTCCAGCACGTCCATGCCCCTTTTGTGGGGAGCCCAGAACTGGACATAGTTCTATACATTCAATGGATTAATTATTATTTACAAAATAGCCTCTTTGAGGAATTTTTGCTGACGGATGTAAACAGTAGCAATGTGCTTCTAGGGTGAGTGATATTTCCAATAAGCTCCAATATAGAGTAAAGCACTTCAGTACACAGAAAACAGCATCAAACAACTTCAGAAGTCATTAATCCTTTCGTTGATTAATAAGACATTAATGAAAGATTCTAGAATCAGATCAGAACTGGTTATAGCAATAAGTCTTAACAAAGAGGTAACTCTAAAAAAAGATTCACATACACATGCAAGCCTAAACTTTTTTTCCAGTGCAAATGTTACTGCTCATGTTCAAGAAGCATAATTATCAAAGCAAAACAAAAAGCGTGTATTTTGGTACTGTTGTCCTGACGATACAAATAAAGTAGATCTGTCTCAACGATATATTATTTTACATTTTTCTGAACCTGTATTTTGCATTATCACCTGAGGTGTGAGTGCAGCATGCAAGAAGATGGTGAAAGGAGGAGGAAATCTTATCTTCCTCCATTATGCAGTTGCTAGAAGAAATTTTAAAGAACATTACAGCACTTCACCAAGAAATATTGTCTCATTACTACACAAGGAAAAATATCTTGTACATTGTGCCCCCAGGCTGAAAGCCTCTGTACATAGTGCTTGAATTTACAGAAGATTGAATGCTTTGCATGAAGTGATGAGCATTTTCCAGCGCATGGAAACTAAGGAAAGTATCGGGGGCTGCTCAGCCTTCATGTCATAAATGGTGACGTTGAAAGACTTGTGACTGTAGCATCAAAAAAAAAAACAAACAACCAAAACAAAACAAAAAACCACAGTAATTAATCTTTAATAGCTACAGGCAGACCAGAATTCATGCTTGGATACCTGAAACAACATAAACACATGCTCAAAACAGACCTAAAAATACATTTCTAGACAATTAAATTGCTCATTCTGTAAGCATCAACACAAATGTTTCAACTTCCAGATTATAAAGTGACAAATCTTCAAATAAATGACAGTTCCAGGCATAGAAATACAATTTCAACGTATTACTGCAAAGTAATCTCTGGGAAATTGAACGTTAGCCCTGGTCAGGACTATATCTAGTGTATGAGTCAGTCTGAGTCAGCACTAAAATGAGGACAGATAAGGTTTAAGGACAAGTGCTCTGTATCAGGCTGTACATACAGTAGAGCAATAGCCAGCCTTCCACACAACGCTATGAGAAACAGTCATGCATGAAAACAGAGACTGAGATTCTTCTCTGAAAATTCTGGATGAAAACTAGGGCATGATAGGAGAGAGGTAGAGAATATAACAATTACATAAATATTCACAGACAGCTACGTTAGTGAAAGAACTTTTTCCTTTTCTAGTACTTTGCATCTCCAAAGCTATCCAAGGATTACCAATACATTCTCCTTCTGTTCATGCACATGTAGAGGACAGTTTAAGTTTGTCTCTTCCTGAAATGCATAGTCTGAATGTATGGTCCCACACATGAAAAACGTATGCCTTTTCAGAATGCATAAGTGTATGCACACAGAGAAAACATTTGAAATCTTGCTATGAAATCCATGCTAACAGTGAAGTTTAAATAAGAAGTTATGATCATGCTAGCTTGAATTTCCTTGTTGAGTCACCAAACTTACTCTCTTCTTACATCATGCTAATTAATTCTGATTAACCTGAGTCACCAAACTTACTCTCTTCTTACATCATGCTAATTAATTCTGATTAACCTGCAGCTCAAATATGGCATTGTCTATTATCAGATCTACCTTTCACTCTCCCTTTGTCTACCACACTTATTTGTCAACTCTAAGGGAAAAGAGTTTTAATTAAGAAAGGGGAAAAAACCTTTTGCTAAAGCACTAGAAAGAGTTGGACAACCCATCAGACAACTGGTGTTTAACTGCATTTTCCATCAAGGTACTGATCAGACATCGTAAATTTCTGAAGTTTGCCTGTTTTATGCCAGCCCCAGAGCAGTACGATTAAAATAACACAAATAGCTTTAAAAGCTCTGCTACCTTTTTTTTTAATGAATAGAGTTACTAAAAAAATAAATTAAACTGCCGCATATAGTACATCACCTTTTACAAAAGCGCTGCACATTAAACAAGGCAAGTTAAATGTAGTATAGACCATAAAAGCCCTTAGTCATTTATAAGGTATAAAGGAGCAGTTTATGACAGACACAGTTTAGACAATCACTGAATCTTCACTGGGTTTTGCTGTAGCTAATTTCCATTAGCTTTGCTAGGCATTGATCCAAAAAGCAGTACACATTTTCCTGACAGTCTCTGATGTCAATGCACATTCTACTCAGCTGCCATGAAAGTAAAAAAGAAAACTTTCTTTAAACATCTCAAGCAACCTAGAATAAGCTAACTGTGAAAGTACCCGAGCAGGTATTGTGCCAAAATTAATACACTGGAAGCATTATTTAGCAATGAAAAAAGGGTAAGGTTGGTCTAGATAACCTGTAACAACATTTTTCATTTAAATATCTACAAGCTTGTAGATTTCGTGAATGTACAGCAAGTTATTCACATCAAAGCAAAATTTAAAAAAACCTCCACACCCACAACTCTTCATTATGCCATTTAATGCTTTTAATAATATTCTCCATTACAGCAATATAAACAACTGCTATGGATTTGTGGTGTTTCTCTGGATTTTACTGCCATCTCTTTTTCTCTCCTCTTTCTTGTTGGAAATGTAGCCAGAAGATAGAGCGGCAAAAGAGCATCTTGTGCTAAAATGACAATGAAGCCATGGCTGCCTGGCTGAAACCCTGATTTGCATCCCTCCTCAATGCTCCATCTTGTAACCTCACATCAATACTTTACCATACTTTTAGTAATCACCAGCAACCCCACCTCCCTACACATTGTGAAATAAATGAACTGTAGCACTTAAAAAACTAGATATACTGTCAAGATACTCAGCCCAAATGCATGCAGCATGACACAAAAGGCAACTTATAAAACACTGGCTCAGCAACCTTTCCTGGAACCAAATGGAGTTTGGGTTATTATTTCAAACCTATTCCTGCCCTAAATGAAGATCATCCTCAGACATTTTTGCCAGATGTTGGGAAAAACTTCCTTCTGCACATTGTTGGGTCTGCAAAATTGGGTAGCAAAATTGGCTGCCACCAAATCTCTCTCAACTGAACCTTGTCAGCCATCATACAAAAATAAATGGAACTATCATGTAGTGGGGTACCTTTACAAGTAAATCTATGTGTTTGAGAGTAGAGGAGGAAGACAGGCGTGAAAAGAAATTGCATGGTGCAAACATTTCCATTCCTAAATCCAGGTACACATGCATGTCACATTTAGCTTCGAAGAGAAAACCAAGCCAGAAATAGGAAGCTTGTATAATGGTTGTCTCTTGAGAAAGCTGATGGAGGACAACACACACCAGAATAGATCATTTAGGTTAGAATTAAGAGTCAAGGTAAGGGACATGGTGGAATTCTGAGTGAGAGAGAAAATACTTATTTCATTTGCTATCCAAGGTAATTAGGCCACTATGAGTGCAAAATACACAAACACGGCAGTAGAAGTGGCCTCAGGCAGCAGAGCAGAATTTAAAGGAACTTCTCTCTAATGTCAGCTCGAGCTACCAACAGTAAATTTGCATTTTTACAGGACTGTTCATAATGATTATCACTGAATGGCAGGGAAATATTTAATTGAGGATCCAGGTAAATGCATTTACTTCTCTGATTTAGCCAGCAACAGAGAAAATGCTGAGGGGAAGACTGACCAGAATAAGTAATCCAGCCTTCCAGATGGAAGCTGGTAGTGACAGGACAAGTCACATGTAGTGACAGGACAAGAAAGAGTGGCTTCAAGTGGAAAGAGCGTAGCTTTAGATTAGGTATTAGGAAAACATTCTTTGCTGTGAGGGTGGTAAGGCACTGGAACAGGTTGCCCAGAGAAGTTGTGGATGCCCCATCCCTGGAAGTGTTCAAGGCCAGGCTGGATGGATCTCTGAGCAACCTGATCTAGTAGAAAGTGCCCTTGCCCATGGCAAGGGTGGGAACTAGATGATCTTAAGGTCCCTGCCAACTCAAACTATTCTATAATTCTATGAAGTTGAAGAGACACCTAAGACTGAATTCTGTACAGCAGTCAAAACTAGGCAGTCCTACACACAATATCACACTGCAGTTTTTTACAGAAACAGATCCCTCAGTATTTTATCAGGGAAGCAATCCTACATTTGCCTAAATCAACCACTCTAACTTTTTCTCACCACAGTCGTGGCACCTTGGTGATTTGGCATATCCCAATGGCTCGTTATTGAGAGGCTGCTGAATGCAGCTGCAGTGGCTTGTTCTGGGAGCAGGTCACAAGCCATCACAGTGGGTTAGGGAGGGCTCAGAACCAGGAGCACATTTTCTACCATGCCATAAACCCAGCCTGACGACAGAGTGACAAGTGGCAGGAAGTCTCCCCTGACAGACATTAGCTGGTAACTCCTTGGCAAACGCTCATAAGATGGAAAACATCTAGGTGCACTGCATTTGCAAAACATCTCAGTTATAGAGCTGTTCTGGGACAGATTAAAGAAAGTTTCTACATAAAGTCAGTGACGTTATCGAGCTTACTTACACTAAAAATACTTTAACAAGTCCCATGTAAAGGAATTAAATTCCTGCAATTTAAACAAGAGTCTATCTTCATGGAGTAAAACATAGACTCACATTTATATCTTTACAAACTACCTATCCAGAGAATTGATGATCCAAGCACATGGCAAAACAAGAGCGTATGATAAAATTGGAGAAGCAGCTGAATTATTTCTTATGTGAACATATGCACTGTGGAAGAAGACTATCAGATACTATGACCAGAGTGACATGAAACATACTTGATACTATGAACTGCAGAACTAGAGATTACATAATTCTCTTTTCATCTGCCTTCGATTTTTAAGGACCAAGACAACCTAGAACAAATTTTAGAAGAGTTTTCTTTTTTTTGAGAGCATACAATATTTTATTACGATCTGTTCTACAGACTTCACTCTCTCCCACTCAAACCTATCAGCCAAATAAGATATAGAAACTGCACTATTTGGTGTGTTGAAGAAATCAAGCGAATTAACTACCAGGAAAATAATACCTAGTCCTGCATTATCTTTCATTGCCAGTCCTAGCATACGAGAGGAGACTAAGTGTGCTTGCTACAATTCCATCCTTTTCATTTCCTCAAGGTTTTTATTAGACAAACAATGCTTAAAACCTGATGCAATGTTGACTCATCTTTACGTCACAAAAACTAATTTAAACGTTCCTTGCAATAGTCTTTTATTTAGGGTTTACAAGGACTTTTGGGGGGAGGGGATGGATGGGTAAAATGTTTGTGGGCGAAGTTGCGCAGTACAGGAGGGGTACAGGTGGTGTCTTTATGCATATCAGCAAAGTGCTTTGAAAAAACCTCAAACCAGTTGCTGGAGTTCCTTTTACCAGTTCAATTCTCTGAGCTTCCGTTTTCACCCTCCATTGTACCCCAGCTAAAGAATAAGCCCCTCTCATAATTTCTGTACTTTCCTACAGAAGCATAGGATACCACCCAGTCAATCTCAAAGATGCCAGCCCTCCTTAAGCGCTTTCTTTTTAGAAAAGGTGCTCAGGTGAATGACAAGCCAAATCTTCAATGCCTAGCCCTGAACCCCAGGAATCGCCATGTTACCACAAGAGGGAACACCCCAATGCACACCCTGAATCTGGGTCATCCGCAATGCAGCCATTTGCCAAAAATAACAGGACAGCAAAAAAACAGGAACATGGGTGAAAAGCTGAAAGAGAGCGAGGAGCAGATGGGACAGTGGGAAGGGAGGCAACACATCCTGACTAACAGTTACTGGCTATTTTATCTATCTGCAGTTCGGCACACTGAAAATGGAGGGCAGGGTGTGACTGAGCAGCTGGGGGAGCAGATGGGACGGAGGAAAGGCTGAAAATTGTGACAAAGCTCTGCCAAACAGAATGTCAATTTATTTAATTTTTAAAGTGAGCAGTAGAAATAAAGATGGGTTGGGTCCAAGCAATGGAGCATCTTATGTTTGTTAATACAAATTGTCAGTGGGCAATGGGTCAGAGTGACAAAAGTGTGTTTGGGAGACTGCAGAAACAAACGGAGGGACTACACGTGCTCATTAATGATAGTAAAAGTTATGCCTAAAGATCAACAGGAGCCAGGGAAAGGCAGCTCATGAGAGGCTGACATCTCAATCTGGTACACGCTCCTGCACTCTGAAGCTGAGGGACAGATGTTCAACAGAGTAGGAGTAGAGACTGTACCACAGAACAGAAGAGCAACAAAAATAAAGAATTCTGGTTGAACACATGTACAAAATATTAATCTATGAAATAATCTAAAAGAAGCTGTGGAATCCCCAGGGCTGCAACAGTACCAAGATAAGAACAGGCCTGCAAGAGGAAAGTGAACAAGATGTGCTACCAGATCTTATCCATCAACAACTTCCACACCAAATAGAAGAACAGATTCACTTCCCCATCAACATACACTCTACCCTTCATTAATCATGCCAATCTTTCCTGTTTGTTCTGTTCTTCACCTAACTCTAGCCCAGAAATATCCCCTTTACTTCACTTTGCATCATTTTTCTGGCATTTCATTTTGCTTCCAGTTTTCCCTTCCTTATACCCAACCTGAACTGAGGCTTGAGGTCATATCCCATTTCTTTTCAAGGTATACACTTTCCTTCCAAAGCAAAAGTGAAAATTAGCTCCTGGAAGGTTCACACATGAAAGCAGGAACTGACAACATTTTTCCAAGAGACAGGATGATGCAAATAACCTGTAATTCCCTACATAACTCCTATAAAAAGAGGACCACACAATTAAAATCAAGCAGCTGTCAGTTAAGATCTATGTTCACAAATAGAACTTGATTCTGAATTTAGGAATAAATGCTATATATAGTATTTGAGAAGATACTCATCTTCTCTATTGATGTCTTCCTAAACATTCACTCAACAAAACGCTGTCTTGCACTAGCACCATTTCATTTTTAGATTTTCCAAAAGATCTACATTTATAGCATCTCTCAGCAAACAGCCAACTCCCCCTTCTGTTTGAAGAAAACCTCCTACCAGCTCGTATGTATCCACTACACTTACAGATGCATGTGAGAAAGTTTGACATACACACAAGTAAATTTCTGTACTTCTACATTTAACTCTTCACTCTCAAAGAACCTGTCCATATATTCTGTTTTAAGTAGCAGCTTGAGAAAAGTGCAAAACAAACAGCACTGAAATGCACCATCCTCTTTTCTGTTTTATGTTTAAAGCAGGGAATTTAGCCAAGTAATGGCAGTGTACATACACCTATAAATGTGTCTCAGCTCTCACTGATGCAGAGATTTGTGCATTCTTCTGTGTGTCCCAGTCCTTGACATCCCTGTTTTTGTTCTTTGGGTTCTCATTCTGCCCATTCTGATTCTCTCAGTTCCCTCATCCACATTTTAACATTTTTATCTTTTAAATTGTAATCCAGTTGGAAAGGGATCTAACTTCACCAATCATTAGTGCTGAATTCTGATCTTGCCCCTTATGACTTATTAAATAAATAATACACAGTAATAATCCCTATGGAGAAACACTCTAAGCAAATGAAGACCATGCTTTCCCTGCAGCAAGGTTCTGCAGCTCAAGGCAGAGCAGAAAAACCAGAGTGCAACCACTCCTCGGGACTTTAACTCATGTTTCTGTAATTGCTGACATCTATTGCCTGGACTAATTTTTGAGGCAAACCACAGAAGGAGGCTGTATTCATATAACAGTAACAAAAAAGCACATAGCCAGCATCGTTCTGCCTTGTTTTCACACTGGAGCGTGATTTATTTGCTTTTCAAACAGCATTACTGACTGAGCACCAGAAAACTGCCCAATGTCTCCAAAATGGAAGAGGAAGTAAATAATGCTGGTAGGTGGGAGAAATGGGGTTTTTTTATGACAACCAAGCAGCTATGCCAGGGGCTTCCCAGCTGACACTGTGGTCTGGAGCAGAGCAGTAATCACATCAGAAAAATCACAATGGTTTCTCCACTTCTGTCATCAAAGATAATATTTCTTGCACAGATCAGACAAAAAAAAAGCCTCAAAAGGTAGGAAACGATAAAATGTTTTTTCTGAAATATTTCTGCAGTCATCTTTGTCATTCATCACACAGAAGTCTGTATCATATTGCATATGCTTGTCCCTCTACTACATTTTCAGTCTTTGTTACAGAGTTTGAGATGAGAAGTTCCCTCAGCAAAGAAAACCAGTGTCACAATGCAAGTGTGTGACTGAGTGAGCACATTTTAGCAGGGCAATAAAAATGTTATGGGATTTACTTACATTAGACAAATGAACCCTTCCATCAGGAGGGTGGAGAAGAGAGAAGAAAATAAAATCAAGCAAAAGCAGAAACATGTCAAGAATTGTTTGACTCAGAACTATTGTTAGCAAATCTAGAAGTCACTGGACTGACTAGGATGCCTCAGCCAACCCATATTTACCCTTGATGGTCATTCAGCATCTCAGTACAAAACAGCACCTTGACACAGCTTGCTGCTTCTAAAACCAAATCAAAGAGCAGTTGTCGCAAATCTGCCCTGACTAATGCTCACATCCAGAAGAAGTTTCCATTGATTTTGAGTCAGAGTACGTCTACTTTGGATAGTAAAGATTTCTGGTTAGAGCAATGATATGGCTGAACTCAAGGTCAGGGTGGGGAGTAGGGAGTGGGTGGCAAGCCCCTTCCCCTAGTCTGGGTTTTGACATTATGGTTGGTGCCTAGTCTCAAAAACCAACTCTGCATTAGAGAATAAGAGTCTGATAAAGGGAACTTGTTCATTCTCAGAAGGTGAAGCAACAAACTCAACACAATTCTACAGCAAGTGCATAAAAATGTTATGAAGAAAGTGTCATTGGCAATGCTTGTCACTTAACCGAATCACCATCCTGCAATAAAAATATGGATGGATTATACAAAACTAATGGAAAAAAGAGAAGGCCAGACTCCCTTGACAATAGTAAACAAGTGATATAAATACTTTTTCCACCAAATGAAGTAAGACGAAGATCAAAGCCCAGTGCATGCTGAAGAACAGCTGTTAGGGTCTTATTTATTGCAGAGATCTTATTAAAGATTTAATCTTGCAAAGTGGTCAACAAACTTACCTCCCTCGAATGACTTTGTAATGTTTGGTCAAATCTTGTCCCTACTGAAGAAGGAAACTTTACTTGTCTCATGGCAGTTTAAAGAGAGTTATACTTGCAAAAAGAAATTCTGACATTTAAAGGAAATAATCACTCATTTTTCAATGTATATGGGACACGGATGTGAAATTCACAAGCACTTTCACCTTGGTTAGGCTGAATGTGTGCCCTAGCATAGCCTAAGTAATTAATGCAGCAGAACCCAACTGGCTTCTTTGCCCCACTGCTCTTAAATACAGAGGTTCAGCCTGCTACCCCACACTGTTTATGCACATTTACAAGCAGGAGGTTCCAAGTAGTTGAGCTCCTCCTCTTCCGTTTCCTTTCCTTGGCTTTTTTCTCTTACACTGTACTGCTTTGGGTGCTTTTCAGATTCCTCTCCATGAGTCAAAGCATCTAGCAATAAAATAACCCAAGGAAGTAGAGCTTTCTGCTGGGATAAAGAGCTAGATTAGCTGAGCAAAGATTCCAGCAGGAAGGCGTGAGGAGGAGGAAGTGGTGAGGCTGCAAGGAAGAGAGGAAAGAGAAATTAAATCTTTCCCTCTTCAACAGCAATGAGCTTTTAGTTCAGCTTAATGCCCTGTGGAACCACAGCCCAGAGGTCAGGCTAACCAGTCAGAACCTTTCCATGCTCCACACCAGCTGTCTGCAGGATCACTGTACAATGCATAACTTATTATGAATAACTGTAGAAATTGTAATGCACCTAGCAGAACAAATAGGGCAAACAAAATTACGCAGAGAAAGAAAAAAGAAAACAGACCAAAAACTCCCCACCACACCCCAACTGTGAAAGTCATCTAAAATTCTGCTCTCTGCAAAGCTGAGGATACCAGTTGTCATTGATCCCATCTTTGGGGCACAAAATAATGGTGACCTTTTAACTACAGAGGCAAAGGTATGGAGTTCATTTCTCTGGGGAAAAGAATAATCTAACACACTAACAAAGTCTAATCTAAACCACTAAGCAAAAACATGGACATCATATAAAATACTTCCCCTTTTGCAAAGGTGGACTGGGTAGGCAGTAACAGCATGTTGAAATGGACTTAATTAGAGCAACTTATTGCAGCCATAAATGAAAATGTAGAAATCAAAGTATTCCATACTTTAAAAAACCAAAACACTTACAAGGATAGCAAAAATTTAAAATATGCCATACTTAAAATTAGTTGGTTTCTCAAAATGAATTGTTTATTGCTTATTTAGTTTCTTACCAAATAAATCTAAAAATAAGATCTTAAACTAGAAATTCATCATGGTATGATTTTGAGAAGAGAGATCTTTATGTCTCAATTAAAAAATTCTCACTAGGCTGAATGACATGTTTTCACTTAACTAAAGAACTAAAAAGATAAATGTTGCTATTTCAATTTAGATTAAAACATTAATTTTATCAATCTGCCAGCTTCACTCCCCTTGCTACATCTTCCTTTTGGATGATTTCCAAATATTTCTTTTTCAAAAATCCATTGATTCAAAGGTGTTGCCAGCTACTCTAAGGTTTAACTCATTCTAAATCTATTTTTATACCAGCATCAAATTTTTTTTATAGATCTCTAGCTCGTTTTCCTTAAGGAAAAAGAAGGAAAAACTTTAAATCATTGGGAGAATGTTAGCCATTAGCATTTTCTTTCATAAATCAGACACATTATTTATTAAAAGTCAATATAAATTCTGTAATTGGTTTCAAATGTGTTACTACTTGAGTCTGTTCATCTATAAGAAATTAATAGAGAAACAGTGAAGCAAAGCACTACTTTGCTCAGTACAGATCTAAATAACACCTGAAAAAGTAAGAAAAAAAGATCTGACAAAAACACAATGAAACTTCTCCCTATATATAATATAAAGTTCCCAGATCTGCCCTATGTTATGAAGCCTTGCATTTACTGGTGTTTTATACATAATGTTTAGCTGAAAAGACAATACTAATTAATTCAGCTCTAACTTACTGAGAACAAACAAATAATCTCTAGAGGGAAAAAAGACATGGAGATACCTTCTCCTCACACAACTCACTGAAACATGAGAGTTCAGAACAGAGTAAGCTGAAAAGTATGTAAGAAGGAGCATCAGCTCTTCTAGAGCTGAACTCAGGAAGCCAGGCACTGCTTTGAAACCAGTTCAAATTAAAAGTTCCAGAACCAATTTTTTGGGTCAGGGAATTTACTGTTTTCAGTACATATTTGTTTATATGCTGATTTTACTTCTCACAAATAAGGACCGTGCTGCTTTGTTCATTCTAGTTCAGTAAGCCTGAGATGATATTTAAAACCTGTCAGACTGCTACAAAAGTGTTATTTCCCCATATTGCGCTAGGTTTCAAGTGTTGAGACTGAAACTATCATAAAATCTGCATAAATATAGGAGATATATACATCTATATTTTTAGTCAGCACAAGGATTCAGCGAAAGACGAGACCTGAATATGTTCTATTTAGATTTTTAAATCTTCCTTTTGCAAGAGAATTGAGACAATATAGCGTGAGGGGGGAAAAAAAGGAGGCAGTTTTGATACCATTCTTGTTACTCTTAGTGATCTATTCAATCCTAAAAACAGAGTAGAATTAAAATTCAACTTATACCTCTAGATTTTTTTCTATTTTACTAATTAAACACCTCCTGCTCAACTGAATTATGTTTCTCAACTTTAAGAATAATGCATGAGGTTTGGTGAACAGAATGAGTTAAAAAAGAGCATAAACCTGTGCTCTGTATTTTTTCAGAAACTCATCTGCTCTTATGAAGACAAAAATAGACTTTCCTTTTCAAAAATAGCCCTCAAGAGCCAACACAGCAACTGAGTGAGGCACAAGAATGCAAAAGATTTCAGCTTGTCAACAGATGAAATTCAAGTGCAAAACCCATACCCCAGAAGAGGGTCTTTAATACCACAGTGATTAGGCTTGCAGCACACCCTCACTGAGACAGGATTAGAGGGATGCTTCCAAAAAACAGATTAAAAGGGGACAAAGAAAATTTATACAGGGCACTGGGAAATTTTCAGTTTCTTTTAAATGTGGTACATGTCAGAGAATGCCATATCACTCCACCCCCTGATAAGGAAAATGCGAAGTCCAACTACTCATCTGCTCCCAAGTCTCAGCATTCAAGAAGAAAACGGGAGTTAGAAGAGCAAGGAGAGAACAATAATGGGTGGTTTGCAGCTCATGTTGTTGTAGTGAAACCTTCAAGGCACAAGGCAAATCATGACTCAGCCATAACTGCAGTGAGATCTGCCTCATGCACTAACGTAGATGCCAAAACTATGCATATTAAAAATACTGGCCTCAGGATTATTTCAGGAAAAGATGTGAAAGGGTCTTCTAAAGAAGGTCTACAACTATATTTCCAAACAGAAATGAGAAACAAAGGAGACATGGAAGACACTGGATAGGCCTTTAATAACACTGGATGAAAACAAAGTGGAGGAAAGGGGTAAAATTCACTTGGTTAGGGATTTAATTTATACAAAAAATAACCCTACGGCCAGCATCACTTAACTATAATTAGAACTATGTGTTAGAAATTAATCCAACATATACAACCCCACCTTTATAATGCCATTGTCATTATAATTTCTATGATAATTTCTATGATATTTAAGCACTTAATTCCCTGGAGTTATATTAAAATTTCTAATACAGTGACATCAGATACAAAAAGCCCCTACACTTTTATTTCCTCCTACAGCTGGATGCCTAAAAAACTATGCTGCCTTCCAGTCCAGAGACAAACATATGGAGCTGGTCAGATGGTGGAGCTCGGCTTCACCCTAGAGGGAGGATTAATGGATCTGATAAACTCATTCTCTGGGAAGGTAAAAACCTGCTTCCAGACTACCACTGAAATTGCAGTGATGGACAAGTGGGTGATATAAGGTAGCAGTGGCTATTAAAGTACTCAGCTGTATCAGCTGCCACACACAGGATGCCGCATCAGACAAAAAACTGAAATGGGTAGGATGGACAATAAACATCATTCCTTGAGCATCAGGACTTCATCAGGCTGCAGAGTGAGTCTCCACCAAAACAACAATATATAGGAGTATTAATTCTGTGCAATTATCACTAGTAAGGAAGCAAGGCGTGAATTATTTACTCTTACAAACATTATTAGAAGATTTGGGATTTAGCAGTGAACAGACCTGAAGATGAAAATGATCATCAAAATTAAAATAGCGCTTTTTGCATCTAATTGTGTGTCAAAGTCAATTCTGTCCTTTGGAAATTACAGCATGAAGGTCAGAAGTATCAGCAAAATGAAAATATCAGAGGATTTCAAGGCAAAATTATGTTTTCTTTACTTGGCTCTTTAGTGGCATCAGATTTCCCAGTGTAAGCTTGTTCCCAGATGCAAGCAGCTGCTACACACACATTCGTCCAGGAAACACATGGTTAGAAATATACACTCCTAATTTTAGTGAAGATGAATATTTTAAGGCCATCCTGAGTGAAATCAGAATACAAATGTTAAAACTGGCTTCTGTTCATCCATATACAACGTGACAAGCATTTGCTTACTCTAGGACTTGCAGAGGAAGCTTTTAAGACCATGCATATTTCACCATCTGCTTTGCTGCTACTTTGCAAAATTCTAGCGATATGAACTAGTTATTACCTCAGATACTGGAGGGTGGACAAGAGAATGCTAAATTTATCTGCTATCCATGACTTTTAATCTTGGTTAAATCAAACTAGTAACCAGGAACTTCAGATGAGCATGGAGCCAGGAAACAAGAATATGAAATGGAGAGTGATTCCACTTACAATTAAATCTTGAATAAGTGAAATTGAAAGTATCCTCTTGGTGCCATTTTCCACAATTACTCCAAGCCAATTAAGTGCACCCCAGTACCACAAATAACTCTGTCCTCCATGCCAGTAGCTTATGAAGGCAAAAGTGAGGGCTGTAGATAATAGTGTTCCAAGCAAACCGGACTGAGATCCTCCCATTGGAACATAAATGTACCTGTAGGTAAAACGACAGATAAGCAATGCTGTTAGAGATTTCACAGAAATCTCAGAAAAACATCCACCATAGAACAAACGTGTCAATTTGTAGCATAAAAAAGAATCCGAAAAACTACCTGACATGCTCTACATACAGAGCTTGCCCTACTTTCTGTAAAGCTGTAGACCACCCCATGAAATATCTGCATGCACCATTTGGCAAAAGGACAATTTTGTGGTCCTGGGAACTCTGTATTAGGCAAATATACAACACAAACTATATTCTCAAAATAGCAAATAGCAAATATTCAGATTTTTTAAACTGGAATAGCTCTAAGTCAACTACAGAAATTACCTGTAATCTTCATGTGAACTTAAATTATAAGATTCTTAACAAAAAAAAAATTAAAACATTATATAAAGTCATATATAGTCACAACCCATAGACTGTTTCCCATTTGTCAGAAATGCAGATGCATGCAAACACACTTTATTACTAAAAGCTTGTAATCTCTTTCTTTTTAAATATTTCATTAAAAATTATGTGAACTGCGACTATTTCCTAACTGGTTCTTCTATTACACTCTCAGGATCATGTCTGTCTGACGACCTTTGCAGCACACATACCAAAAAAAGCCAGGAAACCCGTATGAAGCACTCTGCATGCAATTATATTCCGCATTTAAACTGAACCCAGGAGTCAGAACCTTAGTCATTAATTGATGCTTGTAAGTGTCCAGAAAGCAGTGCTCCTTCAGAAAAAATACTGGAAGCAATGGAATTCTGAAAGCTGGCACTATTTTGTGGGTTATTTCACTTCCAGCCTGAAGAGCTACATGCACTCCCATCATCTTCTGATTAAGGCATGACCACTGGCCAGACTTTGTCTGAAAGAGCTGCGTATTTCTGTCAACATTTTGAAGAAGCTCATCAGGCAGGGGAGTCACCATCCAGCTCATGGGTACCAGGAAGGAGATGTGGTATATGAGAACCACCAGTGACAGCTCTCCTCAGCTGTCACTCTTTGGCAAGACATGCTACACTCATATTTGAGACTATTCCTACTTGCTAGGATAATTTAAGAAATTTTTTTCCAGTGACATTTTTACCTCTGGTTATCAGTTGTCATATTCAGAGATAAATATTTGCTTAAAAATTTAAAAGGGAAATTAACATACTGCTTTATTCCTAATCTTAGGAAGGAAGAAAATAAATAATGGGGTAAAATACAGTGATGAACATAATTAAAGGGTAAACAAAAAAGTCATTAAAAAAACAACTGTCAAATGCTCCAAATTCTTCCTTAGCATAATACCAATACACCTTTTTACTTCAACCTGCTACAGGGAACATCTGATTACATGTTTTTCAGTATAGGTGTGCTTTTTTCACTAAGCATAGGAAAATAAATAGAAATTAAGATCAATAGTTTCTATTTATGTTGTGCTTTTCTTCTCTCTCCCCTTCCTATGTTTGAACAGTGTGGCAATAACAGACGCTTGCAATTGCAATCAATTAATCTAATGGCAGAGAGGTTTATCTCAGCAGTCTGCAAGCAGTGAATTTCCTGCAGGGCTGTGGCACAGAGGGTAAAGAGAGCAGAGCCACTGACTGCTGCTTCAGCAGATTCCTTCTACACAAAGGATTACAGACATGAAAGACTAAGCAGCTCAGTACTCTTTAGGACAGATTTTGCCAACACCTTTCCTCTCCCTTTTTAAAGGCTGATTGGTTTGTTTTTTAAGCAGGGCCCATTCCATTATCAGCTCCTCTCGCAGGCATGGCAGTACCTTGTTTCACAGAGCTGCACCTGGAGGAGCCCAAAGCAGGATGCTGCCAGCCCTGCCACACTCAGCAAAGCTGTCTGTTGTACATTTAGGGATTTAATTCCCACCTGATTCATGTCTGTCAATTCACAGAATCACAGAATAATCTGGGACTCACAAGGACCATCAAGTCCAACTTGAATGGCCCATATGGGAGCAAACCCACAACCTTGTCCCTATTAGCACCATGCTCCAACCAACGGAGCTCATCTCTGAAATGCAGCATTTCAAAGTAACCCAGACACTGTCAAAAAGACATATCTCTGTGACAGAGATCTAACTTCAATCCCCAAAGAAACCTTTCTGCTGACCCCACAGGGCCCTGGTTAAACGCATGGCACAAAAGGTAGCTTTTACTGCAGAGGTAGCTCCAGGTTTCTGTACAGTGCCCTTCCCTGTGCTGACACTGTCGTGTAGGCTCCAGCCATCTTGTCAGCACAGGCAGCCTCCACTGGCACTGGCACTGGCAGGAAGAGCTCAGCAGCATCAACTCATTTGTTTCCAATTGCATGCAGCTCAGTTTAGGTTGGCCTGAAGGGCTTTCAGCTAACTGTGCAGAGAAAAACAGGCTATTTTCTGATTTCTAGTGTTTAACAACAGCAGCTAGATAATTGAGCAGTAATAACTCGTAATGCTGATTAATGTTCAAGGTTAGTGAAGTTTTAGCTCCTAGTGAGGCTGATGGCAAATGCGCAACTGCAAATCCACTATGTGAAGACCTGTTTGAAGAAGGACAGAAGCCAAAAGGAATAACAAAATCTTTACTAACACTTTGACCTTCCCCTCCAGTACTGTGGAGAGTCTGCCTCCCTGCCCAGAGGAGAAATAGAAAGCAGAAAGCAATGTCTCTCTCCTTCCCTGCTAGTGCCAGAAGAACATGGACAGGCAGCTGGCTGTCATTCCTTGTCACAAGGGCAGTAACCACTCTCAGATTGCATGGTCTTGCCTCCCCCTGTCAGGGCAATCCCACTGGCAGTTTTAAAGTGGTTATAAAGGATTGATAGATGTTGAGTCATTTCTCTTGAACAGCGTGAAGAGCAATTCTGTAAGCTCCTGTATTTTTCACACAGAAAAATATTGTGAAAAAGCCATTACTACATTACAGAACACATCAGGGAAAAGAAGTATTTGCTACCTTATCATCCATGCACATCATATCCATGGGATGTAGTTGTGCATACACTGCTACACTGGCAGGACTGCATAAAAGCAATAGGCATCTCAATGGGCAGCCAGGGGCAGAGCCTGGCTCAAGACCAGGCACTTTGTGCTCTCTGATTACCAAAATACTCTGATAACCAAAACTGTCTGGCAAAAGAACCATGCCAGAACCCTCATTGCAGCAAAGATGCCTTTTGCTTATTTTAGAGCAAGCTGGTAGTTTAGAATCTAATTTCTCTATACCTCCCCTATGGGTTTACACAGAAGAGCACTCATTTGATTACAAAAAGCTATGTGAACACTTAAGTGTGAGGGGGAATCCTGCGAAAAGCATTATTAAGCCAGATGGTAGAAGAAATATATCAGTTCTGTATTATCATTTACGACGCAACACATACCTTGTGACTAACAATTTGTTGTGGTTTAACCTTGTCCAGCAGCTACACCCCACACAGCCCCTCATTCACCCTCTCCCATGGGATGGGGAAGAAAAGGAACCTCTTACATTACATTCAGAAAGTTGTTCTGCCCTCTGGTTTGCTAAGAAAATGTGTGAGGAGGCAAGGAAGGAGGCAGGGAAAGAGAGTTTAAGGGGCAATAGCTACAACAAATTGATGTCTTTTTATACCACCATGCTCCCTAACTTTTTCTTTTCTTATCAATACTTCCATCTACCTGCAATCTACCCCTGCAATCTATCCCTCTGTACTGTACTCAGGGTTTACAGAAATGGAGAGGCTGCTGTAGAACATGCTGACCTGCTGCACCATAAGTAGAATAGCATTACATAAATATCTCATTTTAAGCTTCCATGCAGCTTTTAAGATTATTCCCATTTCTAATCACAGAAAATCCACACAGAAGTTCAAAATCCCCAGTTCAGGGACTATTAGCACATAAAAGTAACCAGGGGTCCTCATGGCAGCCTAACACAACTCAAAGGAACACCCTTTGAGAGTTTTTTGACAGCTCTTGAACAGATTACACATTTACTCTAGATGTGTAAGGAAGGCAGACTTAGCGGAAAAATGCGGCGCCAATATACAACTAATTTATCTTAACTCACAGAGAAAGAAAACTCAGCAGCTATTTGGTGGTCAATGAGCCAAAGGTGGACAAATAAAGAAAAGCAACAAAGTATTTTGCATAGAGGAAAGGCTGTCGAGTTAAGCAGATTTGAGCGTATTAATTGGTCACATCCCTCCAGGTTGTAGAGGGATGGCCAGCAATGGTCCCCCCTTAAGATCCATGAAAATGACAGACAGGAAGATTAGACCTGTGGAAGATGCTTAGTATCAAAAAATGCAGGCTAGGTGAGTATTTAAAAATAAAACAGCAACTTAGTGGGCCAAAAGTCAATCACTACGAAAACTTCAAAGGAGAAATTTGAAGGTGAAAGAACAGATTTCTAGGAAGACTATCAGAGAGGAACATGTGATCGCCACAGACTGGGCTTTGCCAACCATTCCTGGTCTGGCTAGACCTCCCTTAAGGACAAGGAAAGGTACTTCATGCTGTCAGAAGAAAAAGTTGTGCACATTACATGGAGAGAAGGGGGAAGAGAACTCCAAGTAATTGAAATCTCAAAACATCTGGGGTGTGTTTGATGCACATAAATACAAATATTGAGAGAATGTTATATGGTAAAAACTATTTGCACGCACACTACCACACCTGACATGACTAAACATATATTCCTAGCCCTCCCCTCCCAAGGCAAAGATGTCAGTCTTAACTATATTTCTGTGTTTTCTATCTTTCTACCTCTGTTTTGATTTCAAGCTAAGATTTACTTGGGATGAAACATGCTACTTCCACAAACAAAGCACACGGTGTATGTGTTCTCCCAAGTGCATTACTTTTAGTCCAGGTACAGCAGTTTAAATCAGCTTATCCACAGCCAGCAAGCTGTTTCATTTACACAACTTATCTTAATTTTAAGTCACTAAGTGAACATTAGAGAATTGGATAAAATATGCAAATGGTACCATTTAAATCCCTACAGTAATGCAAACACAAACATAATAACTGAAGTATTTAAATGTGACATTTACTTACAGAGAATACCTTTTAAATCCAATAACCATTTTGTTAGTTTTCTTGAGGTGGCAATCTCCAGAACAATTGTAAGAGATCTGACAACCATTCCCTTGAAAAGCACACAGTTTCTTTTCTTTTAATGACTCTACATTACAAAATTTTTACTCTGGTAACTTCAGAAAACCTCCAAGAGGAGCATCTGTAATCAATTAAGAATCATTCAGGAGAGCTATTATTCCCTGAGGACTCCACACACTGCTCTTACTTGCACATGCATGTAAGTTTAATATTTAAATCTTGAAGTATGTGCAAGTAAAGCCCCTGTTTAACCAGTGCTCTGTCCAGGAGCTTTCTTCAACATGTGCCTGAATTTCTTCCTGAAGTAAGGTCATACAGCAAGATGCATGCTATCCATGATTTTTTCCCCTCTCCTAGGCATTGGTCTTGGAAAGTCTAATTCAGAATGAGGTGGAATGTAAAAAAAAAAAAAGTTAATTTGCTTGTAATGGCAAATACAATCAATATATGCAGATTTTGTGTTTTATTTCAGGGAACATTTGATGCTCAAAATTCCAATGTTTCTCTAAGTTTCAAAGCATTCAAGGGTTAACTGCATGCCTATCATACTGTTTTGAATTGGGCAATTATATAGATAACACAGCAAAAGCTTAAAAAACAATAATACAGTTTTCCATCTTGCATCCTGACAATAGAAATCGCTTGAGGCTCTGTACAGTGAGGGTGTACGTTTGTGAACATGTATGAAAAATTTTGTCCAGGCAGCACTATGTTGGTGCTGGGCTTCCTTAATTTATTTATTCTCAATACCCTCTTCATGGCCTTAAACCATTGACTTCAAACATCTTTTCTGCTGCATAATAAAAAGGTGTCAGGCCCAGTTCTGTAAATTCTTACTTCTGGGTGAGTTCTCACGAATCTGTTTTGTCACTTCAAGCTGTCACTGACTTGAATGGAGCTACGCAGAGTGCATAAATAAAGCACACCTGTAAGTCTTTGCAAGACTGGGTCCTACAGGAATAAATCTGTTTTAAATCACAGAAACATCTCCCGTAAACAGGACTTTGAAGGCTGAGCCACTCATATTTGCACCTGAAATAAAGAAATAATCAGAGGTATTTGGAATACCATTTTGCGAAGTTTCCATTAGGAGACTAAGCCTTGTTCTATGAAACTCCATTTCTTACACGGTCTAACAATTTTGCTGGCTGCTGGCAAAGCTTTTTAAGCTCTGTAAGACTCTCTCACCTCACCAGCTTAACCCGATGTTTAGAGACCTTGACAAATGCAGACCCTTTAAATTATTTAAGCTAATGTTGGCTGCAGGCAAGTCTTGTTGCGTTACCACGAAAATGTTTAATGAGAAATTAAGTCCATTTGGTTTACAAAGCATTAATGAGAATATTCATATGCAAGAACACTCAGCTTTACAAATATGACCTGAATTCTCATTCACTTCACAATTGTTAGCATGTTTCCCAGCAAAGACTGAGTGTGAAGTTTCCTACTAAAAAACTGAGAAGTGCTTAAAGTACTTTTCTTCCCTTGCATTCAACACAAAAAATATGAGTCAAGTCCACATGTCAAAGGGCAAATAACTGCAGAATACTGAATAAATCATTTTGAATTTGCTCTTCCAAGGAAGCTCATGTTTTCAAAGAGATTCATTTATTTCAAATGAAATTTTAATCTAAGTCATAGTATTTCCTTCTAATGGAAAAAGTTTCATTACTGATGGACTGCTGTGTTTAGTTTTCTTCCAGCTGCATCTAGGAAAGAAAGAAACCCTGCCTTACCACCACCTGTTTGCAGTCAAATGCAAACCTACCAGTCAGGTGCCTTTGATCACAATGGAAATGGGAGAGGTTCCAGATAACCAAAGAGCCAAAAGATTGGTTATAGCATTAAGATCAAACCAGTGCCCCAAACCTTCTGCTGACAGTAGAAGCCTAGATGTTACTGCCAAAACAGCCTAGAGTTAAGTGCCCACAGCTCAGCTACTGGGTGGGAGAGGGCCGTGTCCACAGCTGACAGATGGAGCTGGGAGGGAGGCACTCCTGCCTCCTCCCACAAAGAGCCTGCAGAGCTCCATGAAGCCATTCTGAACTTAACTCCCCTCAGGGGCCCAATTCACTCCTGATACTCACAATACACCTACCACGTGCTGATGATATCTAGGCTCAGCAGCACAACAATCAGGCTATATACTCCTTTGAAAACACAGCTAGAAGAGGGATATATTAATAGCACTGTCACTCTCTGCTTATAAAATGGTAGAGGTCAGGCTCTTTGCCAGGGAGACCAACATATCTTGCCTCTCAGAGGAGTGCTCTAGCTGTCTGTTACCAGGCTGCCACCAGGCAGAAAAGAAAATGAGATTCAAAGAGTGAATATGCAAGAAAAAACAAGTCTGTGGCTAGGGCATCTCTCAGAGAGATGATATTCCAGTCCAGATCAGATATTCCAGTCCAGCTGTCTGCACCAGGAATTGCTCATTGTGCCCTAAACAATCATCAGACAAAATGCATAAGCAACATCGTGAACAAAAGAGTTATTTTTTTCCCATTTATTTTCTTTACTTCTCCCAGCTCTTACACTGAAGGTGACAGACAACACGGAGAAATTTTCAGTTCTCTTGAAGTTGCAAATTAGAGCTTAAAGACTAACTAGCAAATTAGAATCAAAGAATGTACCATTACCCTCAAATCCACCTCTGTTGTTAATCCTACTATGTTTCTGTCAGCCACTGAAGTAGAAAGTACTCCAGAAGATGATTGCCTACAAAAGATCGAAGTTTATTCCAGCTGTCCAGATTTAAAGGATATCCCAATATAGCATCCAGATCGGGAACTATACAGGGACGGAAGTAGCTTTGTTTGGAACAGAAAGCACAGGTCAGAATACATGGTAACCACCCTGAGAGAGGTAATTGAATCTAAGGCTCCAAAGTCAGATGTTTCAGCACAGAATGCTGAACTGGTTGCTTTAACACAGGCATTGGAAGAAAACATCTGGATGGATTCTAAGTATGCCTTGAGTATGCTCACAGGACAGTTTGGAAGGAGAGAGGTTTGTTATCAGCACAAGGTACATCAATCAAACATGGGACACAGATATTACTCTTTTTGGAAGCACTACAAAAACCAGCTGAAGTTGCAACTAGGCACTGCAGACCACACCAGACAAATAGAATGTGGAAATGGGCCAAAGTGTGGAAATGACTTGGCCGACAGGGTGGCTAAAGAGGCTGCAGAAAAAGGCATCCACGTTTTGGTTCCGTGACGAGAGATTAGTCTACCAGATATTAAGCCAGAATAAAGTGCAAAAGATCGTCAGTTAATTGAAGCATTAGAAGCTTGATTTCGCCCTGATGGAAGGACAAGTCACCCCTACTGGACAAATAATAATTCCCAAGGCAATTATGAGAGAAATAGTAGGCAGAGAGCAGCAGTTACACATTGGAGTGCAGAAACGTTGTTGAAACACTTAAGAAAGACACTGATTAGCTCCAAGATGACTGAAATTGTATATTCAAAGACTCAAAAGTGCGGCACGTGTAAAAGAAATAACATCAATATTGAAAACAAAGTGGTAATTGGGGCTATCAAATCTGGTAACGCCCCGGGAGATCGTTAGCAAATTGACTTTACAGAACTTCCACGTATAAAGAGAGCTATAAATATCTTTTAGTTTCAGTGGATACATTTTCTGGGTGGCCTGAAGGGGTTCCCTATCACACCAACATGGCAAAAGTAGTAAAAATATTGTTAAATCAAATAATTCCACACTTTGGATTTCCTCTAGGAATATCATCCGACAGAGGGTCTCATTTCTACAGCAAAAATAATGGAACAAGTTAGCAAGGCCTTGGGAATTCAGTGGAACTTACATACTTCCTACAGACCACATGCTAGTGGGAAAGTAGAAAGGATGAATTACACTATTAAGCTGCAACTCAGTAATCAAGTAACCTCACTGACTTGAGTACAAGCACTCCCAATTGCTTTGTGCTCCCAGCCTAAAGGCACAGAAAAATGAAGCCCCTATGAGCTGCTCTATGGTCAGCCCTATCAAACCCCACACATCCCAGGGGATGTGCATGTTAAAGGTGGGGCAGACCTCAATAACTACCTCATATCTTTAGGTAGAACGCTGCAGGACTCAGGGCAGGCAGTTGTCGTCGCCAGACTAGTGAGACTGGACACACCAGCACACCAATTCCAACCATGAGAATGGGTGCACCTTAGGGACAGGGATCCAGCACCTCTCCAGCCAAAGTCAAAGGGACCACACCAAGTAGTTAACCACACACACCACAGTAAAACTGAACAGTAAAGGACCTTGGGTGCATTATTCTAGAATCAAAAAGGCGTCAGCTCCATGGGGAATTACTGTCCCCAACTCAAATAATAAGGAAAGAGAATGAGTAACCTTGTAACTAAAGTATTACTTATACCCATGAGTTGTATCTTGATAGCTAACCAAAATCTTTGTTTGCCAAAGAGACTTTTAGAGTTTCACCAAGGGATTAGTCATGAAAACTCTTACAAAAGTTTAAGTATCAAAGTAGCTAAAATAATAAATATAACTAATACTGGGAGGAACAGGGCTCCCTTGAATGGTTCACCCTATGGGGCGGCAAGAACTTTGTCAATGGGCTACGATTCGTAACACAGTCAGTGAAGGGATAGCTAAAGAAAACTGTGCAACAGAACAAAAATACAACTATAAATTTTACAGGATTTAGTAATATTCCCCTTAAGAAGAAACCTAAAACTATAGAGGTCATAGTGTGAAAGGATTTATATGCTTTAATATTACTCCAAATACAAATAGAACTTGGAGTGCTGAAACGAATCAGTGTCAGTATTATACCACTCCCAGCTGCCATGCCACAACGAGACTCCATTGGCCTCGTGGCACCAAGGACACAACAGAAGCACACGTAGGAGCCCTAGATCCACCAGCAGTGCAACAGTGGGAAATAGGAAATCAGACCTTTGGTAGTGGGAACGGGACCTCCTGTATATGCGGAGACAGTGCCTATAAATGACTTCCTAAAGGCTGTTTTGGTTCCTGTTTCCAAGCAGTATTAATGCCTCTCCTTAGGGTACTTTGGCAACAACCACAAGGAAGAGTTAGGGCCAAGAGAACATTTTCCATCCAGGGACAATCTGCAATAAACTCCTTTGATTTCGGGAAGCAAAAGATTACAATTAACTCTATGCCCCATGTGCGCTGCCCTGCACTATGGAATTTATATTAACAAGCTGAATAGATTATTAGAAGTGGTGAATAATACTATTAAAATATTAAATAGCACATCCTGTGAGCTCCAACAAACATGTGGCTGTATAGAACTTCACAGCCTCAGATTATCTGCTTGCTAGCCAGGGAGGAACGTGTGCTGTTTTGGGACAGGAGTGTTGCACTTACATAAGTGATGGGTTAGAAGTCCAGCAGACAGGAATCATCCTGACACAAAGAGCAGTAGAAGAGCAGCAGAAAGAGGAACATTCATTCTTCTTGGTAGGACTGGCTTACTTCATGGCTACCAAATTGGAGACTGCTGCAAAATGGCACGTCATTGTACTCATTGACTCATGGCAGTCATTGTAATCATTGTAGTACATGTACTTGCTTCTATTATGACTCAGTGTTATAGCACTTTGTGCTGGAAAATGAAGTATTGAGACTTGTCTAGAAGAGACATAGTCTCAAGAAAAGGGGGGACTTGACAGACAACACAGAAAATAGAAATTTTCAGTTCCCTTGAAGTTGCAAAATAAGGCTTAAAGACTAGCTAGCAAACTAGATAAAAGAATGCAAAAGTAGACCCACAGGATGCTAAACACAGTTGGAACCAGTGCATAAACAGATAATGAGGAACCTAAGTGGTTTCTGTGGCAAAGTTATGAAACAAGAAGCAACAGTGCACGCCCTAAGAGAAGTTCAAGGCAAGGTCATTTACAAAATTGGGGCTCTCAGTGAATACGGCCACTTTAGACCCCTTTAGATGACCCTCTAGGACCATAAAAGGACTTCCAGTAAGAAGCAGAGGCATGTAAATTTGTTCTGGATTAAATACTCTGTTGTAACATTTCATGACACATATTCCATTAGAGGAAAAATCTTCCAAATGTGTCCACCATTGTAATAAAGAATGTCTGCTTTCTAATCCTTCAAATTGTGTTAGAAAGTTTATTCTCTGGACTATTTCTGTATCAGAGGGCCCAGCTCACAATTCAGAACTCTGCATACCTGAACTGGAGGCTGCATAGGCATAATTTTCCCACAAAAATAAACCCTTTGCAACAAATTTCTTCCCATGCCATCTCCCCTCTCTTCATATGAGTGTATTCACAACAGCACATTTTACAGTAGTTTTCAACTACAGCCGAAGCAACAGAGACCAGTTCTTCCTCTGCGTGTCACTGCACATATTGAACTGTTTGTGGTTCAGTTAGTGAAATACTGTTAAGTATGTGTCATTTGTTGCTTTGACCATGCCAAGAATAAAGTACTGTGTTTTCTCCCTCCTCCTAGAAAGCTGCTTTAAATTCCATAGGTGTAAGCACAAGCTATTTAGCCATTCTGCTAATCTTAGTATGCCAGGTACATCAGAAAAAATGTGGATTCATTTGCATGTGTGAATTCAGATGTTTAAAATACACTCATCACCATGCACTTAACAGCTACCTTTTCCAGCATGCCTCTGTCAAAGGAGTGCTTGAGATGCAGTCACTACAACACAACCTATTTATTTTCCTTATTAAACCATTTTTGCTTGGAGACAAGGTGACGAAGTTGAATAGCCCTCTAAAATTTGCTAGGTAACAGAAAGACTGTTTAATCTTTGCAGACTCCTTTGTGGAGAGTTTGATGATTCTTTTGCATTTTTATATCCCTTTGTACACATGCATGTCAAAGGGCATTGTTAGTATCCACAGACCACACAGCAGTTTCACCAAACCATGAATACCTTTGCTTCACTGGACTGTATAGTTCTACGGACAAAGAGAAATCAAGATGTCAGAAGAATTTCACTTGGGTACATCATAAATACAAATTTTTGTGAGACCAGAATAATGTCTGAAGTTCCAAAGTCAGTGAAGACTCAGTAAGTACTGCAATCTCCAAATTATAAACCAACATTGACAAAACGTACTTCAATGTATCTCTGAAACAAAGGCATGTAATTAATGAAAAGCAAAAATACGAAAGAGACGTTGCACAAATATAGCAGGAAACTTGACAGATATCAAAGTATCTGGTTAAGGAAAGTGTAGCTTTACACATTCTTCCAAATTGCAAGTGCACAAAGTTGGAAGAGTTAGATTTTTGACATTATTCCAAACTGAGTAATTCACTCACCTCTCCTGAGCTCACATTTCTTAGAAAATGCTCTTTGCAGTTCTGGGAAATTACTATTTATAAAGTACAGCCAAGGCATTGAGATGTCTAGGCAAAGCTGGAACCACTTAAGATTATACAGCACCTTCCACAATAAAGAACTTCTCTACACTCTCCAGCCTGTCGAAAACCCTTCAAACACCAGCAGAGTTAAATCTCCTCTAATGTAGAGTACAATACACTTTTATCAGCTCAAATCAATGTTGTTATATAAGAGAGAATGAATATAAATTTAATTAAGCAAAGTGAAGCACAATATTTACTTCTGTTGAAGTAGCGCCCTTAAATAATGATGAGCTCCTTTTTTCTCATTTGTAAAGAAAGAATAGACATACTCCTCTAACAAGCACCAGGAATAGGGTTCACTCCAGATAAAAACTTAAGTGGAAAATGGCAGTTCCCGTGAAGTCAGTAGCAACAGGGGTTAGAGCTAAACTAACCAATAAGTTTTGAACATACAGCAAGAAATTATTCCAATGCAAAGGTAGAACTTGAGAAAGAAATGCTGTAGTTACAGCCAGAAATTTAAATATATATGTAAGGATGGGGAAAAAACAGAAAAAAAAATGGGACAAAAACCAGCTGCATACTCAAGGAAAAGGGAATGGTAAACGTGCCAGGGAAAAATCATACTTAGGGTATCATGGAAAGTTGAGTAGAAAATGTACCATAAATCTTCTTATCCTGCTACGACACCGAGCTGTTTATCTCTCCAGTTGTCTAAAGGTAGTCTTTTTGTCAGAAAGAGAGAACAAATAATGATGGATAAAATAAGGACTTTGCATTGAACCTCACGAAAAGCCCCAAGAGGGTGAATCAACAAAACTAGTTTTAACTGGTAAGTACAAATGTAGGCTAGAAAGGACAGAAAATAGGTTAAAGACCATTAAGGATGTCAGCAGCATTCTAGTCAGTGTGCCTTCATGAAATTCTCTGAAAGGTATTCAAGGAAGCATCTGGTTTACACATTGGGTCACCAGTGCTTGTTTTTCATGTTTTCTGCTTCTTGAGATTTCAACAGACTGTAAAAAGCAAACAAACTCCTTTTCTTTCTTCAAAAGCGGGGGTAACCAAGCAGAAATAAAATTTCATCCAGCTTAGCGAATTCCTGGTTGTACTTGGGAACCCTCTATGAAATCGCAGCTTGTGCTCACCTCATCTTTAGGACTGAGGGCTAACCAGATAAGAAATAGCATTCAAAGAGGTAAGGTGGCTTCAAAGAGTTAAACACAATCATCAACACCAAACTGGCTTATTTTCCCTGAAAAACCTCAAGAAAAAACCAAATCTGTCAGTTGAAGTCTAACCAGCAACCTAAAGAACGTAAGATAGCTATGGATGAGCTTTTAAACAGTTAGAATAATTCACCAATTATTGAACAAAGCATTCCAACTGCTCCAATATTCAATAACTGCCACCCCTCGGCAGCAGGGCTCAAGTACCTCCCTGGGCTGTAAGCTCCATAGGAGAGAATCAGACAATACAAAATCCCTCCATCCAACTGCAGGTTTGCCATGATGGCAGTGAAGATGACAAAAAAAAAGTGCATGCATGGACAACATCCCACCACACTAAACGCAAACATGAGGCTCTGCACCCCCACACCATGGGTGATGCTGGATGGAGGTGGCACATTTGCCCTTGACTCTGGCCTCAACTGGAAGTCAGCAGGCAACCACTGCTATCAGCTATTGATTTTCCACCATCTTGCAGAGAGCAGTCCTTCACTGGAAAATGGCATTTCCCTGTCACAAGTCATCACTCACACGGGTATCACTGAAACTGGAGAGCTGCAAGCAGAACATTATCCAACGCTTTCTGCCTTCACACTGCAGCAAACCTCTGCCTCTAAGAGCATCCTCCCTTTCCACAGACAAGTTACTTCAGAAGGAAGGATGTGAGGGTACGGCATCCATCAGCTCCTGGCTGCGACCAAAAGCTGAGGCAATGAAAAGGTACCTGAATTTCAGATGAACCCTCACCACTGATTTGACTCTTTGCCCTGAAGTAGACTAGAAATGCTCAGCCACTTTAAGGAGCAGTCTCCCATTCTCCCCCACCTCTTACCTAAACTTCACAATTCTCAGTTATGAGCTCATACAGTGGCAGAGCAGAGCCATATGGACAGAATTCATGAATACCAGAAAGTCAAATATAATTCTGTGGGGTCAAGCATGTTGACAACAGCCTGGAACGTTTTCTGTTTACAATGCAAATGTTTTGTTTGACAGCACCACTGCAGAGATTGATAATGATGATCCATCACTACAGTACTGTTTATTAATGTTCAGTGAGAATTAATGTGAAGCTGAGTGGGCATAAAATGATACTTTCTCATTTTTACTTGCTCACACATTTGACCATCAGTGATACTAAGCTGCCTTCATTTGTTTCTCACCTTTTTCTACAAACTAAATATCCCCTAGCCCCACAAGAACAACCCACTCCATCCTCTTCTTGTAACCATCTGGCAACTCTATGATTGTCTCAGTCTCCATTCTATCCTGTACAGGGATAACGAAGACCAGTTTATTTGCCTCTAGAAGAAAAGGCCAGACCATATTTTCTTTTATTGTCTGCAAAATTTTTTTTCATCCGTTTCAAATGGATAAGGATCTGGATTTTCTACTTGTTTTCATTTCCAAGTACCTTTTGCACCAAGCACCCTCTGCTCTATCCCTAAAATTAGTCAAACCAAACATTTTCAAAATGTGAGGATTGAAGAATCAGGAAGATTTCTTGACCTTTCACAGTCACAGAGATGCTACAATTAACTGCTATTTCAAGAGAAAAAAAGCATTGAATAACTGTGTTTTTATACTTCTTTTCCTATATGTAGTCACACAAATGCTTTGCCTGGACCCTTGCATGTGTTGTGAGGTTTGTGGATGCAGGGGTAGGATTCATTAAGCAGAGCACAAATTTAGAAAAGCAGCAGGACAAAAAAAAATATTAATTTACCACTAACTTAGTCTGGAGATTGGATTTAGCAGAGTGAACTTGACAGGTATTTCTTTCCACTTGAATGTTAGTTCAATTTCCAGAGCATATGCATTAAAGGATTCCCATTTTATACTTAAAAACAACATTTCCTACATTAGAACCTCTTCACTATAAAAACCTAATACCACATGCAAGATACAATGATTTTCTCATCTCACACACTGGGCAGAATACCTGTACATAATTATGACCTGGCTGAAAAGTTTTCACTTCTAAGCCTTCCTGCATGTGAACTCTTACTATGCTTCCACAATCTACTGATATTTTTACTTGCATATTGATTGAGAATTATCTCCATAGTGTAGAGAAACCACCAAGAAAATACAGTGCAAACTAAACCACAGTCCTTAACATTAATGCTGCCAGTTAAATCCTCTTCTGAGCACACTAACTCTGCAGCTCAGCTGTGAGGTATCAGTGTTAAGCTCCAATTTTACTTAAAGAACAAACACACAAACACTGTTCTCTGCATCTTAGACTCTCTTCTGTGCCTTTATGGGACAAGCTGCACATTTGACACAGCCTCCTGAGGTAATCCCACTTGGACAGCCATTGTTCCCTCACTCCCTCATCACCTCTCCTCTGAGCTGGAATGCACAAGCTGCCGGGGCTACTCCGGAGATCGCAATAGGCAATGGCTTTTCTGCTCCTGCCTGGCATGCTGAGAAAGGTTGGAAATCAAAGCATCTGAACACAGACTCATTTAAGCAAGCTCCAACATCCCTTTAAAGCTACAGGGGACAGCATAAAGCCAGCTGTAACAGGCGGTGTTACAACTTCTAAAGCGTCCACTGCCGGTAGGTTGAGGATTTTAGGCGGGGCTGCTGCCATTCAGAACTGGAGGTGATTTTTATCTCCTAGTGTAACAACCACAAAGAATGAACAAAAGTGAATGCAGGCAAAATTTAAATTGTAAACTGAGTTTTATGCCTAATTCTAGTCACGTAATACACATTTCTTCACAATGATAATGCCTGTGATCAATGGGATCTTTGCACAGGACAGATACTATTCTTTGCTAGCTGTATCTGAGAAAGAAAACCTTTTCATAATTATCATACAGCATTTTTTAACCCTGTTAACAGAGTTCAGTATTAAATCTGAGTACATTCTGTGATGGTGGCCTAGCTGTAATTCCTGTGACTCTTGTTTTGCTGAGTAGATAGAGTGTAAATCAATAACAAGGACATTCTTCTCCATCTTCTACCTTCAGCCGCCTTTGCTGTGCTTTTTCACTTTCTAAAGGAAAATAACAATAAGAAAAACCACCACACTGTTTCATTTTAACTCAAAATTATTGGAAGGTAAAATGATCAAGAAAACATATTTATGATATTTTTGTGAACAAAACATGTAGAAAATACTTTTTGTGCGCTGCAGGCCTGATTCCTCCTTCTTGGGTTTTTTTTTTACTGGTGCAAACAAGATGAAGAAATGGACTGCAACACCTGTTTACTGTGTAACCTATTAACAGCAACTGATTCATTTCAGCCCTGTTTTAGCTAAAATTGAAGTGCAGTATTGAAAATTAACATCCCAGTATTGTTTCAGTATCGCTTCTAGTTAGTAATTGAGATTCAGTAATTAAGAAAGCATTCTCGTTCCACATTCCTTATAGCAAGAAATAAAGCAGCAAAGAACCTTTTGTTGAATCCAAGTATTTTATCTTCTCTGTACATAATCCTTCAAGGATCAACAATACCATGCAGCCATGTCAGACTGTAGATAGTATCCAAAATCAGGCTGCAGCCTGTAAAGTGCTTGACATGTGAGACAAGCCTGTCCTGTCCATGTTTCAGAATGTTCTAGTTGATAATGCTATTTAGGTTTAACATTTTGCCAGTTCAGACAAAATCACTACAGTACAAACCCTGTTCTGCCGTTACTGGCTCTGAAAGCCATTACATGAAGGAACAAGACAAGTGATGTGAGTACAAACCAATGGTGTATTGAAACTCTACTGGTCCCATGTTAGGCACAGACCTGTCTTGCTTAATTGGACAGCATGTACATGCTTAACAACAGACACATGTACTCCCATAACATGCAGAACCCAAACCTTTTAAAGTGATCCAAGGAGCTTTCCACTCACATATTCACCCTCTTTTTAAACAAGTAGCAACTGACAGCACTTTCTCCTGTTTCTCACAGGCTCCTGGACTGCACAGACAGTACTTTTTTCCAACATACTCCCTGCTGCAAATTTGTCTCTTATTTGCCATGCCTGGGGGACTCTCTCAGAAACCAAACCCCTCTAGGACTACCACTCACCAAATCTAAAACACACAGACTGATTAAGCACTTAGTGCAAAGTATTTAACTGTCCCATTCCTGCCTGTGGAAAAGGTAACAAGTTAGGACAGCATCATGACTTGCACAGTGCAGTTCTACCATCCTCAAGACAATATCCAATGTCCCTGACTCAACATTCAGTGTATCTCACTCTTTGGCAGGAAACCAGTAAGCCCTTGGCAGGGTTTCACAAGGCTACCTTGGTTTCATTTCTGAGGAAGTCTTCATATCTCACTGCCAGGTCACTGTACTGGGCTTATCAGAGCTCTAAGGACCACAGCAAGGCCTGCACCCCCCAGCTATCATTCCGCTAACTCCATGTGAATTTCTGCAGGTACATGAAAAGGAGAAAAGGGAAGAAGAGAATGTTTTACTGACAGCACTTGACTAGTTCAGAGGGAGGCACGAAGCACCGCCTCTCATTTTGCGTTTCCTGCTGGCAAGGGAAGACCAAATATGCATAAAATCCAAGTTGTCAAACATTCTCTATTGACCTCTATTATAACAAGAAAATAATTGCTTGACATGTTCACCTTCAAATCCTAAGCCGTCTGAAGTTCTCATGATTCTGACATTAACAACAGAAATAACACGACTAAACAAACTCCCCAAACCACTTCATACAGACCCAAAGTTTTAACATCAGCTTCATCTAATAGCAAAGTGCTTGAACTCATACTTCAAAGCAAACACAGACAAGGATCTATCTAACTGTGCTGGCACCATTTGCAAGCACCCTACTTCTGCTCATTGACAGGTTTGCAGAAGTGGAGAAAAGATCATGAGAAGAATGCAATGTGGAGATGAACTGCAGAAGGACAAAAACCCAGCACACTTTTTTTTGTTTCTTTTCAGTATAATTTTCTTCCTATACAACTAAAATACAAGACCCAATTTATGAAAATTAAAGCAGAGTGAAGAAGGAATGAGAGACAGAAATTAAGTGTATCCTAGAAATTTAACATTTGACCGATAATGATGGAAATGGATTTAGTGCCTGGATGGTAATTATGTTTTCAAATTATATCATAATTATTCAAATGCAACTGACCTTGCCATGTATAACTCTTAAGAAGTGCTTGTACAGTAGGAAGAACAGATTTTAGACTGTTTGCAAGCTGAAAGTTGATTATGTTGAAACACTGCCTACTGAGGAATAATGTGTTCTGACTCAGTGAGAATGAGCTGACTGGAAACAAGGTGAGACACTAATTAAAATCTGTGCAGCACCTGGAAATTAGAAAGTGATTTAAGCCTAAAGTGTCATTATTATCAATGTATGAACACATATCTCTTCGGGGGTGAAAGAACATATAGGAAGAACACAGCTAGTAGTTCTTTGTTCTCTAGACCCTTCAGTTTATCTATGAATTCTCCACTGATGTGTCTCATGCTAAAGATTTTTTCTAAAAAATTTCTAGACTTTTTTAAAGAGATATTATTTTCTTCCATATATTTGGGAAAGGAGAGTTACTTTCAAGGCAGATAGATTACCATGTTGCAATCAGTCTTAAAATGCATAAGAAAATACCTTTCAAATATGCAATCTGATCTAATAGGGTTCAGTAAAGCTTCACATACACTGATGCACGAAATAGATGGAAAGCCATATTAAGTCAGATACCAAATTAAACAAGATTTGTCATAACTGTCATGGTTAAAATACAGATTCTGTTCTGTCACACCAGAAAGTTACACTGAATGTCATCGTAACACAGGTTCTTCTCTGCAAATCATGTGTGATCCAGGACACTGTATCTATTCAAAACAATACTCAAAAGACCTCAGTTTGTTCCAAAGTCAATTTCAGACACCAGTAGAGTGTTCTGAATTTTATTTGAAAGAGTCTGTGCTTGTTCAAACGTTGTTAGTTCTAAAAAAACGCTTATCCTAGACCCATCGCTACCGAATCTGAATGCACTCTGGTTGTGTCTTTAAAAACCAAAGTATCTATGAATGAACAAACCAACCAACCCTACAAAAACCCAAAACTGAACCCAGCATACTCTGTGGCTTAGTCACTCATCAGAGACAGAAAAATCTGTGTGCAATATAGCACAGCAGTAGGGCACAAAGGGAGATTGTGTATACATTTTCCAAAATGCGTGGACTAAAAGGTGATACCATGGCCCTTAGTTGGGGTAGGTGCTCACTACAAAACTGTGAACTTTATTACCAAATTAATTAAACTCCTGGAAAGATCAATCTTCAAGCTGCATGTAAAAGATTCATTATCTTTGAGGGTTTAGGGCTGCTGACCCTGGTTGGCCTCCCACACCTTCACAATGAAATCGTTTGGGTCTCTCAGCCACACAGAGCTCAAAATTTGAACTTGATTAGTACTTGAGTAGGGTAGAAGTATACAGAATGTTAGTAGCCCACTGTAGTGAAAAGAATTCAGCATTCGATACCAACTGGACCATTTCATGTACATCATCACAGTGTGGCACTCCTTCTAGGAACAAGGGTTCTCAGCTAAAAAAGAGCATTCTCTGAGTGTAACACTAAGATTTCAAGGACACACTATGCTGTGTTGCTGAAGATAGTCTTGATAGTCTCTAGCTTAGCTATCTGCATGGTATAAAAAGCAATCAGGGAAAAAACACAAAACACTAAACAAAATCAAGCAGTGTTGCCCCAGAATCTAGCTCCAAATTTTGTCCTGTCCTCCCCTGACACTTGAATCGTATAAGCTAGTACTTGACTGCACCACAGGAGGAAATTGCTTATTATATTTCCCATTATACTTTTGTAACTATGTATGAAAATAGGAATGCCATCTATAGATACGAAGCATTGCATAATGACAGCCTACAAACATAATATGTCACCACAGGAAAAAACAAAGATGACAAGGAGGTTGTAAACAACCTAAATCAATCCACTGCAAGGATAATAAGAACCATCCTCAAAGTCACCCTTCCAGGGGTAAAGCCAATTGTTCATAATTTGTAACTGCATCTAAACACTTACCCTGGGAGGCAGGGAAACATGTGCATCACCTTCTGCTGCCAAAATGAGCAGAGCTTGCCCCCCATTATCCCACCCAAACAAGCCACTGCACTGAGTAACAGTGGACAACCTGCACGAACCATAGGAGTTTACATTTTCAGTATTTCCAGATGTGTTGGATGTGTACACATAGTTCAACAGGTATTTATAGAGAAACCTTAAACTGCTCATCAGAGTACAGGAACGCTTCCCATAGGATACCACCGATACACAGGGATGTATCAAGTGCTTTCAGGTCAACTGCAGTACCCTGTATGCTGTCCATCAGTGCCATGTCTGTTCCAGCCACCTACATGGAAGTTAATGAGGTGGACTTCTGGGAAGTGAGAAAGCAGACTGGGGAAAATGCCACGTAGGGCTGATTGACATGGAGCAGATACTGTAATTAGTTGGAATTAAAGGTCATCCTTGCTGCTGTTGGTTTTTTATCACCATCATCAAAAACTAGTCTGAGACAGCAGCTAGATAAGGATGCTACAACACTAAGCAGGAGACCTGACTGGGCAAAGCCAAAAGAGTGGCAGGAATTACAAAAGTTAGGAAAAAACCTATCTGACTTAGAACGAGAAAAAGAGAAAGGCAGAGCTAACTAATTGTTTTTCAGCAATTTTCAGTAATTTTCCTGAGAAGTTTTCATTTTTAGATGAAGAACCTCAAAACGTGAAGTATCTAAGGCATAATTTGATATTGACAGCAAAGAGGCATAAGATGCTAATGTTGGCTGCCTGAAATTGTCTATCACATATTAGGGAAACATGGCACAATGCTTTTTTTCTCCCCACACAATCAAAACTTACTACATTTAATTTTTTACAATTCTATTCATTAGATATACACACTGCAAATTATGTTAGAAAAGTTTGGTATCGTACCACAAAAGGTACCAAAGGAGAAATGGTCACTGGATGACTTCCCAGACAGTTTAATACAAAGAGCTGTAAAGGAACTGAAAGACTTGCAAACTTCCTCAGTTATGTAGAGAGTCCACAGTAAAAGCAATGGGTGTGAACATTGAGTTAAACTAACTTGGGCTAATGCAGTAATTGCTTAGAAGCTCCCTTCTTTAGGATACATTGGGAGGTTTTAAATGACAAGTGTTACAGTAACTAATGGATTGAGATCCTCATACTAAAAATAATGAAGTAACACAAGACCCTTCTGCAGAAAAAAACCCTAAATCAACTTATGAATCCTATACAATTCTTTTCAAGCATCTGTGGTAGCTGGGGATACAGGGACAGGGAGATTCCCCTTTCTTTGTCCACAGGATAGTCACACAGGTCAGTGTACTGGCCTCACCATACATGAATTCTGTCTCAAAACAAGGATTTAGTAAGCAGACACACAAGACAGCCTAAAGAGTCGTCATAATATGTAGGATGAATTGAACCCCAGCAGTTTAGATGATCAGCTCATTTTTTACAGCCAGACTACAGAAAAACGGGCACTAGACCTGAGTGTTCCTGACACAAAACTATCCCATTGCACCTATCTGAGACGACGACTTACAGCCAAAAACCTGGCTTAAATTCAGATGCAAAGCCACAGCCTTTCGTGTGTTGCGTTAGAAAAAGAAGAACATCTATAGGCAACACGTTACTTCTACCTTCACACACAGACACCTATTACTGCAATGTTGAGTAGGGCCATCAGTTTAGGTAACGTGTAAAAAACAGACAGTCCTGCTATAACAGCAAATGGTGCAAAAATGGTGAACATCAGCTGAGGAACAATAGCCTTACCTAAATCATCAATAGGAGCCTATTTCAGAGCAGGTCTTGAGTAACTTGAATAGAGACTTTCTGAAGACCTTTTCCAAGCAAAGGTTTTCCTTTCCCAGATCATAAAGGTAGGATTGGAAGATTCATTCATTTTTGCCTTTATTTAAATAATTGAGTCTGTCAACTAAAATGGTTGTGGCAGTCTCCTGCCAGGGCTGAAAGACAGGGTGATAAGCCTAACACAGCTAATTACAGCAGCAACCATCCTAAATCCTCTCAGAATCTGTTTCATAGAAATACCATTTTTCTGTGGAATAATTACCTCTTACATGCCAAATCCTATTCCCGACATGCTTATTTTAACGCTCTGACATTTTAATGCCATCTGCCTCCAAGAAGCCCAGCCTGACACGCTGTCAGAACTCAAATCCACGCACCATCTTCCCACTCCCCATCATTTCACTCTTCCCCTGAATACAGAGGAATTGCTTCTCCAATGCCCAGTGTTATGATTTACCATTTGGCAGCATGAGTTAGGAGATGCTTCTAAAAGCAAACCACAGCAATTCTTGGCCTATTTGTACATGTTGTGACTGGTTTCTGTAAAGTGAAGAGGAATCAAAGACCATTGCTCTTGGAAGCACCAAATCCCTTTAGATCATGTTTTCTGAGTCATTTGTGTATGCAACAGAAATAATGCATAGTTCTGTTTTTTCCTCTTCCTAACCCCTTGACAAATGGAGGAAAAAATCTTCTCTAGTCTCATTTACCTCCAATCAGCAAAGTATGATAAAATAATAAAGTGCCTTCAGTCAGACAGGACTAATTGATGCTCTCACCTTTCCTTTCTAATACCTTGCCTACAGAAACAGCAAAGAGGAAGAAGCACATCCACCACAGACATGAAGAAATGTCTCAGACAACTTGTATAGTAGGAACAGATTTTATTTCCCTACTGCCCTCTGTTTGTTCTGCCTTTTTGTTCCCCTGTTGGAACCCTGAATTCTGAGAATTTCAGCCTTTCAGTGCTGACAAGCAATGATCCTCAAAGGTACACTCCATTTGACCTTAGACCCTGGGAACAACTTCCCAGACTTCCCAGGTTGCGTGACAACCCCGAGGTTATTGCTGTGTAATCAAAGTTATGTCACTGGGTGGAATATGTAGAAATGTAGAAATTTAGTTTTATGGAATATAGTAGTGTATGTGTAACAAGATGGAGGATTTTGGGTGTGGATTTGTACTTCTTTCTTCTTCACAAACCTAGGTGTTCTGTCATTGAGGCAAGAATTCTGCAATGTGGGACATGAAAAGTTAGGTATTGGGACTGTAATCAAAAACATAATACTTGGAAAATTTTACTGGGTAAATTAAGCTTTAAATAACCTTGGAAGAAGAAACTCACAGCCATTTTCACCTTGTTAACTTAAAGAGCAGTCTCTGTGTAGCTATGTTATAGATAAAATATAATAAACAAGTAAGACTGAAGAAAAACTCCACATCTCCTGCATTTTAATTCAAACTCTGAGTTAAAAGGACTTACGAAAAACGAGAAAATAAACAAGAGGAAAAGCAATATTCCCCCATTTTGTATGTCCTGATTCCTTTCCTAGGTCTAGTGATTGACAACATGTATTGTCCATTTCTATCAGGTCTGCAAGATCTCTGCTGTGCCAGTGCTTCCCTCCCTGCAGGCTGTCACTAACAACTTTTGTGAGCTGACATTTCTCACAAAGTCGGCAGAACTGTACACTGCACAACTGGTTGCCAGGTGCTCATATATAAATATTTAATTGATACCTTTTTGTTTAGTAGCAACAACTCAAAAAAAGCACAGATGGAATGATATAAAATACAGAATAAATTAATAAGAGAGATAATGACTAGTTTATTACATATAAAAGAATAAATCATCTCTTTAGAGCTCACTTCCATTTCTTTGTATCAAAAAAAAGGTTGATTAAGCATCTTTCCAAAAACAACGCACTGGTTTCCAAAAATCACAACTAAGCTAAGCCAACAAAAAAGAGGAGGCCATGTTCAGCACCCAATGCACTTCCCAATAGAGTTGTTTGGGAGCTTTCATTACTAACATAATTTCATAAATTGATTACACAGAAAGAGAACCCCATGTCTCCTTAATGTTGCTCATAAATTAAAATGCAGGAAAAAAAAAAGAGCTATGCTCAACAAAGAATACTGACTTAAAACGCTTCTGTAATTTGTTCCAGGACTACTAACACACATCTCTATATAATTTACAGTATATTTTGTTCAAGAGACAGCAATGAATGGGGAATGATCTTTTGGTGAAATCTCTCGAGCCTGCACTGGTGACTCAGCATGATTGGGTGGCTCTCGGAAAAACCTCTGCTCCGACACAGGCAGCGTGGGGAACAAACAGGAGCAGCCAGAAGTCTCTGTGCAGTCACAAGCCTGGAGTGCTGTGAAGGATGGATACAGACTCTTGGGAAGGACAGCATGGGAAGGCCTGGACAGGGACTTGTTCCCTGTGAAAGAGCAGCTGGAGTGCAGGGGGCTGTGCCTGGGGATGGGTGTCTCTGTATGAGTCCCTGTTACAGACCTCCTGATCCCACAGGGGCACTCAGCAGTGCAGCATTGCAGTGCCTTAATGACAGCTGCCCAACATGGGGAACCAACAAGGAAAGGTGTTCTGCTGTACTTAGTTCTCTTCTGTACTTACAACAACAAATAACTGATCAGAGACAGGGAAGGCAGAGGCAGCCTGGGCTGCAGCAACCATGGATGATGAGCTTCAGGATCTTGAGAGGAAGGAGCAAGGCAGTAAGCAGAACCACAGCCTTGGATTTCAGGAGAGCAGACACCATCCTTCCCAGAGATCTGTTTATAAGAACCTCATGGGATGTAGCTCTGGAGAGAAGAGGGATCCAGGAAAGCTTGTTGACATTCAGGCATCACCTCCTCCAAGCTCAAGAAAGGTCCATCCTGACAAATAAGAAATTAAGCAAAAGCAGCATGTGAGAGCAAGGAGCTCTTTACTGAACTCAGACATCAAAAGGAAGCTTAAAAGAGGTGCAAATACTAATTTCATTGTTAGTCTTCAGAGGACTAATGAGTCTGAACAATGGGATATTTTGACTGATGATTTATTTTTAAATAATCATTCTAAAAAAACTAGGGCCTACTGCATGCACCCCAGGGCAGACTTTTGCATCAGCAGTTCTTGGGGGCAGTATTAGGAGCTAAAATCACACAGTTTATCATAGAGAAGCAAAAACTTTATTTCTATAAAACATACAGAAACAGAACAGTCTGTTGATCTCAACACAAACATGATCTTTTGGAAGAGATATCATTTCAAAGTCTGAAACTATATGTTACGAGGACAAAAAGAGCCAAAGCACAAAATGCTGACCCAGCATAATGGTATTAATAACTTTGTTGTTTAATAATGAGGAGGAAAAAAAATCACTTTACTCCAGTAAAGTGATTTCAGGGGACGTTCAGGTGGGACTCATGAAGAATTTCTTCACAGAAAGGGTTGTCAGGCACTGGAATGGGCTGCCCAGGGCACTGAGTGAAGTCACCATCTCTGGAAGTCTAAGAAATGACTGGACATGGCACTTGGTGCTATGGTCTAGTTGACAACATGGTGAGTGGTAAAGGGTCAGACTCAATGATCTTGGAGGTCAGTCTTTGCCAGCCTAAATGGTTCTGTGATTCAGAAGAAAGTGGACTAAAATTTACTCACACATATGCACAGTTATTCATGTTACCATGCTTTTAAAAAAAAGTTATTTTATCACTATTAACTGGAATTAAAATGTCAAGTGATCAGTTCTGTGAACTGATGGTTAAATATTTAATAACTACGAAGTAAGTCATAATAATGTTTCCTACTCTGCCCTCAAGTGTCTCCATAGGGCACAGGAGACGAGTCAGGGTGCTTTGACCACCCTGCACAGGTTCTGGAAGGTCTGTGCTACTTCAGTGAAATGACAATGACCTCATCAAGATGCAGCTGCATCCAGGACACTGATCATAACCAGCACAAAGATGTGCCAGCCTTCTGTGATTAAATAATTTGGCAGTTTGATCCCCAGAATGATCTGTGCTCCTACAGCTTTAGCAAAAGACTAACTCCTACAGATTCACTTCCACAGCTGAAACATCTTAATGAAAGCTGTCATTATTTTTGTAATTTACTTCTGAACTCTTCAGAGACACCATCAGCTGAAGTGAGACACTTCTGCCTGAATATTGCTTTCTGAGCCTTTTGTTAAGGTGGAAGAAATTTGAGAAGAATAATTTCAGGGCTTCCCTAATGATTTGTTCTATGCACATCACAGCACTTCATAAAGCCTTGGTCACTGCTCTTAGTTTGAGGTGGACCAAGTTTTTGTCTTTCCCCACTTCAATATAAGAGGAAGAAAAAAAACCACAGTGAAAATAGCAATGTTAGGCACAAAAATAATTTTGAGTGGGACAAAGGGCATGTATGGTATTAGACACTCACTTTCTGAAACTCCCTTCTGAGCTCTATGCCTTTGACCTTTACACCATTCTCTAAGCACTGTCCAAAAAGCAACAAAGGTTAATGTTCTGTAACACAGGTAACTTCCCTCCTAGCACCAAAATATCTTTTAACTTGGTGACATAAATAAGATGACATCTTCTCTGAGCAATTGCCATATAACTGTGTTACATCTGCAGTTCTGGCACACACCATAAATCTTCTACACAGCTTGTGACCAGAAATTCAAAGAATCACAGAACCATTAGGTTGGAAAAGACTGGCAAGATCATCAAGTCCAGCCTTTGGCCGAACACCACTCTGTCAACTAAACCATATTGTGAAGTGCCATGTCCACTTGTTTTATGAACACTTCAAGGATGCCAGCTCAACCACTTCCCAGGGCAGCCTGTTTCAATGCTTAACCACGCTTTCAGTGAAGAACATTTTTCCTAATATCCAACCAGAACCTTCCCTGGTACAATCTGAGGCCATTTCCCCTTCTCCCGTCACTTGTCACTTTGGTGGGGAGACCAACCCCCACCTTGCCACAACCTCCTTTCAGATAGCTGTGGAAGGCAGTAAGTTGTGGAAGGCTCTCCTGAGCCTTCTTTTCTCCAGATGGAACGACCCTTGTGCTCTCAGCTGCTCCTCATAGGACTTATGCTTCAGACCCTTCAATCAGAGAAAATTCAATCACAACTTTTCACTTAGTTATAGCTGTGCTAACTTGTCACGATTAATTTTTGAGAATCATAAACTGAAAAAAAGCCTGCAGATCACATCTACAGGAAAGTACAACTAACAGAAGATTGGTCTGCAGGAGCAATTTCTGCCTGCTGTACTAAACACATTGTCCCTATCAAGGCTCATCTTTCATACAGAAGTGAAATACTGGTAGTTTCTGTGAAATTCCTTTACTTGAAGTCAGGGTTTAAATACTACCTCTTATAACAAGTCCTGTAGGCAGCGGAAAACCTGCATAAGACAATGCCCTGTGCTACCACAAAACAAAAAGGCAAAAACATTAATGAGAAATTGCAAAATCATTCATTGTAACTTTTGCTCCATAACCATTGCTCTTAAATCATGCAAAGCTCTGATCAGACAGTTCAAAACATCAACAAACCTTCAGTTCTGCAATCTGGAACCAGAAAAGGCAGGGAAAATCTTCCATAGGTGGGTATCTAATGGACTGGGATTGTTGCCCGTAAAAGCAGAGACATAAAGTGACGGAAAACCTGGCAACAGCTATTCTTTAAACTAGACTAAATGCACGACAAGCAGTACTGTAATAAACAAAAGACCACTGGAAGATGACTAGAAGTTATTCTCCAAGTAAGTCAAGCAGCAGTAAAAGCATTCAGTTAATAGATGTCACATTGTATCTAATCACTGAAACAAAGTTAATCCAAGGAAGTAATTTGTTTTTAAATTACTGAAACAGTTTGTTCATTTGACAAAAACTAAGGAACACTAACCCTTCCTGCTGAGTTTAAGCTTAATTACTGTTACACTAACATACAGAGAATCATCTTGACATAATAGTCCAGAATTAAAATATGAATCTGAAGCATTAACACCAAATTTTATCATACATGTTTCTTGAAATTGTCTCAGATGACATAAAATATGCATTTTCTATTTGCAATTGTTATTTCGTGAGGAATTAATTAGAAAGGTAAATTACCCCTTACACTGATCTTTTTTCCAGTACTTCTAATGTTGAAGCCTAATAATATCTAAATATAAAACATTATTTCCTTTCACATTCCTTTTTGTCAGTTCTGTTGATTCAGGGACGGTTGTTCTGTGAAAGCTACCTGTATTTTGACAACAGGCTGTGCCATCCAAAAAGTATGAAACACATCATTCCAAATTCAAACACTAAGTGTTTAAACCACAAGTCAGAAGATCCCATTTTTCAGAAACGGAGAAGTGTATTTTGTCCAGCCATGGCTTGCTACTAGTGTTACAGACAGTTATTTGGAGGCACAAGCTTTATCCTTGCAGTGCTACTCCAAGTAAAGAGAATGAACAGAAAATCCATCTTTACACTGATCATACAAATATTGGCCTGTCGGCTGTCACTAGATAACCAACAACTTAAAATACAATTTTTTCTGAGTTATTTTGTTAGTCCAGTTCAAATAACAGTGACGGGAAGAAGTCATCACTATCGTCAAAACATGTTTCCACAGAGAGAGGGAGAGAAAGAGGACAAAACAGGTTTCCATGGCTACTTTGTTAACCATCCCCGTTTTGCTGTTTATATAGTTTATAAACAAGACACTATAAACAAGAAGAAATGAAGTATTTATGAAGATCTACATTACAGAAAGCTCCCACCATATGTCATGTCTGTTTCGACAGCTGACTGTCCAGTGGAGCCCTGACACACCCTGACATATACTCACTACTGGTGCTATCAGGTACCTTATATAGGACAAACCCCTACTGACCATGCCTGGAGGAAGCCCTTGACCCAAGTTCATTTACTAACATTTCATCAGTAATTTATTTTCAGTAGAAGATGATGCCTTGCCTTGAAACCAGTGATAAAACTGCAGGTTTTTTACATGCAAAGTAAAAGCTCTTGCTTGGCTATCAGCTAAAACTTACTGATCATCAAAGGTTGCTCTCCAGCGCTACCCATTTCAACAGTTGCAGTTTTAATCATTCACTTCTAATGCAAAAGAAGTTCCTCTTGAGTCATCACCATAAATGCAAGGTTAATTCTGTATAACAGCACTCTGAAGCAAAAATGTCATCTAAATCAGGTCATTTTTATCTCCTATAAACTTTTATTTGAACTAGGCTTCTTATTGCCTGGGGGAGGAAAAACAAGTAACTAACCATTAGGAGGGAAGATTCCAGACACACCATCAAAAACTCAGAAGCTCTATATGGAGTACCCAGTGTGGAAAATTCTGGAGGTATTTTGGAGCTCTTGGTATTTGGGTATCAACCTCATTCAGTTCAGAGGCAGCACTTGGCCTTAGGTCCTGTATGCGCAGCCATCACACAGCAGCACAGCTCACCCCAAGAGTGACAGCAGTTCTGCAGTACTGATCTCAACAAAAGGTGCTAATTAGAATCACTGAATTGTTTGGTTTGTAAAAGACTCTTAAGATAATTGAGTCCAACCACAGACCTAACACTGCCAAGTCCACCATCAAACCTTGTCCCTAAGAACCATGTCTACATGTCTTAAATATCTCCAGGGACGGTGACTCAAACAGTACAGCACAGCCTACTTACATAATATTCAGAGACAGTTTTTTCTAAGAAGCAACATTTTTCCTGCTGTGCTTGAGGAGTGTCCTGGAAACTTGTGTAGCTTAAGCACTATCAGCCAGTCTCCCATTGTACAGGCAAACTTCTATATTTCACTGTTGCTCTGTGTCTGCAAAAATTTCCATCAGTGAGCACACTTACTCTGTTAGACAATCTGTGAATTTAGCAGAGATCAGCTAATCTCTTCTCCATGGCAGGATCAACTCTACTTAGCTTACTCTTGAACAAGATTTGCTCCTGAGTCGTTCCTACACTCTGAGGGCATTCAAATTAGAACATTTACCTGAGCAAGTCATGGCCTGTTTTGACTCTCCATTTCCAGCCATCTAGGAAAGACATTTTACATATATATATGTACACACACACACATACATACGAATTTGGCAGAACTCAAAAGAAAAACACTACTGTTCTTTACATTCTAATGTCAATTACTTATCACTGGTCAAAAAATTGAAGGCAGTATTTGAAACTACTGTGCTTCACTAATAAATGTCCAATGTTTATTATTTTCAGAGCAACAGTCTAATCCAGATTTGAAAAGCAATTCATTGTACCAAAATGCTAGATACATTTTAAATAATCTCTAAATCTACCACAACAGTCTCTGAAAGCACTAGCACATGGAATACTGTTATCCCTATAGCTACAGGAGATAATATTCATTACATAACATTAGTATTCACAAAAAATTGTAGAGCAATACTTAGTACTCATACATCCTGATTCTCTTTACATCAGTCAAGGTGGAATTCTTCTTTATTTAATGGGTTTTTTGAAGTTTGGGGTTACATCACGTAACTCAGGTGAGCAAACAGCATTTTGCTGTTCACACAGAACAGAGCAGCAGAGGCTAGTTGGAAAGTGGAGTCAACTTTTCAAGTATCCAGATATGTTGCTTGCAAGAAAGTGATAAATCTTCTCCAGGACAAAGGAGGCAAGAACCGTATGACAGCTGACAGCAAGAATTATCCTTTGGTTGCCATGACCTTAGCTCATTCTTCAGCACTGCATGGAAGTACTGCAATTACATTTTGGAGATAGAATAGGAAGCCTACAGCATGTTATTTTACTCACTTATTTCAGACAGTAAGATGAATAGAAGCCTGAAGCTTTTGACCCTTCATCCCTTCAAAAGCATGAAATCTACCCAATTATTTATTTATCACCTCTAGGATGGAAGTCTGGATGAAATTTTGATTTGCATAGCCTAATTTCTTTATATGCTAGGAAAAGAGTGTTTCTCCTTAAACTACACACCATAAACAATATATATTTGCAAACACGCTAACTTGCATATTTTATACATATTTTCTTAGTTTTACCTGCTTAAAAGATCACTTTTTACTACAGTTTCCTATCTGCATATATAATGCACCTAAATACATGCAATTAAGAGCACACACAGACTGAAATCCCTTTATTTCCTTTTTTGACTCTAAATTCATATCTGTGATAGAACAAGTCTAAATCCAGTAGTTACTTCCTGTCCTGTTTTATCATCTGTTCTTGATGTTACATAAAGTGCTTATACCAAATATCACTGAGCTCTTACATAGCATTCTTAATCCATAGATCTCAAAGTACTTTACAAAGGATGACCATTATCCTGCTTCATCTATGAAAAGAAAAAAAGTGGAAATCTTCAGGGTGAAATCTGGTTCTCACCAAATTCCCACAGTCCACAGTGAAGCTGGAATTGCACCTCCTACCACAGTACCACTGGTCAGCCAGAACAGCATCCATCTCTGCAGATAAATTCCAGAGCCTTCCATAACACTGGTGGCCTGTAAGGTGCACGCAGTAATTCCATACACCACTTAGGCATCAATCCAGAGAGAATATGGCTTTCAATAGGGTATCTTATTCAGCTTGACAATCACTAAAACACCTCCCATCCCACAGAGGTAGCACTTTTAAACAGTGTGCTTTACCTGCTTACAGCTCCAAACACACTAACGTTGCTCTCAGCGATGGAAATAACTGAGTCAAGTCCTGTGCTTGGGCTTTACTACTGAAATCAATACTGCTTCAGACAAATGCATTGGTACCAAGGTCTGATGCCTCCACTCAGGTGTCTCAAGGTATTTTCACCTCCACACGAACTCTAAAACTATTTGATCTAGAGGTAACTAGGTATGAGTTACCAAACTTCCTGCTTCATCCTGTCCTCTCCTCTTTTTGATTTGGTTCTCATGTTCTCTCTTTGAACCTTGCTCTAAGATAGGTGCTTAAACTCATAGACTGCCTTAACTCTATAAACTCTCCTGGACTATTCAGAGAACCCAGAACCAAGTATTGGAGATAAGGATTGAGAGTAGAATGTGTACTAACAACCACATGGATTGCCAGGGTATCAATCTGATTGAAACTGCCAGGCACTGCTGCTTGACCATGAAAGAAGGATGCTCTCTACTTCAATAACACACCTGATGATGTTCTATCCAGATATCATGGCATGAGAACCTTCGTAGCTTACAACTTCACATCAAATTTAAGGGGCTATTGCTTTGACAAGCTGTTTCACAACTGTTTCAGATCTGCTTCTAGGCTCAGGCAAGGTGAAGCAAGCTGACCCTAAGCACAAAGATGAGCCAAAGAGCCATGATCTTCAGGAAAGGATTCAGAACACTCCAGCCTCCGTAACACTCTACACAATAAATTAGCCAAGGAAGAGAAAGGCATGCAAGCTTCCCTGCCCACAGGGATAAAGGGAATCATTCTGTACTCTCTGGTGCTAACCCAGACAGGTTATTCCGAGCAGCTCTTCCTAGAATCCCGTACATGAACTACCTCCCGTCTGATCTGGTGTTTTCAGGAAGAAAAGGCACAAAACTAGAGGAGATTGTATAACAGACTGCATCTTCTTGAATGCACATTTCCTAAAACGGGACCATCTTCCAAAAAACACAGAGGCAGCCTCTCACGGACTCCCACGTCATCCTCCGGGCCGTTCCAGAGAAAGCCAAGCCCCATGCCCTCCAGGCGCGGCAGTCCCAGCGGCGCATCCCGGGGGTGCAGCCAGCGGCGGCTCCCGGCGCCTCCGCTCCCGCAGGACGGGCGGGCCGGGAGCTCCCCCCGGCGGCAGCGGGACAGCGCAGCCGGGCCCCGCCGCTCCTGCCCGTCCGGGACCGCCGCTCCCGGGGCTCCCCCCGGGGCCGGATCAGCCCCAGGCAGAGGGGAAAGCCATCGGCACGGAGGGATTTATCTGCTGCCGCACGCGGCAGGAACACAGGGCGGGAGGTTCCTCACACGGTCCCTTCCCGGCGCGGGGATGCACGGAGAGCTCGGAGCAGCAGCAGCAGGGCCGGGACAAACGAGTCTGAGGCGTGCGCTGGCTGCAATGCCATTCCCTGGGCTGCATGAAACTCATTTACCAGAAGCTGGGGAAGAAAAAGAGTTCGCTTCTCATCCTATTTCCTTCTGGCTCTGGTCTACATCTTAACAATTCCACTATGAAGAGCATGTGGGTTTCTGAAACACGTCTAAAACACAGAACAACTTTGAGACTGAAGTTTATACCAGCCCCATTTGCCTATTTAGAAACTGGAATCATGTCTCTTCACATGCTAAAGTACAAATATGGACCACAAGAAGAAAAAAAAAGATTACGTTAGAAGGGTAAAAGACGAAAGAATTAATCAAAAGGCAAACAAAATTAAGCAGGTTTCTGTAAGCTTATACTCTGGGTCATATGAAACTTCATGCTTGTTTAGCTTTAACTAGAAGTGCGTGGTGGAAGTTGAAATAATACATAAAAAATACTTCTTACATAATCAATATTTAACTAGAAGTGCGTGGTGGAAGTTGAAATAATACATAAAAAATATTTCTTGCATAATTAGTATTTTTTATATATTCACTTTTGTGACTCTGAAATACTGATTGCTTCACCTATAAAAGATGCAAAGTCCCTCAGACTGAAATCACATGTAAACTCCAGCCAAGTTCTGGCACTCAGGGACAAAAAGTTCCTGTAACATAACTTCCTGGACTACACAAAGAATAAATTCAGAATCCTTAAAATCACAGGTGGTTCAAGACTGCTGGGCACATACTTTCTTCCAATATGTTGAAATGCGACCTTTGATGCCACTCCATTAAAATACTCAACAAAATTATTTAAAAGTAGCATGAACCAAATCTTTAAATACTTCATGCTTCACAGTGTATTTCTTACTCATAGAAATACTCATACTCAAACACCCTGCAACAAAAATAACAAACTGTTTTAATTCACAGTTGCAACACATAAACATGATGAGATCTGTACATTGTTAATCCCGACTTCCCCACTCCAACAGTTTAAGTTAAATGTCACATTTACATAACATTTACATAAAGATTCAGTTTTGTTTATACAAACCCCAGCCTTATTTTTGCAACATGCTCGATGCTAATTCATTATGTAACAACAGATTGTTTGCTCTTTTAAAAAAATAGGTGGTTTCATTCTGAGAAGGCATTTGAGAGACCACAATTGCTCTGAAGCAATTTAGCACGCAGCCTTTCTTACTGTTTCATCAAGTTTTTAAGGCTGGCTTGTTTGAAAACAAACAGGGTATTTTGGACACTGCCCCACTCTACGACACCTCGACTGATTTTATACATCACGGTCACTTGTATGGTTCACACTTGTGTCCAACACACACACAGGAGAACAGTCACAGAGCCTCCCAATGGAACCTGCAGGAGTTAATTATGGACTTCTAGTAGTGGTCACGTTGGTCTAAAATTTGGAACATTTTACAAGATTCCAAGCACTATCCAGCTTGTTGGTATTTATTGAGGTTTTTTGTTTTCTTTTCACGAATACCACTTTGCTCTTATCACTGCTTTCAACAGGAACACATTTAGACCAGTGCTGACCCACTCAAAAATTGCAAACAACAGCAAACATGGCAAAACTTCCCGCGCATCTGAAAGCAGAGCTCACAGGAGTCTGCAATGCAGCTGGATGTAACTGCAGTATTTTATAAAAAAAGCTGTATTTTTCAACTTCTCCATGCAGAGGTCTCTATGGATGGATTAGCTGCTGTTCTCTCCTGTTTTAAAATTTTAAAATTATTTCTGCAGAAACCCTAAGGCCGCATATTGAAAGAGAGAATTTTCTAAGCTAATACCACTACCTCTTCACAGCAATGAAATAAATGCTTTAACCTTAAAATGAAGTATAAGTTAGACATAAAGCCAATTCAATCACATCTGCTGATTATTACAATTGTGTTTATTATCAACAAGACTACATTTTTAGGTTTAATAAATACTAACAACCACAAAATTTCAAGTCTCTACAAAAGCTGTCTCCAGCACATTACATCCACATCACACGACTCCCAAAGATTGCAAGAATCATCTCTTGTTCTTTGCTCCTTGGCTAAGGAGGCATTATTTCAGTGGTCTTTCTTCTCCCAAGGGATGTTTTTGTAATGAAACCTGGAAACAGCCTGTTTCTATGTTAGTCTGCTCTAGAACCTTGTATCACAGCGGGCCACTCCTGACTGAAAACACAGCTTGTGCTGTTTCCACTGGCTTTATCTGCACTGCTCCAGAGGACTGCAGCAATCCAAGGAGTTCAAGACTAGTGAATACTTACTAGAGTCACATACCCTACCAGTCCCCTTGCTTTGTTTAAAGGCTAGGGATTAGAGGCAGAAATGACCAAGAAGAGAATGCAAGTACAGCAGTTACACATGTTCTACACACAGTGGGGTCCTACCTGCACATGACAAACAAATTACCAGCATCACTGGATCGTTCCCCAGGAAGATTATCAGTGGATTTAAGTGGAATGATGCAGTGCATCCCTTGCATTGTTGGCAGTTCTTACTGTCTACATTACTTTGATGACTACAGATATATATAAAAATAGGTTTCCTTCATCCAGACACTTTTCTGGTTAATCAATACAGCACCTTTGTGCCAGCACTGATCCAAGTGAGAAAAATGAGATAGATACTTAAAATTGCCATAGACACACCACAGGTTATACTAAAGAAAAGAGCACTGTTTACTCAGCAGGTCTCCCATAGACACACATACATACAAAAGTCAAATAGATCTGCTCCAACCAGTCATCCAGGACTTTCAGGGAAAGCAGCAGAAAGCTTTGGCAATACTGGTTAGGCTTATCTCATTTGGAATAGACCAGCCAAATCTACACAATGCAGAAATTCCTCCTTAGGGCACCACATTTTCCTCAAGGTGTCTGAAGGAAGGCCAAGTGCAGTACTGTGGCCATTTTTTATCGCAAAAGACTGAGGTTACATGCTGACTAAAACAACAGCCTGAAAAGAGAAGTCCCAAGGGTACAAACTACAAAGGAACTAGGAGATGACTGCACAGGCCACAAGAAGACAAAGCTGGTGTACTTGTATCCACACCACCTGTCAGAAACAAGTGGCCTATTGATGTGAAGGACCCCCAGAACCACACACAGATTTTTGTTCCTGGGAAAACATTGTGGTTTGCTTCAGAAGACTATTTGGGCACACATTGCTGTGAGAGTTGGGACTCTTCAGCTTACAGAAGGCTCCAGGGAGACCTTGCTGCAGCCCTTCAAGACTTAAGGGGGGCTTTAAAGAAAGATGGGGACAGGTTGTTGAATAGAGCCTCCTGCAATTGGACAAGGGGTAATGGCTTTAAGCTAAAAGACAGTAGATTCAAACAGATGGAAAGAAGAAATTTTTTATTTCAATTAGGGTGATGAAACATTGGAAAAGGTTGCCCAGAGAGGCAGTAGATGCCTCATGCCTGGTCATTTGAGGTCAAGCTGGACAGGGCCCTGAGCAAACTGACCTAGTTGAAGCTGTACCTACTCGTTCCAGGGTAGGATGGGCTAAGCAATCCTTAATGGCCCCTTAGAACAAAAACTATTGTATGATTCTATGACTGCTGTGCATGCTTGAAGGCTGACTAGGTATCCAGGACACAGAGTGAACCAAAAAATCAAATTTCTTGACAAAACAAAGAAAATATAATGTATCTTTGGGATTGCTAGCACTTTCAAAGGCAGAGGTGTCTATCCACATACCCTTATCAATGCTGCTGGAGAAAAGTGGAATCTCATTAATACTGTGCTGTCTAGCCCAGCTACAGCATATTATATCATCAATGGTATTTTATGAGCAGCTACATCCAAAAGAGCAGCAGAGACTGCACAGCATTAGCAGTGGTATCTGGCTCCCAAGAGGGGCCATGTGTTCCAGAGCACCTCACACAGAATCTGTATCCAGCTGCTGGAGCCAAGAATCACCACTGAGCTTACCCAGCAATGGAGTTAGAGAACTGCTGCAGCACATGTTGACTCTCCAAGACTTGTGTGCATTAAAGAGAAAGGGGAAGCTCAGAAGTTTGGGGGTTATTGTGGAATTTTTTGGGTGTGTTGGGGTTTTTTTGGCCAGTTGTTTTTGTGGGGGTTTTTTCAATACAGTGATAGATCTGCTTGGGGTTTTTGTTTAAGCAGAAGCATAGATTTCTTTGGCTTGGGGCAGCTTGAACATGAGGGATCCCACAGGATTCCACAGCAAACTAATACAGAAGTTGAGCCAGATGATGAACAGATTTTTCCATTTCTTCTTTCATAATCATACCTTAGTTAAAACCATAATCCCCTCTTTCACCATAGGACCATTTTGCCCTTACACAGAGGTGCCCTTTTCCTAACTAAAAATCAGTAGAGGTCACCGTACAGTAGATTTTGATCCTAGAGGTAAATTATGCCATGCTTTACCTGAGAAAACTAAAAAAGCAGGTGATTTTCAAGTTTTGTATTCAGAGTACCTTTGCACTCAGGACTAAGCTAACCTAAGTAACCTGCAACTCTAAACAAGCTAAAGTAATTGCAAACCACAGGGTGAGCTGAGAGCACTGCTAACAGATGGATGCCTTTCGGAGACACTGGGGGTGCGTGGTCCTGCAGCTCTCTTCAAAGCCAGATCTGTTCTGAAATGAGTATGATTCACACTTTTTCAAAGGCACAGCACAGCTGAAAGCACAGAGATTTTTCAAAAGAATCATGCCTGCAGGAACTGTCATTCTTCCCCACTGTCCTCATCAGTGCTGTCCTAAAGGAAGCACTGTTTGGCATCAGGACAGTAAATATTCCCACAAGTTCACAATTTTATTTCATCCAATGCCCTGTTCTCAGCACTGGATGAAATGCCTAGATAAAATAGCTTCAGTGAGCAAAGAGCAACAGGCAGCCTCACTTACCCTTTCCCCTCTAAACTGCTATACTAAAGGCTATTTCTATATATTTTTAACTCTGAAAATACATCTATTGTTCCATTCTGAGAATGCTCTGATTTAGGAGAAAAAGGGTTGTTTCTCCTGCAGTCACATTGGAAAAATATTACTACATTTGTATAGTACTTATGTGATTTAAATATGTGATTAATAATTTTGGAAATCCCAAAAGTAGTAACAAATAGGTTCTTTTATATCATTGTGTGAAAACAGTGGGCAGATGACCTTCCAAGTATAGTAGTACATTTTTCATTACTACTACCAAACCCCAGTTTTCATCACAAAAGTACTAATCCTTCCCCGGTGAGTTTCCAGGATCCCTGTTTCAAATACAATGGTATAGCTAACAAATGATCAAAACCCAGACCCCCCCATACTCAACTGCATTTTGTTTTCACAAATATGAGTTCCATGAAACCATTTGATTTCAGCTTGCAAGCAGTAATTAAATATCTAGTCCCAGAATCCAGTTCAGTCCAAGCCAGTAAACAACACATCATTAACCATTACAGTATAATATGTACCTACCCAGAGCACATTTGAACATAGGGGATCGTTAAACTTTTCCAAGCTATCTTAAAAATGGTATCAGAAGCACAGTTCAAGACACAGATAGGTGGGCAGAAATTATTTTCTGTTAATTTTTTACTAAGAACACAGAAAAAACCCTGTGTAGTTGTAATTCTCTGTAATATTTCGCATCATGCTTCACTTGGGGAAGTCACTGACTCTCTATGCCAGGCGAGTACATACAGTCCCAGATCCTTCAATCAGCATTTAATTAGATTGTCCTTTTAGCAGAGACTATTTTTACTTTTGTTGGCCCCACATTTTATATTTCCCAGCGTCATACTGGGTTCCCTGTTCCATGGCAGGGCGGCATCATTATATTTAAAACAATATAATTTCTTGTGCATTTCAAATACCAGCTCACAGACTTTCAATGCTTCCTGCAACTCAGGTTTGTTTGGGTTCAAGTTTTTCCTTTCCTACTGTTTGTATTTCAGATGGAAATGAAAACTGTGAAGAGGACAGTATGACATGTGTGATAGATACTTTACGAACACAGGAGATGAACTGCAAGTTCTCAGGAGCAGAGACTGTCTAGGCAAAAAAAGGCAGTAACTTTCTAAAATTCACAAGGCAGACCAACAGAAGAGATTAACACCAAGTCTGTTTCCTACTCCAAATCATCTACTAAAAGGATTTTTTTTTTTTTTAAGTTAAGGAAACACCAAGCAAAACTCATTCTGGTACAACAGAAGGGAAAATTCCTCCTTAGCAGCACAGTTACAGAGATAGCAGACGATGGCTCTCCAAGTGGTTAACAGAGGTAGGTAACAGGCTGAAAATGGCTAAGGTTAGATGAGGAACTGCACAGGACACAGCTGGCTTTGAAAAAATGATACACTAATCAAAGATGACATTCAACTCATGCCAATTCCATGGCTATTTGCAGTCCAGGATCGCACAAACATACAACAAATACTGCATCTCCTTGGGATGTAAAGCAATGCTGTATGAGAGAAAAATATCTTACTACATTCTTTGTATGAAGCAAATGAAAATATTTTAAGGCAGAAGCATTGCAGGGGCTCAAACTTAGTACATTAATGCCTACTATGATTCTACTCTTGGTTATGCAGTTGTACGCATTCCCAGGAGACCTTCTTGGGCACTGTGTTTTTTTTATAAAGCAGCATATTTAAAGCCATGTCTTAATATGATTTCAATTTCTTACACAATTATTTACAAACAGAATCTGCTCGTCAAAATATAGATGTAACTAATTTTGTAGAACTGATACCAAAACTTAAATATTCAGTTGTCTAAGAACTCTAAAACACAAATACACATTCAGTAATATTGACACTATGCCTTCAATGAAGGGAGCTATCTGTTAAACACTGGCATGTAACACACAAAGAAATACACAAAATAACCCTAACCTTATAAAGTCTACTGCTCAAAGGTTATGAGAAATGGGTTGGCCTATGCAACCTTAAAACAAACCTGATTTTCCTTGTGATGTAACCTTGTATGATCTCTATCTGGTGCCAAGAAAACGCTGCATTAAAGCCACAAGGACTCGTGTGAAGGCTTAAGATAGTCTTTATCCAGGAAATACGACAAAGTAGCCTAAAATAAAGAGTTCAGCAGCAAAGCCAAGTCAAGGAAAGGCTGACACTACCTGATCCCTATGGTGGGACCCAAACAGCACTCTGGCTCATACATACTGGGTTCATTCTTCAAAGGTAGAGCTCTTCATTGATAGATATATTGCACCATTTCAGTGGATGAAATAACTGAAAGAATTAATTCTCTAAGAGCGCAAAGATCACAGAAAAATTCACCTCTCATAGCACATGCTACACTTCTTTGTAAAGATCAGTAGATGGTAATAGGTACTTTATTAAAAATTAAGGCAAGGGCAAGCACATTCTTGGTGAACATCCATAACTTTGCCCCCACAAAAAACTCTAAACAGCAAAAACAGTTTCTCAGTGTAGAATTCAAATGCATTAACCTCCCTCTTCTTGCTAAAGTGGCCTGCTTTAATTGCTTAATCTCTCTAAATATCAACAACCAAAGCACTCAGTGATTCCACTTTCCTTATTCATCTTCAGAACACAGTCCATTGCATGCATTGAATAAACTGATTTTTCTGTTGAGAATATAAAGACTCCCCTCCACATTCCCAATTTTCTATAAAATTCAAGCCCTTTTTACAAGGTATGAAGGTACTAGAGATACCAGTAGAAAAGAGTTTTTAAAAGCTTTTCTTCAGTACAAGAAAAATAAAGATTTTCACAGCCACTGAAATTTCCTGAGTCATGTTTTCCTGAAGAAGTTCATTGGAGTGACATGGGGTAGACATCCAAGACAAACAGTTAAAGATTTTCAAACTAATAAATAAACAGAAGACAAAAGAAGATCTTGCCATAGAAAGTATAATACTGAATTCACATAGTGATTTTTACTTATAACAACAGAAATGCTTTTTAACAGGTTTGCTGGTTTTTACTGGGATAGGATCTGTTTTCTCCATAGCAGCTAGTAAGGGGCTGTGGTTTGGGTTTGTGCTGAAAACAGAGTTGCTTAAAACATGGGGATGCTTTTGTTACTGCAGAGCAGCACTTACAGTCAAGGCCTGTTCTGCTCCTCACACCACCACTAAGTAGACTGGGGGTGCACAAAGGGAGGACAAGGAGGGGACACAGTCAGGACAGCTGACCCCAAGGGATATCACATGGTGTTGCACTCGGCGTATCAAGCTGGGGGAAGAAGGAAGCAGCTGGGGGATGTTCTGAATCATGACATTTGTCTTCCCAAGTCACCATTACACATGATGGAGTGAATGAATTCCTTGTTTTGCTTTGCTTGTGTGAGGCTCTTACCTTCCCTATTAAACTGTTATGTTATCCCATGACTCTTCTCAGTTTTACCCTTCCAATCCTCTCCCCATCCTGCTGTGGGGGACTGAGCATGAGTGGGGCCAGCTGAGGTTAAACCACAGCAATAAGGAAATGCAATTCAAAATAAGTATTAGCTTACCTGACCAGGAAGCGATGCAGCCCAACGTCAAAACTTCTGTAAGAAAAAAAGACCAGCCAAATTATTAAAAAATACTACTCTGTTGAGTATTGTACAAACACTGTGTTTCAAAACAATAATACCAAATATAAAGTTACTAGAATAGACAAAACAAAGAGCAAAAGTGTAACACAACTTCCTTTCTGTAACGACACATGAAATTTAAGAATCATATCATCATATGAAAAGATTTAGGTGCATGTTTAAAAGTTCACAAATCTCTTGTTGGAGTATTTGTTCAATAAAGTATTAACATTCAGAGTATTATAACCCACATAAAGCATAAATTGTGTATATGCTGTTACTGGAAATAACGTAAGCATCCCGGTCACCAGCACATTTTCTGTCATATGCAAGTAGATCCTCTATGCAAAACTGCTGTGGAATGTCTTTCCCCTTTTCTGCTCTGTACTGCACTAAAATGCAAGGAACTGCTGTGAATTCTCTCCATGATAAAGAATCATCAAAAAACCCCTTTGTATCTCCTTCAAATATAGAACATACCAAGAAGCAGACCTTGCAAGTGTGTTCCATTCACATCGATAAGGAAATTAACTTTGAGGACTTCTGACAGTAAGTACAAGTTAGATCACATTAAATTACAAGAACCATGTCTGAAATCTTCAGCCCTAACAACATACATTGACAGTAGCTGTCAGCATTTCTTCCCCTTTTCCGCTTCCTCCATTCCTAAGATAACTCAGGAGAACCAAGCTCATGAACAATGTACTAACAAATCCTTGACTCTACAGGAAGGTATCTGCTGATTTGAGACCTTTACCTAATACACAAAGATTGTGCCAGCTTTATGGGACTATCCATATAACCTCAGATTAACTGTATGCATAAGGGCACGATGGGAAAGTGCAAGTGTCTTATTCCCAGTGCTGGACTTGCTCTGGAATGGGCTTACATTTCACATACACAGAAAATGTTTTTGGCATATACCAAGCTCTTGAGCATTCTGTTCCAAAAAACCTAATTGGTCATTTGAGTACAACACAGTTTTATTTCAACAGTACTGCTTGCAGCATGCTGCTTTCTAACTGAAAGAGCAAGACAAATCATCAGATAATTAATGGCATCCCAATAACAGCAGAGTGATAATGAGCCGCAGAAATTCTAGGAGTTAACAGGGAAGGAAAGTCCACTTGTTCAGTAGGGCAGAGAGGAGAGCAATGAATTTCTCACTGAAAAGCTGCCTTGCAACAGAGAAACAAACAACCTGCCAGGAACATGTACCTGGTCATCCTTAAACCTGTATTTTTCACAACCCTTTCCCGAAATCATTCCACCTTTTAGATTATTGTTATATTACTGTGCAATTAAACTGCATGGAAGTGCATCCAGTTATCTTTCTGCATTCCTCCTGCCTGGATACATACTGTATTTTGGCATTTTGGCTGTCTCTCTTCACTAAAATATTCTGTATTGTACAGCCAGCCTTCTGTACTGGAGCTGGACACAGTCTGTATTTTTAGCTCTCAAAACCTTTTCTTCCCAGGACCAAGCACTCGGAATGTTTGTGCTGGGATGGGGAGAAGAAGAAATTTGCATAGTTTCTGAAGAGAGCTGTATGCTAAACAGCCATCTTGCACATCATCAGCCAGGCTGATCTTTTCAAGTTCTCCCAGCTGCTCTCCATGGCAATCACCAGATCTGCTACAATCTCTGATGGGACACATACATACCAAGCTTCTTGTGGACAGTGGAACATAAAAATATCACTACTTTTGCCACTGAACCATAAGCAAAGGACTTGGCTTACCAAAAGCATGAAAAGTGAATGGTCCTGCTAACTTGAGAGATCAGAGCTGAAGGAGATTGGGGTGGACAAAACTGAGGCAGAGTGAGTTCAGACAGGGAGGGAAAACAAGACAGTTTGCTGTACATGCCATGAGATGCCTTTTTTCCCTCATTTTTCACTCTTTCCAAAGCATTACTTAAAAAAGCATACACGTTTATACAAAACACATCTAAAACACTTGCTATTAGAAAGGTTTTTTAAGTTTATCTCCTAGGGGCTGTAGCTATTGGATATTTTGTGGAAATATTTTTAATAAGTATTAAAAATAAACGAGCATGATTTATTAGAATAAACAGCAAGAAGGAAAAATTATCAGAGTGTCACTACATATAATTCAGCATACATAGACAGGGCCCATTATTCAGTTTGATTTTGGACTGATGCATTTCAACAGTCTACCCAAGATCCTGAATTCTAAACAATGGAAGCAGTCATATAAGATATAACTACACTATGACCAACAGAATTCTGATATTATACAACATCATCTGAGTGTGCAGCTAGATCCTAAAGACACCTCGAGACAGTATCATTGATTAGTTCCAAAAGCAAGTATATTAAGGCTGAACAAGTTCAAATTGAAAATGGGAGAAATGGTTGCATTACTTAAGGCTATGGACATTGTCTACAGACACCTAGGATAATGAATACAAACACTGTGCAAGGCAAAAACACTCCCATAAAAAGAATTATGGGAGACTGGTTTTGAGAAAACACTACCACGGACACTTTTGATTGTTCTTCTTGTTCATATCTAAATACATACTGCAGTTAAGCTGACAAGTAAAGTGAAAATACAGTGAAGCAGCAATGGAAACAGATCTAGCAGATGCAATTAATCCTTCCATTCTCAGATGGAAATGTCAAAAAGGGGTAAAGAGGCTTTGTATAGCAATGTTAAGGCTACACCTTGGGGGTGAAATAAGCAATATCATTAAATGAGAAAAGAGAACAAATAATCACACTATATTTACATTAAAAACTTAAAATAGTGATCCCTTCAACATCAGAGGACTCTACCCATCAGACACGGCAGTGTCCTCCACAATCAGCACAGAATTAGAAGACCTGCCATATGCACACTAACAGGATTATCTACTGCCTATAAAATATGCCCATATTTACTTGATACTACAACAAAGTTTATAATCAACTTCACACAGCTCGTTGAATCCTGAAGTTCTGGCTGCTAGTTCTTGCAATTTAGGGTGCCTCAGTTATGCAAGTTTCGGAAATCCTATAATGAGCATAATTTTTGAAAATAAACATTTTCATTAAAATCTAAAATAACAAGAGCAAGGATATCCACAGCAATATGAGTAAAAATTATTTTCCAGTTAAATTCTCTATACTGCTCAAATGTCAATAGGCATACAGTATTTCAAATTTTGGAGAAATAAACAAAATCTAGTTTATCAAAATAGCAACAGTCTTGGAACACAGCAAAATCTTAACTAGCCAAAGGACAATAAAGGGGAGATATTTAACCTCAATTTCATAAACATGTTACACAGTGCAGACAATTTGATAGCTATTTTCTTTATAGAAGCATCCCTAATTCTGCTCCTCTGAAGGGTAGTTTTGAATCACAGTTCTGTACACAACTTTCATGCTTCTGTTAAGCATGGAAGCTCTAGTTTGATACAATTCAACAAAACATTACACATACAATCCTTCATAATCAAACTTGTCTCTTCCCAGTACATCAACTACAAATTTGTGACCAGTAATATACATACACTAAGCCAACAAAGACCTTTTCCAAAATACAATCTTTGAAAATGTACCTGCAGGAGAATGATGTACGACTGCAGGCAGAGGTTTCAAAATTATTTTAGATATATGGTTTCTGCTCTGAAAGCTAAATGCATAATGCAACAACCTGTCTTCAAATTTTCATTCAGAACAAAGATGATGGGGGGAAAATTAAAAAATTGCAAGCACATGGCATCCAGTGGATTGTTTATAATCCCAATTTCCACAAAGCTGTGCCTTCCTTTAACTGAAGTCTAAATGCTGGTTCCTCAACAGAGGAATTGTGCAAACCTTTAGTACACAACTTTTATATTCAATCAAGTTATGCCAGCCTATTGTATTTAAGGACTTGACTCCACAGATGCCTAGATGAAAACTGCTACTCATTAGTTGTGTTAGGGACTACAATTCACAACTCCAGTATGATAGCTAAAGGACCCTGATCTCACAAGGTCTGATTGTGAGATCTCATCCCCAAGGATTTACAATTATATAAAAAATGTAAGTACTGAGCACATGCCAAGATCATAAGAATCAGCTTAAAGTTAAGCCAGCTACTAGAGCCATATTTTATGAAACTAATTGCAATAATCTGAGTTGCCCAACTCTGATTTTGTACATCCATATTTTTGAGCCATGTGCTGAAGAGAAAACCAGGTTTTTTTTCTGTCAGTTCCCCTCCAGGACTGCTGGGCTGCACACTATTCCTGAAAACAAAGTACAGCAAATCATGCAATGTGCAGCATAATCTGGGAAGCATCTAGCTAACCATGGACTACAGAAAGATGCTCACTACAAGCAGTCAGTACATCACCACTCAAAATCAGGTAGGGCTCTTACTTTGGGCCCTACCTTCAGGGGAGTGGATAGTTGCCATTTGTAAAAAAAAAAAAAAAAAATTAGAAACGTAGATGGAGACAGGCAAATGTGACACTGTGTACCAAGAGACTGCATTGCATTGTAGACAGAAATATCCCAGACACCTTAAAAACAGTCATGCTGCCACTGAACATAAACACTTCTAAATGCAGAAAGGAACAGTGTAATTTCTATAAGCAGGACAGGACTTCACTGGAGCAAACAATATAATTGCACTTAAATCTCTTCCAATCAGCCCAGTTGCCATTTATGGCAGTGATGAAATCCAACAAGTGGGTTATTTATTATAGCTTCAGTACTCTGGGTATTCAACATTCCTTAAAAAAAGCATTGTAGGTCCTGTAATGTTTCAACAACTGTTCTTGGCCCTTCCTCTTAAGATGTGGCTGAACTTGACACCAGAAAGTCAAACTCATTCCCTTATCCTCAGAGTAGCCTGTCCCATTTAATTGCAGAAGTGTTTGCAAGACTAGCACTTCCATTAGCTGTCTTTCCAAATAAATGTGGCATTTAGCCAGTGAGCTGCTGACCAAGAGTCTCTCCAACACCAGAATATTTTGCACTGGAGACTGAGGAGTCATTGAATGACAGCTGCTTTCACTGACACAACACTCAAGTTGCTTCACTGTCCCTCTTTCTCAAGCAATATCTTACAGCAGGGATGCCAAAAAGACTCTGTAAAAAGAATTCCCCTTCTTTCCCAGAACTACTTTTCTGCATTCTCCTGTATCTGCTCATGTTTTTTCCAATGCTCCCAGTGGTAGCCTCCCTAGCAGGCAATCCCTTCAAGGTGAATGCTTCCAAATTTCAAATAATTACACAAATGTGCAATGTGAATCTGAAATAATTTTAGAGTCTTGTCTGAAGAATTAGATTACTACCAGGAAAGCAGATAGCAAAGTCTATGTGCAGGTTTTGTAAGTGCTATTATTTAACATCTCAATGAGCTATAAAACTTTGCTAAAGCAAATTCCCTAGAGGGGGTACAGCCTACCAACAGAATAAGTATTTTTCAAGCAGTGACTGCTACCAAATGATTCACCATCATCTTCATTATTAAATAAGCATCTGGGAAAGCAATCTATATTTTTAAAAGACACTTTTGCCTGTCCATGGCTTGCATTCATTCAGTTTTCTTCAAGTTTGCTATGAAGGTGTAGGTTTCAGGTAAAGCTTGTCTCTTCAGTGACAATCAGCACAATTCTTCTAAACGACATAACTGCCTTCATACTCGAATGCACTATTTAGAAAGCTGACACACAACTTCAAATAGAAAAACAACAATTAAATTGTCACACAGATTTTGCAGTAGAGATAAACACAGTAAACAAACTGAAAATATTCACTTAAACTGTGAATATTGTGTAGCAATATTAGTTTTTCAAATGAAGACTGAGAGATGCCTGATGAAAAATGCAACTGAGTCCAACATAACAATCTGTTTGGATTTATCTATTACCTAAACTATAGAATAGACTTTTGGACACCGAGCCTTTAAAGTCACACTTTAACATTTTTCTGTGGACTCTTTTGCTGCATACAAGGATGTTTTTAGAGCTCTCATTTTTGAGATCAGCCTTTCAATTTGTGCAAGACACTTGCTGAATTCCACCCACATACATATTTTAGTCTGCCCACTGATATGGTAGTGGAATTGGGAACAAATGCATATAAGGAGCTCTTTTGGCATTCCTATCATTTGGCAAATCCTATCATTTCCTATGCATCTCCATTCTTATCATGCAACATAGGAAAAAAAAATCATAGCTCAATCCAATGACAAAACTCCCGTTTAAGTGAATTCAATGTTCTTTTAAACATCAAGATCTTAAGAACTTGCTAAGCCTAGATCTCAAGCTTCAATGGACTCTTTTGTCTGCAAGCTTTGACTTTAACCATCTGCAATGCAGTAAATTAGTAGTACTTTGCTTTTATTTCAGTATAAAAATGCAGCTAAGAGTAAAAATAAAAATCTATGCTATTTGAAAGAAAAAATATGAAGACTGTCAAATGATTTCATATCATATCTTTGACAAACAATTTCTTGTTACAGCAATAATAAGCAGAACTTGTATATACATGAAGATATCTTTATCATCCTCTGACACTTGCTTAAGGACACTGGAATTTTAACACTTCATGCTTAGATAAAACACTTTGAATCTCTGTTGTATTTCTTCCTGGAATGATTCAGCAGCACACCAACTTGCCTTTTGGTTTCTTCCATTATTAGAATAACCAAAGCTGCGACTGTGCCTGTGCTGGATGCCTCCATACAGAGGTTCCTGCTGAGTGCTGTGAGTGCTCTGCAGCACCAATAGGGCCAATGCACAAACAGGCACCTTACTTCACAGAAAGAGTCCTCTGTAAATGTGTGATGGCTTTAAGGTAAAGCCCTAAACATTTTATTTGGGAAGTATTTGCTGCATAGCATCACAGGGAGAAGCTAGGGCTTCCTGTACTCATGAGAATGGTAGAAATCCACAGTGAAATCCTGACCCCATCAAAATCAGCACAAAACCCTCACTGATTTCACAGGAAGCACAAATACACCTGGACTGACTCTGGACAGTCTGTATAACACAGGATACAGTCCAACTTTGGTGTGCATTTTGTTAGACACACTTTCATCTCCAAGTAGAAACTATTAGTAAGTCTCAAAGCTTCATCTGCACAGTTTCAGTTATTAGCTGGGAACTCAAGCTGGAGACCTTCATAGTAAAAATAACCTACAATAAGACAGCCACAAGGAGAAAGCTCTTTTGAGGACCACAGAAAAACACTTCACAATGCTAGTGGTCACCAGCCTACAAATTGAACCCATGACCTAACATGTTTTGTTGTTTTATTTCAGTTTAAATGCAGAACTTGTATTATATCAGAAAGCCTGAGGAAAGTTTTAATGATTCTAGGCAGTGGCTCCTCCTCACCCCTGTAATCTCCTGGACAGAAAGAGAAGCAGAACATTCAGCAGCCATCAGCCATTACCAGTGTTTATGTAAACTGTGCACAAGTCTGCCTGCTTGGGAGGCTTTAAAATAACAAATTTGTTCTGTTTCTCACATATCCAGTCATTGGATCTTGGTGATACAGCTCAGCAGACACTTTTTTAAAAAGAGAACTCTCATTTGTATTCTGTTAATCTCTCCTACAACCCTTCAGAAGAAATATGACTTTAATTTTATACCTTCACCAATTCTTCAAAAGCCTGCGGTAGCTCATGGAGAGTGGATGAAACCTAACGCCCATTAGTGGCAAACTCCCATAGGGAAAGTTCTCCCTCAGCCTTTGTCACGTAAGGCTCCTGCACTGCAGCGTGATTGTCCAATTACTGTGAGATCTCTACCCTCACTGCAAACAGAGCAAACAAGTTTATTAACAGCCATTACTCATTTTCTACAGTAGTTGTGAGCAGCCAGAGTGCCGCTTGCTAAATGTGAGCAGCAGTAACAGTTTGTATCTACACAGAGCTCATATCAAACAAAGTGAAGAATGGGCTTCACAGGTGAAGAGCAGAACGTGGGCTTAGCCTGATTGTTAAAAATCCCAGCAATTTCAAATTATATTAAAAATGCAGCCATTACACAAATAAATTCCCAATAATTACGTAATTTAGACCCAAGAATGATTAGGGTGACTTATTACTGCAACTCTTTTTACACTCCAAAGTAACGTATTTTTTCTTCTCTATTGAAGAGATTTAAGGAGCCTTTCAAAGCTTTAATACAACCAGCAAATTGAACTGTACAGTAGGTAACTGCAGCATGCACTAATTTAGCTGATGTCAGAAGCATTTAAATCTTTTGTCTCCATCAGTGAGAGAATGGCTAACCAGTCCAGAACTTCCACATATTCAGGTGACATCCTAGCTGGAAACATCACAGATCAATACTCAGCTTTAAGCACCACCACAGTTAAAAAAAAATACAGTAAATCAGGGAGACTTATTTTTCAACTTTAAAACAGGTTATCCCACTACTAAAAATATGCACTAATTCAACAATTAAACATCCAAACTTTAGGCAAGAAGTTGAAGTATTCAGATATTGGCAAGCAGATGCAATATTTAAAAGTTACTTACAACTCCACAGCCTTTCTAAGGAGAACTCTCCTTGACTCCAGCTGTCACTCCACACAGTAGCTGTGTGTTTAACACCAAATCATCCTGCTTAGGAATACCACAGCAGCTGTAGGAGGCAAGGACATACAGGGACACCTGCCTTACCTACCAACAGAAGGAAGAAGAGCACTTTCCTTTCCAAGACTCACACTCAGCATCCTCAAAGACCATGTAAAAATCTTCTCAAGAATGAAAGCTTAATATTCTTTAAGTGTTTTAAAGCACACCACCTACCTCTCCAAGCACACAAGCTTTCCATGACACAACTGGTCTTGTGCATGTTATTTTTACTATTGATTTGGGATCTGATCCAGTGCACTTGTATAGACAGGACTAGAAACATAATCCTATGATTTCAGACAAGGGCTTCTACACACTTTGGCAATAATCTCAACTTTCAATAAAATTTTCCTTTACTCACCAGCACCAGGCTGTTTCAATACTATGAGCATAATGTATTTAGTCCAAATATCCTTTCAAATAATCTTCTTTCATATTTAAGATATCACTTCTAAAACACAGTAGGGAAAAGATGCCTTTTGATTTTGAAATAGAAATGCTGCAGCATTAACATTTTTTAAGTCTAAAACCAGTGAGAAGCTAGGTAATTAAAAGACATTTATTCTACCTGATACACTGTCGACAACGTACTGGACAACTTCCTTCTTTGAAAATATCAAAGGGTAGAAATATACCAGAAGAGACAATCCTAAACTCTAGAGGAAAGGGAAATGCATAAGCATGTCCTTCCTTTTCTTGTCTCTCAGTTCCAGCTGCTCAGTACTTCCCATCACAAACATGGAGCAGAGTGCTTTCAAAAATGTAGCTGTCTAGAACTATAGAACAAATACAAAACAAGTCACCTGGAAAATACCTGATCCTCTTGAAGCTGACTGGTAGGCCATTCATAGCACTGAAAATGGGATTCTCTGGTCATAGGACAAGTAGGCTTGTCCAGTACCCCCAGCTCTAATCCCCAGACAGACCCTCTCCCCAGACACAAAACCTCAGAGGAGATCTTCCTACAGCTTTGGAAAGCAGCTGCTGCAACTCTTTCCATAGCAAGGTAGGCAGCAGGAGTGAGCCACAGATCTGGATGTGCCATTCAAATTTCTACCAGGCTTTGGGTGATTCATGCTGAATCCCTCCTTCCATCTGCCATGGAGGTGTGGAGTTTCTTTTCACTGCCTGCCTCTCTTTCCCTCATGAAAATGTTTCAAGTTTGGTAACTTAACTACTCTCAAGGACACCTGCCACGTAAAGAAGTTTAACCTATCATCCTTCCTTTTTGCTTTACAATTACCTCCAAAGGACAGGTTGCACAACAGCAATTTGCTGCTATTACTAACATGGAATCAGAGATCTAAACTCATAGTAAGGAGAAATTTAGGGAGAAAAATCTGCTCTCTCCAGTTTCAGACTATCCATCAGCCTGTCCAGAAACACCACAACAAAAGAGCACTACAAGACCCAAACAGAAAGAGCGACCCATCACTGTTTGTTAGAGCACAAGCCACCAAACACACAAAGGCACATTCTGAGCCCAGAGGCAGGGATGTCACCCTGACTACACGGGTCTGCAGCACGCCTACAGTTGCCACTGTTACACACAATTATGTTTGTGTTAACTTGCGCCAAACATCGGCTATTTGGGAATTTAAGGACACAAGCTTCCCAAGTCAAGCACTGACAGAAGCTCCACTTCTGATCTTAATTTAAATTTCCTTTATGGTAATTTACAAAGCCTTTCAGCATCTTACTTGTCTTGATATATTTAACAAGCTAATTCCTCAAATTATTTATTCCACTACAAAAACTCAGAAGCCCCAAAGAACAGAAAGTACGTGTCAAACTGGCTGAGACAGTAAGAAGCACAGGTGGAAATGCACAAAATTACTTTACCTCTACAGGTCAGGAAGTTCATTTTCCTTGCTTAAAAATCTATTCCAGTCCTCACCATAAACTAATAGGCAATTAAACAATACTATCAAGAGTTTAAGCCAGAAATAAAAGATGGTAAGTTTTTGAAGGCTATTCATCATTCCAGAATTATTCTATGTGGTCACAGTGATTTCTTGTGCTCACACTCACACATAACATGGGTATCAAACTTGTCTTTTCCCAAAACAGTCCAAAACAAAGGGAAAAATCCTCTGGGACAGTTCTTTTTGATAGATATACAAAAGGAATTATTTCCAGAAGGAGGAAGGTTTCAGAAACAACAGTGAAAGTAGGCAAAAAGTACCAGGATGAGGAAGAAACAATTGCAAATAAATTTACATTTTCATCTGTAGATTTATTTTTTATGGCATCATTATAGACAAAAATGTAATTAGCCCACAGCAGACTCTAATCCGTAATTTGAAACAATTCACTGAGACCTAGCACACAGACCATGTTTTTTCATGTCAGGCAAATGATCTTTAGCAATAACAAGGCCAGTAAACTAAACTGAATTGCAGACAATTCCTTGCCTATCATAACCCAGATGCCATTTCTGGATGCCACTAAAGCATCTGTGGCATAAATTTAACTTGTTCATATAGAAGCGTGTGTGTCTATACATGCAAAATACAGCCCTCCTAGTCCACCCCTTAGCATGCAAGAAAACTGGGGTAGGCTTATGTCCCACTCTTGTCTGTCAAGAATCAGGGTGTCAAATACAGAGTGGAATCTAGAATTTAAAGCATGGTAGCTGAAAATGATCAGATCTTTATCACCACATTTTTTAATTTCCTCTGGTAGCATTTCTTCAACTCCATTTTCTTTATTCTAGATGAAATACTATTTACAGGAAAATCTACCTTTCATGCTACTTCTGCCTGCCTCCTTGAAAAGCCTCTACTCTTGCTGTGACTAACCTATATTAAACATGCATCAAGTTTTAGCATCATTTGTCCCCAACACACTTGTCTGCAAACTATCTTGGGATATTTAAGAATGACAAGATTTCAAGGTGGAAAGAAGAAGTCATAGAATCACAGAATTGTTTGGGTTGTAAGGGACTTTCATTGATAATCTGGTTTCAATGCCCCTGACATGTGTAGGGACAACTCTCACTAGACCAGGTTGATCAGGACTCCATCCAACCTGGCCTTGGAACTCCTCCAGAGACAGGGCATCCACAACTTCTCTGGGCAACGTGTGCCAGTGCCTCACCACTGTCTGACTAAAGAATTGCTTCTTAGAAGCTATTCTAAATCTGTCCTCTTTCACTTTAAAATCATTTCCCCATGTCCTATCACTATCTGCCTGCATAAAAAGGTCCTTCTCCCTCTTTTTTATAAGCTCCCTTCAGGTACTGGAAGGCTGCAATGAGGTTTCCCTGGAGGCTTCACTTCTGCAGGCTGAACACAACTCTCTCAAACCATAGGAGAGGTGCTCCAGCCCTCTGAACACCACCGAGGTATTGTGCTTCTGCACATTTCAAATCAGTCTGTGACCAGAAATAACTGGGGGGTTTATGTCATGCTGTTCCCACAGCATGGCAAAACATATCCAGCCAATGTGTCCAACATTTTTGTTACAGAGTAACAGTCAGTAAGAGCATAAAAAAACCAAAAATGGAAGCATGATTTTTTTTTCCCATGAACAGCAGCTGAGCTAACTGTTGTCCTAATTTACAAACTGACAAGTTCCTCTGTGGACTACATTGCCAAGATAATTTACCAATATATCAAAATTGATATAGGACTTAGTTATGTACTATCTTTTGTTTCTGTAGTTTCCAAACCATTACTCCTCCACTAGGATATTTTTCCATATTAAAGTTTCCATTTTCAAGTTTCAGCAGTAGCGCAACTTCTTCTAGTTGCACTACACAATTCATCCCCCCACCTGAAAAGTTGTATGGCAAGCATCAGCCTTGACTAATTCTTTAAAAGCACAAGTTTCCAACAGGACTGGTCCTCTCCCACAATTCATTACTTTGGTGACAAAAAGTAAGTTTTAATTCCTCATGGCTTAAGGTAAAGCAGACATTAAAAACTAAGATGGTGTGCCACTCAATCGCTATCCTCTCTGGAAATCAGCTCAGAGACGCCTTTTCACAGCTATAATAAAGCTTTGGAAATAGCAATGTATTTATCATGCATTTATTAGCTATGCAGCTGCATATTTAGCAAGCTAATGATATGCCGGTATAATGAAACCTGTATTTGTTTTGAGACAGCAAACAAGATTGATAATTTTTTGACTCTAGAGATTGTCTTGATTAAATGTGAATTAGGGAGAACTTACCATAGCCTTGATAACTTTTTAAATTAAAGTCTTTTATTTCTAGGTTAGAATGGACACAATTTGGTTTATTGTTTAGCACCATAAATAGGGAAGCAGAATACTTGATTTGGCTTTTTAACACCTGCTTTGCTTTTCAGCTCTAGAGAAACTTTAGACAACTTTAGACACACTGTGGTATCTTTCTTACCTTCCTGACTGAAAGCTCTTCCACATGCTGTATCACAGTGAATTATGTCAGCATATACTGACTAGAAGTGACACTGATCTGGATGGGTGGGATCAAAAGCCTTGTTGTTATGCTCAAAGGACACCAGGTGGTGGTGTAAGGCTCCTTAGCAGCATATTTGGCATTCCTTACGTTGGGACATTCATGTTGTCTCTGTCTCCGTGCTGCCTTTTCTCCCTCAAAATGTGCACTGCTAAAAGCTGTGAGACAAAAATAGTAATACTTGGCCTTGGAAAGTCCAGTCAACATAATACCCTGTTTCTGACAGTATTCTCAAGTGGATACCAGCAAGAAGGGGAAGAGTCAGCCAAGCATACACAAGCACTTTTTTCTGAGCAGTGTCCCTGATGCCGGACAGGAGGTAAGAATGGTCTAAACTCCAAGGCATCTGGATCATTCCAACCCACTCCATTTCCCAACCTGGCCCTAAGAAGTCTCTAAAGCTTTACCAGACTACCATTTAATGAAAACACTCTGGTACAAATCTCACTCTACCAGCTTAAAACTGGACATAGCATTATTAGTATTTAAATTAGAAACTCTGATAAAGTTGTCAGGAACATTCCTGTTAAAATCCTTGTTTTCACAAACTATCAAAATGCATTTAGAACTTTAGGGAAATACAGTGTTATGGTTAATAAGGCTTCACAACATGAGCCATTTACTTTCATCTTTTTACAACTGTTTTATGCTAAACTCATAATTTGCTAACTTTTCTGTCCTGTTCAGTCCTGCAATTCAGAAACAAAGGCTATTCCTACTTCTGACATGACATTCCTATACAACACACCAATCACCACATTAGACTGCAAAGCCTCTGGGTAGAGTGTTTAAAGAGTTTAACTGTAAAGGCATAAGGACATCATAATTCAGGGCATTCACAAAGCTCCTTAGATAACTGAGAATGACCCGTAACAGCAGCTACAGAAAAATTTACTACTAAAGAGCCTTGAGAGCAAGAAATCAAGCCAGGTATATATTAACTGACTTTTTTCAACATTCAAAGCAAACAAATTCTATCTGTGAGATAACTTATTACTTCTGACAACAAATGCTTGATATAAATTGAATAATTGGGCAAAAGGTAAGTATCAGCACCCGACACTTTTTCCTTCGATGAAGAAATAAGTTTTCTACTTAGATATTAGTTTCAATTTTCATACAAGAGTTATGAATACTTGCAGAATGTCCAATTTTTTTACTGTGATATGTCACACACACTTGCAGGTGCAGAGCACCTTTTCATGGCCTGTTATAACTGCCTGGCACAGCAGTGTCGTTAGTGTCTGTGCTGAAGTTCCCTTTCACTTGGCACCTCCAGTGCAATACAGATTCCCTGCAATAAGAACGGACAAAGGGTTTGCAGCTCTGCCTACAAGGGCCAGCAGGCCAAGAGATGCTGTTCTCATGAGAGTGCCTGGTAAAAATGTCAGATTTCTATATTAACTCTGTAGGTCATAAGTTCAGTGCAAACTCTGAAAGAGCATTTAAACCAAAGCAGTTTTTTGTAGCTCAAAATTTTTTTTAATAATTCAGCTGTTTTCTGCGCTCTTTTCCTGCTCCATTTCTTTGAATACTTCAGATCTACACTTGCCCACTATTATAAACTATAAAGCCTTCTTGTTACAACTAGCTTCAAGCTGAAAACAAAATTAAAATCTCATCCAATAAAACTCTGGTAACAGCAGGCCCACTGTTTTTACGACTAAAATTAAAAGCCTTATTCATATTGCAAAGCAGTCAGAGACAAGATGGAGTAAGCACCGTTCTGACAGGCTCAGCACTAACACAACACAAGACAAGTCTCTGCACTAAAAGACTGGCAAGTCTAAATCATTAGGGGAATGTTTTTAGAAGTCTGGGGCACAGAATACCACAGCCTGAAGGAATATTGGGCAGTGCAGAGAAAAACAAGGGAGGAGAGAAGTCAAGTAAATTCACTCTTACACAGAAGCTAAACATTAGGCAGAGTCTACCTGGGAGACAGTTTTTGGTGAAAAGACTTCAGTGAACACTGATTTAAAGCAAATACAAGATTCAAAATTCAGAAATTTTTGAAGAACTATTGTGCTGAAACTTCCTTAAAAGTAAAGCAGATCCAGAAATTCATCCTACTTCATAAACAAGTACAATTTTCATAGTACTTTTAATGTCTGCAAGACTTCCCCTACCATATGACTCTACATGTTAAACAATTCTAACTACAGCTTTCCTCATGTAATTAATCAACCTTTTTTTTTCCATCTCTGGAAGGATTTCAAGCTGATAGATAACTGGAAAAAAGAATTGCTATATTACCTAGGTAGGTTGAATTTAACTCTAGTAATTGAAAGGCTGAAAATCTGCAATGGGTACTTGCCCTTATTCCTTCCACAGTGTGAAAGAAGTAACCATCAAGTGGAAGTTCATTTAAAAAGCACTAAAGATGAATCATGGGGGTGAGAGAAAAAGCACAAGGACAGGAAAGCAAACATGTATGTGAGCATGAACACACATGCATGCTCTTACTGACTTTCACACCATGTATCAGCAACAAACTGCCTGAAAAGCAACAATGACCAACCTCCACATTTTAGTGAAACTGTGCATCAGGCTCACACAGCAAGGCAGAGCTGGAGGTTGGAGTCCATCCATCCGAAGGAGGAGGGCAGGAACACCATACAGAACCAGGTATTTCACATAAAAGAACAGTACTTGAGCTAAAGCCAGACCACCTAAAAGAAAAAAAAGAGAAATCATACCTTAAGCAAGTCCTGAAATACTTTTAAAAGCTATTAATACTGATTACTTCCAAACAGCAATTATTCCAAGAATTAAGGCAAGCACTGTTGCTTGATGGGATACACAACATCTACTTTTGCAAGAGCTGCAGTACACAAGCCCATACATTTATGACATTAGGCACACACACAACAAAATGGTACCATGATTCCAATACGAAGGCACAAGTGTGCACTCTCAAAAATCTCTGGACTGTGGGTGTTGACTGCTATGAAAAAATAAAAACTGACTTATGTTGAGCTAAAAATCAGAATATACCAATATAAGCAATGAACATTTACCACAGGGACAGTAAATTTATCTTTGCAAAAAAACCCCAACCAACCACTCTACACTTGTTGCTCCAGAACAGCCATAAACAATGGTTATAACTGCACCTTATCTGGACATCCCCACAAACATCCCATGTCCTGCAGATTGAGTCCCCAGAAAATACCCCTACAAGATCCCCTTCTGCTGCAGCCAAGGCATAGAAAACTGGAACTCCACTTGGCATAATGCTTAAAGCATATTTCAGTTTTTAAACCCACAGACAAAGATCTCCTTAAGGTTCTCTAGCTGCCTTATTTCCAAGGCAGAAATTCTGGCAGTGTGCTTGCTCACAACTTAACCTGCGCTTATGACACAAACTCCAGCATCTTACACAGATCTGAGACAAAAATTCATACATATTCTCATTATTATTATTCATGCAAGTAACAACCTTAGAATGCATTATAAAGGAAGATGATTCAAACTAATATGCTATGTTTTCTGTTGAACAAAGTGGTATTGACCAGTAAGTAAAAGTACAGTAAAGAGCAGAGGCCAGCACCTTTACAGAAACTGATGAGGTCACTCCTGAAGGACCCAATGACTTTGGTGAACTTTTCCATCTGACAGTTGACACATGGATAATCTCACCACAAAGAAGAGAAACTAAAATTACCATTTTATTCTTCAATAGAGAAAAAAACCTATAAAATACAATTGCTACGTCTCCTTCCATTCCAATGCTCTGCTTTCACTCAGTTGTATTACCTAACTTGACTGAAGGACTTTATTCATTCAGCCCAATTTTAAAGCCTTCCAGCAGACTTTCCTTGGAGACAAAGTGTTTAATCTGACTGCAGCAGTACAACTCCATGAACATTTAAGTAACCTGTCTTTTTTTTGAGGGGGAGGGGGAACATCCCTATTGCATTCTGCTGACTAATGAGTATTACTATGCATGACAACCAAAAGCTAAGCATTAAAAATTCATCTACTGTATAACAACCTAGAGTGAAATTCTGGTACTGAATAACGTAAAATGCAGAATTCCTGCTGGCCTACACATGACCAGTATTTTGCTACGACAATCCAACATTTTTAGTTTTACTATCATAATCCATGCACATGATAAGAAACAGTTGTGCCATACAAGATAAAAATTGATGTTAGAACAAAATACTGAGACATGAAGCTTATGTTACTTTACTTCAGGAAAGCAGGCATCTAGTATTCAGTAACATTTTTCCCCAGAGGAAAACAAACAATCAGAAGCACAATTTGGATACTAGCCAATTAGCTCCACATTAGATTACTGCTAAATCATCTGTACAGTCAACTTTCTGCTTTAATTCCCTTCTCATTCAGTGTCTCATTTCTTTTCTGACAAATTTCATTGGAGAGCTGAACACTGACACCCACACAAACCAATTATGAAGATCACAGCTGTCTGTGCACTAGTAAAATTCAAAATCATTTGGTTGTGCTTGATGGAAAGGTATTTAGAAACAGGCTTCCACTCTGAGACCCCAAAAATCAATACATTTGATTTTAAATAAAATGATGAAAGATCGAGTTCATGAATACGAAGTCATAATATGCAAGTTGTGGAGAAAAGGCATTTTCACCATCTCCAGTACCACACATCCAGGCTGTCATTACTGTAACAGACAGCTCAGTAGCACTGGCATCTTAAACACACACATCACATCACAGTCACACCTGGCACACAGCAGCTACACTGCGAGTGGCAATTCTAAGACTCACAAAACCAGCAACACAAAGGTCCCTGTCAAAATACACAGATCAAGTCCTCACTGGTCTTGACCTCAGGCCAGCAATAGGAGAGTTCTGGCCACTCAGGCAAAACTAAGGGCAAGATTCACAGCCACAAAATAGCTGGGCTGTACTGGCAACAGGCCCAGGCTTTAAACCTTCTTGCATACCTGGGACATTCCAGCTGCTTTGCATTTGCTCCATTCTAGCACAAAGCAGCCAGAAGCACACTGCTTCCCCTGATTTAAAAACATGAAATTAACAATTAAATTCATTAACAATATCATGTAATTTCTCCACACACAAGCACTATTCAGAATTGGAAACAAGCCATAGCAAATGTATATTATAACACACCTAAGGGGAAACAGTATTGCAAAGATTCTATCTTTTCTCCAGAATACATTAATTCAAAGGATTCAAAGTCAAGGTTATTTTTCTTTTTAAACACAACGTGTTAATGGATAAACATCAAGTTAAAGCACCTAATCTTAATCCCATGCATTCAACAGTTAAGATGTTTGAAGTCCCAGACTAAAGCAATTTACTTTTATGGTATTTTCAATTTATCATCTTCCAATCCTTAAAAAAGTCTAAGCTTTCCTATACTTTAAAAATGTATTTATAGACCTTCAAATATTTTCCTTAACCTTATGTTTACTGCAAAACTGCATTTCCTAAGTTTCATAGAGCTTTGAAAGAAAGATAACTACAAATTAGAACATTCACAAGATTTAATTTATTTTAGTCAACTTATTCTCAAAATTCTGCCTGGTATTTTTTGACAGAAGTCAACAAAAAGAGTATTTTCATAAGCAAGCAACAAAACATTTGCATCCAGGTATTGCAAATCACACTTAGCATTTTTCTGTCCTTAAGCCATCACCAAAAGCCATGGTCAACTGTAATTTAGAAGGCAATTTTACTATGAGCACAACATCACAACTTTACCCTTTTTGCAGCTACATTGACCCTATGGCATTAATGACTGTAGATGCTTGTTTCTGTCAAGTAACAGGACAGGTTGCACTAGAAAACAGAGAAAAATATGAAACTACATTTCAAAAGGGCTACTGACATATGGCACAAGTCTAACAGGAAGCAGACATTTATAACAGCTCAGAATTTGGGGCTGTATCATCAAGTTCAAAATATCCCAGCCTTCCAGCAGCACACAAGATGCAAGGAACATCCTTATGTGGATGGAGTAGTGGCAGGAAAGTCCCACAGTGTTTGTCCTGAAGGCTAAGTGCTTATTTTTAGACAAAGCTGAATGGACATGAAGGTCCCAAAGTGAAATTACTTAAACAAGACTAAACAGAGCTGTCAAGGAACTCTCAGTCAAGGCACAGACAGGTCTTCCAAGTTAAAGGAAACCAGAAGGCTTTTTAAGCACACACATGCTTGAAAAAAGACACCTACCATGAACATTTCTCCAAAGACTTTGAGAAACCTGATCTAGTGGAAGGAACCCCCGTGGCAAAGGGGCTGGAATAAGATGATCTTTAATGTCATCTTCCAACCCAAGCCATTATATGAAAATATCTACTGTAAGCACTATGTTCAATAGTAGTTACTTGCACAATAAAGCTCTCTAAATAAACCAAGAGTTATCACATTGCACTGTTTTTTACTGGGATAGAGTTCATTTTCTTCACAGTGGCCAGTGCGGAGCTGTGTTTTGGATCTGTGCTGAAAACAGTGTTGATGAAAACACAGGGATGTTTTCATTACTACTAGGGGTATCCCATACCATATGACCATGCTTACCAGATAAAGCTGGGGGAATAAGAAAGGGGGGATGTCCAGAGTGATGGCATTTGTCTTCCTAAGCCACCATTGTACATGAAGGAGCCCAGCTTTCCTGGGGCTGCCTGTCCAGAGAAGTAGGGAATTAATTCCTCATTTTGCTTTGCTTGCGCATGCAGCCTTTGCTTTACCTATTAAACTGTCTTCATGTCAATCCATAAATTCTCCATTTTATTCTTCCAATTCTCTTCGCACCTCTCCAAGAAAAGAAAAGGAGTGGGCAGCTGTGTGGTGTTCCATTTCTATCCGGGGTTAAGCCACAACACACATGAGTAAAAAGAAAAGTACTCATAGGAATAGGTTAATTGCCAATACTATCTTGAAGTTCAGCCTACAGGAAAGATTAGAAAAATTACACACATGAACACTTCTTTCTACAAAACAGGGACCAACCTAGTATTTTACAGAAAAAAAAAAAAATCTAAGTTTTCTGATTCATGTTTATATCTCCAGTTTTCAAAACAGACCTCAAGATGCCAAATATTTCATCAGTTTCTCCTTATCATCATTTTGCAGGATGGAAAAAATCTCAGTCTCCTCTTAGTATTTCATTACCACTTAGATGAACAGATAGCCCGATTACAATAGCAAAACACTGCATGCTTCTGCAAATGAACTCAGAAATCTATTTCCTATCTGTGGGTTTATCAGAAAAAAATGCAATACATCAAAAGCAGCACCCTACATCCAATTTACACAGACTACTCTGTAGGTCTCACTGTCAAAGAAGAACATACCTAACATTTCTTCTTCTAACCAATTAAAACATGGATTAAACTACAGCAACTACAGATTAAACCACGTGGCTCCACCTTTGAACGGCTCTTATTCTAGACTGACTTAGATACTGCTCATACAAAAATACACTTTTGAAGTAGCAGAGCCTAGTTAATAACTAAAACAGTGATAGCTAATTGACACTACCTTGTGCATGCTTCATTAGAACAACAAGACAGCACATGGGTAGGACCAATACATTAAACCCACAGAGAATTCACAACATCCTATCATGTGTGTACATCTCAAATGTATGTCTATACATCACACACCTCTGACAAAGTACAGACAGATTCCTAGTAAAATATATTTTCACAACTACAGGATCTATGAATATCTAGATTAATCCAGAGCAACAATTACATTCAACAATATATTTTCATATACAATCCTGTCTTTCATCATTCCCTGTACCTTGCCAGATGCACGTGAAGCTCTGCTCAGATGAGCAGAGATAAGTAGATGGTGTTGAATCACCAGAAAAAATGTGAAGCCTCATAAGGGAAATACAGGCAGCGCCTCTTTCAACATCTGCATTTTCAGAATCAGACTTAACACACAAATGACCTAGCAACATACATTTCAGTTTCTATACATTAGAATGTACCTCAGCAGAGTGAATTTTACCACTGATAGTCTATGTTGTCATAGTAAAGAAAGAAAAAAATCACTTGTTTCAATTTAAGCTCTTTCAACCAATGCTATTAAGCTCTCCATTACTACATGTCAGTGAATTTGTCATTCAGCAGTAGAAGCTTGAAGAGCAGGCATTGAAAAGAATCACCAATCTACCTGTCCTTTACTCATTTCCTTTCTCTTGCTTCATTACATACCATATCCAAACATTACTCAGTAGAACAGATGAACCTCTGATCTGGTACATGTAGCTATTTTTCTGGTATGCTGCAGTTCATCAGGGTACTGGATTACTGGAATTCATAGTGGTTTATTCTTGGTGCCTGCAAATCTACATTTTACAGTGCAAAATCTAAAGGCAGAAAATTATTCCCAATTAACATTAAAAACTGAGAAGAATGAACTACCATGGCTTCCATTAACATGGAATATGGGTCCTCCTGCTGTGTCATTAATTCTGAAAGCACCCAATTCTTTCAGACAATCTGACTGATGCTACCAGAATGAGAAGCAGCACTAACACAAACCCATGGAATTGCTATAAACACAGCATTTGATTGTCATCATTAAAAAAGCACAAATGCCCTGATATTGCTCAGTATGTCAACAGCTAACTATCCACAGACACAAACATTTGTGCACATAGACACAATGATTTGTGAATTCTGGAAAATGCTCACATTCTCCAAACAATGGCTTCCTGGGACCAATAAATAACAGTTCTGTGACTGCACAGCTGACATCTTTAAATTAATTCTTGTGTTCAGACATTAACACCCTTTCCACAAACTGAAGGGCCATACATATACAGCAAACAGGCATAGAGTTGGATGCAGTCCCATCATACTCCTCATTCTCTTCTGGATTTAGGACCTAGTATTTGGTTACTGAAAAGCTATATTGCACCACTTGGTATGTTGCTGCTTCTAGAAACTCATTTACCTCTGATTCCATCCACACAAGAGAAAACACTTCTCTTACCGCTGGGTAACATTCTCCCAGGTACTATTTTTTTAATTTTATACCTGGGTGCCCTTAGCAATGTTAGTTTAGGTTACTTTAGCATTTCTGCTTTACACGGCCATAAACGACACTATTATATACCAGCATTTTTTAACAAGCATTGTAACTCAGTCAAGGCTTAGTTCTGGAGTATCTTTTTATTTGTTGTCTCACCTTACAGGAACACCACACAGTGATGCAGAACACACTGTAGCTTCACACTCATGAGGAGGAGACTGACAATGTCCTCAGGTGCTGAGAGCAAAATCTCACAGTAGTGTTGTCTTTACCTGTGCTGCTAGCATTTACTGCCCACTGCTCAAAGTTATCCCAGAAAAAAACCATGGAGTAGCAGATATAAGCTCCCTAATTAGAGGTGACTGCAGAACAGCCTCACAGCCTCTCCCTTAAGTTTACCAGGCTATGAGGGCAGCCAGGCATCACAGTGTAAATAAATGTTCCATGCTGGTTTGAAGCTGCTGTAATTAAACAGGAAACCCAAACTGAACAAACCCCATCAGTGCAGAAAGGCTTACATACCATGGCTAATCCTTCTGAGTCAACAGCAAGATGCTTCTCTGGTCTCAACACTCAGTTATCTGATGAAATTAGTCCCAATAACACAGCATGCAAAGTAACAGAGGGGAGTGTTTGGCTCTGTACAGGAACTGGTGTACAAGCACGGTAAGATCCATAAGGGTCCAGTAAAACTTAACAGTAAATTATTACCAGTACCATACTCATATATTGGTGGCTCCCTAGAGCAAGTCACAACAGTGGCCTATCACTGATTTGAGTCCAAGGAAACCTATATAATCATTGTGATAAAACCTGCGGAGAAAACATTAAGTGACCAACTTCTAGCTCAAAATCTCATATACAGTATATTTTAAACACCTGCCTACATTACTACAAAGACAAATCTTAATGAGAGTAGGGTTACATTTTGAGTATACCTCTCCTAAAGGCAGGGTCTCCACAGGCAACTTGTTAAAATACAATCATTTGACTTGAAATCAGGCATCTTTAAAGTCCAAACTTGCTCTGACACTGGCTTTCATCTCCTGTTGCTTTGAAGCATTTTCACCTTTTCTAACCCTCTGTTCAAAATGCATTTTAATTCTTAGGATAACACACTTAATTTCATCAAATAAATACACAGATAACTTAGCCTCTGTCTATGAAGTAACTCTCTCCCCACCCTAAAAAATCAACACTGGTAGTCTTGAAGGGAGGGAAGAATCCATCAGTAGCACCACTGGAATATTTCATCCCTAATTCTGTAGCCTTCCCCACATTATCAAGTGGCCAGCATTTTGTAACACACACAAGCACTAGGAGCTAACAGATGTAACTCATCAACGAATTGACATTCAGAACAGAAAATGAAAACTCAGCATCCCCTTTCTGAACAGTGACTGAGTGAGGAGTGGAATGAGCAGCAAACCACTGAAGCAAACCTCTCCCTTTGTTGCTCTCCATCTGCCCTTGCCCTTTTTTAGATATAAAAATGAGATACTAAAACACGTATCAGGTGTGTATGTGTGCAGATAGAGGTACACAGAGTGCACACATTGCCCTCTGCTGACAGGAGCCCAGTGCAGTCCAACAGTGTCCTCAAGCATACACACTGTAGTGACAAAGGCGAGCTCCAGTGGGTGCTGGACAGGACTGTCCCAGTGTGTGGGCCAAGCCCTGCTGTGAGAGACACCTCCCACAAGTCAGGAATCACCAAGGCTTTTTCAGAACCCGGTTTTAAGGTCTGAGGTTTCTTTGCTTTTTTTCCTCCTACCTGGTGATACAGCTGGGAAGGGGGGGCAGGAGTCAAATCAACCACATACGTCACCTAAAGCTCTTGCTGATTTATGCTGCATTTGTCAGCACTCTTTTTCCTCACAGTTGGGCATTTTAATGAAGTACTAGGGAGCTGGGAGCAGGGTAGAAGTGAGGGAAGCCAAGCAGGAGAACAGAACTCAGAGGCACTGACTGTTACTTTCAGGTTACCTTATTTGCAAGTCCTTCCCTCTACTATTTGCACAAGTTCTGTCCTTTTACTTTTTAATGTGAATACAAAAACAAACATCAATCAGGAGGAGAACAAAAATAATTCTTAACATCTCCCCTCCTCCATCCTCACACTAAATAAACTCCTTGAAGTGTCCACTTCATTGACTTGAGGGGGAGAATCACTTTAGACCAAAGTTTGGAGACATACCCTAGACTGGAAAAAGTACAGAATATTTTTTAATTTAGGAAGCAGCTCAATAAGTTCAACTAAGCTCATGGAGAATCTACATGTTATATTAGGAGTCTGTAAATCACCTTTCTGACAGCGGCTGGCTGTAATGTGCTACATTTACGTACCTACAAATGGACACAAAAGAGATGCAGACTGGGGTTCTTGAAGTGGGGGAAGAAGAAAGATTTCTGCTATTGTTTCTATACTCACCCAAGGCCCAGTAAGATGCAGATTCCAAAGGCAGAGCACTACTGTAGAGAGCATGGATATACATGAGGTGAATCATCAGTTCAGCCAGGCACCACCAAAAGAAAATACGAATTATGCCCACAATTAAGATGCTGAGATTGGTCTTCACACTGAAAGCTTCTTGTCTCCTCATCTAAAGAAGAAATCCAAAGAGGTTACCTGGCACAAAACTGACCGTTTTACTCAAACTACTCATCCTGAGAACTTTTAACTACACCATTTGGAAATTCCTGACACACTCTCGAGGATGACTGGTCTCTCCATTCTCAATCTCAGTAAACAGTAGAAACCAACAAGAAGCCAAATGTGAACGCACATTGCATCAAACTGGTGTAAAAAAGGCTAAGTGTTGTTAATCTGAACAGAATCCAGACATGTGACTTCAATTCCTGCAACTTGACCTCTGGAAATAATCTAAAAAGAGTAAAGAAACTACAGCTATGAAAAAGCCCTTCTGAACACAGGAATAATGACTGCTTACTCTTAAAATACCTCCAACTTCTACCAGCTGCAGAGACTCAATTACTTGAGGACAGTTCTTTATTTTTCTCCCACTGCAAGACCTACATGATGTGCCAAGCAAAGGGAAGTGCAAGTTTAAATGCCAGATAAGGCAAAGTTTGCAGTTGACAGGCTTCTCAAGAGGCTCCAAACTCTTACACTGCTAACTGCAATAAACACATTGGCATATAACTATTGCACCACCTTTCTGCAATAAAAAAGAATAGAATCAAAACCCAGAAATATAGGACTGCCTAAAAATTCAGTCATGCATTATACATCTATTATTGTGTGCAACATTTCCTTCTCCAGTCTCTAACTGGCCACCAAAAACGCACATGCAAGAGAAGTAACCAACTCATCTGCACAGGCCCTCAATCACAGTACAGCTAACATGGACACTCATTTGGAGGGTTCCTTTGTATCAGCTGGATGAAAGCTTGGAGATTACCATTTTATCACAGTGATTTGCACAACAGGCCTTCAAACTCATGTCTAGAACTGCCATGCCTTGTTTCAACCCAGAAGTTCAACAACACCAGTGACAGTGTCAGTGTCTCATTTTTGCTGGGCAGTGGATGCCAATTATCAGAACTGGTATTACACTCCTTGAGCCATGCAGCAGTTTCACTGCCTCCGGCTCCAGAATTTCTGCTTCCCAGTGTGCTCAGCAGGAACCCTCATCCCAGTCTCAGCTTCAGTTAAGGGGTTCTGAGTGGTCTCTTCCAATAGCATCGATAAAAACTCTCTTTGCATCATGCATTTAGAATCAACTGCTGGGCACTGCAATCCCTGAAACCCTTTTCTGACCTCACCTGCCAAGGTAACACCCTCTGCTCAGGTAAGAGCTCTCACAATGACCTTCAGCAAACACCAACAAGAAACATATTAAGGTTGTTCAGGTTGTTCCATCTTCTTTATGGCTTTAACCACACGTCTGTACGTATTCAAGGAGAACCTTCTGCAAATACAGGCATATCATCCTCAATCTTCCTTTTCTTTTTACACCAAGAATACATGTGCTCTTTGCAGAGGTCTTTGCTGAGCCATATCAGGTGAGCTAAATTTCAAAGCAAGGCCCCCCCCAATTTTCCTACCAGCTATCCCCATGCTGCTTTCAGCTTGGAGTCTCATAGGTCTTTTGAAACAGTCCTTGGAAAGAAAGCACAACTGTCCCTCTCCTAGGGAACAAGGATCTAGGTGGAATTTAACACACTTCAGAAGCTACAAAACAATAATTAGTAAAAAACATTACCTCACTTTCTATGCAAGTCTATGCAGACTTTTCCCACAATATCCAGCCCAAGATAACAACATTCAGCCTTGCATCTTCCAAAGCAAGTGAAAACAAATGAGCATAGGACTTTTCACTCAAGGGTCCACCAGAATCTAGTTTCACCTTCATAAAGCCCAGTATCTGCTTTGGCTTCAACAGAAAATTCCCAAATATAAACAGAAGCAAGCAATCCCTAGGCTTCTGTACATAAACAGAAAAAGCAGTTTTATGGTTTGAAATGTTCACTAATCCACTTTGACACAATAATATTAACTGCAGACAGTAACAGTTGTGTTACCACTTCATACTCAAGTGGACAAGAAAATATGGAAAGCAATAAAAGATGAAAACATGGACTTTACCCATCATGTAAAAAGCAGGCTTGAAAAGAAGCCTGCAAGGGACTAAGAAAAGCATTCAGGTAGGTCTTATACATTGAACACGTCACTCAGATGAAGCAAAGTGCTCCTAGTAAGTCATTAGCTGTTTTCACATCAACGTGAGGGGAAACTCGAGTTTTCAGGAGTTCCCAACACAGCTTCCTGTGACTCTGAAATCTGTTTCAGAGTTAATAGCAAGCTTATGCTGAAAACATTACTTTATTCCACCTGATGAAGAAGAAAACAAAAATCCAGTCCAGTAGCTGCATGCTAAAATTATGAACACTCTCCAAATGTAACAAAGCATGTCCCTGACTGAAGGGATGAATCTGATGTCAGACAAGAACATCCTCTGAAGCAGAAGAACTTGGGGAGACAGGTTTGTCTTAAAAGTTGATATCCAGGACATTGCAAAATTCCTGATACTCTCAAAAACCGTCACATTCCTATAGTATCATTTGATGATTTTACAGCTATGTGGAAGACAGCTTTAGACATCCAAACAACAACCACTGTTACCTGCTTACTGAATTCATCAAAATTCACAAGGGGTCCATTGTGGAATGTAGGATAATAAAACACATATGCCAGCATCCAGGGGAATGAGTGGGATGACTTCTGGGTAGGTGCATGCCAGCAGTACTCCAGGCTGAAGCTAGTGCAGAAGAGGCAGCGGACAGACACAGTGAAGAGCAGCAGATAATACTCATTTTCAGTGTCGTACCACTTTCTCTGGAAGACAAAACAAAGCCAGATCATGACAGTGAAATGTTGTGTTTTCTCTATGGCAAGACAGCAGTGTCTACTACCTAACTTTTGGGGTCAGCAGCAGCAGGAAGAAACTAAAGCCAACAGCAGCAGGAATGAGAATCTAAAGTGAACAGCACTAAACACATGAGCAACAAGCACTGACTTTTGGTGGAGAAAGGTCCTCCAGGGCTACTGCAGCCAGCATAAAGAGACAACAGATTGATTTCAGAAACATGTTAGGCTGTGAACAACTAGAACAGCAGGAGAGCTTTTCTTACAGAAATGAAACATTATCTACCTCAGATTCAGTCTGGTAATATAATATTCAAACCAGCTGGCAACACAATTGATAGCTGAGGGACTACTAGAGCTGAAGCTAGATCTGAAGAGAATCAGTCACTCCTGAGAAAGCTTAAGACTGGAAAAAACGTTACTGAGCCTTTACTGACCTCTTGACACTTGGTATCCCACCTTGTTGCCAACAACAAAGACCTATTATCATAGAAAAACTTGGAAACATCAGCAAATGCAGCTTGGCTGACAACTTGTATTTCAGTGGGCCCTTTACTTGTGAGAGCAAAGCATAAAACTGACCACTCCATATGAAGAGACTCCATACACTCATTCCCCCTCCCCCTGAACATCAGGGCAACAACCCTTAAAACAAATGTCCAGTTTTTCCCCATTGGTAATGAAATACAACAGGACATTTCCTCACAAATGGGCAACAGCTTTTCCATATCTGTACTACCCAGAAAAAGCCACCAAACAAAGAGCAAAACTGAGCTTGCTTACAGCTGATTGATGCCAGTAACACATTTGGCACAAATCAAAGTGCTGGAGAAAGTCTCCCTCCCTGCAGAAGTCACAGTCACCAGTAAGTACAGGCAGGCTTAACTGAGTAACTCCTGGATACAAACCCAAAACCCAGCACCTTAAATTGGCATAATTAGAGCTCCAATGAAATGTGTTTAATAGAGCACCAGTGAAGTATTATCATACTCCAGCTCTACTGAATACCACTTACACATGAAGGGACATATTTTCATCCCAATGCACTGGCCACCACGATAGAGAAATGTGCCTTTTTTAACTGGAGAAGCTCCAGCATGAGTCACTGCAGTGCTACAGCTTAAGATTTTTCAAACCAACTCCTGCTTACATCAACTGAAGGGACAGTATGCTGCCATAAAGATAGATGCCATTACAGACAACCACCACCATAATTAATTTGATACTTAATTAGTCCTTCTCACATTACCTTGGTTTCTTCCACAGCTGGTATGCGTAAAGTGGACAGCAGGATAAGGGAGCACAACCATGTCAGGAGTGACAGCTTAAACTGAGCCACAGCAAAGGAAACAGCTGCATGTAACAAAATGACAGCAAAGCCCTTGACTCCCAGTAACAACCAGCAGGCAGCCATTCCATAAACCATCAAGCACCATGGTTTATACTGTCAGAAAAAGAAAAGTTCACAATCTTTAGTTAAATTATTTCTAAAGAAAAAAAGCACTCAATACCTGTGCTGCCTACACAGATTCTACAATAGACACAAATACAGTCAACAAGATTAGGAATACACGTGAAAATAGACAGAAACCCAACTGTATCCCTGAAGGTGAAAGGGAAGGTGTTTCTGTAGCAGCATCACGTGAAAACCAGAGCCTCCCTAATTTGAGGGAGAACATAACTTCTTCCTTTCCTTCCCCAAACTAGCAGGTGGGACACCACACACAGATCATTTCCTACAATCATGCAATCATTTAGCAATCATGCCAAAAACCAAGCAGCCATCACTTTACATACTTTCCTCAGAAAGGAATAACTGCACCCTTGTAATGTGTACAAGTCAAGCAATGCTGTTTAATGGCTTACAACAAGCTTTTACACATTGGAGGCTGAAATCTCCAAGCATTAAGGCAACCAACCCCCATACACAATCCACACCACAGAATGGGATTTACCACACTCAGTGGCCTCACTGCAAAGCTTCCCATGTACACAGTAAACAAACCAATCAGAAACTCCCTACCGTGAAGAAAATCCCTACATACCTTCTCCACCAAGAGCCTGGACACTTGTGATACCAGCAGGTGACCAGCCAGAAACCACAGTATACGCTCCCTTCCCCATTCAATCCAGTAGCTCCACTCGAAGTCCATGGGGTCCTGTGGCACAAAGGGAACTGGTCATTATGTCTGTCTGGCCATAAGGAACAAGGGAATAGCTCTGTAATGTGCCAGCTGTGTGTTACCCAACAGAACTCCCACATCTCAGGAACATCATTTCAGCAATCCAGTCTGATCACTTACAGTGAACTCAGCACCATTTTCACTTCCAATGGGTCAAAGTTCAGGAAAACACAGCTTTAGATGGTGTGCCTCCTAAGATTCACACTGGTGCTGAAGCTGAGCAAGCACCGCCTCTCCTGAGGGATTCAGAGAGCAACTCTGCTCTGCCTTGGACAGCTAAGAACTTCAGTGGAAAGGTGCTTTGCAGGAAGAGACGTTTAGCTCCCCATTTCAACAAAGCCCAGTTGCAATCAGATGGAGTTGGTCAGCTTGAGTCACCTGTGGCATGAAATTTTTATCTAAATTTTAGTGATCAGCCGGTAACCCTGTGCCTGATACAGAGCCTCACTAGAAGTTAATCTCAACTGCCTTATGGCTTTCTAGAAAGCATATATCAAAGGTCCACTACCAGCAGTGATGGCAGGCCAAACACCAAAACACTTCCACAGACATGCATTCCTGGTTTTGTGTAAGGAATCCTCAAGATTAGTTGCATTATTTGCTTTTGACCTCACAACCTTTTGAAGAAATGCAAGTAAGGGGAGGTGGGGATGTGTTTTTTGGTTTGGGGTAGATGATTGCTAGTTTTCTCGCTGGGATGTTTTGGTTTTTTTCCACACCAACTATGTTTTTTTAAGACCTTACACCTCAAAAATCTGTTCTCCTCTATGCTGTACAACAGGCCAACCAAGAGAAAAACATAATCATTGACATTAAGCATTATCCAAATCACCCAGTGATGAGAAAAAGGGGGAAAAGGCTACAGAAAGTGTCAAGGTTGATCAGTTTTAAGGCCAAACAGTAAAACAGAGGATTATCAAGTGACGCAGCAAAGGATAAACACTTAAGCCAGGGATCAAGAAAACGAACAAAACTTTGGTTATGATTCTTAGATCTAGACACACACAGCCAATCTCTCTTTCTCATCAGAAACATCAGACTAAAATTAACTATGAATATCCAAATCTGCATGCTACTATGAAATTCTGAAGCTAAATAAGAAGCTTGGATGTGTGAAGGGCATGGACACACGATGTTCACATTATTGCCACAAAACAAGACACTGTCACCTCTCCTACCTTTTTTAACCCCCGAAAGAGAGTCCCTGGGTCCAGCCCAAACCTCCTGTCCATCGCAGCTTCATACTCTGCAGGCAAGAGCAAACCTTTGATAAGGACACAGCAGCCAGAGCACAAAGAGTCAGGGATTGGCTCTCTGCTGCTCAAGAGCAACACATTCTCATGTGGTCTCCAACAGTGAGGATACCCATATCCAGGGAAGGGCAAGCCACCACATCACTGCTCACTAGGTGAGGGGCCCAACTGTGCCACAGCTCTGCACCACAGCACTGGCAAAGCAATTTCCCAGAGCCCGTGTTCTGATTCCCGCTTGCAACAGGGACAGTAGCAGTGACCCTTTTACCACACAAGACCTGCACTAATCCTCACTTTCCATTTTTCAGAACTTCCTAGTTTCTCTCATCAGAGCAGAAGCGGGGGACAGACCCGAGAGTGGCCAGTACAGCCAAAAGAGGGAAAAGCTGCTCAGAGAAGCTGCCTCTAGAGCCCATTGCCACCACATTTTGCCACTTCTGCAGAAGACTTGCTGTATGCATGGGTGCACAGCCCTGTACCCAGTTACACAGCACTCCTTCCACTGCTCTGCAAATACCTTCCTGGCACGTCTGTTCTTCCCTTGAGCTCTTTCAAGAGCCAGGTAGAGTCATTAATGTAGAACCTTGCTGAATAAAGCCTAATAAGATCCAATATATATTCCCTGCCAAGCCTCTCTAGCTTGTTACACTTTTATAATACGACCTTTATTGCCATTTAAATAACAGTGTGCTATAACACAGCTCCCTTTTATCTACAAATTGTACTTAATGTGTTTAAAATCCCACCCTTGCTCTGCACTACATAGCTCCACAGCTCCAAACCAAGCCACCACAGCAGCCACCAAGAGGTTACACAAGGCAGTTAGGTGCTTGGAAACAAACTGGCCACAAAGCTCTACAGACAACCAACCACTGCTCTCAGCCCTGGACTCGGCACCGGAGCCCCAGAGCTCCAGGCAGGGAACACCCACTTGCTAGTGCCTCTCCAAGTTCAGACCCTGGCAAGCACCATCAGAAGGCACAGCGGCTTCTGAACCACCCACCTGCACGTGACTAGCCAGGAAAAACAAGACAATTCAAAACCAACTTTCCTGAGTTTTCCCCATCTGCCTAGCTGAGCTTCAGAGGTCTCCCTCATCTTTTCCCTAACAGCCACATCCGAGGACACCGTCACCATGAGCCTTCCTAGCACTCAAAGGCAAAGAAGCCCTGGGACAAGCCTCTCTGCCCAGGTGGCATCCGCCTACTGCTTCCTCGCACAGGGCAGGTTGGCAGCTGGGAAAAACACAGGGGCTCCTCGCAGAGGAACAAAGCAGAAACCAACCCAGAGCGGAGAACTCACACCGAACAGCCTGGCCAGCCACGGGCGGGAGGCTGTGCCGGAGCGAGCCCGCCCACGTCGCACACTTACTTCGAGACACTTGGTGCGCTTCGTAGAAAGCGTAGAGGTGGGAGCCCACGGTGAGGAGCCCGTAGAGGCACAGCTCCCAGGCCGGCAGCAGCATCGGCACGGGAGCTGCTCCCGCCGGCCGCCTCCCTGCGGGGAAAGAGAGGACGGGAGCGGTTTCCCGGCGGAGGGCGGACAAGCAGCGAGCAGCGGGACACGGGCACCGCGGCTCCAGGACGCCGCGCTGCCGGGCTGGAGGCGGCCCCGCTCCGCCCGCAGCCGCCGGGAGGGCAGGCGAGCCATGCCCGGCCGCGCCGGCTGCAGAGGCCCCGGCTCCAAGGGCTCAGCACGGCCCGCGGCGGGCGGACCCTCGGGACAGAACCAGGGCCGGATCCCGGCTGCTCTCGCCGACCCGGGACAGAAGGGAGGGGAGGGGAGGCGTCGCTGCCCCCTTACCTGAGAAGGGCTGTGCTGCCGGGAGGGGAAGGAGCGGCAGCCGCAGCCTGGGGCGGGCCGACCGGAGGCTCCACACCGCAGGCGAGAAGCCAGCCCCGCTCCCGGCCGCTCCCGCCACTCCGCCAACCCCACGCCCGGTCCCAGGCTCCTTACGGGCCGTGGCCGCCCCGCGCAGGGAGGGAAGGAGGGAGGGATGGGGCGGGAGTGGGGAGGAGCTCCCGGCCCTGCCCGCCCGCGGCCGAACGCGGGGCGGCGCTGCAGCCCGCCTGCCCAGGGGTGCGCGCACGGCTGCGGGTGGGTGTACGGCTACAGGGGGTACATACACCTACAGGGTGTACACACACCTGTAGAGTGTGCGCACACGGCTGCGGGTGTGTGTACAGGTACAGGGGGTACGTACACCTACAGAGTGTGTATACACCTATAGAGTGTGCGCACACGGCTGCGAGTGCGTGTACAGCTACGGGATGTACATACACCTACAGGGTGTGTATACACCTATAGGGTGTGCTCACACGGCTGCAGATGTGTGTACAGGTATAGGGGGTATGTACACCTACAGGGTGTGTGCACACAGCTACCGGCGTGTATACACCTACAGGGTGTACATACACCTACAGGGTGTGTATACACCTATAGAGTGTGCGCACACACGGCTGCGGGTGTGTGTACAGCTCTAGGGGGTACGTACACCTACAGGGTGTGTATGCACCTACAGGGTGTACATACGCCTACAGGGTATGCACACACAGCTACCGGTGTGTATACACACCTACAGGGTGTACATACACCTACAGAGTGTGCACACGGCTACCGGCATGTATACACCTACAGGGTGTACATACACTTACAGGGAGTGTGCACACAGCTACAGGCATGTGTTCACTTATAGGGTGTGCATACACCTACAGGGTGTGCACACACAGCAACCGGCACGTGTACGCCTATAGGGTGTACATACACCTACAGGGTGTACATACACCTATAGGGTGTGCACGCACGGCTACAGGCACGTGCACACCTATACGGTGTGTGCACACAGCTACAGGCATGCGTACACCTATAGGGTGTACATACACCTACAGGGTGTGCACACACAGCTACAGGAGTGTGTATACCCATAGAGTGTGCACACACAGCTACCAGCATGCATACACACCTACAGGGTGTACATACACCTATAGAGTGTGCGCACACAGCTACAGGCATGTATACACTTATAGGTTGTGCACACAGCTATCGGCGTGTATACACACCTACAGGGTGTACATACACCTACAGGGTGTGCACACACAGCTACAGGCGCGTATACACCTACAGGGTGTACAAACACCTATAGGGTGTACGTACACCTATACGGTGTGCACACACAGCTATCAACATGTATACACACCTACAGGGTGTACATATACCTACAGGGTGTACATACACAGCTACCAGCGTGTGTACACCTATAGGGTGTACATATACCTATAGGGCGCGCACACACAGCTACGGGGCATGCATACACACCCACAGGGTGTACATACACCTACAGGGTGTGTGCACACAGCTACAGGCGTGTGTTCACCTATAGGGTGTACATACACCTACAGGGTGTGCCCACACAGCGGCCAGCATGTGTACGCCAATAGGGTGTATACACACCTACAGGGTGCACATACACAGCTACAGGCGTGTATACACACTTACAGGGTGTGCACACACGGCTACAGGCATGTGTACACCTATACAGTGTGTGCACACAGCTACAGGCGTGTGTACGCCTATAGGGTGTACATACACCTACAGGGTGTGCACACGGCTACAGGAGTGTGTATACCTATAGGGTATGCATATACAGCTACCGGCATGCATACACACCTACAGGGTATACATACACCTACAGGGTGTGCACACATAGGGCTACAGGCGTGTATACACCTACAGGGTGTACATACACAGCTACCAGCGTGCATACACCTGTAGGGTGTACATACACCTAATACGGTGTGCACACAGCTACAGGCGTGTATACACACCTACAGGGTGTGCACACACAGCTGCAGGCGTGTATACACACCTATAGGGCGTACATACACCTACAGGGTGTACATACACAGCCACTGGCATGTGTACACCTACAGGGTGTAGATACACCTACAGGGTGTGCACACAGCTATACGATGTGCACACATGGCTACAGGCATGCATACATACCTATAGGGTGTGCATAAACAGCTACGGGGCATCCATACACACCTACAGGGTGTACATACACCTACAGGGTGTGCAAACACACCTACAGGGTGTACATACACACAGGGTTCACACACATCCACAGGCTGTACACACACCTACAGGCTACACACATACCTACAGGGTGTACACACAGCTACAGGGTGTCCATAACAGCCTTTCACAGCCTTCTTGCCCACCCTCACTGGAGTACAAGGCACGCTTATGCTGGGACACTCTTTCTACCATTATCACAATGCAGTTTGGTAACTGCAGACCTGTTCAGCAGGTCTGAACAGCACCACCAAAGCAGTGGAAGGGGGTGGAAGTTCTAGTGGTGACAACTCCCTCCTGGATCAACCTGCATTTTAGCAAGGTCTTCCTCCTCCTGGCACTGCAGACACGATTAGTGAACCTCACTGTTCCTAGAGTTAAGAGCACATTGACTTTCCAACCCCAAAGGTTTGAGCAATCTATGCTCATCTGATCTTGCACCATGTGACTTTTAACCTCCTCTGTTGCTGACATTGGTGATGTCGTATTTTAACAGAGGGAAACATTTCATATCCTATTGGATCTTGCTAGATCTTTAAGTTCCTCTTATAAAATAGTATTTCTCTTCCCCGATCACCTGGCTGCATCCTCAAATTCCTGTTTCTGGATCTTGAAAGCCAGGCTTCTATCTGATACCCCAGGTGAAGGCATAGAATCAAAGAATCACAGAATCATTAAGGTTGGAAAAAACCTCCAAGGTCATCGAGTCCAACCTTTGACTGAATACCACCATGTAAACTAAACCGAAGCACAAAGTGCCACATCCAGTCATTTCTTCGTTACTTCCAGGAAGGGTGACACCACCACCTCCCTGGGCAGCCAGTTCTAGTGCTTAACCACCTGTTTCATGAAGAAATTCTTCCCAATGTCCAACCTGAACCTCCCTCCCCTGGTGGAGCTTGAGGCTATGTCCTCTTGTCCTGTGAATAGTTGCCTGGGAGAAGAAACTGACCTCTACCTGGCTACAGCCTCCTTTCAGGCAGTAGAGAGTGATAAGGTCACCCTTGAGCATCATCTTTCCAGGGTAAACACCCCCAGCTCCCTCTGCTGCTCCTCACAGGACTTATTCTCCAGATCCTTCACCAGCTCCATTGGTGGAGTGTCATTCTCTGAACACACTCCAGTGCCTCAACGTCTTTCTTGTAGAGAGGGGCTAAGAACTGGACACAGCACTCAAGGTGTGGCCTCACCGGTGCCCAACCCAGAAGGACAATCACTGCCCTGGTCCTGCTGGCCACACTATTTCTGGTACAAGCCAGAATGTTGCTGGCCCTCTTGACCACCTGGGCACACACTGGCTCATATTCAGCTGGCTGTCAACCAGCACCCCTGGATCCTTTTCCGCTGGGCCATTTTCCAGCCACTCTACTCCAGTCAGTTATCAGTCTCATCAGCACAAGGAATTGTTTTCCCTATCTGAACCAGACATGCACCTCCTAATGTCTCCAATAATCGTATCTGTCCCTCAGAGCCCATGATGTTCTTGAATAATTTTTGCCTTTTGCCTCCATTTTTTCTCTCTGTCTCTCTTTGCCAGAGAATGACTCACCTTCAGTTTGCAGTGTCAATTGTGATAGCCCCTAGACGTATGAATTGCATTTGCTCTGTGGAACTGCTGTAAAATCTCAAGGTTAGGGACGTTCTACTCTGTGATGCCCAGATGCTATTCTCTGCTGACAGTGCTCCCCCAGTTTTTTGCCTTCATCAGGTTAGTCAGTATCTTCCCCCAGCTCACCAAAGGAAAAAAATGACAACACACTGCATAACAGCACCAAAAGAGCAGTTCTGAACTTGTAAAAACATTTCCAAAGCACTGCAGCCAAGTTACAGCCACTGAGGGTCAGCAGAGTTTGTGTTTTCCTGCAGTTTTGTGGTTTCTGGTCACCTGTCTGAAGTCGGCACAGGCACCAGGCCCTCTAGATGGCTGCATAACACCAACAGTATGCCGGCTGCAAAAAGGGAAGAGTTATAACAAGGTACAGCTTTTACATCAGGTTACTGCGAAAATAACATCTTTGTCACTAGTTACGTGTTGACATTCAAAAGCCCTGTTTGACCCGGGACCCGGCGAGCAGTTACCCTTCCACAAGGGTCACTGCCAAGCCCAGGGAAAAGGAATATTCACAAACTCTTGACAGCAACCCCAGCTGGAAGATATCACTGTCTGGAATTCTGCATTAGATGATTATTTTTTTTTCCCACCCTTATTCAAACGATTTTATATAATACAAGTGAATGAGTTTGCAAGAGTAGCTGTAAACTAAGCTGCTGAACATCACTGGCACAAACACCTATGCATTGACACAGCCCTCCTGATTTTAGATGGCATGAATTAAAAGCAGGTTCTACTACTCCTATAGTCACTGACAGGCAGCAGTGGAATCTGGGAGCAAAAACTCTAGAAAAATGGCAGCAGAAAGTCCTACTTGTCATTTGATCAGCAAGGAGGTAATGGTTATTAAGTGTCTCTTGCCTTGTGTCCGAGCAGCTACACAGGCCTGGCAACCTCTTCAAAGCATCTGCTCTTTGAGAGGAAAGCAGTGTTACTCTGTGTACACATGGCAGGTTTCTCTGAGGCCAAAATTAACAATCAGCCTTGGGCAGAATGATGAATTGTGATGGTAGAGATGTTTTCTTGGGACAAATTAGGAGCATCACTTCTGTTTGAAGGTTTGCACCGCACTTAACTCATTTCCAGAATGGCTACGGAGTGTCCTCCCCACCCCGCCTCCATGAACAGAGGGTCAAGCATCTTGCAGATGGGGTCTGGCATCACTTGCAGAGAGTCTGTCCCTAACAGAGGCTCATGTGCCCTTTTTAAACTTCTGTTACTTCTGAAGCTGGAATAGCACCTGAGTTGAAAGTGTTGGGTTTTGACTGTAAAGTTCTAATGCCATTTGGTCAAAGTCTCCATTTCTTATGCGATCAGCTGAGATGTGGTTATTAGGAACTTAAGCAAAAAAAATCCAGAATGAAAGAGGACAGAGGTGAGAGGAGGCCTTTTAAAGAAGCTCTTACTATTGCCTTTCTATGCAAGGTGAGCTTCTACAAAACTCTTTATTACGTAATCACAGAATGGGTCAGGTTGGAAGGGACCACAGTGGGTCATCTGGTCCAACCTCCCTGCTCCAGCAGGTTCATGCCAGAGCATATGGCACAGGACTGCATCCTGACAGTTCTGGAATATCTCCAGTGAGGGAGACTCCACAACCTCTCTAGGCAATCTGTTCTAGTGCTTGGTCACCCACGCAGTAAAGAAGTTCTTCTTCATATTCAGGTGGAACTCCCTGTGCATAAGTTTCTGCCCATTGTCCTTGTCCTGCTGCTTGGCACCACTGAGCAGAGCCTGGTCAATCTTCTTGACACCCCCACTTCAGACACCTACAGACATTGACGAGGTCCCCTCTCAGTCATCTCTTCTCAAGTCTGAACAGGCCCAGCTCCCTCAGCCTTTCTTCATAAGAGATGCTCCAGTCCCTTAATCATCTTTGTTGCCCTCCTCCAGACCCACTCCAGGAGCTCCATGTATCCCTTGTGCTGAGGCACCCAGAACTGGACACAGCACTCCAGAAGAGGCCTCACCAGGGCTGAGTAGAGCCTAGTTATTTCTAGGGCCTTGTCATGGCCACAGGGAAAAGGCAAAGTGGGGGTTGTAAAAGGCAATGAACTGGGCAAATGAGGCATTTTGCAGCTGGGAAAATAAAACAAAGATCATGTTTTTAAGGAAACCATTTTTTGCAATTGTAGTTTGTTTCACATGGGGTTAAGAAATCAAAATTAGTATGTATTAACCCAGCAGCAGATTCCTCAAGCAGGCTAAAGCTTAGGGCTTCTCACTGATTTTATTTTTTAATATAAAGTCCCCATGGGGATTACATACCCTAGAGCTTTCCCTCCCAGATCTCACAGCACTGACTCAAGATTCTTGTTTTCATTCACCCTCTGGAAATCACGCAGTAATGCCCCCTGCATGCAGCATCTAAATGAAGGGACACAATTAGCACCCACTGAGAGTTTGTAGGTTAGAAGTTCAGCAGCAGATAGGAGGATAAGCTATGTATATTTCAGAGAAATCACCAGTATGACAAGAAATCTCCACACAGCAAACCAGCAGTATTAAAATGGGAAGACTGAAAAATACGAAAGGTATGGTATGTACAAAGAGAGCCAAGTGTGTCTTCCAATTAAATTTTTAAAAAAATTTTAAAGTTTAATTTTTTTAAAGTTAAAAATGACACAGCTGAGGTTAACATGAACCCTCTGTCCAGGGATCTCAAGCACAGAGTTATGGACTCTAGGGAGACAACCTGCAAGTTTACCCTTTTTGTCTTGTCTGGCTTGGCTTAGTGAAAAGTGAACATGACACTAAGTTGGCAGCATTACAGAGTCCCATCTTTATAGGGTCCTCTCTCCTCTGACTCCCAGCCCTGAAATGGGCTTTTTGTGAAGTGCCAAGCATTTTTTTCCTCATCATCTTTAGCCATATTTATGTAGATACTGTTTATATAGAGAGCCTTGCAATTTGCAAAGTTACTATTTCTGTGCATGCTTAATGAATCCCTTACAAGTTTGAGAACTTGCTTCGTGTTCTGAGGCTGCAAAATTACCTTCACTCTTTGGAATGGGGATTCATAAAATTGCTTTTGGAAAAAGTACAGTAAATTATGACGCTGTTACAACTAAGCAGCTCAATGTTGGATTCATGCTGAACATCTCAGAGGCATCCTCATTGATACACTACCTGATTTCTTAACTGAAGCCCTGAAAACCACAGCTCCTGGTCAGAGCCCTTCAAGGGATTTCTTTACTGATTACCCCTTCTTCCCTCCCATGAAACTACTGTTGTAAGAGAGGTTTTACATCCTTTCTCTCACCATGGATGCAGAGTCCACTTGTGTATGGTGACCATAGCTGAGGTGAAGTTCAACTGTGCTACCTTGATTGTGTCTGAATCATAGTCAATCATGATTGAGTCTTAGTTTCTAAGTAGTCAGTTATTAAACACAATGGTGGGGTTTCTTCCTTTTTCTCACAATACTCCTTAGAACATGTCCAACTTTAGGTGTGAAACCATGGGAGTTAAGGGGATGGTAAGCCAACTCCTACATACCTTAGACATCATAGTGACGCCTCTCATGACTCCTAGCAAGGAAGTGGATAATCCACTACTGGAGTATTCAAGCACCTCAGTATTTCAGTATCTCAGCCATCCCTAGGCATGGTCCACTCCAGATAAGGGAGAAGGAATTTTTCAAAAACCCCTACTTCAGGTACTACTTTACTTACAATTTTTAAGAGGAATGAAATTCAGAAAAGAAGAGCAGATCACAGCTGTTTTACTCTATTATAATTTACATTTTTACAAATGGTGGCAAGACTCCCACCTGACCTCAAACAGGGAAAATAGCTGACAAAATGTAAGTGATCCAAAAGGTGTTTTAAATTTATTTATACTGAAGTTGTAAATCAGATGCAAATTTGATTCTATTATACCGCATTATACACATCTTTTTCAGTGGCATATTATTCCTATCTGTGCACATCTATATTTAATCCATAGCTATATTCCTGAAAACATTGACTTTTTAATCAGTTAAGTGAACAGAATAAAAGTAGCAGAAAAAATTCTCAAGATTACTATATGATAATTGACACATTCAGACAGAATGGCCTCTCTTGCTGTCTAGTGAGAAGATTTTCCAAACTTTCCATCTCTTCACATCGCTTTGCTATATGAACAACCAGTAAAAGATCATTTCAGCTATCACAACCATCTCTGTTTTACGGATTTATCCCTTAATTCCTGTTGTTTGCAAGATCCTTGTGAAAGAGTGGGAATACATTCCAGGTTGACTATTTCTATTTGGCAGAGTATTTTTCTTTTGTCTTTTTAAGGTCTCTGAAACTAGGAGGACTCAGTGGATCTGACTGTTCATGAGTGGAGCCAATCCAGTGCTGTCGAGTAGCCAGTTATTCAGAAAGAATCAGCAGAGGATGCAGGAACTCCTCCCTCATGGCAATCAGAAAAGATCTAGACATAAGTCTGTTATATTAGCTTTCTGGTAGAAATATTATTTCTTACAAACATTTCTAAATGGATTGGATGCATTCATGAATGGATTTTGCTACATCTTAGTCTCATGAGCAATTCCAGTATTCCCTTTGTTTTCCAGGCTGCCCTCTCTTAAAGGACCATCGTTTTGTTCCGTGAGTGTGTGGGGCCTAGTCAATGATGCCTTAATTGCAAATTGTTCCTCCTAAGCTCTACTACAAGTCAGTTATTAAAAATTCCCTGAATACTCAAATTTATGCAATTTTATTTGTGGTCACAGTCATGCATTATCCTTGACTACCTGTAGTATTTGTAGCCTTATGGCTGCAGGGTCCCATTCCCTTTGCACTTAGGCACACTTAGATCAGTCTGCACCCACCTCCACACTGTGTTGTAAATAAAAAGTGTAAAAAACACTCTGGAAAGGAGATATGGTCAAATAAAATGCAATTTTTAAAAAAAAGGAAATTTGAAAATGAAGTGAATACAACAATATGGATAGGGATGAAATGAGGTGCAGTGAAAAGAACCAAAACTTGCCAAAATTATACTCACTAAAATCTTGAAATCAGGGAAGGAAGTCAAAGAAAGAGACAGAAGAAAGTGATGAAATTATATGCTACAAAAAAAAAGGAGAAAATTCTGAAACAAAGTGAAAACAATAAAATGACATGGGATGACATGAAGAGCATGGAAATGGACCAAACCTTCCTGAACTGGTACTCATTGATCTTGCAAGATTTCATTTCCTCTCATGAAATGAAGAATGAATTGGAATGAAGTGCAGAGAAATGAAATAAAACTTTATAAAATTATATACTTTATGAAATTATTAAAAAAAATTGAAATCTCAGTATAGAGATATAATTTATAAATATAATTTCCTTTCATGAACTGAAAATGCTTCATTTCATGAAAGGGAATGAAACCTCAAGATTTCAATGAGTATCATTTCACTAAGTTTCAGCTCCTTTCACTGCACTTTACTTCATTCCATTGCATTTCAATAGTTTTCCTTTTCGTAAGTCATTTTATGTTTTTCAATTTCACTTCCTTTCATTATATTTCCTTTCCTGTCTTTTCCTTTCACTTCATTTCATGATTTCTCATTTCATTTCCTTTCATGAAATGAAGTCTTGACACTTCCTGAAAGGAAATGAAATCTGCAAATTACAGTGAGTATAATTAAATTTCGGTTAATTTCACTGTACTTCACTTCATTCCAAGCCATGACATTAATTTAACGTGTCGCAAGCATTGTCATTTTTTTTAAATTTTATTTCATTTTATCATAATTCCTTTCCTGTCTTTTCCTTTCACTTCTTTCCTTGATTTCTCATTTTATTGCCTTTCATGGAAAAATCTTCATTAAGTTTTGGTTCATTTCATTGCTCTTCACTTCATTCCATTCCATGTAGTTGTTTTCACTTCATTTCAGAATTTTTGTTTTTTTCACCCTAACTGCCAAGCAAGCTTGGGCCTGTGGCTTAAGTGCCCATCTGCTTTCATGGGCTTAATTTTAAATGTATGAGGGCAGCAAGGTTGTGACCCCACCATGATCCTGTTGGCATGTGTTTTCCAGCCCCAGTGTCCCCAGAGCTCTAGGCTCTTCTCCTCTCTCAACCCTATCTCTAAGTCTAATGGCAGGTTGTCTCTGGGGCTGTGGTCCACATCACCATGGGTGGTTCAGATTAGAATGATGTAGGAGCAGCAAAGCTGGGGCCCTGCCTGGATCACCTTGGCATGCCATTTCCAGCCCCAGTGTGCCTGGAGCTGTAGGCTCTGTTACTCTCTCAATCCTAACCCCAACAACATCTTGGCACTGTGGCAGAGGTCCTTATCACCATGGGTGGCCTAGATTAAGAAGGGTGGAGACAGCAATGCTGGCACCATGCCCTGATGCCCTTGGAATGCCTTTTCTATTCCAAGTGTCCCAAGTGCTCTAAGTTCTTTAACTTTCCAAACCGTAACCCTAAATCTAATCCTAATTCTAATCCTATTGGCAGCTTGGCACTGAGGCAGAGGTCTTCCTCACCATGGGTTGCCCAGATTAAAAAGTGTGGAGATGGCAATGTTGGCACCCTGCCATGATGCCCCTGCAATGCCTTTTGTGAGGGACAGTATCCCTGGAGCTGTAGGCTCTGCAGTTCTCTGAACCCTAACCCTAGTGGCAGCTTGTCTCTGCTGTCAAGATCCCCATCACCAGGGCTGGACTGGATTCAAAAAGTGTAGAGTGAGCAATTGTGGTACCCTGCTGTGATGCCCTTTTCTAGCCTTCGTGGTATCTTGCCAACACCAGGTAGTAGCTGTATTAGAAACGACATGGAAAGTAAGTCAGCCTGAAAAAGGATGTGGATGAAAAAGAAAAGCAATGGTTCCTGTTCTAAGGGAGAAGACTAGCTGTAATGCAGAACTCACAGAGGGCACAGCAACAGTCTGTGGATCCAGACCTGTTACCCACAGAGACAAACTGCAAGGCTGGGAGTAGAACGAGCTACTGAGAAATCCTGTAGCTGAGGGAGAGCACACAGCAGGAACCAGTGGCATAGGGTAGGGAAGCTTGTTCAAAACATGGACACGCTGCTCAGGGGACTTCAGTCAAACTGATAAATCATCTTTTAGCCTTACAGCTGCCCTCATATAACTGACATAAGCCTATAAGCACAGTACCATCAAAATGGGACATGAATTTCTCTGGGACATTTTCTGCCCCTCAGTAACACTTTGGCAGGCAAGCAGGCCTGGAGAAGAACATAACTATTCCCTACTTCAAACTACACTTCTCCAGATTAATTATTTCCCAGCTAAGACAAGTTTTTTCTAGTTATGAGAAGGAAGTTTTTTCCATGTGTTCAGGTAGGAACATCATACAAGTCTAAATTACAGCGTTTCATACATATAAATAGATCTGCTAAGTATGGATCTGCTTTTCTTCATCTGGACAGACAGTCCTTGACTAAGGAAAAGTTATTTCTTCACCTGGCAGCCAAGAGGTACATTTCATCAGGAACACTTATACGATGGGCTTCCAGGAATGATGAAATTACTCTTTGAGTGAAAAAGCCCAGGTTCATAATGGTCCACACGAGCCTCATTTGGCCATGTCTACCTTCTAAGGGAGTTCATGTTTGAATTGGCATGGTATCAGAACAATTTGATTTTGAAGGTGTTAGACTTTTCTCTGCCCTGCATAAGAGGTAACTCTCGTACATCCAAGCAGTCCATTCTCCCATGGATATCAACACACACTGCTGCCACAGGGGAACCAGAACTGTGTACACAGCTACTAAGGAGAGGATTCCCCTCCAGTTTCACCTCGACACACAGGCACTGTACCCAAAACATCTGGTTCTACTGCAAAAAAACAAGAGCAAAAGTATGTGTAGCTACTAGGGACCCTTTAGTCTCCAGGCTAGAAAATAATTTGAATTAATGGAACTTGAGAGCATGCTCAAAAAAATTTTTTTTATTTCATTGCTGAATAGAACTGATTTGCTCAACTGAGACTTCTGTCTTTGAGGAAAGAGTCAATGCTACCAGCCCAGCTCTCCCAGGCAGCCTTACAATAACAAAACACAGAGTGTGTTCATTAAGTAAGAGCATGAAAATACCACCAGGTGAGAAAGCAGGTTGCAGTTTCAATAGTGTTTTCATCACAAACATTGTGAATTTTTAGAAATTATTAAGGAAAGCTCTTTGACAGTGTAATTTAAGTAAATCATTCTGTACAAAGCTTTTTTATTTATTCTTTACAATTCCCACCATTGAATATTAGCCTCTTCAAAGGAAGAGCAACTTGTCAGAAAAAATGCCTGTTTCAGAATTTAATGAGAACATTTCTTCTTTCTTTTCTCTTAAGAGGATTATAATGTGATGGGTGAAATATAAAGAATAATTAGCCCCATTGGAGAGTAAATTCCAAACAAAAAATATTTTCTTTTTACACAATCTGAACTGGGTGAGCAGGATTTGGTTTTGGTTCACCAACCAAGGAAATTATTAATTAACTCTAATGGCAAAATCTTTATCCTGATAGATGTCCCAACCTTAAAACACCCAGCTTGGCTTTCAGATCCTCCAATCTGCTTCTAAACAATAGGTTATAAAATATCATTGTTATTTTACAGCCAAAATATTCAGGGCTCAAACCAGCTGTACAGCTGGAGTGGCAGGTTACTCCCTCTGATGTGAAATGTCACTTGATTATGCTGTAAAAGGGTTTTTAGCACATGCAAATTCAGATGCTCTCTGGTGTAAACCTGCAAAGCACTGCAGACATGAACTAGCTAAGACTTTTGTCCTTTTAATCTCAGAATCCCTAAATTAGATATAACACATCCAAGGGATCACACCAGACCAAGGATGAAAAAAGATGAAGCTCAGTAATTTAAAGGGCAGAAAAGAGGCTTCACAAACTGTTTGTTTTAGTATGTTTTCATTTTTCACTAAGAACAGTTCCTTTAAAGTGCTGGCGGGATTGTTTTCTTGGCACAATTAGTGGAAATGGTTGGAGCTGTTTAGAAGGGACAGAGAGAACACCAAGGCTAAGGTGGTCAAGCACCACTGGCACCACAAGCATGAGAGGAAGAAGACTGGGTTGGTGTCAGCAAAAAATGAATTGTTGAGGGCTGGAAAACCAGCTGACCAGCTGTACCAGGGAATTGATCTTCACATCAGAGCTCTCAGGTTATCTCAGCTTGCAGCTACACTTGGCTGAAGTTTATGGCCATCTGCGAGGCCTCTGGGAAGCCATCTAACATAACCAAGTGGGATTTCAGATGTGCTCTCCCACTGCTGCACCTATTAAAGAGACTAACGTGACAGGAGCAGCACACTGGGACAGACAACCGTGTCACCATCCAGAGCCCTTCCACACAGGCCTTTGAGAGGGGGCTAGGGAAACTACACCAGAATTTCTGAGTCGTCTTGTTCTGATTCACAATCCAGGACTCAGTGCCAGACTTCCAGGCTTGTCTGGCTCTCAGAGAAGCCTCAGTCATTCTTGGTATATGTTGAAGGAATCTATAAGGAAATGCAGTAATAGATTTTTTTCGGAATGGGTATTAATGTGGAAAAATCTCTGCATAGGGCATTAGTCCCCTGAGAAATCATATTCCAGACATTATATTCCTGAGATGATCCCATTTCATTAGCAGACTTCATGCCCTTTGCCTTAAGCCTGTGGAGACTGGTTACAACATGAGAAAAGATAACATGCGTCACCACCAAAATGAGACAACAAACAACTTTCTACACCCAGTTCTAAATGACGGGGGCTGGGAAATGGAGGGAATTTCAAGATAGCTGCTCATTTCCCTCTGTGACTGGAAACTAATTGCTGCAACCACAGAATACAAAATGGAAGGGAAGCAAGACATAAAAATGCAGGCACTAACAGTCTTGTAACAGCTAAATTAACAGAATTATATTATCTGTCTGCAAGACCATGCTGAAAACTTGCAGTATTCCAAATCATACTCTTTTTTATGATGGGTTGAAGCAGCATCTTGCTTTAGTTTTTTACCACAAATGTTAAAAAAATAATTATTTGAACCAGACATATTGCATGTGTGCACATTTTAGGGCAGCTCCGACTTAGCAGATGCCTTGTATTAATAGTATACAGTTGTGACAGGAAATGTGGTTTAGGCTCCTGGAAAAACATAAAAGCTAATTCCATTACTCCATTTCATGGTGCTTTTCCTCAAATGCTTAACTGGTTTTGATTATACAGAAACCTTATAGTGAGAAAACTTTGTCAAGAGTATTATCGCTGCTTATCCTCCTTCTTACATATCTCCCCTTGCTGACCTAAATTCTGGGCTACCTGTGAACAAGCCTAAAACACACAGACAAAATTGTCCTACAAGACCTGGCAATGTTGCAGAGTCCTTTTACCATTTCAATTATAAATTTTCCTTAGAGGTTCTGTGTTCTGCTTCCCATTCGCTTTTTATTCTGCCTGAATAAAAGCATTCAAGACTCTTTCACTTTAACAAAACATTTCAAAAACCCCCCAAAACCTCTTATCCATAGTAACTAGACAAATCATGTTAATTGATCTCTAGAGGGAGTTTATTAAAAGCCTAAGCACAAACATTTTCCAGAACGCTGCTGTAATAAGCATGAACTCAAACAAATGCTCAGTTTGCTATCTGCAGTTTGTCACTTCATACATTTCAAGCAACTGACTTGAAAAGGGTTTTACTCTAGGAAAAGGGAAGCACGTTCTGGTGGATTAAGAAATAATACTGAAATGAATTTGCTTCAACTAACTTTGTCTTCAGTGCCAGAAGATTTATACAGCTTATGGATCATTGTATGTAAACAAAAGTTACAATAAGAACGCATTACTTCCAATGTACCTAAATACATGTATTTTTCACTAGTAAACCTCAATTAAGTCCTGAACTCAAGAACGTTAGTCTGGTGATTAGCAAGCTATTTTATAGCCAAAGAAGGATAAAATATTTAATTGATACCTGACAGTAGAAAAGGATAACCAAACAACAACAAAAAATGAAACAACCCACACCACAAACACAGACAAACATCTACAGCTAATATTGTGTTTGGAGCAAAAGCAAATGTCTGGAGGTGAATTACAAAATTAGAAAAAGCTGAGTTTAATAAGAGCTTAACTGAGCTGCCCACAATGGAAAGAAAGTGCTTTGAGGTTTCACAGGGCTCAACTCCTCCCCTGCAGAAATCTCTCCATCAGGGTATCAAATGACAGTACCCTTAACCAATGAAAAAAGGAATCACTGAGCTTTCATTATTCCATCACGATACAGCAACACAACACTGAACATTGGTGTGTAACTCCCACCACCCACCCGAGGTATCACATCCATGTCTGGATTTGTCCTTACCCCTCCCCAGCATCACAGTATTTTTCACAGCACAGCTGATTCCTGTCAGTCTAAGTGTTTGTTTTGGTTTGTGGAATCTTAAAAGGCTCCAGTAATGCAGCCTTGGGTTTGACCCACACTGTAGATTACATGTTAGGTGAACCAATGTATGAGATGATACCCTCAACAATATGGCCATGGTAGTCCTCAGAATGGTAATGTTTGGCAATATCATTGGAATCACATCAGGAATTATGTTTACACGCATTTTGATTCAGGCAGATTAGGAAAGGCCACAAAGAGATTCCCATTTTGAGCGCGTTGAGAAAACATAGAATGAAAAAATCTGGTTTTAATTCTGAGATGCTTTCTCTCCCATTACTTTTACTACACATTTTTACTAATCTATAACAACCAACAGCTGGTCAGATTAGCTCTTGGTTGGAGCATGGTGCTAACAATGGGTCATGGGTTTGGTCCCTGTATGGACCATTCACATAAGAGTTGAACCCAGTGATCCTTCTGGGTCCCTTCCAACTCAGACTATTCTGTGATTCTGTAATTGTTTTCTGAAGATTTTTCTCTGCAAACTGCACCTCTTATCTATCTGATAGCATCTGAAGGGGCACTAAGTGATTTCATAAGGAAACAAGAATCATGCCCTCTGCTATGAAGAGATTTTTAGTCAAAAAAGGGGATGTCAATAGATGAGGAGTACAATTTAACCTTGCTCAATGTGAGGAGTAGAAAATGAACTAAACTGATGATCTTTTTTCAAAGAATGTGCTCTAAAGTCCCTGCTGAGGCCACAGATGTTTAAAATACATATATATGTAAAAACTTTTTCAAGAATTCTGCTTTACTGCTTCATACCACAGCAGTAGACAGAGACAATGTCCCTTAACTAACCTTTTGCAGACTTGTATCAACACAAATCATAACAGAGTCCTGGATCCTGTACCCACCTTAAAGTCACACGGGAAAAAAAAAAAAAAAAAAAAAGGAGATTCCTATAAATAGAATTTGTGGAATTAAATAATTAAATGTACTAAACGATGTCTTGGATTGTAAACATTGCAGAGGAAGATTTTATCAGCTACTAGAGAAACCAATGCATAAAAGCTGAAAAATTCTGGTGACAACCTTCAGATTAGCAGCTGTGAGGATAATTCTCTGCTGAGTCAACCCTTCACATTAGTAGGACATGTACTACCACCCAAAATCCTTAAAGCAAGACTGAATTTTCTCATTACAGTGCACACAGCCAGTTGACTACAAGACAGCTTTCAGCAGGAAATCCTGGTAAAATTCTGAAGTCTGTGCAATGCAGATGATTAGACTAAATTTTTACACTGGTCAAGTCTGGTCTTAAACCACAGGAAATACAAAAAATTATGGTATATCTACATCAAGGGAAAAGCAGAGTATTTTGCATATAAAAATAGAAAACACCAGTGGAAAGAAAGGCAGTACTTCAGCAGAGCCAAGACTTGGCCAAAAGTTTCAAGTGAGCAGATTTCAGCACCTCTCTGGGTAAGCTATTTTAGAAATACAATAACCTTCCAATGGAGTTTTGTCTAATATCCCTGCTGAAAAATGATATTCCAAATACCAACAGATTTAATTAATTCACTAATCTAAGCCTCCAAGAAAGAAGCTAGGAAAATCTAAATTAGTGTTTCATAGTGTGTGAAGAGAACCTAGGGAGGCTGAACAGCTCACAGGGAACTACACTGTATATTCACATTCACACAGTTGACTTGCCACAAATTGTGGTGAGAAATTTCTGAGGATTTTTGAACTTACATCCTAGAACTTTTAAGAGTATGGTCTTCTGGGGAATGAGATGTCAAACTGACTTCTTCGTTACCATTCTGAGCACTATATACATTAGTAAGTACCTTTGTATACATTTATACAGCCTCTCCAACATCCATACGTGAAGATTTTTGGTAGCAAAAAAATGTCCATCAAAGCACTGGAGTTGTGTGTTTTGAACAGATGAAAGAAATAATTGAACAAAAGCATTTTATTTAAAGTACTTTATCAATTTTGGTAGCCCTTAATACATTGTATGTTTGTATCATTGGAATTAACTAAACCTCTGTGGAAATACTAATTTGTAGGTATTAGGGTGCATAGGCATATGGCTCCAGCCATTATTTTTAAGTATGAAAAGGTATTCTTACAGCTTCAGACAGTGTTACTAAGGGAAAAAAACCATCCTGAAAAGGCAACATAAGCAATTTCATATGTAAGTGCTCACAATAAATATGTCAATGCAACTAAGGGTTTGAATACCTCAGTTTGGTATAACATCAGATATTTTTCCCTGAGTCCCACTCCATACTCCCCTTTACATGGAAAGATGAACGTCCACCATAAGACTGAAGCTAGCAAGACTTCCTAAATCTTGTCATCATGTTTCCATAGTTGCACTGCTCTAATGATATAGCTGGAGAAAACTACAGCTGCTTGTGGCCTGACACTGAAAGCATGGAAGAAGCAGAAAAGTATACAGGGAAAACTCATGTTTTCTTTGATGCAAGGTGCTCCCTCAGCAGGTTGACTGAACAAGCACATAAGCAAGGGACCAAGCACCACTAAACCGCTGCACTGCGTATCTGCACTACAACTGAAGGGCAGTGCAGAGATGGCTGAGCTGGATTTACACGAGCTTGCTCAAATTCTGGGCAAGATCAAACTGCAGACCAGCCTGCCAAGAAGGCTGGGAAAGCCCTCTGCTCATCCCCAGACTGCTACAATTAAACTGATCCCAGTATATGAGTGGGCTCGGTGCGTTTCCACTGCACACTGAAGTGCAAACATGTCCTTTACAGTGAACAACCAGTCAAGCCTAAAAGGAGCTGGGAATCTCCCCCACATAAACATGGAAAAGAGCTGACTTGACTAATCTATACACAGTTGTATTAATGAATGTCTAGTTGAATCTAGCACTTTGGAAAGGTCAATAAACAGTGTTGCCGTTGGTGAATTTCCATCCATGACTACCAAGATTTATTAAGAAGCTTACTTTTTCCAAGAAAGGATTACCAAAGAGACAATACTGCCAATTTTTTTTGTGATCTACTAAAATAGTGAGTTTAAATCATTAGATCAGATCATAGACTTACATTTCTAGCTTACTTTTTCCAAGAAAGGATTACCAAAGAGACAATACTGCCAATTTTTTTTGTGATCTACTAAAATAGTGAGTTTAAATCATTAGATCAGATCATAGACTTTTTTTCTGAAAATGCTGCTTTTCTACAAAGGACAAAATTATATTTCAAACCTGAACAGAGCTTATGGTAATACAGAGGCTGAGGATTTTTACTGGAATCTAATCATGCAATCTGATGTGAAAGGAAATCTCTGGGAATTGGGTAAAGGTACAAGCACAATGTGCTCCTGTGCCATAATAATGACAGTATACAAGTAATCTCTTCACTCACCAGAAGAGTCAACTGGAAAAGGCCCATATCAGGGGTGGGAATGGGGGGTGGTGGAGAGGAAAGGTCTTTGGGGCATGTGTAGGATTATCTGATTTTTTCTTTCTGGGCACACAGAGAATTATGTATAACATGCAGCCAAAAGGAAAGTTTGCATAATTATGGAATATAAAATGTTGTTTCTCCTTGTATTTGGCTTGAATGAATTGTGTATTCTGTCAAAATTGGTTAGTGTTCCTCCCTTTAGAAAGGTTACATGAACTAAGCAAATATACTTCTGGTAAGAAGTCTTGTACGAGCATATCCAGTACTCTGGTTACTCATACAAAGAGTTGTTTCCTTTGCAGATTTTTGCTTCCATTGAATCTTTGGTCAGGAGAAGAACGTGAAGTAGCAGAAGCTGCCATCTTTTGATGAAAAGTGCACTTCATCCTCACTTCATACCAATTACAGACTTCACTGGCAATCTTCAGGAGCTTTTAATTTTAATTTAGTGTCTGAGAAAAAAGTGTTGTTAACAGGTGGAGGTTAATAGCTTCTGACTATAAAGCCACATATGCTAAATCTAAAGGTTTTGCTGTGTGCACAGGCATTGCCTGTTAAACAATATAAAAAGGCCCAGTTTTCTTCTTACATCTATAGGAAAAATGAGTAACACTGAAGCGGTGACAGTCACAAGTGACACCAAAAAAGTTAAACTCATTTCTACAACACAGAATTGGGAAGTACCAGCTCATGGTGAACTGGTCATTTTGTATTTCTGCAGCCTTTTTGTGTCCCATCCTCAAGAGCAAAGACAGCTCTTTGAATGAAGTGACTTTGAGCCCTGCAAAACTCCATAAAAAATTATTCAGCATCGAGATGAGGACACAATCTCTGGCTGAAAAAAACCCCAGCTTCATACTGCCAGAAACTGGGAGGGTATACTGAGAGAAACAAGATTGTATGCTTTTCTGGTATTTAAACATTTTACCCAGGGCTCTGCTATCACATTGGAATAGACAAATCTCTGCTCTGAGTCCCTAAGCTATTCTTAGGTTCAAAGGGGAGAGAGAATGTGGCCTGTCTTTAACTCAATCAGATTTGCAGCAAACATGAGAAATATGCAAAATGTGTTGCCTTTCATTCCGGTTTCATTCACTATTTCAACCCTTCACTTTTCTGCCTGTGTGAAGCCTAATTAATTCTCTTACAGAGGCAAAGTGAATGTGACATCAATGCCATTGACCTCTAGCTCCTTGCTCCCTTGGACACATACCCACTATTTAGCCTCCTAAATCTAAGTTGTTAGACAAAAGCACAGTCACAATCTGCCACAGCATGCAGCTTTGAAATTAAAGGCACAGTTTAGCAATAATGTCATTTTGTCTTTTGATTTTGTATTGTCCATTTAATTTAACTTTCCAGAGTTAAGCAGTGGGATATAAAGCACTATTCTCTCTTGGGAACCAAAGAACAGAAAAGTGCAGGGAGCTCCTTGTGCAGACTTGATGAAGATCTCACCATAAATTCTAGTCAGAATAGGTGCTCTCAAGCCCCCTTTACCTTATGGGTGGTGCTTGATGAGTACCTCAGCACTGTGCCACACAAATATAAACAGCCAGAGCTTTAAAATGAGGTATAGGTACACCCCCAAACACAGCAGTATGAAGCTAGGAGCAGGATCCTGCCTACATGTGCTGTGCCTCCCAGGTCTCTGCTCTCCCGACAGAGCCTCTCCTTACACAGTACGAAAAGAGGGTGCATATGGTCCCCTTCCTTTAGCCCTCAACCTTGCAGTCACTGTCACTTTACAAGCTTTGGCAAGCAAAGTCCTACACCAACTTTCAACTTCTCATCTGAAACAGAATATGCAAACGTCACTCAACCAGCAGACAATGGGGAGGAAAAGCTTTGATACACCGCCTTAGTAAAACTCAATGTCCTGGTTGTAAATCCATGGTAATCCCATGTTATCAGAAGGAATTCCCATTTGTTTGAGAATGAGGAAGCTTTCTTTTCTACTCTTATCCTCCCTAACATACACACTTTCCCCTGCTACTTTGCTTTCCTTGTACGGTACTGCAGCATAGGGAAAAGCATGAAACTGAATTGCTGATAGCATCACACCCTTAACATACTTTTTGACTGATGGATTTCTACCAGAGACTGTGCTCAGTGACCAAGCTTTCAATTTAGAAAGGCAAGAACATAGCTTAACTGAAGGGAATGTCATCCAATAACTGATTATATTATTAGATATATGCCTGAAAGGACCAACTGAGGTAAAGAATAAAATCACCATCTTTACTAATGGAGTGTCGCTCTAAGAAAGAAAGAAAAAACAGAAAGAAAGAAAGAAGTGGTTTTAGTATTCCAGTCTATTACCAGAACATGCTATCATACCACATCATCAGGATGTTCATGAAGAGAGAGGAAAAGCATATGCATGGCAACATCAACCTAAGATACAGGGAAAAAATACTTCTAGGATTTCAAATATCCATTAAGTATCATCTGATATTTGAATAAAACTCTGCTGGAGTGAAACTGTACAATTGCCATAGATCACAAATGCTAAATGCAATGCATAACAATGGAAACTGCAACCCCACTGGGACAAACCAAATTAAAAAACCACACACTACCATCAATGTTTTTAGTGGTTTCTCTCCCTGCAAACACTCTACAGCCTCCTGATGCCCAGAAAAATGGAGACGGCTCTTTATTTACACAAAGCTCTTTGGTACTTGGGTCTGCAGAGAAAACAGACCAGATCTCTGAGGAGGATCAAAGATTCCCAGACAAACCTCTGGTTTGGATTTAGTCTCTTTCATCACACCCTTGTCCCAGCTGCTTGTTCAGTAAAAGTGACTCCCTCGTCTCTCATTACACTACCCATTTTCACAGGAGACAGTCCCTAGATTCTCTCCATTTTGTACCAAATGTCTCTTTTTTCCAAGCAGTCCAGCATACCCCCTCACCCTCTGCCACAGCCTGAAAGTGCTGCAAGTGTGGGAGATGCAGATACACATCTCTGTGAGCCACCCCTTGCATCAAGCTGCAATAGCCCACCTCAAAGCCCCACCTTTGTGGCACAGGGGGTGACTCTGCTGTGTGCCACGGGGCACCCTCACCCTGGGCCATTCCTACACAGTGGCTGTGGGGGGCAAGGGAGGCCATGTATTGCCCATCAACTACGCTGGTCTCTCTCCCCTGTGGCTTTCAGTTTGTCTGGGAGATGACTGGAAGTGTATTTGCACTGAGGGAAAATCCTGCTTTGATAAGTGGCCCACAGTTTTATCATGCTTATTCTAAGAGGAATTAACATGAAATTCCCAAGCCCATTGTATTTCACATTGCCTGTGGAGAGAATCCCCAAGCAACCTTATTGGAAGCACTTTGTTTTGTCTATTACTTATTTAACTACCATTGACAGAGAGAAGTCTCCAGGGAAAATGGTATTTTGCCGGAACTTGAATTTTACTTAAGCCAGTTGTGACAAAATATCTAAGTGAATTTTAGCCTATTGAGAGTTTTGGGTCTCCCTTCCATATAGAAAGAAGTAAGCTTACTAAAATAAAATAATTGTAACGCGTGGTCACATAACAGTCCATGTACAAAGACGATATTAAAAAATCCCAGACAACCTTTAGTTGTGGTGGTTTAACTTCTGGAAAAGTTTTTTGGTTGTTCTTTTGGTTTTTTGGTGTTTTGCTTTTTGGTTTGTTTTTTTTTTTTTAGTTTCCAGTTTCAAGCCAAAAATCCACATTTCCACACTCAGGACACAACAAAGGCCTCTGAAACTGAAACAGAGGGACAAAAGTGACTTTCTTTTTAAAGATCTGGTAGTTGACAGGGAACTACTATGGGAAACAGACAAGAAACAAAGGCTCCAACCAAGCTGTGTGAAACAGGCAGTCTCTGTTTGCTACCAGACAAAATGGCAGGCACATGGAAGAGCTTCTCTTCATTTCTGTTATGCTCTATTTTATGTTTCTGTTAAGAATCGCAAGGAATTTTTTTTTTTTTTTTTGCCTGAGAGGACTATCCTGTCCATACCTATCCAAGATCTGCAGACCCTTAAGAGAGCACAGCTGGCTCCACAGCCAGGCAGAGTTCATGGGCACTGAGCCCAGACACATGAGAGGGACAAAGCAGCTTGGCTGCAACCTGTGTGCAAGACAGCACAAGCACACAAGGGAGGACAGTTGCAGGGATGTGAAAAAAAGCTGGCCCATAGATAACTTACAGTCATTGACAAGCAGCTGGGTTGCAAGCTGGGTGGGACCAGTTCCCACAGAGTTCCTAAACAGTTTTTTTAACAGGAAAGCAAAGCTAATACCTGTTTTTGCCAAACAGTTTAATTGAAAAAGGAAGAAACATCAGTTTTACAGACTGTTCATCCAAGCATGTTCTTCCTTGAAAAGCACGTATTATCTGCATGCTTTAAGATGAGTCACCAGTGTCCTGCTATGTCTGCAGAGCAAACAAATTGAAGAGCCAAACCTGTTTCAGGGCATCAGGGAGCAGGCAGCTGCTAAAGGGATGGTTTAGTACTGGCAGAGGTTACCAAAGAAGTCTGTGCAATTCCCATCCTATAAGGTTTTTAGGGACAAATCAGACAAACAGCTGCTAGAAATTGTAGGCAGGTGTAAATCAGGAAGGACCATCTCTCACAATCTTTTATGGTTCTATGCAGCTATGAAAAGACCTTTCAGGAAGACATTTTGCATTTCATTATCAGCCACAAGCAACAGAAAAAAAAAAGCCAACACCCCACCTTTTATTAATTTACTATCACTTAGAGCACACAGCAGCAACTCTGACTTTAATTATTTTTGCTGCTACCCAGAAATTAGGTCCATGGAACAAGTGTTCATCCAGGATTTGCCTACATTAGACTATGTAGTAACTCATTATGGTGGAGGAATATAACGTTATCAGACCTGGCCTCCATCTAGTCTTGAGTTGAACATTTGAGGACTGGGCAACTTCAGCAATTCAAATTAAAAAAAAAAAATTAAAATTGATCCTTTAGAGCCTAATTGACAAGAGAATTTTATTAGCAAGTATAACTAGATATGAAGATTTCCCTTCTGTACAGAAAAATGTCTTTGGTCTGGTTAATTGGGTAATGATGCAGCAAAGCCTTTGGACCTATTCATGTATTTATGTAGTAGATGGACAATTACAACATTGAAGATTTTGATTAAATATTTACAGGATCACTTGACCCTACAGATGTTGTCAATATTCAGGATCTGCTAACTGAAATGGAATCACATTGCCCCCAGTGCCTGCAGGATATATGGCCATATATATGATTTACAATAACTACAGAGTAGCTTGAGTTATAAACAGCTTGTTTAATTGTTCTTTGGAACTTAATCCCCAATTTATTTTTTCTTTGCATTTTTTGGTCACCTGTTTCTGCCAGCATAAGGATATTGTGGGGAAAAAAAACCAGTGATCAGATGCTAGAAATGTACTGTTTTGCATAAATATTTCAGCAGTAAAAGACTATTGATATTGCACCCTGGCTTCTGCAGAAATAAACCTTTGGGGTTTTTCATCATGACTTCTGTAATGACTTAAATGTGAGTAGCAAGAGCTGAAACTAGCAAAAAGTTACCAGTATTATTTGGGTTTTAGCTGGTCAGTCTAATCTGAAAGTCTACATGCTGGGTCAATGGCTTCTTACAGAGACCAATGCTGTTTTTCATGAGAGAACCATAAACCCAAGTGATATTCAGTTATAATTCAGAATTGTGTGGCAGAAATGCCTGGAAAGCATAGCTGGAGAAGCCTTCATATAGGCTTGGTTTGCTCTATTGCCCTATTTACCAGCTTACTGTGGACATACCGTGACCTGCTTCAGAATTTATACAATGCTTACTTCATAAATCCACATTTTTCAATACAGGGAAAGCCCACTTGGTGGGATATAGTGTATAACAGGTAACTGATGCATTCAGGAAGTCTACAGGAAGACCTGCAAGCCAGATGGGAAGAAACAGAGACATCCATGAATACAGTCAGATTGTTGTGATAGCTTAGTGGCACAAAAAGTAACCTTAGTTCATTTCTTCCCTCATCTCCCTGAGTCTTCACATCTGCTTGGCTTTCAGAAATCCTCATTCCCAGTCCTTGAACCTGCTTAAAGTACACTGTACATGTTTTTTTTATGCAGAGGTATATAATCTGTGTTATGGAATGCTGTAAGTTCCTTGTCACAGGAGGAGTAGCAAGCTGGAGATGCAGAGGACCACACTTCCCCCAGGGTAAAGAAAAAAGCCAAAAGAGCTCATCCACCCTACAGCTCTTGCCCTAGGAAATATCCTTTTAAGGGAGAGTTGTGGAACTTAAATGGTCCAACTACACAAGAAATGGTATCGTGAGTAAAAGCTGAAAGAGTGGGTGTGTTTGACAGCCATTGCTGAACTAAAGATAGAAAGCTTTGCTTATGCATTGACCCAGAAGATCTGAATACATGAAAAGAAGGCATTTTCCACTGCCTGCAAAAGGAGAAATTCTGGAAGAAGGGCTTGATGCCAAATATTTTTCTAAGCTTGGTGTGTCAGAAGGGCTCTGGCAAGTGCCTTTAGAAAAACAGCTCATGTTTGCACACATTCACCAACCTTTTTGGGAGACGGTTTCTTCAGACTGCCAGTTGGGTTGTGCTTGGCACCTGAGACATTTTACTGGAAAATACAACATGTTTTTGTTGCTGTAGAAGGTGGTAAGGTTTACAAAGCTTATGTTTTGGTCTGAGGGAAAACAGTAGAACTGCATGACTGGGGACTTCAAGTAGAAAGAGCTGACACTTCTGGCTAAAGCTAAATAAGTAAAAGTATAAACTCGAATGAAATAACATACTTGTGAGGAAAATGAACACAGTGAGGAATACAAGCAGATTATACTACAGCTGAGGGCATCACAAACTTGCCTAGTTCAACTAACAAGGAAATTGAGTAAAGTTTTAATGGAATCATAAACTATGTAAGGACATTTGTGCATAATTTAGCTTAAAAATAATGTTTCTGATTCACTTGGGAGTGCATCTCTTGCAGCTTTGATATCAGGAGTTCAGGTAGCTATTCGAGACTGGGCCATAGCCTATTACAAATACAGGACTTCTTGAAAAGATAGGGATGTTTGCCTATGCCAATGTGAATATTTCTATACCAGGCTGCAACTTTGCACTAGCAAGGATGGGGTTTTTTTAGAAATGAGAAGGTGCAAAGCGATACAAACAAATCTGCCTTGACTGGAAGCAATGGTCTCAAGTATATCTTTCGTTAGTATGACAGCCCTAAGGTCCTCACGCCACGTCCTTCCTAATACTATCAGAGTGCCCAGTTACCTCACATATCTGCAGGGTGGAACACGCCCTTGAGCTGTGACTTTTTGTCACCTGTGCCAGCAGGTAAGTTCCAAGGGTTTACCTGTTGCTGTAATTTTTATGGTGGGCTACTTAGATTTAAGAATCACACTAACTGATAAAGCCTTGTGATGAATGTGAGGCCTTGTATGAATTGAGGTCTGAGACCTGCTTGGATTTGGACAGTAAGAAGGCGCAGGGCTTGTTGCAGTACAAAGACCAGGAGAAGTAGGAAAAGTCAATAGGAGGGAAAGTTGTCCTGTATTAAGATCACTATAAGGACCTACTGTCATGTGAAACTCGTATCTAACCAAGTTGCAGATTTTTATGCATAATGCAGCATCTGTCTTCACTGATCTCCTCATTTCCAATTTCACTCAAAAACACATGTCTAATCTGTTTGAATTCTCAGTTGCACAATCGCTGGGATCCGTCTGGCAGACTGCTTCTAAGAAAGCCAAAAACCCAAGTATCGCCTGTATGGCGCCGGCATGTTCCTCACGCGGTGCCCAAGGACAGTGCCATGGAAAACGCCAAAGCAAATAGCTGTGGAAGGGCTTGGACATTCTTTGTATAGATCAGCAACACATCTTTTGGTATAATTTGATGTGGTCAAAATTGCAACATTCTTTTTCTATGCAATCGTAACACAACTGATCTTTTGAATTTGTGGCTGGTGAGAAGGGATCCCCTCAGAAGCACTGGGGAACAGAGCTGTGCAAACACTGAATTGCAAAGGAATGAGTCAGGGATAATTTCTCATGTACACTAAGTAATAATGAAAACTTGAACTGGACATATCCTAATAACTATGTTTTCTAAAATGGGCTCCTTTCCCTAAGGGGGGGAAAAATCCTAAAAGAGAGGATCAGCTCTTTCACAAACACACGTTTAACAGCAGGAACCTAATCTACATACATAAGTACATGCATTATGCACCAATGATGCTATAGCCTAATTCTCCAAGTTGAGCACACAAAACAGTACTCAGCCATCAGATACATCAAGACCTGAGCTCCTATCCCCAAGGCTAGGTTACAAGTGTGCACTGCTAAACACAAGTTAAATGCAGGAGGCGTATGTGTCCCATAGACAAAAAGTGCTTATCAATGAAAAATGACCATGCACAGGAGTAAGATATGAAACAGGATGGGAACTGGCATAGACTGGGGATCCAGGTCCAGCAGCAGAAGGCTACAGCTGTCTTCTCTAACACTTACTCTGCAGCAGTACTCACCCATCTATAATGACTGAGAAGCACCAGAGCTTTTCTGACTTGCTCCAAAAAGTGATTTTCCTACATCATCATAAGTCAATCATCACAGCTCCTGCATTAACATCAAGTTCTTAATGAGGAAATCAGATAGCTTAGACCAACCAAACCCTAAGGGCTTTGCACACCCTCAGCCCTCCACCTGAGCTGTGAAAAGTCTTGGTTTGGCTTTCCAGCATGCCTGACCACTGCCATCCCCAGTAGACATGAGCAATTTGTACAACAGGTACAGGAACAGGTCCTCACCATGCAACTAACTGCAAAAAACCTCACCACCAAACGTGGGATTTCTGGCCTTCAGCTCACAGCTGAGAATGAAACTGTACCAACACGATTCTCCTCAAGTTTTCCTTGCCAAAGCTGAGGTCAGCCCACAAGACCTGCCTTGACACCTGCTCCACCAAGTGCACCCGTGAGACCAGCTAGCACCACAAAAATTGGCTCTTCAGTGGGAGGAACGCCTGTTTGCCCAACACATGGCAAACACTCCCAGAGCTTTCCTGCCAGCCTTCAAAATGTAACACACCACTTATACTGAAGTGCTACATTTCCTTCCATCTGGTGATCCTCGTGTGTCTTTTTTCAAATGTGGCCTCTGTTTGCTGTACCTCAATATTGAAAATTTTGGAAGAGTTGCTAAAACATAACAGCATCCCCAAAATTAGTATGTTTCTCTTGTTCTCATATTTTTCCCGTGTCCTGTAAAATTAGTCTTAATCACATTTCTTTTCTTCTTTTTTTTTGGCCTATATAAGGATCTTTGGACAGTAATAGATACTGCATGTTTTGCCCATGAGTAATTTTGTAAGGGGGTTTGAAAATCTTGGGACAAACTATTTTTAGTTAGCAGATGTCACTACGGCATATTCTTTATAACAGGTACGTTTCTAGTGTCATGTCTTTCATCTTAGCAGGTTATCAGATTCTGTTTAAGGAATTATTTTGAAAAAAAGGTGTATGTAGCACAGTCCTGCAGCTTTCTGCTCAAAGTGGTAGGTAAATTATATCAACAGAGATAGTCAATGGATAGTTTACTTTTTCATAATATTTTCTCTTATAAGAGCAAAAACTTTACATCATCTAGGTCAGCATTTCCCATAGGGCCAAACACAATCCTGAAAATTCTGTGAATTGCTGAGGATATTAAACAGCCAAGATAAGATTACAGAGAAACAATGCAGCCATTTTGAGCAGAGCTTTCCCACAGTGAAAGGTTCAGTGAGGCCCAGCTGGTTGTTTTGACTTCAGACACTGACTCAGGGATTGGAAAGTTGGACACAAAGGGTGGAGCAGAGAAATTATTTGGCAGGCAAAAGGAAAAAATTAACCTTTTTCAGTCCACATGCTGTGTACTGCAGCTACCAGTCACTGCAGGGTCTAAAACCAGTTAGCTTCTGTATATATCTGGGTTTAATAGCATGCAAGGGATTATAATTCCGCATTTTTTCTCCTCCTTTGTTTGTGTCCTGTCTTAAACTAGAGGCCTGGAAGCAGCTTATATTCCCTGTGTATTTTAGGGGTCCCAATCCTGTTGAAATGTCTCAGTACTGTGGCAGAAGAGCTACGATTCTGTTTTCTTCCTTACACGGCATAGGATTTACTCACTTCTGCTGCCTTCCCGCACAAAACATGCTGGATAACACACAGAGAGGCGCTCAGAAAGGCAGGCACACGGCTTGCAGATAATGCGACTGTTGCTCCTGGCTGGCTCCGGAGCGAGGGATGGGGAGACAAGGGGAAGTGCCGGCGCTGGGGAGGGCAGCGATGGCAGGGCTGGCGCGCAGCCGGGAGCCCTGGCAGCCCTCGGGGCAGCTGCGGGAGCCCGGCCGGGGCTGCCGGGGGGAGGCTGGAGCGGGGGCTGCCGCCAAGGCCAGCCGGCCAAACTCCGCCGTGCCCTCTCGCAGGCTGCAGAGCATCTGGGTGTCCCAGCTGCGAGCGGGGCTGCCGCTGGATCCCCGGCACACAGCAGCGAGCAGGAGGCCAGCAGACACCTTGCCGCTGATTTATAGGCGCCGCTTTGTTGCGCATTCCTGGTGCCTGTGGGATTCTGCTGACTTTACGCTTGCTTAACTCCCACTAAGATCAGCAGCAACTTTGCCTTCATTGAGATCAAAATCCCAGAGCCTCCAAGAGGGAATATCAACAGACAGTGCCAAACCACTTGGTATTCTGTGTTTAGAAGGCTGGTGTATACAGCAGAGGGGAGTAATTCAGGGTGTATTTATTGCTGTAGCGTGACTCTCACAGGGCCATCTAACCTCCTAGTGCTTTGGCTTGCCCAGCTGGGGAACACAGGCTATGATGGGGGTGAATTCCCATTTGGAAAGCGTGTTGAGATACTTCAGAGAGGCAAACAAATGTTTCTACAGAGTTATTGTTCTCTGAAGAGAATTATTACTTTTACAACTGAGAACTATCAGCTTTAAACAGAGATTTCTGTCTTAGCCTCTCTCTTCTTGCAAGCGAAGTATTTTTTTTATACTGAGGAAGCCTCAAAGGCATTATTAGTAACATGTTTTCTTTCCTCTTTCTAAAATCCCACTTTTCAGTTTTCTTTCACTATCCCGTCTCAGGTTAGTGACTACTGACAAATACTATCAACACATCTTGACAAAGAATAAAGTTCTGTCTAGAGCCATTTCACTCCCTCCAACATGTTGAACTAAGAAAGCTAAAGCAGAAGCGGGGGTGGGGGAAGAAAGAGAGAAATGAGAAACATTTCCAAACATAACATAAAAGGTCTTGCCTTAAGACCATGGATTTCCTTTTTGGTACTTTCAAAGAATGCGTCTTTAGTTCTCTTTGGCTGTGTGACCAGCAGTTGTGGGGTGTGTCTGTGGTTTTCTTCTCTTCACAGTAACTCTATTGTTCAGAAACTGCAGCCAATTTATGGAAAGAGGTGGAATGTTTATGTAACTTACTTTGCTTTAGACAAGAAATAAAAAAAAATTAAAAAAAAAAAAGACTGATGGAGGAAGGCCAGTCAAAACAGGATTTTTCTTCCTTTCTGGACACAGATGTTGGGAGGAAAAAAAAGCTAGTTCGGTCTTTGCATTAAGTTAAACAGCATTTCCATTTTTAGATGCTTTTTTAATTAAGTAGGTCAGAAAAACAAAATCAGGCATTAGATTAGTGCTATAATTTACTTGTTTCAAAATGTGCCATGTTTGAGAGTTACTCTGCTGAAATGCTTACAACACCATAAACTGAGAAATAGATATATTAGGGTCAGATGATACCACTGTTGCCTAGACTGCTGTGTCCCAAACATATAGTTGGCAAGGACTGCTAGACTGCAGATGGCAAGTGTCTCTTCATAACTAGACTGGAGTTTCCTGCCATTTCCAAATTAGCTGAGCTACAAATACAATTTGCAAATTGCAAACCAAAACAAGGTAGCCAAAAGAAAAAATCTTTTTATTTATGTGTGCCCACTGCCTGTGTTGCAAGAGTGGACAAGTTAGGATCACTGTATTTCTGCCTTATCTATCCAGTGCCCTAATGCCTTGCTTGAACTCTTCTTTAACTGCAGTACCTATCTAAAAACTTTAGGTCAAATTCATCTTTTCTAAATGGACAAAACTTTAATTTGCTGGAAAGTTTTTGGTTAAATACGAAGGATCTTTAAAGCTCGGGGTAGCCTCAGGTGGACTTTCAGGTGAATTTGTTAGACTGGGCCTGATCTGAACCAGGCAGGTGCAATTCACCTGAAGCCAGCACATTTACATCAAAAATATCTCAAGATGGGGTTTTGAATGTAAGAAATTATTTCCAGCCATCAGTCAGCACCATCACAAAACATATCGTCCTCAAATCTTAGTGCCACCAGCATGAAACCCAGTGGGCATGGAGCCAGGCTTTGCAGACACCAGTACTGCCAGTACTGGCAAGACTGGGTTGCAGAGTCTAAACTCAAATTTTGGTCTTCATTTCAGACATACACACAGAAGTCTCACAAAAAAAAAAACCAACACGGAAAATTTTATAAATACAAAACAGAATGGAGTTAGGTGGCTCAAAAGCCCGAGTGAAAGCAGTGTTCTCTTAAGCCACAAAAAATACAGCATTTGAGAGACACTGAGGAAGCTGCCCCTGCCAAAATATTTCTGCTTTGACAGGGAGAACAGTTTCTGGAGGAAGAGTTTGTTTCTATAATTATCTGGTCCTTTGCCTCACTAAGACCACCAGCTTATTGCACTGGGCCAATAAAGGCTTCTCCTGTGCCAAGAATATCCAAGAGTTTCCACCCTCTCTCAGCACCCAGGTGGCAGAAAACCCTTAACCTATTACCGAACCCATAAGCCTTCCAATTGCTCTGGAAGGCAGGGCTGCACCAGCATGAGCGAGGGATGGAAATTATTCCAGCAACATTATTCAACTTGAAACCCCCACTCGAGTATGCAGAGTTTATTTGACCCAACGGGCCAGATCGAGCTGTGATTGCGTTACCTCCTCGCCAACTGCAACAGAATTGCACAAGCATGAGCAGGGTCTGGTCCAATAACAAGTAATTTGCCATATGGAAGCTACTGAGCAGACATCTGCAGGACACTGGAAGTGCTTTTCTATATACAGTGCTGAGTGCTACAGTTGTGCATTCCACCAAGACTCAGTTTGCAGAGGGACAGAAATGAAACATTATTTAGGGTTCTGGTTTCTTGGCCTTGAAAACTGAAATCTGAAAACAATTAAAGCCCAGTGCCATACCAAATCAGTTATGCAGTCATTCCTGGATTTTCCCATGGAATTTTTACATAAGAATTAGAGTGTATTCACTGCAAACTTACACAGACACACAAAGAATTGTGCTGGTCAGAGGCAGACCAGCTTATGGATGAGTTTTGGGAGTTTTTGCAAATCCATACAAAAATTAAAGGCATATGGAAACACACTACTAAAGATTACCAGCAATTTGATGACAGCTCACTCATTAAAAGCTCTATCATGCCTTACAGCTCGTCCCTGAGAGATGGTTTTCCACACCCTCCCATACAGGCATTGCTTATCTTCTGTGTCACTGCAGACTTCCCTTTCCAGCCCACAAACTGGGGCACTGGAAATACCCTTTCCAACTCTCTTGGAACACCTTTCAATCATGGCACTGCTGGGGGATGGAGCAAGCCCTGTGCTTTTTCAAGGAATGAGCAACCTTTGATGGTAGGTTGGCCGCTGTCCAGGAACACAAAACGAAGAGGCTCCCTGCAGCTTTCTCAGCTCTTTGTGCCCGTGTAGCAGCTGGGCAAAATCTGGTTTCACAATGGTGTGTCTGTAATGACACCACCAAATCCAGTCCTAGTGGGACTAGGGAAACACCATCCAACCGAAGGTCAAGTTTTGAATTATAATGGTGCCCTTCAGACTCTAGATATCTGAATCAGCTGCTTCCCCCTTCACTCAGAGCACTGTAGCTAATGTTTCTTTATCCCATTTAAAGTCTAATTGCCTTTAGAGAAGGGGATTTCTGTGATTCTTTCAGAAAAGTGAAACTTTTGCCTATGCAAGAATGAAAAAGCATAACCACCAGGCAGAAAAGTCAGGCAATCAAGTCTCATCAGTTTGCTTTCATTGCAGGAGACCTGATGAAAACTTCTTGTGAACACAGCTGTGCAAGCGAAGGTCTCTGATTATTTCCTGGTACCCTGTTAATGCATTTGATTCTCTTCTCTAGCCCATTCATAAGTACCAAACCGGTGGTAACACTCACCAGATTTAATGACAGATGTTACAACTGACCTGTAGAAGAGTGTTGGAGCCTTACCCAGATTTGAGATGTGGACACAAAGGATGGAAGCAGAGAGCCACCATGGTGGTCTTGGGTTGGGGGGGGGAACCCTTTTCCATTTTGAGCCTTTTATGGTTAACTCAAAGCCTTTCTTTCATTGAACCAAGTGTTGTCATAATTTTCACTGCATTAATCTCTAGAGTTCAAATCCCTTTTTTAACATGACACTTTGGATGTGACATGACAAGTGTTAATATTCATTATTCTACAAAGCTATAAATATCCTGAGGTATAGCAACTCACTGCAAAGGACAAGACCAAAATTATTTCCTCAGCCCTGAGCATACATTCAGATCTGCACCACAGATACTGTTTTTCACATACTGAAATGCTTCTCTTGCACTTATTTTGGCACTGAAATTCACTCACGTACTTTTATTTTAATGGATACTTGTAAAGTTAAATTAAAATACTCAGTCAAACTTTCCAGTTCACAGTAGGCAACTTGCACACACACATTGACATTCAGCCTATACATCATTATCCTGTTGCAGTGCGTGAAGAAAAGCAGTCATTTCAGAAGCTGCTGGAGTTTCCCTACTGCATTTTTCCTACAGATGTTTTTTCTAGCAAGAACTTACTTGCAAAGTGTTTTCCCATCAGAGGCTTGCCAGGTTTTTGGGGCAATGCTGAACAAAGGTCTTACCACCTTTGTAACACTAAACAGTATTTAATCTCTTTCATAAACTTGATAGCCTGTAAATCTGAGATGGTCCACACCCTCTGCATTCCTATGTCGCATACTAACAGCCTCTTCTTTAATTACAAGGTGTGGCATTTCTGGACAAGAGACAGCTAATCCTCCAGACGTGTGTTATTTACATTTACCCTAGAATTTCTCCTTTATGCAAAGCTTTGGCTCTGAAACTGCCAAGGTTAAACCACTCCGACAAAACCTCTAGCTCATGGCCACACTTTGATGCCATTTTTAATATTCTAGTTCACTAATGATTAAGTAGCAGTGTTCTGAACATAAAGGATCCAGATCTAAAAGCTGGGAGGTATTTGGATCCAAGTTTGGTTCATGTTGGTATCTGTTACAAAACGCAACCATCTGCAAAACTTCAACAGCAGCCCAAGTTAACGTGTTACTTTAAACTGCAGCTGTCTTGATGAATCGTTAATTAGGAAGGAAAAACGCTAAAGCTCTGCGTTTCTTATGTAAAACACGGTCAGAAGGCAGGCTGGTGAAGAGATATGTGGCGCTTTCAGCCGCTGCGGGTGGGACAGCAGCGCTGCCCAGGTGCGGGCACCGGCTCTGGCAGGAGCCTGGGAGCCGCCGGCTCTGCGGGGCTCAAACGGGCGGGAAGGCCGGGCCCTGCTGCCCGGGAATGGCGGGCCCAGCCCTGCAAAGCCAGCACGGCTCGGTGCCAGCCTCGCCGCCTCTGGGAGCTGGGACACACCTTGCCCGTGGCCGGGGAGGGCCCCTTCCCACAGCAGGGCCGACACTCTTCCTCCTGGGCCGGTGCCTACCCCGTGCTGGGCCCTTTCCTCACCCCCGTCCAAGTCTGTCACCCACAGAGCTTCCCACATCCCACAGCTTCAGGAAATCCAAAATGCCTCAGTTCCAGCCTTCCTCCAGCCGCACATGCCTCCTCCCTGCCTTCCCCTGAAATACTTCTCCTGTTCAAGAGCTTCTCTCTTGCTGGCATTTTTTCACCCTGGGGGAAAAACCACCCTCCTTTCCCTCCTCTCAGCTCTGAGAAATCTCCCCCACTGATTGTTGGGGTACAACAGCACGGACAACAACTGACCAGGAGAAGCCAGCGAGGCTTGGTGGCAAGTTGTGACTTCTGAGGGACAAAGATTTCTGACCCTGGCCATGCACACAGTTGACAAAGGTCCCCCTCAAACATCCCTCCACTGGACCCATCCCAGGTTACAGCTGAACTCCACAGACAAGATGGTGGCACCTCAGGGAAAGTGTATGAGGAAAATGATAAGGTGCCCTGCAGACACCCAGGTCTGAGAAGGAGGTGCTGCAGGTGCCAAAGCAGAGATTCTTCTGTGGGGCATCCATGCAGCACTGCAGGTCATGGAGAGGACCCACACCAGAGCAAGGGAACAGCATGAGGAAGAATGTGTGTCTGAGAGGAACTGTTCCAGACTGACCACAACTCTCATTTCCCACCCCCTGCACCACCTGATGGGGAGGGGGAAAGAGGCAGAGAAATTGGGAGTGAAGTTGTGCCTGTGAAAAATGAGGCGGAGAAAGTGCTGTTTCATTTCATATTTTTTTCCTCACTATCCAATCTGTTTTAATTATCAATTAATTGCCCACATGTCAAGTCTGCTATGCCTGTAACAGTTACTGGTTAGTGATACCCCTGTTTTTATCTTGACTCATGAGCTTTTCTTCATCTTATTTCCTCCCACTGACCTGCTGAGGAGAGGGAGCAAGAGGATGGCTGGATGGGCATCTGGCAATGGTCAACGCACCACAATCACACACTGGACCGACAGCAGGAGAGACAGGAGAGAGCAAAGACAAGAAGAGAACAGAGTTGCCCTGACACTGCAGCCTGAATGTGGTGCTCATGCTGCTTCCTGATGAATTGGGCCATTATCAGAGGATTGCCCTGGACACAGAGCCCCACTTCAGCATGTGCTCATCATGAGGTTGAATTTGTGGGTTTGGAAGTTAGTTAGTTGGCAAGGGGAAGGCTATCTCTGCCTCCTACTCAGAGACAACCATCTTAAATAAGACAGGATATTTCCTGAAGCATTCCAGGAAATGTCCACTGAAGAGAAGGATCATGAAAGAAACCAGGAATGGCACAGACCAGTAAGAAACAGTATAACTGGAAAGATTGTATAAAGGCATCCCTTCTTGGGGCCAAAATAGTAAAAAATACTGCTTTTAGCTCACAACTTTTTCTAACCAGTGTATCTGTTGGCAGATGCAGCACTACTACACTAATGCACTCCTCTGCCCTTTCTACCTAGGACTCCTTTAGCCTGGCTTCCAATTCTACTGCTTAAGAATGCCAGGCAAGCACACAAACTGCCTCTGCTCTGTGGCCAAATGCAGCAGAAAATTTATTAATGGAAAAGAAGAAATGCCAAAGGAAGATCATCTCTGGACATAGCCCGTGCAAAATGTAACTTGCCATAACACAGCCCCAAAAGGCACTACTAGCAAAATACCCTGGCATGTTACAGCATCCTCCCAACTTGTATAAAAGCTGTTTTATTGCTGATCTCAGTTTACTCTATTCCCAGGCATAACTGAATTGTGGGGGTTTTTATGGGTCATCTGACCTCTCCACTAAGCGTTCTGGGCTATGATTAAGGCTCAGTAAGGCAAAGTGCTTACTTTTTTTTTGGTTTTTTTTTTGCTTTCTTCTATTTTTGCAGAGTTGCTTTCTAGCCTTTTATCAGATGATCTGCAGAAGCTGCAGGATGATATGCAATACATGTCCTGAAGCAGCCCATGGATAACCAACTGCTTGTTCTTCCTTTGGAGCCACCAGCAATGAGTCGGGGCTGGGGAACAATGGACAATATTATCAGCATGGCACTGTGTCTCAGCTTCCCCTGGCCTCCCCTTTGCACCCAAAAAGCAGCATTGGGAAGAAAATGATCCCACATGCAAAACTCACTTGAAAACTGCAGTTCATTAAGTTTCTGGATGAAAACAAAACCATCTGAACTCAAAATCACAGTCTTTACAAGCAAAACTGCTTCCTTCCTTTTCCTCCAGCTTCCCATGCTTGACACAGTGAAAATCCCATGAGAAGCTCATCTGTTCATACCCAGGAACTGCTCATGTTACTAATGTGCATCATCTGGATGCAAAAAATCATCAAGGCGTTAGTATATTGTTGAACCATATCCTGTCATATCCACTGTGGGGAGCACAAAGTATCAACTTTTATGCAAAAACCTGGCTTCTTATATCTGTTCTGCATGTCGTGAACATGGAACTCTGAGATTGCAAGGGAAGTCAGAGTTGCTCAATTTGTTTGTCAGGACCCTCCAGTAATGTTTCAAGGAAAAGGGAATTATTAATAAAAATGTTCAGAAAGTTTTGGTTAAGAGCAGGGCAGGCCTCTTTGCTACTGTGGCTGCATTAAGGACCAGTCCACTCATAAGGAGAAGCATTACGAGGGAGAGGATCAGGTTAAAGAAAACCAAAGGAAGTGTTATGTGAAGCTGGTGATGAAATAAAGGAGGGAAATGGAAACTCTAACGAGAAGTTACTTATCCATGACTGAAGTCAGAGAAGGAAGGCAGCAAATTTCAGAGAAATATATTTCAATTCATGACTCAGTTCCGTGACCCAGTACATTTCTCTTCCCACTCTATGTCCTTTCAGTCCACTGTTGGCAGCTCTTTTGCCATCACCACGTTACAGGCAACATCCAGCAATGAGCCTTTGATTAGGAGGAACACCAGTGCTGTTTGCTTTCCTTTGCACCTGCTCCACAGCTGAGGAAGAGCAACGGGGCACAGCTCATCTGAGAGTTCATTGCTTGGGAACCCATCAGCCCACAACTCACTCTTATTTCTGGGATATTCTAAAAGTTTACAACCAGCAGGGTGATGTAGAAATAATTCCAGAAGAAACTGCAGAAGTAATTGCTGTGCAAGTCTGCATAGTACCACTGGGTTGCTTACAGATCCATAAACATCTTTCAGAGTGACAAAAACAAATTCCCAAATCACAGCTGCCCCTGCCTCCTCAGTGCTTTGCAGGTCACAAATCAGAGGCAGCATTTCCTGTAGCTCCAAATGGTCTGAACTCTCTTCTAGCCACCTCTGTCTTCATTGCACCCAAGACCCAATCTCTACATTTGAAATTATGGGGAAAATATGTAAGGGAAAAACAACCTCCATTCACATCCTTACGTTCAAAAGTCCAAAGCTCTTTGCAATTGCTAGTCATTGTCACTGGTCTGGAAAAGCACCCATCTCTGATTCACTATCCATATTTCTTGGCAGCAGCTCCTACAGTGGCACAAGGCAGAAACAAAGAAGCTGTGTTTCCAATCTGCCCATTGTAGAGACACAAAATTTGGACCTAGATCCAAATTTCTGCCTGCAAAATTATGGCTCCAAACCCACTGGCTGGTGTAATTTTGGATGAAAACTCCTATATTTGTCCTCTTCTAGAGAGCATAAATTTTCACTAGTTAGATAGAGGCTTAACAAATGGTCTGAGCAGAGATTTCACAATGAATATGTGATGATTAACTGTAGGATCACAGAGATTAAAGATGGAAAAGAACTATTAGATCATTGCAGCCCTATGGCAGTTGCAGAGTTGTTTGCTATAGTGCCTCTCTTCCAGCACCTTGTTCAGGCTAGTTGAGTGGCTCAAGTAAAGGCTCTCCCAGGTTTCTTCTGGAGGCTGTTCCACACTTAAGCAGATCTTGCTGATATTTACTTAATTTCATCTTGCTCCATTCTATAGCCAAGAGCCATCTGAAATAGTCCTCTTTCCCACTGTTGTCTTTGTGCTGTTCTTTTCTGCCCTTATGTCACTTCATAAATTCACATCTGTTTTTCTGTTTTCATTTCCCAAGATCAAGATCAACAGAGACTAAATAGCACACTTCCATGTATGCTATGTCCTCTCCAACCTTCACTAAACCAATCTAGTCTTCCTTTGAGAGATGACATTGAATTTCTTCTCTTTGACTCCTCATGTCATTTCCTGCTCCGAAGGTGCCAGCATGACAGAGCAGGACCCACCAATTAATGAGATATAAAGACACAATAAAGGCTTTCTTGAGATAATGGTCTTTGACAGCTTAGTACAGCAGGAGATAGGTGCAGACTCAACCTGAGGCAGCACGATGACTTTAGGTCCGTTCCTGCTCTGACTTGGATCCCTGAGTTTTTTACTCTGCATGCTGGGTTTAAGCATAAAGCTCCGCAGCTGGTGCCGATGAAAGGAAGTTTGATTGGGTCATAACATACAAAGCAGCACACAGCCATTAACTCCAGCAGACCAAGGCAGGGAAAAATACGTTCCTCTCTTGAAGTCATGTTAATGGAAGATTTTTCTGCTGGATCGGGATCAAACATTACAAGGTAGACATTGTCTAATACAGAGAAGGATGTGGAACAAATGCCAGAGTGAGCAGTCCTAATGACCCTCATGTTAAGGAGCCCAGAGACAAGACAGAACAAGGCCAGGGCTCCAGGAAACAGCCCAGCACAGAATGTGTACTCACATGTGCATGTCCTCCAACAAGCTACACCCAGCCTCCCTCCAGCACACCAAACAGAGCCTCCCACTGCCTGCAGGCAGGCGGCTTCCAAGAGGTTTCAGGTTCCCATTCAGAGCAAATGACAGTGTAGCAGCTACATACATACATACATACAGCTTTAACTCCAAAAGCCATCACAGATGTGAGTGCCTGGTGTTGATCCCAGCACTTATAAATTTTCTGAATTCCCTGCTTACTGAAGGGTGAAATTAGACTCACGCTCACAACTTCCAACTTGCGGAAAGCAGCTCGAAGCAGGTAGCGGAGGGTATGGTGCACAGAGAATAAAAGACAATAATTGTGGGTGCAGATGAATATATTCCAGCAACACAGACTTTGTTGTAGTGAAGTTCAGACTGGGAATTTGCATATGGAAATTCTTTATGAAGGTACTCTCATTAACAACCTGAATTGCACTCTTAAGAGATTACAGCAGTTAGGGAGAGGTAAATGAGCTCTGTCAAAACAGGAACAGCTCTAAGTGATTCCCCCAAAGCAGGATCAGGGCATGCACTGTGGCAGACTTCCTCCATATTCTGGCACTGGCTAAGCAAATTATGGAGTTGTTTCTCTTCTGCTTCAAAGCAGAGGGTCTGGCAGCAGTTCTTGTCCAACAATGTGGAGTCTGAAAGAATTTGAGTCAAAATAGTGTTGATGCAAAGCAAAAAAAAAAAAAAGAAAAAGTGTTCAGGCCGTAGTTCAGTCGCCATAAATCACTTCCATTTCCCAGGTTCAAAGGCACGGGAGATGCCCCTTAACAGCCTCTGAGCACCAGAGAGAGTTTAGGATGAGCAGAACAGGGGCAAGGGGGCTGATGCACGGGGTCACCTGCAGCAGAGGGCTGTGCCAAAGATGCATCTTCCTGTCAGAGCAGTCAGCTTTGGATGCTGTGTAGCTACACTTCTGGGAGCCTTAGCAAGACTGCAGCTCTTCTCCAGACAACCATATGAGAGCTATAAGGCAGCTGTTTCTTCCCCAATAAGTCTCATTCAAACATGAGCAGATCTTTCAAGCAGAATCTCCATGTCTCAAGCAAGTCAGATCCCAGGGCAAATGGACAGTCAGAGAAGACCACTTAGCTACACATGGGGCTGGGCACAGAGGTCCTTCATAATGTACAGGCTTGGCAGTCACCAAACAGTTCCAAATATTTGCCAAGCCTTAGAGGTGTGAGAAGATGCACACAGATATACCTACCAAAAAGTACACAAACTCTCTGGTTTTTCTAATCCCCTGTTTCTCAAGGAAGGGTTTTCATGCCTTACAGACCTCTGCAGTACTGGCCTGAAGGAAGCACAGTGGGTCTGGCAAGCATCAAGGGGTTTATAGCACTGCAGCCAACTGCTCTCACTGACCTCAAAAACTTTTCAATCCTGCTCAATTTCTGTTTCTTCAGTTAATCTCTGAGGAGGAGGAAATAACTACATGGGTGTCCTGGTGTGGAATGTGGCCCAGCAGATCTCCTCTGCCAAGCCTTGCCCAAAGGGTCTGCCCCTGTGCCAGGTTACTGATATCACTGGAGATGTACATGCCCCTCCTCTGCTCAGTCTGACATGCTTTGGTTAAATTGACCACACTTCTTAGGAAAGAGTGAAGTTAGGATAAGAGAAGTCATAGAGCCTGTTTTTCCATCTAAGCAATGTGAGCTGTAGGAAATGGGCATTGTAGATCGATGGTGCTGATGAAGCTACATGGTTGTTATGGAAAGGAACCACAGAGTTTCTGAAGTGCTAGAAACAGGCTGAGAGAAAACAGAACTGGGGTGCCTCTACAAGACTCAGAGTAACTACCATTGCAGAGCCTAGGAAAAAGATTTTTCACATGTGGGACACACTGCATTTATCACAGACAAAGGAGACTGTCCCAGCGTGTGTGGCTGTACGCTGTGAGGACAGGACTAAAGCCCTGTGGACTCCCACACTCCCAGACCTGCCAGGAGCTTAGCTGAGATTCTTGCTTTTTCAACTCTTGCTTTTTAAAATTTCATCAGTGCTTACGTGTGGTGTTTTATGCTCTCAGGCTGCAAAGAAGCAGTCTCTTCTGAAAAAAACCCCCAACAAAACAGCAACAAAAAACCCACGACCCCCCCCCCAACAATAAAAACCCAAATCAACAGTCTGCTTAATTTTTTTCCCCTGAAATGGATGAATGTAAAGCATCACCCAGTGACACTCCCTATCACTGTATCCATCAGCACCCTTTGTGTTTCCATGGACATATTTTTCTTATAAAAACCAGTTCTGTCTTCTCTGCTGCTATGTAAAGGCTCAAACAAATGTCAGAAAACTGACTGACAGACTGTACAGGCACAGCAGAGAACCTGACTGTGTTCAGGGCTGTCAAGTGCACAAAGTAAACAAAAGAATAGATCTGTGTAATTTTTTCTCACAAATCTCTTTCAACTACAACTCTTATTTTAGACATTACTTGTGAAAGAAAGCACAACACAATGTCAGTGTGTTTTAGATGTAAAAAGTCTCATTAGTTTTGACAAATTTGTTTCTCTGATAAATTTTATTATCACTATCAGAAGCGCAAAGCCTGAACAACATTGTGTTCAGTCACTGAAAGTTTTTGCTTCCTAAACTACAGACATTTAAGAACCATCGAGTGCTATTGCAATGCTCTGGTCTTGTCCTTCCTTAAAGCCTACCTCTGGCTCTTCCCTCAAGTTTCCTCAGCTAGAGGCACAGCAGCCTCTCTATCTCATGCACAACCAGGACAGAACACTAGGATCTTCCAGGGCCTTTGCTCAATTTGCATCTCCTTGCTCGATGAGTCATTCCAAATACATATGTGTGGGTAAAGTACAGATACAAATATCTGGGTAAAGTACATTCAGGTTTTACAGAAATCACCACCACTACGGATAATGGAGCTTTCAGCTCCCTGCTGCAATACAGGCTGCCTGCAGGGCTGACAGAGCCACCCTCCTAAGCTGGGATTTACACTCCTGCCCTGCTAGGGATTCTCAATCCAAGGGAGCAAGAGAAAGAGTTACATACACAGGTTAGGTTTTAAATCCCTCCTTCTGACAGCATGATGCAGCTGCGTGCTGCAGGCACATATGACAGACATTGGACCCAGGGGAGGATCAGCTCTGAAAAACCTTCCCTGGGAAATTTTTGCTTCTTTTACTCCATTCTCTGCATTTCCTCGAACTCCCAGGATGGGTAATTTTCCTCAGCAAAAACACAGACAAAATGGGGAGGAAAAAGGGAGGAGAAAAATTCGCGGCATTGAGTGGGCAGCTGGGCAGGCATGGTGCGTGTAAGTTTGTTTCACATGAGCCAGGGAAGGGGCCACAGGTTTTGCAAATGCCACAGCCCATAATAGGCTCCATCCAGCCTCTGCCGCGGGGCAGGAACAGACACGTGGGACAGGTTTGCTGTGAGCAAGGCAGGAGAAGAGGGCACAGCACCTGGGAGCTCCCAGGGCAGGTAAAGGCGCTTTCTGCAGGGTTTGTAACCTCTTGTGCAACTAAATCCGTACAAATCGCCAACGCTCCCACAGCACAGCTTTGCTGTTTGCCAACAATGAACACAGAGCAAAACACGAAGTACTTGCACCCCCAACCTTCTCCTTGGTAACCCACCACCTCTGAGCTGGGAGGGGCAGAAAGCAGCTGCTGGGCTGCCTGGGTCATCACCACCTCAGTCCATCAGCTCCTGTATGCCAGGAAGAACTCCCCCTGCATCCCGCTCAGAGCCTTCCCCCCCACCAGCCGGGAAGAACGGCTCTCCTTGGCCACGCATTCCAAACAGCCACAGGGACAGCCACTGGCACTTGCAGCACTGCTATGCCCAAAACAGTGAGGGGTTCTACATTTGCAGTTAGAGTATTCAATTTTTTTTTCACTTTAAAGGCTGAGTTCCTTTTCAGTTTGTGTTTTTTTCCATTTCTATCCGGAATTCAGGTTTATGTAGCCTGTAACCGAACGTGTGAAGGTATGTGAAGGCTCCAAATGCACAATGCAATACTATAATGTAGCTCTTTGTTATGCTAATTATTTCTTCCCAGCTGCTCCTGCAGTGAAAGCCAGCCCGACCTATCAAAGGGGAACAAAACCTCCAGGCAAGCTTTCAGTTGCAAGGTCCCCTTACCTCTGTGCTCGAGGGGCTGCAACTATGCTGGGACCAGTAAACCAAGCCGAGAGGTAAAACAAAACAATTTAATATTGCAGCTCCGCTGTTGCTGGGAACATGAACTAGGAAATAAAAAGTGATACCCTCTTGACAGTCAGGTTGCTATGATTTACATTTTTCTCGCAGGTACCATCCCCCTCCACATGCATCTTCTCAGCACTTCTGTGCAAAGGGGAAAAATGAGGCAGTGTGGGAAAACATCCAGTCAAACCTCAGAAGCTCTGCCGAGATTCTGATTTTTGCACCCACCAGGGTAGGGCTGTGTGATCATGAAGGATTTTTAGTGCACGGGTGTCAGATTCATGACTGCCAGAAAATTCTGGGGTTACATTACTTGAATTAAAATTAAGTTCCCAAATAAGAGTAATTTTTTTTTAAAAAAGGCTTCTTATATTCACAATTAAAAGAATAAAATCATCAGCCTGGTTGTCTTTCCATTATTTATGATGCTATTCAGTTAAAAGACAGCTTGTCGTGTCCCTATGTTTCTAGAGCCTAGAAATATATCTCATTGATAGCACATGGAAATATTCAAAGGGGAAAAAGGAGCTCTGGCAGCTGGAAGGGTGGTACTGGGGTCCACCAGCAGCCTGAGAAGCTCAGAAGCTCACTGGGAATAGGGGGAAAACTTGTTAGCTGAATGCCTTATTTATAATGGTCACTAGTGAAATACCTCAAAAAGCTGACATTACATTGTCATCTTTAAGTCTCAGTATTAGCAAACAGGCACTTCCAATGGGTGGATAAATCCATACAATGAAAATCCGTGTCTCAGCCTGCATGCAGAATAAGGAAAATGATCTGACAGTAGCTTATGCCCTACTCGTATTTTAAGATTTTCTTCATGCCTGTGATGCCTATACAGGTTATTTTGAAGTTTCAGTGTTGGAGCACTCTTTCAATGGAGGTACAGGATTGCAGTAACACTATGTGCCTTACTTCTCACAGCAAAGACAAAATGAGATTTATCATCATGCCAGTTAGTCTGCTGGTAAGCCAGAAACCAATCTGTTACACAGAGGAAGGGGTCAAAGAAGGAATAATGCATATTCAGCCTCCACACGTGAAACATAACCTGCTCAAGATTCAAAAATTAGTCAAATTTTATTTTCACGATAATGATAATTACAATATTAACAGAAATTGGGAAATGCAGGTGGCTTTGGCCATACTTGTTGAGACTCACAGAAGACAAGTTTGAAGAAAACAACATTGAAAGTACATTACACTTAGAATGTAGCAACATTTAGATTTATGTTCCCTGTCTGATGTTTTGTAAGAAAGATAAAGGACAACTGCATTTTAAGCCAAACCCACACTACAGTAGTCAAAGGAATAAATGGCCCCACGGCAGCCATATCACTAAGAGGATGATGAGTCTTGTCAGTGGGACCTACTCACAGACCAAAGTACAGAGGGTTTTGCCCTAAAAAAGCAATGGATGGAGGGGAAAAAATAATTACAAAGGCTTTTAGCATTTGTGAAGGAACAGAGCACAGATTTTACACATACACTGAGAGACACAAACCATTTTGAAGTTGGATAATAAAACTGGATTTGAAAACAATCTGCTGCTCAACATCAGCTCCCACTGGCAGAGGTTTTTCCTGACTAAAAGAGGTAAATACAGACTAGCCAGTCCCACACAATGTGGGGTGGAAGAGAGGGATTGTCTTTCAAAACCTCTTCTGATTAAGAAAATGAGGCAAGGGGAAAAGACAAAACCAGCAATTACCAAAGGTGTGGGTTTTATAGGACCAGGCACAATTTCTCCAAAAATCAATGGCATGGCATCATCTCATGCCAGCTAAGGGTCTCATTGCCCACCACCCAGCTGCAAAAAATCTCTGAAATATCAGCCAGCAAACTGCTAGAGAGCAGTGACACCAGTCATAGCTCTCAAGGGAAAATACCGGATTAGAAATGTAAGGCAGTGAGGGGGTGGTAGAAGGGATGTTGTGGTGACCCTCTGAGCTTGCTGGGTGCAACTGTGACAGCTACAGGCCAGCATCATGCAGGAGACAAGACCACCAGCTACTGACAGTCCCTCACCCTCCTCTGCATGGACCTGAGCCTCTGGTTGTTCCAGGAGGCAGACACAGACCACCATCCAGAAAGATGAGCCTGGTGGGCTATTCCACAGGGAAAGCACCACTGCAGGAGGTAGCAGTAAATGGACTGATCTTGAGCAGACAGACTATTTATCACCCTGCTGCAATCCCAGTATGACAGAATTAATGCTCTCCACAGTAAACTGGAAAATGATGCTGGATTAATTGAGAAGAATTACTAGCCATAGAAAATGAGTTACTTTCCAAATTCAGTATCTCTCTGCTTTGGGGTTTTTGTTGGGGTTTGGGGCTTTCTGCTCATGCATACTTCTGAGTGTACACAGACCACCCATCTGTGGCTCCTCTTCACACTCCCAGCATTCCTCAGCAAGGGGAACTTAAGCAATAAAAGTTAAAACATTTGCCTACCTGGCCTTTCAGCTGGAGCTGGTGAAAAAGCTTTGCATACTCTGCACCACTTCTGCAAAGCCAAAAAACTGAAACTCCGCTTTCCCCAAGGTATGTTCCTTTCCTGGCAGTGATTTAAAGACTAGAGAGAGCAACAGGCCAACTACAGCTCCAAAAGCAATTGCTTTCACATGATTACTGCCCTGGAGTTTTATCTAACCTTCCACACCTGACCCAAGGTCCCTTGGAAAGCCTCTCACCCAGCATAGTAAATATGGCCTGGTCTTAGAGCCACAGCTGCTTTGCTTCATGCTGTCTAAAGCCCAGAAAGTGAAGGTCTCCCCCTAACCCCTCAGGCTGGTTCTTGTTCAGCCCCCTGAGCGCCCGGCTGGCCGGGTACTCCTCGTTTGAGCAGCCTTAAGCTGAGCAGGATTAGCTGCTGCAAAAGCACTCGGCACCCAGCCACGGCTGTGTTTACATTAGAGAAAATGGACCTCACAGAGACAGTTTGCAAACACCACAAGACGAACTTTTGTAAACTCCCTTGGTTTAGTCATCTTTCCCCATCTGTCAGAGAAGTTTAAGTGAGATTGAAAAAACACAGGAAATTACTGTGTATTCCAAGTAGTCGTGACTGAGCGGCTTGGCTGTTACATGGGATGCCTTGTGGAAGATTCGCATCTCCTAACATTTCCAGCAGGATCCTTTGCAACGCTTCCCTGGCTACGATATTTTAGCAGGCTCTGCACACCCTGCCAGGAAAAGCCTCTGGGGTGCTTGATGCAGCTGTGGAAAAGCTCATACCAGTACCGAGGAGCCCAAATGGTGACCTCCAGAAAGCGAGGGCAGCCCCTGTCTTAGAGGTTGCAAAGCAAAGGATGGACAATGTGAAAGGTTAGGTCCCTTTGGGAGGCCTCCATGTGAGAGTTACATTCACTGAATACAACACCAGATGAAATCCTTTACCTCGCAGCAGTTTAAACCTTCCCCTGATGTGACTGACTGGTTTGGGTTTTTGGGGTTTTTTTTTGCGATAAAACTTAAGAAACTTCTTTTGTCAAGGTTCCTGGCATGAGTAAGCAGCCATTGCATTTGCTACACCTCTGTCTACGCCTTTAGCTCAAGAAGGCAATGAAAGGACACAAGTCAAAAGCAGGCTAGAAATTACTTTCACATCTCTGCTTCAGCCATAGCTCTCTAATCACCAGATCACTCCGTAGTGGCAATCCGAGCTACCAGCAGCTGGAAAAGCCATTTAGGTGTGGGGGGTCACAACTGGCACAAGCCTCCAGAGGGACCACAGAGCAGCCAAGATACACTGCACCCTGGTTACTTTGTTTAAATTCTCCTTTAGCTCATGCTGTGGCTCTGAACCAGCCCCCTGCTTCCCCTGCACAAACGCGAAGGGTGGTGGCACCCACCGCAGCCCCCTGGCAGCATGTCATGGTCATCATGGTGGTAGCACACAAAGGGACAGATGGTAGATAAGGGGTGTAAAAAGAGGGTGGAGGGTGTGCAGAAGGATGAAATATGAAAAAAGTCTCTACCACAACTTTGCTTAGGGGCGTAACACCTTCAGGACTGAAAGAAGCACTTCATTTCTTCGGCTCAGGCTGTCTCTGTTTTCCCTGTGGAACCAGCTGCTCTGCTGGCACTGCACATCACTGCCAGCTGAGGCTGTCTGAGTGCTGAGGATGCTTAAGTAACCATGTTAAGCTGTTTCAACAGATTAGCTAATACAGTAAAAATAGTAAAATTTTACCAAAAGTAGTGAGTTTATATGAAGAACAATGATATTATGCCACATGCTTTGAAAAAGAAACACCTTTTTTTAAACTCAAATGAACTGTGCATTTCCAAAGGAAATGTATTACCTGGATCCTGAAGATAAAATGACACTTCTGTTCCTAGCGACAGCAAAACTGATGTGACAACAGAAACGTCTTTTCTGTTGCTGTTTGGCATGTGCTGAAAGGCACAGTACTTTGTAGTCTTACACTCTAGGAGCAAACTGTCTTACTAAGAGAGAAAAACAATCTTCCCAGAGAAGCTCCTCTGTCCAGTTCTTCCTGGCAGATAAGCCAGGATCAAGTCCAGGAGCATTCATTTAGCAGTTATGTGTGGGACATATGGATGAAAGGCGTAAGTATAGTCTTGTAAAATAACTATTTCTTGAAAATTTTTGATACCAGCAAAATATCCTTAGCACTGGAGTGTGCAGTGGCAAAATGGCTTATCAGGCATACAGTCTTCCATAATCTGCCATAAATCAAATCGAATTTAAACCAGGAAGTCCATTCAGTCTAGCCCAGGCTGGAAATCCTATCAAAGTCTATTTTATTTCTGGCAATGGGACAAGGGTGTTTCCACCTCCCTTTTCTAACGTGGAATACCTCTGTCTCTTCTGAGGCCAACAAGATAACTCGGTGGACTCCTGAGTCCAATACATCTACTTTCAGTAATTGCTGTTATTTTGTGAGGCAAGGTCCAGAGAAAGGCATAAAACCCCACTTATCCATAGGCCAACTTTCATTAGATGGCATTCCTCCCTTACAGACGCTGATGACAATAAGACTGTCCAGAGCTGTAACAGGTTAATTTCCACATGTCCCTGGAACTAAAGAAACCATCAGAGAGGCCTGAGTAGACAAAGATCTGCTGATCCATCACTTCAGCTGTGCAAATTCAACTGAGAAGCCTCTGCAACAGGTTATGTGTGCAGGCTTGTTCTGGAACACCAAGGAGCCCTTTAGGGTCAAGAAGCTTTCAGCCCCCCCAAAAGTGTTAGCTGATTTGTGGTTTGGGCAGCATTTGGCCAGGTGTTTTCCTTGGCTGTATGTGCACATCTACAGAGAATCTGTTGCTTCTCAGTGCACCTTCAGACTGTCCTAAATGCTCCCAAAACCCTGGCAAGGCTGAGCTCCTCACAGACCCAGCCTGAGGTGCACAGTCAACAGCTGTGTAACCTCTGAAGCGGGAAGCAGTTTGATTAAATGGCGTCTTCTTGGGTGAGGCCTCGAGGAGAACAGAGGGGAAAGGACCCAGTAGCCATTAGAGATGTAAAATTAAAATGAATTTTGTTCATTTTAATAAATATATATCAAGGAAATTTCACTTTACTACAACAACACATTAGTATACAAGCATCTAATATTTAAGCTTAAAACATCAAGCGTTTATCAAATATTGGAAAAGAGCAGACATTACTAGACTATCTGGATATAACACAAGAAAAATCAGGTTTTTTAAAAAATTGGTCCTTGTGGACAAATGTCTAAGTGATGATCCTACTCATACACTGTATGAATGAGATCTATATTTAATATTATTATTATTAATAAAAAAAGCTTCTTTCTTGGAGAAATCAGGTGGGACTTGTACTTTCTTTACTTGTCATTTTTCACAATGATAACCCTTACAAACATATCAGTTTAAACTCACCTGACTTCATAAAGGTTATCATTGATGTATATCCTGCTGTGTTTGTGGTCACCTTGGCTGGGGGAGGCTTTTTCCTGTGACCACGGGGCTTTCTGAGAAAGACCATACAGTTTGCAAACGTATTTTTCTACCCAAAATAACCATGGCCCTGGAGGACTCCAGCTGAACCCATGAAACCCAAAGCAGGAGGTCTCAGACCCAGAGACCTGTCTGACTTCAGTGCCCAGCCTGGGGCTGTGTCCCCCTGGGGACATTCCTGCCCTGCACTGAGCTGGCCGCTCCCCCAGCAGAGGTGACTTTCACCCTTTGGGCAAGAAGCAAGCAGAGATGTCACTTGAGTGCAAGATGCTGTGGGAACAGGCAGCTATTTATGAGTCAGCTGTGGCCTGATGTGGCTATTTTCCTGAGCACATCCTGCCAGTTTTTATGGGGACTGTGGGAACTAATTAATTTGGTGGATCTAAGACTCACTCTTGGTCCAACCCCAACTAATGTCTTCTGGGCATTTTACACAGCACACTTTTGCAATCAATCTACCTAGGGATGATGAAATGTTGTCCTCAGCCACTGAAATCTCAGCTCATTTCTCCAAAATGTTCTTTTTTAAAATTAAACCCCTTACATTCATTCAGATAAAACTGTGTTTATCGCCACATTATTAATTAACATTGTGCTTTTTGCCTTCTTGTCTTTTTTTAAATCAACAGCAAAAGTCATAGAAAACTCCCGCATGCTTTTGCAATCAAAAAGAGAGAAATTATGTGAAACAGAATAAAGTATAAAACATGCCACTGGTTCATGAACTTCATTATACGAAGAAGAAAAAAAAGAGCCCCAGCAACAGACAGTTGCCATAGAAACACTCAAGCATCGAATGCTTGTTTACAAGAGACATCTCTCTATTGTTTCTTAAATCCCTTCCTAAGGATGGCAAATCAAAAAGCAATTGAGCATCAAAAAGGAAGAACAGAGATGTTTGAATAGGAAGTTGAACTCAGTACTTCAAAGGTTAAAGGTTTCTAATAATATTGATCCACCCTGTGGGTTTCTTTTTTAATCTCTGTTTAGGTTAAATCCCTGCTGTATCAGATTCATACTTAATTTTCACGCTGGCAAAAATTAAGACAAAAAGTAAGGCACCAAAAAAAAACCTGCCCTGTGTAACAACAAGCCTCATTAGTTATTACAGCCGAGGTGAAAACATGCAAGTACTTGAGCTGCATGTTTGATTCTGATTAAGATTCCATAAACAGGTTATTTCTTTATGCTATGTCCTATTTTGTCAGTTGAACAAGACACTGAATACAGGAATTCAAGAGTATCAGTACAAAACGTAAGGATGGTTTATTCCCAATCCATGAAGACAGTCCTTTGTCAGAACGAATACTGAGTTACAAGGAGCCCATCATCCTTGCTGGTAGCATCAATTTGTTTACCAGACTTCTAATTCCTTGGTAAACATAATGGAGGTTCTTCTTAATTAATGGCAGACTTCTTGGGGGCGGGGATATGTAAAACGATATGTTTTCCCCATCTGGCTGATTGGCATTTTCAGCAACGAAAGCTCCACCATGGCTGCACAGACTGCAGTGCTCAGCAGTAATGCAACCGTGTTCTTTCTGAAGTCTCCACGTTTATAAATAGCGGCTGATGCGGATGGCAGAGACACTTTACGCAATCTGCTCTCCAGTCTTTTAGGTCTACACGTCATGTTTGTGGCATGATTGTACCATTCGTAGAAAACTATAAAAAATCCGTTCAAAATAAAAATCTGATAGAGAAAGAACATGCTGTGCATGCTTCAATAGAGCAAGAAAGATGCCTCATATTTTACTTCCTTTGTTGCAGCAGATTTTATTACTTGGTAAAGATTCCTTTTTCCTTAAGGATTTTTTCCAAGACTCACTTATGTTGCTCTTGTCATTACATCCAGTCTCAAAATAGTCATAAAATTTGCCTTTACATTCAAGAGCATGGGTGCCTCTTACAGGTTCACAGTTTAGGGCGATGCTCTCTCGCTCAGGTTCATTACCTCCTTTCTCATCATTAAATTTTGCCTTTTCCTGATTACTGTGAGACCTGCCATTAGTGATGAATATTTCATTAGCAGGTATCTGGTCATCACTTCTGTAAGAAGGTGCACTGCCAACTTCATAATCCACCTGCTGGGAACAGCTTGGCAAAGAAATGGGAGGGGAGGAGGAGGAGGAAGAGGAGGAGGAGGAGGAAGAAGAGGAATTACTTTCTGTGCTAGCATTAACTGAGTAGGGTAGATTTAAATAGTGGCTGCCACATTCTGGATAGAAGCAGCACATGTGGAGCTTCTCGTACTCCTCCTTTGCCATCCGGAGGCGTTTTCTGTAGGGACAGTCCTGAGGCACAAACCACTCTTGCGGGGAGGTGCCACTGAAGGAGCAGGCGGAGAAGCACCAGTTGTTCTGCATGATGATTTCTCCGTGGATTCTCTTCATGAGATTGTTGATGAGGACGGATCTCCGCAGGTAGACTTCAGGATCATCGATGAATTTCAGCTTTTCCAAAGACATGTAAAGAATATGGGCCCGCTCCTCAAACACAGAGATTGTCTGAAAACGCAAAAAACACAAGATATGGAACTGAAGGCAACCGGTTTTGTTCCAGACAAGGAGAAAGGAAATAAAGCAAAGTATTCCCTCTGTGTCACTACTTTTCTGTTCTTTTTCTGAGGCATCTAAAACTGGCTTTTCATTTTGCACATCCATGTAGCTGGGAACCTGCTTTTTCTTGGTCAGAGCATTCCCCCATGTTTAGGGGGTAAGCAGCTGAGCTTAGGAGGTAAGTAGCTGAGCATTACACCACAGAGGCAATTGCAGGGCATAAATCCAAGGTGGGAGAGGGAAATCCAGACGCACACATCTGGCTCTTTAATTACATTTGGGATTAGAACATAAAATTGTTGTGCAGTTTTGCTCCAGCGATGGCTAGGGGGGCTTTTTGTTGCAAATGGACCCAATCCCATCATCCCCTGTGGGGCTTCTACAGAGCTCTGAAGCCGAGCAAGGGACCTTCCTGCAGCGTCAAGGTTTGCAAGAGGCAGCCAGCAGCCATCGCCTCACACAGCAAGTGTTGGAGCATTTCATCTGCTGCCAGTGCAAGAGGCCCTCCAGCGAGGAGGTCTCCATTTGCCAGGCTCTTACACTGCTCTTGTGCACAGAAGTGCATGCAGGGAGGGAGGCAGGGAGAAACCCATCTCAAAGCATCCCAGCATCTGGAGAGCAGCTGTTGGCCTGCGTCCTACGCCCTGTGCTCTACAGGACCGGTGGGAACGCAGATAGGCAGGGACAAGGTCAGGAAACGAAGAGAGGATAGGGATTTGCAGAAATCCTGGCTCAACGCCCACAGATTTGTTCTCCCTTCCATGGTCCTTCCCGGACTCCCTTTCTCAGCACTGGCAGCACGAGCAGGTTACTGGCCCTGGGAGGCCCCGGATCCTACACTGTAATCGCTACCCTGGGAATCAAAATAAGAGAGGGGGCAACGCATGCTACTGTAAGCACTATTAACTAATTTTCATTTTTAGTAAGAATTTGGTTTGCGTAGGAGGAGAGCAGCACAGCACAAAGAGAGACTGCTCTAAATCCCCCCATCTGTGGCTTGATCATTCTTCCCTTTCCCACATGGTTACAGCATTTTTGCAGAGTGGAAGTCGTAGCTATGAGGACTGAAAGAGCTTAAAGCACAGCTGCTTTTCACATCCATTCAGCTCTCCTCAGCCCTCTAGCTCTTTCCACAGCCTGGTCATGTCTGCGAGGCTTAGAAGCAGCACAGTGCCTCATAAAAACAAAAATTGGCCATAATTTCATACAAGTTCACAGCTGAAGCTCTTTGTTAGAGAGAGTAATTTTCTATAATAAATGACTCATTTTAAATTATATAGGTTCATTTGCGTCCTTTATACCTGCTGCAGCAACAGTCAGTGAAGCCATAAAAGCCTGGAGCAAACCAGTAAGCCTTGAAGTGGGATTCTCCTGGAGATATGTCCTGGAGGGACACCAGTAGGAACAAGTTGTCAAAGGCTTCCTTCTACACATTTGCCAGCAGCCCTCTGGAGAGAGGCTCCAGGCCCTACCATCATATCCTCTATGGGACAAGTAATCTCAGAATATAATTCTTTACTGGGCAGCAGAGGTATAAACATGAAAGAAATTCAAGGAAACGTGGTGAGAAACCTCCCTCTGCCAGAGCTCAGTGCTGCAAAGTAGAAAATGTATTTTGGCTGAACAGAAGAAATTGGTGACCCAGGGTTTCTGACACGATACACCTCTACAAACAACAGCACGAAACGGTGGCTGGGTCTCACCAACACCTCTACAACTTCTTTTTACTGCTGTTAGAAAAGACTAAATAACTATTCCCCCTCCCCCTCTTTTTAAGGAAATTAATCACTGATACAAAAATCCAACAATCTTGTAAAAAAAAAACCTGGCTGAAAACTGGGAGAGTGATGTGACATGTGTGAGACATGCTCACAAACCAGAGCACATTTTTCAACACCCTTGGTGCTGTTTATTCACTGCTCTGGCAGCAGACTGGATACCTTCTGAAATTAACAGCAGGACAGTTTTTCACCTTCCTGGTCCAGGTACTTATTTCCAGACAACTCTATTTGTAGCTGAAAATTCCTTCAGCTACTCTAAGGTGCTTGGGAACTGAGCTTGGCATTACTGCTTGCTTCCCCTGCACAGAAATCCCTCCCTCCCCCACTGCCAAGAGAACATGGGTAGCACTGGACCTCCATGGGCCAGGTAGGATTCAACAAGGTAAGGACGGCATCTCAAGGCATGAGCTACCCTTAAGCACTTCACCCCAGGCATTCAGTTCCATACAGAACTGAGCCCTTAATGAAGAGGAGCATGAAATCTCACAAAAAAAGTCAGATTTCAATTTATGTATTCACTGGCCTGGGAAACGTTTGCTCTAATCTCTCCCCTGACAACTTTCATTTAAAAAAAAATCTTTCATTTAGTACTCCATTCTTTGGGAGTTACTAGCTTTTTAATAAACACGATTAAATACTGAAGGAACTTGTACTCGCTTTCCAAGTCATTCTGGTTTTTTAGAGCATCTGTAACCCGTGTGGGGTATATGGAACCTCTTACTATTTTCTCCCCCGGAAAAAAAGTTTTATATGAGTGGGAAATCTTTTACTTATGTTCTTCCTTTCTGCTGTTCAAATGCTGCTACGGAGCTGTTTCTGTAAGCATGACATGAACTAGCTCAGAACAAAATAATCTGAAAAAAAAAGTTATTCTCAGCATTTCCATTTACAGTTGTTATAAATGCAGAAACGCCTTTGCTTCTTTTGCAATTGATGACAATACAACAATAAATGTGAAGAAGTGACAACTGTTTGTTTCTGAGCAAACAGCTGGATCATTCTCCTAATTTCAGCAGAGTATTCGAGCCTTCTGGAAATGGGTCAATCGAGTGTTACTAAGCATCTGAAACTCAGAGTAAAAATAATGACTATTAGAAAACATACTTTATGTGTACAGCTGCTGAGTGGTGGATGAAAATCCTCTTCTTCCACATATTTCCTTTTAAAGTATGTGATCTTGGATGTTGTTACAGGATTTGAAATTCCCCTGTAATGCGATCCTGTGGGTAATAAATCAGATATGACAAATGACATGCGGTTTGCCGGAGGTTCTCCAAACAAAATACTTTTCATTTCCCTTCGCGCTACAGGAGAACTCCGCCGCATATTTTCGCATCTATTGGCGGCGATCAGAGACAAACCCTCTCCTGACGAGCGCGCAGCCCGGGGCCGGTGCGAGCGGGGCGCCGGGGCCGCCGCAGGGCGCTCGGGGCCGGACAACTTTCCCCCGGAGCCGCTGCCCAGCGCCACGGCACCGGCGGCCCCCGCGCACCTGCGGCCCCGCTGGCCGCCGCAGACCCCCGCCCTCCGCCCGCCCCGCTCCGCTCGGCTCGGCTCGGCTCGGCTGGGGACAGCGCCCGGTCCCCGCGGACAGCGCCCGGTCCCCCCGCGGCGGAGCGGAGCGGAGCGGAGCGCTGCTGGGTGCGGTGCCTACCTGCGGCGGGGGGCCCGGGGGCCGGCGGGGCCGGGGCCGGCGGGGCGGCGGGGCCGGGGCGGCCGCAGCAGGGCGGCTCCCAGAGGGCGCGGTAGGCGGCGAGGTCGGCGGCTCCCTCGGCGGCGATGGGGCGGCCCAGCCGCTGCATGGGCAGCACCAGGGTCATCGCGGGCGCCGGCACCTGGAAGCGAAGCAGCGCGGTCAGCGCCCGCCGCCCTCACCTGCCCCCCGCCCCGCCGCCTTCCGCCCCCCGCGGCCCCCAGCAGCCAGACCTCTGCGCACACGGATATTAAAAACATGCGCTTATCGAGCTCAGACACACGTTTGGGGTTTTTTTCCCCTCCCCTTCTTATGGCAGGAAAAAGAGGGGAGCCCTCTCCCACAAAGGGCGCGGGGTCCCCGGCACCGGGAGTTGGTGCGCCCTGCCCCCAGGCCGCCCCCGGCCCCGCTCCCGCCGCCCCCCGGCCGCGCTCCCGCTGCCCCCGCCGCCCCTTCCCGGCCCCGGCGGCGCTCACACACCGGCACGGATCCGCTCACTGGCTGCCCATTTCCTCCCGGCGGCGGTGGCACGGCGCGCTCGGCACCGGCGGGGTGCGAGTCTGCCCGTCTGGGTGCGTGTGTCTGCGGTGCGTGTGTGTGTGTGTATGAGAGAGAGAGAGAGAGCGCGCCCAGCAGTCCGGGATCGCGTTCCTTTCTTCTTTCTTCCCTCGCAAACGACACAGACAGCGGAGACTTAGGTAGTTGTTTCCACTAGCCCCGATCGGACTGAACTGGATCTGCCTCCAGTCAAAACACTGCGAGACTAAGACAGAAAATTGGCTCCGGTTTCACGCCGTGAGTTGCGGTCCCACCGGAGCCAAGCACAACATCGGCGGAGCGGGCGGAATATTAAGCAGGAGCGGGGACTCCGGGGCCAGCGCCGGGCTGCGAGCTGCCTCCTGCCGCGCCAGCGGGCGGGAGGGGAAGGGAGCAGGGGGGGAAGGCGGCAAACTTTCTGCGAGGGGCGAGGGATGAGTTCATAGTCACCTACTTCTTGGCAGAGGAGCGCGGAACAATGCGCCCAGACACGGCCCGGCCCCTCCCTCTCCTTCCTCCTCCTCTCTCTAAGAAAGCGGGATGTAGTTTCCCCTCGGCGCAGCCCTCCCGGAGGAAGACGACGGCCCGAGCAGGCGACGGGAAGGAGGGGCTGCAGGTGGGCAGGTGGAATTTCAGCAATTGTTTGTGTTAGCAGCTGAGCGCTCTCGAACAAGAGGAAAAAATAAACCGCAGCAGAAGAGGGAGGAAAAATAAATCGTTCACATCTGCCAGTTGTTTTCTTAAATCCTAGCACAAGGCTGCTACTTTACTAAGAAACGGCTTCCAGCGTGCACTGTCTGTGTCTTGGATGCCTGCGTGCATGGATCTGCCCTGCCTCCTCACCGGGGCAAAAACGGGAGCTGAAGGGACAGGCAGCTGAGCTCCCCAAGCAGTTTGCCTCAGTAAAGGCCACCAGCCTCACTGCACTCAGACTGACAGGTGCCTAAACCCTTTCCTCAGAGCCAGTTTGCTGCTAATGCACTGCATATATGCCTCAGTCACATTTTTGCAGTAGCCCCTTAATGCCACCTTGCTTGCTTGTTATTTCTTGGATCAAGAAACGACACAGGGAATGGCAAGCCACTGGACCGCCTGTTGAAAGTTATCCCTGACATGGACAGGGTATATTATTTATTCCCCACACCTTTTCTTACCAGTTGAGTACCAACATGTGGAAGGAGTGGTCAAAACAAGTGAGTCAGTCTGCTGACCTAACAGCAGGGCCAAGAAGTGGCCCAAGGACCAGCTAAAAAGTCATATATTTTGTGTCTGAAAAGATTACACCACCATTAGAAAGCAGCAATGGACTCTTCTCATTAATCCGCATGGAGGAATCATTCACAGGGGCACATCAATCTTCTCACACTGGCAAGATGTCAACACTCAGTGTTTGTCCTGAGAGAATAAAGGTTGGAAGAAACTCACTGCTTCTTCTGGAAGTCAGGATTTCTTTGCTCGTAATGAATTCAGCATCTCTTTGTGAATTTATTTTTTTTTAATGAGAATCGGAGATTTCAAGTCCGCATCTTTTTCTTACCATATTTCATCACAAATAGGTCTTTCTAAGCTCAAGCAGAAACATACAGGAAGGAAGGAAGGAAGCATTGGGATGCCTTCTGCACAGTGCTGCTAATTTATCTTGAAAAACTGAGTTCTCTGGACAGCCACGAAAGTAAATGAACTGTTTCTGCTATTTACAACATGCAAAATTAATAGAGGCAGGCCAGTTCACTTCCATAAACAGCTACTGTCCATGCACATCCTCCATGTTTCCAAGCTGTAAAAAAACAAGGCATAAATAATATAGCTTCCCTGGGAGAAAAAAAAAAACAACAATCACCAGAAAACCAGAGCCCCAAACGACGCTTGTAGGTCTCAGCATGTGTTACAAAGATTTAGAGGTGGCTCTCAGCTACAGAATAAGTCCCATTTTGTAGCAGAGGAATTGCTTCAGCATACAGAAGCTGAGAACCAGGCTTTTAAAAGGGCTCGTGACTCTGGGCGTGCTGTTTGTTCCCCTTGGATGTTCAGAAGCGCTGATTTCCAGCTGCCGCGAGTGAGTGGGAAGAGAGCTGCAAGCACCCAGCACGTGGGAAAAGTCGGCCTCCTTGAAGGCAGAGTTGGACACGGCAGAACTGTAAGCCAGTGTTTACTGAGGAAGCGCTGCTGGACCCAGCTCCACAAACAGGACCTCTGGCATTGCTCCTGAAGAGCCAGCCTACTGTTTTTCCCCATTAAGGGTGGCAAAATCCATTCCTGAGTATCTTGCCAGAAGTCACACAGAAAATCAGTGTCAGCGCCAGAAATAGAACCAGATCTCATCGTCCTCCAGCCGTAAGCCCGACCCATTTATATTACATTATCTTATGCAATGGAGGGATTTCATCCAAAATCCCGTTGGTTTCAATGAGACTTTGCAGAACAGCACACACATTGTTACATTTCCATCAGCGCCTCTGGAAATAAAGGATGAAAGATGTACATTTGAGCATACAATACATTTACTATACAAAATTACAGCAAAAGGTTGACACTTAGGGCTGGATTCAATTTTGAAAAATCCATTTGGGAGCCTTGTGTGGGCTTCAGTGGCATGGAAGCCAGGCACAGTTTTTTATTGAACCCAGCCCTCCATCCTTAGGCTACCACAATTTTTCCATTTTGTCAGCCAAATGCATTCAGTGTGAGGACACCCTGAGGCATCTACAGCAGCCTGAAGGTTAAAATGTCAAACTTTTTCCGTATGCAGTTTCACACAGTAAGACTGCTATACATTGCCACGCTACTCCATTTGCTGGGGTTTTCACTCCCTATTCCTCCAGAGCCATTATGATGTTAATGAGAGAACTGTAATGATGCCATTCACATTATAACAAGCCTGATGCGATGTCAGAGAAAGGGGCTTTTTATACAGTTCCAGAATGCCTCTAAAAACCCAAACTTAAATATAAAATGCCCATGACTATCAACGTGCAAATCTCACCGAGACCAATAAAACCAAGGGAATAGACTTAAGGTGGCTATTTCTTATTTAACCCCTGGGTTTGTACCCAGGTACTGCAGCAGGTTCAGTGTTTATCCTATAGCATGGAGCATTTTCCATTGCATAACATGACTTGAGGACAGTAGAGCGTTTCTTAGCTGTGCCATGCCGTTGTTAACATGTGGGTTGCAGTGCTTAGAAAACAAAATTGCCATCATTTTGGTAGCTGTTACCTTTCTGGCATTTTAGAAAATTTACAATGCAGAAGCAATCAGGAATCCCACTGCACACAGGCTGTGCAGACCCTCCGTCTGAGGAAGCAATGACAGCTGGCAAGAGGAAGGGGAAAGGCACAAACACATTCCCAGACTGATGTACCTCCCTGGAAAACAGCCCCCCCGACTGTATCACCTGTAAACTATTCCAGGCTAACCTCGTTGTAAGCTATCTGCTCTTTATGGTTGATGCAACAAAGTTTGGTGTTGCCAGCTTAGCTGAGGGAGGCAGGACATCCTGTGGACAAGAGCGTCATGGAAAAGGGCATAAAGGCTCCCGTGGGAGCAGCAGATAAAGGCATGAGGACGCCAGCATCACTGGCAAAGAGGGCAGAGCCATGCTGTAGAGACAATGGTGGAGTGATGACAGCTATGGCAGAACTGTGACGACCTCACATGGGAAAATAAAAGACTAGATGGAGGCAAATAGGGAGGACAGGCAGGAGGCAGCTTGGCTCTGACCACAGCAGCGGACAGGGAAGAGGATGTTGGGAGCTTGTGTTTAAATAGATCAAACTGGCTGCTATGTCACAGGTTCAAGGAGGAGGAAGTTACAAACAGAGATGGGAGATAATGAGGGCTTTGATTAAAATGTTTATTGTTTGGATAGATATGCATGGAGTTGGAGTAACATTATGAATGAAGCAGTGGAAACACTGGGGACACCTAATCGCAGCACACTGGGGCAGCCCAGTCACAGGAAATGAAAGCAAAGGATCAAAGACAACCTCTGCACTCAGGGCTCTGGAGGCAAGCTGAGCAGCAAGGCTACAAGAAGTGGAAAAGCTTCTAGAATTGGCCATGATGGATTTAAAATGAAAATTGGACTTCCAAGAGACAACTCCTGGTTGGGAGCAGACAGGGAGACTTCTTTCTTCTCTTGTGGATATAAGATAGCTGAGGAGAACTGCATCGTGCCAGTGCAGAGCAGTGCCTGGTCTGTGGTGAGGGACATGGTGACCACAAGCCAGAGTCATCAGGGAGGCAGCGGGGGAAGAGGGAAATGAGGACAGGTGCAGCGAGATGGTGTGGGCCGCAGGCAACGATGATTTTCTGTTTCTTCAGCTGCACCTCTACCAGAAATGTATATAACACCATCCAACAGAAGCAGGATCCAAGGGCAAAATGAAAGGGTTAAAGCTGCCTGGAATAACTAGACTGCTAGAACAATAGGTCTGTGTGCCAACAGGGTCAATTCAGCTTTTCATCCTTCGGAGGTATAGATAAACTATAGGCCTGCCAAGTCTAGTGTTTTTCCCTGTATTTCTTGGCCCTTACTTCAGGAAATTTCAAGGAATCCACTGTTTTTCGGGGGTTTTTTTTTGCTTTGTTCTCCCCCCCCTTCTTTTTCTAGAGCTGGACTTACTGTTTGGTGGAAAAGGAATTAACTTGAAATCAGGAATTGATTTCTGTGTCAAGATACAGCCCTTCCATGGAAGTTTTTCAAAGGTATCTTCATTCAACTTCCACCCTAATTTAGATTATACCACTCCAGATGCTTAAGTGTCTCTTTCTCAAAACAGCATTCAGAGCAAATATTTCTTTAACTTTTGTAATTCCCACATGCTAATTTTTTTTCTTTACATACTTTTCACTTGAATTGTTCCCAGAAAGGGTTTATGGAGTTACTCTGGACCAGTATGTCAGAGTCCCCTGGGTTTAAGTGAAAAAAAAGATTTAAAAGAAAATCTCCTTTTGGGTTCTTAACACTTGTGCTTTCTCCTGCTTCTGGTTTCTATGAGGTAGAACTAGAGAAAGTTTCTGTTCTGACAGAAAAGATGTTTCCTCTCTTATTTCTTTGCAGGTATATGTCACCTATCAGAGCTCTTGGTAGCCAATATGCAATGAACTCTTAAATGATGGCTCTAACAATTAAAGTTTGCCCCAGAATTTATGCAAATGTATGAAAATGCAAGCAAAAATTGCAATTTATGTTGCCAGAGGGCTCTGGCAGATATGAGAAAAGGTGCCATCCCATTTACTGCAGCCACCTCCCTAAGGCTGCTTTGCCTGCCCGGTCTGGGAGAACAATAAAGCCCCATGGTATTCATTTCAGTAAGCATAAATATTTTTTCCAGTGTTCTCAGCCAAAATGTCTCATATGCTCTCTGCCTCCACCCCTCTGGTGGCTGCCTGGCCTTGCTCGACATAAAAATCTCTGTCCAGGATCCGCTTAGCTCAGTGGGGGTTTAGTTTGCAAAACACTTCAGTATCCTGAGGGCAAAAGGTGCTCCTCTTGCTGCAAACTGTAACCGACAGCATTTCTGATTAGTTAACCTTTGAGAGGGGTTTTAGCACTGAATAGGTGCTCAGTGTTATTACTGGGACTGAAGTCAGAGAGAAAAAGGAGTCCCGGTGGTCAGGCGGGGCTGAGAAAAAGCAAAGCCCTGCTGTTACTTAAGGAGACTTCCCAAATCACCAGGCAGTTCCATCACTCGCTCTGGAAGAGAGGTACCAATTAAAAGCGCTTCCCCACTTAACTTTCACTCCGGTGCACAGCACATGCATGTCACTGGCACCATAAATGAGATGGTTTATGGAGTTAATTATATTGCACTCTTCACTTTTTGTCTGCTGAAGAAAGTAAACAAAACAAACACAAAAGTGTTTTGGAACAAAGAGCGAGTTGTCTCCCACTTTGCTGTGTGCTACTTTCCATGAAGAATGAGAGCTATTATTATTCTTTTACAAGTTTCCTTCTAAGGGAAATAAACACCAAAGGTAGGATTCCAAGGAAATGACTCACAAATATTGGCAACAGGCTCTGAAAATTGGATCCAGTCCTCGCAAAAGCCTTTAGCAGAATACTAAACCCTCTTATTGCAAAATAAACTTTTCCCAGATGAGCTCCACATCAGCTCTGCGAGTGTGTGTGTGTGTGTGTGTGTGTGTGTGTTAGCACTCGGAGACAGGAACAGAACCCATTTCTCACATCTCCCCTTCTTCCCTCTGGGGCACCGCTGCTGATGCCATTTTTAGCTGGAAGCTGGAAATCTTTAATAACTGACTGAGTCATCCTCGGGAGAGGGAGGGAAAGGGATGTGCCTCACCTTGCCGAGCTGCAGGCTGCCCGCCGGCCGGCCCCACCCAGAGACCCCCGGCAGAGAGCGTCGGGCAGACGATCTCCTACAAGCCCATCTACAAGAACTGGCAGGAACCTTTATCCTGCAGCTGTAAAATGAAGGGCAGAGCAGAGAAGGGATTTTTTTTTTTCCCAATCCCCTGACATTGCATCGAATTCAGCAGGGCAAGATCAGCCTCTAATAATCTGTTTTCAGTCACTGAGTTAGCCTTCCAGATGCGCAGAAGGTAACCATGCACCGTGACTCATATTTTATTTCTTAATCAGGAATCCCAGGAACCAGGAATGCAGACACTGAAAAATCAGACAGCTGAGCAAAATCAGTGCGGCAGGATTACCATCTGCAAACAGAACAATCTACTTTGCATATTTATTTCTCAGCTGTTTAAAATTTTGAATCATAAATGCATATTCTGTGTCACTTGTAATGCATACACTCTAAATCGCTCGCCCTAGCTCATGTTGGTTTGGGGGGTTTGTTTGTTTGTTTTGTTTTTGACGATTTCAATCTGGTTAGACAAGAGCGACAGAAATTGCAAACCTTACACAGAATTCCTTTGTTGCTTGGTTCTACTTAGACAAGCCTATTAAATGAAAGAAGCTGGTCCTCTCATTCATTTCCTTTGCAAATTCCTATTTAACCGCTCCAAATCGAGATGAAACAAACGGTGATGCTGGTCCAGAGTCAGATTTTTTTTTTCAGCAAGTCCCTTTACAGCATGCCTGAAAGCAACTGGCAGCCAAGTACCTACTTAAGACTCTAAAGGTTGCATTAGTGGAAGTTCTGCGTCTGGTTCAAGGCATTGCCAGGTAGTTTCTAAAGCCTGTAATTCACTAAGTATCCAACAGACACAGCTTCCAACAGGACCTCTAAGTAAGGAGCGATGTTTATATAGACTGTCTGAGACATTGGAATTGTGCTGAACTCCAGCCATCGCTCAGCCAGTTATAACCAGCTGTCAGGGTTGGGAAGGAAACCAGGATAAACCAGTGTGGTGTCGCCTTCCTGAATCTGCTGGCAGGGTGGCACAGCAGGCTGGGAGGTAGGAGCTGCTCGGACCCCACCTCACTGCAGTGCTAGTGGGTGAATTTTAATATTCATCATTGCAAGGCTGCTCATTTTAGTGACAGAAAGGAGGGATCAGCTGGGAAGTGGCGGCTGCTGCAGGGAAGGCAGTGCAGAGGGATAAAGCCAAGCACATGATAGAAAACATTTAGAGATCTACAAGTCAAAAACCACTGTAATCACTTTGGCTACCCCCTTTCTCAGCCTTTTGTTGTGCTCAGCTTTTTTCCGCTTTCCGGAATCCTCCTGAAGCAGCCAGAGCAGCCACAGCCACAAGAGACCGGCCACGATCCAATCCTTCTCAGGCACCACTGCTTCTACCCCTCTGTGTTCTGTTTTTCCCTGGACAAGGGAAAACAGCCCTGATCGTCTGCCTGGGTCGAGGCATCTGCAGGGAGCACCTTCCAGGAATGACTCTCACCCATTTTGTAAAGATTAGGCATAATAAGTTTAGTTGCAGGATAAAAATCTCCCGGCCACAACAGTGTGGCACGACTGCAGTGAGGAGCTGAAAAGGAAAGAGAATGGAGAGAGCCCACCTTGCTGTGGGACATGGGGAGGTTGATTTAAAAGCACATTTGAAAATGTTTTCATTCCAGAGTTAATACCTGCAATGCCCATAAAATGACGTTGAAAAAGAGAGATGTCTAAATAATGAAAATATTATAAAATTATGATACCAGTGCAGTTGAGTATCCATGTTTTATGCACAATGTAGCTCATGAGGTAACCAGGCAGCACACATGACCTGTAACCAGCAGGAGACGCTTTTGGCAGGGATGGATTAGTCACTCACCCCTGTGCTCCGGTGACATCTCCTCAGAGAAAGGCTTTCTGGGGTAGCCTCACAAGTCACAGTGTTAAGAGAACATACAAAATTTTGATGCAGAACTTCATATTTGGCTGAATTTTCTTTTTGTTTTTTTTTTAGAATTCCAGCTTTTGGATCAATTCTTACTTACATGACTTTGCCCATTGATTTCTCAGTCTCCTTGCCAGTGTCCCTATTTTCAGACTTCAACTTTTACGACCTACAAGAACAAGCAAAAAAAGATCAATTTAATCAAAATTTAAAAAGCTTTATGTTTCAATTTGCAATGGAGACCCAAAAATACTAAGTTTTTTTTAAAAATCAAGCATTTTAAATTCAGTTTTCATTTTAAGTCCAATCTATTGATTTAATTGCTGAGGGAAAAGTAATCTCTAAATATTTATATCATATGAAATAATTATGCAACCACTGTCCTTGGACGGAAAATATTCTGCTAAGATCTGCATTCAATTATTTAGCTGGTGCTACATAAAGTGATTATTCCTTTTACTTGAGCAGTAGCTTAAAAAAACTTTAAGTTGTTCTGAGAATTAATTTTCAATTAGAGAACTGTTTTGAGGCATGTGTCCTCATGGAGGCTGGGAATCACAGCTCTCTGATCCGCACCAGAGGTTCTTCCCCCAGCACTCGCAGCTGATCTTTGTTAACACTTCATTTTTCAGGAATCCTTCTACTGCCGTGAGCAGGGACTGTTTTAAGGACAGTGCAGTCTGATGTGGATGACACTCCCAGGGACCAGGAAGGACCAGGTGTCCTGGCAGAGTCTCCAGTGCATGGCCTGGGCAGGAAGTGCAGATCCAGGTGTGTGTGGAGAAGGGGAACACATTGGGTGTGCTCCAGCTGCAGCAACCCAGCTCCCTGCAGGAAATTCCCCCTGCTCTACACGGGTGAAAGGAGCACAGGAAACCAAGTGCTGGACCCCGCTCTGATGGAGAGAATTTACTTTCCTCTGTCCCAGAGCTGAGCAGTCTCCAAAGTCCAGAAAGGAAGACAGTGTTATGTGTGGGAGGGGCAGCATTTTCAGAGCAGGATCTGGTGCAATGGCAATTACCCAAGGCTGTTCCTGCTTGCTTGCTCCAAAACCTCCTCACAGCTCCTGCACAGCTGTGTCAACCCTCTTGTTTATCCAAATGGTGTGTCCTGGACTATATCTGAGCTCCAGGGACTGGGAGCTGCCTGAGCTAAGTCCTGTGAAGTTTTCTCACTGCTGTGAGTAATGGCTAGGGACAGGCAACTGCTTTGGTTTAAACAAACCTGTGCAGCAACACTCATGGTTTCTATGAAATTAACTACTCCCCGAATGTAAAACAAAACAAAACAAAAGACAGGAAAAAGAAGATATGGGGCAGCAGTTGTGTTTTCCTTTATATTTTCAAGGTTTGTACAGTATATTGATATTCACTCCAGTGTCCATATCCATGTTCACCTACATCTACAGCAGCAGCAGCCAAGGCACTGTATATCCAGTCCTTCTCAAGCATGCACTCTGGAGCAGAACAGTGACTATTTTTTTGCTAAAAGGAGAGAGATTTTTAAACTTCAATATCAGTTCATCCATCAAATCACCAAGAAAAACTGAATAATGATCAGCTTCAGTTCAATTATTCAGTTGAATCATTTTTGTCATTGCAGTGAAATTGCAATACGAACTCTAAAATAAAATTTAGATCTCATGTTAAATCTCTGAAGTATTTTTTGGCTCCAGCTTAGCTGCTGTTCCATGATAATGAATCAAAGATTCATTTCCTTCCCATGTCTGCTTCTTCTTGACACATTCCTGCTCTCCATCCCTCTCAGTTACACATGCTCCCTGCTTTTCACAAAAGGAGGAAAAGACTTTCCTCTCTCTGCTTCCAAGGGCCAGACAGTGGAGCCCAGCTCCCATTGAGCAGTTCCTCAGGCTCACCTCGCTCCATGAATAGTTTCACTGAGCGCAGTGGGGCCGCTCAGCCCGAATCAAGCTGGCACAACCTGGCCTCCAGAAGAAAGATCCAATCAGTCCAAAGACAAAAACAAGCTCACAGCAACGGTGCAGGGCACAGCTCCGAGAGGCACCAGCCCAACTCGGGGACAGCCAGGAAAAGGTGCCAAGTTTCTGTTACATCCCGGGAGAAGTTTGCACAAGGTTACCAGAGGATTACCCAGAACTCTAAGGGAGATTCTCTGGCAATTCTCTGCTTGGGCAGTTTATTGTTATGAGCTTGGGAAATACATCCCAGTTGTCTTTAATGGGAATGCATCACAACCTCTGAAGGATTTATCATCTGAAAAGAGAAGTCCCAACAGCTAAAAATCTGGATGCTGAGAAATGTACCATTCAATTACAAAGCAAATTATATGGGTCTCCTGTGTGTGGTTCTGCTCTCAAAAAGCGTCAGCAGCTTCCTACTACTTTACAGCCATGAGAGCAATTCCTTTACTTAGAGAAGCACACAGTAAATCAGAAATAAAAGGTCCTCAAGAAAAATATCTCTGCAGCAATTCCAGATCTCAGGGGCACAAAAGGAGTTAAAAATCAGCAGAGCATAGCCAACAGTTGAGAAATAAATCAGTAGAAGTTATTCTGGGAGCCAGTAGGTCACAGTAAGTTAAACTGTGTACTATGTTTGTTGTCTGAAATTATTCCAAAAGCAAAATTATTCCAAGAGAGAAGGATAAATATCCTGGAATAATCCAAACCAAAAATCAGATATAAAAGGAAGAATCTCATTGGATTCCAAGTCCATGTCATCTCGAAAGAATTAACCACTTGCCCAGGTTTTGCTGTCTATTTGTTTCTAAGGACAGAGACTGGAAAGGAAAGCATTAGGGGAATGCAGGGATTCTCAGACAGGGCACTAAAACTGAGTTACTTACTCAGTTTACATACTGTGTATGTTTTTAAAGAAAGTTGATTTTACCTTCCAAAATCTAATCCTGCTAATACAGAGCACATACTGTGTTTCAAAGTATGCTTGTACAAAGGAAGTACTACTTTAATAGAAGCCCAAAGTTAAATATATAAATTTTAATGCAGATTTTGGCATTGAGGTTCACTCTCAGGCCCACTATACTCTGCAGCAGGGCACTGGTTGCCCTAAGGATGATTCACCCAGTACCACCTGAGCCATTCCACACACACAGGCGTGAATGTTGCAGCTTGTAATAATTCCAGAGTTCCTGGAGATACTTGGCACGTCGAGCCCTTCTCTGTCAGTGTGCTATGAGCTACTCACCCACTATGAGCTTAAAACCAAAAGTAAATGCATACTTAAAGAAGGTACAAATAAGCCATTATTTCGCTTGTCTAGCAGATGTATCTTGCTTGTTTAGCAAGAATTTAGCTCTAACAGGGAGCATTACAGAATCACTGCTGCTCTGGGGGGCTGTCCTGGTGCAAGGCAGCATAATACATCCACATTTCAAGTCCCATATTGAAGGATCTAAGCACCCATATAAAGTTTGGCTTGCATATTTTTTTAATCTCTGAAGTAAATACCTGCACATGCATTTTAAAGGCTGTTGCTTTTAAAGGGACACCTATGATTCAGCTGATAAAGTATCCCACACTAAAAAACATTTGAAAAAACAAAATGCAACCCCCTCTGTGCACACAGTAACTTACATTTGGGCTTCAGCTGGCTGACACAATTCTTTTCACCGAGAGCTTCAAAGGCAAACAATTCTAGTATCTGTAAGGCCTCAATTTTCCCTCATGGTTAGGCTGCCAAGGACTCTTCCAGTCATGCTCCTTTTTCCAACCATTAGCTATATTTAGAAATAAATGTGTGTAAGAAATCCAAAAGAACTTACGGATATGGAAATACCTATCTGTGGAAAGCAGCAAGTCCGGAGACCTTCTTCTTGTCCAGCCTAACTGAAGGGCTTAATAAATTTGTTTGAAATTATTACTGCAAGTATCTGCAAACCAGCAGGATCTTTGAGACTGAAAAAACAGGGAAAAACCCCCAACTTAGATGAATCTAATGTAAGTCAATTCAAGTTAGTTAAGGATTCCTTTACTTGCTTAGTGGTTATTTCCCAGTACTGATGTGAGGGTTATTATGAAAATCCGTGGGCCAGCTACTCCTCCTACAGGTCAACACACTGAGATCTTCCTTAGTAAGAAAATGGTTCTGGTGTTTCAGAAGGTGGCATATTTTTTTCAATGCCCCAGCCTGATTACAAATTATTTCTGGAGGCAAACCAGCATTTTTCTGCTGCCCCTTGCAGAAGAGAAGAAACCGTGATCTCAATTGCTTGTATTCATTAAAGATCCTCTAACACATTTCATAGCAGTAGGTTCTTTAACCCCAAGGCTTTGGCCAAATTCCAACTCAATTACTGTCTACCTGAAAATTTTCCCATTAAATTAGGATTGATGGATTTGTCTCCTCCCTTAAACTGGTGAGCAGCAGTGTCTTGAACTGTGAAGAGCTTTCTAGGCTTCATCTTCAGACTGGCTGATTTCAGGGTTAGGTTAGGAATGTAAATACACTCACCTGACCCAGGACTATACACCAAAATTAGTATATGTTAATGCTTCACAAGGACACTAAGTACTTAATTAATTAAAGTGAAAAGCACAACTGCACATTGTATCGATAAAAACAAACCAGAAGAGATCACGTGCAATAGACTTGCTGAGAAATCCACTGCCAAATGGAGTTGGTGGATACAAGTGAAGGCTGAAGGTCTAACTGCAGACACCACGACTGTTAACAGATTTTCAGATCCACCCCTAGCATAAACAACAACATTCCTACTTTGGGCACAAGGCAGAACTGTTTGTCATCCAGTGGTTACATGGACTATAAATTAATTGGATCACTTTACAGCTTTTGTTCTTTTGATGGCAGCATTTTCTGGGGATGCTTAATTTGGTTTGTCCAGAATGACAATGAACAGTTTAAGTGCATTCTGTATTTCAGGCTCTTGACGCAGTCAATCTTACAGTCTGCCTTCTGAGAAAGCTTTCAGTGAAACGTTCTGCATAATTACAGAGGGTGGGATATGCACTCAGAGAACAATTCCTTGAAATATTTCTGGCAGTGAAAGATTTGCCTAAGGGTGGATCACCCCATTCCATGGAAAAGCCAAGGAGGGAGCGGAGCAGTAGGTCTGTGAGATGTGCAGTGGTTTGGGTACCAGCATCCTTGGAGCTTCCAGGTTGTCTGGAAACACCTGCTTCTGAATTACCTTCAGTAATTGCTCTCTCCCAGCTCCCTGGTGGTGCTTATGCTCCCACGTGGTCACACACAAGCACCCTTCCTCCCAAAAGGCTCCCCAGGGTCCAAGCACCAGCAGCAGCAATCCTTCTACTGCTCTTGTGTCAGATAACAGGGCAACCTATGATCTTGAAGGGGGTCCTGATGTGGGACAAGTATTCTGGGGGTGGAAGATGGGGGGGAAAAAAAGAGGGAATGTTGCTGGAGGTTTAGAAGAACCCCTAAAATAACATCAACTGTATTAAAAGGACAGAATTTTAAAATAGGACATTGCTATCACATTTTCTAATTATGTTTTTTAAAGGATGCATTATTGTACTAGAAACAAGTAGAGATTTCTGTCCCATCAAAATGACTCTCTGCTGTTCTAAAAGTATTTAGATTCATTTCTGTTCTGCCTGCACCTATGGATTTCACTTCCAACAACTTTTATAAGGTATTTTTCAAAATAAGATGAGAAGTGTTTGGTTATACTCCAACAGGCAACAGTCAGCAGTGTAAAATGCCTCCATGCTCAGAACAGCTTCCTCAGGTAGTGATTTCCATGTCATTTTAGCTGAGATAAGCACGGATTGCTGGGGAAGGACAGCTCAGCTCCAGCTGTGCACTTCCAGCCCCCTCCCTGTGCTGGCACTCATTTAGGTTCCAATTCAGTCACACTGGGGAACTGATCTCACTGAAAACTTTAAAAAAGTCTTTTTAGGTTTTATCCTGATCTTTCGGTGACTCTTGCTGATAGTAAGCATTACTGAAAGACTGCAGAACTAAGGTATTCAGCAAACCTATTTGGCATGTTCAAGCATAAGCAGAAAAGCATTCTTCTGGATATAATACCATGGGTAGCAATTTCTATAAAGTAATGCTTTAAGAAAGTATTTCATACTACCTTTCAAAGATGTGCATCAGTTTCACTGATTAATTTAATAGTATGACAGATCATTTGCTGCCTGGATATATCAGTGACGTGGAAGAAAAAGGGAATTTTAGCAAAGAGAATAAGGATGGCAGTGCTGTGGGTGACAGTACTTTGTATTCGCTGGCAAGCCCCGTGTGAAGAAGTTCAGTTAAAAACCAAAATGAGGAGGCACAGAACGGCTCCATCAGAAGTGTCTGCTTGGCTGCACGGTGACAGATGGTGAAGGCTGAATGGTTAATGCCATTTCTCAGCCTACTGGCCTGGCTTGTGCTCCCAAGTGTTTTACACGGTCTCAGGAAACTGCAGCAAGCGTGTGTGATGATTTGCCACTGAGGCTTACTAAGATCCAGCTACATATTCATGACCTTTAGCCTAGCTGACTGATTTGGAGCTTTATCAAACAGCTGATTATGTGGCTTTTCCTTTTCCTGCCTATTTTTTAAAAAATATAAATATGAATGAATTCTGCATTCTGTATCTCCCTGGCTTCCTAAGAATGGCAGACATTTTCCAGTGAAGGCATTAATTAGCAAAGGCTTGTGTGACTGACGTTTTAGTCTATGGGTACTTCAGGGCCCTGCAGATGAAAATGCTGTGGTATCATGGGAAATGTGTACTCTAACAGCAAATGGAGTACAAATCTGCTCTCCTTTGGCATGTTTACGCCTGCTCCTTTTTCGAACTGTTGAACCACTGCAACAAGAAGTGATATCACAGGATCTAACTTCATATTTGATCACTATTATCTCTTACACCCACATTCATTGCATTTGTAAAGCTCAGTTGGCCTGGTACGCTGAATTTCTGTTTGCAGTTAACCTTGCAGCAAACGGTGGGCCACAGTGATTGAACTCTCTTCATCACAGTTCTTGAAATCAGGACTTTCTCAGGCAGGAATGGAAGATGAAGTTTCCTTACTTCACTTTAGCAAAATTCAAAGCAGAATATAATTTTTGCATAATGCAATGAAATAATGTGAAAGGCTACAAGGGGAGATTTTATTCTGCCTCTAAAATATACATAATAGTTCAACATGATCTTACACAATTTGACAAGAGGATTTTCATTATTAATAAGATGAAATGTAAGGCTTCTAATTAAGTGAAAAACAAACCAGTGTAAACTACAGTCAGAACACACAAACCTATTAGGTTTTAAATTTAATAATAAATCATTTATCTAAAGCCCTGCTGATTTGTTGCATGATGTTACTTGATGAGGGTTTATTTCATTTCTGCATTTTTTTCTTCCTCCTATCCTTACTATTCTTATGCCAAAACAACACTAAGTTTGGTTTTTTGAATCCCTATGCTTAAGTGTATGATTATATGATACTCAAAATGATTATCAGGTAACAAAATGCCTTAGCAAGGGTCTCATTCATTTGGGGGGGCTAATTTACAAGTAAATTTAAATGTCTAATATGAATAAAACACTAAATTAGAAGTGCACCGTTGGACAGCAAAAACAAAAATACTAGAGGAAAAAAATCACAAAAAAATCACAAATTTCATCAGGAAAAATGCTAAACAGCCCTTGACCACAGGAACCTTCAGAAGCAAGTACGGACTTCCAATGGATTTTAAATACTATCTAATGTGGAATTTGCCACATGAAGACAATTACTCAGAGAAAACCCCTGACAGGTAAAGTAGTATCTGCCTAAAAGTGATGTAACTTGGCTCCACCTGTCTGAAGCAATTACTGTTTCACAACAAACTAATTACCAACTATGAGTATTACACATAATTCTGCTCGGTTACTTGTATGAAACGTGGGTGAGTGCAAGGTACCACACAAGCTGCTGAAGCTGTGTAGTAACTCTTTTTTCGGTGATCTTTGAGTAGAAAATGGCTGTTCGTAATTGGTGACCAACTATCAGTCTACAGATTCTATTTCACTAAATCTTTTAAGCCATGTTTTCACAGCTCCTCTAATCCTCATTTTAAAGTGAGTATTTTTCATATTATCACCTTTCAACTAGTCTTATATAATCTGGAGAAAGACATTCCTGGGCTGCTTTTTTCTAACAGACAAGGATCCCAAATGTCTTGCAACATCTTCTAAAGAATATGGTCATAAGTGCTCTGTTCAAAGTTTCTCAAACGCCAAATATGTAGCTGTCTGCCTGTGGAATGCCACGATATTTTTAGGTGTACAGCCTTTGGAAAATGCTAGTCTTAACAGCAGCAACTACCATTCTACCTTACTTGCAGGAGTCCTAGGATTTGCACAGATGATGGTGGTCCAGAGGATCAGGATCATACAGCAAAGAAATGCACCCCTCTCTCCACTTTCATCTAATAAAAGTCACTGGCCTATGCTCCTTTCATCTGCAGAAATGGGAAGAAACAATAAAAGCTATATATACTAAATGTTACCACGTTTAGGACAGGAAAAAAATGCTTTAATTGTTTTAACAATTATTTTTAGTGCATGTTAGGAGGTATTCAAACATACATATATTCAGACATATAAAGCTGAGCTGCCATGAAAGTCCAGAAAGCTTTCTTTGTAATAGGTACCACAAAAATCATCAGAGGATAGTACAGAAGATCTAAGCTGGGTCACAGCAAAATTATAATTGTTACTTATGGCAAGTGTTCCTTCATGTTTAAATCAAACCTCAATTATTTCATCCTACTTATTCCTTAGAAAGCAGAAGTTAAGCATTAATATGTTAGATGAGATCTTTTCTGAGAAATGCATGTGGGACAAAGAAGCAAAGAGAACCACAGATGACCCCAGAAGAAAACTGTATAAAGTCAAACAGAACGATCACCTGAGTGTGTCTTTATTTGCCAGTATACACATCATATTTGTTAGAACATTGTCACACTGGTTAATTTTAAGTTCTCTAAGCAGAAGGTTCATGACATCAACAAAGACTGTGGGGAACAGAAAGGGAACTGGGGAAATTTAGGAAATTTGTAAACAGAGCCAAAATGTGTGTAAGGGCTAGGATTACCTTGCCAAAATTAAAAAATATTTTTTCTTTAATGTGGACAGCAGTTCCAGTGGTTGACCAAGCGTTACTATCTTCTGAACAGTGAAGTCTGGTTTTGTTTACAATGTAATGAATTCCAAAGGAAAGTGACAACAACAGGTTTTAAAAGTGATTTTTTTAAAAATACTTTCCAGCAATTAAATTCACATGCAAAAAGCTGATTTCACGTACAGAAAATACTTTGAAATATCCAAAGTCCTCAAACTGACAAAAATACATTTCACAGAGATAGAGTAAACAAAATACAAATTCACAGCTGCAAAGTTTCAGATATGCGAAATGACTATTTTAATGTTGTGACAGATCCATGGTTTGAAAATATACTATAGCATATTTCAATCAAACTAACATGGGATTGAAGTTACCCTGTACAGGTAAATATAACTAAAACCAGCTGGTGGCATTCTGGCTCTCCCCAGAATAGGAATGGGATGTGGATGCTGAAAGTCCAGGGTTTTTTTACAGAAAGAGAGCTGACATTAAACTGATCTTGCACACTGGAAACCCTCAAGGTTAATATACAGTAGCATGAAAATTATAAAAGTAGTTTTTTGCTAGGTAATAAGAAAGAAAACAAACCAACAAGTATCTGACAACACACAACTGGAGATACAATGTGACACTTAATTATAAATCCCTCTGGGGATTCAGAGTCTGACACGCCTTGTGCAGATCTGCACATTCATCGGCAGAGCTCCTGCGTTCACCTGATGTGGACTGAAATGCCATGAAACGTATGTCTTCATCTGGATTATAATGACAGTTTCAAACAAAGTTCTCAGGCTTTAATAAGCTGCATAAACAGCTGCAAACAGTCATTTGCTCTAATTATGTTACTGTCAAAATGTAAAAAAAAAAAAAAAAAGGAATTTTTTTAGAGGAATTTTAATTACTGCTTATTCAATTTTAAAAAGGAACAGAAAAGAAAAGCAGCTCAAGGAATACTGAAAATCAGTGCGAATTCAGTCACAGATATTAGTTAAGGGCACCAAGGTTCTTTACAGAAATGAAAGTATGAAAATAAAAACAAATTCACAAAAGGAAATGAGCACTGATACTTCACCTCTAAAACATTTAGCAAAAATGCCTTTTTTTTTTTTAATGCATATGTATAGGAGCATGGTTGATAACAGGACTGCAATGTACCCATTTTCTACAATCTTTGACTGATATATAAAAATAATTCCATGACTTCTGAGAAAAACAGGACTTGCAAATATAACCTATTCCCATTAAAACTGTGCTTGGTGTCTTAGATGTTTAAGGCTATACATGCATTGAAATTTAAGGAATTTTAGGTTGAAACAGTAGTTGAAAACTGTGTTATATTACAGAAGTTGTACCATGAAGGGACACTGGTAGGAAACATAGGTACGATGCAGCATCAGTCTGTTTGTTCCTGTGAGACCAGCACACACCAGATAATTATTGTACAATATCAGGACTTCAGACACAGGAAAGCCAAATCTGTTCTCAAAGTAGCACACTCCAGATATAGGTATAACATGGTAAACCAAGCAAATCTGACAGCACTGACTGACTAGGATTTTTGTTTGTGATAGGATTTTGATTAAAATGCACCAAGAAACACAATCCAAACACTTTGCTACTGATACAACAATGCACACCCATTCAGAAAAGAGGTATTTGGAATTCTCAGCTGGGAGTCACATTTACAGAAGCCTATTTTATATTTGTTAACAGAGATCCATCATATCATTTTTGTCTTTAAGTAATTGCAAGTCCAAACATTATTTGTCCAAATAATTAGAAACAGACTTGGTTCTTTGGTTAAAACCATGTGACTTACATCAGACACAGGAATCAATTAAGAATAAACAGCCATATGAGGAAGTTTCTTGGACGGGGGAGTGGGGTGGGGGCGAGGAAGGAAAGGGGAAAACTTCAGATTCAAAGAAATGCATTGTGTTAAACTGAACTGCCCTTTGAAACCTCCCGGACTAGGAATAATCAGTTTAAGACATCTCTTCGGTTGCAGTGACATTGCTTACACACCAGAACTTCAGTTTCTCTACATATTAAGTTTTATACAAAAGAAGGAAGGCACCGAGTGCATCGGTGACGTACAGGCAGTATAAAAGTATGCAAGAAAATGCTACATACTGTATATTTCATACCTTTTAGAAATGTGGTGAATGTGTGCTATCTCTATGCAATATAATGCTTCACAAATCCAACTCCTGATATTCCAATGAAAGAATGAATTAAAATGTGAAGCACATTTTAATAATCTTGCTGGTAACAGCACAATTCAATATTTGTATTCACTAAGATCAGTTATTAGCTTATAGTCACCAGAAAAACAAGTTCAAAATCACTGAAGATCAAGGGAACTATAATCTAAAACTATACTTTGGGACAGAGCCAGCAGCCTTTACTCATGACAGATGTCCCACTAAGAATGGAGAGGAGGCTCAGTTTTACCACTGTTATTCATGTTAATAGTGCCTTTCCCTGAGACATCCCCAGGAATTGATGGAAGTGCTTACAGGGAAAGGTCCTACCCAACATGAACGACATCTGGTTAAACCAGGACCTGAGTAAAAGGCAGAAGGTTCAGGCCCTTGGTCATTATATTAGCACTTTTGATTGCGTTAACAGTGATATAGCTTGCTCATAGAGCATTTAATTTTATATCGTTAAATCATCTTATACAAAAATAGGTAAGAAAGCTCTGTAAGAAAGTATATATACTATATAAGGAGAAATCTCTCCTTAAAAAAAGCAAATAAAGGGAAAAATTGAATAAAAGGTTTCACTAATTACACTTTGTCATGAAAATCACATTAAAAACATTTATCGTAAACGAAACAGTACTGAGCACTAATGAACCTTGTGGTTTACTGGAAAGGACAGCAAACTAGCTGTATAGTAAAAAAAGATCATTGCTCTATCTCCTTTTATTGTAAATATTCCCTAATACATTCAACTGCTTAGAAATTTTCTTAAAATGTCATAATAAGCCATTTGCAAAATTGACTATCAAAACTGGTTCAAAGCCCTGCTCCTTGCTTGTACTATGGCCTAGAGATTACATCTCAAAGCTATGATAATGCTTCTAGTTAATTCTGCAAATTCATTCAAACTCATGCCCTGGAAATGAACCAAAAGTTAAAAAGCAATCCACTTTAGACCCCCAGCATAGAATCCGTGTCCACAGGGTTTGCAAAACACAGCAAAAAAAAATTATATAGATACAATGGGCAAGATTCTTGTCCTCAGATACAAGAGAGAAAAGGATGACATTAATTACATCCCTGAATGTCCATGAGGTATTCCTTCAGTGGTATGGTATTACTGCTTCTGCTCTCCTGAGTAGGGCCTTTATGCCAGCTCAACCAGCAGATGCTTCCAAGGAAATTAATTAATCCTTCTTGCTATAAGACAGCCTTGCCCTTTTTCTGAGCAGAGCTGTCTCCTGATCTTCATTCCTACAGGAGCAGTACCACCCACTTTCCTGACTCCTGGCACATTCCTCAGCATAAGGATCATGTTTCTATATTGATCCAGCATAAGCCTGAACAGCAAAACCTGATCCAGCAAAACCTGATCCAGCATGTACCAGGCCCATCCACTACTACAGTCACACCACACAAGAACTAAGCTTGCCAGCACTAATACTTGTGCCATATTCAGGTAGACATAATATAAGCAGATACTGGTGCATAAGATTCCTGCATAGTCTGCAGAAAGGAAGAAACCCTGCTTGAATTTAAGGAGGGGCAGTGATAAGTTCTTAAGGCTAAACTAATCCATGTCACTGTAGGCCAGTTGGCATTTGCCCTACTCACCCAAGGCAAATAAAAAACCATCTACCCTCTGTAAAATACACTGGTTTAGAAGCCACACAATGTTCACAGAGACCAGCGCTGCTCTGAATGCATGAACTCCCACAATTCACATGTCACAGTTTCTCTGAGCAGGGCCCTCTGAGAGCCACAAGGTTCCAAGAGCAGAATATGAGTCACTGTTGCTGCTGCTGTACAAAGCCATCTCTTATTTTAATGCTCTTGCTCTCCGATGATATCTCTTCAATGGGTGTTGGTGATTCACTGACAAGGAAGTGCTCCTGTGACTTTTCCCTCAAGAACTACCATCAGAACAAAGTAGTCTGAAATCCTGTGAAATCCAGCTGTGATGTACTACAAAATCTAGCAGTTGAGTTAGAGACCAAAAAACCAGAACATTCTTGATGGCTCCTTCTAACAAATAAAAATTGCTGAATGTTCCAGTTAAAACGATCAAGATGTTTAGGGACCACTTTAGCATTTTTAATAATAAGTTTTAAAAAATATTTCAAAAGCTGAGGAAAAGAAGAAACAAAAATAAGAGATAATGATTAAACAAGTTTGACAGTATCCGGATGTTTGGTTTTCTGCCTTCATTCATAATTGAAATCATATTTGACTGTGTTGCAGGTGCCAGGCTGTACCACCCCTCTAACCTACCAATCCTATTGCTCTTCACTCTTTGAAGGTGAGGTCTGCTCTCCACTTGAAGCCCATGGGCTCCTCTCACTAACATTAATGGCAGGCAGGCATGCACATCAGTGGGAAGATTAAAAGGATGTTTAGTTATTGAGAATTCAGCTTCAGGAAGAAGTCAGTCTGCCTTACAAGTGACAAGCCACGATTCTAAAGACTGCTATTAACAGGACAGCTTTTTTTCCTCCAGAAAAGTATGGTAAGTAAGCTCAATACAACTCTGAGTTCAGTGAAAGGGTGCTCTGTTGTTAGTTTCAGGTTGGAACAGCTCAGGCCAAAAGGCCTTCCCTCAAACCTCATTGCCTGATTTTACCCCAGACTTTTTGTTAGAATTGGGATGTGTAAGAGTGATTCTACAATTCAATTCCTACATGAAAATGTCTCCCTCAAAGTTTTCTTCTTCTGGTTCGCTGTATTAAAACTGATGTTTTTCATTTCAGAAATCTTAGGGAGTTGGACAGGTCACAGAAATTTTGCACCAGTACTTTAAAGTACAGAGTGCCCCTGACCTCTGAGGTCCAGGGACTGACACAAGCAGCTTCTCAGGGCACTGGGGAGTTCGCAGGAGTGAGTCATTGGGGAGAAAAGAGAACAAATCACGAACACAAACACAGATTTTAGACAACAAAAGAATTGCTCCAAAGGTGTGAAAATGGAAAGGTACTGATGCTGACACTGCATCTGCCATCAAAAGTCATTGCAAAAATTTACAGGTAAAAATATTTCCCACAGTAAATGCCACAAAATCTGTTTGCAGCTCAAGTATTTTCTAAATTGATAGCCACGCTCAGGTCCCACAAAAGCACATACATTCATCCCAAGGGCTCCCAAGATTTCCAAATCTAATTATTAATGAGCTTAGAGGACTTCAATTTCCTTTAGAAATAGTGTCATATTTCTTCCACAGCAGAGCTTACACCTTGCCTCGCTTCTGCCTTTGCAGTCAGACCTCGCAATGCAGCTACAACGTGGATGTCTCCCATCCTGAGCATGAGGCAGCAGCACAAGGACCAAGCTCTGCATCTTTCCAGTGCCCCCTGGCTGAAGAGGAGCAGCGGGATGGCTCTGCTGCCTCCCTGCCTCCGGGGATGTGGGAGAGAGACAGCGATGTCCTGCAGGCGCGGCACAGCCTCTCCTCCTTCGGCGCGGTGATCTCATGCTTGGCTGTCCTGCCCTGCACAACCCTGCCCTAACAGAAGGGAACTGACCAACTTTTTCACATTTACAATACTTCAGGATGTACACGAAATATTCTAAGCACTAAACCAAACAGATCGCTTACAGAAAGGATGCAATACTTTCAAGAATAGAATCTGTAAGAAAGTCACTCTTCTACAATTATTTAAGGCTACACTGACAGGAAACAGATTCAATTCAAGATCTGCAATCTCTACACGGTTTGCTGGCACACAGAAAAGTAATTAAGTTGATACATTTTTTTCAAGTACTTACTGTACTTTTGAACAAAGGCAAACAACAAAAAGCTATGAAAAAGCCACAGCCAACTCTGGGGAAAATATAAGTGCCTCTAATTTGTTACTGATACTTTGTTCTTCAGCAATTCTGTTCTGTGCTTAAGACCTAACTGAATGTACAAAACCACACTGTGTGTGCAAGCCCTTATGTAGGGTTTAAAAAACCCACAACAACTGAAGGCAGATTTCAAATACAAAAGTATAGGTTTGCATAAGCAATAAGAAAAACAAACTTACAAACAAGTCAAATAATAAGAATGGGTTCTAGGAAGAAAAAACCAACATGACAGCTGTTGGTACTATAATAAACTCACAAAAATCCCAAGGTGAATCCAATTATTGGTGTGACTGGTTTTGCACGGCAAATCCATATTCTACTGCCTCAAATTAAACGTTCATTTCCATTCTTTACACACTCAGTTCCTAGCCTTTGTAAAGTATAAATCCAAGTAAACCAATCCTTCTTCTGTGAAGCACAGAGTAGTCCTGGATACTTCAGGAAAAGTTGTAGAGAGAGATTCCTCTTCCCAAATGAGCCCAACACGGAGTACCACAAATCTCTACTGCCTAAATTAAGATTTCAGTGCCTTAGGAATCTAAAGGCTGAAATGCAAAGCTGAAACAATGTAACCTACAAACAGGAACCCAAGTCATGACACAGTTTAGTTTAGTTTGGTTCTGTAAGAGGTTATTTGCTGCACCTTCCAAACTGACTTCTTCATTTGTTCAATGATGATGTTAAGAACGTTCTCCACTGGAATTACCTGACCCAGTTCTTGCTGTTCAATATTGTACATTATTTTAAATAGCAAAACCTGTACAAAGAGACAACCATCAAGAGCAATTTTCAGTTTTAGGAAAGAGCATCTAAATATCCACAAACAGAATAGATAAAACCACTTCCATATCCAGTGAAAAACTGCTTTTCAACAGCTTCTATGTCATTGCTTCTACTATATGGAAAGCTGAAAAGATTGGGAAAATCTGAGCATTTTCCTTACCCATATAAAATTAATGTTGATTTTGTATTAAATTCTACACTCACATTTCACAAACTGGACTAACAAAAATGACTGAGAGAGACAACCTGCATTGTATTACTGCAAGACTGTTCCTGTTTAAAGACATTTTTTGCATTATTTGTATTTAGTAAATGAAGCTTCTGTAAATGAAGCAGCAGCACAATATCAGGAGAAAAAAAACCAACAAACCAAAGGCCTGTAATAATGTTTAAATCTTTAAATCAACAAAAACTGAAGGCCTGGCTCTGCAAATAAATCCCTCAAAAGACACCAAATAAACCAAGATGTAGAATTACAAAATCCTTTAAAAAGGACTTAATGAAATTGTTAAATAGTGAGAGAATTTGAGAACCATGTGAAATATATCTTTATTACAGAATACTCACCATCACCAGTCTCACTGTACTTGACTGACTGTATACCCCAAAGCCAGGATTGTTCAAAGGTAAAGAAATAAAGAAATTCAAGAGGAACAAATCTGTTCTAGTGAGAACACTTTAGACTACTGCCAATTGTCTCAAAAAAATCCAATACTTTCCTCTTCTACCCACCAAGAGATAAAAGTCAGTGAGGTCTCAAATTAGTAAGACATCACCATCATTTATAAGAAAAAAGAAATTGCTTGCTTTCTATACAGCAACAATTAAAAATAAACAAAGCTTGTAATTACAGGTGAAAAGAATATTTAAAGTGGGAAGCTTTTAAAAAATACGTTTACTCAGTAATGCACAATTCCATTAATATGAATTCGATTCAGCAGTCAATAAATTAGTGTGAGTCCAGATAAAGGCTTTGGGACAAATATGAATCTCAGAAGCACTGATATTTCCCCAGTTTCAGTGGATGCCATGAGTGTTTATCTGATGGCAAACTTTCCTGCAATACTGCAGCTTCTCAACTGCATCACTAGAAAGCTGTGTTTCCCAATCCGAACATAAGCAAAGCAAACTTCTATTTTGTGTGTGAACATTCATTTGATTGCTGGCAAATCACTAGAAAAATAACTTACTGATGTTCTCTTCTTCAAGAAGAAAGGTAAAAACTCCTGGTCTGCTCTCAACTTCCAACAAACAGCATATGGTAATTCCTAAAACAGCTCACAAGAGGCCTGAATGGATAGCTGCTTCAAGCAAAGCCATAGTGTTTTGCATTCATTCAGAGTAGTTCAGCTGCTGCCACTTCCTTCACAGTCTTTCAACCTAACTTCCAGCTGCTGACATTTTAAAGAAACCTGTATCAATTTGTTTAATGAAAATATATTTTAGTAAAGTCGTGCTCTATGAGCTTCCTACATTGGAATACATGAATACAGGAAGTGCTTTCAACAGAAAGTTACATAGTTTTACAGTACAACCTGTCTAAGGAGTTTTGGAAGGGACCAAACTGATGATCTGGTCTCTTTGGATTAGGCAGAAGTACAGGCAAGAGGGAAAAACCCAATTTTTGCCATATATAGAGCTTGTTCCTGTCACAGATTGAAGAAACTTTAGTTTGATGTCAAAGTTCACCTGATGCCCAAATGCTAGTATTTTTCAAACCAACTGCATATCAAAAAATGAAAACTTACTTTACTAAGCTCCTGGAAAGAAACTCAGTGCAAAACAACAGTATATTTCTATTTGCTATATAATTAAGTGTTCTTTCACCAGAGGTTTGGTTTTTTTTTTTGCTTTTGCTTTACAGACCATTAACTTTTTCTCAAAGTGCAAACTATTGACCTTTAATCTGAATGCAGGCAGGTCAGAAGCTACAGTATTAAAGCAATACAAAAGGTACACAAGGAGGAGCTTACATTAATTTGGAGAACCTCGCACAAAATGTTTCTGAATTGAAAACCACAAAACAAACCCAAACAAATACAGCATCAGGTGGATGGGGAAGGGAATACCGCTATCGTATCTGTGTACAGCAAGGCTTCTCTGACACCAAGGAAGTTCATGACAGTAAGTGAAGATTCTATATTAAATCCCACCATTTTGCATGTTGTGCATCCTTTACGATGGAATGTTGACCTCAGTTTCCAGTTTTTACTCCCACGACACATCTTCTGACTGCGACCAGGGACGATCATCTTCCCGGGAGAACAAACTCCCTTAGAACCAGAGACTGCATTTTCCACCATCCCTTACGATTCCAGCAAAGTATGCCATCTACAGACTTGCTGTCCTTTCGATTCCTTCATTTCAGTCCAGTGATTGAGTTCATCTTCTCCTGAGCTGTTGAGACCTAAGGAAATCCACCCTATCATCTCTTTTCGCTTCATGCTGCGCTTATTATACACGGACAGTATGAGCGTCACGTCCGAGAGCTGGAACAGCGCCACCTGGAAAACGAAGGTTTCCTTGTACACGGGGTTCGGCTGCCCTCGGCGGATCGAAGTTTTGCATTTGGACATCTCCTGCCCCATCGAGTTCAGCAGTGTTAGCTTAACATATGTATCTACAAAAGAAGTCACATGGGGGAACGTCAGATACCTTGGAACGGCAGATTTGCACAATGAGGTGTTGACAAGGAACAAGGATATGGTGTATACCAGCGTGGCTGAACACAGCTTAGTTTAGACACATGGAAAGATGACAAGTAAACAAAATGTTACAAACACACTGGCAAATGAACTAGCTCCAGTACCATGTACATGGGTTAAGGTAAAGGTATACCTCATAATCCCCTTCCCACTGACCCCCTAGTTTAGTCTAAGCAGACTGACATTGCATTAACACTTAGCAAGCTCCAACTAGCCACAACACTGTAAAGCGTACCACTGAAATTTCAAAGAATATGGATAACTGAAGTGGAAAAAAGGCAATTAATGAAGAGGAAAAAAAGAATAACATCAATATGCAGCGATGATATCGAAACAGCCAGGAAAAAATGCTTAAGAATAATCTCTGCATGGATGTGGTTCTCATTTTGGGCTTTTCAGTTCTATTTATTTTGAAAACCAAAATGTAGCAAAGTGCATTCAAAGATGGAAGTTTAAGCAATACAAGAAACCTATTAATTCCTAGATTCATGAAGGAATACATTTACTCCATGTTTAAAGAAAAGCAAGTTTTTGCATAATTCAAGATGATTGTTCAAAAAGTAGCTTGTATGGTGCTCTTAAGCATACACTTAAGAAGCTGATGCAAGTAATGTAGTTAGCTCACATTATGTATTGGCATTTGGGTATAAACCCTCATTTTTAAAGATCTATTTTCATTGGACCAAAAGCACCAAACCATGCTCCTGCAGAAGGATGCGCATTTCATGAAGTTAACTAATTATAGGAAATTCAAAATTGTATAAACAATCTCACATTTCATTTTTATTCCTGTCTTATTCATGTTAATGGACAATATCAATTAAAGATTGGAGTTTGTTAAAAGAAACACATCGAGTATTTTAATTTTGCAGGTACACTGAAACCCCAACATCCATAATCAGAGATAAATGCAACTTTTGCATTAGAGAGTGCCACAAAAAATAAACATATACTTTATAAACTGGTATGGTAGGCAGCTGTGGATGTTTTACTGCTGGCAAGTTTTCTTTTGCATGAAAAAGACAACATCCAATTAGTTTCTACAGGAACTCACCTCGGATTATATAAACCTGTCCACCTATCAAGTGTTTTAGACAACAGAACAGTCCGTCTGACAACAGGGGGTGGAAAGCAGTAAAAGAAATAATGACCAGATGTCAATAGTTGGGTGAGAGAGGATCAAAGGTTAAAGTTTAAGAGGAAACACTATTCACTGGAGTGTAAGAACATGAAACCTTAGCAACATCGATCAGAAAAAGGACTGAACAAAAGGATCATTAGGTAAAATTTATTGAAATGAAAATTTTGTGCAGTTTTTGTGTAATCTTTAACAAAAATTACATTGCTTACATAATGGATTATCTTAGGACTAACAGACACTGGGTTCTAAACCACATTCACCATAGCAAGAATCATGCAAATCATTAAGTTATAGCAGATTGGGTAAAAATCCTTATCAAACCTTATGCTTTTTCATGCAAACTCCAGCATATTTAGAAAAACTGCACATAGTAATTAAACTTCATATATTAAAAGCAATAAAATGAAAAATCATTGAACTGGAAACCAAGCTGGTTTTGCCCTTAGCTTTTATAGTTACTGATATTTGATTGTAATACTTCAGTTCTTGAGTAGTGAAGAACTTGGGCACAAGAATTACTCTGATGCAATCTCTAAAAACAGCGGAGGGACACTTACATCTAAAATTCAATGATGAGTCTCCAGAATGTAAAGACCTCGCTTATTAAAATCCACATTTTATGGATTTAATGTGTGGATGCATGCATACATACACATGCATTTAATACGCAAAACCTGACATCCTGTTTCAACTCAACTTTAAGGAAAACTGAGAAGCATCTTTTTCTCAGACAAAATATTAACTGTCACACAGAAAAGCAAAGAAGACACATCCTCTGTTACTGCCTGCAGGATTTGGCTTATTTGCCTGTACTCAATTGCTATATTAGTTACTATGTAACACATAAATATGCAGCAGAGGAGCATGTACTAGAGCAAGAAGTAGAAATTTAGTATTCAGTTCATATTTGCTGCAGAAGCACTTCAAAAAATTCATAGGTTCACAAGCCCTAGACTACAGAAACGTGGGAAAAAGTAATTGCTTCCATTTCTATCACAGTTCCTCAATACATGAATGAAAACTGAACTGCTCATGTACTTTGCAGCACTTCTCAGGATTTTAGACCAAACAACAAATAGTTGATAGTCCAAACAACAAATGTGACCAGGACATTTCATCATCATCACCATCATCGTCATCATCATCCCTATGGGCCTTAGTTTTCATTTTGTGGAAATGATGGCACAGATTGAGGCTGGGCAGATGTCCACAATGCATTCAGCAGGGAGATAGGATATGGCAGTGGCATGGACCTGGGTCCAGGAGTTTAAAAGAAGGTGCCACCACTGCTGGGGGGAGGGGAGGGGGATGGCACAAAACAGCCCAAAAGGGAAATCTGGATCCCATAATGTTCTGTGCGTGGTCTTACCAGACCCAGAAAATCCATTAGTTTCCAGCTTTCTAGGAACAACAGAACTCTGAATCCACATTTACCTAAACAGAACTGGACTATTGTTATTATGAATATCACATCTTCCCCCTATTCTTCACAGGGGATGAAAAGAGGTAGCATGGAAGACCTTCCCTCCAAAAAGCTTAGACAGAACATGGTATTACAGGGCTACATGCCATGTTTCAGGCTCCTTTCTGGCAATCTGAAACAGATTTTTGACCCCAGAGAGACACAAAACTGTTCACTACACAGCAGGGGCCCACTGAGCACATTTTGGCAATTAACACACTAGGGAATGAATATCTCTGTTTTGAAAACAAGTACTGAACCCCTCTTAACTTGCATATTCTAAATATTAAATAAAAACTGGGTTTCTCTGAGATTTCAGAAAGATAAGCATCTGGTTTTGCTTTAAGGGAACACATGGTCTCTTCTCTCCCTTTCATTTCTTCCCACACTCCAGTGTCCTTGGACCTCATTGGTTTTCCCCATCTCTTTCTATACTTTGTCTCCAAATAGGTGACTCTGGGGCAGCTACCTAATTACATGAAAGTATTAGAGATTTGTTTATTGCCTTCCTTCTCTGGCCACGCTAAGTCTGGCTCTGTCAGTGTGAAAAGTACAGAGAAAGCAAAGCAGAGTAAGGTGAGCCAATTATTGAATGGAATAAATGTGGGTCAAGAAAATGAGAAAGAGGAGAGACCATCAGTATCAAGTCTGGCTTACTTCCTAAACTCTGAAGACCAAGTGAGATGTGCAAACCACTTACAAAATGTTGGCAGCCTAATACATAATCCAGTAGCAGATAATCTGCTAGTGCCATACTAATCTGGGGCTTAAAAAACATAAAGAGTAGCTAAAACCTGAGCCTCCAGACAAAATCAAAAGGAACAGGTAGGTATTTCTTATTAACACTTATGTAAATCAGACACACCATCTTAAAAAACAATAAAAAGTATCTTTTTAAGAAGTTTGTTACTGAACTTTCTCAAGCTATGTCAAAGAGCTAGAGACAGTAATAACATTCTCTCCATTCCATCTGGCTCCAGTTAAGAAGTATATAAATTTCACAGATATTTCAGACAAATGTATTTTCGAACAAATGCTCGAAGACACAATTCAAGTCCTTTCTGATGGTGAACATTCCTCCTGTACAGTAAATACACCAAAGGTCTCAAGTGGCTGCTCCTTGTCTTCACCGACATTCCCAAGTTACATATATTACCACATATATACAGGCACATAAGCAATTAAAGACTGCAGTATCAACCCCTCTAGGAACAGCAATAACTGTTCAGAATGTTTATATTAATATTAACTGGCATGTACTTTCTCTTTAAACACTGACTTTTTATTCTTGGCCTGTGATGTGAGGCATTAGTAATTTAGCAATTAATCATTATGATAAAGGTAATTTATTAGTCAGTCATCATGAAAAATTAAAACAGGCTTGTCAACTTACAATTAATATTTTGAATTTTAGATTTTTGCTATTTCCCAACTGACTAGAAATATAAAACATGAAACAGATTAGTTGATGATTGCTCTATTTCATTTTGATTGGGTAAGACTAAGTGATAGGACTGAAGTCCTTGCTACCGAGAGCCCCACCAGTAGAGAAGCATTAGGATGAAAAAAGATTTTTACTCACTGGGTGGTCTGTTCGCTGCCAAGTTTTTGAAGTGGCTGCCTTTTATCACTTCTGCTGATAATCTTCCAGTTGTAGCATTATAAAGGAGGCCAACGAGGATTTCTGGAGCTGAGCCATGTACCAGAGACTGACAAGAGGAGGTACTTTCACTGCAGGACACTTCTGACATGCTCATTTGAGAGTCACAACCCTATAATACAGATAAAAAGTTCTGTGTGTCTTATGGAATGATGTTACTGGGAAGCTGATTTTTAGAATAATGCATAGAAAATTCTGAAAGCAACTTAGTGACAATAACAGAGGTTCCATTCAATCACCCAATAAGAAATGTACATTCTTAATATATACTTAATTTGCACATGTTAGAGGTAACAATAAAGTTGTCTGAAATTAAAACAATTCTTAGGTGCTTCTACTGCTTCATGATTAAGGAGAAATAACAGCAAAAGATCAAGAACAGTCTTTATGGTCCCTATTTACTTCAGTTGCTAAGGTAAGACCTGTAACATAACATGTCAGCATCCTGGAAAACATTAAACCTTGGATCTTTTACTTCCCAAAAATGGAAAACATCAGTGAAACCCTGAAGATAATAAAATGCAGAAAATTCTTATTCGTCCTTTGTAAAGGTTATTCTCTAGACTGAGAATTTATGAGTAGTGCAATAACAGAACACATGCAATTAGAAAAATGCACTCTTGTCTAGAATAAATTAGCTTACAAGGAATTTAATTGATCCAGGGATACAGAACTGCAATAATCCCTTTGTCTTGGGTGGGAAAGGAAGAATGCCATCTAAAGCTCAGGAAGCAATGCTTTAATTTCCACCCTTCCAAAAAAAGCTTCCAAAAATTCAGATCTCTCATGCATTCTCACCACATCACAACTTTAAAGGGAGATTCTAATACTAATTTTTATCATTTTAACTCCTCATTATTGGCCTTAAAAAAAGGAAAAAAATATACTTTCTTTATGCTGCCATGCTAATCACACCATGGTTGTTCCTATTTTCATTTGCAGTGTCACATAAGGGTGGTACCACAGAAAACAAAAAACTCTATGGAATGTAGCCAATGGAATGGCAATGTGCTTGGTTGCCAAGAAGGGACTTTTGAATTATCAGCACATCCTTTTATGATTCTCTCAGAAAAAAAATGTAAATTGGGTCCACAGGTTTTTCCAATATGGCTTGACTCATTTGGGAACCTGGCATCACTCTTTCAAGGAGTCATGATGATTTTGTGAAGTTGATTCTTCCAGATTCCAAATGCCTCTGTCATTTCCAGCAACAGCTGACATGGGCATAGGATCAGACCTAAAACCTAAATAGCACAAATCCTCATGAAGATAAATGTTAACTTTATAAGCAAGTAACTTCAGCTGACATAAAGCCCACATGCATTACAGAATCTCAAATTACAGAAGACATAACACCTACAATAATATCCCTCCTATTGACATTTTAACTAGTTCTTTTCAACAGAACATTTCCCAAAAGTCTCGCAGCAGTTTAAAGCAGCAATCCAGTTCCTCATTAATAAACATTCACTGTTGTTAGCAAATGTATACTTAATACTGAAGAAGGACCTCAACAAATTTCTCTGACTTCTCTCTCCCAAGCTGCAAATTCAGAATTTTAAATCTTTGGTTATTTCTTCAAAAGCTCTTTATTCCATGCCAAGAATAAATTTCAAACTGCTTGCAAATTGCTAATTGCTGAAACTTAATTACAAGTATACATTCATTCTCTGATTCTTGACATTCACAGAAAAGGAAACTTTTGATTCTTAACTTCAACAGAAGAAACAAAATGGAAAGTTTAAAAGGAAGATGACTTGATTCAGCAGTCACAGTATACACTGCACACTTGAAGGCCTCAGCCTGTCACAACTGCAGCTATTACTTAAGTTTTCTGGTCTTTTGAAATTGTAACTCATTATCCCTATGGTACTTATTTCCCTTATTACTGTCTTGTGCCAGGAATTTTAGCACAGTCCACCTGACACTGTTCAAAGCTCTCAAATTTGATTGAGATCATGCTGCAAGCCCACAAAAAAAGATGTAACACAAAGCAGGCAGCTGAGTAACAGTGCCCCAAATCCTCAAAGAGCTTTGACATGCTGATAGCATGTCATGTTTGATAGCACCTTCTCATAATTGGGATTTGTACAGTTTACTGATGTCCTAAGAGGGACTTAGAAATCAGTTTATGACAGAGTTAAACTCACTACAGTGGGTATCAGAGTAAGGTTTAGCCTGCTAGAAATAGTGAATAGTAAATGAATGACAACTGAGCAGGAATGAGTCTGGAAGTACCAGGAAAGGGAAGACAAGTAGCTTCTGTGTGGTATCATAGAGGAGGAAAACAACTGAAAAATTCAATGTGTGGTATTAAAAAGTTACATAAGCATGGGCTAGAAATACCATCCCTTTGCAGCAGAATCCTGAGTGGACAGGAAAAGGACAAGACTGCCTTTGTCATGACCTGGCATGACCACTGAATGGTGGGTTGAGAAGACCAAGATGATGCTTCAGAACTCTTAAGTGGATGGAAATGCAATAAAATGACTGTACCTTAGACGTGGTACACAGAAAGAACTGGTAGATGTGAGCTAGATAAAAATCTGGAGGGAGAGCCTAACTTAAATGTTCTGCTACAGTATTTTCTAAATCAAAATATTTTTGCAGGTTTGAGGAAAAAGAATGTTGTTTAATCCTTACTGTATAATGAATTTATGAATCTCTTTCCTACAAAATGCTGTTAACATTAAACAGACATTAAAATAAAGCAATCAAATTCACTGATGGAAAAATCTAAGTAGTGTTTTGTTTTCCCTTCCACTCTAAAAAAAAACCAACTTCAATTAATTTTGTTTCATGCTGACCCAAATGTATTTAAAAAAAATACTCTGCTTTTCAGTTATGAACTGGAAAATCCTAATATAAGACAAAGTGAAACATTAAGAAGGAAAATGAAGCAGATTAGAAGACAGAACGATATTCCTGGGTAAAAAAAGATTAAACAACATAAACCAAAGTATAATTTCTGTGGATGTAACAAGGGAGAAAACAGAGGATTTGGGGACAAGTATGTAAAAGACCAGAGGAAAAGGGGAGGGCAAGGTTACATTTTGTCAGTTTTCTTTTGAAAGAAAACAGAAAAGTTTTATGAGGAAGAAAAGAAGAAACCAGAATCAGAGATGGTAACAGACAGCTGAGATAAACTGGACTCAGATCAACAACAGAAGAAAGACTTTCCATTGCAGGACAAAGTTAAAAGCAGAGATACTGATTATTGTTAGGTATCTTCTTGAAGTATTTTCTCCAGCACAGAGTTTATTGTTCACATTGTGGAAATCCATTAATTGTTTCAAGGAAGATATTCCATGATAATGACATCTGTGGGCAAATAACCTGACTTTGTGCTAAGTCATGTGCTGCACTAGAACTGGAAATAACAGCTTTATTCAAGTTTCTGTTTAGAGGGTTTTTTCTGTTTAAACAAGTCTGAATTCTAGAAGAGCGCTAACAAACTCATCATGAAAAAAGCCAGACAAGAATTTATGCTTCTACCTGCTCAAAATATAAGTTCCACAGTCAAGTGCCAAATTGCAAACTATTAACACCAAAATTGCTCACTGGTACAACATGAATATAGATGGAGCTCCAATGACAACATTACAGTGCTCCAGATGCTTTTCATCTCCATGCAGGTCTGCATTCAATCTGTCTGGTAAGCTATCCATAGCCCACTTTGATACTGTTGCTTCCCTGTGGGAAACCTAAGATTCAGACCAAAAGTCACTATTTGTTTGAAATAATGTCTAAGTACGTTTATTTTCATAACTCTTCCCGCTCGCCCTCTATAAACACTGTGTGTAATTTAACAAGGAAGGAAAAGGAGGACTAAGGTTCTATAAGAGCAAAGGCTTTTCAAGGTCAGTGAAGCAGCATAAGAGCCTAGGAAGAACTGTCACAAAACCTTGTATGTGGATTTTTAAGAACTTAGATGAACTGTCAAAAGTGTTACTGATCTGCCCACAGTGCAAAACGTTGTCCCTTGAGGTTGTCTCCAGGATATTAATACTAAATCCTGAACCCTTTTTTGTGAATTTAGCCATAAATACATTATTAACAGTAAGCGCTGCAAAAGAAATGGTGAAGTCTATTCCAAATATTTGGTTCAAGTATGTCTTACTGCAGTAAATAAAAAATGTTCAGCTTTTCAATTTTCTAACGCAGACCTGTGTGCAAAGGACCTAAACCTTTCCCATATATACCACAGGATAGTACTTTGTAATAAAGTTAGTCTGATTTTATTTGATCAACGCTTAGAAGAATTGCTGCTTTCCACTGGATTGTAAAAGTAATATGTGTCATATTCTATAAAAATTTAATTACTAATTCTCCAAACTATTGTCCTTGGTGACTTCTTTGCACATATTATCTAGGGAAGAAACATTACTTCTTAATAAATTTATAATAAAAACATACCCATTAAACAGGCTTTGTATTTTGTATGTTCCCACTGTATAAAAGTTGGCAATCAAAAAAAGAACACTTTTTTTCCCCTCATGGACATGAACATATAGAATGCATCATGTGAGACTTCAACCCCTGAGAAGCATTTTCAATAGTGTTTTTCCCTCCCCTCTTACAACATAGAGAATCATCTACTTGAATCCATGGTGATGTATGTAAAATATATTTATTTGTCTTCCTTCCCCACAATTCTATGGAAACATGGTATTTGTTACTTACATATTCATCTCCTACTGTTCTTTTTCTATACCCTGAAGTTCTGCTCATAAATTCTGCTCTTAAGCCAACTGGAGTTAATGACAGGGAATAATGTGGCCATGCTCTGAAGGCAGTGGAAAGTTCATTTTCCTCAATGCACAGGTTAAAATCATGTCTCTGTAGGCTTACGAAACAAGAGCATCTGATTCTCTTGGCTTTTCAAAATGCACACAGAAAAGATGAAACTTTGCTGACAATCCTTCAGCAACAAAAATCTGATTCACAGCATGTTACTTGTCAAAATGTCTCTCTCTAATTTTAAATGTTAATGTTATACCACTAATCTCTTAAAAGAACCTTTTTGCATATTACTTTTTCTACTTCTGGACCAATACAACTGAGAGGTTAGGGAAAAAAATTTGAATCCTGGTAGGCAAAGGAGGGCCCTCAATCAGGTGTCCAACAGCTTTTAGATAAAAGCATTCATCTCTCTCAATGAGCACCCCAGTGCTGAACCCTGAAGCTCCTGTTCCCATCTGAGCTTGCTGAGGTGAGTAGAGCACCCAAGCCCCACACAGGCTCCAGACCAGCTCTCAAGAGGAGAAAACTAAACCTAGGGGCTCCACATCCTTCATTACTGCTTCATTCTGGCTTCAGCATCAGATATTTTATAAAAACACATTTCATAGCTAAAACACTGTTGAAAAAATATCCAGATCATTCCTGGGAAAGAGAACTTAAACCACCTGATGAACACAGTCCTGAAAACAGAGGGATGTAAAATAATTAGGAATGTCAAAATTTAAAGCCAGCTGTCCTGTACTGTGAAATTAGGAGAACATAGTTATCAGTATTTTGCTTTAAGTTTATAACCTGAACTTGCCAACATTGAAACATATAGTTTTAAGCATCTCACAAAGATTCAAGTTTAGGAAAGCGTCATTATCTATGACAGGTAATTATTTGGGGTTTTTGCTTAATAGCTTCCTTGAAGCATGTTCCAATTAAGTATAATGTGCATTTTTATTCATGTACTTAACACTTTACAGCATTACTAAGTCAACTTAAATCACAAACATGAAACTAAGTAGTCTAATAATCTTTCCATTATGCGACTTGATCTTAGGAAGAAAAACATTTATTTTGGATAGAATGGCATGCTTTAAAAACCACCAGGACTTCCTAGTCAAAAATTCCAATTTTAGCAAATAATTCCACTCAACATCAATGGTATTCACATCAAATATGGATTGTTTTGATTATTAAAGTACTATTAACATAGTTGAAAATCAGATTATCTGAAATTTCTCATCATCCCATTTCTCATCAAAAGCTTCTGCTCTACCCTGTTTTTTACTGTCAAGAGAAAAAAACTCCTGGATGCAGAATTCTAAAAAACACAGATGGAACACTAAAAAAATTGAGCTTAAATTAAAATTCTTTGAGTCACTAGATTCAAAGGACTACAGCCTTAAAAATTCTATACACAGCTTTAATTTACCATAGACACTATAACAAACTTCCTAAGATACATTATGATACTACATTATGATACTGAAATTTCCATTTCAAAATAATTTAAAATTAATTCGTTTAAATAAAAAATTCAAATCTTTGTGGGCTTTCTAATAATAATACTGTATAGATAAAGAAAGGCTTGGTTTCAAGTTTTAAGACAATAGTTTAATAGTAATATAAAATTAACAAAATAAAATTTACATATTCTTAATAATGGCAAATCAACACAACTTTTCTGAAAGATTTTGAACAAGTTCACAGAGAGATTTCTGTGTTGTTTTTCCAATTTCATGAGAATTTGCCTTTAATACTTTGTGCCTAATTTTTTTTTAAATTATCAGCTCTGCAGAACAAAGCATCACTTTTCTACTGAAAGGGAAACATTTTGAGTTTTCAGTAACTTCTATTAGCCTGTATTGAAATTACACCTTTGGCAGATGATGAAAGGTCATCTAGTTCTTCCACAGACATAACAGGCTTGAAATTTGCAGAGCAAACCCAAGCAATAGTGAAGGCATTTGGAAATGAACCTACAGTGGAATTTACAGCATTTGCAAAAGTAGTGTTTTTACACTGCAGAAGTCCAGCAGCTTTTTATACAGCCATGGGCCAGGGGAGGAAAAGGGGCAAGATGCCTTTTATTATCGAATTCTGTTTTCTGAGATAAGACAGGTAGCATAAGGGAACATTCAAGCACTAAAAGCTGTTAGATATTTGTGTTAGCAATTTAGGTAAGAACACCTGACACAAAATGCAGACATTTTACCTGCATTCCTGATGAAGCTACACTAACAGCTCCCACCCGGATCCACTCACACCCCCCCCTCCCTTTACTCCCTGTCAAATTTGTAACAGCATGGAGATGCTACTGTGGGACAGCTTCCAAGACCAGACCTCTTTAAATTACAATGCTCTGTCCAGCTGGATTTGGTCTATGCTCATTGGGGAGATCAATGGCAAATAATTTCATTTTTCTCTTGATAACACCCTTTCAGTCTGGGAAAAGAGAATGATTCAGCCATCAAACAGTAAGCACAATTTATGAGTAGTCAATCTATGGAATAGTATTTGATTGCATAAACATACATGCAATTATTTTTCACAATGAACAAACCCATACCATTAAGTGTACATTTAAAATGTATTTGTCAGGTAAACTCTTTGTGATTAACAATTGCTAGTGGTGCCCTTTTGATTTGCTCAGGTCACGTTTAATCTCATGATCAGAGGACCACCGGGTGTTTCCAGTCGGAAGGGATCTGCTTCAGTTCCTAGAGCTATCCTACACACCAAAAACAAAGTGAACAGATAAGCTGGATTCTCCTGAGGCCAGCTGACAGCTGATTAAGCCTAACAGAAAGACAGGAGCTGTGAAAGATTCAGCTCAAGGTCAAATGATACAAAGGGCAAACCTGACAAGAGGCTGACACACTATTACTACAAGGATCCCTTGCTAAAGGCACCCTACGAACAAAAATGCTTATCTGATACCAAATACAGGCTGCTTGAATATACAAAAGAAGTGATTACCTAAAGATCCTCAAGTCTGAAATGAAGAATGCTAATGAAGAAGATTTATGCTATACTGCAAAGCCCACCAGAATAGTAAGAAGAATCATCCAGTAAATAAATCAAAAACTAATTCAGAAGTTCCACAACCACGTACATTATGAATTTGCAGACTAGGTGACTGCATCTGTTAGTGCAAAATCTCTGATTAGGACTTCCCTCAATGGAAATAAATGGAAGGAAAATGGTGCACATGCTTTTGCTGAAGGGTGCTCAAACCTGCAAACAGAACTGTGTTTTGACTTTTCTAGTTTTCTTGAAAGAACAGTAACAAATGTGAGAAGATATTTGTGTGTACATATACATGCAAACAAGAAGAGTCAAAATTATAAGAAAACAAAATATTTGGGAAATTCAGCATTTCTAAGGGAAACAGAAATTTCACTTGGATTGGTAAATTAAAGAATGTACCTTCACTGAAAGAGTTGCTTGAGGAAGGCCTAAGCAGCAGCTCATAGTCTTCAAAAGTGGAAATTTCATATGTGGGACACCTTGATAATCTTTACTTTTAACTTCTAAAAAGTCACTTCTGGGAAATTTACAGTATGATTATTTTCCTTACTGCTCTTAGAAATCACAATCCAGGTTGGGGAGACCATACTTTCACTACAGAGAATGATAGTCTCAGAATCTCACAGTTACCTCACTTTTTTAGCTTTACATATTGATAAGGTTTCTCTATTTTGTTTTTTTTAAAGATGCTCAAAACTAGACATAGAATTCTAGATAATATGTTTGCCACTGATGGACTGGCTTTTCTGACTAAGAAAGAGTAGTGCTCAAGAGCATTACTTCGAATTAATCTAGAACAGTCATTCACAGCCTATCATTTGACTAGAGGCACTTTAGAAACTGAAAAGCATCATCAAACAATCAAAATAGTAATACTGTGTCTGAAACATAGCTTCCTTAATTTGCAAATATCAAAGATTGTAGGGACCAAAGTGAGCAGGTAACGTTTTTGAAGCAACTCCTTGATTAAAGGCAGAGCATACGTGTTTTTAAATTGTTATTTTACTTTGTGTGACCACGTGATGATTATGAAAACTAGATTAAATTCTTTACACTGCTGACTTCCAAAAATTCTCTCAGTGTCCTACATTCAGGGTTATGATATTAGATCTGCTTACCCATGCAGGAACTTGCTTCCCACTTGTGTATCAGCAAAGGAGTTGAAAGTCAATTTTTTTACTCCTGGCCAGAACACTGAGAAGAAAATGGCTGCTGCTTGCTGATGCTGCCATGAAATGTTACGTGAGCAGCCAAACACAGGGAGAATGCTTTGGTTGCCAAGTACTGCCAAGTTCTCCTGCAGCCTCACCAACATTATCACCATTTTCCAATCCCTAATAACTTCCTTCAAAGAAACTGCAGGAGCCATCTTTCTTACTGTGTCAAAGGATCAATTCTGATTTTCTGTGTATTACTACCACTAACTCAGATGAATTGAGTTACTCCTGAGATAAAATGTGCTCAAGGTTTAAACATAATTGTCCCTTACTTTGATGGACATAACTTATACAAACTAACCAAAAGCATTTATATATCATCACATAGGAACTGCTCATTTTAGGTAGAATTCCAGTTAAAATATTGAGAACAAAATATTTTGTCTTTTTGTTTCTTCCCTAGACAAGTGTTAGTCATTTCTTTTATTAGCAGCTGAAAGTATCATACTGGTATTTAATAAAGCTCTGTTTACACATACGAATTTCAGTATTTAGCCTTCCAAATACAATCCTGGATAGATCATGCCATAAAAACACAGTAGTGAAGTCACTAGTAGTGACTCTTACACTTTAAGAGTTTGCACAAAACCTGACAGCTTGACTCTATAATGGACAAGAATTCCCAAAACAGAAATGCCTCTCTGAAAGCCTTTATTCCTGCGGAGTTTATGAGCTGATAAACATTACAAGGAATACTGAAGATACGCCACACATAAAGGGCAACATGAAATAAATGCCTTAAGCACGGTGCATAAACCAGTGTACACTAGATGATTAACCATTGTTCTCATACTGGAGAGAGTGCATGTGTGTGTGCAAGAGTGAGCATCTTTATACACTGCATACATAAATGCCTTCACTCAAAATAACTAATTAAAATCATTATCCAGACACTCTGGATATTTACAGTAAAGATGTACAAAATATTCTTTTCAACACCTATGATTGCCTATACCATCCGTTCTTTGTTATGGGTGTTCAAGGTGTTAGAAATGGAGAATGCTAGAGAAAGAAAGAAAAATAAATTAAGTTCTTCCCAGTAAACACCTTGTAATTTGATGATACATAATGAATGATTACTAGATTTGCTTAGCAGCATGACCAGTATGCTTTGATCACTTAAGCAATACTTCCCAAATCAATGACAAAATATAAACCATGATTGGTTGCTGTTATTCTATACCAAAGAGCAACCTATAGGATGCTGAAGTGGATTACGCATGTTTCTTTGATCTTTTCCAAACAGATTTCACTCAATAAACTGCTTATATGTTTTTATAATCACATCATACTGGAGGCTGTTTTTCACTGTCAGGAAAATTTCTGTGGGTGAGAAGAACGAAGAGTAACTAAAAACAGGTCCACAGGGATTTCCTGAAGAGAAGTAAACAGCTTTTCTAAACTTCAAAATGGGAGAAGAAAAATTTGTCTTCCGCTGTACTAAAGGGAAAATTTCTCTGAAAGCATCAACAACTACCTTCCTACACAAACTATACTCTGACAAAACCACAATGTACTTGCTAAAACCACACCTCTGCTATTAAGCATTTGATGCAATGGACAATTTCTATTAAATCTGAAAGGGGGACAGTCTCAGATAACAGTGACAACTGCAATCTGCCCAACTCATACTGGTTTCACTGCTTCCTCCTCTTTCAAACATACACTGAACTTGGGAGGAAACGTGTGATAAATAAGGGGGCTGAGGAGGAATTCCCTGTTATGTGGGAGAACTGCAGCAACACAGGACTGTTAAAGACAAATGGCAACGGGAGTGGGGATAATAGCTGATAATGCAAAACATTATACACAACGTGGGAAAGAGAGAAACAGTGAAATCTTAGGTGAAAATGATATTTTGTGAATATATTTGTAAATTTGAAGCCATGTGTAGCTTTGAAACCTATTTAAGGAACATACTAGTGTCACGTCCTCACCACAACATGCACTTGTTCATGTTTTAACAATAACCAGAGACTTGCAGGCCCCACTCATGTCATCATGTAACTATGTTTGAAAGGCACTGAACTTGCTGACCTACCTTTAGCCAGATTCCCTTGTGTACAGCTTTAAGGTATCACTGAAAAAATACTGAAGTTCACAGGATACAAACTGTTCTTATACAATCAGAAGGCACATGATTAATAAAATACATTAATATAATATCAGGCACAGACAGAAGGAAAAATACATTTCTGCAGAAGAGATTAGCATAGATACTTCAATGGATTAGGAAGTTTCAGTGACAGAAGGTATATTTAATATACAAAATCCATATAATGAGAAGCAGCTGAAAAAATAGGACAACTGTCATGTGTCCAAGAAATTTCTTCATAAAAAGCTGTCACATATAAATACTTCTCAGCAACAAAACCCTCTGCAACTGAACAAGACAAATTTAATTCCAAATGTACAATGTGCCTCATCGTGGATCTTATAATTACCAATATCCTTGAGCAACTGGATATCTCCAAATTCAAACAGCACTTACCTTCTCCTGTTAAATAACTCCTGCCTGACACTTATGATTAGCTGTACATAAAGATTGTTGGTTTATTCTAGCAAAAGGACAGTTGAAAAGGAATACGATCAATGTGCATAAATATACCCAGAGGCAAACACCTGAGAAGGGTAGGAACTAATTAAGCTCAAGGCTGATGCTGGCACAAAAACAAATGGTAATAACTTGGCCATGAAGAAATTCAGGTTGCAAACAAAACAACCTGATGTTTTCAGACAAAAATTCACAATTTTGTGATCAAGATGACCTGGCTGTTTTGAGTAACCGGGGCTTGAGCCAAGGATGCCCCCCACTTTCAGTCATACATCCTAAAAACACAATGAATTTTAACACTCCTGCAAAATAAACAGAGGTTAAATCCTGTAATAAATCTGCTCACTGAAAAATATTATATTGGCTATAAATGATAAGATAAAAATACCTATAAACTCAAAAGTGAATGAATTCCCAAAGGTTTAAAAACTGATTTGCATAGTTCCAGAAGACCATGGATCCTCATTCAAGCTATCAAGACTCTGAAGGAGCCTTTCCAGCAACAGGTAGAGCTGCTTAAATCCTGTTACAACAACAAACTCTGGAAGAACCCTTCACTTTCTACCAATATTCCTTATTCTTGTTCCAACCCCCAAAAACTGAGGAGTGAAAAATGCTGACACACTATGCTTTACCATAACAGAAAATAAGTAACAACCTTATCATCTTTGATGCCTCATGGAACTTGTTCTTACTTCTGCCTATCACAAGAACTCAAGAAAAATAACCAGTGCACACATGAGACACATCAATTAATCACAAGCCTGGCCCCTTCACTGCCTTCTTCCACTGACTTGGGTAAATTTTATACATGAACCTATTGAAAACACACTAATTAAGCAAGTACCTTTAGAATATTCAGTGTTTTGTATCATGGGGTCCTTTTAGCCAAGCTGTGAAACTAGCAAATGCTTTGCTAAGAAAGTTTGCTCTAGAGAGGTGAACCATTTCATCCTTAGACTGCTTTGTGCTTCTTAAGGAACCGTGAGAAATCTACTCTAACGTGAGTTGATTCTCCGTCAGATCCATGATTTAACCTCAATTTTTACTAATAAATATATTTTTAGTCATTAAATAATACTACAGGCTTTTATTTTGAGTCTTTGGCAATACTCATGTTCAACAGAAATGCCATTTCAATTGAGCCAAACTTTTTTTCAAAATGCAGAACCAATTAATTGCTTTGCTTCACCTAAAAAAATATTTTCCCTTCTTTCCCTTCTCCTCTTCTTTTTCTTTTATTGACTGTTTAAAAAAACACCCACAAAACACATACAATATCTAAATATGGATGTCCTTGACAATCATCAATTTTTTCCCCCCAAAGTCTGTAATATAGCACACATGCAACTCTTAAGCAAGGAACACTCAAGCACTCCTAGTCTAGGATGCCCAGACCACAACATGACAAACATTCTCTTTCTGGACAAAAGCATACTTAAATTCTCACAACAACAAAAAAGAAGATGGTGATTGCTGCCAGTTTAGTGATCTTCTGTGTTTATAGATAATGGTACCTACGTTTATCCTTAATTACTGCTGCTTTGCTTTATTAAAAATATTATTTTGGAGGGACAAAAATTTTGTTCTTTAGGTTGTTTTTTTTTCAGAAAAAATTCTTTTCAGTTTCAACTACTTTTCACTTCAGACTGAACCAGAAATCAATTACTTGTAATGTTCTAACGTGAAGTTATTAAAAATGGCTTTATACTCAAAATTCCTCTTTCCTATCTTTCCTTCTTTCTTTAAAGGAAAATACCTATTTGCAACCAAGACTTAATTGCAACAGATGGAGGGCATTTGCTAATATAGCTTCTTTTTTTTTTTCACTCTGGTGTATTTTTATTTTTTAAATTGAAGAGCTGCAGGTGGTAAAGAAAAGAGTATACTATTACATACATATACATATCTATATGCATGTATACGTGCATTCACCACTATACCCCTATTTATGGACTGGAAATTTCTAAGTAATTAAAAGGAAAAATATGGGCAGCTTTTGCAGGTGGAAAGTGAATGCACTTACAGAAGCTCTAAGAAAATTATCATTGTCCTAATGCAGTGCTATGACTGTTCAAAAAACTGATGTGATGACTCTATAAATATACACATTATTCTTACAGAATTCAGGACACTGTATCTCACTGCATTCTTATTCTGCCTCATTTAATACTCACAGGCAGACTGTAAGAAGGTTCCAGTATCACTGGCACTGACATCTTCCCTTGAAGATTCAATTTCGTTAAGTAAAAAATCTTTTCTCCCACAATCCTCTCTTTTTTCATGCGCCGTACACTGTACAGTCGGAAGCGAACTGCATAATTCCCAATCATCTCAGACTCGACGTGATTAAATTTGAATGTCTCTGTGAAGACAGGGCACGGTCCCCGCTGGATGCTGGTTTTTGCTCTCTGCTTCTTTATAGGGAGAAGAACTAGGTGTACTTGCCACGAGCTTCCACCTGTCCTGCTGTATGTTGGAATGTCTGTGACAGCTGTCACTGTCACCAAAAGCTTCTGTTCCTGTGAGTCATAGTCAAAAGTCACATCCAGTGTGCCATATTTAGCTACTGGCTCAGGATCAAAAGGTTTAGGAAGCTGTGAAGATGATCCTCGAGCTGACATATCCTGAAGAAGAAGAAGAAAAAAGGCATATATTTATTTATTTATTGTATTCTATTATTAAATCTACCATGGAAATATAAGGTTTACTCTAGACAATATGAAGGCACTATCATCTTTTTGTTCATTTCATAAACAGGGTTATTAAGCACTGAATGCCCAAGGAGATGGCTAACTGGCAGGCAAGATGAAATCAAGATTTTACCTGGCCAACATCACCAAAAGCTAGGAACCAATCAATCTGAACTCAGATTGAATTGAGCTGTAATGATCTTCTGTGCCCCACATGTTAAAAAGCATATACATTTGTTACAAGGTAAAACCACCTTATTTCAATGTGAGTACACACATATTTTAAAGTTAACCTATCACATTGCTTGAAGAGACAGCTAATGATTGAGAACGCAGTGAGATGCCAGCAAAGAATACACAAATTACAAACTTACTTGCACATGCAGCTCCTGTTGCAGTCCACAAGAGTTATATGAATATGCCAAAAATTATCATAGAAACACAGAATCATGGAACAGTTTGGCTTGGAAGGGACCTTAAAGATCTTTTAGTTCCAACCCCCCTGCTATGGCCAAGGATGTCACTATCATGGCTTTATTCATGTAATTTTAGTGGAACTGTAGAAGATGCATCTGTTTTGAACTCATATTCTGAACTCTCTGTAAACCACTAATATTGAGTTTCAATCTTAAAATGCAGATTTTTTTATTGTCGCTTCAAATTTTGAATAAAATACTGATCACCTATAACGTTACAACAGCTGGTTTGATAGGGATACTGAAACAGAAAATATTAACAAGTACCAGTCAACCTACTGGTATACAATAAATAATTCCAAGTATTTAAAAGAAAGGTATTTCAAGTTTATCTTCATATTATCAAAGATATGCTTGTTCACATGAAGAAACAGATGCCAAAACAAAGCCTTCTGGGTTAAGAAATGTTCTCATTTTAACCTGGCTGCCACATAGCTGGGGGAATGCATTTCTCTAAAGGCTTCACTCCTGATGCTTTGAGTGGTTACAAAAAAAGTTGGCAGCATTCTCAGCTCTTATTGAGTATGCTTACATTAACGACTGGAGTGATACAAAATGGGAAGACCCCACAGCTGGGCCTTCCAGATCTTGCACCAACACCCCAGGTACATAACACCAACTTACCAGCAGGTCTATGAAGAGAGAAACATCAGGTCTGAGCTCTAACATGCACTTCAAAACTTCAGGCAGCAACAAAAGACAAATTTGTACCAAACGTACCATGTACCAGAGCCTCTTCTGCACATGGCATCACTAATTAGACTTACCCATAGATGTCAGTGCAGTAACTGGTTGTTAAAGACATTTCAATGAAATACGTGTCAGAAAAGATGATTTCTTCACAGAAAATAAAATATATATATCATTACAGTTTATAGCAAAAAATAGGAAAATTAAGTGGCCCAAATCACTACACCACATTAACAACTGAAAAAAAACTTTGTAAAATTGTTTTTTTCCTAGAACTTGTTTTACATTATGGAGTGTTCAGTTTGAAAAAGAATTAACAGAACTTTTCTTTTATTTGGGTTGTCTGAAAAATCATGTGGTAAGAATTTTGGCTGCAGTCCTTATAGGGTGATGAAATTTTCTGACTAGTTTAAAATGGTTTAAAAAATAATTCGCTCTTACTGCGAGCTGGTTTGTAAGTTAAGGTGCCATAAAAATAACCACAGCAATCTGAACAACCTGAAATCCTATTGTCATATTTTCTGACAAGCTTTTTTTTTTAATGAAATGAGCTGCAATATTAGTGCCCATATAACTGTGGATTTTTAGATTAAAAAAATGCTTCACCACACTCAACTATTTTCATTTACCTCTGGACTAAGAACCGCTGTGCTGTCACTCGGAACATCCTCTTCGTAGCCTTTGTTATGAAAGCTTTCTATTTCGTGTCCCGTGCTTCCCTCACTTGGGCACTTATAGGAACACCTTGGGCTGTTGCTGCACTGGGAATATTCACATTTGCTGTCTCCAACTTCAGAAGGTGTACAGGAAAGGTGAGGAGAGCCACTGTCATCCTGGTATGGAGGCGGCTGCAGCTCATCCAGCGGAGGTGTTCTTCTCATCCTCTGAATGCAGTTGGCTGAGAATAAGTCAAAATGCTTTACTCACTTTCAGATTATTTACTGTTCAAACAGTTCCGTGGAAAATGTAAATCTAAATGCCTGGACAGAGAATTAAAAAATCTACGTATGTCTTTTTTTTAAATTTACATTTCAAATCAGGTGACAAATACTACTGGAAAAAAAAATTGTTAAAAACAGAAATGAGTGATCTCTCAGATGAAAGAAATTCAGATAAAAGCAAAGTTTTAAGTGTATAGTCAGAATGGATAGTGCAAACCACATGTAAATAAATATAGCACGGATATGACATGACAAAAATTCTAGGCTTGAATTTCAGTGATGCTTACCTTGCAAAAACCTTTGGATATCTTAAGTCAGATTCTGTGCAGATGGAATGTAGGCCAATTATGGAAACAAAATGCACTCCCTAAAGCCATGATATCAAGCTGATTACCTCCCATGCAGTTGCCCACCAGGGAGATACTAAATTAAACTCAGAAGACAAGTAAGGTACTAATAAAGGCAGCCTTTCACACAAGTGAACTCTGCTCACCAGTGAATTTAAAAAGTGAAGCAGTGTCTCAGATTCTTTATTACTTGTTAAGGACAGCTAAAGGGTACGTATCCAGTGTCTGGAAGTCACACACTACATCTAGTCACTAAAGACAGTGGAAAAAGGATCATGACCAATCTTGTGCTTGTGATGAATACTTGATGCTGACCATCTTTGCTTTTCACACTAGATAGATAGATACAAATGTGGTTATACATCTCCTCAGAAAATAAACCTGATGCACGGCTACAGACATAGAAAGTTAATTCAAAATAATTACATTTCAATTATTTATCTCATATTTTACTATGCAGCATTACACAGTTGAATAGAATTGGGAAAAGACAGCAAGGTGTGCAGCAGCTGAAATGAAAGGAATATCAAGGACAGCTAAAGCACTCCCTCATAGTTGGTTTACATTTTCTGTAGAGGTTTTAATGAAGATTTTGATGCCCCTGACATAAAGAATTACTTTACACGTAAAAATTTCAAAGCAAAATTGTTTTCTGGTATCAAACATACCATTTCACTCACAGAAAAATCTACCCAACAAGCAAGTTAAAGAAAGTATTAACTGGGGAATGAAGGGCTCGTCTCTATTTCAATAGTTCCTGAAAGAACTGCAGCAAACAAATAATTAAAACACTCCTACAAGATGAAACCAAGTTCAGGAACCTTCTCGTCTCTGATGAGAGCCAGCCTACCATTCAGAGTGATTCCAAAATACTGTTCCAGAGCTCCTGCAAAAGGTCTTCTGCTGTTAGTCAGCCAGTGCTACTAATTCTTGAAACTCCAGTCCCACAGGGCTGGAAAGCAAAACAGACAGCAGGGAATCCTATACTTGAATTGTAGTCACCTGTCTAGCAGATAAACATAAAACCTTACCTATGACTAGTAGATAACTTGTGCTCATGAAACTAGATGGACATGATTTTAGAATCTAAACTGATATTTTAATCATAATAAAATAATAATATATATGACTCTCCATACCATGAAAACTGGACTTCCTTGTCATAACTTATATAATTAAATATTCTAGAAAAGTCAGAGCAACAGCATTTCTGCTCATCATTGCCAAAAGGCAAAAAACAGCATTAAATGAGACAGTAATCACCATGCAGCCCCGACTGAGTTTCTTTCTGTTCACTTGTCATCAAGTCTGCTGCAAATTTTTAACACCCGGATTTTCCATAGTCTAATGAAATGAAAGCATGTCCAGGTAACTGTCAACACCATTATTGTCTTACATGAGTAAATAAATGATTGTGTGACTCACTTTTTTCACTTTGATGAACTCCATTATATATTCCCTATGGGAAAACTGTACAGGCTGTGTGACAGAAAAGCTGCTTTTAATGTAGGCACGGAAGAAGTGAAGACAAAATTCTTATTAACCAGCTGTGATTCAAAAATCTCAGAAAAAGCAAAAACACTGGGGCAGGTTTTAACTACATGTTTGTCAAATTTCAGCTTAACAAACTGAAATAGCATGTAAATTCTTAAAACAAATATCTGGGATTAAAAATCTAGGAATACCTCTGTCTAGAGAGGTATAAACTGGTTTTGAACAGCTTTCTCTACATAAAAAAAAAAATCGAAGTTTTCAAATTAATTCTCAAGGTGAAAATGTCTCATTTTAATTTCCCCCTCCCCATAGTAAATGTTGCAATAAAATATTGGGGGGGGTTTTGTTACGGCTCTTTGAAAACCATGAAGATTTGAATTACATTGAGACATTCTAATGACTGATGATATCAGAGCCAAATGATATCACAGACAGAAGTGAGTACAGCAATATCAAATATCTGATCCTGGGTATTAGTCTTAAAAATTACTCAGAAGTAGCAACTAACTTTGACAATCTGTCAACAAAATTTTGCACATGTATCAAAGTTTAAAATATAAAACCACTGTTAATGCTTGCTGGCTTATCACCAATTGTATTGGAGAAAAACATTCAGAGCTGAAAGGAAAGCATGATCTGAAGTGTGTGCAAATTTACACATGAAACCCCTGTGCGTAACATACCTTATGCCTTTTATTTAAGGTGTAAATTTCAGCCACAGCTATGCATACTTCTGTACCGTGACAAAGCCAAAGAATACCTCCTAAAGACCACTGAATGTGGCTAATAAATCTGCTAAAGTGTTACAAGCAAATGGTTACACTGAAAATCTAAAATGGATCATTGCATAGCTCCTATGCAAGTTTCAAATCACACAGAAAATAATTTATGTAAATTCATTTGTAAATTAAATTAAGCATATTAAATGACCACCTCACCTTGGACTAGATAGACAGGGTGAAAAACAAGCCAACATACGTCCCAAAAGTGGAAGCAAGATACAATCAGAGAGCAATCAAATCAGGTTCAGTCTGAGGTTCCTACCAGCCAGAAAATGCCGTAACAGAGGAAAGGCAAATAGAAAGAAAGGCCTCACATTCAGTTCTCCACCCAAAGTATGTGAAAATACTCGGCATTCTCATGATATGAGTGAAACTAAATTTGTTTAGTAACAAGTATCTGGTAAATTCTAAATTGAGAATACAGTGTACTGGCATCAATAGGAAGGTTTGAATAAACTCTTTTTGAAGGGTTAACTGCTTTAATAAAAGTTTTCATCCTCCCTTAGCTGACTGGGAAAACATTCACTTAGTGGTGATAGTCAGGACCTTGCCTAAGAGCTGAAGAAACCAGAACCATAAGTGAAATACCTGACAAATATGAGCAGATTAGCATTGTGCTGGTACATTCAGAAATTACAGCATATAAACTGTCTTTAGCACATTTAAGTCAGAAGTAAATAAATATCTTCTTTTTAGTACTGTTTGTTAAACAATGAAGGTTCACCTATTTTCATAAGCCCCTGCAGGACACATTGCAAGTCAAAGGGGGATGATACATACCTTGCCATCAACCTCAAGAGACTCTCAAGTTAAATCTGACACAGGAGCCTAGGCCAAACTGAGCATTTCTGGAACATACAATTGATAACTATGAGAAAATACAGAAAATTTTCAGTAATTTTGCTGTGTGGAATCAAAGTTTTAAGATGCAGAAGTTTATTATAAGAAATGCTCTAGGTTTTCAGTTACTACTTGAACTTGCTGCTTCCAATGCTGCTCATTTCTCCTCTCCGTGCTGGTCTCTCATGGACCATGCTAGGCTGCACATTGCACCACACAGCTGGTGATGCCCTTTTCCATGTTTACAGCGTTTAGACTTTCCTATCGTAATTATTTTTCTCAGAGGATCACAGCAGCAGCAGCAACCCAGCCTCCCTTAGCCCATATTTCCTGAGTAATTCCAGGAACACCCATTCCTTAACATGGAAAAAGAAACTACCCTTGTGCCTTTAATTCCCCTGTCTCATAAGCCATCGTTAACTACACTTCTGCAGCTTCGAGTTTCTCATGTACAGTCCTTCTTTAAAAATTCGCACTGTTGTGGGAGGCAAAAGTACCACAACACCCCATTGGAATCTGGCTTCCAGTTCCTTTAAAATAAATAATCACTACATAAATCAGTAATTTTTGCAAGTCATATTTTGTAATTGTGAGCATATCTTCATACTCAAATGCAATACCTTTCCTTTCTCTAATATATCACTGCTCACACTCTGATACATAATTATTTATTTTTTTAATCAAACGTAACTTCCAAGTTTTCAAGCCTTCAAGGGGTTCTATGTAAATGTTAAGACAATTTAAATAAAACATAAAATGAAATACATGTTTAAAAATTAAAGAAACCTTTCTTATTCTGAATGATTAAATACCCTTAGAGATTTCTGATAGGCAGCACAGACAGTCCAAATGGAATTTTCATGTTTGAACTTTTCTACCATCCAAAAATATTATGTTGACTGAATTACCCCACATTACAGGGAGTATAAAATATAAACATTAAATATTGAATGAAACCTCAGGCCTCTCCTTTCTTTAAAATTAAAAGCTTACATGCCTTTTTGTGAGGACAAAACCCAAATTATTTCACAGAACAACAAATTATCTTGGCATTGTTCTATTCCTTTTCCAAAAGAATTATGGCATGAGTCATGCTTAATGAAAACAGGGAAATATAGAAGTGGTATGGGGTCATTATGGACAACAGAAAAAAATTCTTTCTTTTTGCATTTGCCACATTTTAGATTTCTATTCACAGTTGAACTATCTTCTACATTAGGCAATTCACCAGTAAACAAGAAAAAATATTGTTCCTGTTTGACTGGGTTTTTTCTTTCCAATAAAAGACAACTCTGTTTCCTAATATTTAGAAAATTCCATGCACTATGAGCTTAATCCCAGCAGCGTTGCTGTCATTTACACCTGAGGTCACGTGAAGCTCTTAGTACTGCATTTTCCTCACCCCCTCAAGCTAATGCTACTGGCCATTCATGTAGTGAAAAGGTTCTCTTTTGGTTTTAAATAATAGTAATTCAAAATGATAGAATTATCTTTATGTCCAGTCCTTAAAACTCCAATTTTCTTCCACAGGAAAGGGTCTAAGACCAACTGAAATAACTGAAACAAATGTAGTATTTCTCCTTTTTTTTATCTGAGTCTCTTTACATCTTGAGCCTGTAGAACTACAGTGCCTGGTTTTTTTTTTCCCTAAACAAGAAATTTGCTCTTTTGCTCTTTGCTCTCTGTACTCACTAGAGCACTTCTTATTTGTAAGAATTTATGGTCTGTTTTAGAGAGCAATACAGAAAAGCCCAGCACTGGTGGAAAAAAAATCTCTTTCCAAAATTAGCCCCATTTATAACATTTTAACTACAAATACATTATTAAAAGCATTATCGTGAACTAGCTGTCAAAGACATTCTTTTGTTTCCTTCCAAAATATTTTGGTCGTCTTTCAATGAAAATTATACATTACCATCTATTGAATTAATTCGTTTTCAATTTAAGTATCATTCTCTGGTTTCTTATACAGCATTGATATTAATTTGAATAGGAAGGAGTTCTGCTACCTGGTTCTGTATTTCTACTTTTCAGTTGTCCAAAATACCTCTAAATAATGCTTTAACCTAATGGTTCAGTATTTTAATCTTTTATTGATGTGAATATCAATACATCAAGCTCCAGAATACTTTTTTTTTACTTTTAAAACCTCTTATTTTCTGAGACCCATCCAGCTCTAAAGCTTTTTGAAAGCTGTGATCTTTAAGAAGTGAAAATGTTTGCTTTCCTTTCCATAATTATATTTCCTTAGGTGAAGTATGCCCATTCAGGTACAAAACTGTATTTTCTGTTCTATTTAGATGCTGGTTACACTTTTACTGTTCTTATAAGAAGCCAACTTTCCTTTACACTACTTTTCAGATCACTACGTTGGCTAACTTCATAAATAAGCAAGTATTCCTATGCACCTCTGCTCATTGTTTGTTTTTTCCAAGTTATCAAAATTGCTAGAAAAATATCACTTCCTAAAAGGTAATAAGTTAAATAAATTCATAGAATCTTCCTTTTATTTATCCTTCCCTCTTTTAAAATATGCTAGAAGTCCTGCTTGCTGAGAGTGATTGACAACCAGCTTTGAAATCTTAGGAGTATCTTGGTGACAAGGAAATGCCTTTTATCATCTCTGCAAAAATTCTCCCAAATTTGGCTCTCTCACCAGCATTTATGGATGCTTAAGGGAAATTCAGAGCTTAACAGCTAAAAGCTTTGAAAACTCCCCCCACTGTAAACCATCCCAGGCCCGTGAGACCCCCCATTTCTCACCAGTGTGTGCACAGTAGCATCCCCTCATACCTCTAGACAGCAGCAGCAGGATGTGGGCTTAGGAAATATTTTCCTGTCGCTGCTATACTTCTTTTGAGTACAGTTATCACCTTAAATAATGCTCAAATTCCAGTCCAGTTTAGTTCTACTATAGCTGTGGTATTAAGCACAGGAGTTGAGCAGCAACAAAGTGCTGAAAAGGTGAAAAAGATCCCATAGAGGTCTAAAATCAATTCCCAGCGAAGTGTTGTAACACACAGCTAATATTCCTGTAATGCTCCTGCTCTCACTCTGTTCAGTCTCAAGTGAGGAAACAAAGCATGATTAGAAAGCAAGATTAATGTGTTGTGTGGATCATTTTCTTGAGCATTTTAATGTTTTTGCAGCTCATTTCAGGCACATTTGGTTTTATATTTGATAAAAATAAAAAAATACAACGTTTTCTAAGCGATACAAAACCTTCCTTTTAAGATCTTAATTAATTTACTGATATAAACAAGGCCCATTCAGCAGAATATACAGTACTTACAGTACTTAACTATCAGAATTCCATCACTCTTTTTTTTATTTTAAATAAAACTACTCCCCTTATTGAGAACTCCTTCTGCAACTTAAAATGCAGTAATTTCATGGCTTCTTAAAAACACCTTTACCCCAGTAGCTGTGTTTTGCAATTAAAAAAAAAAAAAAGTGTCAAGTTCCCTACCATTTTAGCTTTCTATTTATTACTTAACCCTAACTGGTGAAAATGAACCATGAAAGATACTTCCATCAAGAACTACTTCCAGAATAGGAACGCAAAGCTTGATTCCTTTGCCTCATTTTCACAGCAATTTTGAGTGCAAAGGATGCTCTGTTGGAGTGAGTCACTAACAAAGCAGCACTACAAGGATTATGCATGAAACATTTCAGTAGGGCATGAGTTAAATTTTCTGCCCATCTACTTCAGCTAGCTATATGATCACAATTTGGCTATCTCACAGCTGTTAATATAGATATAAGTAAAATATATATTACAGTGGATAACAGTAGTATTATAATAGTAGAAGTTAACACGTTTGGCATTTTACAGACAGAGAACTGAAATACAGGGTAAAAAAGAGATAATGAAGATTGCTGTGAATCTAGCTCAGAAGTGCTCCTCGTCACAGAAAGCTTTCAGAGAAGTGTGGAACAGAAAAGCAGAAACCAAGTATTTTACAACTACTACTCTAGCCATTTCTTCTGTTGGTTTTTGAGGGTTTGGTTTTGTTTGCTTGTTTTTAAATTTTTATTTATTTATACGTCAAGCTTTTACACTATTATTAATCTAAAATTCACTTGAAATTAATACCACCACCAACGTGAAAAACTCCCATATACATGCCCCCACAGAATTTTCCAATACCATCAGGTTTGCAGTGGAAGAGAAGGAACAGAAAATAAAAAACAAAATATGCAGGTAGGGAAAAAAGTACAGGGAATAAGGAAAAAAGGCAAAAGAAGAAAGTAGTGCAATGATTCAGAAAAAAAAAAAGAGGTTTGTTGTCAAATGAACAAAGAAAAGAAATAAAGGGAGAGAAGTTTAGTAGATCTGTCCAGAAAATGAGAAAGGGCAAAGAGAAAAAGAACAGACAAGATTCAAGAAGGAATGAAAAAATACAAGCAGGTAAAATAAAGCAAAAATGACAGAGGAAGAAAGGTGGAGGAATGGGAAAATAAAACAACATATGACATGCAAAAAAGTAGTTCAGATCTGAGAAAAAAGCAATGTCAACAGAGCAAAGAGATAAAAGAGAAATCAGTGATGTCTGATGGGTAGGAATATCCATATTTGTAGGTGAAAATCTGCACAACCGAGAGAACACAGCTAGGTACATTCCAGGAGAGGCAAGACTCTTCCCACAATAAGCATTTATTTTTACATTTATATTTTAGATTGTTATTTTTTTCTTTAGGTGGAAGACAGTGATAATTATTGATTCAGAGCCTAGAATTCCAAAGGACCTTGATTTCTCTTATCTATTCATGCACTTTCTCTCCTCCTCTATTTGACACACTGACTCAGTGACTTGCTCTAACAAAATGGACTGTCTTTCCTGCAGTATATTGAAGTATTTCTGTAAAAAGCATTCTAGAAAAATCAGATTTGTTTTGCTTTGTTTTGAAACAGCTCTCATAACTTTACCAAATAAAAAGCAGCTAGAACCCAGAAAAAAAAAATCTACTGTGATCTCAGTTGCAGGAGCACCTAACGGGTCAGTAATAGAAGACAATTGTCTGTGTATGGTCAAGAACTCCTCTAAAACCTTTTAGATATTAGCGTCTGTAGAAAGTATGCTTAGGAATGGTTCTGGTACCATTTACAGAGCCAACTCTCCAGAAAAAGAAAGGCAAAATAGACACTGTGAAATCACAGGAAATGGATATGCTTCAAAACCAAGGTATCTCTCCTTCACACACCCAGTAAGAGGGCTAAGAATTCACAGAAAAGGCACAGATTAAGCAGCAGGGAGCATGTCAGTCTGTTCTGCTCACTCCAGCAAGGCCTCAAACAAGTTTCTCCAGGCATAAAGAAACACAATTATTCAAAACTAAATTTCTCGCACTTCTTTGCGGCGCTTCTGAGACCTCCCACAGTCACAGATGAGCTGCTTTACTAGGCTTACATGCAATGTATGCTGTAGGTGTTGCTATGTTTCCATAGTTGTCATACAATTCATAAAATAGGTATTTTTCTGCATTTTGACAAGACTAAATGAGTATGAGTCTGGCTGGTAAAGACATTTTCACTCAGCCATAGCACCAGCCATAAGAGCTAAGCAAGAGCTTATGAGGATGAGAAAACTGTGGCCAAGCTGCAAAAGGGCTCCTAAGACCTACACCCTGATGCTTCAGCCCATGGCAAACAGTAGGAGAGGAACTGGTCTTCCATGTCATCCACCCAAACAAACAACAGCACTGAACAGTCAGGGATCAGTCATTCTCAACACACTGAACCCCCCAAAACACTATCTGGAAAATCCTGTTGTCATGATCTTATACTCACAATAATAAACGTACTAGCCAACGGGACAGAGTGAATATATGCCTATCCATCAAAATTTTTTTCTCATAGACCTTTCTTATACTAGTAAAAATGTACATACCTAATTTGAAATTACTGTTTGATGCTGCTTGCCGAATAAGAGACTTAAAGGTGGTGCACAGCAGTTAATTAGTAATCAAAGCCTGACAGCTACAGCTGCAAAATGTTTGTATGATAATTTCAAAATTGAAAATGATTTATTTCACTCTACATGAAATTAGTGTACGCTCATTAGAAAGTCGGCGATTATCCCGAAAAGTACTACAGGAACATTTCGGTAGCTGTGCTACAGCAGCAGAAAGTACACAACACATGTCTCCAGGCCAATTACCATCACACCCTTCCTGGTAATTTGGTGTGAGTGAAGTTCTTAGATCTTAGCATTACAGCTGGAAACATATTCAGCAGAATGATGTTTAACACAGTTCACAATCAGAACATTGCTGCACCCTGCATTAAATACATATGACCCACCAGCATAGTACTTCCATTGTTAGAAACAAGCAGACAAACAAAACCACCAACCAGCCAAAAAACCAGAAAAAACCTCAAAACCCACCACTACCAATGCTAAAAAACAACCCTGAACCCAATCCCAAAGAAACATATAATACAAGGAGAAAAAGAGATCCAGAATACGTTGCTTACTGGTGACATTCTACTGTAGTATCATCGAAATTTTTACTTCAACAAAATGAACAGGTCAAGACATATATTTTTAGGTTAAAGGCATCCTAAAAAATAGTTTACACACACACAGATATATATGTCAACACACATATATACATACACACACAGGCCCCCATGGCCATGTACCAGTAACAGGAACCATTTAAGGTTTATGAAATATTAAATATAATTAAGATTACAGTGAGGAAGTAATGTGCATTACAAAATGCTGATGTTAGACAGCAAATATTGACCTTTAAAATTTAACAAATGAAAAGAGCCTTAATTTGCCTGTTATTCAAACTTTAACAATAAGTATGATAGCTTAGATAGCAAAAAGAAAAAAAACCCCAAACCACAACCCTACAGCATTTGCCACCACTTCGCATTAACATTTTGACCAGTCAACAATTCAGCAGTGATGAAATGTGCAGTTTGATTCAAAGTAAGACAAGGCTATTTAAATAACTCAAAATAAGAAATGGTTATTGAAACATTAGAATTTTGATAAGCGATCACAGCTGCACTAGAATTAGTTTCTATAGCAACAGAGGAAATAATGTGGAGAATTGCACTGCAATACAAGATGGATTCCTTACAAACACTGATGTTCAAATAGAAAACTTTAAAATTATTCATGGTATTAAAATATTTTTATTAAAATAGTTATTCAAATACCCTATATCCTGTCCTTCATAGATTGCTCTATTTTTGTTCTCTGGTATTCAATTCTAGTCCATCCATTCAAGTTTTCACACTTTTCCCCATTGCTTACCTTCCTATTTAAAATTAATTAAAGTGACTTATTCTGAAAAATACTGGCTCTTTAACCTCAAATCAATCTGCATTTTCAACAATTTGTTTGTTATCCCTACATAGAAGCACACATTACATTTATTTTCCAGCAGTGCCCTTGTGAGGCAGGAGAGAATGCTTTGCACATGCTATTCATAAGAAGCTGCATCACAGCCATGAGAATTAACATCACTATGGAACTTCAGAAACTTACAGTCATATGAGACTTGCAGGAGCTTTTATCAGTGTGCGCTCTCATGTCCTAAGCCTGATTAAGAAACCATTGCAAACCTATTAGTATTCATGGACTGAGTACCCATAAGATGGTGAGATAAAAGCCTTTCATCTGAGCTCATCTTTAGATTTCAAGTGTTGCTCATTTCTAACACCAAGAATTATTGTTTCATTGCATCATCTCTGATTCCAGCTATTTTTGGCAACTAATTAAAAGCATATGCCTGAACCTTTTATGTATTTTGCCCTTATAATGAGACCTATTACTCTGGCTTATTCCATCCTTTTGAGTTCCAAAGTATCTTTCAAGTTACCATGGATACAAGTGATATGCATTCTCCCACAACTGCTTTGTGTGCCTTATCGAACACCAGAAAACTGGCACAGTAGGAATCTCAGCCATCTACACAGGATGAATATCTACATACAAACCCCTTTAAGTGTTTGTCTTCCTCTCCCCCCGCCAAAAAAAAAAAAAAAAAAAAATTCAAGTATGCCATATACTACCATTCGTAATGAAATAAACAAGCGGATTCTTTTCTATCTGACATCCAGTACTTTTGCTCAAGGAAAACAAAATGAAAAAAAGGTAGAGACATAAATTAATTTAATCTGACCAACACTGAAACAGTGTTGAAATGAAAATGGGAGTACACAGAATCATTCTGATTTGCTGTTTATTGTGAGTCAATAGAGTTTAAGTGTTTCTACATCAATATATCCACAGAAGATGTAAAACACAGCAAATCTCGATGGGCATTTCTGAAAGGAGTTGCAGAAACATTGCATGCAACTCTGAGATTATGCATAAACTAGAGTAAATAGAACTCCCCTAAACTCCCTCTTTATACCAATTTCTTATGGACATTTTCAAATGCAGATTGCTTTCCAACAAGCTGGGAATAATTTGTACTAATTCAGTGTAGAAGAGGGCAGTTAAACAGATTTTTCCCCATTATGTTTTTGTATTCCGACCTCTTCTTAAAAACAAAAAACTCTCACTGAGACAGCAAAATTTACACAGTATTCAAAAACTAAGTGCTGATAGCATAATCTGAATTTATGTGTGAAAAGTAAAGGGGAATACCAGAAGGAAAAATAAATAATTGTAGTATGAACTTGAGAGAGACTCAGAACTGTCTCCCAACTTTCAATGCATTAAATCACTGGAAAGACATCAATTGCCTACATGAGTGTCATGATGGCAACTAAGAGCAAGAAAGGCAGTGAAAAATGAGTAGACAAATGCTGCTCTTGCCTCTTTTCCTCCGTTATCTAAGCTTCTCTAAGTATTACAACAAAACACTCAACAAAAATCATACTTGACTTCTTCACATCCACAGGCTCAACCCTGCTTTAAAATACAGAGATTTTGAAGTACAATGTCTGAGACAGAGACACTGATGCATGAACCCCAGACTCTTACCTTTGCTTGTATTATGAAATAACTGTATCATTCTGCAAGTTTTCCACAAGTATATATGAAGTAAAGAAATATTAAATATTTTCATTTTTCTAACAGTTTCAATGTAGGCTAGACTTATATTTACCTGGATTTCTTCTAACCTTTAAATTTAACTTCTAACTGTCTCGAACTTCCTTTTGGGGACAAAAAAACCCCACATAATGTTTTTACTGTGAATTTCCAACTAGAATTAAATCTCACTTCTTTTTTTGTCCCCTGAAAATTTATTTTAAAAGTAACTGAAATCTAGAGGACAAGGAAAAGGAACTCAAAATTGACTGCTACATTGTGTCATTTATGCTAAGTTATCTGTACTACCAAAATATTACAGTTCTGCAGTTTTATGTCAGAACCACTTACAAAAAAAAAAGGAGCATCTGGAACAGTGGAGATATTTACACAATGGCTCTGTACTTGGGCCATTACATTCACTGTTACACATGCTATTATTTCTCCTCTGTATCATACTCTCCTGGATTATCTTCACTGTGCACAAAAACACACAAGAGATTCCCCCAGGCCTCTCTGAGAAGAATTAAAGCACAAAGTAGTCTTTTTCTTAAGAAACAACAACCATTGTTATCATCCCTCTAAAGTTCTTCCTTTTCAAAATATTGAAGTTCTCTGGAAATTGCCACTGTAGTTCCCTAGACCTCTGTGGCCAACAGATTGCCTTTAACACTAATGAAAACTACTATTGCTATTTCAAAAATTTTTCTTCTTCTAGAGTGCCTTCTCTAAATAGGAAAGAAATGGCACCAGGACAAGCAGATGATTGAGAGCAGTGGTTCTCATTGCCAGTGAAAGGAATTTCCCTCTGAAAACAGTCAAGATAACAGCTACTATCAAATAGCAGGGTGATGACTTTCTCTGAAGGAGAGCATTAGATGCCCGTCTCTTAACAGATTACCTGTTCCTCAGTTAAGAGGGAAAATGATCATCAACTCAAAGGACATTTTCAAATTTTACCAGTACTACCCAAAAATTATCTGCTGGCCAAATTTTTTGTGGATATGCAATCATGAACCAAGAGTTGAGGGGAAAAGAAAAAAATATATCAGAGCAGTATAATCAACTTCACCATCAAGAACAGCTTTTAAATCATACATTTACTTGCAAATTTTCATGGGATTATTGCTATAGTAAGATGTAAGTAAACCAACATTGTAAAGTCCAGGGAAAAGACATCATTATTCTCTCTCATTCTTATAATCTAAAAATAGTTCCATTCTGGCACTATGTAAAGCATTTAACAAAGCCAAATACGAAGGATTCCAAGCAAGATAATTTTGAGAAGGTGGGTACAAATTAATGCAAAATTAGACCAGTTTTCTGGTTTGGATGCATCAGATGTTGAAAATAAGTGCAATAGTATTTTTTTGATTTTCATTCAACTAATCAAATGGCCACAAATGCTACATATGCAACAGAAACACTTGGAAATATAATAACTCTTATAATATATATTTATAATATAAAATGTAACATAGATTACAGTGTACTTTTCATTCCATAGTAGTAAGGATTTTTTCTATTAAAATTTACAGGAACTTGGACAAAATTCTAAAAAGATACTACCTGTTTTTTAATCTTACTAGCACAGAGCTGAGGATTTAAAAACAAAGTTTCAGAAGTCATTATTTCTACTACCAAACTACTGACTGCTAAAACACAGGGATAAATGAACAACTGATCAGATATAACCACGAACAGAAAGCCACAGAAAGTTTGAGAAAAATCAAATAACATCCCAAATCGTATCTTCCCTGAACATATGAAGAAATTAGCCTGATCCCTAGACTAAGTCTTGGCCAATTTAAACCAGAACAGATACAACCCCACTTTTTTTGCCAAAAGTCACAGAGCTGGTGCTGGCCTTTTGGTTCCAAGTGTGTTTTGTGGTACAGATGTCAATGCTTTGTAGCAGCCAACAGCACTCGTGTCACCTGTTCAAGTCACACACATCAGCTGTATTTGTTCAGGCTGAGCAGTTTCAAAGGAAAGAAAATCACACCTGAAGTCAGCCTCTTGAAGACATGATCCTTTTGTAGTTTCATTCTTCAAGATTTGGATTTTTCAGATACACATGCTCTTATCAGCTCTATTTTTAACCTGCCGCTCATACAGGATACTTAAAATTCTGAACATGTTTACATTATCCATCCAGCAGGCTAATGGAACTGCATACCAGACAGTCATGCATAATTCAAATCAATATCCTCAGGCTTGCAACTCTAACTCAAAGCTGCCTTTAAATAAGCTGGGTGTGACTTTAACATGAATAAAATGTATCTAATTTTTAACCTTTATCTGACAAATTGATATATTTGCAAAGGAATGTAATAAAACTTCCTTAAAAATTAAAACAATTAGGAAATCACGGTAATTGAAAATCTTTCACAAAATACATCTAAGAACAAAATTTAGAATGGTTCAACAAGACTGAAACCAATGGTCAAACCAGAGATCATTTGTATTTCTTTTTTCAAGAAATTGTACAGATATATACACAAAAACACACGCTGATGAACTATTAAGTGGTGAGAAGGTGAATGCAGCAGGATTTCCTATTTACAAATTTAAAGATCAAGCTTTAATTGAATTGGGCATAGGTGACCACACAGAAAATCTTATACCCAGTTAAGCATGTCTGCTAGCTTCTCTCAAAGGACCAGAATCAGAATTTCCATAATAAAATAATTTTCCCTTTGAGTTTTCCTATGTGCTTTCATGAGACCATGATTCCTTCATAGCAGATAACCTTTAGCTGCACTGAAATGACCAGAAGCGTGGAAATTACATTAGCTAAGGATCTATTTCCAGCTTGTAAATACAGTGGAGGAAAGGGAATTGAAAACAAACCAACTCCACCCCCAAAAACCCAAAGCTCACCCCAAACCAAAAGGACACAAACCAAAAAGACTACTTCAAGTTGTATAACATGTCATGTTTACCCCTTCCCCCAAAGAAAATATTCTAATTATTACTAAAAGTTAGGATAACTTTTTAAGACAAAAGCGTTCCAAGTAGCAAATAAGAACTTATTTTGCAAGAAACCAAATTATAGATGTTTGCCTCCACAGAAGCTACAGACACAACGTCATGTTGTTTACTCAGATACAATATAGTCTCAAATAATATAGACAAAGTAGCTATGAAAATAGTTATCCTAACAATAAAATACATGTTATCAGATTAAAATGGTAACTTTGTTCAACTTGTGTAAGGACAAAATATTCATTAAACCATTCCAAAAGAATACTTACAATATAATTATTGCATGTCTATTAAATTGATACATATGCATAAGGAAAACAATCTACATCAGGTAACAAAAAAGAAAAAGAGTTCTGTTAGAATAAAACCCTGCTGTTCTTCTCTTACCAAAGAGAAGGTTAAAAGGTAATGGGATCAGAATGTCAACAAACAGTCCTAACGGTAACCTGTCCTTAACCTGCAGGGAAATGGCACAACTGGGAGGCAAACTTTAGTCTCAGACTAGAGTTAAAAATCTTTTGATTTTAACCTTTAAATATAAGAAGAATGCTCCATTTATCTACAGCTGCTATGGAGGAAGCTGATAAGCCATTCTTTTGTAATATTCTTATGTAAAGTTCAAGATCAGGTTGGATGGGGCCTTGGGCAATCTGATCTAGGTGGGTGGAATCCCTGCCCATGGTGGGGGTTTGGAACCAGATGATCTTTAAGGTCCCTTCCAACCCAAAACATTCTATGGGTTCCATTCTATGAAAGCTGTTCTAGTTTTTAGTTCTCCTATTTACCTAAACTGCTCCACTGTGCTAATCAAGTAGCATGACTACTCTCAGGAGGTAAGTAGAGTACTGGGTAAAATTTCTTTCTCCAATGTACCTAAAAATGTCTACACAGAGATTTTCAGTCTACTGTTCAATCCTGTTTCTTAGTCATTCCTTCCATGATAGAGCCATGAACTCTCAGAATCAGCAAAAGCACTTGCTTCATCAAGGAAATGATCTTTTCTGCTGATATAGTACTATCTCTTGTGTTTACATCACAAAACAGTTCTACATGTTATGAATGTAGAGCATCTATTTTAAATACGAACTATTTCAGTCTTGTGACTGAATATGTCTGTGAACTTTTCCAAGTTAATGATCTTCTCATAAATTCCAGATTCAAATAGATGAGAGAGCTATTAAAAGAATAAGTTTACAATAAAATGAAAACTTTCCTGTTATCATTAATGTATGATTTACATCGCTTCAGAGACATTACCTTGCTAAGGGTGACTTTCTTCAAAGTCTTCACATCAATGGAAAGGGTATTTCTTCAAAGACTTCAAAATGCTGGCAGGAGAAACCTAATTTGAGAGATTGCTTTGCTCACTTGTGCAGATCAGGGAAAAAAGCCCTTTCCCACTGGAAGACAGTTTTTCCTCCTTTTAGGAGTTGGTCTATCTGGAAAAAGAATTTTCCTGTGGAAAATCTTGTCATCATCCCTAACTCCGAGTTTTGTTACTAGGTTTCTTCTCTCAGCAGTAGATGGTAGGCATACTTGAACAGCATCTTTTTTTCCAGCATCTCTGCTGCTCATCACAGGGTAAACCCATGATTTCAGAATTACCCAAATTTATTCTATCAAGCACTTTCATGTGTTTCCTTTGGTTGAAAAGTCTGTGCACAACTTTGATATCATCTATCTGGCTTTTAAACTCACAAGTCCTCAATGTAAACCCATTCTCTTCCAAACTGTGTTTCAACTCAGACATGGATCTCCTTTGCATTTAAATTCCCTGTTTATGTCTTGCCCCCTCCATAATATTCCTTAGGAAAATTACATGAGTAATATTGAATTGCACGTGCACTTTCTACCCTCACCTACAAATTCAGCCTATTCCAGGACTCGAGAATTTGTAAACATTATGCACGTCTGCTATTCATACACGTAAAGAAGCTAACCTCAACCTGATCACAGCCCAGTTACTTACATGAAAAGTTCCTTTCTACCAGGAACTTCTCACAAGACAAAGGGCCACATTTTCTTGGGAAGGAAAAAAAGATATGGATTCTGTAGAACTGAGTAAAAGAGCAGGAGTTAATCTTTAAATCACCTTAGTCTCTGCAATGCTCAGCTGAGTATATTTTGTGGAAAGATGCACCATAATTTCAAGCACTTAACAGAACTGTCTTCCACTATTACAGAAGAACAATAGAAGTCTGTCATAATGCACTAGGAAGCTACTTTGGAACTCAAAAAAATCCCACTAAACCCCAAGCAAAACCCTCACTAAAGAAAAACCAGAAGAAAACCCAAACTCACAGTATCACAGACACTAAGTAGAAAGCATCGCAAACCAAGTTAGTTCTGGACACTTTTCTGCAGGTCCTTGAATTACAAAGTATCGTTTTTACTAAACTATCATTAAATATTCCCTTGATATAGCAATGGATTCAACAGCCACACTCCCCAGAAGCTTCAAAATCACAAGACATTGTCATTCTCCAATTTTTAAGGGCTTGGAGCCAATGGAGACTCATTTCAATTAACCAGAGGAGGCAGACACACATGATGAGGAATCAGAACTTTGTGTCATTAGTATTGCATCACTGCACTCTCCTGTACTACAGGAAGATTTTTAATTACTCCTAGAATAAAAAATGTCAGGGATAGATGCCCACATAATAGAAAAACAAGCATAAGGAAGCTGGACCAATTAAAGAAATATTGTAACTAAAAAATATCCCAAAATCTCCAAAAAGTGCACCAATAACACCAACTGATGGTACTGTCAGATAAGATACACAAGTATGAATATCTGGAGTATTCGCAGCTGTAACATGACTCAGCCCTCAAAATACACTCTGAAGCATTTAAAAACACTCTGAAGGCGTCTTAAGACTTGTCTTAAATCTCTTCAGTAAAGACTCTTTCAAAGTACCTTGAATGTACTATTTGAAGGCCTAAGCCTATCCAATGTTGCAAGACAAAAAGAGTACTTACCTCCAATTTGTGTTACACCAGAGGAATCTCACAGGTAATCTGATAAAGACACGTCAGAAAAAAGCGGGTGGCCACCTTCTTCCTAAATACCCTTTTCATTGAATTTATTCATTTGTTTAAGGCACATTAGAGGAAAAAGAAGAAAAATAACTATTTATGATTGAGTATTCAACTGAGCTTTCAGTCCTCCAGTGTGAATACAGTTCTTTTCCATGTCAGGCATCTTTTTTGCCTGTAATGCTTAGCATCTGAAATGTACAGAGAGACCAATTTTGAGAGAACTTTGTGGCCTTATTTAGCTGAACACAATACAGCCCTAGAGAGGCCCTCACTCTATAATTTCAAAACAGTAAGTTTTCATTCACACTTAGCTTGAAAATAGATCTACTTACATGCAAGGAATAATATAGAAACTAAACTGCAAAACATATGGTTATCATGGAATTCACTGAGTGCTCCATTCTTCCTCTCTCAGCCTGTCCAATGGCTTTCACCTCAGCATGGTAAGAATAAAGAAGTAGGATCCTGCTTCACAGAATGTATTTACCAATGAAAACTCATCAGGTTGCCTAAACAGACTGGGGAGATTCACCTCTATACCAGTTCTGACATGCTTGTGAAAGAGCTTTTAGTGTTTACGTTGGAGAGATACTGAGAGGAAATCTCTATATATACATTAAGTAATTCAGTGAGGAGACTTTTCCTGAGACATGAAAACTAACAAGAGAGAAAGAAAAGGAAAAAAGCTGCATAAAGAATTAGATCCAAGAGATTCCAGAAGAACAGTTGCCTTCACGTGCAAAGATTGACACAGAGGAACAAGGCAAACATATGCCCACAGACACATCAACATAAAGTGCCGAAAGCCTAGAGAAGAATAGAAGTGGAGAAGATAAACTACAAAAATAACCCTATTCTACCTTCACAATATGGAAAAGATGGATAAAATCCAGTAGCATATGCCTGCTAGAGCAGCAGATTCTCATTTAAGAGAACTTATGTTTTCTCGCTGCAGTCTTTTAGTGCTTCCATATGTTTCAAAAAAACCTTGTGAAATGTAAGGCACTTGGGCCAATCTCAGAAATAACATGTCTTCAGCCAGGGGGCTTTACCAACTGAGAAGTCAGAAAAAGATTTTAAAACAAGCTGGAGATGGAACCTGTGGCTGTACTGAACTGGTAAACTATAGCTAAATAAAATACATCTAAATATACTAAATAAACCAGTGAGCTTACTCCTTTTCCCTTCATGATGCGACTTCTTTTGCCTCAAAATGGGATCAATCCCCCCCTTGCTTAGTCCTAGTCAGGAATTCTGCACAGCTGTTAAAGAAGTAATTTAGGCAAGACATGCTTTAAGCATATCACAAATTAACTATGAAAAATCCAAACTCTTTTCTTCCCCTCTTCTACCTTTGTTATCTCAGGGTATTCAGAGGATCTTGATTTCAGAAGCAAAAAACCATCTGTAGTTTTTGACATCTGCCTGGAAAACTGTAATTTTAATATATTTACTCTAACATTTCTAAGTTTAAAAACTTCAATTTTTAGGAATTTAGGGGGCTGCTTCCTTAAAGAAAACACATTGCCTGTGAAGCTTATGAAGATAGTAAAAACACAACAACTTGTCTATGTAACGCTTGACTTTTCCAAGTTGAGGAAGCAACCACTACAGGAGACAAAGAGGCCAATTCAATATAATATTGAATGGTTTTTTGAAACTCAAGTTATTAAGAAAGCATGGTCCATTTAAGATCCCAATATAGATACTAAAAAATATTTCCAATTATGAAATAAAAAGATTACCAATTTTAATTCCAATTTTAAACATAACATTTTTACACTTCCTTATTTAGATCCCTATTTCAATTCACAAACTCTTTGTTAGCAGAAATATCTTATGGCCCTATTTTTGCTTGCTTTTTTTCCCCCTTTTTTTATTCTTTATTTTCTGAAATAGATGTGTAATATTACAGTCTATATTAATCCCCTCTTCCAAAATATTACAAATAGTTGGAGCACATAAAGGCAATACTACATATTCAACATATTGAAATGGTAGGAAATAATAGAAGAAGTAGGATACACACTATAAAAACCTAAAAGGAAGTTTTGTCAGGAAAACAGGAAAAAGAGGTCACTTCATCAAGTATCCATACTTTACTGGATAATATTAGAATGTACAAAATAATATTATTGGCAAAATTAAGATTTCAAACTCCGAGCTGACCCCAAAACTCTGGGCCTAAGCACAGAGATTGAGCCATACATCCCATAGTTACATAGGTTTCTCTTTTCTTTGATCTTTTGGTCTCTTGTGCAAGAGATTAAAATTTCAGGTGTAAATCTCTGTATCATTTTACTTCTAATGATCACACTTGTCATCAACTTGATTTTCTATTGAGTTAGGTTTTCCTTTAGTGATACTCTGGAATTAAGCCTGTCCATGAGGAGCTCACTGCAAAAGTTATATATTTACAATCGCTTACAGACTGTAGAAATACTTGCACTCAAGCACAGTAGTAATTTAATCTTCATTTTATATATATACACACATGTAAAACATATAGAAATCTAAATGTATCAAATGTGCAATACAAATATATAAAGTAGGTCAGACACTGACCACAAGCAGGTCTTTGTGAATGAAAATGTAAACCCCTAAATTGTACAGCATTACCTAAAGTGCTACTAGAACATTCCATCGTGAAAATACACTAACAAAGCCTGCAGAGCCTATAGCTTTCTTCATTTCAGTATTAAAAACATACAAAATGCCATGTGAGTTCTGTATAAATATGCTGAAAAGAAAGATTAATATGGCCATCTAGAGGAGAAAAGAATGATATGAAAACATACAACACAATTTTTCAGGCTTCCGAATAGAATGCTTTTAGAGGCATGCAGCCAGAAAATGGATGTAAATAAACTAATTATGGAATTGATAATAAGCAAACATTAAAATACTATGTACAGAGATTTTGATGGTCTGAATGGTACAAACATATTAATATCATACATGTTTTTAGTAAGGCAAGCAAAACATTCAGGGCGTATTAACAAAGACGAGATTATATTTTTGTCTCTTTGTTAAATTTTGTGTGTGCAGAGTTAGGTACACACACATCTAAACCAATGAATTTAAAAAGTGAAGACAGAAGTTCAAAGTAAACAGTTATCAGTAATACTGTTTATTGACTCCTTTGAAATCACACAGCTCACTACTGCAAAATAGAATGTGATAGAGATTAACTGCTGAAGAGAAAATTCTCAGAGAAATACAAAATTTTCTGAAAATTAAATATAATTTCCATTACTTGTATTGCTCTCCTGGATTATCTTCACTGTGCACAAAAACACATGAGATTCCCCCAGTCTTCTCTGAGAAGAATTAAAGCACAAAGTAGTCTTTTTTTAAAGAAATAACTACCATTGTTATCATCCCTCTAAATTTCTTCCTTTTCGAAATATTGAAGTTCTCTAAAAATTGCCACTGTAGTTCCCTAGACCTCTGTGGCCAACAGATTGCCTTTAACACTAATGACAACTACTATTGCTATTTCAAAAAAATTTCTTCTTTGATGGAATTCATAGAGCCATGGAATGGTTTGGGTTGGAAGGGATCTTACAGACTGCCTCATTCCAACCTCCCTGCCCTGGACAGGGACACCTTCCTCTAGGCCAGGTTGCTCAGAGCTCCATGCAACCTGGCCTGGAACACTGCCAGGGATGGGGCATCCACAGCTTCTCTGGGCAACCTGTTCCAGTGCCTCACCACCCTCACAGAAAAGAACTTTTTCCTAATATCTAATCTAAACCCACTCGCTTTCAATAGATCTTCAGATCTCTTTAAAACCATTCCCCCTTGTCCTCATTCTTAATGATCAGAGGCTGCTATAGTAGAAACGAGCAGGAGGAAAACAGTGGTGAGACAAAAATTAATTCTGTCCTCTCATCGCTTCACTTTAACACTATCAAGTGTCACATGCTCAACATATGGAGTGATCAGTGCCTCACAGTGGAAGTACAGCCAAAACGTTAGACTCAGAAATAGACACCATAAAGCACATATGAGGAAACAGAAGCACACCAAGTCAAATGCACTGACAATTTTTTCTCATATTAAACAATGTACTTAAATACGCACTGCTTGTTCCACAAAAGAGTCAAGAAATGGTTCTTTCATCTGTCTTTATGCTTTTTATAAAAATAATTCAATAGCCATAAAATCCAAGTATTTAACAAATAATTTCAGCTTTCCCAGGGCATCAAGTCTTCCACAGATTTTTTTCCAAGTTCAAGGAACAGTAAAGCTTTGCGTTTTTAAAAATCACACTGAAACATCTGGAATGCTGATGCTTCCCCCTTGGAATCAGAGATTCTTAATGTCATCTGTTAAGAGAACTGTTTCTCTGAACACATACGAACTGCTTGGTAGTAATAACACCTTATTTATTTCTGACTGTGGGCCTTCTTCATGAAGTTTACACCTCTTTTCATTGAAGTTCTATGTTGGGCAGCATTCCCTCTGTTATGATCATCACATAAGGCATGTTCTGTCTCTTCCTCTGTCCTAAAACATTTTTATCATTGTGCAAAGATTCTTTGAAGTCATTTAGGAAGAACATAAAAAGTACTAACACTAATTATTCCAGTGTGCCACCTTCAGGTCACTGAGAAGTGAGAAATGTTAGGTTATTAATCTGTTGCCATATCCAAAACTTTTTTTTAATAGAACTGAACATAATTTTGTTGAGAATAATGGATTAATAAAATGAGACAAACTCATCACTCTAATCTGCAAGCATTTTGCCAAACATACACTGTAGAATGATTGCAGGCTGTCAAAAAAATAACACTGCCGATTCCCCATTCCTTGTAAAATGTGGGAGGAGAATGCTCTCATAAGCAGCAGCAAAAGCAAAATACTGACATTATTAACGTTTTCGTGCAAGTAGAAGTATGTGGTTAAAAATTTTAAGTTAGAATGTTTTGATAGCTTTTGTGTTAGAAGTTTTTTTGCTTCCAAACTCTGAATGTTCTTTCACTACAATAAATTTTAAAATGGGGTTTATATCAAGCCTCCTTCCTGAATGGAGAGAGCATTGAAAAGGAATAGCACCTGATAATACCAATAGAAGAATAACAAAAAGCAAGGAGGGGGTAACCACTGTAACTTTCTGGAGGCAGCATTTGGACTTGCCAAAAAGGTTCTTTTGTCTTAGACTGGAATCCTGATACAGATTTCCAGACTGGAAACTATCACTCCCCAGGACAAAAATTGGTGACTATAAACTCTGATGACTTAAGAGGATGATAAGGAACACAGTCATAAAAATTTTTAAAAATTGGATACAGGTTAGCACAATGACTTTGAAGCTTAAATCTTATAGAGCCAAAGTAAAAAGCCCAGAAGAACTCAGGACTTTTCACTGAGGAGATGAATTAGATTGGATAAAACATTCTGAACAATTACAAAATAAAAAGAGGAATGTCATATGACTATGGCTATTTTAACAACTAGCCTCAGTAGTTTCCAGAGAGAAAAATACATTATTCCAGATATCTAAAAGGAGTCTTCCTGTATAATTCTTGTGTAATTTATATCTGGTACTATTTGCTAATAATTTTCCCATCTCCTGTTAATATACATCATCATTCTTTCCCAACAGTATCACAAGCCAAAAAAAAAGTATCTTTCATATTCCCCCAACCAATTCTGTTGAGACATCTCAGTAAATATAAAAACCAAACATACTTTTACTATTCCTATTCCTTCTCCATCAGTGTTCAAGGATCTGTTCGTACCACCTGACCTCACCTCTCCATCTCCTTCACTACTTGCTGGAACTCAAACTCCCTGCCTTCCTACAATTTAACAGCAAAGGAAAGAAATTAATTTTCTAATCATCAAAAAAGAATCCTTTTACTCTGCAACTTACTTTAACTATGGCTTTCATGTCCTTCAAGTCTTAGCTTAGAATCAGGAATGACCATGTACTAGTTTCAAATTTCAACAGCAGACAGACTTTTATATCATTCAATTATATCGAAGTGTAGAAAATATAAACTTTTTCAAGCCCATCTGGACTGCATAGAACATTTAAGGTGAAGCATCTTTTAATTACATGTATCCACTTTTTATTAGAAAGCATCAAACACTAAAAATCTTTTGCATTTTAACATACTAAAGGGAGACCAAAAATACCTTACTATAACACAGCACCTGTATCAAAATCTGACTTTCACTTAACTTCCACAAAAGTTCACTTTTCATGCTTGAAACTGGCTATAGACACAGTTCTCACACAGCTATTTTCAAATACAAAAAGCATATTGACAAAATACTGACAGCAGAATTCTCAGCCTCTACGTCAAGCTGTCACCCCAACTTAAAACTAAGAAATATATAGCATGTAAGAAAACATCCATTGTTTAAATCCAACCTTTAGCACCATGGAAAAACACATTAATCTAACCTTTGTAGTAAGTTCTTTCTGTCATTTCAAGAGCAGAAAAGATACAGAACATTCCAGCAATGCACACTGCAATGACCATTTGCACTGTAGCCAATAACCAACTCCATTTACTTTGCTGTTAGAACAGCTTATGAATACAGGAATAACATGTCTTCTTTTTATTTATAATACCATAAATTCAACAAGAGTTGCCATGTCTCCTTCCTAAATCAAAACAGTTTAAATTGCCCCAAAAATGAAATGAATAATGGTAAGATTAAATGAAACTTAATATAACAAGATATTGTATCATTTGTAGTATTTCCTGAAGAATGTATACAATTGTGTGGTTTTCTTTTTTTTTTTTTGAGCATGCACTAATATAAGAGGTGTCTGGATATTTCTTGCAGACATTGACTATTTGCTAGTCAAGCTGCTCTCGTCTAGGATTTACTTATCCAGAACACAATTCAGAAATTTGGAATAAAAGGAAGGCTTTTAAATCACTCTTACCTTCATCTATTGAGGCTTCACTACTGTATCCATCATATTCTGCAGACAGGGGACTATATTTTTGTCTGGTTTCCCATATATAGTTTTTTTGCTGTCTGCCATCCACCACTGGCAGCCTGGAACTCTGGGTTCTAGACAAGGCCTCATGATATTTACCCAGTGCTTCATCTTCACTCTCAGATGATGAACCATGCTGGTCTTTACTCATATAAGAATTGTCTGTTTGAATAAAATAAAGCAAATCGACTACAGCTCAAAATAGAATACAAGAACATAACCATAAGAGGTTATCATTGAAGATATTAAAGCCATTTCAATTAAAATTTCTGTAATATTTTTAAAGTATCTTGCTGTAATTACAAGCATTATGATTTTGTAATTGCTGAGAGCTGTTTTCATTTTCTGGAAGACCTGAAAGATCATTAAGCCCCAAAAAACCATTCTAACACTTATTCAACAGAAAACAGATCAGTTCATGTAAGGCGGCACATAGACATTCGTGAAACCCTTCATTAAGTAGGAAAATGCTTAAAATAATTTATGTAAAGTAAATCCAACACTGCTGCAATATTACATTTGGATACCTAACATATCAAGCAAGCAGCTCCTGATCCTACATTCCCAGCTGATTTTTGCTGTGAGCATGTAGCATAGCACAGAAATGAAACTGATTTACAAAAAGAAGCCTACAACAAAATCATCTAGGATATTTATGCCAGTAGTGCTCAAACTCACAATAACAAATGAGAAAATGCTAGTGAAAGATGTTTGCATGCACAATTTTATTTAACTTACAATAAACAGCTCCTTGTTCAGTAACTGAAATTAATGCAGATTTTTACTGCAGACATCTGGCAACAGCAAAAATTATACAGGGGAAAAAAATCTATCTAGTTAATTCTTTTATAGCAGTTCTGTAGGGCCCACTCCTGTGGCCAACATTTTTCCAACTACATCTCAAGCATGACTTCCTCCCACAAATCAAAGACTAGCTGCATTTTTATTTCTGTAAAGGGAAAATTTCCTCCTCCCCTTTTCCAAAGTTCAAATGGATTCTGCCCAAATTTAACATGCCTTGCAGAGGTCCTGTAGATCTCAGACTCTAATAGGCATTAAGAGTTCATGGAAACTCAGAAGAAGTCAGCATAACCTGTAATGTAAGAGCAAGCCTATAGTGTATGATTTGCCACTTGATTTCCATTACCAGCAGAGCTCTGAGATGCCCATAATGCTATTTCTCAGCTCCTGAATCTGAGGGAATGTTGTCTAATGTGCTATCCAGCCATGCTCAACTGCTTCTCCCCTCTCTGCTTTTCTGCCCTCAGCTCTAGATCTGCATTTCCACTCCCGTGAGTGTCTGCCTTCATGCCCAGTCAGTCTCACTCCTCTGGCTGGGTATTCCTGCCAGAGGACAGATTCAGCCAGTTAAAATTAAATTAACTCGATGTATGCCAGCTATCTAGGCTATTTTATAGTCAAGTGTTTGCTTCTTAGTACTACAGAGGTCCATCTTTCCTACTTTCAGGAACCACTTCCCACAGAGGTCTTTTTCTCCTTGGTACACATAGAGAAAAACCTCTGCTTCACGTTTAGGTAAGAAATCTTTTGGAAAGTTACATTTATACAAGGAGAATCCTATTGCAAGTTCCTGCCTCCCAGCCCCATGCTCCAAGTTCTTGCTCCAAGCACCCACTTTTGGTCTCTTACGACGATTTCCTCTATTCTCTTTGTTTATTCTATCCCAAATTCTCTTTACTTTCACTTAACCAACTACTTATGTAACCTTGGTCTTTCACCCTTAGTCTCTCCACCTTCACATGAAGTTATCAGCTCTCTCCACAGCTGTTACCCATGCTAGTTCAAATCCCAATCCACCATGTCCTATTTGTTCAGGAAATTTCTGTCTTCACATAGAATATGTTTATTCTGAATTCTTCTCTTCAAACTCCCAGTGTCCTTCAGTAAAAATAAGTATCAAAGGCAGGGTAAGTCCTGCTCTGTTCTTCAATCCCTACAATGAAGCATATGAGTGCAAATGGGATGGTCAGTGAATTTAACAAGCAAAGTATAAGAAGTGTTTACCATGTCTTTTTAAAAAGCAAACTTTCCAAAAATTTCCAACTTTGTCAAACTTAGGTGCTTTTTCATAGAAGAACATGGGCATCTCTGACATGGGAGAAGTGCTCTCCCACATTTCAAGCACATATTCCAATACACAAAGCTGCCACAGCATTTTTGTAAAGCTGATGTGAGCTGATGTGAAATCTACTTATTTTTTTGCACAGACAGCCGGCATGTTTTTCCCATAATCTATTTTTGGAAATAGCGGAAGATTTTAAACTACAACTTAGGAAAAAAAACAAACAATAGGCTCTCAGACAGAAAGAATGCCTAATTTCCTCACAACTCTTTCAAATTTGGCACATAATTTAGGAAGCTCATAATAAGGTCTTGAAATGGAAAATGTCAGAAAACTTTAACAGGATGTGGGGCTACCAGCTCTACACACAATGTGTACATCAACTTAATTTACTACTTATAGGGAAAATGGTGCCTTAAAAGACTGCTAAGGAGCAATTAGATCTTTCTAAGCTATTAATTCAAGTCTAGCAGATATGGTTCTTCCCATTTATGGATGGCTATACAGCGAGTGCAATTTCACTGACCACTTACTGAAAATATCACACCAAGCAGGATATATTCTGGCTAGCACATTCACTGCAAGAGGCTGCCCAGTAAAAGGAGTCTCCTTTGCTGTAACACAGAGTAAAATTCTGTATCTCATATGGCCCTCCAGAGGTTGAAACCTGCCACATAGGAAACTTCTACAGATTTCCACAACTGTAATTAAAGCAGAGCATACCAGGCCTAAAATACAGTGCCAGACATCAGTATTAGGTGCATCCTTTAACATCACAAGAAATGTATTCACAAATATGAAATGAGGTTCATTACTCAGCCTGCATAAAGAATGGAACAGTATAAAACATGGTAGCAATGTCTCAAAGAAGAGCTGAAAGTTATGTCTCTAATAATACACTGACTTTTGTAAGCATCCAGAAGTTCTCAGTGATAGTGGTTTTTATTTTTTCTCCAGTTTCCATCATAAAAGAAAGAGAATGTATACCATTATTACAAGTCATGAAGCAAGACCTCTTCAGAGAACTTAAAAACCTCCTTGAAGTTAAAACATAAGCTATCCATGCAATTTTTTTTTTTTTTTAATTACAATGCTTGGTTTCAGCTTCTTGGGAAAAAATAGCTTCCTGTACATTAGGGAAAAAAAAAAAATCTCAGGGTTTTATGCCCTTTGCTTGCTACTTCTCATTTGATTTTTATACCTTATTTGGAAGCTTGCCTAAGAGAATTTATATTCTTAGTAAAACCTTTCCTTTATTTGGCTGACACGGGTCATGAGCAATTATTAACCTATTGAAAGCTATTAATTTGCTTATTATGGGACCTAAATGCCATTTTTGAGAGAATATACCTTACAAATACAGTATTATGGAAAGAAATGGATAAGATCACAGTTTATCATACAAACATGGAAAACACTCCTAATTCAAATTAAAAAAACAACCAAACAAAACCAAACCAAAACTCAACAAAGCAGGTAACTGAAATTTTCAGATAAGGAAAACACACACAACTGAAGGAAAAAAAAAAGGTGTTTCTATTAGGAAATCATTCATTTCTTTACAGAACCAGCACCTCTGGAAAAGCATGTGTTGCTTTTTAAAAATTTACTATGCAGCCTGCAAAAGTATGTAAAATTGCAAGGTTTTACTTTTTAGTCACAAACTGTTACTGCAATTCCCTTATCACACTAAGATTAAATGTCAAAGACGGCACACAAAGTATCCATAACAACAACACACAGGTTTTCTTTTAAGACTACAACTTTTAGACAAGCCTCCTTCACTTCTTTCTATACTTAAAATCACTTAATTTCCATTTCTCATTGAGTGTCTCATTTCTCATTGTGTTGAAATCATTATCTTACATATCCCAGAAATATTCTGAAGATCTACTGTAATGCAAAAGAAGTTATTTCTTTTATCATCATAGCACACCTTATGCAATGCTTTTAAAAGAAACAAAATAAAAATCACTTTCACAGAACAAGCATTAATTTCCAGTACTAATTAATTCATCGTTTTCAGCAGAAACTGAAAGGCAGAGAAACACCACAAAGCAGGGAAGACAAGAAAAACCGTATAGAGAAAGAGTAAAGTTAGAACATACAAAAGGCATTTATTAATCAGTTCCTTTAAGTAATACTTTGGCAAGTAACTAACTTCTAAGAAATATCAACAAAATGAAGCACTGAAACAAACCTACTTTCACTCACAGGAAACGCTATTACTAAATGTGTGAATTAGGTGAAAAAAGTAGGAAATATCGTAAGTTTCAGGAAAGGCTGAAGAATGCAGTTTGCTGACAGACTCCTCACCTTTTCCTGCTGTCTTCTTATTATATAGCTCTCTTTCTAATTTCTTTGAGCTTTTCCTTTTACCCTCATTCACAATTGTAGTTGACACATTGCCTTCATCCTTAGAGATGGGTTTTCCTTTTCTGTCAAAGAAGGCTTCAGATTTCTTTTCTTTGATTTCATTAAGGCAATTAGGATGGTCATTGTGCATCTTCTTCGAGCTGGAGCCTGATAATTTCTCCTTCTGTACTTCAACAAGTTTTGTTTCTAAATCTTGGGGAACATTCATACCGTGCACTTTACCAGAATCTTTAAAACCAACTCCAGGTGACTGTGGTTTGATTTTTTTTTTCTTGTGATTCTTAGAGTTATCTGATACTGCATATAGACAATCATCTTGCTCCTCAATAGATTGCTCCACTGTAAATTTATTACTTTTCAGGTTACTATCCTTACCATTTATAAAACACTCATTTCCCCCTACTGCTTCCCTTTTAAAAGGTCCTCCTACAGTCTTCAAATCCTGAGGTACTTCTGTGTCACTGACAGGATTATTATTATCTGTGCCTCTTAAGTGGCACTGGTTTTTGTTCGAGTCATGGTCAAATACTCCAACTTGACTTGTACCTTTTTTTACAAAATCTGACGAATTGGAATTATGAGTCTCTTTATGTTCTGCAGCACTTGTCTTTGTTTTCATATTAATTTCCTGAGAATGAGTTAATGACGGTGTGTGCTCCTCTCTGCCTTCCTCAGGTTTATCACTCTGTGTTTTGGAGCTCTCATCTTCTGCCCGCAGGCCACTGATCATGCTCGTTACTTGCTCTGTCACTGAGTCAGCCACAGAGTAGCCAACCTCACCAACAACACTGGCCAGGTCATCCACAGCACTGCTGAGCGTGTCCACCAGGGAAGACACAGAGGGAAGGTTCAGATTTTGGTGGAGGTTCCTAAAAAATGCCATTTGTCCAGCCTATTCAGCAGCAGCTTTTAATAGCGAGAGGTCCTCTGTTTCACAAACTGATCATCTCTGTTTCTCCAGCTTCAACTTCACAGCTATTTGCCTGTGCTATCTCAAAAACCAATACATTTACCAGGGGAAGTTGCAGCTTTCCTCTTTCCATTCAATATGCATTGAAAATAATAAGAAAACAGCTAAATAAATATCTTGAAATGAAGCCACAATCAACCAGCAAAACCATGGTCTTTCATCAAAAGCAGCATCAACTAGCCATAATAAAATTCATTATTTTCAAATTCAAGACAACTGTGTGAGGTGGAATTTTTTTTTTTTTTATTCTAACCTGCAAAGAAGAAGTTGTGAGACATTTAAATTATATCCTTTCAACCATATCACACTAAAACAAGCTTTTAACATAACACAACACACACAGTGGAGACTTCTTCACCCCAAAATATTTGTTGTCTTTTACATAAGGTAAGACATTTTAGAACTTCAAGACTTGTTTTGTAGCAAAAAAAGAAAGCTAATGACAGACAATTTGCAAGGAGAAAAGTTTTTTTCTTCTTAGAAAATTGAAAATAAAAATTTAGCTCCATCTTTTAAAGAGGTAGAGGGGAAGAAGGTCTCTTCGATTTCACATTCTGTTCTCTGGTGCCTGTCTCTTCTTTGCAAGTCAGCTAACAAAGACTGTTTAAATTTCACAGCACAAAAGTAGGAAGAGGTTGTTTTACCAACCCTTAACACCTTTTTCAAAGTCTAACTTTTTTAATTACACATGATCCTTAAAGACCCCATTGTATTAAAAAATATTCAATAATGTGTTAGTCAGACAGAAGACGTCACTAAAATTATTCTTTAAAATTATTTTCCAGGGGAATAAAAGCAAGACCTTCTCCAAAAGTATGGCAAAGGATTTTAACAGGCTGAGTAAAAATCCAACAATCCCATCCACAAATTTACTCAAAAAGATTTAATTATACAAAATTATGGAATGTTTAAAATAAGTTCAAGAGTATTCTCAGAGGGCAAGAGAAGTATCTCCCCATGCAAACTATTTGGTTATATAGCTGTTGAATTTCTGTGGCTTGTGGATACAAAGATTTGTTTCTTTCCAAGTACTGCAGTCACAGGAAAAGCCAACATTGTTGTGTTGCTACATCCTTGTAAAAATATGCATTCCTATAATTAAGTTTAGTACAGTGTATGTCAGATACTTACAAAGTTTATCTTGTGAATTCTTTCTTGTAGTGTATCCTGAATCGAGGTCTGGGAAACCACTAACATTTTCAAAACACACCTTCTTATTAATATATAGGAAAAGTAGCAACATGAGAATAATGAACACCCCGACTGCAGACAGGAATCCAATTGCTTCAGGAGATACTAAAAGAAAGAGAAAGAAACACATTTTTAAAAACGTTGTAAAAGTTTGCAAAGTTGCAATATTATCAGACTCAATCATTAATAAATGCCTCGAAAGATGCAAATACATATGCAAAACATAATTAAACCCCCACCATTTAAATCTGAGTTAATGCTTAATCGTCTTTTCAAAGAACAGAAAAGTGTCTGGTCCTGATATGAGAGGGACTGACACTGCAAGCAAGAGGTTCTGATGGAGGACCGGACAGTCTGTACAGAAAAATGGGGAGATTATCAGAAGTTGCCAAGACCAATGATTTCTGACGGAACAGCTGAGAGACACAGCACTGGAAAGGAGCTAAGAGCATCCCATCTTCTGGAGGTTTGGCTAATTCTGCTCAGGGCCAGCTCTGAGACAGTGCTGATGAGGAGGGACTGAACCCTTGCCCTGTCCACTTTGTTATCTTCAGCACCTGGCTCCTCATCCCTCAGGGACCAGCTGGCCCATGCTGCTCCCTGACAAGAGGATACTTAAAGAGCAAAAAACAAAGTGAGAAAAACCATGTAAGTTCAGTGGTATATGAACCAAGAAAGAGCTAAGTGGAATAGAGATAAAGCACACTTAAAACCAGGTAGAGGGGAAAAAAGACTGAAGTAGACTGATAAGTCTTAGAGAGTATGTAAAATAAAGAATATTTAATTGCTATTAAGCAGAAAACTGAAAGGCAGTGCTCGGGATCTTTGGCAGGTGTAGAATCTTTTAAGTCCCTCAGTACCTAACACCAATGATACCATTTACGACCAAGATTATCAAGGAGCAGGTTTTAGAAATATATGAAATCTGCAAATGGATGTAGCAAATTGAAGCAATGGGAAAGAGTATTTAAAGGGTAGCTTGCTTGTTTGAAAGGAGACTAGGTAGAGAAAGGGATATAGAAGAGCAGCAAAAACAAGAGTAGAGAAATGTGAGAAATAAGTAACAACTTATAAAGGCAGTTAAAGACCAAGAGAGGGCAGATCTTTTGAAATGAGTGCAGATGACCACAGACTATAATGAAGTTGAGCTGCTTCATTAATAAAGGCTGCCAGGATGTCAGAGGGAAGCCCCTTAGGAAACCCAGTTTAGGACTCTCCATCCAAAAAACTGGTTTTTGATTTACATCCAAAAAACTTGAAGTGAGAAGCTAAAATGGTGACAGAGTTGCAAATTTGTTGTGAAGTAGGGTGAGAGGTTAAAGTGAAGGGTTATAAAACTGCAATTCAATAATTTTTGGGTGCAATTTAAAGGCAAAAATGTGATAGAATTCAATAACTACATGCAATTAACAACTGTGTGAAGCATTACAGAACTGTAAGTGATGCCTAATGATATGTAACAGATTAATTAATCAGTTAACTGTTAACCAGTTTATTACTAGAGTACTGATGATTAAGAAACATTATAGGTTCAGTTATATCTCAAACCTGCATTCTAAACAGGGAGAGTAGCACCTAAGAGTGGATTTTGTGGCCACAGCACACAGACAACACATCTTTCAGAGCTGAATACGACTGCATTCTAATGGATGAAAGCTGGGATTTCACATATCCCTTTCTTCCGGCTGACTTTGCAAGGCTCTATACTCAACACCATAAATGCCATTCTTGGGGGTTGATTTTTTTTTTTTCTATTTAATAAAGATTTATGGAGTTTTATCAGATTTACAAATTCTGATTGCCAAGGTCTTGGCACTTCACTTTAGGACTATAATGCTGCATGGTAACATCTTTCACTATGTAAAAAGGAGTGGGATTAAAGAAAAGTTGGCAACAGATTCTGCATTCTCAGAGATGCAATACAAAAGAACAAGACGCAGGAGTCCGAAATAACCACAAGAAAAATTCCAAAAAAAAAAAAAAAAAAAAATTGGAGATGAGGCGGGAAAAATCCAGAATGAGGAGTTTATCACTGGAACAGATTGCCCAGATCACTTATAGAATCCAACTTCAATGTTATCCCTGCTTTGAGCAGGGAACTGAACTGCAAATTACTTTCCTAGGAGCCTTCCAAATGAAATCATTCTCTGATTCGACATATGCCCTTTGTAAATCTGGGCTCATACATCTATGTAAAAGTACTGACTGAGAAACACATGCAGTTCCACAACCTCCTCAGTTCGTGTTGCAGGATGACAGGGAACATTTGTGTCTGTGGTGCTGTTCTTAAATTATTATACAGGTGTCTTTTAAATCTGACAAAGAAAGAAAGATCCAAAGAAACATGCCTTCCACCATGAAAAACAAATTGGACAGATTTGCACTTCTGTTTTGAGCTGGACATCCAGACCTATCTAAAACTGACAATTACTTTTGCTTCACTTCTTACCTCTGAGCAGAAGAGATCATGTAACATTTTGCCTACACCACCCCTGAAAATTTTCCCATGAAAAGGAACTTGCCAACAACTTCAAATGAGACATACTGCTGCATCAAGAGGGGTAACAAGGTGAGAAAAGTGGATTTCTATTCTGGAACGGAGAGGAAAGGCAGCTAATTTTTTTTTAATTAATATTTTAATTATCATTAACTTTGGCACGTGTCAGGCATTCATTTATTGTTTGTCAGGTGTCTGTTTACTACACATGGGAATACTCTGAGATTTGACAAAAGCCTCAGTTCATATATATTAATTTTTGACCTCAAAGCTTAACAGATGAAATCTCCCAAAGTTCTGCTGGCAGGAGTCATGCTCCCACCCCTTCCAACACTGCATATGGATAACTGAGAATGTCTGGGGCTACTGGAACAGCACCAACTTTTCTCTGAATTATTTATCCTGACCCAAATGAGACAAGAGACTGGGCCCAGAGCAGAAAATCTTCATTCTTCAATAACTTCCAGCCATAACACCTATCAAACACAGAGGCAGTGGCAGAAAAGGCAGCAAGAGGGAACTGCCATTCACCAGAACACCAAGACCAGCAGAAGTGAGAGTGCCATAGAAGGTGGCACAGGTTAATGACATTCAGGGAGGAAACCAGTGTGAGGTATGAAGAAGGTGCAACACCAATATGGGGTCCACAGAACAAGTCAGAAAGTGATGAGAAGGCAAAAAAGAAGACAGGTCAGAAGGCAGATAAATGGTCATGGGACCACTGAATGAACTATGAGAATGATTATTTTATTATTGGAGCAGACTGTCCTAAGCAACTTTGCCTGAATTCAGTGTCCAGACTGCTTTAAGCAGGAGATTTAACTGAATTCCAGTCATGGAATGATTCTCAATAAAGGGCAGTGACAGTCTCCTTTTAATAGGATAGATTACTGTACAATATCTTCAGGGAAAAACGCTCTCCCATATGTCACATTTGATGTAGGTTTAAATTGCAATTTTTAAGTTTTTACTTATGCTTATATTGGTTCAGCAAACTGCTTTGATCCACCAAAATATGTGCTTAAGGAAGTTAACCACAACCTAAAAGGAACTTGAAAACTGAATACTTTGGGGGTTTTTGCTCCAGTACTTCCCGGATAGTAAGCAGTTAAAAAAAGGCACCGTCTGAAAGCCTTATAGTTCTCTATGGAAACACAGTATCTGATGACATTTTTCTGGAGTGAAAAAAGAAACATTGGCTGATACCTTACAAAAAGAATGAAACTTTAGCTGCAGCAGGACTAATTAATTATTTATGTAATTCAGTGTGAACATAGGACTTGAAAATTATATTTCTGTATCAATTTGCACTCATGTAAAGAGTCTTAGAATACTTGTTCACAGATTAGGTAAATTATCAAGCTGAAATCCCGTCATGTATTACCATTATAAAGCCAGGAGAAAAAAAAATGTACTTCAATTTTCCACATGAAATGTGTACAGATTCCTATCCATGAATACAGGTTTTATACATCACATTAATCCTTCAGTTAGTTTCTCACTGCTGAAGTGTCAAGCAGGTACACTTCGTAGACAGAAAAAAATAAAAACTTCTTTTTTGCATAAAACAAGCATCTATGCCACATTCACCACCAGAACTATTCTGATTCAAAGCATACTGTCAAATTCTGATTTTTCTGGGCATTAATTGTACCATGGAAAGCATTGTAAAAACTCTCAGAGGCTCTCAGTGGTTTCTTCTACTATCGGAAACCAGAAAAAAAGCAGTATTTTCTCTAAGTCATACTTTATGTTCAAACATCCTACTTGTATAAACTTCTAATTATTCTCGGTTCTTAAGAAAAACAACAATGAAATTCTGAATTTATGTTTGAAATTTATTATAATACAGGGCAGTTTTAGAAATACTAAAAAGAACCAATGTCTTTCTACAAAGTTTCCAAGACTAATTGAATTGCTAGCTATGGAAGTGGCATAGAAAGTTAAAGTCATTACAGAGGTATTACATTACCATCACTTCAATTCCATTGTGTTGTTATCAACACTAGAATCAAAAGTATTAGAACACAAAAACTTACCATCTCTTCATCTTAAATATCAAATTAGCACCTCTTTCTCAAATAATAACTTGCCTGTTATGAAATAATTTTTTATTTCCAAAAAATGTTTCAAACTCTCCAGAATATAATGGCATCGTCAAATAAATATCACTAAAACAAAAAAAAAACCTCAGACATTTTAAAAATAGGAAACATTTTTTATTTTAAGTTTAAAGGCATTTAATATTTTAATATGTATCTAGCCCCAAATTGTATTTAATATCCAGTCAATTATTTCTTGAGTTTTCACACTCTACATCGTACTATTGACTTAGCCAGCAATGTACAAAGCCACACAGTTATCTTAGTGATGTTTCAATTATTCATTTACAACTGCAATACTATCTCTCTGTACATAAATTAAGTAACTAGGGGGTATGATCCAAAATATGCCAATTATCTTTAGGATCCTAGCACAAAAACCTTTGAAATTAAATATGTACGCTTGTTTTTATTTATAACTTGGGGGTTTGGGTTTTCTTAATAACTTGATCCAAGATATTTTAGCTCTTTAAATTCTTTTAAATACACAGGACTGTCGTTTTGTATTTAGTCCTGAAGAAAAGTGATTTACTGTTATTAATTTTTTACACCATTACATCTTGACACTCCATGGAAATAATCTGTACTGTCCAGCTCAAAACATTTTCATCCAAATGCCAAATGCTCGTTGTCACTTCTTTCCAACTTTGCCACTTGCACAAGAAATCAACATATTTTTAGAAAGCTGAGCAGGTTACTGAATGAAACAACAAGATTTGTGCCTTGACTGCCTTTTTCCACACTTGAATTATTTATCTCCAAACAGGATGGATTTATTTCTCCCAGACAACTCATGTCATAACAGAAAAAACCAAACGAATCCCTCTACACCTCTGTCTGCTGACAAGTGAAATACTTTGGTGTGACTGATTACTCAACAGGAGTAGGGACTGTACTTTCACATGTGGCAATTTACATGTAAATTTTTTTTACTAATTACATAGGATTGTCTCTTCTCCAAAAGTGAGTAACTGAACTTGAAGGGTTCCTAAGATTCTGCGCTCCTTCTAACCAGTTTTTCTTTGACAATGGAAACTCAATACACAACGTTTCACAGCAATTTGTGAATTCATACATAATTAATATCTTTCTGTTTGCTGGAGTAGTTGAAGAAGCAACAAGTGAATGCAACTTTTTTTACCTAAACAAAATGCTACACCTACAGGGGGTAATAGTTTATCCACTGTTGCCTTAGAAGACTTGAAACACTAAATTCTCGATTACCTGCACTGCTTCCCAAATATGGACCATACATGGCAGCCTCAATATTAGAATGCTTTCCCATATAAAAAACAAAAGCAACTGTACCACAAAAATTGACTAGCTGATGTTGCTGCTAAAAATCAGTGACAGACAATGAACTCTAAACATTTTATTGAACACGTCAAAAGACAAAATTCCAAACATATATCCTATGATTCCTGTTTTATTCTTTCTTCTATCTGCCATATAAAACACTGGAGCTACATAATTCTCTTCTACAAATTTACTATTCTATGTTTTGCCAAAACAAACATCAGGAGGTCTTTCAGCTCAACTTAAAACATACATCTCATATATCAATGCTTTTAATTTTTTAGTTACATTTACGTTACCTTAAAACTGAAACTTTTCTGTATAAAGATGCTGCCCCCTCCAATTCAAACTTGCATTTTGCCTTTCCTTATGCAGCACAGACTCCTTCCCTTGGCCCACTACTCATGGCTACATCTGGCAGCATACTATGCTAAATACATTTTATTCTGCCAGCCTTATGATGTTCCTTCCTCTGGCTTTGTTGCTCCTGCATCTTGCACTTTGTTGTACAGCAAATTTACACCCTCTCCAGTACAAATTACAAGGCCTTGCAACATGAGCTCCCTGTACTTCAACATTTTAAGTATCCACATCCAGGCTACAACCCTGAGTGACACAATTTCAAATGAGTGTGAACTTGAAATGACAACTCAATTCAATTTCAATGCAAAACTGAAAAGAGCATTGCATTTCCTAAATAAGAAAATTATTAACAATTTTAGCAACATGAACCTCTCAGAAGTTTTTTAAAACTAACAGAATGAAATGAGGATGAAAGTGCTTATTTAACTTTCTATTTGGAATAACAATGCCCTTTAAATAGACCTTTCAAAGAAATACTGAGGAAAACACAAAACCTAAATTATCTGAAGTGATACATGATGTCACTTCTGGATTAATTTCTAAAAAATGTCATCTTGGGCAAAAAATAAATGTGTTTTTTTACATGAGAAGTTTACTGGAATTGGCGTATTATGAAAGCTACACTGGTCTAACTCAATTGTCACTCCTATTCCAGCAGAATTTATCAGAAATAATAGCAATTTTTTTTTAACATTCAGCTTATGCCACTTCCCCCTGGCTGAGGGATAATATGCACTGCTACAGAGACAAAGCAGAACTTCTTTTTCCCTGTTTTCTTAATATCTAATTACAAGGGCTAATAAGAAAAATACATTTTAACATCAAGATTCCAGGAATCCTTACACACAGGAAGATATTCTACAATGTATTTTAATTTAAAAATTCAGTTGATTTTATCACTATCAATTAAATTACTTGACTAAATATTTACATCAAACAGAGTTCATTTACTTCATAAAATACAGTTCTAGAACCATAGAATATCCTGAGTTGGAAGGGACCCACAAGGATCAAAGTCCAGTTCTTAGCCCCACACAGCACCATTCCAAAGAAGTGCAAACACTGCTTGAGCTCTGCCAGGCTTGGTGCTGTGACCACCGCCCTGGGGAACCTGTGCCAGTGCCCAACCACCTCTGGGTGAAGAGCCTTTTCCTGACATCCAACCTAAACCCTGACACATCTTCAGGCCATTCCCTTGGGTTCTGTCACTGTCACCTTAGAGAAGTGATCAGTGCCTGCCCCTCCTTTTCCCCTCACAAGGAAGTTGTAATGAGGTCTCCCCTCAGTCTCCTCCAGGGTGGACAGACCAAGTGACCTCAGCCACTTCGAACACACAATTTATGATAAAACTGGCTTGGTTCATTAAATTGACTAATCACACATATAACTGAAGAAAAATACTCGTGGCAGCTCTAGTACTGCCTCTACAGGTTGACTTTTCCAGGATTCTCCTCCCTTTCTTTTAAAATATCATGCTGAAACTGTCTTTTGGTGATAAAATTAATTACAGGAAAAAGAGGACCCTTGGCTCCAAAACACCACTGATCTAAGAAAGAATTTAGGAATAACTGAAGCCATAGTCTGAGACGGAGATTTAAACTTTTGACAGAAATCTTTTAATTCCTAAATCCTTATGTGCTGAAGAAGTTGTCAGCCTGCCATCCCTACTGATTTACCAGTCCCTCAATGCCTTTTCTCTCTTACATGGAATTCATCTCTGATTAAGTAGTATCTCACAACAGAAATCTCTGAAAAGAAACAGTGAAGGAAGCATCACATTTGCCACTTGGAATAGACACTGATCATGGAATCATCTTGATTACCTCCTAATCCCAATAATCTGTTGCAATTACATAGCATATTACATGACAATTATCCACGCAGTGGGTAAGAGAACAGCAGCGATTATAATTTTTTTAATGGTATTCTCAAATAATCCTCCCAAAGCAAATGTATTAAAGACCCACAGGGGTCTAGAGGCTTGTAGTTTAGAAGTTCATACCCATTGCAAAGTAGCTCTCCACTACAGGGAAAGAAAAATAATCTATGTAATAAAAATATTTTAAAACCTCATTTTTCCCTATCAGACAATTAACAACAAAGCCTGAGACAATCCATGTAATCCAACAGCAATTAACAAGGATATACAGCAAAGGACTGGGTGGTAAAAATGATTACATGAACATGAGAACTTGAATGAAGAAAGGCCAGGGTTTGGATATAGCAAAGTTCCTACACAAAACTTGCCACAAAAGAAAAGATAGTGCCGTAGTTGGAATTAAGTGCTGCTTTCCAGAAGAGCACTTCCCCCAGTAGCTGCTGCTTTCCAGAAGACTCCAAACACAGAACACACCAAAATAATATTCTGTTTTCTGTATGGGCATCAGTAAGCTTTGTATTTACATTGTAGTAAATTTTCTCTAATCCAAAATGTGTACATACAGATTACTTTTCCAACAGAGTGCAAAATACAGTATATATTCTGGTGGTGTTAATCTTAACGTTATTACTTTTTTTTTTTTTTTTAACATGTAGAAATACTTCTAAATATCTCCCAAGTCTATGAAGTTCAATATTCATGGGATACAACATTTTGTCAAGCCTTGAAAAAGAAGTATTAATTACTATTTTCTTCATTTATTATAAAAATAGCTTTGGTTGTTTATACTTTCCTAGTGAAGAGTTTTTATTCCTCTTTGTAAAAACAGAAAGTGCACTTTACTTTGTACCACCCAAATCTGAACCCCTAAATGAGTATATAAACAACATATATGGCATTTTACATTCATTTCAGGTTATCTAATTTAAAGAAATTTGCCACCATCTGTGGCATCACCCTTCTCCTGATGAAGAACAAGTAGTTCTACCAACTGGATGACAGAAGGGAGAAAGGGGGGAATTATTTTATTTCTTTTTCAGAGGCACTTACTTAGTGTAGACTATCACAAATAGTGTAAGATAACTTGAGTATCAGGTGCAGTTGACTTTCAACATAATAATGTTTCTACTGTAAAATGAAACTCATGAACAAATGTTACCTTTTTCCATTTGGATTAAATGCAGTTGGCAGCTTAACATTCAGACACATGCAAATGGATAAGGATAGTTGACCAGAACATTAAAGAGGAATAGTTCTATTTAAAACATGCTTCTGACAAAGCAAAAATTCACATCTTCTTATCTTTTCAAAATTGTTATTACCAGTGACATTTTTCATTGTCAGACGAAGACATTGTCTTTTTGCAAATTCTCTTTTACATATTAAAGAGAGCACTTCTGTTCCATTATTAGTCACAAAGTCAGTTTGCTGAATAATTTCCTTTGTTTGCAAGACTGCCACAACAATAGAAAGGAAAGAACATCTTGCAAAAGGAAAAAAGGGCTTAAAAATAATTTTTAAACATCTGTGCAACTCAGCCCTTACTCGGATACTCCATCTACATTTCCATGAATTAAACACAAAACACACTGCTGAGTTAGAAGTATCACTTTGCACTACTTCAAATATAAACAAGTGGAAAATGTTGGGTGAAAGAGACCTAAAAATAATATGGCTGTATATTTTCTCCTTTAATGTCACTTATATGTCACACAGTGAATACATAGCAGAATACATTAAAGAGGAGTTCCTTCAGTTATAGCTCAATATAGTAAACACTCATCAGAAATCTGTCTTGTTTGTACAAACAGAACCTGAAACAGCCTTAATTAAAACAGTACTAAATCTAACAACAGCTAATTCCAAGTTAGACTTGCAGCTGCACTGAACAGCTAAAAAAGATATATTTTTTTCAAGTCTGACCTCAAGTTCCCTGAGTTCTTTTATGTCCATAGCAAATAACCAAATGAACAACTTAACACAAATCTCTGGACCCCCTCAAAAACAGCTGGATACTAGGAAGATATCCAGCAAAAAGGCAAACTGCTAACTGAGTAGTTTCAGAAAAACTCTTGCCACCTTCTGCTGTCAAAAACTAAGCAGGACTCTTCTTTCCCTAGCCAGGCCTTCAATTTGTATTGTCAGACACTGAATAAGTGTGTGTACACAAATTTGCACTAAATAGTAGAAGTAAACAAGAAGTTAATTTATAATAAAAGCAAGAATCTATTTTTCTTTTCTTCCAGATTTCAACAATGTGTTAATATAAAACCACACAAACAATTCAACTACTCAACTATATTAAACATAGCAGAAAAAAATTTCAGTGCTTCCCTAATAGCTGATCATACATATTTAAAGTTCTTTTTGATAGTTGGGAAGTGAGTTGTTCAGTATTTTGTAGCTATTAGATGTTATATAACCGCCACAAAATATTCACATTTTCAGGACACACACTCCTTATATTTATGCATTTAGAAGAAGCCTCTTTAAAAATACATAAGAGTTAGTTTTAAAGCCTTTCCAGAAAAGCCTATCAGTCTCCTTACTCCTGATCAGCTCTTTGCAGATTCTTCTCAAAAATGTATGACTCTGTTAAAAGGCAATCAAATAAAACCCTATAAAAGTAGCGCAATCCTCCTTGTGCAGCCTAGGAGGGGACCCACCACCGTCTCTCTTGGGCAACTACAAAACTGGAACCACACAAACAATGTGACACAGGAGGAGCCCTGTGCCAGACAATGCTACATCTTTGGGTAGTAAATCTGAGTCCTGTATCAATACCATATTGGGATCATATTCCCAGTAGAACTGACATAATCTCAGCTATGCAATGAACATTGTAACTGGTACTTGCAAACCTCTGAGTCTATGGTTGTAACTAATCTGAGAAATACAAAACCTAAAAAACATGGAAAGTGAGGTTTCAAGTTATTTTCATTTTTACAGCTGAATAATCTTAGAGCAGATATTTGCTTTTTCAGGCTTTGGTTTTGCTTTTACAGCTATGCCTTCAACTATAGCTAAGAAGTTTTCATTATGTTATTGGAGCTAAACGACATAGTCACACAGCTTTGCAGACCTTTCTGGTCCCTTTACACGTCACCATCTCACACTCCAAGGTTCCTACTTTCCTAGCAAAAACTGAAAGGACAGGCAAGAAAAAGATAATTTTGTGTTACTTTGCTAACTAGAAAGAAAAATTAACCACCAGCAACAGGTGTCCTTCAAGTCATCTTATCCCCATATAAATTGTAATTACATTCCATCACTTGAAACCGGAAAGTTTTCCCATGTATTATTCATAGAAAACACATGCTTGCTTGCATGCTTACTTTTCCCCTTTCCCTATTCAGCACAGGAAATACAAGATGGAACATTGCTGTTTATCCTATTAGTTGCTTCTCAACAACCATGTATTTGGAAGGACTGTAAGAAAGATGGACAGACAAGCAAAGCACAAGCGTACACTGGAAGAACTCCAGTTACCAAATGCAGGCTATTTACTACTAATGTTTCTTTCAGAGGTTCCACACGGGCACTCCAACTCCAGTCACAGGGCAGTCACAGACACCCACCACCCCTGGCAGAAAGCATGAGAGGCTTTCAGGCAAATAGCAAACAGAGAACCATTTTGTCAAACACTACACGCTCTCACAGCCTCACAGACAGTATTCAATGAAAATGAGGGAGTGGATGAATGCCAGGAGTGCTGGAGTGTACTCTCCTGGTGCCACAGTCACACAGACACCAGAGAAAAAGGAGAAGAGCACCCTGCAACCTTACCCAGCACCAGAGAAGACTGCAGGGAATTACCCATGTGTCAATGTGAACACTTAGTCTGTCCATTCAACTTCTGCTGTGAGCGCACAGATGAGAAAACAGCTTGGCTTTCAGGGCACAGCCAAGAGATGGGAAACTCCATCCTTTATAAGCTTGACACAAGCACTCAGTGACATTAAGGACAAAGCTGGAAGGTCTGATTTGACCAGCTCAAAACTGCTGGCAGCCAGGAATTCTCAGCTTAGAAATGCCTTCCTATTCTGAAGATGTCAGTAGAGATCTCGAGTCTGCACTCTTACCAGGGTAAGCAAGGCAAGCAAGCAGGGCTGGACAACTGGCAAATAAAATAATCCTTAGGAGCCTGGCAATGGTCGGACAAAAAAATCATCTTCAATGTGTATCAGACAATGTAAAGTCTCAGATAAAGTAACTAAAACTGTACATGACTGGAAGATTTGCAGCACAATAGCAAGCACCTTCTGCTTTAAAGGTACACGTCAAGTAGGGAGCAAAGACAGACAAGAATGAACCAAATTCATGCACTACAAGGAGAAATTTGTCAGTAACATAGGGACACACAAGGTTAGAATACACCCGGAAACTCACGTGAACTAAAAAGGAACCCAACATAATGCAAGTATAAACAGCACTAAGAGGATATTTCTCTTTTAATCACTTACCCTTGGGCTAATTTATAACCATCAGTGCTAAAACACAGGTTCCACGCTACTGCCATTTTATTTATTGTATCAATGACTAACAGAGTTCAGAATTCAATGCTCAAATATAACACAGAATCTTAAAAACAAAACAACAAAAACATCTTTTCAATTTAACTTCCCAGCAATTAACATTAAAACCATACAGCACTGTCTCCAAGAATGCAGAAAAATTGTTTTTCTTAAAATCAGTACAGCATCCTAAAATAAATAAGGATTAGCAAGATTAACAGCTTTTGAAACTTTATCAGAAGGCTTTCTGAAGTTCCATTGAGTTTCACAAGTCAGAAAGATAAACAGGACCTATTACAGAAGGAATACAGACCACTGTATGTGCCAACTTATCCGTCAATGGAAAAACAGAGACAGAAATAAAAAGAAAATATTCACCTCCCCTCCAAAATGAGAAAGAATAAAACAAAGGAACATCAAGTGATTCAGAGTTTAGAAAAGTGAGAAAACGTTCTTAATTACAGTACTGTCATACCACATACAACACTCAAAAATTCTTTTAATAGATATTTGGAAAAGACGATTTGTGATCACAAAGCTATTTTGACCTTAACTGGTAGACTTAATTCTGAGGTTAGGCAATATTAAATAAATGTTTCAATAAACCCAAACAATTTTACCAAAATGTCTCAGTGAATGCAATGGAAACTAAGAGGACAAACAAAATTTCTTCCCACAGAGTATGATGTGGTTTGACAATACTATTAAGCCAGTCTAACACTAAGTTGTTGCCAAAAGTCTTGCAGCCTTACTCCTCCCCCACCACACTTTCTTACTCCTTCCTTTTGAAAGCACTGAGACTCTTCTGGCCTGAGACTCAATTCAAGGAACTAATCCTTGAAGAAACTATTTTTTTTTACTAGCTTTCAGATGAGAAGACAGAGATTCAACAGCAATGCTGGAGGAAGGAGCAGAGAGCTGCCAAAAGGAACAGAAAACAGAACTGTATCTAGTCTTTACATCAGCTGAGCTGTTCTGTCGAGCTCCAACTTCAGGCACTGTAGCTCAGCTTTAAGCTGTAGCAGCCCTCTCTGGAGCACAGCTCTGCTCTGTGCTCTGCCAGTTGCTGGTCTCACTATTGTTACAGCTGTTTCCAAAGAAGTTTGAGTCATTAGGATCTCACCTGGAATTAGAGGCAGAGATCGCCAGTTCATTCCATCAGTTTTTAAAAACATCCTCACAACTTTCTATTGCTACTAAAAATCATATCATCCTACAGATATCTCATCTGGATAAAGCAAAGATCAAAGTTGGTGTGGTTACCCATCACAGCTGAACAACATTAACGAATTCCACGTAACTTGGTGAATATTGGAGGAAAACGTTTTTCCCTCTTGTGAAAAACCAAATTTTATTTTATAATTTGACTATTTTTTCCTGTTGACGTTGACAGCATAAAAAGATTCTGCAACACAAAGATGCAACACTAACATCCACAGAAAGTCAGACCATAACACTGGGCAGATTTCTCACCAGGACTATTCACAGGATAAGGAGTTCACTTTCACAAATCATTCCTTACCTTTTCTAATGCAGATCAGTTCATGTACACCACAAGTTCGTTCTCCACCTGTGAGGAAATACATCATTAGAAAACAGTAACAAATAAAATGGATTTTGTTTCTTAATAAGGTTTATAAACAGTGTAAAAGAAAGTTCCAAAACTCCATCATTTAATAAAAATGCAGAAGACTGACTCAACAAATTTTCAAATTATACATTAAATCCTTTGGAGAAAACAATAAATGGACTTTTGGCTTAATATTGCTAATGGTGGTACAGTTTGAAGAGCTTTACACTGAATTTATACAGATAAAATTACAAAAGCAAGCTCCTTAACTGAAGCCACACTAATGTTTCCCAAGTATAAAACAAAATTTCCTGTTTGGAGGGAACTACCGTATAGAATGCTATCTACCGAAGAATTGTCAAAATATCAAAAATATTTGCAATATAATAGAATGCCAAAACAATATTATGATTACCTACCATGGTAAAAAAAACCCAAAACTAACCAACCGAACAACAACAACAAACCCTATTAACAAAGGCTTGGTTTGCCTAGAATGTCTCCTTTAGATATTTTCTAAATTTAAAAAATCAGCTTTATAGAACTTTAGATATTTATTATTTATTACTATTAGATAGATATTTATTTGAGAATAACAAAATTGTTGCTAGAAATACTACATTTTTGTTTACATTTTAATGTTGGGATTACAGGTCATAAACAAAACACCAACACATAATATCTAAACTAAAAATATTTTGGAATTACATGCCCCGTGATCAAACCTTAAAATTCCAAATTACATCAAGCTATGGCTTCCCTTAAGTACACCCTAACCCACCCAGCCTTTTTCCACTGACAACAAACGAGTGCATGGATACGAATACAGAACTGAGGGGAACTGCCTGGGTTTTCATACCCAGTTCTCTGCAATCTCATGAAAATACAAAACAGAGTTCCAAAACCTCACAAAACATCTATTTTGTATGCATTAATCACTCCTTGGCTCCAAACCCTTCACAACATACTAAAACAAGCTTTAGGTAACAAAATTCTTCCCATCTCAAAAATATGGAAATACATTACATAGCACTTATTACTCCCCTCCATTCCACAATAAATTAATTATGATATACAATACAGCATGTAATGATATCAACCAATACTTAGAACTCTTAACTGGTAACACTAGCAGATGGTAATGTAAAGCTTTAAGAAAATATCTGTATTTCTACTTAAATTTACACTTTAAAGAAATAACTGTAGGAAATCCATATATTGGAGGGAGAAAGGATAAAAGGGATCAAATAAATGGAATAAAACATAACTCTTCTAAAAAAAATTTAAATGTCTGTGAAAATAAAAAGAATCCTCATTTTATGTCAACATACTCAGAAATATGAAATACAAGCTTCAAATATACTCTTGAATGGGAAATCAAGTATCAGTGAGTCTGAGGATCCCAGGAGTTTTGTGGAGTCATCACCCTTACAAAAGGCAGTTGTAATAGCAATATAATTCCCTCTTTTCAGTGCATTCTAGAAGCTGGACAACATCATTTTCATTCAGAAAGCATTTTGGAAGGAAAACATAAGAAAACTAAATTAAAATTATAATCCGCTTTTTTAATAAAAAGCCATTAAAAATAAACAAACAAACAAACCAACCCCAAAACCAGACAGAGGGGGAAGATTACAATCCTCTTTAAAGTCATTGCAATCATCTTCAGGGCATAAAAGATAAACCAGAAGAGTGGCTGAAAGTCTTCTCCCTAGAATTTTTTCCCTGTTAAATTTTTAAATTAAGCAGTGAAGAAAAAAATTACAGAAAAAATAAAAGGATTTTTCATTACACAGATGCCAGACAGTTAAAAATAAAGCTTCTCCTAGAACTGACTGAGGGAAGAGAGCAGCAATAAATTTTAATTATATTCACTGCTCTCAGTGAAATCAACCAGTTTGAAATCGTATCACAAAATACTAATTTTAGGTTTGGATTCTGCATTGCTACCTATTGTTTTCTAAAGCAAGAGAACTTTACTCCAACATTTAGTTTCTAATATAAGATGGTGTCCCACTAAATAAAGACTCTTCATTAATCCACGTTACTTTTTATTGACCACAAGGCTACAAAATAAATTTATACCATTTGACAGGCATTCAGTCAGGATTTTATTCCTTGTCATTTTGATAGAAAATGCTAGAATGTTATTTCTTTTTTTAATAGGTGATTCATTTATTACTTTTTCTTCCAACTGCTTGTGGATGGAAATCGTCTCTTAAATAAAAATACATCAATTGATATAAAAGTTAAAGGAAGTATCTTTTATATTTCAAATTAACCAATGTATTAAAGGCATGAAATTTTATCCTCAACTGACCTGGACAGATTCTTCTTTTCCCCTGTGGTCCTCAAAACTGTGGAACTAATACATTATTCACACCTTGCTTTTATTCATGGATTAACAAATAAACCCAAGTTTTTCCACCTTTCCAGCTCCCAAGAATTCTCTCAGTTTTTAATAAACTAGTTACTGAAAGAAACCAAACTGAAAATATGGAAAAATTTTGCATGACGGCAATATGTCAACCATTAATTCAGCATTTCAGTCTGAAAATAGAGGGTTTGTGTTGGTTAGCCCATAAATCCCAGCGGTTCAGAGGCATGACACATTTACATTTTACTCTTTAAATACTATTTTTAGGTAATTTATCATAGTATAGTGTTAGTTCACCACAATGTTATGGTTAATTAAAATTTAAGCTCGATTTAGACACAAATTATTATTAGTTCCATTTCATCTTGACTATGAACATGATCTCCTACTTAAGATTTTAATGTTTTAAGTGAGTTTGCATATAAAACTCATAATACTCTGTCCAAAATACAATCTGAGAACAGAAACGAATCCACCTGGGTACACAGAGCTTTTCATAATATCAGACAATGGAAGTAAAATGAAAAATAATGAAAGATCAAGTAATTTTACAACTGTACATTCAACAAAACATTTTCATTTTCTTGAGCAAGAAGAACCACCTAGTGGTCCTAAAAATCTAAGTCATTCAAACATTTGACACAAACAGAATGGCCAGATGTTTTCCAGAGGCAGCTGAAGCACCTGATGAAGTTTAATTTCCTCAGTTGAGCACAACGGTTTTGTACATCAAGTCTCTATTTGCCAAGACGACTACGGCATCAAAATGATGAAAAGATGTACATCAAAGAAGATGAATACTGCATTTTGTATTAACTGAAAATTTTATGTCTTTGTAAACTAGTACAACTCAAAATTCGAAGTTCTACTATAGTAGGAGTTTAGCTGGTACTTCACCACTAGATGCTGATAACAATTGCCTAGGAAATGTAGCACAGGCATTACCATAGGTTGGGAATCAATGACATCTGGTGCTCTCAAAGACTTCAGAGCAGGACCAGGACCAGTGTTACAGAAAGTTCCTCCGAGCCTCAACCAACCACGTTCTACAATGACCACAACTCCGAGCCCTCTCCGGGCACCAGTGGCTCTCAGGGGGAAGAAGGCATCACCCCTGTCACCGCAAGCACTTCTACCTCAGAGCCAGCCAGGACTGCCCTTGATGCAGCTCACAGCCACTGCCCCTTTCAGTGCTTTCACTGAGCAGCTTCAGAACCCATCTCCATCTCTCAGACCCCCTTGCACAGTGAAAAGCTGCCGTAAGAGTGCCTGCCAGCTCTCCCCAGACTACACAAATGTATTTCCTAAGCCTCTCCTCATGTGCCATGTACTCTAAGTCCCCTCCCAGCTTAGCGGCACTCTGCTGAGGTCTCTCCAGCTTGTCAGCCTCTCATGCTGGATTCACACAGCTGGATACAGGTCACAGACACGTGGCTGGTCCATGAACAGTTTGCTGCTCACCAGGATCCTCGGGGTCTTCAGATCCTCGGGGTGTTCAGAGGCCCTCCTGGCCAGCCTGCCAGCAGTTGGTAGTGTGGGGCTTGGACTTCATCTGTCCTTGTGGAATTTCTGAGGTTCCTTCAGCCCACTCTGAGGATGCTGAGCACTCAGGTAGCAGCCCTTCCCTCCAGCTTATTAACTACTTCCTCCCTGGCATCATCCATAAACTCAGCCAGGGTACATTCCATCCCACCAACAAACATGGCACACAGTCCCACTTCCAGCACCAAAACTGTGATGCAACTTAGACTAGTGCATATAAAATCCATTATTCTTCAGTTCAGCAACAAACCCATGTTCACAGCTTCAGCAGAACATTATACTGTATCACAAAAGCCTGCTGTCAGCGGGTATAATTTTTCAGATGCACTTTTTACATGATAAATTACTTTCCCGCTGAGAATTGTTTTTTAATTAGCATTTTCATAAGTTTGGACCGCATTCAACAAACGTTTACTTAACATTTTATTCAACAATAGACAACTATTTTTTCCCTTGGCAAACCCACGACATTCCAGTGCAGAACGACAACACTGAGCAGGTTGAGTAGCAGGAATGGGGTGCTACAGTGTAGAAACATAAAAAAGGATACAAGTGATACAGCCTAACACGATGTTAATGTTACCATGTCTAAGCATGTGGAAACGCCACTGCTCCTGCCAGGAACGCAAGAGACTCAGGAAACCCATTCTCATGCTAAGCGTTTCATAAGACATGCTACAAATTTATTAAAAAAGACAACTATAATGGAAGACTTCTGGGTCCCATATACCAACAAATCTACTTGAAAAATTGCCTCACATGATGAACCGAATTTAAGGGATAATCTGGGTTTAGACGATCAGACAGCTAACTGTAATGGAAAATAAACAAAGCTGAAGACTTTCGCGCAACAGTAACTCTGCAGCTGCCATCAGTGTTTTCCCTGAAAAGGTTACATACAATCATTCATCCATCCTCAGCCACGGTGTAAAATCACCTCTGCATTCCTTCAGCATCCTTTTTTACAAGTTTAGTCTACAGATAATACTGCATATGTAGAAGTTGAAATGTTTAAAGTTGAATGCTTAGAACTAGTCAAAAAGCAAACTAAAAAGCAAACAACATCTGAACTTATAACAAAAGAGACAGCAAGCTAAAAATATATTTTATATACTTATTTATATATCTACATCTTTTATGTTCTGTGCAGTTTTGGTCTCCTCTTGATCCCACAACCTCAAAGGATAAAATAGAATCACAGAAGACACAGAGAAAGACCAAAAAAAAGTCAGTGAAAGTGTTTAAAACACAAATGGTTTCTATATGAGGAGTGACTTAATAGACTCTTGGACCTGAAAAAAAACCCCACGACAGATGGTGGACATAAGCAGGTGAATATAGAACAATTATTCACTGTCTAACACACTAATAAGAGAAATAACTAGCAGACTAAATTAGCAGCAGACATGTCCAAGACCAGAAGTTTTCAAGAGTGAAAGTCAGAAATCCATGTTCTGATTTTATAATATAAACTCCTACTATAAAGATTGTCTTCCTTGCTAGCACCATTCAAAAAGATGGCTATCTAGCAATTTCTTACCCTAAGGATATATCATCTACCTGTCCTAAAAATATTTTGGGTTTTGTTATCCAACCATAAAAGTAGTGACAAACATTACGTTTTTTCATGGGAAATACTTTCTTTTTAATTGTATTTGTAATCAACAGAACCAATGACACTGATCAGTGAAGTAGCAGTGACAAATGATCAAGAATAGCATAGCCATTTCTGTTTCTCAAAAAAATTTTACATCCAATCCTACCCACACTGGAATAAATGGAAGCATCTCTATGGACTGAAAGTAGCCAAAAAGAGATGGATTTTCTAAGCTAAGCCATCAAGTAGAGAGGTTATTTGGGACCTTCTCTCCTCATCATGAAACTAGCATTAACTCTGCTTCCAGAATGACCAGAAACTTCTCTTTCCCTACTCTTCTGGCAACTGAAATATAACTAGCACTAAAAAAAAATATTAGTAAGTTCTTTATTTCACCTTGTTCTCAGTCAAGTACTTCCTCAGATCAGTCTTCCTGGTGGAAATGAAGAAATACAGTAAATATAACTAGCAATGGAAACATCCAGTATAAATGGTTCAAATGTGACCTAAAACCTATAATTTTTTTTTTACTAAAAATAGAAAGAAAACCAGCAGCTACAAAAAGAACTTCACTGAAAATGACAAAAAGATTAAACACACATTGCCAAGCAATGTACAATGCTATCAAATGTTCAGGAAATAAAAGAGATGTCAACAACAGAAGCTGCCAACAAAAAAGGAAGAAAAATTAGTACGACTTTTAGCAAATTCCTACAGTTTTTAATTAACACCACTAATTACTACTCTGGAGCAAAGTTTCACAAGAGAAAGTAAGCTGAGAAACATTTCTTCTTTTAAAATGACTCCATGATCTATAGAGAATAATACACTCATAGAAATACAATCAAGTATTTTAGATAACGCAGTAAGTTTGTGATACAAAGGGAAATTACTACAAAGAATTTGTATTGCAAAAGATTCCACTTAGTAGGAAAACTGCTTATTTTAGCCTACAGAACAAAAGTACCTGTAAGATGTGTCAGTCATACTGAATTTACCCCTTTTCACATCAAAGATTATTCTCCTCTGCAGAATAGGACCTATTAGTTCACAAACTCCACACTAATTTGCTGTCTTAGAATTAACTTTCAAGATCCTCCCCAATTTTCCCCTTCTTACTCTGCAAACAGATTTACACAGAAATCAGGAAATGTCTCCCATCTCCAAGAGTGACATGCACAAAAATTAAGAGGTCCAGTGATTAATTGCTGACTTGAAATCCACTTCAACTTTTACATGCAACATGGGCCCTCGGACTTAGGCAGTTCAAAACCTGACAAGAAACCATTCAGGAAAATGTTTGAGAGTATCAGCTGTGAATCCCTTGCACCATTCACTACAAAAGCTGGAAGAAGTATAACTGAATTAGGTCGAAGAGAAAATAAGGCCTAATGGTTAAAACAGTTGAAAGTTCTCTGGAAGACAGCAAAACTCTTTCCTTTCTTAGAGGGTCCCTGCATTTGGATGGCAATATAAGCAAATATTTTTAATCAAGTAGTGACTGTGTGTTTACTTTCCTGCATACCCATCTTGAACACCGAGAATTCCAATTTGCAAAAGTGCTAGGCATTAAAAATTAAGAGAATTCAAGAAAAATTTCACTCTGAACACATCAGCTGTTCTTATATTAAGTATGATAGCTTCATCTCAGCCCACGGGGAACTTGTCAAAAAGAAGTCTGTAAAACATTAGAGGTTAGGTGGAGGTTTTTAAAAGAGGTAGCCCCCTTTGTTGTCTAAAAGACAAGAGACCAGCTTTCTTCATTTCAATAGATTCAACACTACAGAGATGATGGTGTAAGACAAATCCAACCCAGAAATCGGTGATTTTGCCTATGGCACAAGGTTTCACTGCCATCAGCAAATAATGCAGGAAATCATCCTGGCAATGACAATACTGTGCCACACTCACTGAATAGTTTCCACTACAGACACTGAATAAGCATAAGGCAGCATTAAACCAATTCTGTGTGTGGCTGATCCAATATGATACCTTGACATGTGATCCACCACACATTTGCCAAATGTGTTTAAAAGTGGGCCTAAGTACAAAATATGTCTTCTTATATTTAGGCTTCATTAAATACTGATGCTGCTGCTCAACCCCTGCCCTGGCTGCACCAACTTGGATTCAGAAGCACTACTGTCATTTCAAGTCAGCACTAACTTGAGGATCTCCATGTCACCTCACACCCTTCCAGTACACACTGCAGTGACACCTGAACATCCCAGGTAACTGGGAAGTCAAGATAAAACTGTTCCCCAGGACAGATTCAACCTACAAGCTACACATGATACTCCTACTTAAGCTCCGTAAGCAGCTCATTGCTCTGTTGTTTCCTTTTCTAGATTCTGGAAATTTGCAACTAGGCATGGTTTTCATGTGACCTGTATGAAGCAGTGTTCTAAATACTCTCTCTTTTTGTATCCATAAACAAAAAGCAGGTTAATTCCATAATTTTTGTCTTTGTTTCCCAAGGAAATGAGGGTTATATAATTAAACAGCTCATTTCCTGCCTCATCCTTGTATTGTTTACAAATTCTCTGGCTAATTTAAGACAAAATTGTCAGAAAGTTTTAAGAACCTAATTTAATGTTTCATAAAAATCAGCAGTCACATACAACACAAACAAAGGCCCCACCAAACACAAGGACAGCCCACCAGCCACTAAACCCCTGCACAGCCCACACAGGTGCAGCTGCCTGCTCCAACCCAAACAGCTGGAAGATGGGGAAAAAGAAGGGGACAATCTTCTGAGAAACCTCAGAGAGATCAGGACACTTCCCAGACACTCGGGAACAAAATGATCACAAAGGTAGGTACTTGGCAAAGCCCTTGACCTCTACATCAGGAAAGAGAAGTGTTAAACTGATAGGAACACAACGGGAAAATAAGGGAGGCCATGTTCATTAGTCTCATTACTCCAGCAGTAACTTATTAGATGACAACACTACACTCTAATTCTTTCATCTCTACTAGATTCCCTTTATCAGTATAGCTCATTACTCTCTTTAATACTACTTCTCATTTCTTAGCACTAAACTCCTCACAACAGAAACCATATGAAAGAGTTTAAAATCAAAACAGTTTAGCTCAGTCTGAAAAGGTTCATCTCCAGATACATTCCCATCCTTGAGAAATGTAAACCTGCATGGCCTGTGCTAGATTACAGCATGTTCAAGCATGGCCCAAAAATCTGCTAAAAGTAGATTCATGAGGATATACAAGACACACAATTCTGCCTTAGTTTATAAAACATTCCATCTGTGACCTCTAACATTTCTTTGCCCCCTTCCATGCAATGCAGCATGGTTCCCATTGCTAGCTCCACACCCAGACCTCAGTTCAACAGACCTCTCCTCTCTTAAGGCAGGCACCAAAGCTTTGCTATTGCTCAAAAGAGGAGAGGTAGCATACAGAAATCAAGTTAATGCTGCCATGAGGAACATTACCACAGTGGTGCTGAAGTATTCTCAGAAGTCACTCCTCAACTTTCTTCCCCACTCCCAGAAAGCTGCCACAACACCCCAGGCTTGGGCACCAGTAGATGGAAAGATTTTAATCTCAGACTGCCCATAAATCTGGTTTTATGACTGCTTTCAGTTTGGCCCTACTCTCTACCACATTTGACAGCTCCCCATTCTGATACTCTCTGTATTAATCCTTGCCCATGAAAAAGGGGAAATATTAAGCAATAAATAACCTTGCATCATAAAACAGAGCTCCTAGTAAATACTAATAGTGTTTTGGAAGACAACTACACAGAAATAAGAACTGCAAATACAATTCTTTAAACTCGTTGAAGCCAGAACTTTTCCAATAGAGTTGCTCTGTTGTTTCCTCACAAATCTGAGATTGCCTGACCTATGCAAACTGTAACTTGGTGTCTTTATAAAGAAATACAAACAGAACATGTTTTATCACGACACAAACTTTCTAAAGAGAAAGATGTAACAGTTCCTGCAATCAATGGATTAGGGCTTTGAACCTGGTCACATGAAGAATACTTGTGTTTTAAATGCCTGTCAGTGAGCATAACAAAGCACTGACATTGACCAAAAGGGTCACTGGCCATGGCCAGTGGCACCCTGGTTCTCTGTAACACTTGATACAAAAAGCCTCACTTTTACAAAAACTTGGGCTTTAGTGTTAGAACCACTGGAAGCTGGTGTGCTGACAAATTGACCCTGGAAATGGTACTTCCAGATTTTTAAAAACAGCCAAAAGCAGCTTACAATTCTATATTAATTTGAGCTCTTTTTAGTTTTATGCCCTCTTCACATCTGTGTCCTGCCTTGAAGGAGTTTTGAACTATTTTATACTTATTCTTCAAAGGGAAGTTCTCAATCTTGCTTATTTTCTCTGCCTCTACCAAAAAAAAAAAAAAAATTTAAAATCTGGCCAAATGCAGCATCCTTAAAACTGAGCAAAGTATTTTCTCTGTTTGCTTAAATACATTTACAAATTTACTTTGACACAACGCAAATTCTGTATTTTGACAGTTTAGACTAGAAATCCCATGGTTTGATGCTGCTTTCAAGAGCTAATATCCAACCCAATCAAACCCATATTTTTAAACACTGCTGGCCAGAACACAGTACTGCTAAAAAGCACAGTCAAGGCAAGGTACTGTTGCACAAACAGGAGGGAGAGATCATCAAGACACGGAATAAAAATTGTAACAACTCTACAGCAATCAGCTATTCAGCTGAAAACAAAGAGGAGGAGGCATGTCTGCTACAGGCTACAGCAGAAAAATACATTGCATTTGCTGTCTTCAGGAAGAGTCCTAAATCAAAACCTAGCAGACCACTTTAATGATTGCAATTCTTTTTAATCCCACCTCGCATTCAAATGTAAACTATGCACCCAATTTTCTCAAGAGCTTAAGTCCCATTTTGGATATTTCACATAAGCGTCTACAAGACAGTTGAGCTATTTCTGAAGTCTGGCCATAATGAGAAGTGTTGCATTCTTTTCAAAGGCTAGATTGCTTTATTCATCCATGACTATTTGCTTTAACTTTTAAGGAGTAATACCCTAAATCCTCTGAAAATATTACACATGAATTTCACATATTGTGAATATTTTCAGATCCAACAGATCCTCACCGATTTCTGGGATAATGCTGCCTAAAATGAAAACAGAGACAGATTTTGAAGGATAATTTTTTTCTGAGCTCGAGTTATGTAAAATGTCGAGCCCCAGCAGAATTTTTTGCTATCTTCTACATAATATTAAGAGGACTTTTCAACAGAAAAGAACCCAGCCAACACAAAGCTGGCCAGCTCAGACTCCTGGTGTGCACAGCTTCCAAGAGAGGGTGAACACGCAGCTTTGCTTGAGCAGTGCAACTTCTCCTTACAGAGGCCTGAATTACTAATCCAGGGAAACTGACAGCAGAGAAGCATCCCACATGCGAAGCAAACCAGAACAGTTTGTTTCCCCCCCACACACACTGTTTTCCTAAATCCTTTCAGTTATAACAACAGATGCTTTCAGAAAGAAACACCTCGGCCGAGCAAGCTGCATACCCTAGGCCCTTGTCTGGCTAGAAATAAAGTTCTGTTTGTTTTATTTTTTTTTTCTAAAGGATTTCTAACGAGGTGTAAAATTACTCCCAGAGCCGAGAGGAGAGGTTTCAAAGCAAAGCTCAGAAGCCGTGCCTTTGAAGATGAGCATCTCCAAACAAACCCAACAAGTGTCTAGTACATCTCGCTCCTTTGTTGTTGTTGTTTCTAAGTGATGACTAGAAAGATCTGCGGACAGCAGCTCCGGTGCCGCCTGTTAGCTCCCAGCAACCGGCGGAGAGCAGGGAGCATCCCTCGCCTGGGGACTCGGTTTTCAGAGACTCCGGGGCCAGGAGAGTGACAACGACTTTTAGAGCAGTTGGCAAAGTCCCTGCGGGGAGGGCGGGCAGGGCTGCGCACCTCCGGCACCGGCACTGCCGGCCCGGCTGCGGGGGCCCGGCGGTCCGGGACCCGGCGGCGGGCAGGGGCGGCAGAGCCCGGCCCGGGGGGCTGCACCGCCCGCCCCCGCCGCCCCGGGCAAGGGCGGCTCACGGCACGGAAGGATGGATGGCTCCGTCCTCCTCGGGTCCCCTCCGCGGCGCCCACGGGCGCACGCCCGGCATCCCCGGGGCAGGCGGCGGCGGAGGAGGAGGAGGTGGTGGTGGAGGAGGAAGGATGCCGGCCACCGTGCCAGGGATTTATTTACCCCGCCCGGCTCCTGGGCACGGAGACGGGAGGAGGGAGCACCGCACTCACCTCTCCCCCATCACCCAAGAGCCCTGGCACCGTAGCCCCCGCAGCCGGGCCGAGGGGCACGGGGAGCAGAGGAGGCGCCCCCCCGCCGCCCTCCTCGGCTGGGGTCCCGCTCGGCTCCGGCGCGCCCCCAGCTCCCGCCGCGGTGGGAGCCCTCCCTCCCCCCGGAGCCGCCCCTCTCCCCGTGCCCGGGGGAGGAGAGGGAGAGGAGGGGGCTGGGGGAGGGGAGCGGTTCGGGGCGAGAGAGAGGAGCCCGTTATTGGCCTACTTACCATCAATCGCCATGATCCCCGGCGGGGTGGGCCGTACCAAGCGGAGGGAGCGCACGCAGGAGAGGCGCTGCCGGGCGCCGCGGCTGCCAGGCGGGAGCGGCGGGAGGGGCGGGGCGGGAGGGGAGCGGGGCGGGCCCGGGGCGCGTCACTCCCCCGCTGCCGCCGCCGCCCGGCCCCGCCCGGCCCCGCCCGCCCTCGGCCCCTCACGGCCCCTCACGGCGGCGGGGGGCCAACGCTGCCGGCCGGGGGAAGCTTTGCCGCTTTCCTCGGGTCTGTTCCCTGGGTGTCCTTCCCAAAGCGAGTGGCTGAAATAAAACCCAAAGCTCTGAGGGCACGAAGTGCCAGCAAAGCCGTGCTTCACAGAATGCCCTGAGTTGGAAGGAACCCAAAAGGATCATCGAGTCCAAGTCCTGGCCCTGCACAAGACGCACCAAGAGTCACACCATGTGCCTGAGAGCATTGTCCAAAAGCTTTCTGAGCTTTGCCAGGCTTCTTCCTGTAACCACTGCCCTGGGGAACCTGTGTCAGTGCCCAACCACCTTCTGGGTGAAAAACCTCTTCCTGATACCCAACTTAAACCTGCCCTGACGCAGCTTCAGGCCATTCCCTCGGGTGGAGTCAGTGGGGACCACAGGGAAGACACCAGTGCCTGCCCCTCCTCTTCCCCTCACGAGGGAATTGTAGACTGCAATGAGGTCTTCCCTCAGTCTCCTCCAGGCTGAACAGACCAAGTGACTTCAGCCACTCACGGGTTTATGATAAAACTGGCTTGGTTCATTAAATCGACTAATTACATCCATAACTGCACAAAACTGCTTGTGGCAACTCTAGTACTGCCTCTACAGATTGTCTTTTCCAGGATTCTTTTCCCTTTCTTTTAAAATGCCATGCGGAAACAGTCTTTTGGAGATAAAATTAAAGGAAATGGATTCTCCCCCTCTATTCCACTCTCATGAGAGCACACCTGGAATACCAGTGTCCAGCTCTGGGGCCACCAACATAAGAAGGCTGGGGACCTGTTGGAGCAGGTCAAGAGGTGTTGCAACCTCTGTTGCTACTCCTTCCTCTGTCCCACCTGCCACAGGTTCTTCTTCGCCCTTCCATGCCTTTTCCTCAGCTCTCTCGCACTTGTACCAGCCTCTACCAGAACTCTCCTGGAGTTCTGTAGTTGTCCCAGCCAGTCCCAACAACTTCTTCTACCCTCTCTTCCTCACCTGCCAGAAGTGACAAAAGGATCATCACAGTGAGCAAAGAGGACAGGGTTTTGCAAGGCCCTGCAGCGTTTGCCACAAGGATCCAGAAGGACATCTGAGGCAAACCATGCATGGCTCCTGCAACTAAGAGAGAAAACAGCCGAGCAGATCGCTTGTATTATGGATTTTATATTGTAATCTTTTACAGGATGCAGGATGTACATAAAACTCTGTTACTGTGACAGAAAGTCCTGTTAGCATTTGGAGCTATAAAGAAATACATTACTACATGCAAACAGGTTTTTTATACATGTGTAGACTGGCCAAACACAGGAAAATTTTCACAAGATGGTAAGGAGGAATACCTTTCATACCAGTACCATCTTTATGCCAAATGTTTAGTCACCGTTCAAATCCTGGAAGCATTAATCCCCTTCAGCTTCACAGCCTTCAGAAATCTTTTGTCATATAGAAAAATCAATGTGTTTTCTCAAATTTGTTTTTCACCTCAGGAAAAAAATAACAACTTGAAAGTGAGGCATTTAAAAGCACAGTCAGCCTGAGCAAAATGGCTGTCTTAAAAAACACAAGTCCCAAATGACAGACATATGTCCAGACCAGAATCAACTGTAAAAAAGACCTTAAAAGAGAAAATGTCAGCAGAGCTTAATGGCAAATATATTTCTCTGTACCAGCACTGACATTTACCTCAAATACCCCAATGATTTCCTGTTCTTCCTCTTCCTTCCATGCCTCTTCCTCAGCTCTCTTGCTCCTGGAAAGTGTTCCAGCCCCGAAGCTTTCATTACAATTTGTGTCGATGGCCATCTTTCTGATGATATTACTGGATTGACTACAGGGATGAAGATTCCTGTGGGATCAAGTACATAGTTGGAGTTACTATTCTTCTCTGCTCTGATTTTTATTTCTCCCCCTGCTTTTGGCAGCATTGCCAGTATGAAGGAACTACCAGTCAGATGTCATCAAATCTTTCCAGGGCACAGACATCCACCCATACAGAATCCAGAATGTAGTTTTTGAGATGTTTAAAAAGTCATCCAAAATTTTTGGAGAGCCTCACATGTCATCACGATTCCATGATTCATGTATGCAATTACCATAATGGGATGCAGAAGTTCATGTCATTGGGCAAACTCTTTCTGAGGGTGAGAAATGAACCTGTGTTTGTGAATTAGTGACACTATGATTGTTACTCTTGGTCTGGGGGTTTGGTTTTCAAAACACAAAAGAAACACATAATTTCCACAAAAGTAATGAAAGCTCAGTTTGGAAAAACAGTTTCAGGACAAACATGATTCCACATCAACAAAGAGATGGTGTGAAAAGTATATGTAAGGAACCAAAACACGACTTTTTGGAGCTATGCTGAATCAAATCTGTTCTATTTGTGCTTAAGTTTCACAAGTACATGTTTAAAATTTCTAAGCTTTATTCAAACAGCAGATACTCCTGCCCACCACCATAACAGTCTCATTTTTTCAGTGTTACCAGGAGGGAGAAATCTTGAACAAACCTCCAAAATTCAACTATTTTCGTTTTGTTCCTGTGGTGTAATCGAGACTCTGTAAGCTGTAGCTTCATCGATTCCCTGCACGAAAGGAGTGGAGCACAGGTGGTCAGTTTGGATGTGTCAGAAGCTTTCTACTGAATCCAGTGGGCAATTCATTGTGCTGGAAGCATTTACATGTGATCCCACGAGCATGCCCTTTGCAGAATAGCACAGCTGCACATAAACATGCCTACAGCTCAACTCCAGACCTTAAGTAAAGGTGGTCGATCCATCATGTACAAACAGTTTACAGGTTATCAAGAGCTCCCTGTCAAAGGGAAGAACCTATTGTGACAACAGTTTTGCTGACAGCAATACAACTATCTGACAGATACAGGATAAATTTAATCCCATGAGCCCTAGATTTTTCAACAAACTACCTACACAGGAGAAATTTCTCCCACTGCACTGATGTGAAGCCTCTTTGGCAATTAAAACCAAAAGCTGCTGGAAACTTTGGCATGAGTGCCCTAGGAGGAGAAATAAATTAAATCCATTAAATCTATTTAAGGCATGATCCTTGCCAAACCTTTTTGGATTTTTTCTTCCATTTTAGCCATAATCTTAATATTAAACCAGATACAATGTGAGTGTCTGTGCTTCATGAAAACTTAGAATATATGAAAACCATAACATGTATGAATGAAAGGTCTAACTGAAGGGTTAGAAAACACAGACTATCAGTAACCAGAAAGGTTGAAGCCCTAGATTAGTAATCTGCTAATTAAGATGCCAGACAGATAAGCTATCTATAATTGTCATGATGTGAACAAAGTGAGTTCACGATTGAACATACAGTGGAAGAAAATTTCCAGCAGGTGGACGTAAACTTTCCAGTGGAATGTTACCATTTCATTCAGCTGTAGGTACTCTGCAGAAACACAGTGATTTCACTGAAATGCCATGGGGAAGGGGGTGAAATATTTAAGGTCTTGCATTTCAGAAAAAAACTTTTAATCTCAAGACTTTTTCCTTCTTATTTTATTTTAACATCATAACGACATTAAAATGAAGCACCTTGATTTTACCAATATAAAATCTTTTAGTTAGAAAACTCAGTCTTATATTGAAATTTCATTTAATGGGACATTCCAGAACTGTGTGTGTGCAGCCACATCTCCCTGTGTATTTCTCCCTGGTTGTATTTCAGTCTGGAAAGAAAACAGATTTTTAAAGAAGGGATCACAACCCCCACAAAACTGAAATTCTGGGCTTTTGACCAGGAGCCTTAAAAAGGTCCCAGCAAAAAGCACAATGATATGCAACTCCAGGATATTCTCTCCTTGCAGATTAATTATAAGACTGCAAAAAAACCTGGTGCAGCAACATTGAAGTGAAGAGACAAATAGACAAACTCAAAAAGTCTAACCCATAATGCTGAAGTTAAAACACGACCTCTGAAACATCTTCAAGAAAGATCTCCAAAGATATTATTACTCCATCAGATTAAAAAATGGCTACGAATTATAATACAGTGCTGTGTCCTAATTGATTCGGGATATCAGTTTACAACTTCCCGTAAGGATTTTTGGCAGCAATTTCATGAACGCTGCCAATCAGATTTGCAATCAGATTAGTTTCACATGCACAGTGTTCTTTATTAGGACATTAAATACCTGACCTTTCAATATTAAGGTTTGCATTATCAAGTTTTTTGGCACTAAGTAAATAACCTGTGACTCTCACTTAGCTTCTCATAGTTTTTGAAAGCTAGGGAAGACAGCCTGAGCCCTCTGGAATTGCAGAGCTGCATGTGGTAAGAGTGATACATCAGATACACTCAAGTCTCCACTTCTTGGAAAAGAATCATAAACCTGACTCTTGAAGCAAATGATTTGCCCAAATAATACTCAGTGTGTAACTTCATATTCATGAATAAATGATTGAGAAACTGGAAAATAGCGTTTCTAGCAGCACCTTCCTTCTGCCAAATTTGGGACTTCACAAGGTCGGATTTCCAACTGGGATACAGTTGGAAAATGTCCTTTGAGCTAAATCAAAATGGAAAGATTTTTGTTCAGATTCACATTGTTAATCCATGGGTAATGCATCTGCTATAGAAATAAAAATTGAAAACATAAGGAAAAATGTGATTTTTGATACCTAATCATTCTAGTGGATGTTCAGTTAGCTGTAAGTTACATGCAAACTTCAGAGCTGGATGAATAAACATAATGACTTTTTCTGGTGCACTCGTAAAAATCTTAACTGGCTCAAGCAACCAAAGTTAACATTATTCCACTCTGTTGCCTTGCACTGTTCCAAACAAAAACCTCATGAAGATACAGCAAGGACTACTAAATGCAATTCCAAAGAAATGTGCTGATCAATGAGCTCCCACAAACTACAGAAATGGTAAACCAAAACTGGGCAAAACGTCATATGCCAAATTCATGCACAATCCATTCAGACATGTCAGCTTTTCCATGACAAGCTGAGCTAATGAAGTGGGTGTCCTGCAGATGTAGTTCTGTACCACTTACCTTCATCTCTCTCCAGTAGGACTTCTCTAGCTTATCTCCTTGATATCCTCTGCAACATTCCCAGTGCTAACAGGGAATGTTGCAATTATTCCAGAGCTTTGCACAGCCTGTTTGAACAGTTGAGAAGCTGCCAAATGAAAGGTACAAATGATTAATTGTCATAATTGCTTCATTCTCCTGACCTTTTCTTCAATGAGGGCACTAGTTTCATTCTTTTTCCTCTACACAGAAGTTAGTCTCCACGAAACTGGAAGGAACCTAATTATTTCTGGGATCTTGATGAACTTGACCAACTGTTCCTAAGCTAAGGCTTCCCTCAAGTTTCCGAGGTAGAATCATTTGACAAAGAGAATATGTTCACATAAGCCTAGTTTGCTTGGGAAATCACATTAGAAATCTCAAAGCCCAGCAAATGGCCTTCACAACTCCAGCAAAATATGAAAAATGAACCATTCAACTACACTTAAAAAACAAAGCATATATTTTAGTGAAGATGAACAACAAAACCCTGTGCTCTTTCAAAGACAGGTATCACATGCGAATATCCCAACACACAGATGGATGGGGATCATTGTGCTTTCTTACCAAAGAGCTATGTGAACATCTAGTTAGAGAAGCCATGGTATAAAATAGTGATATGAAAACAGGCACATACATAGTATGAACAACCAGCCATTCAGAAAGCCACCCCTATTTTTTCAATGGAAAAAAATCTTCTTCATCAAAAAGCCATCAAAGATAATACCATGGAACAAAATCAAATTCAATCTCCATTATTCATACTTAAAATATTAAAAGGGGATTGAAAGATATGATCCAGTTCTCCTGAAGGGCTATTTTTAGAAAGAACAAGGTCCTGGATGCTAACAGAGCCTATTGGCCTGGTTCATGCCAGCATAAAATGAATGACCTTGCTGTTACAACCTCATCAGATAGAGGGGAGAGGCTGCAAATGGTGTGAACAGAGACTGAGCTGCAACAAGCTGTAAAACCACAGCACATACAGAGGCAGAGTTAAAGCTGTCACAGTGTTGGTTATTAAAACATTTAAATCTCAGATTCGGTACAGAAGCTTAAACGGTACAGAAGTTTTTCTGTCAGGGTGTTCTTCAAGCTGGTTGCTCACCAACTGGCACTGAGAATCTGAGAGTGGGAGAGATTTTCTTCCCTGTGGCCCAGACAGCTTGGAAGAGTGGTGCCTGCATAGGTGGTGGTGTCAGCACAGGGAGTTAATCGTGCTGCCAAGGAAAGGGAAGTGATAAGAGATTCACAAGCTGGTTTACAGCGTTAGTTACCCACTGCATGTGTGCCAGTCCTGGTTTACTGACTAGCTCTGGCCAGACCTACCCACAGTTGCTGTTCTTGGCTAACCTTGACCAAGTCACTCCTGTTGCCATGGAACAGCTTCCTTCGCTCTCACTCTTCATCTCCCTCTAACTGCCTTTAGTGCACCCTCTGATTCTGTGCTTTGCTTCTCTGCCCTCCCACCTGTAACCTGGTTTGCTCAGCTGCCTCTCCTGGGTTGCACTGAGTACTTTTGTGTAGCTGCTCTGCATGTAAAGGAGGCAAAACTGATCTCTGTAGAGGAGGGCGACAGTGTCTAGCAACAAAAGAAAGTGCTTGACAAACACTGTCCCCTTAGCAACGGGATGAGGTTGTAGCTGCAGCCAGGCCTCTTAGGGTCTCTCTGGAATCAAATGTTATCCTTAACCATTCCTGCCGGGAGGCTTGTGCTAAGTATATAATCTGCATTTCATTTCTCTCTGATTGCAGCGACTTATTTTGTATATGTTCCTGCACAGCTGAGAGCTCAGGCCTGTGGAGTTACTTCCTTTCCCACTGAACTTAGTCCCCAGGAGCAGTATTGTAAAAATATTTTTAAAAGTAAGAAGGGTTCAAAAGGTTGCATCCATCTAATTTCACGTTTCTTTTTACTGATAAAAGCCTTAGCCTGCCTTTTAACTATTTCAAATATTTCAGTCATACAGCAACATATGATCTACTCTGATTTTTGGACTTAGCAGAGCTGTTCTTAATGCTGTTTCTGAACATACGTTCTGTTCTTACTTTTAAAATAACCACCAGAATACGTCATTCATTCTTATGGCACCACAAATATTCTATTGATGCATTAATGACATTTCTGAATCTAAAGAAAAAATTTTACTAAAAATGTATGAAACCTGCAGAATTGTTAAAATCACTGTTAAATCACTACTTAAATACATTTTTTGATTTACATTTCTATTGCCTTATTAAAAGGCTTCCATCCATGAAAAAAAAATCAAATTATATGTAAACTGGAAGTATAGTGCTGATTCTTTTAAAGGTTGCCCTTTTATACAATTACATCAAGATTAAGAATACTGCGGAAGAACTGTAGAATCATGAAGTATTATTTGTATGAAATACTCAGTCTTAGTCTACATTTTTAAGGTAAAAATAATAATAAAAAGCTACTGAATTAGTTCATTAAAACAATTTTATATTTGCTAGCTTAAGCACGTAATTTTGAAAATTGCTCAACTTCCAGTCTGGATTTAGCTGTTATTTAGCAGAAACTTTCACAAAGGTCTCTGAAATACAAATATAAATGGGGAACTTCACAGAGGCAGAAATTATTTAAGAAAAAAAAAAAGAAAACTTGGTAAAAAACCGAACCCAGGTTAGTTTGCCACTTAAGTATATAAAACAAACTGTTTTAAAGCCAATCAACCTGCTTTCGCCTTCTCTAAGACCCAGCTTCTTCCATTAGAAGAAATAAAGTGATATATATTCTGATCTGACCTCCTTAATTCCCTTAATTATCCTACTGATCTTACTGATACCCTATGGTAATAAAGGATTTGAATACTGCAAACTTACCTTTAAATGAGGAGGTTGTCCATGGAGAAATATCTTCTGTCCTAGAAGAGCAGATAAGTAAACATGTTTCCTCCAGGACATGATGGTACGAGAGCAGGATTGGTTTGGTAGGGGAAGGATGAGTTGTGTTTGTAGTGTAGGGAACCATATGAAGGGGCAGTAAGGTATTGGTCATATGGCTTTAGAACCTCTATTTCTGTTTGGTGTGAGTCTGACTTAGTCATAAACTTGCTTCAGCTATCTGAATGCTTTTCCCAAAAAGAGGTATCTTAACTTCTCTGCTCTTCAAAAAGCAGATATATTAAAGTAAAGCTGTTTTATTTCAGATGTATTAAATGACCATCTAGAAGTCAAATCTTTTCTAAAAGAGGTAGATACACAAGTACCTTTGGGGAAAAAATGTAATGGAAAATTCAAAATGTATGTGAAAAATATTCACAAACGCACCACAAAACGTCAAAAATGTATATCCAAAATTCCAGGTTGCTGAGCTGGATTTATCATTATAATATTGTTAAGACTGTGAGGCAACAGCTGTCTGGAATGGTGCTTTCTAACTTTTTGCCTTCTTTATCCCTTTCCAATATTAAACTTATTTTCCATTCTCTTTCCAGCTACATGTTACCTGCGTCTGGAACTCCTCCACTGCTGATCCCAATCTACACAATTACTTTGCCTTGGCAGTTCTTGTTGGCTCCCAGAAATATTTTCAGTCCAAGTGAAAGCTGTGTTCTCCACTACCATTTTCTTTGCCAATTCTCCCAGCGTCATTGGTCCTTGTTGCTGGTCATCATCTGTGTGCTCCTTTCCCTCTCCTCTACGTGCACTTTTGCCCTTGGTAGGTCATTCTTTGGCTATGTGTTCCATTTGAACCTGCTCCCAATATTATTCCAACTGCAGCCTATGTGACTCTCCAGAAGAGAAAAGTACTCCATTGGAATTATATCATTATAGTTTAGGACAGGATCTGGCCCTCCTTTAAGTTACTTAATGAGATTAATCACTCGTTGCATAATAGAACATTTTAGTCAAAGAGAAATCGAGTTCCTTCGGTTACATCTTCATTGTATCAATCCACACAATACTATTGTGAGGTAAGGAAATGAAGTTTCCTTGATTTTAAAGGTAAATAACAGTAATATAGAAGCTGTAACTACATTGCTCAATAAAACCAGGACCAGGGACCATCCCATGTCTCTGGGGTCAGTTGGCACAGTCTCCACACTGTGCATGGTCTTGAGTTCTGTTTGTCTCATGAACTGCTTCTGTGGTCCTGTGATATCATTACTGTATCCATGATTTTTTTTTCCGTACTCAGAATGTCTCAAATAATATAAGAGCTACATACAGTCCATCAGATTGTGTATTTGTGGCATTTATTGATCTATGGGTAGGTGCTGCATACCACTGGGCAGGTTATGAAGGTACAAGCAGTAGTTAAGGGTGAAAAGTCTGCTGGGAATGTGTTGGAGAACTATACAGGGACACGGTGTGGGTTTTTCCATACCACCCACTGGAAATTTTGGTGTGACAAATGTCTTACAAGCATTTTATGAAGCTAAGGATCAGCATTCCGTGAAGCAGGGCCCTGTGTTTATTGGGTGGGCTGGGGGTACTATGTTTACTTTGCCCAGCCATGAATACCCAAAGGAGTAGATGTTTCTTACACTAATTAAATGATGTAAAGTTACACATTACAAGTTGTATTTCACGGTATAGGTAACACAATGATACTGATAGCAGGCAATTCAGAACCTGGAAGATGACACTATTGTAAAACAATTTGGCTTTGTTCATTCTCTCTGTGGAAAAGTTGCTTCCATAAGCTATTAGGGATTTATTTTCAAAAAGATGTCATATTCAGCAATGTTTTTCTGGTGGCTGAGTTCCCTTGGGTTAGTATTTTTTTTATGAAAAGTGTGCTGGTATTTCTCTTACATGTCTCCAGCCTAAAGTATGGTTTGAAGCAAGTACTTACTCATTTAGCTGTTAAAGTTGATAAGATTCACAATTCATGAACTGTGAATTAATAAACAAACCGAATTAAAGAACTTCCACAAATTCACAGGCTTACATTAAATGAACTACTATGCAGGCTGTAAGAGGCAATGGCATATGGGGCCTGACGTTGCATGGAAACACTGCCACAGAACTCTAACTTAAAGCTGCTATCAGACACTGACAAACAGAAATCCAGCATATTCAGTCTGGCAGACCAGTGCCATCCTTTAATCCATCCAAATGCCTAGTCCCTAGACCTTTGCCTTGGCACAGAGCACAGTTCTCTTAGGGAAGGCAAACCTGCTCAAGGCTGGACAGCCAGCATTCACATGGAAGATTTTTGCTGCCATGATGCACAGCCAACAGAGCTTAGAACTTACATTCTGATAACATGATGAGTTACAAACCACAAAATATTCTTGGTTGATAAAAAGAATAGTATGTAGCTAGGGTAACTGATGATCATTGAACTATAAAAGCTGTGAGGGATTTTTCTCTTCTCATCCCCCCTCACTTATGAAACATGCCCAGTAGGATTATTTCTTCCCATTGTCCCCAGCTTTATAAAATTACCCAAAATTTGTTTTGTCAGCATACTAAAACTTCAGCTCACTGGAAGCAATGCTGTTGCACCAAATGAGAATTAGGAAATTAATTCTTTTGCAATAGTAACACAATAGGGGACAAATGGCCACAACAAAATCACGACATAGTGTCCTGCGACTCAATTAACTTTTCCTTGGAATAAGAGGAACATGCTGTCCTATTTCAAAAATAACAGTGTGCTTGGTTGTGAGCCAGAGTCAGTGATAAATACATTTCTGATTACAGTCAGCAACTTAATTTACAAGCATCTGATTAGAAGGAGAAAAAACACCAAAAAACAACCTTTCAGAAAATATAGTGATATAAACAAGACAAGTGTGATCTAGTGCACCGAGCACAAGGCTGGAGTCATAAGACTTGGTGTTCCCACTGCTGCCACTAATCTGCTGTCTGACCATGAGCAAGACATTGGATGTCTCTATCTCAGTTTCTTTGAGCTGGTAATTAGCTCTCTGTGGGCATGCCTTGGAGATCAAGTCTTCAGCTATGATCTATGGATAAAACATCCTGTTTATATAGAAAAAGGCTCCAGAATTTAAAGGATTGGTTTCCACTTTCAACAGTTGAAAGTCCTTAACTGCATTATACCTTGTCTGCTGCTGTTTATACTGGGGAATTTTAGCAGAATTATATGCCCAAATGGTATGATTGAGGCCACAGGAGTAGAGATAAACCAGCTTTATGCAGAATAAGATCCATGTTGTACATGTCTCACTCACAGGCTTTGCCACAAAGTATACTGGTCTTCTAAAAGTCTGCATTTGTTCCGAGCTAGCATATTACAGCTGTATCAGATGAGCCAGATCAGAAAAATGGATATCATTTATCTTCCAAGTTAATGATTACACATTTATATTTAAAGATAATATACTGCTCTGTGTCCCAAATGAGCAGCAGTATGTGATTGAACAGAGAGTATGCAATTACGTGCTGATGTTCAGGAGGCAGAGAATAGTCCTGAGTGACTCCAGTAATAAATGTCTCATTGTATTAAAAACTACACTGAGCTGTAACATCACAGTTAACTTCTAACCCTCTAAAACTCTCTGCTTCTGGAAAGGAAATAAACATTTGCCATTGCTGCCTGTGAATGACCTACAGCCTTTTTACTAATAGCTCTAATGGGGTGAGCCTTTCAGCACACCTTATTTTGGTTGCCCAACTTTAGCTATATCATCTAGTTTTCAATTGACTACACCGTAATCAAATTTAAAACATTTGCCCAACATTTTCCATCTTTAGCCTCAGCTTTAAAAGTAACATTTTGTAAAGTTTGGACAAAACTTTTGCTGTTTGTGAGAGCATGCTTAGGGTAAAAGATCATTTCAATTAAGTTAACTTATTAATGCTTACATTTCTGGTATCTATTGGCTGTATTACTTTCTTGGTTCAGTATTGGGATTTGTAACATGTCAAAGTCTAAATCCAACCCACTTTTGTGGTCCCCTGGAAGCCACAGCAGAACTTTTTTTTAGGTGTTTCCTCATACAGCTGATAAAGGAAAATTAAAATAAAGCTTATGGTTTGTTTTACAATTGTTTGCTGGAACAGTTTTTCATGAGTTATCTTTCAAAATTTTCTCAATTCTAAAATGAATTTTTAAATGCTATTGGAAAAGATTTTTTTAATGTTTTGGGTACTAAAGAGACAAGGAGAGAGAGAAAAAAAGCCATGCTTTGCTTTCATATGTGCATAAATTAAGATCATAAAGCAAAAAAATTCAAAGGATCTGACTTTCAAGATTTCAGATACATTATCCCATCTGGCTTACATTTTGCCCAGAGAAAGAGATTCTGCTCTCTGGGGACAGGGAGAGAACAACACTTAGGAAAGATGTTCAGCAGAGTCTAACCAGGCTTTGACCTGTGAAGCTGTGCTTCTACACTGATCCATGATGACAGTACAAAAGAGTGCGTGGGAAGCAGGAGGAGGCGTATGGTTTATGAATCCATGCCAGTGCCATTCCATTGGCAAAATCCCCTCGTGTGGTAGGGAAGCTGTTGCAGAAGCTCCTGCATGCTGAAGGCTGCAGCTGTGTGCTTGGAGTACTTATGCTAATATTGCCCAACCTGGGAAAAAATCGGGGGTGGCTTCATCACCGACACAGCATAACTCTGCTGAACACTCTCATTTGTGCTCGGGGCAGTGATCAGAATTAAGCTCTGAGAACTGAATCTATTAGTATCAGTGGAGAAATAATCAGTTTCTTTTCTACCACACAATTTGGAGATATCTGAGTTTTTCCACTGTTTTAAGGTCCTGTTGCCATAGTAGGCATAGAAGTTCTGAACAATGAGCTGCTGTTCAAGGAAGGGACTGAGGAGTTGCAGAACAGCAGTTCAAAAAAGGACACAAAGGCAATTACAGAAGCTGCAGAGAAATGAAATGATTTTTCTTTTATCACAATGCTTGCCATTTCTGTTTTGACACTGGTGGCACAAGAATAAATGCCAAGAAAAGAAATTTAATCTACACTCAAAGATATTATTTTAAAAAAGACAGATCAAACCATACTCTCAATACATGGTGACAGTGTTCTCAAAAACAAGGACTGCTTCATGTAAAAATAGTCATAGATTAGACCTACCTTCCTCCTGAATTTTATCTTAAGATCAGTATTCTTTAGAGCTACTACAACTTAGATTATTTGCATCTGAAAAGGAAAAAACAAATCAGGTTTTTATTTACCTGATACTCAGTTCTTTTGGAGGTAATTAATACACATAACAGGATAACGCATCTTTAGATACTGCTTTCTTTTTAATCTTCTGTTACATAGCTTGCTAGAGTTAATTTCTGTGCCTGGCAAGCTGAGAGAGAAATTGCTGTTATGGGACCCTTTTACAGCTTGGGAAGACAAAGTTAACAAACTTATAACTTCCAAATACTTACACAGGGAGCTCATTTGCCAAAGAATTACATAATGCTCCGTTTGACTGCAGTGACTCTTAACAAAATGTGTTTTATAGACAGTAGTGCACTTCTAGGGCCCAGGCCAAAAGATCTTGTTCATCCATTGCTCATTAAAATGTTGAATCTTTAATAGAAACAGGATGGGATCTTCGCTATAAAACTATACAAAAATGTAGAGGTTTGATTCTGGACATATTCCATTTTGCATCACTGAAGGTAAATCCATTTTGCAAATGCAGGAGGATGAAAATGCCTTTATATTTCTGCCCACACCCACCTTAGCTTACTGCTGCTAATAGAGAGGCTATTGCAAACGTTGGGATTTGTCATATAAGAACAAAAACCTCCTGGATCTCTGGGGTGGGAACTACAGTAACAATTATCAGCTTCCAATCTGTGTTCTCGTGAATTGATGCGATGACATATATTTGCATTTCTCTGATAGCAAATGATAGGGCATGCTAATAGCTATTTTAATAGCTTAACAATTATTTAAATTAAAGTTAACCCTAATTATATTTTCTATTAAATCCAGGCAGTGATTTCTCCACCTCCAGTGGAAAGAACTACATGGTGAGGTTTAAATGCAAAGAAGGGTCTCTCAAGCTTTCTCATGCCAGTTCCTGGTGGGTAAGGAAGCTCTAGCTCTTGAGTTCTTGCCTCTTTCCCTTGAAAGAAAGGAAGCTGAAGAATCAGAAAGCATCAGGATAGGAACTGTCCTGAAGCAATGATATTTAGCTTTGCTGGCCCTCGTTGGCCTGAGAACCCACTGGATGTATCCCCCTGATACATCCAATAAGAACAACCCAGGGCCAAACTCTGCCATAAAAACTGGATGCCAGGCAATTAGGAGGGCAGCAGGAGAGGGCACACCACTATTGCTTTTTTTTTTTTGAAAAAAGCAGAGGGCAACACCACATCCACATGTGCAGAAGACACCTCAAGGAACATTATCTCTTAAATGGTATCAGGAAGCCAGCAAACCCAGAGAATCTCTCTTGCAGGTCTGGGGGATTTGCTCTTCAGACTCCCTTGCTTATTTTTGTTCAGCAAAGAAGGAACAAAAGCATATAAGTAACCCCAGATTCTCCCTTCAGCCCCCCAAAAGATTAAGTGATTTCCTCACATTTTCTGGAATGTCAGCCTTTGTTCTTCTTTACCTTCTAATTAGTTTATTGCTATTGGATGGCTATGGAAACACACACATAGTCTATCTCTTATATAAGTGTAGGTTTTATTTCAGAAACCTTGAGACAGTGAAATCAGAAGCACAGCCATTGTTCATTCTCACTGTTGACTGATTCAATTTAGCTTTAAAGATGTAATTAATTTTACTACTATGGGAAATTAATTATGTTTTTGTTATTATGATCAGTATTAACCTAATTAGTGACCATGAAAATTCCCAAGCAAAGTACTTAATTATATTAGAATAGGATGGTAAATATTTTCCTAATGGAAAACTTCCAGTAAAACACTAATGTGCTCAAAGGCTACAAGCCCAAGAAACATGAAGCATTTGTAAAATGCCATCCATAATGAGATTCTGATTGCTAACTCTGCTACACAAGGCAATAGTGTTTGTAATATTATGTTAGGAACATACCCATAGATCACAAGTAAGCTATGCAACATTTGAGTTGATGCTTTTGAGATTCAGTTCACCAGATATAGCAGAAATCATTTTCAATAATCTCTTTCTCTAGCTTCCAGACAGAAGTGGTGCCCTGTCCCTATCCCCATGGCCACCTAAAACTGTTTTGGGTACAGGAAAAAAAAGCTTCCCTCAACTTCTTGTCCTTCACGTGCAATCTTTTCTCTGCTTATAACCCCTGGGTATCCACTTCCAGCCCTGCTCCTGCTCATTTCTCTGTTTTCCACTCTTCACATTTTCTGTATGATTTTATGCACAGCATTTTTGCAACTCAGAAAGGAGCTCCTATGCTATGGAAAGCACAGGCAAGAGACACAACTTAGGTGGGAAAGAATGCCACTGCCAAATCACGAGGCAACTGATCTTGCAAACCAAAGGACAATCTCTGAAGAAACAGCATTATTTTCTGTCTCCCAGGAGACATATGGCCCTCCTAACCTAAGCTGAAGTCTATTGTAAAGGACTTGCATTACAGTGCCCACAGAAAACATCTGAAGTCCATCTTTTTGTATTAAAACAAAAGTTATACTCTGCTATGTTACCCCACGCAGTCCTTCTTGTAATTAAGGGATGCCAAGTAACCAAAAGAATAATTTCAGCTCCCCTGGTATCATATAGTTATTCATAACTCAATCTGACCCTCCCTTCATTTACTTTGTTACAAAAAGCTTTCCTTTACATACCTAACTTGTTGCAAGCACTGTCCCAGATTTAAGCCACTTTGTAACACAGGGAATATATTTGTCAATGTGATCCCCACAGGCCACCTAACATTGTGATTTAAGTATTTATTTAAGATAAAAGCTTTGTATTGAATTAGAAATCGATCTTCCACTTGACCTGATAGTATTGTTTTATGTATTCATGTACAGGTCTCTTTAGAAACCTCTTCCATTAGTGTGCTGGCCAGAGTGAGTGACTGAATCGTTCCCATCCATGCAGAAATAATACTTGGAAATATAATTCCCAGCTTTTGTGGGACTCAGGGTGACTGGGGCAGGCACCAATTCTCTTGTCACCTCCCAGCTCTTGGTTAAACAATTTATCTCAGTTACCAACTGCATACAAACAGTGCCAGGAATTTATCAGGTCGGTATTATATCCTATCAATTATGCATTGCTTACAAGCACAATACAGTTCATGAAGTCTAAAACACAAACCAGAAAAATAGAGAATGTGTCCCTCCAGAGCTGCATCATACCATTTATGCACAAGATAAAAGATTTTCAAGTGAATTCCTCTCTTTCCTTGTAATTTTTGCCCTTTTGATCTTATCCTGTATTTTCAACCCGAATTACGTGCTAAACACGCAGAAGCAATTAAACCACTAAAGAATCAGTGGAGGTAAGATCCTGAGGAGATGTGAGGCTCCAGTAAACTGATGGATTACCCCACAGAAGAATTTCTGAGAGAGGTTTTTAGCTTCCTATTTCTTTACACTTACATTATCTGTGTTACATATGCATTTGTGCCTGAGCTCCCATTGCCTGCATAGCCAACACAGCTGCTTCCCCCTGTGTTATTGAAGGTACGTACACACACACACATTTATATATATATATGTGTGTGTGTGTGCGTGTTCCTTACCAGATGGCTCCTTTCCAGCAGAGGCCATGGGCTGTTTGCTCTTCTGGCTTTTGCTCTGCTGGCATCAGCACTTTGTGACAGCATATCATGGATGCTGACATTAATGACAGAACTGTCCCAGGCTTACCAGATCTCTAGTAAATGCTTCACAGAGAGAAAGAAGCAAACAAGTCTTAAAATAATATTCCAGTATTGATTTGAGGAGATAGCTTAAAAATCTGTTTAGGTTTCAATATACCAATTTACCCTGCAAAAGAGACCTTTTTGTGGAGATTTGTATTGCACTAATCTCTACGTACATGGAGTTTGTTTTGGTCATCTTTAGGTACTAATGGTTGAAATGCATGCTCTGGAAATCAATTTACCCTGACACGGAAAGTCTGCATTGGTTTGTTTCAAACATGCAGAACACAAAAAGCTGCAGGCAGTTCATTCATGCAATAAATATGTTTGCTATCCTGGTGGCTTTTTAAAAATCAGCAGGTTAGGTCCTTAATCATTTTTAAAACTGATTATGATGATGAGAAATACAGCAAAACCAACTTTTTTGATTGATGGAGTTTTATTAATGGAAAGCTTTTATTGTTATATGATTAATTTTGAAGCTACTGACATGAAATGTTATAAGTACGATGTATGACTGAATTAAAATTTCATTTTAGATAGTGCCAATCCTCAAAACCTCAGCCTGTCTCCTTCAATCACTCTCTACACGTTCAGCCATCCATTTGGCACCAGCACAGCATTTGTATCAAGTCTCATGCACAGGTCTAAAAGAAAATCCTCTCAACTCACATAAGAAAATGGTTTTATGTTTGTGGCACAACTTACACAATTGATTGAGACTGCACTGAAGATATTCACAATAAACTCATAATTACACCTTGGAAAAGTAACTATATAATATCAATTGTGGTATTATTTATCATTATGAAATACTTCTCACTTCATTTTCCACAGCCACAAAGACCCTTAACATCTAGTCTTTAATTATTTTCATTCAACTTCCATGTCCAAAAATGGATTAACACCACAGGAATAATTAAAGCCCAAGAGAAAATGGAAGGGCTAAAGGCACTACTGAGCAGAACAAATGCAAAGCACCACTATGATGCAGCCACCTTTGTCAAGCAAATTTTCCAGAAGGAAACAGGGTTAATACAATGAATGTGGTATGGCCTCAAAAGAGCCTATCCTCCTCTGGACGTCGGCGTATCTACTCTGGTGTACTGAAATAGACCCCTGCTTGCTACTGAACACAAGTTGAGCATGAATATGCAAAGGGAGCCTTCTGTTACCCTGCTAGCAGAGAGGGAGTGAATGGAGACATGTACAGGACACAGCCAGGATATTTTTGGGCCCCACCAGATCGCTACTTGCTTTCCTTTTCAAGGCCATTTGTAATGAGAGTAACTTAAAACATCTCTGAATTATTCAGAGAGACTACGCCTTCATGCAGCTGACAAACAACCAGGGAGCATTAAGTTTACCTTTGGAGGCTTTCCACAGCTCTCCAGTGGGGTGTCTAACAGGGCTGGATCACCAGAACCTGCTTCTCCTCTTGTGCAGCCCGTGGGCCACTTCAGAGAGGAAGCTGGATACTTTCCTGCATAGTAAATAGTAAAATAGTAAATAGTTTCCAAATTAGTTTGGTACAGCACAAACTAAAGCACAATGAACTTTCCTTTTTCTAACTGTAAAAAAAGTAGTACTTGCCAATGCCAAAGAAAGGCAACAAGTTGAAGATGGTTTTGAATGTTTTTGTTCTTTCCTCCAGATAGAAAGAGCAGCTTTTAAAATCCATTCCAATGTTATTTGGAACAAACCCAAAGAAATATAATGGTATATAAAAATTCACCTTTGAGTCAGCATCTCATGTTTCAGCACTTCTAGTCAGTATCTTTCAGAACAGTACATCATCCATATGCTTCATGCACATCATTTACCTTCTCACTAAATCAGAAGATGGATGCTAAAATCCACAATGCAACCTTAAAAATTCCCATTTTTTAGCAAGTTTTATTGATACTGATGGTTGAGCATATTTTGTAATGGGAGATGGAAACTTCTCCCTTATAATTCAAATAAACAAGCAACTGGAAATAAGAAAGAGGTTGTCACACAAGGAACTTCTGCAGCAGTTTACAGTAACATTCCAAACTAATGTTGAAAGAATATGTGCAGATACAATAAAGGAGAAAAGGCTCCTTTTTACTATAATTTCTGTGTAGTATGGGAGAGGTGTAAAAGCACCACATGAGTCCCAGTCTCACAGGAACCTCAAAAAGATGCCTTTGTTTTAAGGAAAAAGGGTGGGGTTGGGTTGGGTTTTTTGTTTGACTGGGGATTTTTGCCACTGAGAAATAATTTCAGAATCAGTCTTCCAATAAAACAGATTTACTTAGCTAAAGGAAAACAGCCAGGAATCATTATGAATGTACACAGTAACTGGTGTCTTTGTGAGCTTTTTTATCGACCTCATCCTTTGAACTTTTCTTTAGATAAATTCTTCAGATTAAAGCAGCATAACTGACACAGTTTGCTAAATGTCATATGGTGCATGCTTCTTTACTTCTGTACACTCAAATAGCAAACTTTTATGGTTTTTAGGCCTGCTGCTGCCGTTTTACCTGGACTATGACCCACACCTATCAATAATGTTTAATAACAGTGTTATTGCTTCTCTTTGGGACCCTCCAAACCAAGTGATGGCATTCAGTCCTGAACCACCCTCACATTCCAGTAGTACAACGACCCCTCTCTCTTATTATACGAGCATGGTTAATAGATAGAGAAAAATTAAGGGAGCACAGAGAATTTTACATCTAGAGCTTGATAAGAATATTTTGCTAGGCAATTGTGTCTGCTTGGTTGGGGTTTTGTTACAAAACTGAGGTGAGCATCACCAGCCAACTTTGAGTGTGTTAATCATGCCACCACTCCCACTGACTTTCAACTAGATTTGCATATCCACTGCCCTCCAGACCTTCAGAATCACAGCTTTCATACCATAAACATATTTTTCCAACAGTACTCTTATTCAAAGATCATCTGCTTCATACTCACAGCCTGTCCTTGCCACTACCTGCATCTAAGCACCCATTGCTGTTCATGTTTTATGGATAGCAAATTTTCAAACCTTCCAGAGGTCAAGAAGGAAAGAGAATTTGCTGTATTTCTAAACAATCCCTCTGATGACAGTTGTAAATATTAATAACTAGGTGAAGAGCTATACCTGTTCTTGTTGAGGATTCTGAGCGTAATCGGGTTTCTTCCTTCCATTAGGCTAGGGAGAAAATTAACCCCATAATTCATCTTGTGATTAAGAACTTTAGGAACACTGTGAGTTTGCTGCTTGTGACTGAGCTAAAGGGATGCCAGCTTTGAAATGTTTGTTCTTGCCCAGTCCGGTCTTCTTTATTTGACTTTGAGCTCCTACATTAAGCAAATATGTTTTTCAAGGTGCATTTTATAAATTAAAAAAGTAAATGAATGTGAGTTATGTGATCTAAGTCAATTTATCTTGCATCTTGAAATGTAGCTGTGGGTCTCAGTACTTGAGTAAGGCAGTGTCTTTGTCATGTCATTCCTTCAAGTTCAAGTGCAAGGAGGGCATAAATTAGCAATGATTCCAACCCCCGACCTGGTTGTTTTAAAAAGCTACTTAAAAAATAATAATAGTAGTAATTACACAAAGACCCTAAAATGATGCATTTATTCAGTCGTGTAGCATTTTGTAAGATAAACAGGAGTATACTAGAATAATTTCTTGCAGTAGTGGAATTTAATCATTTAGAAGAACAAAGCAACTGCTTAGCACAGGAGGCAAGTACTATACTAACAGTTTAGGGCAGGAACCAAAGAACTTAATTTCCAAATAAATGTCCACCCAGAAATCTGGGAGGCAGAAAGTGCCTTCAGGAGTAGCACCTGGTCTTTATGCCACAGTCCTGAGCATCAAATGGCTCTGTAGACTTTTGGAGGAAGCAAATGAGTCTAGAGCTGAGCTGTGAGTTGCAGAGTGGAAGGTGCCATCAATCCCTTTAAGGGCAGCAGTTTCCTCCTTCCCAATGCATATTTGTAAGCACATGATTTCTCTTGTGTTTTTTTTTACTTTTGGGTGACACTCACACACAATACAAATATTTTTTGTTTGGTCACAGAAAGAACAGTAGTTAACTGTAGCATTTATATTAAAATGTCTTCCAGAGAAATTAATATAAATTTACTGGATTGTTTTGCTATCACTTTTGAACATTTGTTCTCTAAAGAAGCGAAAGAACACCAAGAAATTTGATTTCCAAGAGTAACCTCTGAGGGGAACTATTGACATTAGCATTTCTTGTATAGTTTGGGTTTGCAGCACTTTGACACAGAAATATTAAACCCTTTTCTTCAGATAGATGCTGGAGTGAGAGTGTACATCCTCTCCAGCTGCTCCAGAAGCACTATTGCTCTTCCTTCGCAGTGTCAGCCCACCCAAGCAGAGGTTGTGAACTGGTCAATTTTACCACAATGTTTCTCAAACACGAAATTTTAATCCTTATTTTAACATTGATTTCATGGCAAAACAAGAAAAGGAGATTTAACAGTTTCATGGGACTCTTACTGGATGCTTTAAGACACTAGAACACTGGGGACATCCAGAAGACTGCTCTAGAGACAGCAGTAACACCTAGAAAGTAGCAGATAACTTCTTTCACTTCTTGTGTTTTCACTCCCAGTGGAGGTACCCCAGCATCCAAAGCCTCAGACCCCCAAACCTGTGAGGTGCTACGGCAACTTCTCCCCCACACCCTGGCTAGTGGTTACACTGCAGCCAAAGGCACTGCTCTCTTTTAAATCAGCACTAACATTTTATAGGACAGTGATTTCTTAGCGGGACAACTTCTTGCATTTTTATTCACAGAAAGTCTCCAAAATCCCAGAATAGATAGCAGGACTTATAGAGGAGGATGAGTAATTCAGTGGGTTGTGTTTAGTAAGTGAATAATGACATCCTTGCTGGGAGAAGCATGTTTCCTATGTTTGCTCCTCAGCTGACAGCAAACTGCCTGTAATTATTGTTATTGTACCACTGGAGAGCAGGGGGGACAGGAAGCAGTGGAGGTGCTGAGATTAACCAGTTGGACTTCTGGTGGACATGCAAACAAACTCTGAAGGCAAAGAGCTGTTCAGACAGATGTGGTGACTGAAAACCAGGCTTCAGCCCTCCCACTGGTCATGGCTTCCGAGTTCACACGTGCTGGCCTGAACACTGATCTGTGCCACATATTAAGCCACAATGATGCCTGACTGGATCCCGCACTGGGTATGATATGTTGCTGGGCAACTGAAATTCATTTAGCAAAATTAAATTTCCTTTATATTACTTTTACTCTGTAACATACAGGGCTGAGGAACAAATTTGAACACGATGCTACCAGGAAATTATTTGATTTCTGTTAAACTTGGCTTCGGAGTGAGCATAAAAACAACCAGAAAAAAGAAAGAAAGGAAGGAGGTGCAATATAGACCAACATTTTGACCTAGCTTTAAGTCACAGTGAAGCAATAGAATGTCACAGTATGCTAATTATTTAATCAACCCACATATTCTCTGCTGTTCATGTATTATTCTGACTACCAATCGAACACCATCTGCCCTCACAGAAAAATGTTCCTGCAACATAAAGAATATTTAGCTGGCAAGAAACTATCACCATGTTCACACTAGAAAGTCTTGAACCTGAGAAATCCTGAGGAACTTTGGGTATTCAAAAAATCTCCTGCCTTCTTCTGGAGAAATGGATGATTTCCATCTAAATTTCAAATAATAAAACAGTTTCATTAACGGATAGGAAGCTAAATGTTGGAAACCAGCATTCCTTTTAATGAAAAATTTCTGTCACTTGGAGAAGCGTGGGAAGTAACAGCGAGGAGAGGGAGAGGAAAAGAGGAGAGGAGGCGGCTCCGGCTCCTCTCATCCTCCCTGCTCCAGCAGCGTTTCCCTCAAGGGTCTCCTGGCTGGACTCAGGCTGGAGCCCAGTGCTCTCCTCCCCAGACCCCGTCAGGAACCCTTTGGGGACCTGCCTCTTAAGCCTGGGAAAAGGACGTTTTCACTTTATTAATTCTCACCCTTTACCTGACAGCAAATCCTGTATGCATTTTATAGGGTAAAGAGATAATTCCTGTCTCAAAAACAGAAACACTGGGCTTTGTCCATGAGATCCTGGTAAAATACTATAGGGAAAGGATTTTGGAAAGGTTGTTTAGTAAATGTAGATTCTAAGGGGATGTTTACCTTGAACAGATAAAATTAGGTATGAAACATTGCAAAGTGCATTGAATAACAAAATCTATGCCAAAGGAGGCATTACTTACATTTTAATTTTTAACTACTAAAATAGATGCACAGTCATGACATTTCTTCCTAAATTGTTGCAGTTGGAAGTGCAGCACAGTTGGCCTCTTCATTCTTTTCCAATTAAGTGCTGCCTATTAAGGAATCCCAATTAACAGGTACAAGGATTGCATATGCTATGACAAATACCAAGCCCAGTTGTAGAAAAATGTCTTTGGGTGCTGGTTTAGATGCAGTTTTTGGAAACTGTCCCACCATCTTTAGTTAATAGATGAATTAGGAAGCTGATGTTGAGTCACTCCCTCATGCCCTTCTGTCTCACAGCCTGGCATGGGGCACCTCAGTCCACACCTCACCTGCCAGAGCAGCCAACAGCTTTAGAGCAATGTTCCCTATGCCAGTGATAAGGCATGGATGGATCCACCTACCAGAATAAAAATAATGGGCCCCGACATCTCTGTTGTCCTTATCCTGAATTCCTTGGAGCAGGCCCAAGGATTTTCAGTGGGACTGGAATTTGGCCCAGTGTGCCACACTCCCATAAAACACAACTGTCTATTGGTTAAACAATGCCAGGCATGTCTCAGCCAGATGCCTGTTTACTGACTACTGAGAGAGAAAAGAAGCTCTCAGATGCTATTGCTTGGCTTTGCAGGATGTAGGACATTAATTACAAACAAATGAAATGATAACAAAACAGAGATGAGCCACATAACTTGGTTTGGCTGCAATTCCTGCTGTATGAAAAAAAATTACTGCACAGGGCTTGGTGAACATTCAGTCTGCATTAAAAAATAAATTATTTTGTTATCTATTTGCTTAAGATAGTTCTTCGCTCTCTTCTGCTATAAGGGATAATGGACCATAAAATTGGCTAAATCATTGTCCATTTAGCACAAATGCTTTCTGCAGTAAAGGAAGAATCCTGGTTCATTTTTCCAAGAAAACACTGTTCTGTTAAAAATGTCTCTTCTTACCTAGAAACAGGGAAGTCCAGCAACATGAGATGGCATCCACGGGGATGCACTGCTGAGGGAATTGTGGCAGGGGGGCAGGGTGGTGGCTGCCTTAAAGCGTGGCCTTCCCTGGCACTTCCCCCACCCGACCCAGCCCAGAGCCCAAGCCTTGCAGGTGCCCTTGAAGCATCCACAGCACACACCCAGCTCTGCCAGGCTGTGTTCCCCTGGGGGAGAGCAGCAGGATGGGGAGCTGGGCCGGGCAGAGGAGGCAGAGCCTGTGGTGCCCTCAGGGCCCAGAACACTCTCCCATTTCAAGGCACAAACACCTCCCCTTGCCATTTGTCCCAACCCCTGGCACTGATGTGCAGATTTTCTTCCTGCAGCAATGGCAGCAGCACGTTTGCTTCTATTTATGCCAAGAAGGCAGCAAAGTTCACACAAACACCACCTCCTTGAGCAACCAGTTCCTGTGCCTTCAGACCATCTCCATTAAAATGTTTCTCCTAGTTTTGGGCCTCAATTTTCCCTGTGTTTTACCCTATTCACCGTAAAGAGCAGATGTTCTTGCTCTCTGGAGAAGATTTTGTGAATTGAGGACCTAAGTAAGGACCTCTCAGTCTCTTCTTTTGTTTTTCAGTCTTCCTTGGACAAATTGGCCCATACCTGCTCTGAATGCAGTGTCCCAGATCAGATGGAATACTCGAATACCTGATGTTTTCGAATAGATGTTTTTGATTATATTCCTATAGAGGTAAAGAAATCTAAAATGTATTTCTTTTAATCAGTATCATTATACTGCAGGCTCCTGTTTAACGTGTGACAATACCACGTTGTGTTTTGCAGATCTTTTTGTTAAGCAGCGTATTTTATTACCTTGTGTTGTGCATTTGTTTATTCCAGCCCAAGATCATGATCTTGATCTCATCCTACTTTAATTTGTTTTTTTTTCTTTCACAGGCCATTTTTCCTATTTGTTGATATAATCTTGCATTCAAACCCTGCCCTTTACAGATCCTGGAGCTTCTTATAATTTGCAGATGTAATAAGCACAGGCCTTTGCCCAGCAGTGGCTATTAACAAAGCCATTAAAAGACCTGCTCTGGAGCAGACAAAGATGGAAAGCTTGTGATGTAATGTCTGCTGCCTTCCAGAGATGCTTCTCATCCAGCTGGGCATCAGCTCAGGCCCATCCCCAGGCCTTTCAGTGTTTTCCTAGCTTTCTTAACCAGAATGTTGTGCCACACTGCCAGAGCCTTGAAAATCAAGATAAAGAGCATCTGTGCCTTCTTCTCTGGCCACTCTTTTCTAGAACAAAATGAGCATGGTGTGATGTAGTTTCATTTTTTTGTTGTTGTTATTTTTAGATCAGTCAGTTCTCTGGTAAGTGCTTTCAGACCTTTTGGCAATTTGTCCTAAAAGTTTTGAGCTGGCACAAAGGCTTTAGAATTCCCTAACTTTGCTCTAGACCCCACAGATCCTCTTTTTAAAAACAGATACTGTCCTAGCTTTTCCCCAGTCTGCTGGCAGCTTGCAGAGGTCCACAATACGTTTCCAGAAATCCTGCATCACATCTCTGTGTATTATTCTGAGATGCAGTTCACCAGGCCTACTTAATCTTAAAATATTCTGCTTAAGTCTCCACTTGCACTTTCCCTGCCCTAAGCTCATCTTATCCCTTTGCCACCAGCATTAGCTCTGTGAGCCGCCCCTGTAGCTCCCTTTCAGTGAGCACAAACACAGAATAAGCATCAAACACCCAGTTCCTGAGGGTCATCTGGACACAGCACTTCTTTTCTGTGAGAAACAGCTCAAATTTTTCCTGGTCTTCCTACACCTAATGAGATAATGATTTCTTTCTTGTATCAGGTAGCCTTTAATAGTTGCAGGGGCTGATATATGACCTCCAGAAGACCTTTTGAAAACCTTCATGAGAGCAGGTTTCAAGGAACGCTGTCTATAAAACGCCTCAGCTCAAGAAAGCAGCACATGGAGATGGACACAACAAGGAAGAGCAAAACAATCCTGTAAAACTCAGATGCTGCTGAGCACCTCCCTCTCATCAAACACATGCCAGAAGTCAGAGAAGAAGGTACTCAGTGTAGCCACTCCCCTGCTGCCAAGACACTGAGCAGAGGCCAGAAAAGCCTCTGGGGTACACAGTCTGAGCCACAAGAAAATATGAAAGAAAGAGCTTGTTTTAAAGATAGTAGAAGGGGAAGAAAAAAACAAACCCACGCCCCCCCTTTCTTGAACTTTCCTTAATGACAGCGAGATGTTTCTCTCCCAGCAAAAGCTAACTGCTACTCCTGCCACGCCTGATGTCAGCTGGAGGAACAGATGGCTCAATGGTTCATTTCAAACTGTTCATTCAGCCAAACAGCACAAATTGCATTAATTGCCTCACAGTACGAGCAGGGAATGGAGCGTCCTCGCTGTGAATCACTGCGACTCCTCATCACCATTCCCATTTGACAGGTCAGTCAGGAACTTATCTGCATACTGGGAAAGGTGGGAAGAGAGGGAGCACAGCACAAGAAAATGCCTGAGTTACTCTGCAGGTAACAGAAGATGCCCAAAGGCTGATGCAGCCTTCGACTTGGCTTTGGAATGGGTTCCTCAGCACAGTGCCACCTGCAGAAATGTCATTTCTCAACATGAGAGTGTTACACAGTAACACATCCACTGCCCAGCCCCAGGGAGCAGGAGGAACAAGACTCGATTACTGACCTTCTTCCTAGCCACACTGAGAGCAGGAACACCTTGTATGCCCTGGAGGCACTTCTATAGTGCCCCCCTTGCTTTGTCTCTTCCTGCATCAAAGGAGGCTTACACACCCCCTTGGAGGTCTTGGTAGGTCACCTCAGACAAACTGAGGGGCCCAGAACCTCCAGCCAGAGCACTTGGGGAGGGAAACCACGGCAGGGAACTCTCTATACCCGCCTTCAAGGAGCCCCTGTGCCCAAGAACTGAGAAAACACACATAGCCAAAGAGTATGAAACAGGTTATCCCAAATATATCTTTTGTTTGTGCGTATTTTTTGTCTGTTTCTATTAGATAGGAGCCTTGCATCTGTTTAATTTACTACTACACATGTGCACAAGCATCTGAAAAGTTCCTACAGAAGCTGAGTCCCGGCAAAAAGCTCTCCTTTAAATTTGATGGCTCTAAACCTTGCCCAATAAATTATTTATTAGATGGTCTATAACCTGCTGAAAAGTCCTGGCCCCTTGCTCACCACTTGCAAGTGGAACATGTTAACATTTTGCCTGCTGAAGACACTACCTTTTTTTTTTTTTTTTTTTTTTTTTTACCAAGGGAAACAATTTGAAAAACTGCCACATGAGACCAGAAGTTTAAGGATACAGGTTCCCAGAATATGGTCACTGATGCTTCTCTGTTACCCGCTGAATATATTTTCTTTTTCCCCACAACTTTAGTCAAATACCATACCAGGAAAAGACTTACCTTACTCTCCAAGAGGTTGCTGAGATTCCTGCTACAAAACATCCAAGCAAACCCCGCTGTTCTTTCCTTTTCTCTGCTTTAGAAGGACAAAACCACCGTTGTTTCACCACCACAGGCAAAATGTCTGTGCCATACCTATGCGCATTCCTAAACTCTGCTTGAACCCTTCCTCCAAGGAAAAAAAAACACACAGAAAGACTAGGGGGAAATTAAAAATAAAAAGCAACACACATGCAAACCCAGACCTACAGTGAGGTATTGTGGTGTAACCCTCCCTAAATAGGCAGCAGATCTGTTTATTGTAAATGGGTGACACCTGAAGGGTGACTTTTCCCTCACCCCCTGCCTGGTGGAGGCTCTGTGCCTTCCCTCACTGCTTGTTCTGTGCTAGCCTCAGACCTCACAGGTTTCTAGAGAAGAGAGGCTCTTCACTGTTTTCCTCCCTTAAGCAGAAGTCAGCAGAAGGGAAAGGATACTTAATTGCATCTGACTGATGGAAAAAAGATGTACTTTATACCATTAATTTCCTTCCCTCTTGCAAAGTCTGGGGGGAATGACCCCTGGATCTGAGTTTGTTCCGCACTCTGTCTGTTGTGTACCTCTAAAAGAAGTGCAGCAAAATTCCTAGAGCCAAAGTCTTCTCCCAGGAGGAAGCTTTGCCCCTGGTGCTGAGCACCTTGCTGCTTCAGTCAGGCTGTCTTGGTGGTGCTGACAGCTTCTCGTGCAGTGCCGGGAACACCCTGTCCCTTGTGCTCACAGAACTGCCCCGGGACCCCCCACACTGTGAGACTCCTTCCAGCAACAGAGACTTGCCCTGCTGTGTTCTCCCACACAAAAGCACCTCATGTGGTGCCTTTAGGTGCTCAGAATTGGAGCATGATCATTCGGTCTTCCTTCTTTAGAAACAGGACCTCACTGTGATTCCAACTTCTGCTTCAGTTCTTCTCATCCCTGTGGACAAGGTGGCCTCCTTTGTGCCCATGGGCTCCCTGTTTGCCACAGGCTAATGCCACCAAACCTTCCCAGGCCTGCAGTCCAGGTGAGCTGTTTCACAAATCTTGTAAGCACTTCAAAAGCCTCTGCACCTCCATCTCTGAATGATCTCTCCTTCCTTTGGACTCAAGCGAGCAGCTTCTAAAGTTACTGGAGAACTTCCAGCTTGTAGAAGGAATTAATTCAGACACTAATTTATTCCTTTGGGGCTCTTTCCTGGGTTAGCTGCATTTTACCAGCATTTAACTGTGTTCCACCCAGCTCCACTGACAATACCCGTGTGGGAGAAGGGGAGGGAGAAATGAAGCACAAAGCAGCCTGGAGGATCTGGAACAGCAGAAGAGGTGATGCAAATTACCACTGGCTATTCCCCTGCTCTGGGAGAGGGCAACAGGCAGCAGAGCAGAAGGAAGCCAAGCTACAGACCTGCAACCTCAAATGTCATTTTATAAGTTAATTTAAACAAGTCCCTTAATTTTACAGGGGAAGGGTGAGGCCATGCTTAGCAGCAGGTAATTTTAATGTTTAAGTCATAGTGCTGTGTCCAGTGATGTCTAAGAAACTTGAGCTGTCAGAAAATCTGGTTTATTCTCCAGTTACTCAGCCCTGGATGCACCATAGGAACCCACAAGGCTTTTCACAAAGACACCTCCTGACTGATCATCCATTTCCTGATGCTCCAGTGGGCTTTTATGGACAGGTCTTCCCTGTTGAGTCCAGCTCCAAACAGCTGCAAGGCCAGCTTTTCCTTTCAAATTCTTCCCTAGGCTAAAGGAGCATTAATTCTGTGATTAAGCTAATGAGTGGGGCCAGATTAATGTTGGAGAGGGAAATGTGATAGTTCATGCTACAGAGGTAGTCAGCAGAGAACATGGCAGGGAGTAACTTAGAGGTTTTTGTTGCAAAGAGCTGCTCTGATCCTTCCAGCCTCACGAAACAATTCAGAAGCCCCCTCTTACCAAGGAACTTCTCAAAAACCTTGTAAAAATACAAATAAATTGTATTAACTGGTTCCCATTCATCCATGACACATCTAGGCTCATGTTTTGGTACAAAACATGATCCAGTTTTTCCTACTTTGATTTTAAAAAACCATACATTTTTAAAGCTAAGTATTGTTTACTAACAATGGGGGCTTTTGACACCTGACACCCAGAGCAAGTAAATAAAATGGAAATTTCTGCTTCTTTATTAGTAATAACAAGGTACTGATAATGGTTTTATAACGGTCCTGGCTACCAAGTCCCCCTTTTGTAAGAACATAAAGGAGGGGCTAATAAAAGACCTTGCAGCATCCTGATAAACCTGTTTTAGCAATTCTGGCAACATCTCTTTAGATTTATGCCACAGTGGTAAGAGTTTGACCTTGGAAATGTAATGTCATGTACAGCATGTAAGACTTCAGTGTGATTTTCCTGTTTTGTCTGAAAGAACAAGGCCAAATTCCTGTTTTTAGTTGCAGCTACATAATTATATTGTCAACTGCTCCATGTTTACCACCCTGTTTTCGTCCTCTGTGTTGTTTTTCTGTACTTTACCTTGATCTCTCTCATCTCCTTTACTGAAATTCCTGCACCTCTCTCACATAAACAAATATTTATTCCTGAAGTACCACTCAATGTTATGGCCATTCCAACATCTCCATTTCAGCTAACCAATTCCCATTACCAGCTGTTTAGCTGGTAATGTTAGCTGTTTATCAGTCCCAGAGCTGGTGGTCTCAGCCCAACTCCCAGTCCACCTGATAAAACAAGCAACCCTCAAGCACCCCTGAAGCTAATGGTTAATTAAAATACAACCAGCCCCGGGCTATTTAATTACCCTTTACTGTCAAGCTCAGCACAGAAGATGAGATTTAAAGCCACAGGGACTGAACTGTGTCTTGGACCTAGTGTGGGCAAAAGCACCCAGCTCTGGCTCCAGTCATACACATACACAGTCATACACGTGCATCTTAAACCCCGTGTGGTGTTTTCCAGTCGGGCTTCTGGCTTGGTGCCTCCCTCCTGGGCTGCAGCCTGGCCCAGCTCAGCCAGCAGCACCTTCACCTTCCCCAAGGGATTAAGGGGCACCTGGGGCAGATGAAGGCTCACCCCAGTGACCTCCCCCAGGGCATCTGTTCCCTTCCCAGTGCAGAACCTGTGGAAGCTGTGACCAGACCCCTGTGGTGAAGGGAGGAGCCCTCTCTGCTGTGTCCAGGCAGGACAGTGCTGGGCAGCTGGGTGACAGCAGGGACTGACTGCATCCTGCACTTGCTCACACCCCTCTCCCTCTCTGCACAGGCTGCTTGTACATCCCCCCACCATGGTGTGGATGGGCTTTCTCAACTGCCCCCTCACAAACTCTTTCATCGGACACGCTCGGTTACCAAGCCCAAAAAAACCCCAAACCCTGGAGAGTAACTCCTGGGGCTGAGGCCATGGAGCATGACTAATGCAGAGCTGAGAAACCCTGGCAGCCTGTGACAGCACAGCTGTAAAGTAATTGTTAATTCTGCTGTTGTTAACAGGAATGCTCCAGTTCCTCTCTCATGTGATTTGTCCCATGTTTCCCAATAACTGCTGCAAAACCAACAACCTGCCTCTTCACAGGAGGCAGCTCTCCAGCACGGAGACAGACTGTCCCGAAGTCACCTTTCCCTCCCTCCTCCACATTAATACAGGCAGCAGCAGAAGGCTGGCTCCTATCCTGCAAACACATTTTCAGAGAAAAAAAAAAATCGCCTTTTTGTCATCTTTGAAAGGAGTAACAAAATGTAAAAGACCTCTTATCCTGATTAGGTTTTGCTAGTGAAAAAATGATCCATTAGAACATGAACTCATTAGCTGCAAGAACAATGTTCCTACACAGACAGGTATGTCTTTCTCTTGGTCATCCGTTAGTAGGATTTCCTTAGGAATTTCCTGAGGCAGGAGATACTGCAAAGGAATTCTTGTTCAACATCTTAACAGCAGCTATTTTTACCCTTGGGTTTGAATCTCCCAAAGCTAGGTGCTAATGCTTTGGCACCACTGCGTGTTAGCAGCCAGGGCCGGGAACAGGCAGTCGCCTCTCACGCTACGGTACAGCACATTTCCCAAAGAACACAGGGTTAGCTGGCAGTACTCTGAGAACCTCCTGAAACAATCACCAAAAAATGGATTCTTAAGAACGCCATCACCCCCACAAAGGTATGGTACTGAGGTCAAAATGAACAGGATTTTGTTTCACATTTGTTTCCTCAAGATGAGTAATTACTCATCTTTAGTGCATTCTTGTGAAAAAATGGCAAAATGCTCACCCTGCAGAGACTGCATGCTGTGAAGTAAGAACAGGTAAAATATTGTATTTGCTAAGGCCTTTCTTACTCCATTTGTGTCAGAATTTGAACAAGTGTTGAACAATTTTAAAAAAAACCCACAACCCTTTAAAATTTCATTTCTAAAACTCAGTGTCCCCCACACAAATGCATTAGGTTCAGCCACCTCTCTGAAAGCCACATTACCACCAGGAAGATGGGCTGTGAAGTAACTCATTTGGAGCCAGCAGCTGTCCCAGCAAATGAAGCATTCGTGTCCATGAACACACATCCAGGATGGGCCAAACCCTGACCCTGGTGCTCACCACCTCCCATAAATGTCTTCAGAACCATGCTTGGACAAAGCCCTGCACCAGGGAATTATTTAAGATGATAAAAAAAGGACCTTCACACCAGTGCAGAGGGCTCCCCATATCAGCAAACCTGTTTGACTCACTACTGCAGCCCCCAGGCAGAATCCCGGACTAGGATCAGTGCTGGCTGATGAGGCTCCCTACTAAGGCAAGAAAGAATTTATCAGAGCACAAAAACCTCATACACGAGCTCTCCAAGGCTCTGTGCTGGCAGCTCCGAGCACCTACTGAAGAAGTGAAGAGGCATTTATTGCTTTGGCAATCAGTGAGTTATAATTAGTAATCAACATCAGAAATGTGACACTGGTATATACATTTCAAATTTCAAAGTATGCTTGTCTTAGGAACAAACCCAGGTAGTGGATTAAAAAATCAGGACTGCCTCAGTCTACAGTTTGGCCTTCCTCCCATCAAGGCACTTTGCTTTTAACTTCAGTGTGGGCAGAAAAATCCTTGCAGAGTTAAGGCTCTGGCACAAAACTTGCTGCTTCTTTAAACAGGAGCTGCACTGCCTCATGTTATCTCCCTAAGCAGCTATCCCACTTTAGCTTCCTCAGAGGTCAGCTATTATCTCTGCTAAGTACATCCGGTGTAGAAAGGAAATTCCTTAATCCTATTTTGTGGGTTTGTTTTCATATGCACTGCTGTAATTCTCCCACATCCAGCCTGGGCCATGCAATAAAAATCCTTGATTGCCACTACTGCTCTGTGCTGTACAGGACACAGATGTCCACCAGGAGAAGTTTGCTCAGGCTCTAAATTCTTGTGTGCTACAGCAGAGGTATGTAAAACTAATAGACAGCATTGCTTAAAAGGCAAAGCAAGAAACTGCATGGGTTTTCATGTTTACTAAATGATAACTACTCAAGTTCACAGCCTTTGAAGAATACAGGAATCAGAAATATGACAAAAATTGGCAGAAATTATGTGCCTCATTTACTCAAGGAGTGTATTTCACTTTGGTCTTATTACTTAAGCCTCCTAGACAAGAACTCCCTCAAAGCTTATTACAGGATGGATGTTTCCTTCTTGCATTTGGGCTGACGCAGGGCCCACCTGCCCCTGCAGGGAACAATCTTCTGCAGTCCTAGCACGTGCTTACAAAAACTAATCCCTCTACTTTTAGCTCCCTTTAAAGTAGACTTAGCTTCCTGGAAGAAAAAAAAAAGAAAAAGGCAGCACCATGGTGCTTCCATGTTGTCCATATGCAACCATCAGGAGGAGAAACCAGACAAACCAACCACCTCACCTCCACCTGGGGTGTGAGATGCCAGACCATGGGCATTTGCACCTGCAAATCCTCTGGTTTTGTACTTATCCCTGGTAAAACTGACCAGCCAGAGGGTCTATTCGAAAAAGGAGGCAGAGATATTGAGGTCACTCCAGAAAAAACACAAAACCATAGCTCCTACCCCAGCACATTTAAGGATTCTCACAAGTGTCAGCTGGAAGCAAGTCCAACTCTCATTCAGCAGCACGTGTTAGAGGCCATGCCTCCACCTCCCTTGTGTAGGCTTAAAGAATAGTGACTCATTAAATACCTGGGCACTTTTCTTACCCTAGACAAGAGGAAAAACTTCCCTTTGAGAAAAGAAAGTGAGTTTGCTATGCCTGAAAATGAAATGAAACAGTCCAATCAAAAGCTATTTATCACTGCATGAATCTTTACTGACCCATGAGTTTTTTAACATAAAAGAAAAATAGTTCCGGATTGATTTTGTTTCTACACAGAAAACACCTCCTAAGCCCTGCTTTTTTGAATGACATCCTTCATTTCTTGTTGGGCAGAGTACTGAAATACAAAATTTATACTATATGAACAATTTCAACAGAATATTTAACAAAAGGGAGTAAAAACCTTAACACTTTTTTAAAAAGCAATATAAAAATCTGCATTAGAAGTAAAATGCAGGTCCACCCAATCACCCAGTCTGTAGAATCACTTAATCATTTTCTCCTGTAACGAAGAGGTGCACATTCTTCTTGGACTGTAGCATTTGAGCTGTGCGGTCTATGCCAACCACTGCAGCCAATTTCTGAGCATCATACTTGGAGTAGAGCACAGTACAAGTCCAGGTAGCATCCACCCCACTGTCTGTGGCCTTCAGCATGTTACAAATCTCACTGTAGAAGTGGGAGTATGTTGGTAACTCATAGAAAATGAGGTTCCTAATGCCTTTTATCGTATACCTGCAGTAGAACAAACAAACAAACAAAATTTGTTGCAAATTTTATAAAATATGCATGTTAAAACATCAATCCTCTATCAGGTCTTCCAATTTCCATCCACCTCAGTGCACATCAGCTGTAGCTCAGCTTTACAAACCCTGTGTGAAGACTAAACAGAGAAGTGGGATTTAGGGGGAAAATCTAACACTGCCAGGCACAAGGGCTTCCTCTGAAGTACCAACCACCACCAATTTATGAAGCAGTCAGCCTCTTCAGCTTGGACTGTAATACAGTGAAGACTGACCAGCTCAGGCCTCATGAAACTTTCTGTACTTGCCAAAACATCTGCTAACTGAAAAAAATCCTGTTCCATTAGGAACCTGTAAACAGCTCCAGTCAGGATGTTGCAAATTTTCCAAGTGGCCTCAGCTTGCTGTATTGCATTATTGAACCAATTACACACTCTTTCCAAAATTTTATGCAATTACTGTGGCACAGATGAACACAAAGAAAAGGCCCAATGAATCCCATTTTCAGGCTATATCATCCTGTCCTGAAATCACCGGGACTTGGCAGCACTCAGCTCCCTGAATAAAGCTTTGCTCATAACAAAATATTAAAAGTCTCTGCAAAGGGACTGCTGACAAGAGGCAAAAACTTGAAAGTAATCTTAACAGCTCTTACTTCAGTCAAAGAAGTCCTCAGAGGGATCCAACAGATTCAAAAAGCAGCAGAGCCCATCTATGACTAAGGTCAGACTCTACCTTCAGAACAGCACACACGCAACTCAGAGGGAAAACTCGATCCACAATTCACCTTTTGTAGAAGTGGAAACGCTCGGTGAACAATAAAAACTGCTTCTCTCCCTTGAGGAAGAAGCGCCTTGCCCTGCAGACAGCAGACTTTTTAGTGTATTCACAGATGTGAGTGAAATTCAGGTCCTCTTTCTTGAAGTAGTTTCGGAGCCGCACGTAGTCGAAGTACGACGGGACGTAAATGAGCGTGTGGGACATGATGGCATCGCGGTACTCGGGCAGGACTTTGTCAATGAAAAACTGAAACCTCAGTTAAAAAAAACAAATACCTTTTAACCAGAGTTAAACTTTAGCTTCCCAATACTGATACGAGCTCAAACTGGAATATCACCGAACAACAGACTACCAAAGATTTTCACTACATTTGTCCTTCTTGTAACTTCATGGGATTTGTACATGTGTAGAAGATAAAAGGCTTTACCAGCACTGCACAATTATGGTAGAGACTGGTATCTCTTCCCCAGACTGTATTCCCCAGTGCCTTTGCAAGGAGAAGGCCAGTACTCCCCTCCACCTGTGCAGAGCCCAGCCTACACCCGAGGACTAATGAAGATGTACTTCTGTGGAGAACCCAGAGTGAGCTCTGCAGTACGCTCCACTAAACCCGAAATCGCAGTCCCTGGGGCACGGCAAAGCAGTCTGAGCCACGCAGTACCTTGAGTCTATCACAGAAGTTACACTTTCAGCTTCTAACCTCCGAAAAACATGAGGAAGCTGGACCACAACGTGGCTGATGGAGCCAGTGAGCGGCACGTTGCGGACGGCCACCTGTGAGAAGAAAGTAGGGTGTTTAGGGAAGCAGCATTCCAATGGCAGGCACACTGCAGCCAGCCTTCTGCAGCTCACATCTGAGAGCACAAGGCTGTTTTTAAGAAAGCTCCAATACAAAACCACAGTCACGGTACAAAAACCAGGTCTGTTAAATACACCGATGACTGCTTATGCCCTGAATCTCATATACTTGACATGGAACATGACAGGAACCTAAAGTTCCTGTTTCTTTCAAAATACTAACAGTTCATGCATCTTACACAGTAGAAGATAAAAAAAAAAGGAAGCAGATGAACCCTCCATTTAACAACAAAATATATAAAACAAGATAACTTGAGACTGTCAAATTAAAAAACCAAAATCTGATTCCTGACAAGAAACAGCAACTACTATGAAAGAAAAGTATCAAATAAGCATCACTGCATGAGGAGCAGTTCTTCATGCCTCTGGCACAGTATGCAGTGTCATGGAGATGCAGACTGAAACATTTGGGTGAGGGAAATGATAGGCATACACAGTCTTTCAGCAACTGAGTTACAGAATTTTTCTGCATGTTGGGTTTTGTGTTCCTCTCCCCCTCCCTTCCACAGCAGCATTCCCAGCTCCTCTGTGAACTCACCTGCCCCACATAATTGAAGCAGTGTTTGTTGAAGACAGAGTTAATCTGGGGGTCCTGCAGAGCGCTGAACAGCAGCGTCTGCCGGTAGTACTTGGACCAGTTGTTGAGATTCAGCATCCGCACTCGGGAGAAGTCCACCCCATGGGAATCCAGAGGCAGCAGGTTAATGTGCTTCATCAGGTGCTGCACAGACAGATGGACACATATCACTGCTGCCGTCCCTGACTGCCGTCCCTGACTGCCTTAACTGCTGTGGGGAACAGGGCAGGGACCAGCAGGGCAGCACAGAATATAAACAGCCAGCATCTCCCAAGGCACCACTGTCTGGAATTTATTGACCACAGCAAGAGCCATTTACTTGATTTCCTGCCACAGAACTGAAAGCTACCATCTCTTTAGTCACCAGGAACAGTAACCTTTCCTTCCAATCTTCTCCTGGGGCAAGCATAATGGATTTGTTTGTATTAAAGTCAATGGGCCCAAGGTTTCTGAGCTAAAAGAAGCCTAAGCACAGCTCAGCTCTCATCACATTCAGGAAAAGTTTGAAGAAATTCACTGCATTTTGCCCTCAGGGAATGATGCCTAGGACTGGCATCCCTGCCACCACTTGGCAGGCAGTTGCACCTAAAGGGAAAAACAGGAAGCAGGCTCCAGGACTCATTCCTTGGATATTGTGTAGGTTCCATGTGCCCTTTCTGGGACTCCTGAGGAAAGATCTTCCAGACTTATCCAAAATCTGTAGTGACATCATGTAGTCAAAACAACTGGTCCAGGTACCTCCAAGGTGTTTTTATGTGGAAAAGAAAACCCTACCATGTCAACCCTGAAAACTTCTATTAACCAAAAGCCAAAAAGCAGGGGTACTGTTGCAGACTTACCACAACCCAAAGAGCTCTATTTTCATAAAATGTACAGGAAGCCCTTCATACTGTTTAACTCTGGACATGACTAATGCTTAGTATCTCTGCAGTCAGTGGAGACATGAGGCAGCTCCTCTTGCTTTCTGGGGGAACCTGATGTACAGATTCCTCACATGGCTGCAATCTGACTGAGACACTGGGCAGTCAGACAGCTGGCATAATTTGTCCCAGATGTGATTAAAGCAATCATCATTACCTCATGCTGCAAGATAATTAAAGCTGTCCAAACAACACCTCTGATGAAATATACTACTAAAGCACCAAACGAAGTTTTAGAGAGAACATGTCCTGAATACAACCAAAATCTGTAGAAAGAACATTCTTAGTATAAGGAAAATATCACGGTGGAGGGAGGAAAAGAAACGAACATCCATGTCTAGAATCAAGTCAGTAAAAACCAGCAATGTTGCTCACTGCAAAAACTGAGTAACACCAGACCAGCAAGACACAGCCCAGCACAAAAATGAACACATATATGGAAAACCCACCAGAACGTGCTCCCAGTTCTGCATCAGGTAAATGTCTGCTTGGTCAATTATGAGGATTTCTATTGATGACAGAAAATCGAAGTCCCTCTTCTTCTCCCCCTCAGCACCAATGACAGTCCTGATGCCCAGGGGAGAGGCAATGATGATGTCGGAGGAGTAGAAGGGTGCATAGAGCCTCATGCTCTTCTGCAGAATCGCAACCCCTGTCAAACACCAAGAGCAACGTCTCAGTTAACATCAATTATCAACCACGTTCTTCCAGCAGGCTCTGGAACAGTAATTCCCCCATTTCCTCTCCCCACACTGATGAATATAGCTGGACACAACGAATCTGGCTGAAACTCTCCTTTCCCCAAAAAGTGCTTACCCACCCTACCCCCAATGTGACAGACATTTGGAAAATTTTCATCAAGTTTGGCCAAAGCATTTCTGTATTATTAAGATTTTCCATAACTCGAACAAAACATTTTAACTGAAACATTTTGTTTGTGAGTTTCTGCTAAACAGGGGAATGAGGAGACTGAACAACTTAAGAAAAACAATGCAGAAATTAACTACTCCTTTGTCCTTAAATTCTGAGCTTTGGTCTCTGCCTTTGGGTATTATAGTAACTTACTTTAACCTGTCATGAAAGTTTTGGGGTGGATCTTTTGACTACCAACTGCCTTTATGCACAGGGCAGAAAGATTTGCTGCTAAACCACAAAGGACAAGGTTTTTCATGTTACAATGATCAGAAGGATGACCAGTCTTGCACCTCCCCTGCTTCTCACACCACCTGTTGCAGGGTACATTCTGAACCAGCTTATGCATCACCTCTCATGTGATAGACAGGAAAGGGAAGGAATCAAAGGAGTTTGTGTCATAACTACATGTTTTTCTAGTATTTCTAGAACCCACAGTTTTCTGGTCTTAAAAATCCAGCTAGTCCAGATCACAATCAAACCATCCCCTTCAATCTGCCCAACAAAGTCTCTCCAATATCTCTCCCTGTCCATGTGAAAGCAGGTATCACAGGTACAGCTGAAGGCCCTTCCACAAATTTCAGAGACAGCAGTAGGGACCCCTCCTGCTGTCTATTTCAACCCAACGATAAAAATGGGAAAATAAAGGGAAAAAAGAAAGGTTCAATTGGTTGAATTTCCAGGAAGAAGACATCACTTGTCACAGCATATACACAGTTTAGAAACATCAAGTCTTTTTTCTGTTTAAAAATGTGAAAGTGGTGGTTTCAGTAAGGCATAACAAATGTGCTTTAAATTAGATCTTTGTGCAGAAGTAACAGGGTGTGCAGCACAGTAAGAAAGAGAAATTATTCTGCTTCTATAATTTGCTTCTGCAAGTTAACAGCACTGAAAAGTTTCTTCAATCATTTCTTAACACTTAGTAAGTGGAACAAGCAGAGTGTGGTATGGGAGAGGACTGAAAGGAAAATTATTATGCTACTGAAAGTAAGATGCTCTCAGCCTGAGAGATATTCACTGGGGAAGGAAGAAAGACTGAGTGCAACCTGCTCACATCTTCCACTGTATCACTGCATTTCTCGGGGTGCCAATTTATCCTTCAAGGTGCAGTATTTCAAAAGACTCTGATCTGCCAAGTTAACTTAGAAAAACTGCCTTCTCATCTTGGCAGCTCCAGGAACCAAGCCACTAGCTAGTTCTCTGCATACTGAGTTACTAAACAGCATAAGATTACAATATTATGAAACGGTCTCAAATTTTCTGCTTGTCCAACACTCCTACTTGCTGGCTACCCATTTGCTTTCATGAAAACCATGGGAAGCACAGCAGAAAACTGCTTTGCTCAGTATTGAGCTTTAATTTTGTTCCAACCATTACAAAAGACATTGTGAACAGGCTAATTAAACCCAAAAGATTTTTTTCGTAACATGAAAAGACTTTGCTGCATAATCAAGGCTATCTTGAAAATGAGGTGTGGGCAGTCCTGCTAGAATAAAGCTGTCATTGCATTTCAAATGATTCTGAACTTGATGTGAAAATAATTACTTTTCTATTTTCTCTTCTTTTTTAAGTTCTGGCAAGGCAAGAAAGATTTTCAGAAAAATCCAAGTTGCCAGGGCAAAACCAGCAGGAATACCACACAGCCTAGGGTCTCACCAGAACTTCCAGCCCTGACAGCTCCTAGGCATTTGGGAAGAGTTTGTTACTTAGCAGTTCTGATTTTTACAAGCTAAAAATCATCTGTTCAGTATGTCCTTACCAATTCTGAAGTGGTCATCAATGTTGCCAGCAAAGATGGCTTCATAATCTTCAGGTCTTTTCAGGTTGGGGGGCTTCTCTTCTGGGTCAGAGCCAAACTCCCCTTTGAAGCGCTTTTTATTACTTACATCTATTTTCTTCTTGTCATTCACTTCGAGGAGACTGATGAAAGTATGCACAATCCGCAGAGCACATTCCCTGAAGGGCACTATCATCAGTACCTGTGCAGATCAATGGTTACAGGAGAATAACCCATAAAATGTGAACACCCGCTGCTAACTGTATGTTAATTAAACTTTTGGCTTGGATCTGCCCCTGTGGAGCATCCCAGCAATCAAAACAAAGCCATTCTGACAAGCAGCAGCGAGGGAAGATGCACTGGGATGCAGTGTGCTCCTGAACTGGTAGTGGCCAGCAGCTCAGCCTGGTTCCCCAGCTCACTCAGGGTACCAGTACAGGGGAACTGAAAACTAAGCATGCTCTCCTGTCCTCCCTAGCCCCCAGGAAAGCAAGAGCTCCTGTGACACAGAGACAAGGTCAAGGGCTGGCTCTTGGATGGGTGGCAACAGTCCCTGCACAGAACTCCAAAATATAAATGGCTAATGGGGAAGTTAACATAGAAACCAAAGATTTGCCAGGCATGCAGCAAACACTGAAATCCAATTCTGGAAGTGCTCAACAGGCAACTGCACACTGGTGACAGGCTGCCATAGCTGAATCCACCTGGCTATCAACTAGAGGTTGCTGTGAATCCAGCGAGGATTGGTTTGGGGCCCACTCCCCGAGCTATGACAGGTGGCCTTGACACTGGGGCAGGGATTCCCTGAGACACTCCCAGGTACAGAAAGATCCTTCCATGCAGGCAAGTCCTTACAACTGCCTAAGGACAAAACAATTTCTGGCACGTCCCACACTGGGTGACAACCTCTACTACCGGCACTGATACTGAAGATTGATGTGGAGCCACCTGTCTGCCCTGGCAGATTTAGACAGGAAAACCTGTCTGACTGTGGTGGTAGGGGGACAAAGAAAGAGATAAGTCAAACTCATGGCTTGGCACAAAACCAGGCTGGCTAACAACCCTGAGCTCACTGCTTCTCACAGGGCATTTGCCCTGGCCATGGAGGACAACTTCCAGGCATGACAAAGGGATGTGAAAAAGCACATGCCCAGGAACACACCACCTGAGAGAGCAGCCACAGAAACACCTGTGGATAAACTACCAGGACGTTTGTACGGCCTGAGCAGGCAGCCAGGGTGGGGATGAGGGAATCAGAGCTCTCTCACCTTAGGCCTAGTGAGCCCCTGATCCCTGTAGTCATCGGTGTCGCTCCCTGGCTTTCGGTCCCTGCGTTTGGTGTTGTTGCTGAGCACCTGGGCATTGGCCTTGAGGACGTGGTTCAAGGCATGCAGGCAGTAGGCGTGCCGGATTTCCTCTCCGTTGGTTAAAGCATTTCTCTCTGGGTAGAACAAATCCCGGTACGAATTCATGATACAGAAGAGCTCTCTTTGTAACGGGGTAAAAGGGGAATTGCTTGGTTTGTCCACTGAGGACAGAAATTGTTTATTCACTTTTGGCCAAGTGGATTCCAGAGGCTTGTGGAGATGAAGCTGTTTCACATCAACTTCTTTGTCTGCTTTCAAAGTTTTAAGTTTCTCCAAAGTGGAAGAAAAGATTAGTTGACCCAGCCTTGGCCACTGAAAAAAAACCAAGCCAACAACACTGAGGAGTCATAGGAACCAAACCCTGCACATTTGAAAGCATATCACCACAGCTGGTGGTATCAACTTTAATCAGGTTCACAAAATTAGGGAAATTATCTTTTCATAATACAAGTGGAAACCTTTTTTTCAATATGCAATCCCTGTTAGAGTCTACCAGGATAAATAGCAATGAACTTCAGCTCTGTAGATCTGGATAGATTTTGCAGTGATGTGTCTCTAACTGCTCCCATGCCAGAGGAAACCGAGGAATTTTCTGCCTAACCCACCCAGCAAATCAGTGGCTCAAACCAGGAACAAAATGAGAACCCTGGAGTCCAACTATGCTTATCAACTAGCCCCACTGAGGTACATATTTTGATTAAAGATTAAAATAAACCCACTAAGGGCTAATCCCAGAAGCTGTGATTCAGTTGTTAAATGCAGTCTTGTTGGATGTCTGTCTGATTTTGATCAGCTATCAGTGTGGTAGGGGAAAACTCTAAGCCTTCTGCCATGCAAGTTGTCCCCAGCTGTCCCCATAAAGCAGCTACACCAATTTAAGCAAAGATATATCATGCATTGCTTCAGGTGGCACTGGTAATTTTGGCCATCGTGTGCCAAAAAAGTAAATTAAATTAAAGAAAAAAAAATCACAGCTTTCTCTCTGACTAACTAACCATTGGATATCTTCCAATGAATGTCACCCAGCATATGGCTGACCAGAATGGGAGGCAACTCTCCAAAACAAAATCAGATGTGGAAAAGTTATGAAGCAAAGGTTTTCCTAAAAATGAATCTTTTGAGAACCAATACTCTCTGTCAAGCAAAGAGGTGGTTTTCTGGTACTGTAATTCACATACTATTACCAGAATTAACAATATAAGTAATAAATTTCCCTTCACTGGCTTGTAAATGTGTACAGGGACAGAGCCATCCTGAAGCAAGGATGTGCAAGTGCATCACAAGTACTTTTAAAAGTGTACACGGTCACCTCAGAAGTTCAGCTGCAGAGCACATCCCTGGCATCGTGCTGTCACCACTCAGAACCAAGCCCTGCTTCCACCCCTAGTCAAGGCTTTGGGACTACAGCTCAAACTCTAAAGTTACATTTTTCAGATGTGTCACCATATGCCTTCAAAACAGCAGACTTCACATTTCAACTCTTGCTCAGCAGTAAGTAAAGAAGAAAATAGTTCAACAACAACACAGTGACAAAATCTCAATAATTCTAGTGCCAACAGCTAATAATAACAATTATGATCTACTTCACTTGTATTTAAAAAGGATTATTTTAATCCAGGCATCTTTAGGAAAGATGGATGGCTACAGAACATAATTACCTGGCTTTGACTTGAAGTTTTAGGAAGCGTAGACATTTTCTCTATTTCTTTATCTTCAAATTCTTTGTCCATGTGCTGTTTAAATGGATCTATTGACAGCAACAACAAAAAAACAGCCTGAGAACTATTGCAGCTAATAGTAGAATCAAGTTGCAGAATGGATTTGCAAATGAGATGAGCGGTTTCCATGCTGGCCAACACCACAATTAAAACTAGTTATTTCAAAGCACTTGGAGATGAGAGAAAGGATGTCAAATTCTCTCTGCGAAGAACAGAAAGAACAGATTTGACAGATTGCTTTTAAAATGAGAAGAAGCACTTATGGAAGTACTAGAATTTTCAAGCACTAATCAAATGTTAGACAGGAAAACAATATGTAGTGGAAAACAGTGGCAATTTTTTGCCTTAGGCTCCATTGCTTGCAGGTGAAAAAGGCTGTCAATAGTAAAGTCCCAAGTGAACTTGCTCCTAATTTACAAACAGCTCTGCCCAGGGCTTTGGCCAGTGATATGAACACAGCTTGTAGTAAAGCAGAGAAATATTAAGTGAGTTTTGGAGAAGGGAGGCAAAAATTGCCTGAAGTGAGAAAAAGTCTGATTTATCTAATCAGCATTTCTTTTTGGAAAGGAGAGGCAAAGAACTGTTAAATCATATTATACTCAAAGACACTGGCACGCATAAAGTCACATGCAAAGCTTATTTTGAAAGCCAAGCCCTGTATCCTGCTTGCAGCACAGCAGCACTTGCTGCATAAAGAAAACTAATTAGGGAACACTGGTGCTTGCCAACAAATATCCAGCCCACACACAAGCTACCCAGGCAAAAGTAAAGACATTTACTGATCATGACACTGAAAAAAATTTGAGAAAATCTTCCCAGAAATGCAAATGAATGGGATATCACTTAATTGTACTGCAGGCTCTCTCCCCAGTTGAGTTTTGCTGATTTCAGCATTTTCCCAATAAAGTAGAGGGAGTAATGGGAGGCATTTTCAGGAATTTTAGTGACCCTGGGACCAGAGTAGAAATTAATCCCCTTTCTGCTATCTTAGGTGACTCATTTTCTGCAATAGATTATAAAGACACTTCCAAGGTACAAGAACCCACTGAGAAGTAGTGCATCATTTATAGGTGGAACAAAGCTGTTAGGATACTTAGCATGCAGTTGGAGAGCTACTGTTCTCATTAAAATGCACTGCCAACAGCCTAAGTCATATTCTCATGGTAACAAGAACGAGCTGTTTTTTCTATCACATGGCCCTTTGATGCTTCCACACATTTCATGTATCACCCAGGCTGCCTCCCAGATCTAATGTCAGCTGCTGCTCCAAGATGACAAGCCAGCATCACTAGGGATGCTACAAACATATTTCTCTCTCTCAAACGACACCATCTGATATTAAAGCCACAGAGCATGAAATGTGAGCAAAAGTTGTGCAAGTGCCAGGGTGTGCCATGTCGCTGAAGGATGGCACACCCGGGCAACACAGTTATTTTGTTACATATGGTGGGACGACTCCAACACCGGAGCTCAGATGCATCCATCAGTGCACTGAGATTCTGGGATACACCCTTAAAACACACTACATGTGCTCTGCTGATGCTTCATACTTTCCTGATCCTGGTGCAGTCAGACTCCTCTGCATAACCTTCAAAATTATGAGTGCCGAGCATTTGTCTAAATTACTGTGTCTGCTCCAAGCTTCTCAGAATCTGACCTCTAACTCCACTGAGATGTGAAGGATGCCCTCACAGGTCAGCTTTGTGATTATCTCCTGTGCTGTTTGTGCCAAGAATAACTTCCACAGTCAAGCGCAGGCTTGCAGAGCCCTTTTTATTACAGTGGCTTTTAAAACGACTACCACAGCAGCAGAACAAGATAACACCCTCCACACACTTTTCTAGTTCTTGATACGTCAAGCTTTACCAGTCATAGCAGAAATCCCACATGAATCCCAGTCCCCAGGGGCTACAGAGAACAAATGGTTCAGCTACACATCTGCATTAGTGTTAAGGGTCCCTTATGTAACCAGCTGACATGTGGGCAGTACAGTGAATAAGGTAGTGGAAGAACTTGGAAGCTATACAGCCTATCGCTAGGGTGTTGGATAATTTAAACGTGTCTACAGATACTCCCCTAAATGCAGATCCCTAAACACAAACACACACTGTTTTACCTTCTGGAAGAGCTTGTGAAGAACTGCTGTCTCTCTTATCTGCATTGCAATCTCCACTCTCCTCTTCCATGAAATTGGTTTCCAAGCTAAATTCAGATTCGTGTTTCACATCAGTAAACTCCTCAATTACTCCATGACGTGGATCACAAGAGGTATCTGTGCCATCAGCCTGCTCCTGGCTGACTATCTGCTCTGCTGTGTCTGTGGCTGTCAATTGTTAGAAAGAAACAGGTTATTTTCTCCTGGAAATGTTACTGTCTGTAGATGCTGTTCCCTTTGAGTTACTGATTTTTTTCTCCCAGTACTTTATCAAAAAAGATAAAATCAGGCTTTGTATTCTACCATAAAGATGACTTTTGGCTTGGATGCCAAATGTTACATAACACAAAATGTGGTCCCCCAGAGAAAATTAAAGAAGCAACCTATTTGGGGAATATAACTTTTAGTTTCCAACGACCCCAAATAACTGAAAATGATAAAAAGTTGACTCCTCTCTCCCAGCGTTTCTTTGCAGACTTCATGAATGAGGATACCTCGCTGTAAAGGCTGAGGTTTCCTTCCCATTTCCATATTCTTTCCCATGCTGTGAGGCAAACCTTTCCCTCCTCTCGGTGGCACAGCCAAGCCAGATGCTGCTCGAGAGAACAGCTTGTGTCTCCCATGAGTGGGTGAGAACCCCTGGTCTGCTGCTCCATGTGGATTTCCTCTGTGCTGCCGCACAAACAACATCTGAGGAAGCAGCAGCAGGCTGTCTGGCGGAAAATGAGCACAGCTACCCTTTCCCCTGCTAAATCCTTCAGCAGCTGCTGCTCCCACCCACGCAGAGCCAATGGAGCAACAGAGTCTCCAAGGCAGAAGAGCACCCAGACAACATCCAGTCTACACCAGGATCCTGGCTAAAAACATTCGTTAGTCAAACAGCATTTACCAAAGAAGCATGGGAAAAGACAAACTACCTTCTTCCTCCTCTGGAACATCATTCTTATCTTCTTCACCTCTCTCTGCTTCTCCAGTCTCCTGGGACCCTTCACTGTCCATTTCTGCTTCACTTTCCTCAGCTTCTTCTGATTCACTTTCATCTTCCTCTTCCTCACTCTCAGACTCAGGGGAGGTCTTCAGGGTAGCCAGGAGCTTATGATATCCAGAGACCTGTTCCACTTCAGTCTCTGAATCGCTTTCTGCACTCGATTTATCAGAATCCTCAGGCTGGAAATGAAAACACGAGTGTAACAACAACAGTAACAGCCTATTAAGCAGCAAGCAAATACCCTTACACCTCTAATTTCTCTGTTACGTTTCCCCTCCCCCATGAAACCCTTACGTAGATGCCATAGAAAACCCATAGAACCCACAGAAAAATGGAATTTTTCAAAACCCACCATTTTATGCCAATAATTATGCTGGACATCTCCATTTAGATTTGAAAGCATCTTGGGACACAGACTGAAATGCCTCATGCTGTACCACTTTGACGTGGAGCATCACAAAACCCAGTGCTTTCAGTATCAGCTGAGTGAGAACATTTGATCTCCACAGGTAAGGCTCTGACTGAACTGGCACTAGATTCTTTTACAGAAACCACATACAGATTGAAAATCGTAGAAGGGCGCCCAAACAAGGCACAGAGCATGCTGGAAATGCTTCTGGCTTTCAAGAAGTGAAATAGCTGTCAGTGGACAGTGGCTCCCTACGTAGCTGGTCGGGTTTGGTTCAGCTGTACAGCTCCACACTGTGAGCAAGCCAGACTTGAGCCAGTTCTGTCCTGGGCTTGCATAAACCAATGTCCAATACTGCCAAAACTGTAGTGAAACCGTGAGTATCAACACACTATTTACTCCTTTCTTAGTTCCTTTTAGCCAAAAAAGGAAAAAAAATATCAGTAAATACTATATTAATGCACAAAATTGCTAAAGGAAACAACTGAAACAGAGAAATTAATTTTTCCAAACTAAAACTTGGAAGTCTTTTATTAATCTGATGATAAAGGAGGTTACAAAATCCTGAATGAAAGAAAAGTACTAGCAAGCTGAAGGAGTATTAACATTCTTTGCTCAACAGAGAACAAAATGTCTCCTAACTCATGCAACAGCAAGTTTATCAACATTATTAGAACAACTTAAAGCATGATCTAATGTTCACTGTGACCAAGTAATATGCAGAAAAGTTAAGAACTGCAGTTATTTCCTGCTGCTTCTGCCCTCTCATGGTATTACAATTTTGAGTTAGACATTACAGAGAGCAATTCAGAGCCACACAAAAATCACATTTATCTTTTTCTCCTAAATACTGTTTTTCCAAGTGGAACAACTTAATCAATCTGAATAAGTTGGAAACATAAAATGCTAAGTTTTTCACTTCACTGAACTACACAAAGATGAAAGTAAGGAAGAAATAAAAATACATTACCAGTTCGCATATTTGAGTTGCTTCCGGTCTTCCAGAAACCCTGAAAAGAAAGCACTAAAATATCTTACTCTGTCAATGATGAAAGAAATCTCACAGGATGAAAGAAATGAGGGGAAAAGTGAATTGATCAGCTATGCAAGTTTAAAGAAGTTAAAAGAAAGCTTAAAACCAAACCATCACGTCTCCCTAAGAAAATAGACCCTTAAGGGTCACCACCTCCTCAGGTGATGCGACCCTCTGTACATGAAGCCTAAATGCTCAGGCACTACAACTGATCAATAAAAAATTTAAAGGAAAATCCAGCTTTAATCAGAAAATGAGGTCTCAAAAGGAATTAAAGAATCTACCTAGAAGGGTAGTTGGTAACAAAGTTAACCAGAGACAGAGACTACTTCCAGCACTAAATATTGGTCTGTGATGTGGGAAAAAGACACAGACTAAAGGTAAAACAGCATTAACTAACCAGTGTTGGGACTGCAACTCTTCAAGGAAGCCCCTGTACAAGCTGGGCTTAAACTAACCTCAACTCCTTCAAAAAGATGCAGAGTCTTGTGTGGGACTGAGTATCACTGCACACACAGGACATTCTCTCCAGCAGGCCTTCCATCCCAACCCACACAGGCCGGGAGGGTCCCAGGGGACACCCAAACAACAAACCTTAACCCTGTGTGCCTGCTCCTAGAGGCTTTACAGCAGCAGCACGGATCGCACAGATCACACAGCATTTGGACTACGCAACTCTTTCCTCAGAAGTTTGCACGGGGGTACAAAAGGAAGGTGGTCATTCTGACAGATGAGCATCCCGCCGAGGAGGGACTGGCTCTTGTCACACAGATCTTCGCTGCTCTATTTTCATACCCTCTCCGAGATCAGAAAGAGCAAACAGTGGGAAAGCCGGATCCCAGACAAGCCAAGGGACCGGCGTGGTATCAAAACGGGAGCACACCTCGCACTGCTCCGCCCCCCACTCCTCGGGCCAGCCTCCGGGCTTCCCACAGGAGTTTACATTTGTGGAAAAGTCCGAGCGAGATTTCCTGCCTCCCGTTCTGCTTCCGAGATTCCCGGCTCACGGCTCAGTGCGCCAGCCAGCTGCACCTCCCCTGCTTCCGTCGGGAGCCCGGGGCAGGCGTGAGAGGGAGCGGCCGCCGCCCGGGCCGGCCCCGGGCTGAGCGGGCTCCGCGGCCCTGCAGCCCCGGGACCGAGCCGCGGGGAAGGGGCGGCCCCGCGCGGCCCGGCACTCACTTGTCATAGAACGGGTGCTCCTCGCCGAACTCCCGCAGGTGCTTCTTCTGCTTCTTGCTCAGGCTGCGCAGCAGCTCCCGCCCGGCCCGCCGCTTGCCCATCCCGGCCCGGCCCGCTCCACGTGGGTGCCCGGCGCACTGCGCTGTCGCACGGCGGGGCGGTGCCCGCAGCCCGGCGCCGCCCCGCTGATGCCGCCGAGGCCGTCGCTCGCGGGGAAGGCGGGGTCTCGGGCGGCTGGAAGGAGAGGCGGAGGGGGGCTGAGCTCACGGGCCCGGCCTCGTTCCGCGGCCGCCGGCCAGCGTGAACTGCCGGGAGCGCGTTTCTATCTGCGAACCGCTCAGGGGAACACACAGTACCGGCAGGGAACACTTCGTCCCAGACTGTGTCCAAAACCAAGCCTGTCCCGGAGCTGCGCCCCGCACCCCAGCTTGGTGCGGGCCGTGACGCGTTTCCGCTGCCGGAGCGGTGGCGAGGCCGGCGAGCAGCGTGTTCGCAGCGGGGCGCGCCCCGCAAGCCCGGGGCCCGGCGCTGCTCTCGGGCTGACGGAGCGCAGGTTCTAATGCGGATGGGTACGAGAGATGTTGAAGACCTGCTGCGTTTCTCTTTGCACCGCATTCGCTGCAGCATCAAGCTTTTGTGTATAACATTTTTTCCCGGGTACATGTGAGGATATGATTAGACAAGCTCTGATGTTTGCCCAGGAAACAGTCATTTAGAGGAAGCTCTGAGCTTTACTCCTATGAAGAAAATTTTTAATTCTCAAATCATTACGCATGAATGCAGTATTACTTCTGATCTCTGGCTACAGAAGCAGTGATAATCTAAATGCAGCCTGACCTGCCTAAGATACTGACCTTCTCCAGACCCTGGGGAAACACTGCAAATGGCCTGTGCAGGTAGACATTAGTCGACCTACAGGTTCGTCCCCATCTGACCCATGATCTGCAGTGCATTGCTAAAAGCTACACGTTTTCTGGGAAAAACCTCTATAATAAGGCTAGAGGAAGAAACCCAACACAAGTCCTTAATGTTCAGATTGCTTTATTCCAAAAGATAAAATCAAAAGCTTCAAATGAAACCAGACTAAATTCTGGCTCTTGTAACATGTCACTGCTGAATCTTACTGAGTGCTGCTTAAGAGTGCTTTACTGCATATGGAGACAAACAGTTTTTCAGAAATGACCTTATATTGTGTCAAATAAAGTAAATTCAAACTCAGTTCTCTGCTTTAAAGTTCTTTATATTCCTTACATCCCTGTGTTTCTGTATGACCTAGCTGAAACTCCTCTGATCTTTAGTAATGAAGAGCTATAAATGGTGTTGTAATGTGCAAAGCACATACAGTAGGTTTCAGTTTGTCTCTGAGAGTACAAGAACTAAGTGACAGCAACCTCATTCCAAACAGGGCGGAGGCATGCATGGAATTTCTTAGGGAAAAACAGTTTAGCATTTGGATTGCGGCTCTTGACTCTCTTGACCTGAGAGCACCCATGGATTTGACTGAAGCAAGCAAGCACATGAACTGCACTTGAGTTACACAGAAGCCTCCAGGAGTTACTCCTGCGTGTTGTTAATCCCACGGTTTGTCTCTTCAGTAAATCCCTCTGGTGTGCAGGAAGTTGTCTTACTCCAAACCATTCTACCGACCTGCTTTACCCAGTACCCTGCAGCACACAGACACCAGCAGCAGTTGGCTGTGCCCAGCAGCAGAAATTCCCTTGGCAGGTTCTGTCAAAGCCAACATGTTATGTAACAATACTGACTAAAATAAATGATTTCCAACTACCAGGGTTTTTTGGCGACACTGGCAGCCATGCTCTGTAAGAGGAAAAATATTGCCAATCAATCCCACCTCTGTCAGGAGCATGAAAAAGACAGTATACTTTTATGTTGCAAAGTTGTTTCTTGTTGACTTGTAATTTGTCATTTTGAGACAGCAGGAAGAGCAGGAGTCTGTTCAGAGCTGAATCAGGAGAGCTCAGGAACTCTTTGGGGATTGCATTCTTGTGTGTAAAAAAGGGAAAATGTATAGGACCTTAGTGACAGTAAGGCTATAGTTCAGACTCCAGTGTTTGTACACTCTTTCCAAAATTCTGGCTATGATGGTACTTCACACTACTTCGTGGAGTTTCAGTCTGCTTTTTAATATTGCCTTATGAATTAAAAATGTATGAATCTCATTAGTTTGTGATGTTGTGAATGCCAGCACTTGCTTCTGTGGCCACTTATTCACACTTCTTTTCATCACTATGGGAAAGCTTTTCTAGGAGCTTAGAAGACTTGGCCCTGTAGCTTGATGTCTGCTGTCACTCCCTTTTCCTCTCTCCATCCTGACTTCAGTTTAACCCTTGAAACCAACGATATTCCTGGAATTGTTTCCCTCTTTCTGCTCAACTCCTTCCTCCTACTTGGGCAGCATTTGGTGTTTAGGGTTAAACTGCTTAAAACGTTGTGGTGCCATTCATGTGTGTCTTAGAAGATGTGTTTCCCAGGAGATGAACACCTCAGCTTCTCTGTGGTGAGGCACAGGCAGTAAAGCAGCACTGATGCTGATATCCCATAGAACAGTGAACATGCAACCCACCCAGTTTTATGATAAGCCCCTTCTTAAATTAGATCTCTCCACTTGAAAGTTTTAAATCAAATTTCTAAATGAACTTGTAAACTTACCCTGGATCTCCTAGTTGCTAACATGGTTAATGTATCACCAGCAATGTTCTTTTTACAGACTTCTTATGCACCAGCATCTCTGATTCCAGCAATAATATTGGAAAGAAAAGGAATGAGAAAAGCTTGCATTATTTGAAATCTGTTCTGCTGACCCCATTCTGTCAGCAACTGCAACTAAACCCTGTCAGCAGAAGGCTGCTGCTGCTACCTGTGTATCTCAAACACTTTTATCTGCATGACATTCCAGAAACAGATGGTTTATAAAGACACTTCCTTTATTTTGGAGAACTCTGCTAATCTGAACAGAACAGATTCCTCCTTGCTGGCTTATTGCCTTCACTCTTTTGTCTCACAGCAACTCACTTTCATGCTTTTCTTCATCCCTGCATGACAGATTTTTGTAACTTCTTTATAGCCCTTTCTCTAGCATTAATCATCAACAAGAAGTTATCCAGGCAAATATTTATTACTTACATGTTCGAGCCACTTGTTTGTTTATTATTAAGCAAAACTAATTTACTTCAGAACAGAACTGCTGGGGGCTTTTGTATTATACATCTGTTCTCAGCCATATTTAGCCTAATGCTCTTATTTTGCTGATGGAAACTAAGTTTAGAAACTGCTTTGCCACTGTTTTGTTGGGGGTTTTTTTGCCAGTATGAACTGTATTTTGAATGATGTCACTGGAAATCAAGCTGCAATTCTTTTGACAAATGGCTGATATATTTACCAATGCTGTAATTCCTTGCACTGCAGTTACTGTAACGCATTGCCAATGTAAAAAACACTATAATGAATTAGTCTTCTTTAGAGCACTACCAACTTTACACACTGGAGAAATATGGAATACAGAGAATAAGGTAGCATCTAAAATGTAACAGATCTTAAAATTTTAGTCTGTTGGGCAAGGGGGGGCCCCAGCACTTTATAAAGATCCAGGGTATGCTAACCACATAAGCTACCAGAATCCATGTGTTGTCCATAGCAACATTAGCTTAAAAAAACCCATGCTCATTTCTGCAGAGCATGTCTAATGCAGCAGAGTTTAACTGCAAGCTTGTATGCCAGAAGTGCAAAACTGAATGTCAAGGAAGGGGATGGGGACTTAGCCCTCAGCTTTCTGTGGGCACCCAGAAAAAACTCTTTTCAGCATTTCCAACTAGTTCTGCAGTACACCCACGCCCAGTTTTTTGAAAGCAGAGAGAATATAAGGCAAGGTTTTCCAAGCATTGACACCTTGCATTGGGACAGGTTAAATAAATGGCTAGATTTGAATGAGATGCTAGAGAAAAGCATAAAGAAATCTGTATTATGACTTTCTCTACATTTGGGTGGGTGCCAACATTAGGGAAGAACTGGTCCTTTAAAAATTCATCTTATTTAAAAAATTAGAATTTCTTTTTTTCCTAAGTAGCTACCAAACTAACCTATTATGTATCTTATTTTTTAATTCCTTCCTGCATAATGCAGAATGATTGTTTTGGTCAGAAAGTTTCATCACTGCACTTGATTTCTGATGGCAAACTAAGCCTTCTGCTCTTTAATTTCTTAGCAGTGTTGCTACTGCAGGCTAAAGCAGCTCCAGCCAGTTCTAGGTATCTGCGGTTGCTGTACACGTTTAGAGTCTGTTACCCGGTCATGTCACTGTGTCTTCTGTAATGTAGATACTGTAACTTTATCTGAGCACAAGGTGAAACTTTCCTACTCTAATGGTTTGGGGATAAAGCCCTATGAGTATTTTCAGTAGCTAAACTAAAAAAAACCCTTATTTTGAACTGGAAACATATTCTAATACCAAGGCAAAGAAGAGTTAATATTTATATGGTGGGGGGAATGGAAGATGAGTGATAACAATGTGCTGATGTATGAAAGACCTTGCATCAGCAGATGCAACACACTGATTGTGTGCTTTTTGATAATATCTACTGACATTTTATTGAAGTAGAAAGAATTGTATTGTATTACTGGTGTTTCTTGTAATTCAGTGCATAGCATTTCAAAAGAAAGGTATATTTTGTTAAGAGAACTAGAAACTTGGAACAATGAGACAGGTATGCAAACCCCCAAATCCCATAATGCTGTCCTTTTACCATACAAAAGTGCTGCAGAAGAGAATCGCTACCTGTACTCTGTGCACCAGCCTGAGCAAGTGAATTGTTTGCATTGAAGGGTTTTGTTTTCTTTTCTCATATTCCTCCTGTAAATGAAATACCTCTCCAATTCCTGTACCTTAAAGGAACTGGGATTACAGGGGGAAGGAAAGCAAAGAAAATTAGGTTGAAGGTTTTTTGTTGCCCTAGTTCATGTACAGTAGAACTCCATCCAGAAAGACAGAGCAGTAGCTTAACCAAACACCCAAAAATCTCCTCTGAATGACTGACTTGTGTTAGACTTGTTTGTTACATGAGGCTAATGCACTATCAGCCAGCGGGGAGAGCAGCAGTGTGAAGAATCTCTGTCCTTATTATAGGGTGAGACTGCAGGTTCCTGGATACTGAAGTCAGGCTTTGCTACTGCACACTGCCAAGTCTTCATCTTTCCTTCATTAAAAAAGGCAGTGATACTGAACTGATATTGAACTGATCCCAGGGATTTAGTTCAGTTTCACATCTGAAAATCCTCTCCCTCTCTCCTTAGGAAGTAAGTGCAAGTTTACACATGCAGTGAAAGTGACAGTGGTTTGACTCTTTCATATTCAAACTGGAGTTCTAGCAAGGTAGGAATGCCTTTGTTTAAGGGAATGAAATTGCTGTTCCTGACAATTTTGCTATATGGATGCAAAAGTGGGCACTTCAGACAGGGATCATTTAAGCTTTGGATGTCTGACTCCTAAGAACACAACAAAGCATGCTCAAACACTGATGTTTATAAATGGTGTGAAGCATGGGCTTTTTATTAACTTCCTCTAAAACGCAACTACAAATTTTCTGACTGAAAATGAGAGGAGATGGTCAACAGGAAGGTTACTTGAGACAAGACCTAAAGAAATGGTTGTAGTGTTGGCACTTACTAAGAAATGTGGCAGGAAGCAAAACTGGAGAAATGTGGTATAAGTAGGAGAAAAGAAGTAAAGAAGGGAAATAGTTTATCCAAAAAACTAGTTTATCCAAAATTGATAAATGGATAAAAATCTGGCATCCACAATATTAAACATGACACAAACACGAAGTCGATTTGCAAGTATTTCAGTGTTCAGAAGCCATCTAATATCAAAAGGAGATGGTGAATTTATATATATGTATATACACACACTTTTATATATACAAGTAAAAATAAACTGTACCTTTCTACAAACTTATAATAAATGACCACAGTCACTGATCGCACAACACAGGTAAACTTCTTCATTTCATAGTTCAGTCTACATGTACTGGAGTTACGAGCAAGAATAACTTGATGAAACAAGAGTTTATATAATTTCTTTATAACAGAACCTTTATTTAACAATGGACTGTCTCAGTAAATTAGGTTGATAGGAGCAATGAATTTCAGTACTAATGGAGCCAAGTACCTGGTGTGTTCATGACTTTACTTCAGTTTCTTCTACTTGAGGTAGCGTATCCCAAACAGGTTTCTGAATGTGTTCAGGTATTCTCTCTATCTTAGTCTAAAAGGAAAGAAAAACAACCATTTACTGGACCAGCTAGCTAACATCTAACTACTTTGTTTTATTTATTCTGGTTTGAGACATGGCTCAGATTTAAAATGCCACCTAGTGGCACTTCCAAGCAATACAGCCTCTTTACCATGTAATACTTTGGAAAATTTTCCTATCAAACTACACCCATTTTCTCATCTGACTTTCTAAAGACTTCAGTAGTTACTGGTACTTGCATCAGGACTCGTAACAGTTAATGATGTGGGGTGGAAACTGACCTTCTTCACTTCCATGGCAACCCCTTCAGGTAAGTTTCGTTGCACATACTCCAAGTAAACCGCAGCAGTACTGCTTGTTAGGTATTTTAACTAAAAAAGAAAGAATTTTTTAAATGAACTACTATTAATAATACTTCAAACAGAATTAAAAAAAAAAGTTTGCCCTAGCTTCTTTAGCCCTTGCTATGGGACCAACCATCTTATGGGAAGGCAGCTTCCGTAATATTGGACAGAAGCAGTTAGTCTGTACTCAACTCTCATGCAAGTATAAAGTAGTTACTCCACAGAACTGCACATGCTGCCTGGGATCACATGCACTGGTTATGATGGAAGTGCATCTGACACTGGAGGTATCAGATGAAATTAACTACAGGTTATGCAAGAATCACGAGCTTTTGCATACTCTCAAAAGTTCAAGCCTGCTACAAATCCTGCAACTCGAGTGCCATTGAAATACTGCTTTTTTTAGTTTCTCCTAGTCCCACTGAGTTACCAATCTTTTAGTTTTTCCTGGAAGGCAAAAATAGTGCTTATGGTCTGTGGGCAGCCACTTGTACTGCAATGTCAGGGGACTTAAAGAAAGTCCCATTTTGCTAAGCACTGTGCAAATATACAGTAAGACACCCAGGAGCCACAAAATGCTGGCAGTAAACATTTCTTCTAAGAAAGTCAACCACAGCTGCATTCTAAACCATATAGATGTCTGGCCACAGAGCTGGTGGTTTGTCTGTGCTTCCTTCCTTTTTAGCTTGCCACATGATGCTGCACAGGACAAAAGTCTGTCTGCTCAAAAACATCAAACCAAATCACAGAGAACAGAACCCTTCTTGGCTGGCAATGCCAATGACTTAGCTGCACCGTCTTCCCTTCCTGAGAAAACTCTCATCCCAATGTTTTTTGGTAACCAAGACCATAACACACTAAAGGTAACCCTTAATTCTACCTTATTTTCTGTAGTCGTTCTTTCGGCTGTTAAGATGATGGTCAAAATTAAATTTTTGGTCCAAAAATTGTGTAGGCTGTGCATTCAGAGTAACTTGTGTTGCATTTCATGTAACTAGGTCAGCTGTTTTCCAATATTGCCGTGCATTCTCCTCCCCAAACCATTTTCCCTCATGCATTAGCATCTAGTAATATCTTTGAATTGTACACCTAGAACAATTTTTTTCCTTCTTTCTTACCTCTAAACACATGTAATGTGTTCTCATTTCATACTGAACTCTGTGCTTCTTGTAAATGTGTACAGATTTGAGAAGTGTAAATCGTTCTATCGTCTTTGGGGGTTTATCTCTGAGCAAAGAAGAAGAAGAAACTTTCATGTTATATAAAGGATGATAATACAAGTTTATCTGAAAGATTATGCTGAAATCTCTGTTCTTGATGTTTAGAACATCTACAAGGAAATATGAAACACTGGTACAGTTTGTTATTAACTCACATGAGCATGGTTAACACTCAGGTATTAACCAGCATTGGTGAGGGAAGCTACAACACTGACAGCTGTACTCAAAGTACTGTCAACATCTTTCATGTAGCACTTCCACTATGGCAGTGCTGAGTGCAGAACTGCTGCTGCTTTCTCATCATTGTCCTGCCATCAAAGAAGTGTTAGATCTACGATCTGAGAAAAAAAGTCAGATTATAGCCATTCCTTAAAAGAAAATTAAAATAATGCTTCTAAGCAGAGGATCTGAATTACAGTAGACAACAGAAGAAGCATCTGACTCCGTATCACTCTACAGATCAGTTACTTACACTTTTTCAACAGAGATGCCAAGTTCTTTAGCTGCAAGCACTGCAAAGTATTCATAGCTGTCCAACACAGCTTTATCGTGGCCTTTAACTAAAATGGACAATCTCTTGTACAGGGTTTCTGGCTCATCTGAAATAGATACCTGCATTTTTGAAGAAAGGACAAGAGTTACCATACCATGTTCTCCTTAATTAATGCATGCACTGCACATTTCCTTAGCCTGCATGCCCCATTTGTAAAAGAGCAAAAACACCCCACAACCTGTTGAGCTGCTTGTTTTAGTTTATCTAACAGAGTCTCACTCTATGAGGGAAGGCAAAGTGTGAAGAGATACCTAACTTCTGAACATTTGTGTAAAATTTCTTCATCCAAAAAAGGAATGCCAGATAAATATAAGGAGGACAACATTAGCAATGGCAAGAACAACACTCATTGTTAAAGAAAGTCTGGAGCAGCAATATTTGTATTGTAAATAGCAGTGTGTGAATACCCAAAACACTAAGAGTTTGCCTGGGTAGGAAATTGAATAGAACATTATGGAAAGCAACCAGAATTCTCACTTTACTAAGTCAGATCTAAGACTACCTTAAACACAGTAGGCTTCCCCAGGTGTATAATTCTTCATGTTTGTACAAGTGCAAGTTTATGACTTTCAGCTAGAGCTTCAATTTCTGATGGTCTGGGCTCGCTGATCAGCTGGAAGAGCCTTAATGAGTGCAGAAGTGCTGATTTTCTCAGAGGTTCACTCCTAGGCAGTTCAGCACACCAAATCCAGCATGTACCAGACACAGCAGGAAGGCTGGATCAGCACTGTAGATCTAATACTGCCTGTCAGATGTTTCTGAAGCCCTTGTCAAAAGGCTGCTAAAGTGCCCCAGGTGTTGAACTGAATATGGCCAAAAAGTTGGTATTTCATAGAGTTACAGCTGCATTGAAAAGAGGCAACTGTGAGCTACAGAAGTCTTGTTGGAACAAAAAAATCCCACAAGATCTCAAGTACCAGTAATCTGAAAGATTTATTTCTCTATGACAAATTTGACATCACTAAGAACTTTAAAAAGCTGCAAGAAAGGAATTCAAGTTTTTCTGGATGCCCTGTTTATTACTAAGCCAATACACAAAATACTGTGTTACACAACACTCACCAAAGGATTCATCTTGGGCTCCTGTGCATCTCCATGGGATCCAGCCAGACGTGCTCCCATCAAGTTGGAGCTCCTAGAAATACATCATGGGGAAAGCATAAAGTAAGTTCTTAAAGTTGGATTTTATTTTTTCAGGGACTATGGAGGAACAGTGGAAGGAGGAGGAGCTGTTATACTTACGGAAGAAAATACTGCTTTTGCATAATTCTGCTTGCATAACTGACAGGAAAAGCTGATCCCTGTATAAAACAGATAATTTATGTTGTGAGCTTTTTTCCCCAAACCAGAAAGCAGCCAGTTAATACAGGTTTATTAAAGATTACTTTTTTGCACACCAAAGCACAGCACATTGCTAGGCACTGATGTGACAAACTAGGAAGTTTGCTCCATTGGAAAACACAGGAAAACAGGAGCATGGAAATGTATTTCAGTATACAATAGCACCTAAAAAAAGAAGCATGTTAAGGGCACAGTAACAGTATGCACTTACTGCTGAGGCACCTGAATAGCAATCACAAAGCATATTTTTAACAGAAAAATGTATTTTTATGGCATCGAATACCATTTCTGTATACAACAATATTTTCTCTTTAGTTTTACTTTTATGGTTTAAGTTTTGCCAAGTGACAAGCCTAAGTAGGACTTATAAAGGCAATTGAAATCAGTAGCCTATAAATGCAAAAATTCAACCTGTGAATTTAACTGGAAATTTACTGTTTTTTCAGAAAAAAAAGTTCCCTGTGATTTCAAACACTTGTTCTTTTGAGGAGAACATTTAAATAGATATACTTCTTACAAGTAAATGAATCATGTTTAAAAGATAACATGATTTTCTGTGTTAGAAAGGGAATATAGTTGTTAATCATGTAACAGTACTACCTTTCATACTAGAATAATTGTTCCCTTCAGACCATTATGTGGCTTCCTTCCACTAATTCTTAATTTGGCACAGTTATAGACTACTTGAGGGGTGAAGAAAAGGAACTCTCGCTTGCTTAACAGAACCTCAGGGCTGCAGCAGAATGCTGAAGCCAAATTAGTTACTTGTCTTGCCCCTTGATGCTCTTTTTTGACATGTGCTGGAGTCATAGCTTCAAGAGAGAAACAGATACCCCACCCAAGAGTTATATAGGTGACTGTCTAATCAAAACACCAGAAAACAGCCAGAGTTTACACTTTTGCAGGTAATCTTACTGTAGTTACTCATGAATATGCATAACTCTATGATGCTACTAGGTCCCTAACCTTTTCCAGTATGCATCATACATTTGTTATACATCAGCAGTGAACAAAGCTGTTTTCTGAAGTAATTCTCCTTCAGTCACTATGTATCCTACAAACACTGCTTCCAATAAAGAACACGACTGCAGGAGAGGCAGGAGAGTTTTCTGTTTACAAAGCTGACTACGGTACAAATGTGTCCCCTTAAGCAATCCTTTCAAATCCAGACCTTCACAGAGGCACTACTGTTACATTCTTTAAGTGCATGACAGAATAGGCAATTTTAGGAGCACTGAATATTCGCCACTGTAGTTGATAATCATTCAGAAAGTTTCAAAGTTTATGTTGGGAACTACTTCAGCCCTATTACCTAAAACTAATTAAATACAGCTGATAATTTTCTAGTGACATCTAATAGAACAGAGGGACTATTTACAAGAGCATGTAATGAAAGGCAAGGGGATGTTGCTTCAAACTGAAAGAGGGTAGGGGTAGATGAGATATTAGAAAACAATTCTTGACTGTGAGGGCAGTGAGGCACTGGAACAGGCTGTGCAGAGAAGCTGTGGATGCCCCATCCCTGGAAGTATTCAAGGCCAGGCTGGATGGGGATCTGAGCAAACTGACAGAGCAGAAGGTGTCCCTGCACATGGCAGGGGGCTGGAACTTGGTGATCATTAAGGTCCCTTCCAACCCAGGCCATTCTGTGACAAAATTATGTTGACATCTGCACCTCAGTTCTCTCTCTCTGAAGTCAGAACACTGCCTTCCTTCCAGCCATTGCCAATATGAAGTACAGTAACAATCACCTGACACCACTTCAGGAAGCAGACAGGCCCATGAGCATAAAAGACTGTATTCGGTGCACGGCTTAAACTGCTTGTGCAAGTACATGGCACACAATCTGACACCAGTAACAAATGTAAGGCTATTAACTGTAATCATAACTAAAATTTTAATGTGTTTTGGGTTTATGTGTGTGCGTATGCAGTCTATGCTATGTATTCTTTACTTATAACTGCTTGACCTGGTAGTAAGGATTTATTATTTATGTACAAAGATATATGCACTCATAGTGTATTGTGCTATGTGGTTTTCAATACAAAAATGTCAGTCTTCATGCAATAAAAATGAATAAAACCTGGTGAAGCAGTAGAGTCCTATCCCACACATTAAAGTCTGCAGCCTTTCCAGTATTCTATGATTGTGCATGTTATTCCCACCACATGCCATCTCCCTTTGTTACTAATTAAGCAGATATGCATCAAGTCAAAAGTTTTTGTAACATTAAATTAAAGGTGCTCTTTAAATTTTGCATTAAATTATGACAAAATGATACACTGAATACCTTAGGTGGTAGAGATGGCATTCAGTGGGCAGGAAAGTGTATTTTAACAGCTTCATTCTCTGATTTAATGATGTGCTCTTACTGATGGCCATCATAAAAGGTGGAAAAGACACTCAAAGAGTGCAGCGTAACAGAATTCACTTCCTGGGTGAACCAAGACCCTGTGCAAAACATAATTATCCATCTCCGAGCGCAAAATAGCCTTAATTTTGTTTGGCTGAGAGCCTCTGAAGTGTCAGGGGTACACAGATGCCTGAAAAGCAAGTCCAGAAGACAGTGCATACACAGGAGTGAGTTCAGGGCTTCAGAAAATCCAATTTTCTCAATTTGAGAGAAAGCAATCACTGTTTTTAAGTTCAAACTAGCAAAACACCGGCAGTGCAAAATGCTTTCCTATTATTTCACGTTATAACTTCCAAGCTTTGAGACTTTTAAGACTAGAAACTCGCCTAGCACGACCTCCAGAACCAAGTCACCTATTCTTCACTATCCCTTCCACGCGGACTAACTGCGGGAAAACCACAGAACTGCAGGGAAGAGTTCCGTGGAGCCGCCACGCGCTGACGGCGTGCAGAGACACAGTCCCACGCTGTACAGCCCCAACCCTCCCGCAGCCCGAAGGATAACATCTGCCACGTCCCCTTTTCCCACTCCCCTCAGGAATGAAGAGGCCGAGGAAAAGGACAAGGAGGGGGCCGGGGCTCCCGCGTTCCCTCTCCCGCCACACACCGCACCTGACAGAGCCGCCGCCACAGCCACCCCGCCGCCATCTTGGCTCCGCCCCAGCCCGCCCTCCATCGCCCGGAAGGAGAAGCGCGGCCGCCTCCCTCCCCTCCTTCCCCCGCTGGCGGGGCTCAGGCCGAGGGGCAGGGCTCGGGGCTGCGGAGGTGAGCTCGGAGCTCGTACGGCGCCAGACGAGCCATAGGAGCTGCCAGCTGGGCTCCCCATCCCGGCTCCCGCCTCCCCCGAGCGCTGCCTCAGGGCGGCACCGACGGAGCCGCGGCTCCCCCTCAGCCGCTTCCCGCCAGCGGCGGCCCCCGGTCCCCTCACAGGCGCTCCCGTCCTGTTCTCCAGGAATCCTATCAAAAATAACAAAGCAAAAACAATTATACGAACCCTAGTTTACAACCTTCTCCCCGCTCTTAAAACTATTTTAAAAAGGGATACAAGCCCGTTAGAGCAAAACGCATCCGACTGTATTTTACCGAAATATAAAAATGACTGGAAACGGCGCATAAACAAACCCCTTTCTTTCTACACATACGCATAGCGGTTAATAATACAGCACAGCTTCTGATCGGTACCAAATCTTTACAGGGGGCTGGGAAATAAACAAGTACTAATTTATGCCACTAAACCATCCTTAAATACACACAACCAGGTAGGCAGTAACCTGAAATTAAGCTGTGTGCAAGTCAAATGCTAACAACGGGAATCTGAAACCAGCAGAGATCACAAGCGCTATCAAATGAATATATTTTTTTTATTTTGTTACTTCCTCTGCCACCTAAAATTACAGTCCGCTTTTTACACTAAAACGCCTAAAATATTTACACAACCATCTTCTAATAAAATAAGTTAAATATTGAAAATAAGATTTTTTTCTCATAAAATATGTTTTCTGTATGTACAGGTTTTATCAAAGAGGACTAAATCCAATATTGAATAGTTTTCCATCATCAACCATCAGCAAGAAAAATGTTTTCTGAAACAAAACTAAGTTCAACTTGTACAAATAGGCAGAACAGCACGTTTAACATCAGCCAATGCAACACTTAATAATGACAAAAGTCAATGTCTGAGGCCTAAATCATGTACTGCTTAGGAAATGTGCATTTTTTTTTTTCCTCGATGAATAACTTCTTTGGTTATTGTTGGTCTGTTATATTCTTGGCTGTACAATAAAACAGCACCCGAGTAATGTTACTTAACCAGGCATATGTATGTATGTGTGTGTGTGTGTATATATATTTAGAGATACTAAGTTTAGCACAGGTCCTGTCCAATTGTTACTAAAAAGTGCCACTGTAGATTCTTTAATACAGAGCTGCTCTTCAGAATCAAGCTGCTAAGTTTCTACTGTATTGCACTCAGTTCTTCAAGCAGAACTCTGATTTCAATCATCATTTTGCTTGAACAGTTTTTTCCCACCAGGAACTTGAAAACATGTCCATTTTCCAGTGTAGAGCCATTCTCACAAAGAACCTTAAAAGTTCAAAATTATACAAGCTTGGGAGAGGAAGAGTAGACTCTGCTGGGTTGTTTCTACCAGAGGCTCCTGAAAGCCAACATGTTTTACTGCTCACAAAAGCCTCCACTTTGCAAACCACGAAGAGTTGCACTATCTGTGAGATTTTTTGTCAGTGGGTCTTGCTGGTGATACACAGCTGAGCACCCAGTCTGCTGAACCTGGGTTGCATTTGGCCCCTGTAAAAGTAAAATGTCACAGCACAGACAGGAACAAACGGCTGGGGAATGTGCTGAGCCACAGGTTGGGAAAGGAAAGGCTGCTGTTGCCTTATCTCCTGAAGCTCAAGGGTGCAATGACTGAGATCACAATGACTGAGAACCCTCATCACTTCTTACATGACAGGAGTGAAATTCCACTCACTGGTCAAAACCAACTGCAAAAGCTCTGGAAAACCCCCAAAACACTAAAACAACCATGTACACGGGAACTTCACTGACCAGAAACTGAGAAGTTACTTCCATTCTCCTGAAGGGTTGGTTCTTTAGTATCAGAACATTTGACCTTAAGTAGAAACTTGAGGTCATTTGGCTTCACGTATTTGGCTTGTTTTGGTTTGACAGAGAAGGCACCTCTCTCTGTCAGTGGGTCCCACTGGTTTTGAACTTGTGTGGTCTGGTACTCCTATAAAAGTGCCATGATTTACCCTCATTTTGCATAGTTAAACAAAGACAGTAGAAGATAAAACCCACCATCCCTCAGATTCTACTGAAGATATTAGGAATATGGCAAAAAGAACCCAATAAAATAAAACCCAACCCATAAAAAAAACCCCAAAACAAACCTGAAGCCTGGAAGATCTCAAGTAAGTCTTATAAACTATTTTATAAAGTTAACAGTACTCCTCTACTGTGCAAAATTCACAAGAAAATCAGTGCTGCTGCCTGTGAAAGCTCAGCAATTCTGTAATTAAAGGTCTACTCAACCTAAGTCCATTTCTTCCTTAATTTATTCTGCGAACTACAATTCTTTCAATATCCTACTTCATCGGAGAACCAAACCTAAATTTATATATACTGTGTCAGGTGTCCAGCATGTAGATCTGAACCTAATGGAGGAGAAATGGTCATTAAACAGCAATATCAACTCACCTTTGCAGTACGTGTATAATAAATAAACAACAGCTGAATTTGATGTAATGAAGAGGACTGAAAATGGCACAAGAATAACACATTATACTTAGGTGCTGAAAGTGTATCAGTCTCTTTTCCAATGGCAAGAATGCTTCCCTGTGTTTGCCTGGAGAGAGTTCATCTCCCTTAAAATGGCAGCACAAAGACAAATACTGTAATCATATCTTTAAGAGAGATGACATTTACTCTCTAGAAGATGCTGGAAATTATCCAATATAGGCAAAAAAAAAAAGTTTCATCAGTAGTGTGTGAAATTTATTCTTGTAATTGGGGCAAAATGAAACTTGGAAGAGTTAAAGACTAAAGATTCTACCAGGACCATCTGGTAGGAACTGATAGCAGAACCATGAACTTCTGTAATTAGTGGCCTTGGAAGTTATCAGCAAAAAGAGCTCAGATAAAAACACCTTATAAGAATATTTGTACCAATTATTTATTTCTTCCCCCAAAACACAAATTAATAAAAAAAAGAGAAAAAAGCAGATTTTTTTTTTCTAGACCTGGATAAAAGAATTATAATTTTCAACAGGTAGTTTACAATCAGTGGGAATAAACAAGCAGTCCAGGTTTCCTGATTGATCCATTCAGGGTGTGCTCAGTAGCTGTCTATCAAACAACTTTATTTACAACTCAGCATCATCCTGCAGTAGATCTGGATCTTCATCATCCAGTAAGAGGTCAGCATCCATGACTTCATTCTCTTCCATGACATCACCCAGATCCGGAACAACATCATCATCAATGTCACCAACATTTTCAACATGTTTAACCAGACTCATGTGATCCAGAGGGATCAAACTATGCCCAGCTGGCCCAGTAGTTCTTGCAATAGTGGCTGCCATTTCTGCTGCCACAGCAGCTTTCTGAGCCTTCTGCCTTTGCTGTTCTTCTTGTTGTCTGTGAGTCTTCATATGAGCATTGCGGCTTTTGATTTTAAAAAAGACCCTGAATTTTAAAGGAAAAAAATAAATCAGATAAAAATGCACTGCTTTTGATGAAATGAGCCAAAAAAGACTCAACAACTTATCAGTACATTTGCTTCCTTGTCCTGAAATAGAAGTCAGTGAAGTCTGCAATGCCATGGTGCGAATTTCAGGGACATATTACCAGATTTATACATCCTGATGGTATCAAAATGGCCTACTCTGACTCTGCCAGAGGTAGTTTGTAGCTCCCACACCTGCTTCAGTATCTATGCACATCCTACTTCTCCCTGTATCAGTTTCACAACCATCTTGCACAACAAGGAAAAAGGGGAGGAATACCACGTTAGGATGGACAAACTCAAGCACAGAAACACAGAAAAAGTTGCCCACTGTCACATCCCAGTCTGTGATGAAGCAGGAAGCTGGAATGTCAGATGCAGAAATTCTAGCACGTAAACGGAAAATAGGAGTAAATACTGCAGGGGCATCCAAAACGTCATGCAAACCGTTTTGGTAAGAGAACACATCATCCATCTAGGGGGAAAACTTCTTCCAAGACCATCAGAGCAAAATACAAAGTCTGTTCACAGCGCTACTGATCTGGCATCTAAACAGGCAGAGGCGATGCAGTACTGCAGAGAGTCGCACTTACTTGCCACACTCCTTGCAAGGAAAAATTGTTGTTGGGTCGGTCTCGCCGCTTGTTGTGCTGTGGGCAGGTGAGCTCTTGATGGAGCAGTATCCGCTCTGCGTACCAGATTTCTGCTTGGTGCCGGGGATGGTGCAGCGCGTTCTCGTCACCTGGTTCGTACCTCCGTGAATGCGAGCGTGGCCGTTCAGCGCTTGTCGGGAGCTGAACACCTGGCAGGGAGCAGGGGAGGGGGAAAAACCAACACACACACACAAAAATAAACCCCAAGAAATCACAAGAAGGCACTGGAAGAGGATCTGCAGAAAGTAGGATGCTGAATGTGTATCACAACAGAACAAGTGTACACATCTAATAGGCACCATCTACTCAGACAAATGGTGCTTGCTCTCAGCAATATCCCACTGTAGTTGAAGACAGTCGCAATAAAACAAAGCAGTGAGATATCCTATTATTGAAGTTCTGTAACCCAATTGGAGCTGTTGCCATATAGTATTTCTGACTGATAGCATCATCTCAGAATTCAGTTTTCTGTACAGATCACACTGCTTGTATTTTGTGGGGTGAGAATTAAAAGCAGTCAAAATCACAGTTCACTAGTTTACACACACCACCACCACCACCCTCTCCCCTTTAAATATACCAAGCACACGTACAGCGCCACAGTTTGGCATTTCACAGATGAAGGAGGACGAAGAAAGTGAAAGACCCTGAACAGCAGGCAGATCTATAGGTCCAACAAGAGAGATAGGTGGTGGGTCAGGTGACTTCTGCATTTCCCTTTCTTCCTTTCTGTCCTCTTCGATCTCCTCATCTTCCTCTAACACTTCCTCTTCTCCACTTGTCTAAAATAGACAATGCATTTAAGAAATACTACAAATATGGTCAAAGACAGCACTGGATATTAGGTCATATACAGTTCTGGAACAGCATGCTGTTTAGTCAAGTGTGTATCCCAGTATCAGTATTTCTTCCCATCCTGAATCAACTTCTGGTCTTGCTGGAGCTACCACCCCTTAATGGATAAGCTGTAGCACATAAAGCTTCTCTGCATTGCTGTAGACAGCCTCCATCAGTATTATGGAGCTGTGGCTCCAAAGATCTGCAGACGCCAGGCACAGTGCTGTCCTCCTGCCATTAGAAAGGCCATGTACGCTGTCCTTGTAGTCAAGTTACTTTAACAAAACCCCAACCCACAAACCAACACATCTCAAGTGGTATTTGTACTAGAATGTTAGAGCAGCCTTTAACAGCACACATGGGCACAGGTACAATTTACAGAGGTTTACCTGGACCACGGTTAGATAATGCACTTTTATCTTGTTGCAGTCCAGCCACACAGACCCTGGTGCAGCTGAGGTCACACAGTGTTTGTACAGAACATAATTCAGAGTCATGGAATAATTTCTATTGGAAGATACCTATGTCACCTAATTCAAGCTCCTCCTCAAAACAGAACAAATAAAAATTATCAAGTGTTTAACTTTCTCATTTTCTTTTAGACTTACCAAGCACTCATCTCTTTTCTTCTCTAAACGCGTTCTGTGTTTCCGTCCCAAACGCAAGATTTTCTTCCAGGTATAGTAGTATTCCACACATTGTGCAACTGTCTTAGACTTAACCTGTAGTTAAGGAATTGCAGAAGTAGTCCAGTCTTAATTTTTTGCTTTCATTCAACACAATTTTAATATATTCCAAGAGGCAGGCTTTATTACTCAAACATTCAAATGGAGGGGAAAAAAAAGGCAGTTTGACTATAACAGGAATACTCTTGTAGAACACTTCTTTTTAAATTTTTTTTCAGTCAAATTTGTGCTGACATTTTCAGCTTCAGTAGATTTCTCTGGGATTCTCTTGACTCCAGACAGAAAATGACTCAGAATGAGCTACTTTTGTAGCTCAAGTGTACAGCACCAGTAAGAAACCTAGGTATTAAGGCTTGATTCACACAAACCCACATATTTTTCAACATTTGAGCTAACAAGTAAGGTATTGTGGCCTGAGATTTATAACCTTGTCTTTTCTGCTTTGTGGCAGAACATGGAAAGTAAGCCCAAACATGTTTTCTGTTTATTAAGGGGTTTTAACCCTTTCTGGTGCCAACCTCAATGCCAGTGACTCAGTACCTTGTAACAAACTACCAGAGAACACCAAGATGATAATGGAAAACCATACTTGTCCCACATGTAGAATGCCATGATTTGGATTCCAGGTGTGAAAACTTTCACATGTAGTAACAAGAGGAACACCTTTTATTTATTTATAACTGTTTTTTACTGGTACCTAATGCACAGGTACACTCGGTGAATATACCACTCCTATCAGTGTTCTTGTAACCACTGCTGCCTCTATGCCATCAGCTGGTCTGGCATGGGAGGGAAAATGAAGAGGAACAGAACAGGGCAATGGGAAAAAAACCCCAGAAACTGACAGAACAGAAATAACCTTACCATTCTCTGTACAAATATGAAATCTTTGCTGTAGGTGGACAATGCCTCTTTGAACAGCCTCCTTTCTTGATGTGTCCATTTGTCAGAGCCTTAAAAAGAAAGTGAAATCGTGATGAATGATAAGAAGTCACCACCTTTATGCTGATGCCACATCCGAAACAAGAACTGGGAAGTCTCAAGCACATGCAAGTGATTGCTGCTACCCAAATACAAGCACGGCTGTACTGACTCAGACCTGAAGTCCATCTAACCACTACTTGGTCTCCAGCAGCAGTGACAGGCAGTTGCCTAGGAAACAGTAAGATCAGGGCAAGCAAATACAATGCCTCCCCCTAATTTTTCCTAACCTCTGACCACGTTGGGCACAGGGGATTTCCTGAGTCTGTTGCAATTTGCTTATTTAGTAACTACCCTTGTAAGTGCTGAGCCACTCTTCCTTTCAACCAATTAAAACTTCTCGTACCCAAAACATCCTTTGCCAAGGAGTTTCACAGATCAGTGGACCCTCTGCATGAAGAGCCACCTCCCTTTCTTTGTTTCCTGGCTCCCAGTAGCTTCACTGGATGACCCTTCATTCTTCAAGTGGAGGAGAAAGTGAATCCAACCTTGACCATCACCTCCATGCTATTCAGAATTGTGTGCCCTTTCTATCACTCCCAAACCTTTGCTCATTACTGCTGTCCCCCTCTGAACCTTTCCCAGTACTAAAACATTCCTATAGAGACAACGGGACCAGAAAGGCACATAGAAGTCCACATATAATCCAGACTTTCACAGTGGCATCACCATGTTTTCTACCCTCTTAACTCTTGACTATTTTTTTTAGCTGTTGTAAAATACAGCTGATACTTTCTTAGAACTAGCACTACAATCCCAAACTCTCATTCTAATTGTGAAGTACCACCACAGAGCTCATAATTTCCTATGTAAGGCTTGTATTGTTTATTCCCATGTATGCCACTTTACATTTGATGACACAGAAGTTCATATATCCTTTTGTTCTCCAGACAGTAACTTCTGTAACATCCTTTTGCAGCTCTTCACTTGCATGGTCTGGGATAACACATTTAAATCCTCTGTGACACAGGTCTCAAGTGGGTAGAGACTGTAGCAATGTGCAATATGCACAAAGTCGTTTTCATCATTTAATGAAAGCTGTATATAAAACTTCTAAATAGTGTTATTCTGTGTTTGGTCCCCTGGCCTAACTGCCCATGAAAATGTGAAATCAACATTTAAATTGAAATGAATTTATGCTTTCTCAATATTAGTCAAACAGAAGGAACACAGGATTGCTATACTGTGTTGAAGCAGTATTCTGTTTGTTAGGAGTGGGCAGCATAACATACATTAAAGGAAGGATATGCAATAAGTCATAAAGTGGATGCCTTTGAAATGACTTACACTATGGGAAGATTCTACTTCAGTCTGAGAATTTCTGAAACATCTAAAACTTTTATGAAAATAAATCCCTAATATTCCTGTCGATGTTACTACGCTCCATAGAAATGCTTGCCTCTGCACTGATTTAAGTTAACTTGGTATTGGCACCACACATGGTATTGAACTCTACAGTTCTACAGTTTTCACTTTTGTCAAAAAAAAGTCAGTGTTATTAACTGCAATGTTTTGCTTTTCAGCATCAGCTCCCAGGCTCACAAGCTCTGAGCAGGTATCTCATCACTCCTTTATATGCTGAAAACTACAAAATTAACTTTTCTGCAACCTGTTTTCTGTAGGCTCTTCCAGTACTGGATATAAGCATGCATTAGTTATTTCCACAGAGATTTACACTTAAAGCTCTCTTAAGCATCAGAGAAAGGCACTGGCTTCAAGCCACGAGTGAGTTTTACTTATTCTGTTATCACCCAGAGATCTTTCTGCAGACACACCGCCTTTCCATCTTTCCCACCCTGAACCAGCATCATTCCCTTCTTCCACCACTTGTCAGTCATTTGCATTTACCCTCCCTTTGTGCAGGGGTAAATGCACTCATCCAGTCCAGGGGGCTACTCTATTATGCCAAAACATAACTTTTAAAAGCATGACAACACCAGGAGGGATTTTATTTTTTTCTACTGATTCTGCTCTCCTGCCTCTGCCCCACCCTCCTAAAAAAGCAACACAATAAAAATAATAACATAGAGTCACTTCCGTGAACTAATTTTGTTGTACACTTACAGAGAATTTGGGCCTTACAGACTTTCCCCGATAGCTGTGGTATTAGCAGAGACCCTTATAAGATTATGCGGGTTAATTGGAAGTAACCTAATTAATAGAATAAATCCTGTGTAGGAAAAGAAACAGAAGAAAAGCTGTTTTTAACTCTGGTTGCTGGGAAACCACTTTTGCTCTTGTTAGCTTGAGGGAGATATAGAGAACGTGCATAGAGAGAGATCTGCAATGCAGCAAAAAAGAATTTGGGGCTTTAGAATACAGATCAAATTTTAAAGCTGATCTTTATGTTTACATATTTATTCTAGATTTTGTTTTACCTGCCATACTGTTTTTGCACTGATTAACTGATATTAAATATCTTCTACTCATTTGTGTGCTTTGGGCCCAACTTGTGGGTTTCAAGGGGGCTACATGTACACCCAGGGAGCCCCATGGAGAGGAGCTGAAATCCACTATGTACAACATATGCTGGGTCTGATCCACACCCTGTCACAGCACGTACAAGAAGCTTCCAGACTGACTGGAGTGCCCTATCTCTCCTGCAGCTCTCACTGCAGAACTCCAGACCTGGAAACTCCACCATTGAAAGGACAATCCAAGTGTTTGCAACAGTGCCCTGTTGTATTGCATACGTGTTCCCTCTCCCTTCCCTAAAACACCATCCTGACAGATAGCAAAGTCTTAGGACAGAGATCAGGGGGTTCTTCCAAGGAGCCTTGGGTCCGCACCTTCAGCTCTCTTGGCACACAACAGAAAATCCTCAAGTTTTACAACAGGCTTCCCTCACAAGCCAACAGGTTTCAGAGGTGAGCTGTTTGCTTGCACCCTCATTCAAAGGCAATGCTAAGGATGAGTTTGGATATCTGTTGTTTGTGGTACTCTAACAAGTAAATTCTCATGAGTCAGTGGCGTGCTCTGTTTCAGTGTATTCCACCTTCAAATGTGGCAGGCCTGAGAGCTGTCATTTCTGAGTATGGAGCAGAGAACACAAAGTTAGCCCAAACTGATGCCACTTGAAGTCATATTAAAGCTATTCATGCACTAGATTGTGAAAAATTCTCATATTCCTTGAGTGGCTGATTATCAATCAGAAATAAACTTATTCAAGAGCTGCTGCACAGTGCTAGAGCAATGCTGTCAATATAAGTTGCAATCACATGTTGCATGCCAAGAGCATTAGAAAGTAATGCGTTGTCTTGTTATTCTATGTCACTTAAATCCAGACTGGTGCAATTTTATTTCATGCTGTGATAAAGACTTTCTTTCCTGCTCAAGAAATAGGGATTCACAGGTGTCCACAGGTCTCAGTGCTAGTTACCAAAGATTAGCATCATCTCATGTGGAAGATTAAACAAAAGTCTCTCTTGGCTCCTCCCTGAATCCAAATGAATTCTTTCTGAAGCTACTGTGAAGTTGCTTGAGAAAAGACTGTTCCTCCTCTGCCACACAGGCAGAAATTTCTTATCTGCTCTGCTAATTAGATTGTTCACTGATGATGAGGCTGTGGGATATCTCCTCATCTTCCTGCTCTCATGCCCTTGAACTGTCTCACATATATGCTTTGTCTCATCTCTTCAGACAAGAGACCCTGATCAAAGTTCCTGGCTGATGTCCTCCTTCTCCAACAATTCCCATGCCCACCCTTTGGACTGCAGCAGAGCTGCCATCACAGGCATCAGGCACCTCCCTCAGACAAAACCGAAAACCTGACATTCACATTTACTCACTGTCACTATCAGCTACCATCAAACCTGATTCTGTTCTTCTTCTCAGGCCAAGGGGTTGAGGAGTTGCTTTACAAAGATTTCTTGTTACTTGGAAGTCTTTTCAGTGAGCTGCTACAGCCAGGAAGTAGCCTACATCTATACTTATATTGCACAGTGACTGTAACTGGAAATGAGTACATGACCTTGGACACTGTGATTGACTGACCACCAGAAGACTCCTGGCTCGTTTCCTATTGAGCCTGAACCAGAGATGAAGTCTTATATGTCTTATGTAAAACCCTATTCTGTGTCTCACCAGTTGTTAGCCACTACAAAGCATTAAGCAATAGCATGGAGGGCTGCAGAGGAGAGACATTTGCCATCGATGCTCAGACGACACAAATGAAGTCCAATTAACACCATATTTGTATTTCACTTCTGCTTCATCACCACAATGCAGCTCTTGCTGTGTTTATGAAACAAGTCACCAACCCAGACTTTTTCAACTAGAGCCACACACAGAGGCTCTGTAAGCAGCACGAAGATCCTAGTGAGAGTTACAGCACTGCCTCCTTGGAAGTATGCTCGTGATTATCTTACACATTTATTGTGCACCATCACCTTGGAGGAAGCAGGCATGATGGCAGATATTTATGTACCAGGAAATTAAGACATGACCGATAGTAAATTATAAATTACAAAAAGCAGCAGTTTTAAAAGGAGATTAAATTGTTAAATTTCAGTTTAAAAGAGAAAAAGAATCACCCAACGCAGTTTTAAACCTGTAGAATCCTACACAGCAACATGGATGCAAAGCTTCTGTATGTTGTCAATCATGTAAAAAACTGCTAAACTTGCAACAAATGGCTCTGGGAGTACCCTTGGCACAGTCCACATCATCTCTCTATTAAATGCTGCCATCCCTGCAGCAGACAGCAGAGAGTGCAACATGATCCCATGCTCCAGCTTGGGATGCCAGGCTTGGACTCTGTGTAACAGATAGAGAGATCACAAGGAAACCTACCGGCGTAGTGGTAATTTGCCAAAGGATGACACTTCAATCTCACTGGCTTTCTCAACAGCAGCTTTTCAAGAGCAACCTAAATGAAAAAGCAGGGAAAAACAGAATTAGGAAAAGCAATCAGCTGTGTCATAAAACTGCATTTAGAAGACTATTTGGTACGAGGATATGAATTAATTTTCTCTCTTTTCTCTTTTCTGTCACACAAAATCACATCAAATTACTCTGAGGCCCAGTAACACTGTACCTCACAGAAGAGCACCTAATGTGCACCTGTCCTGCCTTAATTAGCACAAATGTGGCTATTACTTAGCAACTTCCAGCTCTTTCCCTCCCTCCTGCTTGCCACAAACAAATACATTTATAGTGCTTGACTTGATAGTGTTAATTAATACCAATATTTAATGGCTGGTTTGACAACGTTAATATTTATTGCACAAAATATTTTAGAATATCTGTTTAGGTCAACATTTGTCAAGAATGACAGCAAATATAGCTAATCGTCCTTCAGATCAGGAAAACAGAGGATTTATGGATCACTAAAATTTTTCCCCTGAAAATGCAGACTCTCTGTAAAGCAAATTCCACATCCTGACATTCACAGACCTCTCAGATACAGCTAACAGAGCCTAAGGAAACTGGGACACAAGCTAAAACCCACTGTATTAGCCAATCCAGTGAGACTCATTCCAGCCCCATGTTTTGTTGCATTTGGTTTTATATTAGCTTTCCAGGAACTGGTGCGAGGGGCCTTGCCTTTCCCTAACACTGGGCAAAATGGATGTTTTGCCTTAGTTAATAACATTCCCTTCACTAAACTAATGCAAATATTTGAAATGCATTATTTATACATGAACTGTGTGCAATTACCTCACAGTTCTGAACAAATAAGTAGATGTGATTGCTGCTCCAAAAAAAGGTTTTTTATAAGGGCTAGAGGAGGACTAAGCTCTCTGTGACCAAATGTAAAGCCTGTGAAATATCAGGGCTGGAGCAAGCACTGGGAGACATTCAAAAGCCCCAAGGCTATAAACTAAGTAATCTTATCTATATGAAATATACAGCAAGCCTTCAGAGAGGCACTGCTTTGAAATTTAAATTTATTAGAGAATAAAGGGAAAAGTCATTCCCCAAAAATGTTACAGGATGTTTAAAGCATCATTGCAAATCAATCAGAAATCTTTTTTATATAACCATATCTAAATCCATTTAATAAAGCATGCTAATTTATCGGCAGAAGAGGATCATATCTCCCCTTTCAGCTTTTTATCTTACCATAATATCTCCTTTTGCTTCAAAGAGAGAGTGCAAAGCGTATTCTGAGTTAGTTCCTCCACCAGGTAACACACTGGAACAGCTCATATTTAAAAGGTCTTCCACTGTCAGAAACAAGTCAACATTTTACTGCTAATACAGTAGCCTGTCAGTCAAACATCCGGAGCCTGTATCCGGATTCTGTAATGCCCCTCAAAGACCACATAGTTCAGGGCAGCAGATTCTTTCACACTTTTTCTCCTCAGCATCTCATCTCCTTGTTTTAGGATGGATGAGGAGAGGATGTAATGGAGCATATCCTTGGGATGGGACAGGCTACTACAGAGCCAGAGATCTGCCTGTGAGGCAGTGACTTGCACACTCCAGTAACATCGCTGTGCCAAGAAGGCTCCAGCCAGGGTGGAGAAACAGAATGAACCATCTTAGAAGCAGAACAAAACTCTGCTCAGGACTGGTAGAACCCACCAAGCCTGCCACATTTCCTCTCAACTATGGTCACAGGACAGGCCCAGGATCCATCAGCTGCCCCTCAGCTGTGACCTCTGCCCTCACCGGGCAGTTCAATACCCAACTTCCCAGCAATGACCTTTCCCCCCTGGCTGCCAGAAAACAGTTCATCCAGACTTCCCTTTAAATGCCACTATATAATGTTGTTGCTTTGAACCTATACCCTGTACTTCTAGTCTCTTGCTCTGCACTCTCAGGAATTAATATTCTCTTGAACGCTTTGTTCAGTACAGACACGAGAAATCAATGCGTTTTTCTTCAACAGGCACAGGCTGACGTAGGAACTTCTAAAATGGCAAGTCATTATACCTCTTTGTTGGAAGACTTTGTTCTCCAGTTCTGGCCATGGTTTCCAAACCAAAGTAGCCTTGTGCACGTCTTTCTCCATTAGCAATCTGTCCTGCAGCTCAGGAATGTCAGCCTGGAACCTGGACCCAATATTGATTCGCCTATAAAGAAGAATAAATAAATAAGTATTCAACTACACAATGTGTAGAAAAAACAAAAGTCAGATTAGTGTTCACTTTATTTCACACAACTTTTATTGCACTCAAGTGGCAGGAAATTGTGTCAGATTGCTTTACGCAATGCTTTACTCCCAGTGGGATCAGTATTTTGAATACTAGAGAGAACCGATCTCTTGGGGAACAACAAAAATTTCAATATGCAATCTAAGCCATACTGAGACATCATACCTTAGGGACAAGCCAAGCTAGTTTATATGCATGACTAGCGAAGAGGCTAGGCATCAGAAACAGCAAATTTCTTTTCCACAGAGAATGGTACTCTTCAGCAGAGAGCAAAAAGAGCCATTACTGCTGAGGGACAATCCTGCTTGCACTTTGCCCTGGGGAACCTACCAGGTAACAGCACCGCTCCAAAGCCCCACTGTTAATATTTATATATAAAAGCAAGAGTGCTGTGAGGAAAACATGCTAATCCAGTACTCTTCCCAGCCATCACTAACTGTTGTTTCACTTTGAGTGGCTTCCACCAAGCCTCTCCCTAGCATTTTTGAGCCATGACACTTAAATCTTCCACAATCACTTTGCTCCAAATGTCCTTAGCCACCATCCACAGAAACATTAAATGCAGTTGAATGCTTCCTGCCTGGTTCAAAACACTTCAGGCCACAGGCTCTAGGTTGGAGCTAATCTACAAAAGTGGTGACAAAATTGTTTTTCTTACGGTTCAACAGTCTGTTCTCCAGGCCCAGGCGTCACCGGAATGACACTTCCATCAATACTATCTGAAACAGAGATTGCAATTTGAGTATTGCTGTTTTGCTGCTGGTGACCCTCCCAGGCTGCACTGCCACCTCCCTACTAACACCAACATTACTGCAGTCTATGAAGCAAAAATGACCCTTTGTTGATATTTAGAAACAGTCTAAATTTTTACAGATAATAGAAGTGTCTGAACTTGCAGAAGTTTCTACTGCCCTGATTTGGAGTGATTAGACACCCTTTCTTGTGAAGTACTGAACAACAAATACTTCAAGCAAGCCCCATGTCTCAAACTAGGTCTTTTTCCACCACTTCAGCAGGTGCAGATGCAATGAGAGGCATGGAGGTCCTTTCTTGAGGCAGACCACATGGAATGATTACAGCCTCACTGGCAGATTAGGCTCCTCTATTCACTTTATGCCTTAACCTAATCTCACAAGATCCAAGGCAAAACTGCCACTAAAGATGGACTTTTCCTGTGAAGTAGCAGAACTGGCCATGCACACACAAAACCCATCAGTGTGGTGACACGAGAAGAGAGGACAGTGGTCTCTCCTTCGTACTGCTGCTCTGTAAATGCAATACTTACTAGACCGACACAGGAGCACCCGTGGAGTGGGTGTCAGTGGAGTGAGTGGCAGCTGAGCATGTGATGTGCTGTGAGAAGAAGTGATAACACTGCTGAAGAGACCAGACCCTTGCCGGACAGGACTGAGCATTGGTGGTGGAGTGTAGGGGGGCAGCTCATGTGTCCGGTCCAGCAGGTGATCGCCCAGAACACGGGGAGAGCGAAGCTGACTCTGGTACAGAGTGGCACCGGAGTGGGACATGCTGAGGTTGAAGGAAGGAGGAGGTATGAAGAGAGGTTCGGGTCTGTGCCGATACTTCTTCTTGTCCTGCAGCGGTTTGAAGTTTTCTTCCAATTTCACAGCACTTGGATGAGGCTTTTTGCTAGTTTCCTAAATGAAAGCACATAGAATCTTAGCATTTAGGCACGCTTAAATGTGGTTTGCACACAGTCCTCTACAGCTTTGGGCAATGGCCACAGAAAAGCTGTTACCACCAGGAAGTTATTCAGGTACCACCATAACAACCCTGGCCAGTACAGTATCTGGCACTACACAGAAACCTCAGGGGAGTGAGAAAAACCAGGACAAATTACCCTTCACATCCATCAGCAAGCCCTCTGGGTCAAGGTAGGGCTGAGCCACAGACATAGACATGGAGAGGCTGCTGTCAGCTTTTGAAAGTGCAGGGAATGGCTCTCCCAGACCATGAGTCTCCCACACCCTTCTTCATCGCTACCCAGACACTTTGGGCACTTCTGTTTGCACTGAACACACACACAGGCTGGTGGGGGATACTTCATTACCCAGTCACAGATTATTAGAAACCTTATATGAGAGGCTTTCTAATGCATTTGTTTAGTGAGACCAGGAAGGACACATGAGCTCAGTGAAATTACTGCAGTACTCAGCAGCAGGAAAGGAAGAAAAATGTAATAAATTCAAATTCTTTGCCTCTTATCACTACATTCCCATCAGCTTGATTACAGTCCAGCTGCAACAGTTCTTGAACTTAACTCTCTCCTCTTTCCTTGGAGAAAAAAGGGTAGTAGATGACCATTTGGGAAATTCACACACTGTTAACATGCCCAGATTTCTAGAATTTGAATGTTAAAAATAATTTAATAACAAATCCCTACAGTATACAGAAGCAGAAGGCACAGAATTTATGCAAACCTGGAATCTGGATTTCTGGGGGGGTGGGGATGAGGTAGGAAGAAACAGGTCCTCAGGTTGTGCTTTAAGAACACACAAGCTGGTAGATGAGCACAGTATTATTAAATGTACTGCTTTTAGCAACTTAGGCTGTAGGCCATCTTTGGAATAAATTTGGGAAGCAGAAAAAAAATTTACTCCAGAATGTCTGCATCATGTGGTAAATTCTACTACTACATAAAGCAAATTACTACAATGTATGTTTAGACAACATACATCTTTTCACCATGGGTGGTTCTTGAGAATCACATTCACCCAATAAAAATCATGTTAAACGAGCATTAGCGCTGTCACCCTTAATCCCTTATGTTAATAAGTTCCAGCTTGAGGAAATGTTTTTGATTACAGAGGTCCTGTCCTCGTTGTTAGATCATGGCTGCATCCTCTCCAACAGCTGCTGACATTTTTTCTCTGTAAAAAAAATTTTAGTTCTGGAAGTGTTTTGCTTCTGCAGGGAAGAAAATGCATCTTTGCAGAGGATTTTTTTGATAATGGACATTCAGAACAGTGAAAGTTACCTGTAATGACAGATGTAGTCCATCAAGATGGTGAACATTTAGTGTTTGTAAAGGAGAAAATGCCTAAACTCAAGGAAAAAAACCCAAACAACCCAAAACCTAAAAAAGAGACCTAGAAGGCCAGATCCAAGTCTTTGACAAAGGGCTCATTTTGTTCTGTTCTCCAAGTGTGATAAAGCTGGTACTCCTTTCTCTCTGGTGTAAAGCAAGCCAATGCAACATCTTAGACATCCTAAACACCTCCATCTCTTACACTGCTTCACCTAGAGCATACCTGTACCAACACTACTTTCAAGAAAGGTCATGTTGAACAGTAAAGGACATAGTGCTGTCCCTGGGCTCTCAGTGCAGTACCACCCCAACACTTTTCTGAAGCTTGAGTGACTGATTCCCATAATCTGAGACAGAATGCATCCTTGTGGGCCCTGCTGCTGCACCTTGATAGGTCCACTCTGGACAGATCCTGATGGACCTCACTTGATTGCTAGCTTCAGCTCACCATCCTGTAGCCTTGCTGAATGTTTAGTTCCTTTTTGCTGTTTCATTTTAATGATTCCGTGAGTTTTGTAGGAGCTTTTCTGGACAGCTCAAAGCACAGTACAAATAAATGCAACACAGCTTCCCTTCTTTGGTATTAAAAAAAACCCTCTCCAATGGCACAATCTCTTTACAGAAGAAGAGGAAACTGTGGATCTTTTGATCTTTTAATGTTTCCAATGCTACTGCTTATATAGAAGATAGGGTCCAGAGAGGGAACTGCATGAGTTTGGTTTGCTTGGGCAATAACAAAGACCACAAGCATAATTTTGAAGGAATGAAACTGCATTTAGCCAAACACTGGCAGATTTAATCACAGTCACTTTACATACGTTGCAGAAATGCACAAGCCCAAGCCACCTACTCTGGTGTCTCTAGAGAAGATCTCCCACTCAGAGCTCAAGGATTCAGAAAAGAGTGTCCCTATTCTTTAGAGGAACTAGAAATAGAAATGAAAAATTGTACTGCTGAGTTACTAAGCATTGTGAAATGATGGCTTTCACAGTAAAGTGGAAGTTCATGTGTAAAACCTCTGTCTTAAAGGAAGAGAGGAAAGATTTTATATTTTATTATATATATTATATATATTTAAAATTAGTGTGTATGTCTGAATGAAGTCTCAGGACTGAATATTGTAAGGAGTCACCCACAAGGGTATAATGCCATCCCCTCATTTGGCCATCAGCCTCACACAGAGAAGGAAAATCAAAAATATCACAAGGATGTTTCTCTGCATTGTACAGATAATACCATACAGTACTTATACTCCCCAATAATCCCTTATCATGGCGTAGTCTGCCAAAATGGATTTGAAGGAATGAGCAGAATCCATTTCTACACCGGAACACAAAATAAATACTGCTTGCTCCAGGACTCCTTCAGGAAAATAATAATGAGCATTCTCACATCTCATTCAAGCACTCATCAATTCCTCGTGCTGCCTGGCCATTTCAGTTTTATAAGCAAAATGAAAGCACTGCGCAGAGCTATTTTTCCTGTATCAGAAATCCCAGTGATTAACCCTTAGAGCTGATGCATGCAGAGAGAAAGGGAAAAATGACTTCACTGCAAAACTCCGAGTTTCATATTGGCTTAGAGCACACTCTCTAAGCACTGCACTCTCTTCAGCTGAAATGAGAAGCACATATATCTGACTTCGGAAAACAGGAAGGAATAAAACTGCCGATTTTAAGCAATAATGTAACAATGAAGCAGCCTGAAAAGGAAAAAACAAAACCAGTAAAAAGATAGTAAATCCCTTTGTTCTAGTGGGATAAAAGAATATCACATTCCAATTTCAAATTATTTGTTTTCAGCTGAGATCTTGATACCTCAGCAAAGGAAAATTAGTATTTTCAAATGATTGAGGAAGTAATGCTCTGATGCTCCAGGACATTTTTTATTTATTAGGAATCATAACGAATCCAGAAAACACTCTAAAATACAGACGCTTTAGAAAGCAGCAGCACTACAAGCAAAGGGATTTAACAAGCACAGGACAGTTAGTGGCAAGAAACACAGCACTCACAGAGGATGAGCAGGGGTTGGCCACTTTTGGACTGCACGGTGGAGAGTAAGTCATCTTCACGAGAACGGGCATCTCGTCATCTGACACAGAGTTGGCAGGCTTGTCTGTGACTGTGGCAGTGCTGGCAGAGGGCTGCGTGCTGGGCTCAGGTGACAGAAGCTTTACAGGGACAGACACTGGCATGACGATGGGCGCGAGGCCATCCACCTCTTTAGGCAGCGGCTGCTGTGGTGGTTTCTCTCCTTCATCCTGCACAGACAATTAAAGGCTTTCAGCCCGAGTGAGGGAGCGCTGCTTCTGGATCGATGCACTATGCAACGTGTGCACCGTGGCTGCAAAGAAGTGGCCAGGGTTACAAAACACACAACAGTGTTCCTTCTTGGGACTCGTTATCTGCCTCAAATGGAGTCAGCAGGTTATTTGTGACTCCTACACAGGATTCAGTCTCGGTGACAAATAATCACCTGAAGCGTCTTTACAAGGTAACTTGCAGGAGCGGAGACAAACATGTCTCTTTTTATCACTACAAACAGAATTCTCCATCACCCAACTAAAAGCAAAAACACAAACTGTGGAACTCTGGTAGCTCTTTGCCTTCCCTATGGTATTCCCTGTTGGGACAGAATTTCTAAAATATCAGTTTAGTGAAAGACTGACTGACAGGGCAAGTTATTTTTATGCAGAACAACTCAAACACATTTTTGGTTTGGTATTTGTTGATACCTATACAACTAAAACACTTTGGAAGAAAGCTGTCAAAGATTCAACAATTCTGCTCCTCCAGTTAAAGCCTGGGAAGGCTTCCAGTAAATATTCCTTAGTCATCCAAGTAGTTCAAATGAAAATAAGGAAGACTTGATGTTCCTGGTATTTCTAATATAATCAACAAACATGAGGAAAAAAATGAGACACTCCTGACATGACTTGGTAGGGTGTTCTGTAACGTGCAGAGAAACAGAGAACAAACACTGATCTGTCTTCCACCACTGCCTCTGTCTTTAAAACAAGACTTCTGGCCTACAAACTAACAGAATTATGTGCATTTCTACTTCCATGGGGTATGACATAACAAAACAGTGCTGAGAAGAACAAGTTTTGACAGCAAAGCAAAGCACGGCAAAGCAAGCAAACATCAACACAAAAGGACTGTGCCAAATACTGAAGTCAAATGGACTGCTACCTGTTTGAAGTTAGGAGATGCTCTTACTCCTCCGTGTGACCTCATGTGACCATTTAGAGCAGGCAAACTCTTAAATTCCTTCAAGCATATTGAACACATTAGCTTGCTCTTCGCATCAGCTCTCTCAGGAAGTGTTTCTCTGTTCTGGCCACTATTTTTATTTTCATTTTTTTAAGCATGGAACAGAAGAAAAAACATTAGTTTGGCATGCTCTCTTTGTTGCAGAGGGAGCTTTTTTAATCAAGAAAGTCAATAAAATTTTACAGCTAGATGGTTATGAAGTCACAAGTAAGCACGTGGCGACTGCTGTGGAATACATGGCCAATAACCTAGATCAGGTGCTCCCAAGATGGGGAGAAGGGAAGTTTTTGAGTAGGACATGCTCATCAATACTGAAGAGTCTGAGAACCCATTCTACCATGACAGACCTGCATTTCCCCACTCATGACAGCAATTAATGAGTACTTGGACACAATGCCTCTAACTTATTGTGGGCAACCACTCTGATGGACACGTTGGCCCTTCAGAAGTGAGACCTTAAGAAAAAGACAGATCTCTGCTGCCAAAGATACAAATAAATCCAAACCACGCAGCATCCCTTTTCTTATAAATGCAACACTGGAGCTTCCTTAAGTTTGGTTTTTCTTTGGTTCCCTTCCTTTTTTTTTTTTTAAGAAAGCATTTATTTGATTCTATTGCTTTGGGAGGATGCTGAGAATCATACAAATTTAAAATCACAAAGCACAAAACTAAAGATGTTTCTAAAAGTACAACAATTATTACCCCCCCAGACTGCATTCTTTTCCCTCCAAATACAGATCTCCTTTGCATTTCTCATATTTAATTAAAAAGACAAAAAGAATATTTTAAAAATACCTTTGTTCTGGGGACAGTGGCTGCAGTCTGCCATCTGACAGTTGCACCTGCTATCAAAACAGGAGAATGGAAAAGAGGGGAAAAAGTTGAGAAAATAATTTTTCAGGAAATATTGTGTCAATGAAGGTCCTCACAGCATTAAGACTGCATTTTGCATACAATTTTATTATTATTAAAAGCCTCTGAGCTGAGAGCCAGACAACTAATCTGCCCCTGTGAGCACAGCTAGTTCAAGTTTTCTTCACTCACCTGCTGGTTGAAGCCTTTGCTTTGACCCAGAAGCACTGCTTTTGGAAACAGAGTTGACTAACTGCTCCTGAACAATTAAGCCCACAGTGTTGAAAAATTAGCAGGAAGGCTTTGTTGTAACTGGGTCCCTCTTTCCCAGAAACTGAGGCAGAACTTCCCAAAGCCTCTCACAAGGAAAGCAGCAGCCTCACAGCAGCAGTTCAGTGCTGCTGCCAACCTGGCCCAAAGCCAACACAGAGCTGTAGACAGAAGTCTGTTAATGAAGTTCCCCAAAACATCGCAGAGATGCCCACTGCTCACATCCTAACCTCCCGCCTCTGCCGAAACCACTTGGTTTCCACACTTTGCTACTCTTCTGCAAACAAATCTGGCTGGGCATGGATCTAAAATACCACCTACCTGAGGCCATGTGGTGCTGGGAGAGTCTTGCTGAGAGCTTTTGTTGTTCAGATGAACTCCCGAGGGCGGCAAAAGAGTTCGATGAGGGACAGCATTCCCTACGGAATTCATCTCCTGCCGTGCAGGATCCTCGGCAGTCTCTGGTGGAGTGAGGCCAAGGTGGGAGTTCAGGGATGGCACTCTGCTCTCACTCATGTATTGCTTCTGCTGATCTTGCTGCTGCTGCAGTAAACTCTGGGGGTACAAGTGCCTGTACTGTTCGTGGGGATCTTGGAAGCAATACTGAGGCACTGCTCCCAGCTGGATAAGCTGCACAGGATGACTGGGATCCTGAGAGTACTGGTGTGGCTCATGCATAGTCTTTGGATCGGGCTCCCTGTGATACGGAGGAAGCGGCAATTGCATCTGCTGCTGCTGCTGCTGTAACTGCTGCATGACAGGCTGTGTTTGGTAATACTGAGCGAGCTGCACTGGACACTGCCGCTGCTGCCGAGCTGGCTGCTGCTGCTGCTGCTGCTGGAGCTCCTGGATCGAGAGCCGCTGGTGGCCCTGCTGGGGCTGAGCGTAGTACTGAGGCTGCTGCAAGTGCTGCATCTGTTGCGGCAGCAGCTGCTGGGACTGCATTTGCGGAACGTGCGCCTGTCCCTGCTGGAACGCAGAATGCATCTGCATCTGTGATAAGTGCTGCTGGTAGTCGTAGTACAACTGTTGGTGCTGCATGACTTGCATTTGTTGCTTTTGCTGTGTGCTTGCAAAATTCTGGTGTGTTTGCTGTGGCACTGGTTGGTATCTTTGTACGGTGGAAGTTACAGGCTGTTGCTCAACTGCCGGCTTCTGGGACAGCAGCTGCCTGAGCGCACTGTCACCGGAATTATCCACCATCGAAGACTCGGTGTGCAGAACCTGAGCCATGTTGTTGACTTGAATTCTCAGATTTTGGTTAGCAAATACTTGTGTAAAGGAGTCCAATTTGTGCAGGACCCCACTGGTAATTTTTTGCGATCGGTTTTCACCGGGTTGGGGGTAAGAATATTGGTATCCGTCATGGGACTCCCCCTGCCCGAGGGGGCTCCACATTGAGCTTTGATTATTCAAATTGTTCCTCGCTGGGACATGGTTTCCTGAGCCAGAATGTGTCCAACTGGTTTGTCTAGATGTATCCATTGACCCAAGACTTTTTGAACCTACAGGCAAAGCTATACTGTCTCTTGAATCTTGGGGAAATGGAGGGGAGAGGGGGGATGCCTGGGGAGCATCCATAACAGATGTCCCATAGCTATGATTTAGAGATGGAAGGGAGTTCATTTGGTGTTGTTCGTAGTACAAGTTCTCACTGTTGTTGGCAGTATGATTAGTTTTATACAATTGCTGGTCCCCCATTTTTGGTCACTTCTGTTCCAAGCTTACAGGCACACAAACCATTGAAATCTCTATGAACCCTGAGATAGCTGAGGGGAAGGGAGGGGAGGGGAGAAGAAGCTAGAATTACTTATAATTCAGCATGTCCACGTGCATCACAAGGACTAAAATTTCCTCCAGTCTGTCAGTAATTCCAATCTCAGACTCGATGTTGTTTCACATCTTCAATAAATGGACCACAGCACAAATCCTACACAGATCAGTAAGTTCAGTGTGCCAAGCACCTGCAGAGTAAGAGAAAGACAAGGTAAGTGCTGGCTCTTTCCATAAACTGTTATTGTTATTGCCTCAAAGGAAACGGTAAGATCTTCTAGTTTGAAATACATAATCAGATGCAAAATTGTAGCAGCTGGGCTATTTCAGAGCAGTTAGATTACTTCATCTCATCCTATTATCCTGCCTCTCCTCTAGTGCTTCGATAAAATCATTCTGCCAAACCAATAAAAGCTTATTCTTCAAAACTGTCTTTTCCCCTAAAGTATATAAACATTCAAGCAGTTTCAGTTGGCCATACTGTGCTCTCGTGACAAGTTTCAGTCGGACAGTTGACTATCAAGACTCACAAAATCACAGAATGGTTGGGGGTGGAAGGGACCTCTGTAGATCATCTGTTCAATCCCTTTCTAAAGCAGGTTCACCTGTGCTTATCTCCAGAGAAGGAGACTCCACAGCCTCTCTGTGCAGCCTGTTCCAGTGATCTGACACCCTCAAAGTAAGGATGGATGGATCATATTTAGATGGAACTTGTGATGAACTGTGTTTCAGTTTGTGCCTGTTGCTCCTTGTTCTGTTGCTGAGCACCACTGAGAAGAGCCTGGTTCCATCCTCTTGACACCTGCCCTTAAGATATTTGTATGCATTGATAAAATCCTGTTTTCTCCAGGCTAAACAGCCTCTCCATGTAAGAGATGCTCCAGTCCCCTTATCACTTCCACAACCCTCCCCTGAACTCTTTCCAGTAGTTCCTTGCCTTTATTGAACGAGAGAGCCCAGGACTGGACACAGCACTTCATATGAAGCCCCACTAGGGCAAAAGAGAGGGGCAGGATCACCTCTCTTGACCTGCTGGCAATGCTCTTCCCAATGCCCCCCCAGATACCTTTGGCCTCCTTGGCCACAAGGGCACTGCTGGCTCATGGACAGCTTGGTGTCCACCAGGACTTTCAGCTTTCCAGCAGCTGAGCCCCCAGCCTGTGCTGGTCCATGGGGTTATTCTTCCACAGGTGCAGGACCCTGCACCTGCCTTCATGGAATTTCATTAAGATCCTCTCCACCCAACTCTCCAGCTTGTCCAGGTCTTGCTGAACCAAGCTACACAGGTTTCTGGCAAATCACACACTCCTCCCAGTTCTGTATCATCAACAAACTTGCTGAGAGTATATTCTGTCCCTTCATCCGGGTCACTGATAAGTAAGTTGAACAAGGCTGGACCCAGTACTGGCCCCTAGGGAATGCTGCTAGCAACAGGCCTGCAGTCAGACTGCACCACTGACCACAACTCTGGGACCATCCCTTCAGCCAGTTCTCAATCCAGCTCACTCATCTAACCCATGCTACCTGAGCTTACCTACGAGGATGTTATGGCACACAATGTCAAAAGCTGAAGTCAAGGTAGGCAACATCCAGCGCTCTCCCCTCATCTACCCACACAGCCACACATTCCATCATAGAAGGCTTCGGATTGGCCAAGCTATTGTATCTCCTTGGTGAATCCCTGTTGACTACTCCTGATAACCTTCTTTTCCTCCACATCCTTTGAGTTGACATCCAGGATGAGCTGTTTCATCACCTTTCCAGGGATGGAGGTGAAGATGACTGATCTGGAGTATGTCTGCTAAAACCAAACCAGTCCACTGAAATCTTTCCTGCCCAGTCACCTTACATCAGGAATGCCGAACTCCAACTTCTGTTCCTCGTTCTCATCCTTCCTTCTTTGTGTTGCATGACTTTAACAGGCAAATTTTTACTGAATGCAGCCTTTTATAATTTTTACTGCATAAACTGTAATTTAAATAACATTTTACAGATGTCTGCACTGTTTTTGAAGAATAAAAAATACATAAGCACATAAGACTGTTTTACTATTCCACAATATGAAGCAATCCCTGTGTCTACAGTCACACATATGCACAGAGGTACAATATGCTTATGCACTCATAAATACATTTTAAAATAAAAGCAGATCCTGAACTTGAACAAGAACTCAGAAATATTAAACCAAAACCTTAACTCTGTCTCCTTCACATCTGATTTTCTAAATGCAATGCTCTCCACTAAAGACTCCTGCACACTGATGTCCTTACCTTTTTAACCATAGAAGAATCCTCGATCTACGTGGATAAACATGAAGTCACTGATGGAGAAAATTTTAACCATTGCCGGATGCATATTAAGGAGAGTTTGTGCTAGCAACAGCAAATAAGGGTAATACATAGCTGCAGGCAGAAAAAACCTTTTCCATTCTAGCATAATATAGTATATCTAGTATAACAGAAACCCACAGCTTCCAATGAAGAGGGTTTGCAGTGTGTATAGTTTTTGTGTAAACCATCTGCAACCATTAGTATGTAACATCTTCACGTGACAAATAATAGCTGAGAATAATTGCAAGTTTATTTCCCCTTTCCAGAAATACACATTGCTTCACAGTTTCTCTGAACACACTCCCTTCCAGATTTTTATAGATGAACAATTAAAGAAGATAGGAGTCAACAATGAATAGTCAGGCTGCCAACAGGATTTTTCATCCACGACCCAACTTCAAAGACTTCCTATTAAAAATTATGAAGGGAAACTAAACAAACCCTCCGCAAAACATTAAAAGGGCATAAAAATAAACACTGTTTGGTGTTTCACACTGAAAGACCATCAACGTTTAGAGGAAGATAGGGAACGTGCATCTCCTTTTATGCCTGCCAAGTTAAGGAAGCTCAGTCAAGATGCTCGGTATACATCTTCCCATAAAAACAGGGCACTGCTGGATCTATAGGCACACCTTCTGTATAGGAGCTTTGTCCCATTTCACCTATTAACAGAGCTGTAATTTACACCAAGTTCCTTGAGTTTGGCCCTTCTTTTTAAAGTCTGACGTGACAAGTATTAGTCGAAGGACAAGAAACAATACAAAGCAATGAGGGAGAACAAATGTCTCCAGGAGACAATTAAAAGACCACAAGAATTCCAGGAGTGAGGACAGTAAGAGATTTTAAGGTAGCAAAGAACCTGATTTTGTTAGAAAAATGAATAAAGTGGCCAACCAGGCCCCTGACCCCCTCTCTTCCCACAGGCAGGAGCAGCATGGTGGCAGATGCTGTGGGCTATACCAACAGCCACAGCTAGTGTTGCAGTCACCACAAAACGTGCTGTCCCTTGGGCGTTCCGAATTCCACTTACTGCACCTTCTCACCTGGGGGTTACTTGTCACATGTCTCAGGACACTGGATAGCAGTCAAGAGGTTTTATAGCTGTGGCATTAGCACAAACACCTTTCTTCCCCTCTCTCAGAATTAAAAAAAAATTAAAAATGGTTCATCAAAATTTCCTCTCCAGAAGCTCTAGCACCCTCAACTCGACTCTGGTTTGGGAGTCGGGACATGCTGCTGTCTGGCAGATTACAGAGTTATCATCAGAGTCATACAGAAACATTTGTAAAAATCTGAAAAAAATTATAATGGGATATTACATTAAAATACCAATCAAGTCACAAAAGGACTGGAACATTTAGTCACTATCAGGATCACATTTGAAAAAAATTGCATTGTTTTGAAATACTCATCTCCCCTCCCCCAAAATAAAAATAAAAGAAAGATGAAAACATTCCTTTCAAAGGCATCACTGATCTGGAGGGAAAAAATGCAAATGTTTAAAAAGCATTGTTATTCTACCTTCAGGTAACAGAAAAAAACCCCAGATATGCACATTGATAAAAGCATAATCAGTAATCAACCAGTCCCATAGATACTGAATGTTTTTTTAGTACTTGAACTAAAGGCTTAAATTCAAAGGCTCGATGCTGTACACACAGCATTTGCTATCAGCTTTAACAAAATGCTAACAGCAACCATTTCTTGTCAGATTAAAACCAGAGTATATCACGACATCATTAAGGTTCAGGGGCACCAAAGTTTGTCTCTGGTCAACTGAGAAGCCATTAGCAGCATACTCAATGATTTCCATTTAAGAGACAGGAAGAAAAGGATGCTTTTTCCCCTTTGTGTTTAGCATTGGTGCCTAAATACCCATCACTGCCATTTATCACAACTACTCTGACTACTAAATGGTTAAACTGAACAACTAAACTGGCAGAAGTTTTAAAGCAACAATGGTTCTGCAGTTCTGTGTTTCTTCTCTTCCTAACAGTCATTTATGCTACTTAACCTATTACATTTCTGACATTACAGATACATCCCAATTATGCAATCATTACAAAGAAACATGAAAACAAATGCCAACAGACAGAAACATTTCTGTAGGCTGCCTAGAAAGAGAAATACCCTACTCAAGTTTATGGATGAAATCTGGACTCAAGCTAATGGTAGTTCAATTGATTTCGACAGAGACAAGGGTTTGCTCCAATTCTTTTCTCATCATTTCAACAAGGTCCCTGCAACTTGCACAGCTCCATTCTCCAGACTGAAAGCCAGGGGCCCACCAAGCTGGCTGAAATGCCTTTACACACTCCAGCTGTCTCCCTCTTCAAACACAAGAAACTGAAAGGCAATACAAATAGTCTCTCCTGGAAGCATGCCATAACTTAATTCTGGTAAACATGAAATGGAAGAAAATATCAGCCTTCAATAAAGGTGATTCAATTTTTTTCCTTTGTAAACTATATCACTGCAGAGCCAGAAGCAGCTGTGGGGTTCCCAACATGGGATGGACATGGACCCACTGGAGTGAATCCAGAGGAGGCAACCAAGATGGTTAGAGGGATGGAGCAGCTCTCCTGTGAGGAAAGGCTGAGAGAATTGGGATTGTTCAGCCTGGAGAAGAGAAGGCTTCAGGGTGCCCTAATTGTGGCCTTCCAGTACCTGAAGGGATCCTACAAGCATGACAGACTTTTTACAAGAACATGCAGTGACAGGACAAGGGGGAATGGCTTCAAACTGAAAGACAGTAGGTTTAGATTAGATACTAGGAAGAAATTATTTATTGTGAGGGTAATGAGGCACTGGAACAGACTGTCCAGAGAAATTGTGTGTGTCCTGTCCCTGGAAGTGTTTAAGGCCAGGCTGGATTGCACTCTGAGCATCCTGGTCTAGAGGAAGGTGTCCCTGCTGACAGCAGGGGGCTGAAACTAGATGGCCTTTAAGATCCCTTCCAACCCAGGGAGAGAAGACAACAGGCAGTGAAATATCAAGAAGATGATAGCTATATAAAATAAACACTTCTGTCTCCATCACACACCACAGAAGCCAAAACCCACAGAATTTTTCAACTTGAGTAAAATAACAGATCAAATGACAGTCACACAATTGAACTGCCTGAATTCACATGAATTTCAGAACAAGACATCCACTACAAATAAGTCAATGCATGAAAGTTGGGCTGGGTGTGGGCTGCAAAGCCAGGGCTGAATGTCAGCCAGAGCCAGTTTCAGAACTGAGTTAATGGAGAGGGATGACAAAAGACTGTACGAGAGCAAATGCTGAAGGAAGCAGACTCACTAAAAGGCTGTAAAGTTATTACAGCACTAATCTAACCCATCTCAGTAGGCTGCATGGCTGTGTATCAAAAGGGAATCGGATCCTACAGTTTGTCCAACTTATTTCAAGTTTTTCAGCTGTCCCTTTAAGCTAAAAATCTACATGCTCTTACAGACTAATTACTAGCTAGCCTGAAAAAAAGAAGACGGGATAAGGGGGCAAAAAACCCCCACACCCCTCCATGTTCAACCAGCTTTTGCAGGACAGAGTATCTGCAGTTACTTGCAAGCAACAGCATCAGCAGATAGTCATTTGCTGGGCACCACCCCTCCTTGTGTCCCTCCCTCCCTCTGGGATGGTAAAATGTCTGCTAAAGCAAAGTTAACCACCACCCTTAGCAGCCTAAACTGTGTTATAACACTTAAGGCCTGCACAGAAATGTGTCACTGCTGTGTGTTCTCATGTTTTAATCGTGCCTTTCCACCCCTCAGTCACACAGGCTGACATGGGGCTCTCTTGTGTGGCTTTCTGCCACTGGAATGTAAGCTTCATTCTTAACTTTGGGTAATATGAAATCCAAAATCAAATTCTCCCTTCCCTTCTTTCATTTCAATTTTTTCCCCTACTTAGCTTCCATAGAAACAAACCAGGGTTTCTCTTATTCATTTTTAGCCTTTTTTTTTTTTATGAGAATGTTTTTATTGAACTGTTTTGTTATTCAGAACTATCAGATCTCCTGCCAAGCTATTCCTAAACCAAGACAGCCATCATTCACATCATCTCGTTCTCTGATTTCCTTTAGGACAGACACAGGAACAGACAGCAGTTCCTCCCCTGACAGCCTGCATTCTGCTAACACCAGTGCTACCAGCAGCCCTGCCACACGGGCTGAGCATAACCCAGCCTTTAAGCTGGGCACAGACAGGCAGGGTTTTCAGCTGGCCACAACACCACTGTGACTCGAGGCAGAAGGGCAGCTTTGAAAAGCAAGGGAGAGCTACCCAAGAACAGACTCACGTGCACTGCTCACCCCCAGCTCTCAGGTGCGGAGCTGGCACCGTCCCTACGTCTTCAGACCAGAGTAATGCTGGGAGGCTGAGAAGCACAGAATTAGGAGAGTAAGAGTGGCATATTTCAGAGACCTCTGTGCTCTTGTGGCCTGTTTAGGTACCAGGTTTGACCTCGTAACTTTTCATGCAGCCAAGAGTTCAAGCCCCTGGTCCTTTTTTTTTTTTTTCTTGGCAAAGAAAATAAGCCTGTGAAAAAATCAGCACAGTACTCAAAGAGAATGAATAATTTCCAGTGCCAGGCAAGGTGGCTGGGTGAGCCAGCAGAGAGGAAAAATGAAAGAGAGGTGAGACCATAACTCAAAGACCTACTTTTTTTTAAAAAAAAAAAAAGTATAGAAATCCTGAAGACATCTCATATAGCAATAAAGAGAGGCAGAGACTGAAAATAAGGGTCAGAAGATATCGGACTCATGGCTGGTTCAGTTAGAATAAACACTGAAGTAGCAATATGGACTTCAAGGACCAAAAATTTTCTACAGCTATCTCAAGGACAAATGTTTGTAGGGATGAAAACCTTTTCATCCCAATCCTGGATACAGTTGCTTCTATGGTTTCTACTGCACTTCAGTCTTGGCTGGTTTTGAATGGCAGAGATCTCAAACCCACGCCTGTATCTGCATTCAAACCCAGAGGGTGACGTTTTTAGGCAAAACCAACAACAAAAAACCCACTTCAGTATATGAGAAAGTATGCAAATAGAGGAATTACAAAAGGGAAGAGGACTGAAAGGAAGCAAAATATTTAGTAGACTCATTTTTATAGCAAGCATAGTAAGAAAGCTATATACTCTTAAAATGGAAAAGGAAAAACAGATTAGCTGCTTTTTAATATTAATGCTGGTAATTCTTCAACAGTTGCACAAATCCTTCAAAAATTATCATTTCCTTTGCAGCTAAGCTTCTGCAGTGCAGTTGGAGAGGCTGCTGAGTCTCATGTGGCTGCTCATTTAAGCTGTTCCCATTTCCACTCTTAAGAGAGACTAGAATGTCCTAATTCAGTTTAATAAAAAACACATTGGACTTGGGGGAGGGGAGAACAAGGATGGTATTGGGAGAGGAACCGAGCAATTTCTCTACTTCAGTGAAGTTTAAAAAAAGGCAGCCAAAAAAACCCCCCCAAAAAACCAAACACCAAACACAACGAACCCAACAGGAAAAACAAGAGTTGATCATCTCAGGAAAGTCTCTAGAAAAGGGGGGGAAGAAAGGAGGAAGACAAACAATCAGCAACATTTTCGTCTCCTTTTGATGTATGTAAAAAATGCACTCTGAGGCACTGGTAATTTAATGAAAACTTTTTTTTCCCCAAACAGAATTCTGGTTATTCAAGAGAAGGCTGATTTCTAAATAAAGCCATTAACTGAATTTAGTTTAAGGCAGATACAATTTCATGAGTCCCAAAGAAACAAAGAAGGTTGCTTCAACAAATCTGATTATCTCTGCTGTCGGTGAATTGGTGTTGCAGTCTCAAGGTACTCTGAAGGGTTTGGAGAACAGCAACTGAAGCAGGTATCACATTACTTCATAAAAATGGCAAACACAAAATGATGTGATCTCCTCACAATACTGATTAGAAATAAAACACAAGCCTTGACTAAGGCCAGAAGGGCACTTGAATTGCATATTTCGTGACTAATTGACTCAAAAGCATACCAAAGACAGCACAAACTAAAGGGGCTGATCACCTGTGATAAACACATTACTTTTATTTTAATATTTGCTGATACTTTACTGCATATTTGATCAAGCAAAACTTGATTTGAACTCTTCAGCCAACCTGGGTTTACTGACTGCTTAGGTGAGACAAACTGTAGTCCCTTCTGCCGAGTCCTACATCAAGGGCACTACTCTCAAACGCTTCCTGGAAAATAAACATGTCCTATCATCAAAATTGTCTTCAGCTTCATATTTTAGTTTGCTTCTGTTACTGAACTGAGTGACTTGTTCCCCAGCAAGATCCTGGTCCTGCAGACATGAAAAGAACTCAGGACACAGAGGTCAGACCTCATTCAGTTACTGTAAGTGGCTACATTACAACCTTTGGTCACTGCTGTTAATTTGGGGGAGAAGGGGAAATTTTCAAACATTAATCCATCAGCTATTGCTGTGACCACAGCCACGATAAGCCTACAAGTATAGTTTAAGGTGAGCACCCTTGTAATGCACTTGAGCAGTTTCTTCCTGACCTCTGCAGTGTTTACGCTCTGAAGAGTGCAATGCGATTGCCTTTTTCTGTAACTGGAAATGCTCCGAAACAGTCAAAGAACACATGCTAGGATTTGCAAAAACAGGCAAGGAGGAAACATCCTGAGACAGATAAACACAAGCACAAGTAGTAGTATGTGGAAAATAGCATTTGGCTAAGTTTTCAGTGGGGAGGGAACAGCTATTTTGAGCCTGGTGTCTCCCCCAACGGAGAGTTTTGAGAAACGCAGCTGCAGGACCTGCTCAAAAGTCCATCCCTCTAAAATACACTATATTGGTACCTAGCAATGGAGTCAAGTCCAAGCCAATGGCTAAAAAAACCTGACCACCATGGTTGCTGCTTCTTTTTTTCTTCAGCTGATGTCCCTCTGCTTGTATGAGACAACATAGCCAAAGTGGTCCTTCAAGATATAAATGTGTGTGTATCTCCTGTCTCAGACATATTGTGGAACACAAAATAGTATTTTACTAGATACACAGCCAACATACAGCTAACCAGATTTGAGAAGTCCATCAATAAACTCACAGGGACTCAGAAGCCCAAATTTTGAGAAACAGTCAAAAAGCATCGAACCTTATTAAACAAGACAGTCTTTGAAAAACTGGACATATGATGCTCTGACATTACCTGATTTTTGAGGATTTGTGAGATTCTTGTATCTTTTTGTGCTGTCTTTGCCATAACATTTCATGCTGCTTTCATTCTGTGATCTCAAAGTGACGTATCTAAACAAAGCAAAAGAATGGAAATTAGTTTTTCCCCACATGTGACTATCTTCCAGCTGGCACAGGCAGATTTGTGATAATGAGCTCCCTATTGCAACACAACAAAATACTAACTTCAATACGGTGTCTCCAGGTTACTCTTATCCTTTAAGCCACTATGGCAGAAGGCAACTATCAGCACCCTTAACTCCTTTAAAGAACAACCAAGAACCCCTTTCCCTTATCGACTGTGAGAGACTGCTTCATTGTCAAATCTCTGAGACTGATACATCCACAGACCTTCAAATTACAGACTGAAATACAAGTAAGTGAATCTTTTCTTCCTACTCAGCTTGGCGCCTACTGCAAAATGAGGAATGGGTTATGTTGAGGAAATAAATAAAACAACATCTTGCCTCTATTGTAGAGACCATGAAGATTTCACAGCACCTCACACTGCTTTGACAGAAGCCAGAGGCAGGGTAAATGCTCTCCCTGAGAGGAGATTTGCTGGCCCAGAGCTTGCAACCTACATGACAAGTATCACACAAACAAGAGCAGGTACAGCAACCAGGAAGGGAGGGATTAATTAAAGTCAAAGATGTGGGAGATACAATCAGGCTGTCACCCAGTGCAGAAGAGATATCTAGACAAGGCATCTTAAATTATCTAAATGAAAACAACACATTTGTTTTTGTCAATGCTGCTGCCTAGATGGGAAGGCCCTCAGCACCTGAGGGTGTTAAGAAGTCCAGCTGAAATCATTGCGAGGCCACTCTATGTGATTTTTGAGAAGTCAAGGGGATTGGGGGACATCCCAAAAGACTGGAAGGCAGCTAATGCCACCCCATCTACAAGAGCTTAAAGAGGGACTCGAGAAATTATAGGCCCATCAGCCATACTTCAGTCCCCGGGCAAAGTTACAAAACAAATCCTGCAGGGGGTTATCACCAATCAAATGAAGCATGTGAGTGGGAAAAGCCAGCATGGACTCACCAAGGGCAACGTGACACAAGTGGGGGTCCCCCAACACTGAGCCCACTGCTGCTTAATACCTTCGTAAGTGATCTGGAAGACAGAATCAAGTGTACCCTGATAAAGTTTGCCAATGACACCAAACTAAGTGAGGCAGCGGACACTTCAGAAGGAAGAGCCACCCTGCAGGAAGACCAGGATAGGCTGGAAGAGTGGGCTAACAGGAACCTTATGGAGTACAACAAAAACATTCAAGGTCTTCCAGACTGGACCAGATGGTCCTTGAGGCGCCTTCCCATCTGGTATTTTATGATTCTGTAAAACAGGCCTGGAAACTTGGGGTACAATTCACAGCTCACAGATATCAGTGGAAAATTCTTCATCTGCATTAAGCCTTGCTGGGTTTTGGAAGAGGAAAATGTAGAAATGATCACAGATAACCTCAGTGACATCAACCAACATTTACTTCCTCTCACCATCATGCTACATTCACTTGTTAAAATTACTCTTTTAAAATCTCTGATAATGAGTCCCAAGCACTGTGATGCTGCCACATACAGGAAAAAGCCACCCCCCAAGTCCAGCAGATCCTTGCACAGAACAAGTGTCCTTCCTTAGTTATCCAGCAGGGTGGGGAAGAGGAACCCAAGCAACTCCCTTGTCCTGCCCAACACCAGTCTCTGCTTCCCCCTTCACCTTCCCCCAAGCCCACAGAAAACAGCACAACACAATCCAGACATCAACCGATCACAGTGTACACCATGAGAGACAGCAGAGCCCCTTACAAAGCCTGACTTGCCTAAAATGTCTCTCTTTAACAGAACACCTCGGCTGATGGTAAATGTTGGTAGCATCACATGGATTTTCTTGGATCTAAGTGAATTTTTGATTACAACATTATCATGTTGAGCCTCAGTAACTAAAACCTGTGTACACCCATGTGCTGCAACAAACATGAGCCTAAATGCTACGTCCCCAAACACAAACCATTCACCACCTGCTTGCATCCTGTTGGCTCACAGCTTTTCTAAGCAAATCCACGAACCTGCCTCTTTGTTGAAATAAGGTTTTAATAAACTCCCATGTACTTAAAAGATTTACCTGACTTGGTTTTCACATTGCTATTTAAACACCTCTAGATTTGTAACAGGCATGCTGAATCTTATAGCTGAGTAAAAATTGAGTACCATTTGTTTGTAAGAAAAAATATTTAGACACACAGAGAAGACCTGAGTTTAACATCAGTGGAGCCAAGAGGGAAAATGTTGGCATTTTTTGCCTCAGTTTAACACAGCTATTTAGAACCTGCCAATATGTTTAAATTTAATTTAAAAATATAACTGCTATATCATGAGCCATGACCAAAGTCACAATATATAGTTTTGCTTTCTTTTTCACTTATCGATCTGCTCTGAACAAACAATGCTACTATTAAGCCTAAAAATGCCAAAATATTCTACAGACAAACCATTCCTGGTAGTTTCCTACAGAGGCCAGGTTGATGGACACTAGGAAAAACAACAAATGAAATACGCAGGAAAGCCCTTTCCTGTTTTTTGTATATGTTCTGGCTGCTTTTCCCACTACACCACTTTTATCATTAGAGCTACAATACCACCTCTATGTAGGGTTACAGAAATTACCAGACACGTGCAAAGGTCTCATACACAATAACCCAGTTAAAAAGTAAAACTCTGGACATTTTAGAGCCAGAGGTAGAGAACTGATAGCTGATAAATACTGAAAGATGTACCAACGTAATTAATGCAGGACCAAACACTGCAGATGTACATCAAATTCACAAAGGAGATTTTAATTCTTTCCATCAAATTTAATCACTGTCTCATTTTTCTGAGGTTTAGATTAGAAAGCAATCTAGCTTTATATTCCTTATTCTTTTGCCATATTCTTCAGTTTTGCTTCCATCCCAGCCCCTAGATTTCGCATACAAACAAAGCACAGTAAGGAGAAGCTGAGAAGTGAAGCCTACAGCAACATTTACAAATTAAGAGCTAAGTCAGAGATCAGCTATCCCATATACACAATATAAATTTTCAGTCTTCTCTCTTCATTAGGATTGATGACGCTGCTGGAAAATAAGGAGCACATAATACCTTTTATGGGAATGTAAAGCACAGATGAATTAGCAGAAAGAGAATGCAGCTGAATCAATTTCTCATCTCAAGATAGTAATGGAGGCAATTTCTTGAACTTTACTGTGCTTGTAACATATTGATCAGCAAAGCTTCACACTGCAAGTTAAAGTAGGTATTTTCCCAGGAATAAAATGGAGGATGGCAGTAGAACTCTAGGTGTCACACCAAAGACATTTGGTGGTTTTTTTTCCAGTCATGTTACACTTCAGAAAATCAAAGCTTCCACGTGCTTGCATGTTATTCCAACACACGAGAGGAAGATTTCTAGATGAAAGCTGAATTAGTCCTGCATGAGCCTTCACAAAGTAAATTTCATGACAGGACAGGGGGAATGGTTTCTAACTGAAAGCGAGTAGATTTAGATTAGATATTGGGAGGAAATTCTTTTTCTGTGAGGGTGCTGAGGCACTGGAACAGGCTGCTCAGAGAATCTGTGGCTGCCCCATTCCTGGAAGTATCCAAGGCCAGGCTGGATGGAGGTCTGAGCAACCTGGCTTACTGGGAGGTGTCCTGCCTGTGGCAGGGGGGTTGGAACTGGATGGTCTTTAAGGTCCCTTCCAACAGAAACCATTCTGTGTTTGTGGCTCTATGAGTTACTTTGATGGCATTAACTTTACATCATATGACATTAAGAACTTAACCAAGGTGTTACAATTGGGAACTCAGACTTCCTGTAGATCACCAGAGCATCCAAAATAAGATTCTGAGAATATACCAAAGGAAAAAAAAATATCATAGTATCAAAGAGCATCTTTTTATCTAAACTGCTTGGTTATGATGAAACAGCATTTAAGTAGTTTTGGAGCAGGAAAGGGAAAAGTTAGCCATAGTAAGATAGGAAATGCAAGAACAACAACAGAGTATGTGTCTTAAACAAGCAATACCAACAAAAATTGTAATATCAACTGGCTAAATCAGCAAAAAAATAGTTACCAGTACCACAATTATCATCATCAATCATATACCATTACTTTGGTTCACTTAACACAACTGTATCTGAGAGGAGTCCCTCCTCACATTCTGGAAGTCCTCTTTTAATCTTCAGCCTCATGAATTTGTTCCCTTTCTCTGGTCCGTGTTCAGCTTCTTGCTTGCACCTTCCTAAAAAAACTCTAGGAATTCAAATCCTCCTCTAAGGACAGGATTCTCCAAGCATGCATAATTGTTTTTATGTGCTCATTTCTACATCGTTGAAATGCTTCAGGAATATTGCATGACATTTCTTTTCAGAGAAAATGGCTCAGACGAAGGGAGCATCTTACAGATGAGACGCTATTCCACAGATGGCTTACGAATTCCAAAATTTATTAGTTTTTCAGTGTAGGGTCCAAGGCTTCAGGTAACACATACAGTACAACATGAGATTATGTTTAAAGTGTCTTTGCCTTGAGCTACTGGTCAGCTTCATCCCCATCACGCAGAGCAAATGGGTGCTCACACGAGAGGAGACCACCACAGGCATAACCCTGGAGGTGCCTGCCTTGGCAGCTGCATCAAGCAACTGCTCTCTGGCACTGGCCAGAATGGAACCCAGCCCCCTCGAGCAGGGCTCAGCTTGGCCCATCCAGGAGAAAGTTCTCCTCTACCTCCTATCCCATGACCATCTCTTGGCCTCTCCTTATTGAATTCAGAGAGCAAGCCAGCTGGCAGTACAGGAGCTCCAGAGCTGCAGCAGAACCCACCACCTTCCTCTTCACAGCTCTCTTGGGCTCATTTCCTGCTCATCTCCTTGGAAGGCCAGCAGATACTCACTCCCCATCTCTTTCCTTGTGACATTCATCATTTTTGCAGGTCTCCTTCCAGACCAAGGGCTCCTGGTGGCTTTTTGTCACGCCATACTTTGGATTTTTCTTTTTTACAACACTTTGCGGACCAGGGGAGGTGAAATGGGAGACAGGGGGGGACCAGAGCCGCTTATGGTACTGCAGACAGGGGAGCACCACACATTCACACAGCAGCACGTTCATGCTTTCTGTTTTGTTTTCTGTTCCTTCACTAACACGTACTGACACCTGCTTTGTCTATCATTTCGCTGCCATTTCTACAGGACAACCACCAAGTCTCTTCCACAGCAGTTAATGCCTGGTGCAGCACTCATCAGGCATGCTCTGCATTGTGACTGCCCTCCTCCTCCTACAGGCATTGCTTTCGTTTATCTACAAGCAATTTCCTCCAGCATTTTATCATCCAATCATTCAGTACAGGGAGTTCTGCAACACATTTCAACCAGCCCTTCTTTTCGTTATTCTTAATACCTCAAGCCCACACTCTTGCAAAATTTCAGTTTCTTACTTAAAACTATGAGGTGACTAAAACTGTTCAAACAAAATCATTGCCAAAAATGACATCCATAAGCAACTCTGCTTCCTTGAAAAAACCTCAAACTATTCTTTCCCTTTGCAAAATTACTGCAAACCAAACACCCTCCTAAAAGAAATTCCCCAATCACTTGAAAAAAATTTCTACGTGGACACTCGCCACAATGAGCTTTAGCCCTAATTGTTCCAATTTGGCAGAGCTGGGAACACATCACAGAAAGATCTTCTGTCAACAGCCTGATAATCTGATGTTTGGACCTCTTGGGCCACACTAACATGCCAACCCTGTCCTAAGAAGATGGAGCAAGAGCTCCAAAGCTCAGGATACAGCACTGTGAGACCAAAAAAAAAAAAAACCCCAACTTCAAACCAGTAAGCAGACAAACCCAAAAGTCTAACAGCTACTTCTTGGCTCCAGATCTTCCCTGCAGAAGGTAGGTGGGGGAAAAAAAAACCCCAACCCATCCCACCCCTCCGCAGACTGACTCCTATGCAGTGCCAAGAATATTTTGAAAGACACAAAATGCATAATAACTTTTCAACTGAATATTAATTTCTGAATTGAAGGGAAACATCTTAAGGGTGAGTGGGTGTAAGGAATGATTCCTCCTCGGCACTGCCACGCTATTTATTAAAGGCTGCGAATACCCACAAGAATTCAGCTTTGGCCTTTGCACTGTACACTAACAAGCTTAGTTTACTGACATGCACAAAGCATATGAAGCTCTGCTTCAAACGATCCCTTTGAAAGAGACAATTACCAGACAACTGGAGATTGGATGACCATCAGAGCTAATTAAATTATTAAGTCCTGTTTGTATTTTTATCCTTATCTTTCTCACCATTCTTGCTGAGCAGGGGAATGGGCTGCCTTGGGAGGCTGAGGGAACAAAAGTATGCCTTTCCCACACCCCCATTCCCCTCCAGTTACAGATCTGTTTGGAACAAAACTTGAGACACGAAATCAATGCAGCCAGTGGTGGAATTCATCTTATTGTCACAGAAATATTCCATTTTCTCTAGCTTATATTTTAAATTGCTTTCTGATATACCAGGTTATTATTTTTTTTTAGCCTCTTTCGTTCCTTACATAATTAAATGCCACGCCATTCAGCTTTTACAATTACTTTTACCATTTTCAGAAGAACATTTCTCAACTTTCTATGAAGAATTTATTCCCCACAAGTATTAGCTCCACTGACTATTTTCCTCTTCATTACATTAAAAGCTCTTAGCCATCCCTGTAGTAATCTTCTCCCTTACACAGACTTTCCTGTAGGGTGGGTATTATTTGCCAATCCTCAGTTTCGTTTCCGAGTATTCCACATAACCAGAAGTAGCACAGAAGAGGGGAAAGGGCAGTGCTTTCTGAAACCTTGGAGCCTTCACCTTGCAAGCGAGGAAGAAGGGCTAGGCACAATTTCTGGAGAGTTTTTTGTAACAAATTCAGATTTTGCATTTAATACTTGCAGAAATAACAACAATGCTCCCAAAAGGTCTCCTAGCTAAGCTACGAACGTTTCACCCATTCACTGCCCAGGTACAGATATGCAGCCTCTGAAGCTTCAAGTACCGACTTCTGCAATTCCTCTTCAAGGACCACCTCAGCTTTGGAGCAGGCACGTTCCCAGCCCTGCAACTTCGTGTTCCAGGTACTGCCCACACTCCATGCAGGTCCAGCTGCACAACACTCTCTCCAGTTTGCCAACTTGTAAAGCACACAGAAAACCTTAAAGAGGTGCTTTATTGATACGGCACTGACAAAGTAAACACATATCATTCTGCATGAAGCAAGTTCATCCTGCTTAATGCTTATTTGAGAGAAATATAAACAAACCCCCACAGATTAGAGCAATGCCTCCCTTCCTGGGAAGGCTAGAGATAATTATTTGGCCAGAGGGGGTTTATTTGTTTCAGTTGGTTTTGTGGTTTTGTTTTTTTTTGTTTTTATTTTGTGAACAACTTGGGGAGGGGGGTGGGGTGAGAAGAAGAACAGAAGAACAAGTAAGAAAAGGCTCTTTTAAATATTTTAACAGCTAAAGCTTTATTTCTGACCAAACTGCCATCTTGTTTCTTAGTAGAACAGGAGGAAGGAGCTTCCAGTGAGTGCCTAACAAGGACCAGGGAAGAAGCATTCTCTATAGCAGGCACAGTACACCACTACAGTTTCCTCTCTTATGAATTTTAAGCAGGAAACACTTCGAAGATGACGATAAACTTTCTTGTCATCTACGACTCTGTCTTACCAGCTGACCAAGAAATCCTTCAGAATTACTGAAATGTTACCAAGCATCACTCTTCCAACTGAAAGCAATGCATGCCTGACCTTTTCATACCATTTTCAACTCTATCACAGATACAGCTTGAATTACTGTCCCAGACAATTCAAGAGCCAACAGGCTCTGCCCACATTTCCCCATGATCCCACTGGCACCCTGGCACTGCATCTTGCATGAAGATGAAGGAACTGGGGGCTCTACAAGAAGAGCCAGAGGATAATGTCTCATTTCAAGTCCAAATTTTGTCTGAGGTCACAATGACCTGAATCTAGCATGAATTATGCATAATCGTTCTCCAAGCAAGTGGATCTGTGCCAACTGAACCTCATAAGTTTTGGTTGCTAGGAGGTAGCAGTGGACATCCTCTCAAGTCCTGTTTACTTAAGCTGTTGAGGTTTCCCCTCTGGAATAACCTTCCACAGTCTGCCCACTGGTTTATCTCTCCTTGAGACATCAGACTGCAGCTAAATTCTGTGATTTCCCATCTGCTGTCATTTAGAGAAGCCTCTATGAATTATCTCTCCAAACAGTCTGCAAAAGAACTCTGACACCTTCAGAGCAAGCTCCTATCTTTAAACAAACCAGATAACACGCTTAGCCAAATCCTGCTCAGAGAAGTCTTGCATTCAGACATGCTGTTGTTCAGATGGCCACGAACCAAGTTCTGCATCTCACACCCCACAAGGCAGCACAGCAGACGGAACCTCAGTACCATTTCACAAAGCTTGCCTTAACTTTTCAGTCTGCTCTCTGTCCCTGAAAGACTTATCTCAATGGACATACAATGTTTTTACATCAACATTTGTTATCAACTGTTTCACATGGATACTAAGTTTCAGAGTGTGCTATCTGGAAATCTTGGCTGCTCCGGATCATACTTTTAAAGACTTATTCTATAATTCTCCTATCAGTTTGAAGGAGATGCATTTCTGTCTTCTGATTTAGGAACACATAAACAGATTTTTCATGGTTATCTTAGCAAAGATTGGACTTGGACTATTTATTTATTGCATTGTTTACATGTACTGTGAGCCACCCGATGAGGAAATGGAGAAATAAAACCAACCTCCTCTTTTAGACCACATCATTTCTGACACCATTTCTACTCAGAGATCAGCTCAAGTTTTGTTTGTTTTATGGAGAAAGAAAGTAAGCAAACACAGACTTCAGTTTTTCATCATTTACTGAACCTATGGCATACCAGGCTCATTTATCATCAGGCTTTAGACTCAAGCTGAAATGCTAATTACAGACACAAAGAAAAGGTAATGCTTTTCCAATAATTAGTAGGCAAGCAATTCTCAGAACAGTGTTATCAGATTTATCACAGGATTCTGGAAAGAAGATGGTGATGCTGACACACTCGTGGTTTCCCTTCTGTTCACTTTTCATTTACAGCAGATTGAAACCTCTGGATTATCTACTCGAGACATCTGACTGGTAAAGTAATTTGTAACTCTGAGCAGTATGGATGCTCCCCACTGAAGCACCCTTGGGAGTTGCCCAAGCAACAGTGGCTACAAGCAGTACAACCAGAGGATTGCGAAGTAATGCCATGGACCTCAGGCATTTTTAGTTCTGACTGTGCCCTTCATGGACTGAAAAATGCAACCAAAGATGCCATTTCTACCAACCCTCATCATTGCCAACACCAGGTAACATAACTAGGAGCTGTAGAATGGGAGTGGGGAGGGATTGTGAGTTGATTATAAAAACCTAGAAGAGGAGGTAAAAACAACTTCAGCAGAAACGGAAGGTGAGAGACATTGAAGTGTGCTGATCAAGTCAGGAGCAAAAGCAGCTCGGGCAACACCAGCCAGACCTCAGCAGGCAGTGCTTCAGAGTAAGCAGCTTAGGGAGCCCCTCAAAGCTTCAGCACAGCCAGACTCAGGGGAAGGTACCGCAGGGGCACAGGTCTCCCGAGAAGCCCTGCCATGGTGACACCCATTCCCAGGCTGAAAGCATGGTGGCACACGGTGACATGGAAGGCTGCTGTGGCCTGCAGCTCCAAGAGATGCTGAGCCTTGTCCTTGCTTGCCTGAGCTCAGCTCCACTGGCACACCAGCACTCATGCTAAGGAAACCCCACGATTCCTCTTGGCCAGACCTCACGGCCTTGAACTTAGGTGCAGGCTGCAAAACTCGCCTAGCGCCAGGGAATTCCAAACAGCCTTCCCCTAAGACTGCACCCAAAGGAGGAAAGCACCAACCTGCAGGAGTGTTAGGTACAGCAGCCTCATCTGATAAACATTTCAAGGAGAGACCTCTCAGGTAGGGTTACAAGATTATTAAGGACTTTCTCCTACGTATGAACAACCTTACATTTGTTCCTTTATCTTGCAACGGAGAGTTCTTATTACTGTGCTTCAGTCAAAAGACAGTAAGAATGGATAACAGATAATGAAGGCACTGCACATATGATTTAAAGTTGCCTGTGAATACCTAATGCACAAAGATTTGTTTTCCTTCAGATGCCAAGAATCAGGCTAGAAGAATAGTAATATGATTTTGGCTTGTACAAAACAATGCTTTATTTTTTTAATAGGCAATGGTCCTACCTAAAAAAAAAATTTTTTTTTTTTTTAAATCCAATTGTCCTTATGGGAAATTTGAAGACAAGCCTTCTGGAAAAGAACTAACTGCACAAGACAAAAGATAATCAAGAGTACTGTTTCTGTCATGTTCTTAGCATTTCTGGACTGCAAATCCAGGCTACGAGAAAAGTCTGTATCAGATGCTGAACCAGATAACAACAGCATGAAAATCTAAATCTTTGAAAAGGGGAGAGTTTCAGCAAGCCTTATTTTTAATTTTTTTTATTTTTTAAATATTGACTACCCCAGTATAGATTTGATTTTCATTTTAGTTTTTTACAAGGCACTGGCTTGGAGGAAGACCATTTCACAGAAAAATCTTAAGGCATTCTTTACCCCATCTTCCTTTTCATTAATGTCTCTGGTAATGCAGGACTCAGATCAGTCTATGCAGTCTCGTGTTACCCTACTGGTATGTTTTCCAGCAATGCCTAGCTATGTCAAATGCTGCATCTCTCTCCATCTTCTACATTAATTTTAGCCAGTGGCCTGATTTCCACTGGGATAGAGTTAATTTTCTTTCTGGTAGCTGGTACAGTGCTATGTTTTGGATTTAGGGTGAGAGGGAGTATCATCCCTCATGTTTTAGTTGTCGCTAAGTAGGGCTCACTCTTAGTCAAGGACTTTTCAGTTTCCCATGCTTTGCCAGTGCAGAGATGCACAAGAAGCTGGCAGGGAGCACAGCCAGGACAAGTGACCTGAACTGGCCAAAGGGATATTCCATAGCACAGAACATCCCAGTATATACACCCAGTATATACACTGTGGGGATGGACCACTGCTCAGGGACTGGCTGGGCACCAGCAAGGAGGTGGGAAGCAACTGTGCTGTGCAACACTTGTCCTTCTCTCTGTTTTTCTTAAATCCCTTTTCCTTATGGTTATAATTATTTTCTTTTACTTTTTTCCAATTATTAAACTGTTCTTATCTCAAGCCATTTCTGATTCTCCTCCCTATCCCAATGGGGTATGGCTGTGTGGTATTTAGTTGCTGGCTGGGGTTAAGCCATTACACCACGTCTAGATTGAAGAGAGGACTGAAATTCCTCTGCACACTGAAGGTTCCAGTTGTAATCTCATTAAGAGTTCTCCCTTGCAGCAACCTCCCTTAGTTCTGCGAGGCTGAAATGGTCCTAACAGACCAACTGCAATGCCCTGTTCCTTCGAGATCCTCTGCCCTTTTCTGGAAAAGAGATGGCATAAAGTCATCTTCCTTCACAGAGAGACCCTGAATTATCAAACTTTTCTGACGCTTTCTGAAGCCCTGCATCAGCCATCATTCCCCAGTGACCTCCTGACATACAAATAATGTTTTCTTCTCAAAAACTATTGCAGTGGTTTTGCACAATACAAACACCTGTTGAAAACTGAGGAATGCTGGTCTGGTGTGCCTAACTTCCAGCCAGCTCCAGCCTCCTCTTTTTGCCCCTGGTGTACCAGCAGAAGCCACATCCCAGGAGTGCTCTCCTTCCCCACAAAGACAACAAGAGCTGATGATGAACTGAGAAAATCTTTCTGTGTTTGTGCAAGAGGAAAAACACCTCTCTGGTACTCTGTGCACAGGCAGTGCTGAGGCAGCTGGTCATGCCTCTCTACACTGATCAGCACACCACAGTACAACTACACAGCACAGTCCTGGAGATCCACTTGATAAATGATTATGTCCTTATTTCCAATAGATACACCTGTTCCTGTCAGGAAAACCTGAAGATGAGATTCTGATGATTTATTCACTAGTGTGAGCTACGAAGTCCTGAACTGAAAAATATTTCTTACAGTAAAACATTTACGTAACTAGTAATTTTCTCTGAACAACACAGGACTACTTAAGACATGAAATCCTGAGATGGAGAGACCATAGACCTCTCTGAGGTTTCTGGTGAGTCTGGTGAGAAAGAGAAGATTTGGGAATCTTCATAGCTGTCTGTCCTTTTCAAAGAACAAGTACCGAGTGCAGTCTGTACAACTTCTGCAGTGGTAACAGACATGCAGTTTCACTCCACAGTCTGTGGTTGATGACTATTTTTACATCTCTGTGGGGTTACACAGTCCATTCAACCTGAGATAAAAACGGTAGCAGAACTCTGTGGACTTTACTGGTCTGCTGTCCCAGGTATAGACCTTCCACACAAGCACGAGAACGGTGTAATTTACATGCCCACAATAATAGAACACTGAGTCACCGAGAAGTTTGTGGTTCGTATTACCTGAACAATTTCATATATTTTAAATCACCATCACTTACTTCTTCCAGATCTCACTTCTATTTCTCAGCTTCAATAGGCTCTTAACAACAAGATGATGCTCAGTAAAAATAGAACCTTTGGCAAGACTTGAGCAACTAGGCTCACTTCCATTTCAATTTTAGCCATATCCTCAAATGGATAAATCGCCTCAGTTATTATCAGAAGGAAGTTGCCCTGAACTTGAGAATGTCACAATTTCCAGTGAGTTCCTGTCTTTTGGAAGGTCCTAAACTGGAAGACTTTAGCTAAGATGGGAAATCCTAACATAATTCAGGATTTTGACTCTATCCCAATGCCTAAAGGACCACTGCAGACAAGCAGTTCTAGGCTCACAGGGCTGTTAGCATCTGCTTTTTTTCTAATAAGAAAATAAGACCCTCACAGCTCCCACGCCTAAATCTGGTAATGCACAAAGAAAAGAGTTCTTGCCTTCCCCACCAGGTGCTTTTAAAAAAAAAGAGAATCATCATCCATGTAAATCAAATAACTTGGTGGATGATTCATGGCTGTCATATCTGAACAAAAAATTACTCCTTCAATATGCGGAATAAAAAAAAAAATTACACTGCAGATGATTAGAGCAAAACACAGGAGTATTATGGATTCTGAACCTTAAGAATGGATGACAGACTCACTGCATCTCCTTAACACTGGGAGAAAAAAAATATCTCTTTGGTGGCATAGCACCAGCCTTTGCAAAAAGGGTAAAAATAACATGCAGCACAAGAGACAGGAATCCAACACATTAGGTAATCTGTGATGAGAACTCTACCAATAAAACAGATAATACCAAACTAGTTAACTAAAAAATCCCCAACAAAACAGCCATTTACAGATCAAAAGAATACCTGCCTGTGTGTTTCAAATTAACAACCAACTGGAATGACATGCATTTGCCATTTTAAAATAAGCAAAGCACCAGACACACAAGATGATCTGGATTTGCCCACCCTCTTAGACACATTGGGTTTTAACATTTACAGAATGCTGAAGCAAACACCCCACCACTTTTATCTGGATTTGATGTTGCATTTGGCACAAAACTTTCATGTTCAGAAAGAGACTTGGCTTGACAGCAGATGGAGTATTCGATTAAAACATGAGTGGCAACATGTGCCCACCCTCCCAGTCAAAAGCAGAAAACCACTTCTCGGTAATATCTGCCCGTAAATCACAAGATGCTCACACCAAGCTTACCCACAAAATATTTTTTCCTTACTCTTGTCCAAAACTGTTCTTCTTGATAAGTAAATTCTGTAAATAAAAAAAAAATCGGAAAAGAAAGAAAGAAAAAAAAATTAAAACAACAAAAAAACCCTGCCTCAAGTATTCTTACTGGCACTGTTCATTTATCCAGAAAAGTGCATGGAAACACTAACAGCAAGATGTGACTATTTCAAGTCAAGGGTAACTAGGAAGAGGAGAAGCTTGGTTCACTTTATAAAAAATGATATGTGGTAATATTAAAAAAAAAAAAAAAAGAGAAAAACCAGAGGGTACATTAATTATAATGGTTCTGTGGTTCTCCTGGATTTCAATTAGAAACCACTTTATTTACAGCTCTTGGCTCAGCAGCAGGCAACCCAAGGAGAACATTTTTTATGGTGCAGTTTCTAATGCAAATAAAAGCAAAGGCAACCCTAGAGTGGTTTGCTAACTTATATAATGAGACAGGAAACAAATGGTACAAGTGAATAATGATCATGTCAAATGCATTCAGAAAAGACCACAGGACTCAAATAATATATTCTCTGACAAGTACATTTACCTCAAGGAACTATCTAACACATATCTTTTTTTTCCCATAAATACATAAACATTTTCTCCTAAGATCTCATTATAATAATATTTAAATCTACATTGCATCAAAATATAAAGCTGAACCCATTCTCTCCACCCCCAAAAGAAGAACTGACCACTGGAGACAGAAATTTGTCTTTTCTGCTCAGAAAGATCACATTTACTGACTTCAACCAGAGTGAAGAACAGTTCTAAGAGGCAAAGCTGGGGTCTGCCCAGGCAGCCCCTTCTGCACTACTTGCAGCAACAGCAGCACACAGGAGGGGAAAGGAAGTGTAGAGAAACCATGTGGCTTCTCCCACAAAATCCATATGTGGGAGAAACTAGAGCATACAAGCAGGCAACATGCTATTGAAATCTCCAAAAAAATGGCTGAATCTTCTCCCTGAAACCAGAGCAGCTTCCCCAAGGACTGACCTGACGTGTTCAAGCGACCAACTCAACTTTGTCACCACAATCCATTTGGTGCCAGGGCTGAGGCGCAGCCCCTGACAGATGGCACTGCTCCCTCCTCAGATGCCCCCAGCCCAGGCTGCAGTGACACCACCCTCACCCTCCTACCCCTCAGTTCACAGTTTACAGCCAGAAACAACCAACTCCAGTCATGAACAGCAGACCTGCTTGCACAGTCAAAGGACTCACACAGGCTCGGACCACATTATTTCTCTCTCAGTTTCCCCACAAAGAGGACCTCATCCAGCAGCCTTGTCCAACTTGTTACGCTTTTGTTCAAAATCAAAATGTAACATCGTAGGGGAAAATTCCTACAGCCATTTTTTATTTCATTTTTAAAATGGAAACTAAATAAATTTTGCCTGGTTTAACAGCACTTTTCCAAATTATGCCAGATACAGAATTTCCATCTTTTCAAATTCACAAGGTTGTGTTAAACACTTGCGTGCTCTCCCAAATGCTACTCCCCTCCCTGGCTTGTGGTTCACTTAGGAAAGAATCACCTACATTTTGGGCTACCACTTGACAGATTTTGAAGCCGTTTCTAATACCATAGAAAATGTCTATCAGCAGCATCTGTCAGCAGCACAGGAGGGATCTACCTGTATACAGATGCTCATATGCTAGCAAGCACTTCACTGAAAGAAGCAAGAGATGTGTGTTACTTTCTGAAACCCATTTGACTACAGGTAGTTTCAATTCGCATTTTGCTCCTAACAGAAGATTCTACAGACAATCTTGTATTGCTGTCATTTACAAAGGCCTGCATTTAGAAGAGCAACAAATGCAGATCTTTATTTCTTTAAGATGTAGCATTCCTTCAAGTCTATAAAAAAACACTTTGCACTGGGCAAACTACTTGAACAGGTCTTCCAACCAATGCCTTCATTATCACTGTCCTACCTGGTAACTGTGGGTACAGCTGTGCAACTGATACGACCAACAACTTGGCTGGTTCTTGTCTCCAGGTTTCCTCTACAGCCAGTATAAAAAAAGGACGAGAAAACAAAAAAAAAAAAAAAAAGAAAATACAGGAAAACATTTCCAGAAGAGAATGTGACCAGAGCACTGAAATTCAGTTTCTGCTGCGCTGCCCTAAAGAAAGACCCTTTGTCTCTACTGATTGCAAGGACAAGTCAGGTGTCAGAGAAAATCAGCTGGTCCAATCAGAAACTTAAACTTAGGACAACTTAGAACATTCCATTACTGATACTTCTGTCTTTTGAAATAAACTGCAACTGCAGTAAGTTCAGTTAAGCCTTTTTTGCAACTAAACATTATCAGCCTATTAGGGACAAGATACCATCTCGTTTGTAGAGGGGCTGCAACACGTTGTTAATGAAGACAAGGTTACAGGAAAGCAGGCTCTGAAGAGGCAGATGCAAGTGGTACAAAACACAGAGGAGGGAAAACTTTCTGCCAGGCAAACATCAAAGATCCAATACTTTCCTGTTGTTATGCGAGAGAACCACAAGAGGACCACCTCTGGAACTGTATTTAACACTACAACACACCAAACCCACCCACCCAGCTGAAAGCCCCCAGAGACACAGAACTGCCCACCCACAGCAAACCCCCTCAAGAAGCACCTCCATCAGAATGGCTGTGGAATGTACCGAAGTGCCACGTGTGCTACCAGGCCACTGTGGCACGCAGCAAATGCCCCAGGTGCACCACAGACAAGCCACTGACCAGCCAGCCCTCCTCACTGGACAGCATCGTGAGGAAAAAATTTTATGAGGATCTCAGCAGTCCTTAAAGCTGCTGTCGTGTCTGGAAAAAAAAATCCTAACACGCAGTACCGCTCCCACAAAAAAGGGATTGAGCTCGTTCTTATATAAGTATGTATATTATTTAACACTTGAAAACAACAGTTCCATCACATCTATGCAGAACCAGATGCAGTGAAAAGCTGAGAGTGGAAAAAAAATAATGTAATTTCTACTCTATTGTATCCATCCATTTTGTTTGTTTGTCTCAGGGCAAGTCAAGGGCCCTCAACACAGTGCAGAACAGGGACCACTATCTGTTTTCTTCCTTTGTTGTCGCACAGGGTGAGTGATGCAAGTAGGTGCAAGTATAATTCACACAGTATTTGCATCTATTAGCTGTTATCTCCTAGGACATTATCTTTTGGATCTGGGAAAAAGTGATTACAAAACACCTTAAAGGTGAGATAAACAAATGCACACCATGATCTTGAGGCAGACAATTGTTTCTGCTTCTGCGGTCATCTGAACAAGTTTTGCTCTTCCTTAGATTAAACAAACACACCGCCAAGATGCATGCGTTGCTTCTGAGGTAGATGTGAAAGAGAAGGCCTAAGTGACAAAAATAACTTTCAAATAGATGTTAGTATATTCACATTGCAAAGAACATAAAAGGAGGCAGGAAGCAGGGGAGGGAAGTGTCTCTCTCATATCATATTTAAGTGACAGTACAAGTAGCAGTGACTTTTTTTCCCTGAACTGCTCACAGATATGGGACCACTGCATAATCTTCAATAATCTTGTCAATTCTATTCACATTTTTTTCTGAACATTACGGGAATTCACAGAATTAAAAGCAAAAATCATGACTTCTTTTTTTCCCCCAACTTATCACTCAAAAGAAACAGATGCAAAATAGAGCAAGTTTTCCTGTAAAAACAGCTTCGTCCTACTTTATGGACTAGTTATTCCCAACTCTAACCACCTCTCCTCACACAGAATATTATGTAGTGCTAAGAAGCTCCTCCAGTCACCAGCCATGTTTTGCACAGTAGGTATAAACAAGCTGGTTTATTGCAAACAGAAATCCATACACATGCAGACGAGTGCCACAGCTGCCTCATGGACACAGGTATGCCTGTGTACCCCAAGCTTAAACTCATCTGGGTGAGCAGCACTAGGAAAGAACACCTAAAGGATGGAGAAGAGGCACAACTTGGTAGAACTGGAAGAAAGAGGGTGAAGGAAATGAATGCATACATTTTTGAAATTTTGCCCTGGTAAAATCTTGGAGGAAGAAAAATTTCAAATGACATTTCTGCAGACACAGGGATAAAAATCTCTAGAGATTCAATGTGAAAAGTTATTTAAAACATGCACAAATTTAATTTGATAGTCAGCCTTTCAGTCAACCTATTTTCTGCACTCCAGTGAAGGCAACAGGGGAAAAATATTTAAATCTTATAAAGTAATATGGAGAGAGGCATTTTTCATTTCAGAATGTATTATATTTAAAACCACACAGAAAATATTCTTCAAGGTTACCAACCCTCAGTGGCATCTTAGATGGCCTGCATGACAAGCATGTATCCAATAAGCAAGTAATTCAGTGTCAACAATATAAAGACAAAAGCAAGTCAGATTCAATTTTACTTGAAGATGTGGCTTTCTAAAATACCGCAAAGAAAAAAAAAGCATTCCTGCAGTGAAGAGACAGTTGGGGTTTTGCATGGCATACTTCAAGAGCAGCAACATACAGCCTCTGTTGCATCAAAAACCTTGAACCTTTTCCAAACCATCCTTGTTCTCGGACTTTTTTTTTCTACCTGATGTCTTTTCTAGTTTTTCATTACATTTCTGATGGTTCTTCAGTTTCACATCCTGGAGGACTTTTTAAAAATATAGCCAGAATTTGAATCAACATCAAATCCTTAGCCCATGTCCAGGCCTCTTTGCTATTTTTTGTATCAGTGCTGCCTTTTCTCAAGCAGTTCCTGCAGCAGATGCAACCTGCCCTCTCCACCCAGCTGCGTTACTCAGTTTGTATTCCTGTAAATATCCAGCTCAAGAGAAACAATGATTTCCACTTGAATTTAACTTCCCCTGCAGTGCCTGACGTGTCTTTCACAATCAGTTTTCTTTACCTGGCCAACAGTAATCTACTATAACCTATTGTGCAAGTTTCTGAACCTAGCTTTAAGAAACCTGAGAGAGAGGCCATTAAATGCACCAATCACATTGATGTGTTTTCCTGATTCAAGTTATAGACAGGAACAAAATGCCTAGAAATGATTCAGTTCACTATTCTGCAGAGTTTGGAAGAAACTTCCTTGCAATTTTGTAGAAAAGCACACTGCAATTTTTCCATGTAAGTAATTAGTAATTTAGAAATAATGTGCACTGGAAAAATATTTTTGAGTATGTCTGAGCATGCATTATGAAGACATAAAATAAGTACATGGTAAAAGCAGGATACTTCCATGACTTCTGACAGACAAGTTTCCAGTCAGATCAGCTTACTGGGCCTCCTCCACAGTCTCACCCCGTTGCAGCACAGGCTTTCACAGCAGAGCTCACGGTGCTGTTTGGGTGTACACGTGTGTGTGCATCCCTGCACATCTGTGGAGCATAATTTTCAAAGTGTCTCGGAGGAGGCGTATTTACTTTTTCCTCAGGGAAAGCCATGGACTGGAAAGAATAAGCTCTTGCAGTATTAAGTTTTTTAATACTTCAATAGTGTAACAGATTAAAAAAAACCAAACATAAACCGAAACTTCTACAAAGACCTTTTCTTGCAGTGGTTTTAAGGCAGAACCAAAATTCGTTTATGTCAATGAAGCCTTGTAAGCACCATCTACATAACTGGGTCAGAAACTGTGTCCTGGGGAGAAGAGTTCTTATTCCTTAACTCCTGAGATTTAGAGAAACTTTAGGAAAGTTTCTTTGTAATGTTTCCTTCAACAGATATCGAATCATCCTCAGATACTGCCATCTTACCCTAACCCAAACACAAGAGGCAAAAGGGAACCAAACCCCTCCTCGCAACCACAGACGCTGGGAGATCAGTGATGTGAGTTACAAAGGCTCCCCACCACCTGCCTTTGTAGTATGAACTTGAAAAAGATAAACTGGCATTACTGGGTAAACTTAGTTCTAGTCAAAAGCCTGCTAAACCCCTCATGACAGGCAGGACAGAAACACACATGTGCAAGCCAGGGCAAAACAGCATCTGCGTTTAACACCACAAGGGTCGAGGTCTCTACTGTGACAGCAGAGTTAACAGCACTCAGAGGGCTGGTGGCAAGATGGAAGAAGTGTGACATGTCTTGAGGGTTCCAATATTTTCACAAGATATTTAAAACACAGATAGATGTCCTGCCTTTGAGTGACACGGATGCAAAGGGAAACTTTTCAGAACAAGACAGGGACGAAAAAGCTGAGGGACGTGATACAAAAATCAAACAGCACTCTCCCCGCCCCAACACCCAAAAAACCCCAACCACAGCTTTCCTTCAGGTAGACAAATAATAAAGCAGGACAATTTCAAACTACTTCAAGTGACAGAAAGACAGTAAGACACGTTCTCTGCATTCAAAATGAGCCTACACAAAGATTTGGCATATAACAAAAACAAAAAGGCAAACAAAGGCTGGATCAAGAGTGTCCTGAAGGTGGAAGAACTTTAGCTTTGGTGCATACAACTCTAATAGTTCTGACAAAATACAATTTTCCAAGCCTAGTTTCTCCAACAGATAAACACTTTCATACCTTTCTCTTTGCTGTTAATGAGTACTTTTGGCTTGTCAGCCTAAGTATGGATTCAAAGAGGCTGGGAATTGCACTCGAAATGATATTTGAAAAACTCCTTTTATGCTACTAAGAAAATTGAGGTTTATTAGGGAGAGCATGCATGGAGATTTGAAAGCAGTAGACAGACACAGAAAATGCATGAGAACAAAACAATCAGCTTTTAATATGGAAAAAAAAGGGTCAATGGAAGGATGCCCTCAGCTCTATACCAGGATAGCAGTGTATCATATGCTCTTGAATGAACTGAAAAACAGGAAGGCAACACCTTCTCTCCCCTCCCCACCAAAAATCCGAACAGCTAAAATTCCACAGATGACAAAATCTACAGTTGTTCAAAACCAGAGAAGACTGGAAAGAATTCCAGATGAACCATGCAAGGCCAGACCAAGGGGCAAATTAAATCCACTGCAGATCAATAAAAAGCAAAGTGCATTTAAATGAAAAATGTGAAGCACTCAAGACTGATTGTTGGGTTTAACGGTTCTGGAGTAACTCAATATTTGAATCAAGTCTTAGCAAATAAATGAAACACACTGCTAGATATACAAGGATACAACTCAGAAATATTATTTTTTTTCCATTTTCAAGATGAAAGCATTCACATGATTATCTAAAGGATAAGACCTACAACACTGTTGTGCCACGGCATAAATCAGAAGCGTGTTCTCCATCAGAGTGCTGTGTTCAGCTCCTATCATCTGATCTCTTCTTGAGATAGCAGATGTAGTAAAAGCCTCAGAAAATGGGGACAAGAATAATTTGGAACAAAGACAGATTTCTGTGCAGAAGAAAATGGAGAAGCTTGAAGCAACCACACTAATGGGAGATAGATAAAGTATTGAGGATGGGGAAGAAAAAAGGAATTGTGGTAAAGACACCAGTGTTCCTACACAATCTTGTCCTGAAGAAGCAAAGGCAGTTTTTAAACAGCAATGCACTTAGAGCTGCTAAAAGGAAATGTGTGTTTGTTTAGTTGGTTTGGTTCTGTGGCAATGCTCTGTTGATCTAGTTTTATTTTGTTTATATTCAACACTCAATTTGTACAATATTTTGCCACAAGCTACCATGAAGATCTCTAAAAGATTCAGAGAAAGACTACAATTTTATGAAAACTAGTAATCTGTTTTAGGTGGGGAAAAGATCAGAAACGCCAATCTGTCCTCTATATTTGTAAGAAGTAAGATTTTCATGGTACAGGACCAAACTGAGAGAAAAGACTCAGAATTTCCCCTCTGGGCCTCAAACATAACCACCCACCTTAAAACAAAGGACGCGTTAAGAGAGTTGGATATGGCCCTGGCAAACAGCAGGCAAAGGACACGCACACATGTTGCAGAACTGGTCTATTAAGACACCTAATCCTCTGCAGAGTGGAATGTCCACACAGTAAGGCAGAGGAATCTGCAAGCAGGAGAACAAGTACAGCTTTGCCACCAGGCTTTCGTGCCAGGAATGCTACATACAGGGTCGTGTGCTCTGTTCAGAAGTGGCCCTTAGAATGTTAGGAGAAAGAAACTGCACTGATTTCTCAGCTCCGAGGACTGAAACTCTGAAGAAGTTGCTGGGTTGCATCAGGGCAGTGCCATCACAGTGGTCTGGCACAAACTACGTCCTTTGGACACCGTCCCTCAGCAGGGTTCGTGGAAGTGCTCGTACGCAGGTATTTACACCAGGAGCAAGGTATGCCTGTCCTTAGTACTACAGTGTACACTCCTCACCAATTTATTCCTCAGTGTACGAGCCCTGTGTTAATGCATGACAGCATGAGATTTTTTTTTTTATATCTAGAAACCACCCCAGAACTAGGTTAGCCTGGCAGGCTTGCAGCACTTCATTTACATATGAGTCAATCCTTCTGCAATACAAACATTAGTGATGCATTCCCCACTGTCCTTCTATTTATACTCACTATTTCACCTGCAGGCATCCCGAGTTAATTAAACAAATCAATCCCATTGAGATAATTGTGTCTCAAGCAAATTAACACAATTAGCCTTATAAAAAGAAAATCCAAGCACTACCCACTACATTTCTTCATATAAATCATGTGCTTGTTCCTCCAACTCTAGGTTTGTGGCTATCTAGGAATCGGCATTAAAATGAAAAGTATGACACACCAAACTGGCTGATGTGTTACAGCCAACAGCTGCTCTGTTTAGATCATTCACATCTATGGAATCTGAGGTGCCCATCAGAAATAAATGTTCTTAAAGAAGAAATAAGCAAGGAAGGATCCCACTGCAGTGGACATTTCACAGCTTTGAGACAGCCTCTGCTCCAAAAGAGTACATTACCTTGACATTTACAACCAAGGCGAAATATGCAGTGAGCTGGTTAATTGGATATACCAAGGGTTTGAGGCACTCCTAATTCTTTCTTCTCTGGTTAGGTTTACAGAAACCCCTCTGGAATAAAGCTGAAGTTCTACAAATTACATCTCAGTACCCATACTTTTTCAAAGACCTGTGCCTCTAGCCCTGAAGTGTAACAAAACTGTCATGGCAGTTGAACAGACACCATCATTTTTGGCCACCTGATATGTTTTCAGGATGTTTTTTCCCCTGAGGCAGCCTCAGAGTAATCCAGCACACCTCAGCCTCCCCAGTCACAGCCCATCCTCTATCCAAGATCTCAACCACCTTGCAGCAGTGAGGCCAAGGCAGGGGCTGGTGGCCTTTGCTACCACTCCTGGTGACAGAATAGGCCACAACATTTGGCTTGAAAGCTGGAGATTTTTCCAAGATAACACAGGAAAACTGAGCAGAGCTACTCTGTCAGAGCCCACGAGTAAAAGCGATGAGAAGTGATGAGCACCCTACAACTAAAAATGGAAAACTTCAAAGGCCGGTGTGCAAAACCACGACCTTGTGAGCTGGAAGTGCCTAACCAAGGCCACTCTTTCAAGAGATGGTAAAACATCTACGCAGTACATTCGCCATGCCCTGGATCAAGGCCTTGCAGCTGCCTGGGATGGTTCTGCTGCCTCTTTACGTGTGAGCCTGCAGGCAGCGAGGGTTGCTTGAACGCAGGAGGCTCCATTTCCCAGCTCGTGAGAAGCTGCTGAGCAGAGGCAGGAGAGGGTGAGTGTGAGCATGCAGGAGAGGCAGAAAGCAGGATGCTAATGGAGCTCCCCAGTAATGACTGCGCTCTCCTGTCTCCCCGCAGCTGACTCAGGGAGGGCCCGGCCGCTCCTCCCCGGTGCCTCCCGCTGGCTGCTAAGCAACTGCAGCAGCACACAGGGCCAGGCAGGCACCCAGCATCAACTTCTCGTTTTGAGGGAATTCGAAAGGCTTACAACAGTACATCTAGCTGCAAAACTGGTCACCGGTACTGAGTTCCTCAGAGTAGTTACGGGGCAGAAAGAAGAAAGGGAAGAGAAGTGATGGGGGGATAAGGAGAGGACAGCAGGGCACCAGGCTCACACTGAGGGACAGTATGCAGAAGATAATTTAATGGAAGATTCCTCATCTAGATTCCTCATCTTTTTCAGAAATTGAAAATACACTATTTCTTTTTTTTTTTTTAGCATACCAAAACTACAGCATTTTTCCCTCCTGGCACATTTCTCATCCATGTGGCACTGTAACCAACGTATCACACTGGCTCAGCAGACGTGGGTAAGATGGCAGTGGTCCTGTTCCATTTGCAGTCACTCCAAACACGCTTCCATATCATGCTGACCATGCACAGCCATCCTCCCACCTGGCCCAGGGATCTGCAGCACACCTGCCCTGCAGAGCTCCCAGCCTTGACCCCAGGCAGTTGCCCCTTCACTGAGATAGCCCAATCCAGCTGTGCACCACACAGGAAACCAGATTACTGAAATGATTACTGATAAACTGGCCTTCCCCTTGTGGAAGATTATTTTTCCAGCTGGGATCTTTTCACTGGCTTGGTTCACCAGTGAGCTGCACAAGTCAGCTGGTCAGCACAGGCAATGCCAACCCCTTCAGCTACCCACTGGTGATGAATCCCAAGTCCCCCAGTGTGGCAGCACAGAAAAGCAAGGGAAAATGTTGTCCCCAAAGTCATGTACTGGGCCAAACAGGCATTCATCCCGCATTTCTTGTTTCACCATTCTGAACTGTGCACTGCACTTAGCATTTTCATTACCCCCACAAACTACTGACATAACCAGAAACTAGTTCTTATTAATTAAAAAAATAATAATTAAAAAAAATGAATACTGTCTTACAAAATACGTTCTCTTCAGGAAAGTTAGAATAAGCAAACTTAACTTATGAGGCACATAAGTCTTTCACTAACTTCATTTTACAGAACACAAAAATCAGACTGTTTACGTATAAAGGTACCCACTAAATATAAAGTGAACTTAACACCTTATCAACTCACAACAAACAGTACAAACTTCTAGGTATGTATCTATCCATATATCATTTGGGAGTCAGAATAGAGAACATACACCAGGAACACAAAGATACTGTATTACAGGACAGCCTGGGAAAAAGGATAGATACCTTATCATAAAGTGTTCTTAGAAAACTACTTCCATGAGACACGATCCACAGACACAGATGTCCGGTCATAAAGAATTCATTATTTACAAATATACTACAGAACACTCCATTTGCAATGAAGTACCATAAATAATTCACATATAATACATGTCAGAAGTGAAGGCTGGGGCATTTTCTTCACCATCCTCACGGAACTTCCCATACTCAGTGAAACAGAGCTCTGCTGTAACATCACAAATGCAATGAGAACATTGGATTGTCATTAAAACACAAAACTTCAATCCCCACAAAAGGCTTCCCCACCAACACAGTCCAGATAGAGTCTTCTACACAAGCATTGCTACTGTGGGGAGAAGAAGTGCAAGTCCTTCACTTTTAAACTGCAAATTATAAGTTATGCACCCCTGTGAATAATATGGAATTGCCATTTTGGGTCCACTGCCCAGGTGCTGCAGTGTTGCACAGCTCTACCTCATGTCCCCTACTCCAACCCAAAGCAGCACATCCAGAGGCAAGCAGGCAACTCAACTAGTGTTGATCTCCCTCTCCCTGTGGAACACATCGCAAAAAGTGTGCCAGAAGTTTGACACAGTGATGGAAACATATCTCTATTTGCAATTAGATTAACACAGATTTTATTTTATGTGAGTGAACAAAGAGTCACCAGGAAAAGAAAAATAATCAGTTGTTACTGATATGGAGTGAATCTGGAAAACCAGCCTAATGACAGAAGCTCCCTAGTGCATTAGCTTTTCTTTTTCCGTGACCTGTGCAATTTCCCATAAGATCAAACAAAAATTGAATAAAACCCTTGATCATAAGTTCGTTTTCCTCTCTATTCTACTAGTCACATTCTTTTCTCCAGCAGGATACCTGCACCGATGCAAAACTTGACTTATCTGACTCCTTTAATCTTCCCCAAAGAAACAAACCAAAAAACCCCACACCCTCAACTATTAAATAAAAAACCCCAAAGGCCCTCAAGACTCCCTATAATCTAGCTACAGAAGCCACTCTCCACATGGATGGGTAGGCAGCACTTAAACTCTACTTTCTCCCTTCTGAGTCACAACTCAAAATCCAGCAGATTTGCCAAAGAGAAAAAAGAAACAACAAACCAGAAAACCTTACCAGCCTCCTCCTAGAGAGGATACTCAGGAGACTGGGCTGGTACAATATTTCACAGCATCAGGTGGTCTCTACCCACCTCCCACAGATGTGGAACACAGAACAGCCCATCGCAGTCACCAGCGTGACCCTGCACCCAAGGTGTGCCACAGACCTACATGAAGATATACTGCTTGCTACAAACACAGCAATACTCCCCCCTGCTAAAAACATGGAGGTCTAATTCCCAGGCAAGTGATTAGGAACCCATCACATCCAAACGGAGCTGTTTTAGAGAATAATTTATTCTGTTTAATAATTTGTACGTTACAAGTAGCCCAGATTCATCTGGTTTCAACTTCCAGCTATTCAATCTCATTACACCTCCTCCTACTAAACTGAAGAGTTTTGTACTTTTTTTCCCTCTATACATATTTGCAAAATACAACTCATCCACTTCACTTGAAGCAAGCATGCAAAGCTTTTTCTTTAGAAAAAAATTGTGTAACAGTAAAACAGGTTTTCCAACTGTAATCAATCTCTCAGTTTTCTGCAGGCACATAAGAATTAGACTCTGTATTCCAGTAATGATCCTGTGCCATCATACACTGATAAACATCGTATGCTACTAGAAGACACATTTGGCCTTTGCATCCAAAAAACATATCCATTTTTTTAGCAGTGCTACAAAGCCCCTGTGTTTTATTAGCTTCTTCCCACCACCCCAGCTCCCTTCCAATGTGAACCCTCTCCTGAATGTAGCAAGTCCTACCCTCTGTATAATACACAGAGTTGGACTGGCCTGTGCTAACATTCAGACTACTCAAATAAGCCCACACCAAAAGGAAATTAACTCCCCGTGTGACAGAGGACATATCTAGCATATCCCTGTTTTTTGGAGGCATTTTCAAATTTAGAAAGAAATAGCTTTGTTCAGTATAATTACCAGTGACCTTGAAATAAAATTACCTCAGTTCTACCAACTAAAGGCTGTTACTTCTCCCTTCCCTTTCCACATTGCCTCATCACCCGTCCGTACTCACTGCATGAATTCTGTATTTGCTGCATACATGTGGACATGTGATGGAAGTCCCAGCATCGTCTGTTCCTCTCTGCAGAGAAGTGCTGAACAGCACTGGGTGCATATCTCATGTCCTCTCAAGCAACAGCACAGTTCAGGATACTGCTTGTGCTGCTCCATTTTGAGCACTGGATACACCATTTTTACATGTGACCTCCACTTTCCCCCTACAGAAAAGCTTCACGAGTTAAAACATACCCTGGTTAAGCCAGTGCAGGATTGAAGTTTGTTGTTTTGTTGTTGTTTTGGTGTTTGGTTGGGCTTTTTTTCTTTATGTAGTATCTAATAAAGCATCAGCAACATTAACATTAGGGTTATTAGTTTACTTATTATTATGATGTTCCATTAGACAAGGGATAATACAATTGTAGGCTGGAAATTAACTATGGAAACATGTTGATATGGTTATATGAAGTCATGAAACTTTTTCAAATGCAGAAACACTGCGTCTACAATACGGTTTAAACAAGTTAACTTATTTCAACTGTATATGCATAATAAACTTTTGCTCTATGCTGTCATATCAGATACTCATTCTTCCAAAACAAAAATATTTGTTTTGCTTTTTTTAAATACAATAAGGCATTTAATGACTATAAAAAAAAATCCCTGTGGTTGAACTTGAGTCAGAACATAGTGCTGCTTCTGCTTTCAGCCCAAAAAAAGAGAATTTCTGTCATCATTATTAAATAGCAGTAGTATTTATAGACAAAAGCAGCATTCAGTTGTACTACTTTTGCTTTTTTAGAGTAAGAGCACTTCATCTTTTTAGACAAATGGCACCAGCATTGCAGTGGTGTGCTGGAAAAGCAGCACAAAGGGGAGCAGGGATGGAAGAATCTGAACCCATCGTCAAGCAGAGCCAGAGGTGGTGAGGTCAGCTGATGTTACACCTTGTATGAGAGGATTCCCTTTATAAGCAAGGGTCTAGATGCCAGACCCAAGTGCTCAGTGCTGTTTTCCCCCCATGGATCTATTCACAGAACAGGAATATAATGTAGACCTAAAGGTGTTCTCCTAGGCTAAACTTTAATATAGCTTTAACTTTTTAACAAAGGTCAAAGAAATTTCAACACAACTCCTCAGTTTAGTGTTGCTTAAGTAAAACCTGTGCAGTCATTTGTTGAACCCTAGCCCAACAGCAGAATTAATTACCAGAATTAATTACTAGCCACAAAGCCTTCCCTAGGATATTGGAACATATCTAGCACAGCTCATTTAAAAATGAAATGTTTCACTGGCCATATTTGTCCATCAGAAGAACACAACCCTGAACATCATGCAGCTATTCCTAAATAATCAAGCTGAGGACTCACTTCTCTGAATAAGTACGTTTGGGGTTTTCTTTAGTGTTTTGGCCTCCATCACAAAGTTAAAGCCATTTCCTCATTTCTGAGCATGCTAGTATCCAAGCAAGGGAGAGGCAGAACTTTCACTTCTCACCTGCTCACAGGAAGGTCACACCTCACTGTTAACAACTCGAATGAAACACAGCAAGAAGCTCCAGCCATCTGAGACAATGGAATCTTTCCCATTCTCTGTGAGCTGGTTTCAAGCAAACCAAACCATTTTTGTAAGCCCACATCAAACCTGTGGGAGAGGAGAACTGGAGCATGGGCAAGACAGAGACGCTCCAAAGCTGGGAACAGGACAGCAATGATCCCCCCACTGTGAAGAGTCCCTGCACCTCGGTGACACCAAGCAGCATGGATAAAGCCATCACTATACTTATGGAAAAAATTCTTTGCTGTACAGGTGGGGAGGCACTGGCACAGGCTGCCCAGAGAAGCTGTGGATGTCCCATCCTTGGAAATGTACAAGGCCAGGTTGAAAGGAGCTCTGAGCAACCTAGTCTAGTGGAAGGTGTCCCTGCCCATGGCAGGGGGGGTCAAACTAGATGATCCCTAAGGTCCCTTCCAACCCCAAACATTCTTTGATTCCATGAAAGCACAACTGTACTGTACACATGTAATTCTGCAGGCAAGGTTGCACACTGGCCTTTTTTTCAGCTTTTGAAGTATTATCCAAACACCAAAGCAAGCTGAAAGACTACTTCTTGCAAAACTTCATATTTCTATTATAGGCTCCAGCCAGTCACTTGTCTTTTGTGGCTGCATGTATTTCCTATTTCAGAAAAGGACTACAGCAGTTCCTGGTTTGCCACATCTTCAAATAGAGAGTTTGCGCAGCAGCTTCCTCTGCCCTGCATTACTCTGCACTGGTGAACACTCTCTTCCCCCTCAACCTGCTCAGAAACATGCTCAGCCACCTACAAAGCCAATTGACAGACACAAGGTAGCAAAATGAAGGTTTTCCAAACCACGTCCATGATGACAGCCCATAGGACTTTTTGCTCCAAACCTAGGTTTCAATCCTCCCTTCTCCATCTGCACTTTCTCTCTCTTTCAAAATAATGAGCAAACATTTCTCCAGCTTCACAAATCTGGCACATTTCACTTTCCTTGTCATTTAAGAGATACTATTAATACCAAATAGTTTGTGTGTAAGAACACTGTGCACTTTTGTAAAGCTTTATTCAAAGCATCCTGTGATCTTCCACTGAAAGCATTAATTAAGTACTTTCACAGCACTTCTGAGACTTGTATTATAACTTGTCTCACACAGGTGGAAACTCTGAGGCTAAAGTGACTTGCTGTTGGGGTAAACACCAGAAATCCTCATGTCCTGCCTCCCCAAATTCTGTATTTCAGCATTTCTGGCCAACCCTTTCTCCAGTGCCTCCTGCCCTGCATCCAACTTCAGATGTCATCATCCCTTCGTTTCTCCATTACCACACCTATGCAGGTCTCTGGCAGAACTTCCCGGACATTTTCTTCCCCCGCAAAAGATTTCCTGAAATTAAGTAATTAAATGATTAAGGAACAAGTTCCTCACCTGCTAAGAAAACTACTTATACCAACCACATTCTCACCTACAGCAATCTGTATGGTTGTGTTTCTATGTCCCAGCCACAATGGCTGAACATGAAAAGCTCATGTTAACCCCTTCCAAATGAAAAGAATACTCTCAGGACCTGATCTTTAAAAATAATTTCCCTAGATCAGCAAGAGACTGCTAGTAAATATCACATAAGTCTCAATTTGTTTTAAACAGGAGAAAAGTAACATAGAAGGCCTCTCACCTTCTACTATTCTTCAGCTACTGTTCTACAATTAAGTGTATTTCTTTAATAATAAGTAAATATACATGACAAGCAACTAGAAAAGGATTACCACTTTAATACTACATCAACAGCTAAAAACATAAGGAAATAATTTAAAATTTAATCAGTAGTGAAAATGAAAGCCGTGCATAAAAAAAAAGGCAGCCTATGCAAATGTGAACTTGTTTTGCATGACAGCACAGGATCTCCAAACTGTATGTGATTTACTAGTGCCTGAAGAGTATTGCTTGCTTTGATTCTTGCACCAGGATCCATCAACATCTGGCCATACAGTCATCTTTCTTGTTTTAATAAAAGCACTTTAATAACATAAGAGAATACCTTGTATTAACCACTATCATCTATGGTTTTGCTGAACAGTGGCCATTGCTACTTTCACTCAAACCTCATGTAATACCAGGTCTCACCAGAAACCAATGTCAGAATTTCAGATCATCCTACAGATGATCCTTAACTAGTGATCCTGCTGAAGTCTACATTAAACAATAGTTTTCACCTCCTTTGGTGTGTCAAGTAATCAGAGCTGCAAATAGTTTCAAGATTCACTCTTCACCAGGGTATTCAGAGCATGCCATCTTATTCCTTTCATTCCCTCATACCATGTCTGAAAACCAGAGAAGCAAGAACACACCCTCATCCTGCTCCGAGCCCCAAACCAGAACTGAGGAACAACAGCTGCTCCCTGAGTCAGTGACACACAGAGCACACATTCAACAATAGCTAGAGACATAATGCAGACATCCCTGGACAGTTCTCCAACAACCTCTCTTGGTAGAAATGCCAAATTTTCTAGGCAGCATGGGCCACCCAAAAGATCATCAAAGAAAAAAGTTACATGGCAAGCTGCACAGGTGTATCCCAAGCATGTTTTTCAATCAGTAAAAGCTTGTTGGATATCCTCCTAGCACAGTGTCAAAAAGCTCTACTTCCACTGAGCTTTGATAGTGGGATTGATGGTGTAAGAAATTCAACTTCAGAGAATACTTCTAATGAAGACTTCATCATCTACCTCTCTTAAGGCTACAAAAGGAGATAGTATTTTAAGCTGCAAGTCAGGAGAAGAAAGCAGAGAGAGAAAAAGGACAGGAGATAATTTGTTCTTCCAAGTTGTCTACTCAAGAAATCCAGAGGCAGTTTAAGTGGGACACAGTCAGGTCTACTCGTTTACCTGTCTTTTAACAACACAGACTAGGATAAGGACCAGAGAGTGCACATTTTCCTTTGTAAAAGAAATACCATGCCCAACACCTAGCAATGAGCAGGATTAAAGTGACAACACTAGTTATGTATTAGAGGTAAAATTCATCTGAGCCTGTAACAGACAGACCAAACAGAACATTCCCTGACCAGCAGAAGATGGCTTTGGTGGGAGGGTATCATTGGTTAAATCCCCCAGCCTTCCCACACTGCCCTAAGGAGGTTACTCGACTATGATATCTCAGTGAAAGTAAAAGTCTTGACCTTTTTAATCTCCATGAGCTGTGTTGAATTCTCTCAGCAACTGTTGGAATAAATCATGAAAGCAGCATACCGTGAGGGCTCACCAATTGAAAGCAAAAGGCCAATAAAGCACAAAAGCAACAAGCCTACTTTCCTCCTGATAAAATGGAGGAGGAAAAACAGACCCAACCCTGCTGGCACACTTTGCAGTCAAATTCCTTTTGACAATTTAGGAACTTTTTTCTTTCTCCTGTTTAACGAAATTACTTCAGCAGTATAAAAGTTGGCAACATAGCTATCTCAGAAGAAAGTTTCTCCATTCCTTATTGGTAAGCAGTGCACACACACACAAAACCCCACACCCACAGGAAACTGAGAGCTATTCATTTAGTTTTAGCCAAGTCTTTGTGAGACTGTACCTTTTGACTATTAGTTGATGGTAAACGTGCAACTGTCTGGTACTTAATCTCATATAAAAACTAGACCAAAAAACCCTATCAATATTAAATTTAACCTTCAAAAAAGAACACAAGTGGTATGAATGCAATTGTCTGGGAAAATGCTACTTAGCAAAAACAAAACAACTACTCCCCCACATACATGCAATATTTAAAAGAAAGAATTCAAAGCTGTAATTATGTTCATGCAAACCTAAACTGCAGAGTACAAGAAGTTCAGTGATACAAAATCCTGTGTTATTTGTAATGACACCATGTACTTCTTACGTTTTTTTCTTGGTATTTTGGGGGCCTGATGGGATGCTGTCCATAGCCATTACCAAGGATCGGAAAGAAAATATGAAATCAGTTCTTGTCATCTGTATAGAACATGAAACCTGGAGCAATGGTAAGCAAAAAACTAGTAGGGTTACTTTCTGGTAAAGTGTATTTTTAGCTAGGTATAGTTTGTCAGAGCAACAGCTGGTTTTAATACAGCCGTAATGCAAAATTACAAACTTCTAGGAATTAAAAAAAAAAAAAAAATAAAGAACTCTGAGAGATTCCCTTGGGGAACTGCATTTGGGAAGGCAGCAATCCTGTAAAAAAATGACTAAGGGTCACAGCAGGCAGTAGACAGTAAATTTCCTGCACAAATCTGCAGCTAAGTGAGGAAACATAACCTCTGGATGGATAAGAGCATTATTTCGTGTAAGGCAAGGCAGGGAGGGAGAGTGTTATCTAAGAAACAGTAACAACAAGGGCAACATGCTTTTCTGGTCTATTCACTTTGGAAAAGAAAATACCAAAAGAACAGTGAAAGATTCAGAGACTACATCTCATATCAAGAGTTTAAACAATCTGCGTATTTGGCTTATCCAAGAGGATAATGGTTATCAGTGACTTACCAACAAAATGGCTAAATGTCTCTACCAAAATTTGCTCAGAAGATAAAGAATACATTAGCCAAAACCAGGTCCCCAAGAGATGCTTCTGGTCAGATGAAAAGGTTTTGAAGAATTCAGAATTAATCTTCTCCGCCTGACTGTACATAATTACATTTGATTGATATAATGCGTAGTGTGCTCAGAAATTCATTGACAGCAAGCTTGCTAAATGCAGTTTCTCCAAGAATCACTTTCTATCTTATCCAGCTGACTAAAATCTTGTGCAATTCCTTTGGCATTTCCATTTTTCCCACTTTGCAGCAGTGCTCTCCATTCAGAAATACACACCTCTGCATTCAGGTAACTCCAACAAGCATGGCTCCTGGAGCACAACTCTTCAGAAGAACCTGCTGCTCCCTACACACCATCAGAATATTAAAATCAAAGTTCATCGGTCTTCAAAGTGCTCCATGGCCTCCATTCAGGGTATTCAAGGCTTTTGCCAGAGCTCCAGCACAGACAACAATCTACTGTTCTGCTGCTCTACCTAATGTTAACTGGTGCCAGAGATTCAAATTTTTCTCTGCATGAACAAGGCACATTAAGTGATTTCCAATGGCAGATTTGAGAAACAAAGTTTATGACATACATGTATGTTTCTCTCCACTTTTTAACTGACAGCAACTTGTATTTAACAAAAACACCATGCATTACACTATACCCAGGTACTGTATTACACACCTCCATGGATAAGGAGAAACAAAAATGGGACAGGCCTCCTACTGTCATTTATAGTCAGGAAAGGACATCTCTGTGAGGTAGCACCAGAAGTTATGGACTCACTATAGAAATCACTGAGTGAGAGCTGATGATCTGCTCTAGCAGGGCAGGATGAACAGACACCACAGGTTCATTCTGGGGACAGAAGCCTTTGAATGTACTTCAAAGACTATGGTTTCTAAAACTAAAGCCCATTCTTTGGGGTTTATGAAGTCCATGAGCCACAGGAGCCCTGGCTACTGTCTGAGCATCAAGAGGGCCACCAGAGAGTGAACAAGAGTCCCACCCAGTGTGCTTGGCTGCTTGGGCTGCAGACAGACACCCAGCAGGAGCACTGAGAGCTGCCTGCCCCTTACAACCCCACCACCCCAATGGGTGGAACCGGGATTCCTCTCAACTCCTTCAAACCATCCTCTCTTCCACCTGGAGCAGGAAGTTATGACCTGCAGCTGGAGGTCACTCATGAACCCAAAGAGCACATTTTTGTGGGAGATAAACAGCAAACTAGCTTTGGGTGTTCTCTGAGCTCTGTCTGGGTACCTTAACTAATATTTTCCTTTAATTTAAATATCTAGGGAGGTTTAAGTTAAATTTAATCTCATATGTGAATTTTGAAATTTTTCACTCAGCCCCTCTCCCCCCCAAATATTATTTTTAGACTTGTTTGTTTTCTGTATTTTTTAAAAACCAGCAAGTTACTAGCATGTCTGAAGTTGGCAGCCAAGTCTGAGCTTGGAAACTGCACAACCTTCACACGGAATGGGTTTCAGAGAAAAAAGCAGAATCTGTATCTCACTACACCAGCAACAAACCCTTAACCTCACTGCTAGGAGCTTCAACTAAAATTTTCCTTTTAACTGTATCTAGCACCCTGTCTTTAATTTAGGAAAGGTTTGATATGAAGAATGGACAGTCAAGAGGGAGATGCAGAAAGAAAGGAAAAGATGAAGAGAGGCCAACTGGTAGCAGTGGTTGGCACTTTGGTATTGAGAGTCAATCGGATCCATTTCATAAATTAACAGGGAAAAAAGGAAAAACAAAACAAAACAAAATAGTCCCTACAATGTGTCATGTTCTTTGAGCCAGGCTTAACAAAGCACAGAAGGTTCTCCATACCAAGGGTAACAATACATGGCAGGACTTTGACATCTGAAGAACAATAATTAATCATTTCACTGGTAAGTATCATCCTCATTTTACTGAAAGGGGAGCTGACTCAAAGACAACCAAGGGAGTTGCCCAAAACCACACCACCAGTCATTAGCAGAGCTGCAGTTGGAAGTTTCTGGCCGCCAGCGCTATTTTCAATCACTGAAATTGGCAGCCAGTCCACAGCCACAGAGCTGGAACCCTGTGTGCTCACAGGGGAGGGTCACCTGCTCCCCACCCCCCATCTGCCAGCTCCAGTCACACCACCAACATCAGAGAAGGATGAAAGGAGGGTGTGTCCAGCCAGGGTGGTGGGCTCAGGGATGAGCACCAGCAGCAATGCTCCCATCACCCCATAGCCCTGCTTCAGTGGGCAGCTGAAGGGGCAGCTGCAACCCCAGGAGCTGCCCTGACACCCCCCTGGTGCCTGTGCTCCCCCTGCAGCCCAGAGAACATAGGTCAGAAAAATAACCCGAGGGAGAAGTCTAAGCCAGTGGCTGTGGCCAGGTTTAGTACCCTGCCCTGGCTCACTGGGAGGAGTGGAAGACAGGCAACAAGCACCTCAGCTACACCTCATCTTCGTGCTTTAGGCACTCTGAGGGGAACTGCAGATCAGTTCACTTCTCAAGCAGAAGCTGAAATGGCTCTTTCCATCTCATCCCTATAGCTTTAATGGGCATTTTACAGTACTGATTTCAGTTTCTCTTAATTGCTTAGTCAAGAGTGCAAAGTTACTTATATCTTACAGAGCCAGCCAAGCTCACAACAAGGGTATTCCAAACCCAAAGGCAGTCCTTTTCGTAAGGGTAGTTGGAAAAGTATTAAATAGGTGAATTTTTCATCTTAATTTTTACAGAAGCCACACAATTCTTGTAACAAGCAGTTTCAGAAAGCCAGTGTGACAGAGGTGTGGAGGGGGAAGTGAGTATCCTACATTTACACTAAAAGCAGAACCAGAGAAACCTGGGGTTTTTTGTAGCATAATTGGTCTTAATTTATATATAAAATTACATCTAGATCTCTGTTATATTAGTTGAATATACTCCCCTCATTTCTATATTCTGCCTGATACCTGCCTATATGGAGTTCTCCAGACATTCCTTCCAACTCACTTGATCCTTTGAACCTGACAGTTATCTATGAATTCAGGCACTAAAGTAATTTATTCTTTTAGAAGTGTTAAGCATTTAAAACTTGCAACATCAGATTGTGCAAATATTCAAATTTTCTGGAAGAAAAAGAAAAGGAAAAAGCATTTACCTTGATGTCTACATTTATGTATATATTCTCCCCCTACACACTCTTATCTAGAGGCTTTTCCTCATGCATGAGATTTCCCATTTCTCTCCCTGTGCTTTCCAGGTACTTTCCACATATTGTGACATAACAGCTAAACAACACGAGAAAAGAAACTCAAATTACCTGTTACTGTTTTATTCTAATTACCTTTCTTATTGTGAAAGTTTTCCTAAGATGGCTTCTGCAAAGACAAAAATATTCCTAGGCAATGTCAAAGGCAATTTTTAAACTCATCTAGCAGCGATGCAAGGGTTTTGTGCTGACCTGCACTAACACACAAAGAAACCACAATGTACCAGTTTGGACAGAAATAATTGCTGGACTTTGCATCTATTTGGCCTCATCATAACCAAGCGTTACTCCCAGTAAACAAGACAAACACGCCCAAAATGAGAAAAAAAACCCAAAACCCACACAAACACTTCAATGAGTTACTGTGGTTCTGCATGTGTAAAATCGGGGGTTTCACTGCCAAGACTCGTTAGAAAAGAACAACCAGAAAATGTTTGCAAAACAGATTACTATTATGAAGGGCATTAACAGATATTAATAATAGAATATACATCAACCTACTGCTTTTTAGATAGTCAATATTAATTGGCAGCCTAATTTGGAGTTGTTAAGACAAGAGACCTTGCAGACGCCATTTGTCAGGTCTAAGCTAACGGTGGGTGAAAATAAACCTGGTAACAGTTACTTCCTTGTCATTTCCTTTCAAAAATGACACAATGCTGTTTCAGCGATCAAAGTAATTTTTATCTCATAAACGTACCTCTGAAAATAGATTAGGCCTTATAGAATGATTTTATATTTATGATCTGAGCTGTCAGGCAGACCTCATGCGAAACTGGACTTGCAATTCACAAGTGCTCCGGGTTGCTCGGAAGGAAGCAAGATAAAGGCACAGGGAAATATGGGGGAAGGAAAAGAAAATATTGGGTGAGAGGTCTGGCACCTATCAACATTGCTGCAAGCTTGCCGAGTCTCATAATTTCATCACTAGGCTTCAGGAATATTAAAAGAGCTATTATTCATTTTTTTATTCTACCCCGTCACGTAATCAGTAGAACAGATGCCAAAAGCCAGCCATTATAAGGAAGTCACCGTGGCTGGCATTAAAACCAGATTATTTCTGCACAGACTGGACCATCTATTGTTGCTTTAAATGGGATCTAAATCCCTTTAATTGCAATGGCAACAAGAAACATGGGAGTGCTTCAGACTGATTCCTCCAGAAGAAGAAGCAGAAGGGAAAGGGTCAGGAAATATCCATGAAAACTGTAAGCAATCAAGGGAAAATATTGATAGGAGGCACAGTCAAGACCTGAGGGCATGTTTGGGGCAGAATCCAGACAACTGTCTGGAAGGATGAAAACCTAAATGGAAATGGGGAGAAGGAATGCAGAAAGGGAGCAGAAGGTTAAAAAGTTAAATAAATGAACTATCGCTGATGACATCTTTAGTAGTTACAGACAGCTGAAAGAATGAGTGACACCCGCAGCCTTGAGAAGGAACATGACCAGGACAGACACTTCTTGCAACACAGGAGGACCAGGAATGGGACAGTAGCATTTCTCCAGCCCAGGCTGCTGGAAAGGATAAACAAAGCCCTCTCAGAGAAAGGAGAGCAAGATACACCCATTCCTAGCTCAGAATTTAATTTTACACTGAGAAGGTATCACACAAAATGAGGACAGAATATTTCCTTATAGAGGTGAAAGACGAGAGCCAGTGGGAAGTGCTACTTCTTCCTCACAGAATCTCATTTTAAAGCCAGTCCAGTTGCTGGGATCTAGCTGACAATTCACATGTGCCTGGGGCTGGCAATAAAGCAGTGGTGAGAGGAGGTGCCATGGCCTCAAGCTGCAGAACTTGCTAGAAACAGAGCCCCCTCAGTGATTGTCTAACAAGGAAAGGGGAGAGTGAGCTTGCACTGGGAGAGTACAACAGCAATCAGCTGCTGTGCCACAAGAGCCGCCCTTGCTACAGCACAGATTTATCAATATTTACTCCACAGAAGAGAGCAGTACATAAAATTAAACAACGTAATATATGTACACTATAAAATACATATATAATACATGAGAATAATGTCTTCAGGAAATACAAGCAGCTGAATGACTGTGACTAAACTGTTGTCTCACCAAATTGTCCTGTCCCAATTGCTGACGCACACCGAAGTCCCCAGCATTGCTTTGACACTGGTCAAACAGACTTCTCAGTGAACTGAATCTGAACAAAGCAGCCTGAACATGAGCACTTCTACCTGTCCCATTGTGGCTGTGCTTCTTTTCAACAAGAGCACGTGCACAGGGGTGGCAATGCCACAGTGGGCACTGCTTGGCCTCCAGCCACAGCAGTGCCGCTGGCACAGTGCGAGGGGGTGGTGCAGAGGGGTGCCAGTGCATGTTGGGCTGAAAGCTCTAAGAAGTCCTGAAAACAATTTTAATTACCCATTCTTGGAGTATAGGAGGACCGGTTGGAACACGTGCAAGTGAAGCAGCTTGTTTACATAACAAACGAGGTATGCATGCGAGGTGCTTTGTGGAACAGGGCTGCAGACTGCAAGCTCTCTCACCTGGAGAGCTGTGTTTCACCAACTGAACACACACAAGACCACCTCCATGTAGAGAAAAAGCCTTTAGATAAAATACTCACAACACAATCCAACAGTGGCATGAAAGAGGGTGGTTTGAATGGACAAAATGTCTAACACTTGCAAAAATAAAAAACAGACAGCCACCAACTCTTTGATTCTTGCATACTCCACACAGTGCCAAGAACCATTCAAAGTTTTCAGTTCTTGCTTGAGCAGCCACCCTCCAATGGCTAACCCTACTTGGAAGATAAAACTTAAATGAAAAAGAACACAAAACGAACTGACAAACCAAAAAACCTCAAGAGCGTCTACACAAGCTAAATGTCTGAATCCAAGGAAAAAGTAATTTAGTTCTGATCCTCATACAATGGCATCACACATTCAGCTGTTTCCATGACACTTTCCAACCAAGAGCCAAAAAGAACAGTAGAGATTTTTGAGGCCTGTAAATGGTACAGAACTCAAGAAGAAAGGAGAGACAAAAATGAAACACACAACTGATAGAGCTGGATAGTTGCAGTGTGGATTGTACATTGAAAGACAGTGACAATCCCCACATAATAATATTACTTTTGTGATTAGCTGTTTGTTGTTTGAATATGGTTCTCCCAACACTTGAAAGAGTTTTACAGACATCTACTCCTCTCTAACAGTGGAAACCTCTGAAGTAGAAACCGAAAGGGAAAAAGTATTCATCTAAACACTGCCTTTTAAAAACGCTATTAAAAAATTAATTTAAAAAGATCAGCAAACTTGCAGCTTCCTTCAGCACATTAGTGACAGCAAATACTAATTTCAAACTCAAATCTAGAGCACTTCTATTCATATATACCCTGTCCTAATAAAAAACAGTCCAAATTTGAAAACACTGCAACAAGAAAAACAAGTTTTAAAGTGTAGAAGTTAAAACAGTTTGAAGATCTTTTGAACTTTTAAATATCTGGGGTGGGGATGTGGTGGGAGGCAATATACCAAAACTAAAAAAAAACTTCTCTACATCCTCTGTTACTTAAAAAAAACCCCTCTAAAATAATAGCATGACTATCTTGCTAACCCCTATGCCTGAAAGGGCTTAAGGTTTTGTCTTCTGGCCTTTGTGCATCAGGTCGCCATGAGAAAGGACTGGGTCAGAAGCTGTATAGAACAGAGATGGTCTCTGCTCAGAGGCTTAGAGACAGATTTAACTAAAAAAAAAATTATCGCAATTATTTTCAGGGTTCTTCCAGGGAAAAATATTATCCTCAACCCAAAAAACCAACTAGTGTGACAGTTTTGTGTAGGAACATATTTATCTTACCCTCTCTCTTACCTTATCAGACACATCTCCTCGTCCTATTCAAAATACAGCAAGTCATGAAATTCCATCTGCAACGAAAGGAAAAGCCCATTAATACCACCTGATAACCTTACAACAAAAGTCTAATAGCCAGTTCAAGACAAAAAAAAAAGTTAAACTTCTCCTGCCATTCCAGTATAAGCTACACCCCAGGCAAGCGGCTCTCCCATTTGCGGCAATCTGGGAAGCGTGGATAATAAAGGTATTAAAGATGTTGTAACATGCCCTGTAAGAAACACGCTCTTCCTCCTTTGGCAGGGCTAACAGAGGTGGCCAAAGCATACAGGTTGTCCTGCAGAGCCATAAGTAAGTCTGCAGCATCCTCTCATTAAATTAAATGAGCATCAAATTACATAATGTGAATGGCTGTAAAATGAGACCAATGGTAATGGCTAGAAATAATCCCAGCGGTGTTATACATCGTGGAGACAATTTTCCATCAAACTATCAAACCTGGGTAAGCAGCGCTTTTTATCTGCAGGCCAAGAAACTGTCAGCATGCAGCCTCTCTTAAAAACACTACAGCATGCAAGAAACTGATGGAACAAAACTCTCATGCTCAAGTTTAAATGATGCCTACCCCGAAAAAGTACATTTAATTTCCTAACTCCTTTACAGACCAACCTTTCAAAGCAACCAAGGTGTTTTTATAATATAGGTAAATATGACACAGCCTGGCATCCCTGGGATCAGATGAAAGAATACCACATACCTAACCAACAAATTTGCAACCTTAAAATTGTCAATAAAATTTACAGTCAGCATGGACTCAGGCTTGAACAAACACTTTGCCACGGCACTACTAAGAAAAGACGACATGACCTGCAATCCAGCCAGCCCATGAGTCACTAGGGCAGAAGAGAGACCTCCCATCTGGCAACCTGAAAAGCTCTTAGAGTCCGCCTAGAGTAAGAAGTGAGAATCAAGGACCTAAAAAACCAACCAAACCAAGGCCTTCACACTCTTTTAGCCCTTTCAGTGTCCTGCCCACAAAGCCCAGAAGCCTCTGAGTCCAGTGCCAGGCTGGAAAAGGTCAGAAATGTGCAACGGTGAAATGGCACACGAGAATATTATTTAAAAAAACCCAAACATACAATGCCTAATTTTTTCAATCCAGTTACCTGGGGGGAGATACAACAGGAATGAAAGGATTTGAAGCAAACAGTTTTCATGTTTGCCTACCTCTCCTGTAGTGATGCTACTGAAGGTCTATCCCTGTGCCTAAAGTACAAAACTAGGTGCACCCTCACTTGGGTGAGCACAGAACACTGAGCAGCCACGATGCCAGCAGACCCCAGCAGGAATGCACAGTGGGTGCTCAGTGCTACAGAGAGGTGACATCCTTCACCACGCTGCACTGCCATTTCCCCACGGGCAAAATGGGGATGGCAGCATGTGGGTCCCCAGCCAGGGTCCAAATTGCCAGCTCTGAGATGGTTCTTTTTTCCCCTACGTGTACACTAGTGCACACTAAGTGCTAAAAAATGAACCGTTCATCTTGTAAATACCATTTTCTCAGATTCTACTGATGATCGTTATTTTTTTTTGCATTACCAGAATAATATGACAACGCAGTTACATCGCTATGGGCTTTGGTTTTTTTTTTAATTTGTTTGGTTAGTTTTTTGTTTTTTTCCTTAGGAAGAAAAGATCTTCCATGTTACAGACAGATTTGAACAAAAGAGAGCCACTGACCAAGAGCCCACTTCAGTATCCCTACCCTCCTATTCCCCTGCCAACCCAGTAAAATTCCTTAGAGCACAACCTCTTCCTGGCTATTTTCAGAGTAACTGTAGCAATCATACAAGAACAATGGGGAAGTTTGTTTTACTCAAAGAGTAAATGTTTTGCAGCTTCCAATGTAAATATTTTAATTAATGGATTTTTTTTTAACTCTCTACTGCCTTACTTGTGTTCACATTCACACAGAGCTATCAAGCCAGAAGCGGCACTCAATTGCCTTAATACAGAGGAGAGAAATACAACATAAAAAACAGACATGCTGACTTCAGAAAAAGCATCTTCATAACCAAATCAAAACTCAATGGGCATTTGCTGGGGAAGATCTGTCATAAGAATTTAACAGAAGCAAGTTTGCTCTTGTCCTGTGTCCAGCCAAGGGCCTGTGTTAGCTCCCATCGAGACAGTGGGCCTATTTTCATAGCCAGCTTGTAGAAAACCACAACCCAGTGTATTTCTGAAACAACATGGGCTACAAGGAAAAAGTCACTTATCTTTTTCTGTCAAACATCAATATGGTAGCTCTTAACCACCCATCACTGTGCATCCACTTCACAGAAATGCTCAAATCTCCTCTTAACAATCCATAAACCAAGTGTTGCAGCTTCTGAGGGCAGGATGGGACTCAGATTCACTCTCTCTAGGCCAAAGTGTTTTGGTACTACACAAAGTGGCTGGACTGAGATGCCAAGCCATCCTACACATGCTTCTCTGATGGTTTCTGGATGCAGGAGCACCCCAGGTACAGGCAACTCTTTCTCTTTGAACAGTGCCTCTCCCGAAAGAAAACATCTTCCTCCTCTGCCCCCAGATACGAGGAGATGAAGTTTGGATGCAATATCAGCAGATGGCTGGCATTCAAGTTTTTTTTAATTTTCAAATCAAGTAGGACACAGATGGTGATGCTCCTGCTTTCCCAAAGCCTGGAACATGAACGTAGACCTGTCTGAGCTGGGAAGCTCAAACCTATGGGTTTGTTTCTGGAGAGCTGCAGAAATTACTGCACCAACCAGTTTAGCCTGAACCAGTCCCACACGTGGCAGTGTTTCCCTTTCCCTGCTTTTATCTGAATGGGAGGTTTTGTTCCTCTTGTACTGACCTCACCACACTTGATGCCTGTTAGCAACATCCTTCCAGAAGTTCAAACAAGCTCTGTAGAAATTCCCTGCCACTGTAAGCAATACACATGCTGCCCCAGGTAAAATCCTCATTGTATCTTTCAAAAAATTACCACATCTGTATTCTTCCACCACCTCATGCAAGATGCTAGTTGCCCAGTCATAAGGCTCCCCAGACTCTGCAGTTCTCACAACCACCATCCACACTGGCAGCTCCATCACCTCCAGGCCGCCATGGCAGTGGCACTTGGCTCATCACATCCCACCAGGCAGTGGCCAGCACTGGGAACGATGGGAAGAGGCCTACTGCCTGCTTTCCTGCAGGAACCAACTGAAGAAGGAGCAAGACCTCCCAATTGCATTTCACCGAGAACAAACCTTCCACAGTCCTAAAGTAGCAAATGCTGACTGATATCAGCAAATGCTGATTGATAAATCACTCCCCATTTAGGATGGGGAGCAGTACGGGAAAGAATACCTGGTTCTTACTTGAGAGAAACCCTTTAATTTGGGTCTCTAATTTGGCAGTAGCAGAAGATGCTGGGGACAAGGAGGCCACTGCTGTTCCTGCACAGGCAGGCTGAGGCTGGTGTCATGCAGAATGAAGCAGGAGCAAGCAGATACATCACCCCTCATGGTGTGCACCCACCGTGGTACCCGACTCCTAGGCAGGGTAAATGGGTACCAAAGGACAGTGCCAGCTGAGAGCTCCCCTTGCAGCAGGGACATTCAGAAAGACATGTGTTTGCAAAACCTTTCCTTGCCCCTGACAATGCCACAAAGTGAAAGTAAAACTCCTCATCTTACATTTGAGTGCTACCAAGCACTGATACTGTAGATGTTCATACAGTATCAACTTCAGCTTCCACACCAGAAATGACCTTCCTTAAAAAAACCCCCAAAAATAAACAACCCCCCCCACATAATTTCTTTCCCCATATTCCCCATCTGATTTTCTGGCTATATATGCAACATTAAAACAGAGAGTAAAGATCAAAGAAGTAAGTATCTCTGCTTGAAACAGACTTTTCACAGTGCGTCAAAACACACTTTTCATGGAAGACCCAAGTGAGGAGGCAGACTTTCCATGAAGCCCTCAATGTGCACAGACTGTGGAAAGGGAGATCTCTGAGCAAGTGAGCGACCTAAGCTTATGCCAGTCCTTCCATCTTCCTCTCTGACCTCTTCTAGGGAACCACTGCACTTGACTTCCTCATAAGCCTATTTGATCAGCAATGTGAAACTTGCACAACCTTACCGGTGTCTCTGTGGTCTTCCCATCAGGGCATTGAGTAGAAATGCATCCCAAAGGAGCGGAACATTCCTAAGTCTCCCATGCCCACGGGATGGAAAAGGGAGCGAGGAGAGAACAGATGAATGTTAATCTCTCCTCCTTGCCGCCAGCAGCAGTCTGTACTCTCCCACGCAGACAAGAGGGAGGCTGTACAATTTGTTGAGGCCAAACTGTCTGGAAAAATGCAAGGAGAGAAAACTGATGGCAGATTCTCTTCACTATCTCTTACTGTAGGGAAAGTGAAAGTCAGTCATAGAGTTGCTGATAGAACACGAGACCACAGGGTCTTTAAGGGGCTGCTTTTATGCAAACCGCAGCGCTGGGCTGTGCAGGACTCTATCAGTTCAACATATTCGCTGCCTAAAATATTCTGCTCACACACTGCTTGCACTCTGACTTCTTATGGGAAATACTTTCATTGGCAGATTAAGCTTTTTGTCTTGATCATAGGAACACAAAAAGGACCCGACACCACTCCATTACGGATGTTAATTCACAAATGTAGGACTTCTCTCTAGCCCACATGACTCCAAACAGCTACTTCCTAACCACAAGTAGGTAGCCAATAAGCACATGAAATACCAAGCTTGGAGCAGTTGCCACCACAGACACTTTTGTAAGTGATCCGTGCCTCAAAGGTGCCTGTCAGCACACAGGGCTGTACATGTGCCAAACGAGAGCATGGGGGAGAAGCTCCAAGCAGGAAACAGAAGCTTGTCTTAGATTAGCACAGCTCACTCAAGTGTAGTGCTATGCTCAGATTTGATTTTGATTTGCAAACCTTACTGTCATTGGCTAAGAGAATGTTTGAAGTTTTGTTAAAATAGGCAAAAAACAAAAGCCAGAAAGCTGAAACAAACACACAAATGAAATTATCCTGGCAGCAGTAGGTACCTTAAAAACCTATGCAAGATGCACGTTTCTCAAACCCCGGTTTACAGCTTGCTTTTCCATCTCCCCTTCCAGCTGATGGCAGCCTCTTGGATGGGCACCTCCCATGTCTCCAGCACATCATATTCAAAAAGACACAGCAGAGAGAGCAAAAGGAGAGTCTCTCTGCTGCAGCACTTTGAGACATCATCAGTCACCTCTGATCTTTACTGAGAATCCCTCCCCATCAACCCCTAACCCATACTACAAGTTTTTTGCCTGTTGAGATGTCTTAGAAATAAGCCAAGCCCAACACCAGCTTGGCTCCAAGGAAATTTTAAATGGTACTCTGGTGAGCTGGTGGAATGTTTCCAGTTCTCACTGTTAATTCCAGAATTAAGAGGCCTGGAGTCACCATATTGCCTGAAGACAGTAGATCCTACCCTCAAACACGTGCCAGCACTGCAGACGTGGTTTTGATTACATTAATACCTGTCCAGCAGGAACCACTCCACAGGAACCACTTGCTTACTCTAGCTCACAATAATCACTGTAGCAGAGATACACTGCAACCAGTACCTTGAGATCAAGGGCAAGGGGAAGGCTCTTGGGATAATCTAGAGAAGCAATCTGAACCTTTAAAGGGAAAACTTGAGTGAAGAATGAGGAGGGAAGAAAACCCACTATTCAGTGTTAGTATTTATTAATGTTTAGCCTGCAACTGTGGATAAACAGAGAAGAATCTCTCTGCCTGTGCACACATTTAAGACTGTTTACACATGAAGTCCAAAAGGATGTCCTCATTTTATAAATAATTTGATCTGATGACTACATCAGAAAAAAGTGCAACTTAGGGCTACACACAGAGGCAAAACACTTGGCTACTAATGTCTAAACGGGGGGGGGGGGGGCAAAGACTAAACATCAGAGTCACTAAAACTCAGCAAATGGTTTACAGTTGAAGCTAAGTGCATAACATGGTGCACATTCAACACACACTGAACTGTGACTCTCCCTAAACTTTTGAAGCTGTGCTTACCAGTAAGTCATTCATGTGTTCAATCTGAGAGTCTCCTAAATGTAAACACTTCCTCTGCTACTTACACCTGACCACAGAAGCCATCCAGCAATGCCATACTCATCCCGTGTGGTGGGCACTCCACCTCAGAAAGCACACCTGTGGAGCCACAGGATCAGGTAACACAGACAGCATCGGGAGAAGCTGAGACTTCTCTCTCACAGAAATGAGGAGAAAGGGTCCCCAAAAGATCTACTGTCTGAACTCAAAGCCTGTGGTTTTGTTTTCCTTTGTCACATGCTCCTATATGTGCACACAGATACACGTGTGCCGTTTGCTTAAGATCAATCACTCTGCATGTCAGTGCACACAGGAAACTTTGTATTACCCTATGAAGAAATACCATTTCCAGGTAAGATTTGCTCTTCAGTTTAGTTGAATGCACAAACTTAGTTTCCAGGCTTTTTCCTCAACTGAAAACCTGTAAACAGCAATGTAAGAATACTGTCAGCAGTCTCAAAAGAGGATCGAAGTATTTGCTACCCCAGATTTTTCAGACTTCCCAAACTGAGCAAATAATAGGATTTTTCTTTTATGTTCTCTATTTACTGCTGCAAGCCATAATGCCAGGTCATACTCCACATAAACTGCCTCTTGCTTTAAGCTCAAAGTATGCCCTTGTGCAATCAAGAGGCCTGCATGCAGAAGAAAGGAATAAAGGATTTAAAAAAAGGCAGCACACATGTAATTTTGGTGTAGCTAAATTTTCTATTTACTGTATATACAGCATCTGATATTCACTATCAGTAAGGAATATCTGTCAATAAAGTACAATTCTGTGCTTTTAAGAAGAACTAGATTTCTGACCCAAGAGGAGCAATGAGGACTGTAAGCACTTAACTCAAAATCAGCGACCACACGTGGTAAGAAAGGCCTGCCAGGATGTGATCCTTAATTATGACTTCATCCTGCACAGCTCCCTTGAAAAAGGATCAGCTGAGACATCTTGCCCAAAGCAGCCTCTACAGAGCACAGCCCAACGAAAGAGACGACCAGGGTGCCAAAAATAACAATTAAAAAAGTTTTCCCCACAAGTAATGAGGTATCCCTTATAATTCAACCCTATAAAACCAGATTTGTCAAGTCCTAAATTAGGTTGCAGCTATATTTCATTGCACCATAAATCTTCCTTACGCCCTAGTAAAGATGCCTAATAATTTAATATGCCATAATTTTATTTTTTTTAATCTGGAACTCATCAAAAATTGCCTGAAATAGGCATCTCTTTTACAGTCTATTTTCCACATACGTACAGATTCCAAAATGTAACTGGTTTGCATTTTTTGCATGGAAAATCGTTTGCAAAGTGCATTTACATGTAGACTACCAAAGGTTGTAATTATCTCTCTTGGGTTTCTTAGGTAGGTCAGTGAACATCCTACAAAGGCTTCTGTATTATCCCATGATATTCATTCAGCATCATTTTTTTCAAAAGCAGTACAACCTCCTTAAAGAATTACACCAACAAGTAAAACTTTCAGAAGAAAAAAGTGGGTTTCCAGAGTCAGAAACTTTCAGAACTTTTTTCTTTACTTTTTATTGAAAGCTTCATAGCCCTTTTCTTGCTGAAACAGATTACTTCACAAAAATGCTGAATTCCAAGTGCCTCATGTACTTCTATTTCAGAGGATAACATGCTCCTCACACAATGACTTCAAATAAAAAGAAATAAAAGTGGAAGATATTTAAAGGGGGGGCGTGAGATACTGCCAGTACTTCTTATAAAAATTTCTAATTCCCATTTCCTCCCAACTAATCAGGTCTGTAATAAAAGAAACACTATTTCAAAGCAGTTGCCATGTCTGTAAATGCCACCACTGTAAAAAGTTAAGAATATGATCACATCAAGCACTATGAAAAATATACATTTTTCCTCATGAAATAGATATGATGAAAATGGCTCTAGAACTTTAAGACTGCTCAAAGTTTGAAAAAACAGTGATGTCATTATTTTCCTGCTGCTTCTGAGAAGTTTACATCCTTGCTTCCTGCTGCCTCGCTTCACTTTTCTTAACCCAAGAAACACAGGACAGGCCCCACAGCACTTTAGTGCTGGGATCACTGAAGAAGTCAGGACAAGTCCATTTTACATCTCACCAAGCCTCCCTTAACAGCAATTCAACAAAAATTGCACTTCCAGAAGCTAAAATAAAAGGTGAACTGTCCTCTTCTTTGCCATGTCTCTGTGAGTCCACAGTCTCTTTTTTCTTTCCCTTTACCCTGTTCAGTCAAGGGTCACAAGCAGTATATGGAGAAGCTAATTCGTGGTCCTGATCCTGCAAAACCCCATGAGGAGAAGGCCCCAGAAAGCAACTAAACGGGGTATGCAGCAATTAAGACGTGTTTGACTACTCTGCTTATCGCACGATTGCACTCCCTGGCATGGAGTCTTGATACAGGCCTTAAGTCAAGATAGGGAGTGTCACAACCATTTCACAGCTTGCTGTCAGATCATGGAGACAATTTTAAAGACAGAAGAAACCCAGAAAAGAAGTGGGTTTATTTCTTTTTAAACTTCAAATGTTTTACACTGGGGCAAGGCATTAACAAAAATGTTATTTTAGGTAACCGACTAAGTCATTTTTTGCTAAAATTAAAATTTATCAGCCAATTCCTAAGGAGCCAGGCAATCTAAAAGCAGTTCCCTGCAAAAAAAGTTGAGTTCATACTATCCAAGGAACTTCCTAACCTTGAGTTTTAGGCTAACATACAGCCAGCCCTGTTTTTTCTCTCTTGCATTTCACACTGAAACAGTGAGAACTTGACTTTCCTCTTTACTTGATTTACCAAACCACTATGTTTTCTGTGCTCCACATTTCTCTCAGGGGTGCTCGGGCTGGGGTGGCCCCTGGAGAGTGAAGGCTGTGTGTCTGGTGGGCTTCTGAGAGGCTGGGGCAGGGGGGTGTTGCATTCTGCTTTTTCAAATGCTGGGACTAAGACTGGTAATGGGAGATTGCTTAGTTAACCATTTCTCCCAGCATTCCCAGGAAACTGTCTGAAAAAGATATCTTTTAATTAAAACCAAAACAAAAAAGCCCCTAATTAATCAGTTTATCTAAGATTAATGCCCAGCTAGTTTTGCCACAGCTTTTAAGAACTGGGTTGGCTCTTCCAGCCAAGGAGGAAGTGAGGCCAGACTCTCAGAGCTGTTGGGCTGATACTGATCTGCAAAAACTCCATGAAGCCCAGCAAAATTATTCTGCATTTATTTATAGCTCCACCAGTAAGTGCAAAATCTGGTAAAAATGGTTTTCAGATACTGAAACTGTACAAGCCATAAAACTTTCCTTCTAGACAATTTCTGACATTTGAATTGCTCAAATAAAGGAGCCATCTCAATACCTGTTTTTCTAAATTTGCTTCCCCAGGCATCCCAGTTAATTCAATGCCTCTACACTTAAAGCTTACTTCTGTTACTGTACTCTGTGCTTTGTATTTTACAACATCTGTAGCTGTACATATACATGAAATGCATATTAAAATTTGTTTGTTTTTAAACAAGTGGCCATATAAGTAATACAAATATGTGACCTTGCATTACCAACTCGCCAATACTTGAAGCAAGGATTTTTATTCACTTAGCACTCTTCTTTAAAAGACACACACATATCCCAAAGGAAAAACACACAAGAAAACACAAAATCTTCTCCTTAAGAGTAATATTTACTTACTAAGAAAAGTTATTTCCCTTAACTGCCACATTTTTACAGCTGGGAAAACTATGCATAAAGAATTTACTAGATTCACGTTTGTACATCTACTAGTTAAAATACTTCCCAAGGAAGTTTAACTAACAGTTATGTCTAACATGCATGGTCAGTTCAATACTGCTGCCCACAAAATACTACAAACAAAAGATTTGTATAAACAACAGAAGAAAGATAACCTATTTATTACATGGGTTGATTAACTCATCAATCAGATTCAGCTTTTATGGCATTACAAGTGATACTATAAATCTTTAACAATCACAGCCTTGATCAGTCTTTGTACCTGACAGAGTTTGTATCTACTACTTCCAATGCACTTAGTCTTGATTTTGAAATCAAGGTACACCAATTAAACTATTCAAATCCTCAACACTGACTAATCCCCCTCCTGTCTTCCAGTGACCAGAAATACCCAAAACCCAACTGATCTCCAACACCTCTTCCCAGAAGTATGCTTTCTAGGTTTTCATCTAGAACAAAAGCTGGAACTTGGCACAACTTTGATAACTGCGTTTTCAAATTAAAAGCCAGGAAATTAGTCATGGTAGGGTAGCATCTCTAGGGGACAGCTCGGGTGGCCACCAGCAAAATGCGTGTGGAAGGCTGTGTGAGAGGGCAAGATTGGTATCTACCACTTCCTCCCTTCTGCCATCAGCATTAGAAAAGCTGAGAGAGTCCTCCCTCCCCTACTGCAGGCTCAACCCCAAGCACAGGAGAGGGCCAGTGCAGGTATTCACACACCACCTTGAGAAAGGGTAAGACCAACAGACCTGGTGGGGACAACTCCTTGAAGCCAAAGACATGTGGTTTTGCCAGTTTGGTTAAATAGTGACTTAATTGTCTCAGAGCACTATTCTTATGAAAATCAGACCTCAAATTATAAAGGATCAGACTCGCAGGGGGACAGTCCTTTCCAGCCACCAGCTGCTATCTGACATGAGCTGTTTTAACTCAGCAAGGTCATAACATCCTAAAACACACCACCTCCTCAGTATGTCAAACCCAAAAAAATGGCTCTCCACCCGCCACGAGGACAGTAGGCTATCACCAAGCCCCAAATTGTCCTAATAGGGAAAAACTCGCTAGGCGGACTGGGGGCTTTCTTTAGGAGCTGGCTGATGCCCCAACCCCAGCACAAAGACCGCGACCCAGATGCCAGTGTATCACCAGACTCACCCCACAAGCAGCTGGCTAAAAGCAGTGCTCATCCCAAGGAAACTTCAGAAGCAGAACCAATCCAATCCAACAGATTTAACCTGTTACACAAAGTGTGTGCCAGCTGCTCACAGCCAGCTCGGTGTGCACCTTGCAGGCCCATTCTCCTCAAGGGCAGCACCAAAAACCACCAACACTCCATCAAGAGTTTTTTGCTATGATCTGCAAAAGGTCAATGTTGCAGGCAAGGAGACAAACATCCTGCTAGACTGAGAACATGTCCATCTGGAAGGAAGGGGGAGAAATGGAAACCAGGGGCCTGAACCACAGGATGTTCAAAGCTTGATGGCCGGCTTGCAACAGGGACATGGTCAGGGAGTCACAGCCACAAGAGCTCTGTCACCACAGCATGTTGAGAGGAGAAGACTCTCATTTCTCTTCAAGGACATCATACTTCCTAAATGATCTCAGGGAGCTTCCACACCGCTGCAGCACCCTGACCTCACAAACGCCTTCCAAAGGCTGCAGCCTAATGCTTTGGGCTGTGTTGCCTTCCCTCGCTTGCCTCTTCCCACACCTCTCACTTGACTCCCCTCCTTACATCATGGTGTTTTGCACAGGTATGGGCACAGTAGCACTGCCCAGCACCAAAAGGTGAGGGAGCCAACACACCTGAGCAAGCCCAGGAGGAGGAAGAGGAAGGAGGAGCCCCCCCACAGGAGGAGCAGCCAACCTTAGTTGGCAGCAAACACAATTTGGCCAAACCTAATTAACCCACCTGCAATCCCAGTTTCAGTGGGCTGCTGACTTCAGACTTCATAGGAAACTCCATTTTCCTGAGTGATGCTCTTCTACTTTATCCTCATTAACATCACCTGCTTCTTCTTTTCAAAAGCAGAGGAGCTAACTCTGCTCAGAGTCACTTCTGCTCAGAGCTGTGTAACACAACTAGAGGCTTTCCTTTTCCACACTGAATTTTAGTTTTCTGTGCTTAGGAAAGTAAACTTTAATACTTTCCCTTTAGCATCCCTACCACACAGAAACTACACAGGTTCTTCTGGAACTTCAGACGTTAATTAACAGTAAAAGGGCAGTGTTAATAGCTTTGCTTTTTTTAAGCTTGCTGGGATCATTACTTTACTGCACATAGCAAGGAAAGAGGAAAATGTTCACACTCAACAGCAAGAAGTAAGCTAGAACTAGACTGCAGGTCAGTAAGAAAAGGAAAACTTGATGAACAATGAAGGAATGATGAATTGGGCTACTGAGCTGTATGAATGGACATGACTGTGGGACAGGGAGTGTATTTTTATCACACACAAGTGTTTGGTGAGTTGGAGTTTCTCATTTCCCTTTTCCCACATTCATTTACGTAGCCTGCTCCCATGGCCCCTACCAAGAGCCATGCTCTCCAACAGCCTGCACTGTCTCCTGGAGAAGGAGAAGCCTACTTTTGGCCCAAATAAGAGTTCACCATTTTTTCTGGGTATTTTCGGAGTAAGTAAAGGGCATTTCCACTAGTAACAATTTTATCCCAGGATAGAAGATGGTACAACGCAAAACTATACAGTGCCATTTGCATTTTGAACTCAACAGTTTTAAGATCAATCTTCTTCAGCTATTAAAAACATTCAAAAACATGCTGAGTGGAGGCGAAGCTTACACTTCAGATACACTGCTTCTGGTATTTGAGAGGTTCAACACAGAGACTATCCCATAAACTCTCCAGCACCATATTTACGAGCAGACGGACACATTTATTTCTTTGGATAGAAAACATGGAGTGGATGACCATCACATCACTGGTGAAAACTGCTATGTCATAAAATATCCCACAGCTGCCTGAATTTATAAGTTCCTGTAACCAAGTAGCATGTGCCAAGCCAGGCAATCCTGATGAATTACATTAGAAGCCTATAGACTTCTCAGAAATAATTAATTTGCTCAGAGCTGCATCTGCACAAAGACATACATACACTCACATTTCTGAAGGAAAATAAATTCTGACTTCCTACATTCACGTATTTTCCCTTGAGGATAAACCTGTAAGATTATTAACTATAATAAAGCTCTAAAATGGATGCTAAAATGGTGTTTGAGGGCAGCATCAGACACTCCAAAAACATATATAAGCTAAATTCTACTGCATTATATAAAGGCAAGTTTCAGCTAGAAAGCTTTACTGTGATTTGTGGTACTTTAAAAGCACTCTTGTAACAATTTTAATAGTTTAAAATATTGGAGTTTAGTCCCAAAGAGATGTAGCGAGTGCTAAACTGCCATTTTAATGGAATTTTTGCACCCTCTCTCCATGCTCTACTTTATAAATAAACCTCTAGACTTTTTATTGATTTCTTTTAACATGATATATTGAGCCTCTCTGGCAGAGAGGGCCAAAGAACAGCAAATGAAAAATTACAGGTTCACAGTTTGTGAAAGGGACAACAATAACAAAACCTCCAAGAGAAAACAATTACAACACAATGCATATATGCCTGTGTTCACTGCTTCCAGATCTGCCTTGTGCATGTGTCTATATATATGTATCTCCCAAGACTTCCTCACTAAATTTACTGCGAGAAACAAGTAAAACAATGTCATGTACAGTTGTATGATGAGCTGTACATCTCTTTCATTTACAAAGCCTAAACTTGACTTCAGTGCATCTGACTTGAGCAGCTTGTGCTTGGAAGTGGTGTAGGACATGCCACCAAAATTATTTCAAAGGTTTTGCAGTAGTCCAAGGTCGACATTCTGCAGATGAAGAAGTAAAAACATGAAAGAAAGTTTTTTATGGTATAGACAGCAAGAATTAGGGTAAATTGATACAGTTAGTCAGTCTTAGAGGGTCCTGTGCCAGACAGCTCACCAGGATACTGTCCCACTGACCCAAATTCTGCAACCAGTTCTGCCCATGTGAGCACTGCCAAGTGCACTTGTGGTCAAGCTGTGAGATCACTCCTCCTCCTACAATCCAGCTCAGAAACATACTACAGAAACACACCATGGCAGAATAAAAACCTACTACCCCTGTGCACGGATGCCCACCCACAGGAAGGAGAAACTGTTAGTTTTCTGACACAGAGACAGACCTACTTCAGTCGTGTCATCCAATTCTCAGTTGCCAACATTACGCAAGGGATAAGCAGAACAGCTCATACCACAGGTTTCTTTCTTACATAGGAAGAACATGAGGGACAACCAAACAAGAAGGGAACAGACTACTGGCAGCACACTAAACTAGGTAAGTACAATCCAAAATATTTAGCAGTCTTTTTTCTTTATCCCATTTGGTTTATCTCTCCTTACTGCAATGTATTTTTTAAAATTTTGATCTGTTCACTATAGATGTGACTAGATTAAAAAGATTCCTTGAACACATGACTGTGCAATATGATTTAAATTCTTTGCAAGATCTCACAAACTCCTGTGTGTTCAATTTTAGAAACAAGGACAACAAAAAAAAATTCAAAAACCCAACAACGTCTGCCATTTCCATATGTGCTCTATATTTTACTAGTTCTTCACCAGAAATGAAGGAAAAAAAAAACCCAAACCAACAACCCCCCCATAAAAAAAAGTTGGGGGCATTATGTCTTTCCTGACACTTTGAAATACACGATTCTTCTGACTTGTTGGTCACCTAGACATCTGTTACACCCAGCTCCAAGTTCCCCCCAACTGAAACACAGAAGAAGTGGTAATTCAGAGAGCTATCTGCGGAGATGTGAAGATGATGTGACAGCAATATCATGCATACTGGGGGGTTCTGGTCATGCAATGCCCCAAAATGATTTTCAGTGGACACAGCTGCATCATTTCAAGTCCAGAGTGACTACAAGTCTCCCCAGATCCTCCTCTTGCTGGTTGCTTCTCAGATGACGGAAGGAGACGCAACATCAGCAATTACTATCACAGCAGTGATCCACAGGGACCCAATGCACACACATGCAACGTAACAGCAACCAGTTATGCAACCGGAACGGCTCGGGATGCTTGACAAACACAGGGGAAAGGCGGGTTCGAAGAGTGGGAGTCTGCCAGACTAGAGATTTCATGTCACATCTCCAACCAGCCCTGTACCACCTAAGTCACCAAGAAGGGATGCAACACATGTCCAGTTCTGTTCCTGGGGGCTGGTAGACACATCAGAAGGACTTTGTGTTTTCCCTGATTTAGACAAACCACATATACAGACCCAAAACTACACCTCCTGACTAGCTCTTGAAAGTTGTATCTCTGCAGGTGGATGGTGGGGCTGAAGGACCAGCACTGCTACCAACCATGCTGTTGCTCTGCGAGGAACCTGACCTTCAGAGGCCAGTGCTTTCAACCTGGCCTTTTTGCTGGTGCTTAGCTCACACAATTCTTTAATCCCATTAAGCATCTGATTTTTAAATACCGCTCTGCCTTGGCTCGCAGGCACCTGCTACTGACAATTATCAGAGAACATATGTAAGAAAAAAAAATAGCATATGGCTATACAAGTAACTGCAGCAATGGAGGGCTCCTCGCAAGATCTAAGAGAGACAAGTAATTGCACCAGCTCTGTGGCGTGCGTGAGCACTGACCGCTCACACACGCGGGGTTACACCAACACGTGCCCTCCCAGGACATCCCTGGGCCCTTCCCCCTGCATCCCCTTGCTCCTGACCACAGCAGAAGAGCTGAGCCAGAAGAGATGCAAAAAATACAAAGCGTGTGAACGGATATCCGTAACTTTTGCATGCCATGAGCACAATCCAAAGCGGTTAACTGCAAGTCTTCCTGCTAGAGGTGCCTGGAGGCCTCCTTGCCTTTCTCCCAGGGCAGAGGGCCGCTGATGAGCCCCACAATAAGAAGGGAAACCTCTCCACATCCATTGAAGTGTCAGGTGAGTTTGTTTCGCTGTGTTTTTTGGGGTTTTTTTGAAGTTATTGGGATGAGTCCCATTCCCAAAGCCTCAGGCCTCCCAAAATAGTAAAGATAAATTAAAATGTTCTGCATATAGGACATTATGGCTGTAAATTTAGCAGGAGAGTCGGAATAATGGCTGTCCTTTTGCTTTGTCTCTGTGCACACTGGTACCACCACCAGCACGCTATCAAGTCTGCTGCACTCAAATGCATAAATTCAACATCACATTTCTCCCTTTTCTTAATGTATTTATTTTTCCTCTGGGAAGCGACTTACTTTAAAAATTGCTTTATGATTAAAAAACACAGCAATCAACTTTTCAAAATGTCAACTTTAATTTGATTTCTGTTTCCCTCCTCCCAGCTCCTCAGGCTCTCCCAGGAAACCCCCATGCCTCCATTTCACATTTTGCCACAGCTGTAGCCCTACATCAGCCTCAGGAGGGCAGCTCCAAAACCTGGGTATTTCTGATAGAGATGAGGAACTCTCTATTCCCTGCCACAGAGCTCAGCTTTGCACATGGGACATTCAGCCACAACACAAGAGCTTTAGTTCAAAACCTACTCAGACTCAACAAGGGCAGGTTTTGACCTGCAGGGCTGAGGGGACATGACCTACCCAAAGAGGTGCCACAGCCAACTCCTGACCTGGTCACCAGAAGTGCCAAAAGACACAGGGCAGTCCTTCGGTTGCTCCCGCTGCAGCAGGGATCCTGGGAACAACGCGGCATTAGGGGGTCACCCAGCCTGGCTGCATGCACAGCAAGGAAACGAGCTACATTCCCACCAGTTCCAAAAGGCTTTACACCACATCTTCATTTCTCCTCATCCCACAAAATTCAGATCATTTACGATGAAGTTATTGATGTGCCACAGTCAGTAAAGGAAGACTCACAGCATAGAGCTAATGCTCAGTTAATAACCCAAAAGGGAGGAGAAAAAAAATCTCTGAATTTAGCATGGCTGATGTAAGCTGTGATGTCATTTCCACACATAGGCTAGCAAAAAAAAAAAAAAAAAAAAAAAAAAAAAAAAAAAAAAAAAAAAAAAAAAATTAAAAAAAAATCTTTTTTTTTTTTCAGATCCAAGATACAGAGATATGTAAATTGCTTGGCTTCCATTTCAAATAAACAGTGTGAGATAACCCCAAACCTTAATAACGCTCTCAGCCTTCACTGCTGCTCTTCAGAGGACTCGAAGCCCTCGACAGGACCAGCTCGCTGGGAGAGCAGCGAGCCAAACCACTTGTACAGGCACGCACCCTCAGCGCCGTCCCACCCAGCAGTGCCAGCACAGCCTGGTTCTCACTCTTCAACAAGATGTTTGGTTTGGGCTTTTTTTATTTTGGAGGAAGTAATTTTAAACAAAGTACAAAAAAAAAAAAAAAATCTTGCTCTAACAGCTCTAAAGGACTTTTTGGTACGATTATGGCTGAAATTAACTATTCTCCCAGGACAGATTAAACAAGCCAAGCAAAACAGGTCGGAAGATCAGAGAGAAAGGGCATCTCAGAATTATGAAAGATGCTCAGCTAAATTATCAAAAGAAAAAATAAACTTCAGCCAAACAGAGAAGAAATTGCTGAAAGAACAATCTGAAAGTACAAAAAAAATAAACTTACTAAATTTGGATAACTCATGAAATGCTGCAGAATAATTTTACCATTTTTTAAAAATAATAACTTCTTTCAAATAAAACCCTCCATTTTTTCCCCCTGAAAAAAGTAACTTCTTACTGGGAACTCTGTTTTAAGTGCTGTGCTTACCTATTATGCCAGTAAATAATTTCAGAACTTGAGAACATTTATGAGAAAATTCAACCTGGAGGGTAATTTTCCTGAAATTTCTGTTTGGCAAATGAAAATAGTGTTTTCAACAGATGAATATCCTTCCCTGTAATCGTTATTCTGTTGCCATCATGTAAATTGGTGTTTTACTCAAATGCAGCTAGAAACCTACCTACTGAAAGAAAAACAACGCCAGATAAAACCAACCCGCACAGAACAGGGTAGAACAGTACTAATAACATGTAAGCACAGGTTTCTAAATAGTAAAAAAAAAAGGTTGTTGCATAATTTATTCACTTTCCTACTAGTTTCACAGATGAAGATAGCAGCACCATGAGATAACTAAAAGATTTTTTTTGCCTTTAGCTTAGTAATTTACAAGTCTTTGAGTTTCACTGGCTTTTGTTGTTGTTGTTCACCGGGAAAATACTGTGGAAATAACATTTACCTGCATTCTCAGCCTACAAAGCTCGCTAAGTGCAGCTCGACAGAGACACATCCCCAGCAAGCACCATACAGATTTACCGTAAGCTGGTGACTAATCCTTACAGAGCACCCTGTACGTGTATCACTGAGTCAGCTCGAAAGTTTGTTCATTCATTCAAACACCACTTCTTCCATTCTCCTCTCTCTCTGATCGGCAGGCACATCTGAAATCTGCCTTTCTGCCATTCAAGGAGAGTTTCTCACTGCCTGAACAGGCAGAAGGTGCAGGTACAAAAACTTGCTGCTCTCGTAGAGGACTGCCCTAAGAAAATGCAAGCTTGCCTACACAACAGCAGAAAAACAAACAGACCAAAAAAAGAAAGCCCTACATTTTCTTTCAGCAAGAAACTTCTGTGTATGCAAGGAAGGAGCCCGGCAGGGAGGGACTCTCCAGGGGGCACAAGCTGACCCTGCTACTGGAAAAACTTCCCGGTTCCCACATTTGGCAATCTAGCAAATAAAGCCTGCGAGAAATGCCCAGTTTAAGTTGTACTGGTAACAAAAGCAGCAGCAGAACAATGCAGGTACACATTCTAGATAGCTGTAATGACCACATATGACTTCGCATTTGCTGAAGCCTAAAATAAATTGCCCCACTCTTTTGTTCCCTTTTTTCATTTCTTTTAATTTACACAATTACCAGTATGGATTTTCCAAAAAATAACCTGAAAGTTCTACCTGAAAAAAAAAAAAAAGAGCTGCTTATGCTAAGGATAGTGCGGGGCTTAAATGTAAGGATTTTCCTTACATAACTGAAGCCCATCATCCACTTTGTAATTATGATACTTCAACTAGAAGAGTACAATTATTACAGAGTAAAATAATTACAACAAGGACCCGCAGTCATTCACAGACCCAACCCTGCACCTTCTTTCAGTCACACAGGTAGTTCAACCAACTACAGTAAGAGCAGGCGTTGCTACAGATGACTAAAAATTGAAAAATCTGGTCCAACACTGAGCACGCAATCCAACGGAAGCCTTCCCATCAGCCAGCTTTATGTAGTAATCTATGTGCCACTGCCATATAATGTCTGCACTGCAACCTTATTAGTTTTGGACCATCGCCTACTGGCTGAGAGGTGGCCTTTAAAACCAGATGAGCCCATGTTATTTTAATGAACCCCTACTTTAACTAACGATCAAGTAGTTAGCCTAGGGATCGTATGCTGACAGACTTCCAGCATCAAAGTATTGCTCCTTGCATAAATTAGAGTAATTCTGTGGTATTAGTCTATCGTTTATGTATGTGCATGCAACGTCCAGATTAAAACTTCTGAAAGTTGGAAATCGTTGAAATAAAAGTCAGCTAAGACCTTATTTTATCATTCCCACTCATGTTAAGCAGTACCTTACTATGCAGGCAACCACATTTGGCTTAACTTACATTCTTTTCATTAACAAAACAGTACTTAATCCAATGTCTTTTTTCTTTGCACCTCCCTTTTCAGGTGTATTATTTCTTTAAATCTAAAGCTGTTTTTAACTTCAAAGACTAACTTTTTACTACAAGCAATATAGGAATGATAAAATTCGTCCTCTGCAATGCATCTTTGGTTTTCAAGTATATAAACGGTGAAATCTTTTTTCGTTTTACCTGCAAGGCATATTCTCTTATTCATGCTCTTTCATTATAATAGCAGCAACTTTAGAAAAGTATTAAAGTTCATTATAAACCATCTCTTTCAAAATTTCATAGTCCTAAAAAAACCTTCTTTTCCTCACTTTAGAAAAATTTTGCCTCTCATTTTCTAATTTTATCAAACTCATGCAGACAGCAGCAATACTTTTTCATTGTGATCCATGCTGCTCAGATACCAATTTACTGAACTCTGACAGCATAAAACAAGCTTAACTGACAAAAAAAAAATACAGAGAATCGCCATTCACCACCACAACTGAGAAGCCTCTTCCAGTCTTGGAAAAACAGCATCAATTGAAGAATGAGAGAGAATTTGCCTGCCCATACTTCTGCAAATATTTTGGCTTGGAGGAATTACTGCCACCTTAAATGGAGATATGCCCCTACCATATTCAGAAATATGTGTTTAACGTAGTTATGAATATGAATCTCACTTCTCCAAACATAAATTGCCTGCTAATTTAGAAACCTCTCTCCACTCCCCCGCTCTGTACCTGATGCTTTGCCATGCAGACTTATTGAAACACATGGTGATGGTTCGCAGGGCACTCCTGTGGACGGGGATGGAAAGGTCATTAGTGCTTCACTGCTTGTGCTCAGAGACACCTTCTAACAAAGCAGATACTTGCTTCCCACAACCTGTCTTACCTTGGCGTGATCAGGAGAGTGAAAGCCCTTCCAGACAGAGGCAAGAATACCATTTCTGACACTCAAATGCCTCCATGAAAAGACTGCATCTTACCCCGTTTGGCATGCTCCTGCTCGCAGCAAGTGTGTTGCCAGAGAGAGTTAGAACTTCAAACAGCTTTACTCAACCCTTTCATATAAAGTATCCTGGTTCAGCATCTCACCACTAAAGCATGTCAATCTCCAAGACGGTTTTTCTGCCTTATTTTTGCCAGGAACTCATTAGAATATAACTGCAAGTACTTGTTTATTATCATTGCTGTGATGCTGAATTCACGTTTTTACAGTGATCAATAAAAACTAAATCAGCACACTACACACTCAGCCCACACATGAAGAAAATTAATTTAACAAGATCAAAGTTGTCTACCCTCTACTGCTGTAAAATCACAACCAGCCTGTTGGTTTTTGCCAGTTATCTTTGAAGAATGATTGGAAATGAATAAAAATCATTCTGGAAGCATATACTGAAATTGCAGATATAAAACAGAGATAGGAGGACATGCAAGCAACCACGTGGGAGACCTTTGCTTGAATTTGAACTGCGTGGCAGGCCAAAGCATCAGTGCTCCTGCAAAGCTGCACCACTCAGTGGTGCATTTCTTCACCATTTCTTTTGTTTTATCAAGATGTATAAGGGGTTCCTCTGCAACACTGAATATAACCTTTTGAAAAGTAACCAAAAAAGACCCCAAAATCATGCCAGTGATTAACCATCTGAACTGCTTCCACACATTTCCCCCCAAATATACTAGGGGCACAAACAGTGACAAAACTGCTGTGTTCAGCGCTGAGCTATGCATGGCGTGCACTTGTGGTTCAGGTGACTACAGCCTCCAGCTCGGCTTTGGTAATGGCCACAGAGCTCAAGGTTATTTCAAGGCCCACTGTGGCCTAGGTGACACTAAAGAGACTTTCAGCCTCTCAAGAGAGTGCAACATGCAGCCCTCTGCTTGCTGAGAGCAGCAAGGGGCCAACTCAAACACCACCACCTCTCTGCAAGGTAAGCCCAGCTTCCACGCTCAGGATAAAACAAAATATAAAAGAGGCAGACCAAAAAAGAAGAAATTGAGAAGATGTTTATGAAACTTTAAGTCAATATCCTAAATATTTCAGGGCTTTGGCAGCCTACATTTTAGGGAAAAGAAAGCTCAGTTTAGCTATGTAGGGTCTTCCAAGTACTCATGTCAAGTACTCATGTCAAGTACTTGTGGACCATGTAAAGTCTGGTCAGCATCCATTTTTTTTATTTAATACACTGCTATTGTCGCTAACAATGCAAATTATAGCATCACCAAAAGAGCAAATAGGTAGCAAATCCGCTTTCAAAATAACAACAGCACTATTTACTAGTCAGGGTTGTTTTTTTCTGGTACAAACAAGATCTTCCACTAGGACATCTTCCCCACCAGCAGAAAGAGACAGCAAGGTAGCAGCAGAATGAAGCACTGGTGGTACAAGTCCAGGAGGCAGCTGCACTCCTGCTCCAACACCCAGCACCTACAGACTCTTGCCAAAGAAGACCCATTTGCCTCCTCCTTCTTCATGAACCACTGCACCATTCAAAAGACTAAATAGTTTTCAGTCTCTGATGAAAATGTTTATTAAAAGCACCTCATCCTATGTCTCCACACTTTCACAGATTTGCAATGCAGTATTTCCTGACCTGCAGTATTTTAAAAATGTATTCAAAATTAAAGTACATGGGATCTCTTTTGAGGAAAAAATATTATTATGTGTGGACAATGTACTTCGTAACATACTTCATGCTCCTCAATAATGTATTTAATTCTGCCTGGAGAACAGAGGGCTACTTCAAGTTATGCAAAGCTCTAACAGCATTCATGCCACGAGGACTCACTTAAGATCATACTCTTGCAAGAGTACCCATATGCATTAGAGCCACAGGACAGCAGATTTACCCTACTGACATTCCAGGATTGTAGTGGGTGTTCTGTTAAGAAAATGAAAGAAGTTACTATGTAGGTCAAGTGCGGAATTAAAAATAAAAAAAAAGCCCTAATGTAGCTGTAATTGGCATGACCCTCCAAGTAAATAGAGATCCTTCCAGGAAAATGCACTTCTAGTTCTGATTTGGCATGTGAAACATGACAGTACTGGGAAAAACACTTTTCTGCTAGCACAACTGGAACTTAGACAGGACCCTCACACACACAGAAGTGTTCTGAAACCCCTTAATCCTCTAATAACATTCACGATTCACCAGCAGCATTCTTGGTTTACTGGGGAAAAGATATTTACCATCATTTCTAAACACACCAGCATTAGCTATTTTTTAGTTTTAAATATGAAAACTAGAACACAGACTTCCTTCCTATCCACCCTCATGCCCCCCCAAATACATATACACTAAAAATATATAAATAAAGGAAATGAAACTTCCCCATCAATGAAAATTGGGGGGGCGGGGGGGGGGAAGGAGAGAGGAGGGAGTGGAGAACAAAGACAAAAATTACTTTTTTTTTTTTAAAGACAGAGAACTTAAGCCATTCTCAAATTTTAAACTTGCTTCGCAGGGTTCGGTACTTTTTTTGCAGTCTGATGCTGAAATTATTTAGGATTTGACATTCACTTAAAAAAAAGTACCTGATATAAATTTGGCACCTCGAATGGCCCCTGTCCTTTAAGAGTCCTGGTAAGCCTTATTCTAGCCAGATGGCGTGAACAAAACCTCACCATCAGGGATCTTTTGAAAAGGAGGTGCTGATAATTTAACATTTAACTTACACCTACCTGTTTTGCTGGGGCAAACCTTCCCCAATCCGTATTTTTGCAGTCTTTACACTCCAGGGTTAGCTGGAGTAAGTTTTAGTACCAAAGTCTGAGTTTTTTCTCATTACTGAACTTGAAATTTTTGACAAAGGGGCGGGGGGCAGGGTATCAAAAAAGACCATCTACAACAATCTTGCTTTGCTATAGTTGCAATGAACTTTAAACATGAAGAGAAAAAATGGCAAAGGAAAACAAAACCTTGCAGCTCTGCACTTCAAGGACATATCACAATGCGGGCTCTATAAAAAAAATCTTAACATGAGCAGTTGATGAGGGGAGGGAGGGGAAAGACAGAAACCATTTTCTTGCTGAATTTAAACAGACAGGAGAAAATTTTTGACACGACCCAGGATGGCTGCTTTAGACCCTGGTGGGGTATGGAAACTTGGCACCTGTCACCATGTGCCTGGGAAGTGGCAACAGCCCACCTGAGCGGTGGATGGGAAGTTGAAGATAAGAGATTCGTCTGAAATGCTAACAAAATTTAAACTGTAAATTAGAAAATTACAAACTAAAAAGAAAATCTAAAAAAAAACCAACTACCTTTTGAATCTGCCTCATATCAGGATTTTGGGTCTTTCCAGAGCAAATCAGCACTCAATTATGAAAACTTAGGTGGGCTGTTTGTGCATGACACATTACACTTTGTTACAGAGTAAGCTGGAACCACAAGACTCATTTCACTCAGAACCTCAAAATATACCTAACACTACACAACTGCCCCAAAACCTGGCAACGCCCCCACTCTAATGCTAAGACTTTAAACTTAAAAAAAAAAATAAATCCAACACTATTACAGGGTAATAGGGCTTATATTTAAGACCATGTCCTGAGTTCCCCAAATCGTTATCCTCTCAAGAAGAAAGTAACATAAATTATGTATTTGCCTTCAAGTTCCTGCGGCAGGCAGCTTGTAAGCTGAGCACATTTTCCTGGTTTTCCCCACACAAATCAATGGTTTGGGGTTTTTTTTCTGCTGCTGTTTCAAGCAGGTCCAGGTGAGCCCACATCCCCGTCATCATGGAGTGACACAGGCAAGCCAGGAAGACAGAAAACAAACCTCTATCAAAAACACTATTCCTTCTGCCCGCAGAAACCAACATCCAACAAGAACCAGTGTTGACATGACTTGCTGACTGACTGTGTCACCCACTTTGTCCTCCTGGCCAGTCTGGACAGTGGAAGCAGCAAGGAGATGACGGTGCAAGAGCCCATTCTCAGCATTTCAGATCTAATAGGAGATACTCCCACAAGCTCCCTAAGTTAACTTGGTGCCTAAATGCATGCTGCTCAAAAGTAATTTCAGCGAATCTCTTAAATCTGTTTGGTTTCAAGCAAAGAGCTGTCAGAGACAAAAAAAACAACCCAATATTGCTACTGTTCCTTGAACCAGGTTCAGACCTACTCTTTGAAGGAAGAGTTGCCTTTCTTAAAATATATTTGAATGTGCTATTTTTGTCTTTATCTTAGAAGGCCCGATTTCCCCTCACAGACCTGCAACTGATTACAGTAATAGGTTTCTCAGAGATGGACAAGTTAAGAAGAGGTTTCATAACTTCACATGCAGCAAAACGTATGGAATTTGCTGCCTTCATTTTTCTTTAGTTTTGAATGCAGCTCCCCCCCTTACACACACAGTAACTCTACTCTCTAAGCAGTGCCATGGAAGTCAGCATGACCACTTGGGCTCCTCACCCTACGTAAATAACCAAGGGCGTGGCAGCTACTCCAGGCAGAATTCATACATGCACTTAAAGATGCTTTTGCCTACTTCTCTCAGGTGGAGGGCAGGCAAAAGGATCTGTTAATTTTAGGGACAGAAAAAATTATAATTCTGACGATAATTTTTCATTGGAACTGTGCTGCTACGCAGCTCTCAAAAGAATGCAAGGGGAGGAAACAAATTGTTTCCACATCAACCATTATTTTGTATCTGTCAAATGCTGCTTGCTTTTTTCAAAAACAAAAAACAAACACATATTTCTAAGGAAGCTGAAATGAAACTGCCATATCTCACAGTTATTATGACACATACTAAGGAGGCACAATGCAGGGCCCTTTTTTATACTGTCCCATTACAGTATAGGCAAAGGGAGAGAAGGGCCTTCTCAAACAATTGGCTGAATAAGTGTTTAGGTGACATATCCCCCACTTGATTAGAACTAACAAAAAAAATAAAATAAGATGAAAATCTTCACAGCAAAATATTAACTTACTGCTTTAGGAAACCTAAAGTGATTTACAGAACTGCTCTTCTTACACTTTTCTCACACTCCCTGCCAGATGCCAAGGTATGAGCCCCGTTTCTAATAGCAAGCCTCGCTGTATCACTTGAAGAATTAAAATGGCCAGAAGAAGAGAAGCAACAGAATTTTGAGTCTAAAATCTAGGAATTCCTTGTCTCTATCTAAGCTAGTTGAGCACAACCCAAAAGCAAAATGAACCTGAAACAAGGACTTGCTTTATGGTATGGAGTATTCTCAATAGGCAGGTCATTATCAGTAACATACAGGTTGAGGAAATTAAATGGCTCAGGCATGGAGACTTTTTCAGTCTATCGAATACAACATGAGTCAATGTTAGGTAGAGAGGTTAGTCATGCTGTGGTTTATTTATGCTCCTGTTGGCCCATGATATTAAACACTGGAGGCAGGATGCCTGCCTAGCTACCCATGGCCTCATCCCTCTTCCCCAGGGAGGGATGCCAACAGCAGGACGTACATTGATACAGCAGCGTGATTAAGCTCCGGTCTAACCGAGAGGCCAGTTCTCCACTCCGCACTCAGGCCAAGTCTCACAGTGAACTGCAGTACTTGTATTTGAGTTTTTTTGGCTTTTTAAGATACACAGGTTTGACTACCACCACACCACTGTGCTGCTCAGGTCCTCACTGAGGTCTCTTCAGAAACACAAGCTGCTAATCAATGGTAGCGGAACAGATTGTAAGTGTGTTTATTTGCACCAAAACTTTTTCAGTAGGCTATACTTAAGCCTTTAATTTTTCCTAAGTTTATCAGAGTATCCGCTACAGAAGAAAGAAAAACGCATGCAACACATTTTCTTCATATGAAAAATCGCTTATCTAAATTCTAAAAAAAGTCTTTATTTGTTTTATGCGAAGCTGCATAATATGCATGCATAGAGCACTCATGGAGCAGCCCCTCTGTAGTTATAGTGTGCCTTGGACAACACTTAAAAAAACGTAAGACACCAACCAGGGAATATCAAACACCATCACTTCAGTGGGCAACAAAGTGAAATGGGTTATTTCTAGATAGATGCACCCTATTAATGCAATGGCTCCATTCTGATCCAACTGAACATCCAAGACCATGAAATAGAAAAGCGATGACAGCAAACAGCTGCATGTACCGCAGGCAGGAACAACTCACACCGCCACTGTAAGGATGGGTCATTTCATCATGACACTACACCCTGAGTGAGGGCAGCAGACAAATCCCCGGTCCCCAGGGGAGCTCTGCAGGCCAGAGCCCCGGGCAGGATGGATACAGGCAGCAGAGCGGCCCTGATGAGCAGCCAGGCCAACCGTGCCAGGTGAACTCTCTCCTCTTCCCGTATCTACAGTAAAACTATAGGTATCGAAGGCATAAAAGTTCCTTCTCACTGATTACCTGTTTAAAGCACTAATCACGCAGTTAAGCACTTCGCAGTATTCTCCATAAATAGTTACGCTGTGGGTCATCCTATGTGTTTTGCTGCCATCATGTCAGTGTTTAAAAATGTGTGAACCTCACCTGTAACTATCTGAATGACGACCAGCACTGATGCCCAAGGACAGCAAGTGCAGGTCAGATTTTACTGGACGAAGGCATTAACCCGGCTGGGTTTACATCTCGATCAGTCAAGCCTGGTTAGTTGACAGGCAGACGTGAAAACCACTCTGTAAAGTCAGCAGAAGGATGAATAGGCATTATCCATTTAACTGGTTAACTGCCGATTAATTTCACTTGCAAATCGCCTCTCCAGTATTTAAAAACCTGGCTAGGACTTTTGGTTCCTTAATACCCCGTAATTTTGACGGGCCAGAAAACAGGAGCGCCCCGCCAGCGCCCAGCTCGCCGCGCGCTCCTCTCCCGCGGGAATGGAGGGAGAAATTCCCATTCCTCCAAAACGAGCTCGCCCCACGCGGTGCCGCCCGGGAAGGGCTCCACAGCCGAGCCCCGGCACCGCTCCGCTTCCAGCACTGATTCCGAGACGACACCAAGCGTGCTGCGGGACCAAGGACCGGAGGAGCAGCGCGCGGGTCGCCCACTCGTGTCAGGGGCCGCGCCGGGCTGGGAGAACTTCCGCGGCGAGCCCCGCCGAGCCGCCCTTCCCCGCCTCTGCTCCCGGCACGGCGCGGCGGCGCCCGGGACTCGCAGCAGCGCCGCGCTGGGGGCACCCCGCGCCGGCCCCGCCGCCCGCCCGGCCCGGGCAGGTACCGGGCACTGCCCCCCGCCCGCCCGCGCAGGAGGCGGCGGCAGCCGGCAGGGCCTCGGCGCTGCACACCGAAAGTCAACTGCGAGCTGCAAACTTTTTTTCTCCCTCCCTCCCCCCCCTCCTTTTTTTTTTTCCCTCCTCTCCTTCCAGCGCAGCCCCAGCTCCTGCAAAAACGAAACTTGCGAAGCGTTGCCCCTACCTGGCGCGAAGTCTGCAACAAGTGCAGGCGGGCGGGGGGGGGCGGGCGCGGGGCTCGTGGCGGTGTCGGCGAGGCGGGAGCAAATCGCGATATTAATTTATTAAGGAGCTGCCCCGGGCTCGGTCCTACTTCACTTACAGTACGGCGCCCATCCTGTAAACAAATATCGCTCCGCCAGGAAACGCGCTCCCCCGGCCCGGCCCGGCGCGGCCCCGCTGCCCGGCACCCACCCCGGCGGCGGCGGCACATGGAGCGGAGCGGGGCGGGGGCCCCGCGCCGGGGGAGGCTCCGGGCACCGGCACTTACCTCCGGCACGGCCTCCCCCGCCCGCCGCGCTGCCGAGTCCGTGATGCAAAAAAGAAAGAAAGAAAAAAAAAAAAAAGGAAAGAAAAAAAAAAAAAACCCGGTGTCAGCAAATCGCTGTCAAATAATTTCCTTGCAGCAGGGAGCCGGGAAAAGCAGAAGCAGGAGGGGGAGTAGGCTGCGGGAGGCGGCGGGATCCCTCCGCCGCGATGGGTCTGGCCCCGGGTAGCGAAGCAGGAAGTAAGGTGTCGGTGGCGCCGCGGCCGCCCGGCCCCGCGGCGGGGCGAGGGCGAGGGGCGCCCGCCGCCCCCGGGGGCCCGCCCGCCGCCGGCCGTGCGCCGCCGCCGCCGCCTCCCTCCCTCTCTCCCTCCCTCCCTCCCGCTCCGCCGCGCCGCGGTCTGGTCGGCAGCCCCTCCTCTCAGGGCGGTGAGCGCAGCGCAGGTGCCGGGGCCACTGGCGGCGACCTGTCAGCGGCTCCCGCCGGGTCGGCGGGGTGCGGGCCAAGGGGTGCCGCGGGATCCCGCCGCATGCCGCAGGGCGGTGGGGCCGGGGACCGCTCCCGCTCCCGCCCGGGCGGCGGCGCCGGGGGACGACGCCGCGCCAGCCCTGGGGCCGAGGGGGTCCCGCCGCCGAGGAGCGGGGTGCAGGGGGTGCTGCCCTGGCGCCAGGGGTGCCATGCGGAGCGGGGCAGCCGGGCCGGGGCCGGGGCTGCGGGCGCTGTAGCCCGGCCTCCCCAGCCCCGGGGCGCCGGAGGGGGAAAGTGGCCGCGGTAAAGGCGCGCTCTCTCTCACCCGGGAGCTCTCCTGCCCTGAGCCGGGAAGGGCTGCAGCGCCTGCCGGGGCCGCCTCCGGCTCCAGGGCGGCTCCTGCGCTTTGGGTTAATTTAGAAGTTAATTCTCTAATACAGCGAGCCATGTAGGAACTTGCTCCTGTGGTCACTGATCTCTGCCACTGGTAGTCGTAAATTATTTTTTTGTAATTCTACAGAAGTATTTTGGTGAAATGCCTCATCGGTCCCGCTTCCCCTGGGCTCAGCATTTGCATTAGATTGCACCAAAATGTTCCCTCGCAGGGAAGGGTTTTACATCTTGGGGACAGATATGTGATGCATACATCATATGCAGTGCTCTGTTTAAGCTCACGGACAATGACAGACTGTAAGAAACCATAGCTGGGAAGAGAGAAACTGAAACGGGGATGGTTATAGGCCTACTTCTGCCTTCAAAGAGGGAAAAAAACCCCAACAGACAAAACTCTCAAGGGTTATAACTGGAACAGAAAAAGGTCTTTGGTGTTAGCATTTGTGATTCAGCCTTACATTATAATGGTTACCAGCAGCCTCATTTTCTTTTTATGGTCATCCTGGTTTCCTGGTTGCATGACAGTTCCATCGGGCCACTGTTCTTAATAATTTAACCTTTTATGAGATTGTTTTGATTTACAGTGTAGATTAGAACAAGAGTGAAAAAGTATGATATCACCCATTGGCTATTAAATATCTTTGAACTATACACAAATGTGAGACAGGCTTTTTTCCCCCCCAGCCAGCTACTAATTTTCTAATTTTATTTTTACTTAACTGAAAAATACCATTCAGATATTGTAAGTTCTCTGTGCTGAGCTATGCACAATCTATGCTGAGTTTTGGATTCAATGGTTGGCTTGTTTGCTTGCTGGAGTCCTAAGTCATATAAACTATGTTGAAAATAGAATTAAAACCACAACTCAACATGTGCCTTGCCTCTGTTTGTTTTTTGTGTCTAGTCTGAAACCCAGAATAGCCCATATTACTTGTGATTTCCAAAATGACCTCTGAAAATAACCAATGGAATTTAACAGTCTTTCTAGGTTTGTCTCAGCATCTCTACTTGTCCAGTTAATCAATGCAAGCAAATCCCTGTTGAATCAGCTAGGTGTTGCTTGATTTACCTTAAACACAAGTCTTTGTGCTATCACTCAAAATAGAAGAAAATGTCTAATTTAAATTTGAACAAAGACTCATTAGCTCAGTTTGTTAGAGCATGGTGCTAGTAAGGCCAAGATTGTGTTTGCCCCCAGTATGGGCCATTCACTTAAGAGTCAGACTTGCTGGTCCTTGTGGATCCCTTCCAACTCAGACTATTCTGTGATTGTCAAGCAGGCTTCTGACATGCTATAAATTGGACCCATCTTACTCTCCATAACAAGTTTAGCTACACAAAACTCTTAGCTCTGGACAACATTTCCACAAAATTGTGTGGGCTGGCTATAGCCAGACTGCATTCTTTGTGTTTATCCTGCCAGTTATGAGTTGGTCTCCATCAAAAGCACAAAGCCTAAATTTGCGTTCTCCGTTTTCCTGATCCTTCTTCTAATCTTTTAAGGATTTGAGTATCAAGCTTCCCACTTTTGAATAAAAAAATCAGAATGCTATTTACAGTATTCAACCTCAGAATAATTCTATGGGCTTGTCGTGATGTTGTTCAACAAGGATGTAGCAGTGGTACCTGGCGAGTTGGTGAGCTGGGAGCCCTCAAGTCGGGATGAGGTCCTGGCCGGCCCAGCCGCCCGCTTGCTGCTGTCAGAAGAGGGAGACCTTGCCCTCTCTTCCCTGGCCGCCGAGCTGGTTCAGCTCGCCAAGCCAGAAGACTCTTCCCTCTCTGGGCTAAGTTCCTGCCATTTTGGTGAGCTCCCTGGGAGGTCAGCACAGGGGGAGCTGGGGGGCCCTGCAGCAAGTTGGCTCAGCTGCCCCCGAAACCTCCCACTGCTTACAAACAGCACAAAAGCAGCAAATGTCTTATGGTAACTGCCATCACTCTGTCAGAGTCTTGATAGCAATTAATACATTTTAATTTTTTTCCTAAGCGGGGCTGTTTCGGAAATGAAAGCATTACAGAAGTTTAGAAGTGACAGAGGTCTCTGATCATCCTCCTGGTTCGTTCCTTTCTGGCACAGAATTGCTGTGTCATTATTTTCCCAAACGCCTCAGTTTTTATTAGAAGGCTTTGCCTTGAATTTGTAGGCTTTCCAAGAAAGACAACACTGAAGAAAACATAGTATGGCTGTAGGAGGCAACAAATCTTTGTTCAACAACTGGGGTCATTGAAACAAAACCACTTAAGACACCTTAAAAAAATCACATTTATGCAAGTATCTTACTGGTCGAAGTCACAGCTGCCAAAATATGGATGTTCATCCAGTTTCTTGGTTTTAGATGCCTGTTTCCAGGTTGAATTTTGAATTGTGGATGTTATCCTAAAAAAAATAATCAGATGATAATTATATGAGTTCATTGAACAAGACTAATGACAGGCTTAGATTTGTTTCAAGGGGGAGCTTTTGAGCCATAAAGTGTACTGATAGATTTAGGTTTAAAAAGAAGTTCAGTTTCAGAACCTAACATTCGACATAATGTTGACAGTATATTTGTAATTGAGATTATAACCTTATTTTCTAGAAAAAATAAAAGCCATTATGCAAATTTCAAGAGATGCTAGATATGCCCTTTGCTACCTGCTGTTTTGGTGTAATTACTGATCCACCCCTTGGTTAAATGCTTGACCTTGATTTTTCTTCTCAATTTGTGAGTTTTCCAGCATGAAGTTGCTGGTTCTTTCCCTACTAAATCAGTTTAGTATAATCTGAATCCCTTGGATTTAGTCAGTCATTTATCACTTTCCTGTTAGATGCATAAGACACACTGGGGTCTTACAGGAGTGACACTTGCAGGGCCAGAATAGTTTAAAAAGCCAAACGTGTCTTTTCTGTGATCACATTCCCTGTGCATCAAAAGGGAAGTAGTCACAGCTTCCCATAACCTGAACACAAAAAAATACATTACAATTGGCAATGGGCTTGCTCAGAGAACAGCAAATGCATAATTCCAGGTCGTCCCTGTGCCTAAGAAACAAACAGTATCTCTGCTTTGTTTCAAGGTAATGTTAACAACCCTGCTCTCGCCTTGGTGCTCTTGCCTTCATGTATATTGGGGTGTGGTGTTTCTCCCTCTTTGGTGTTCTCACCAGCAAGCTCAGGCCATGGAGAGCTTCCAGAATGAAACAGCTTGCCCTCTTTGGTGTCACTTCTGACCACATCCACTGTGAGTCAGAAAAATGGCCAAGGGTTGAGATAGAGCTGAATAATTTTTAGTAGAAATGCATCAGGACCCCAGCTGCTGCACACTGCCACGTACTTCCCTTTGTCCACTTCCACCACCTGCGTGAGGAGTAGGCCTGTGTCAGACAAGCAACATCACAGCCTTGCTGGTCCAAGTTGCCTCTTGTCCAGTGAAGTGGCTGCTCTGATTCTAGACATGAGGCGAAGTCACAAATTTCACCGGCAGCCTAATCTGATCTCAGACCATGCTGCTGCCATTTGAAAACTAAACCTGGAAGTAAGACTTTTAAATTTTATTTTTCTCTTTTAGCCAGATTGCTTTGCTGATTGCAGAGCATAAGGAATGGTGCAGGAAATGTGCCAAGGAGGGAAGAGGATGAAAGCATGCTGCTTTCATTCAGACTGCTGGTGAAAGCCCTGCTCACAGAGTCCCTCACTACAAGAAAAAAATTGAGGTGCTGGAGCATGTCCAGAGAAGGGCAACAGAGCTGGTGAAGGGTCTGGAGCACAAATATTATGAGAAGTGACTGAGGGAACTGGGATTGTTTAGCCTGGAGAAAAGGAGTCTCAAGGGAGACCTCATTGCTCTCCACAACCACCGGAAAGGAGGCTGTAGCAGGGTGGGGGTTGGTCTCTTCTCTCAAGTAACAAGCAATGGAACTAGAGGAAATGGCCTCGAGTTGTACCAGGAGAGGTTTAGAATGGGTATGAGGAAAAATTTCTTTGTGGAAAAGGTAGTCAAACATTGCAACAAGTTGCCCAGGGAAGTGGTGGCGTTAACATTCCTGGAGGGATTTAAAAGATAGGCAGGGTGTGGTGCTAAGGGAGAGTGGTGGATTTGGTACTGTTAGGTCAATGGTTGGACTCAATGATCCTAAGAGTCTTTTACAACCTAAATGATGCTATGAGTCTTTCCATGAAGGCTAAAACAAAAGTGAATTGTGATGGCTAGGGTCCTGCTATCCCTTTTGCAAGTTACTGCCTTCAGCTGCATGGGTTTGCCTCCTGTTTGCACCCAATGCTGACACTGCTTCCCTGGTGAGCCAGATCACCTCCCAGTGCTGGCAGAAATGCCCTGTCATTTTTCCCATGGATACCTTCACTGAGTCAGCCAGACGAGCAACAGAAAAGGAGGCAGGACTGTGTGCTCAAAAGTGGGATTTGCAGCCACATCAGTTTAAATTGCCTCTAATTGTCACAAAGCCACAGCTGCTACCTCATCTGGCAGTTAAGATGCTCTCTAAGAAGGTCGGTCCAGGTAGTGAACCAAAAAAAAAAAAAAAAAGGGAAAACTGAATCTGCACAGCTGTTTGCACTGCAGTCAGCTCTGGAAATCCACAAGCACTAGTTTTCTCTCAACTTCAACCTCAGGAACCTTTTAGCCAAGCTTAGAGCTGCCCATCTATAAGTCAGTCACTGAGCCACTGAGATGCTCCCTCAGCACAAGCTGCAGCAGCTGCTGAGCCCCTGGGGCTCCAGTGCTGGTGGAGCCGGGTGCTGCTGGGTGAGGGATCCTCCTGGCAGCTCTTGGTGGGACCTGGCCTCGACCTTTCTGCATCTCCCTGCAGCTGGGTACACGGGAGATACAACACCACTTCACAGGGATGCCCTGAAGCAAATCAAACCATGTCAAGTGTTTAGGAATGTTTTGGTAAAGAAATTACAGATAGGCAAGTGAGAAATAGTGATGACTTCAAGACATTTTTTTCAGTCACATTATTAGTGTTTTGCAACTGTGTATGAACCCTAGAGAGGAAAATGAGCTAGAGACATTCTTGCTTCATTTGGTTTGTGCCAGTTCCCGTTCCTCTTGGAAGAGTTGCTTATACTATCATGCTGTCAGGAATAATCTGTGGGCATGTACATTTGTGCACAAGAGATACAGTGACATGGGCCATCTTGCAGGATCTTGTCCTAGTGAGCAATGCTCCAGTTTGTGTGGCTTCTTCACATGCCAGAAAAGAGGAAATGTTTTATTTTATACAGTACACTGACATATGTATTTGTAAATTTACAAATTTGTTTAATATATACACATTACATAAATTATAGTACATGCACTTGTAAATTATGAATGCATAAACATATAAAACTCATGTGTCTTTATAAAACTAACATGAGTAAAAAAATTTTTTTCAAGAATTTCCAGATTTCAAGTTGATGGTGTGGTTTGAGCTATTCTACACTTTAAAACCATTCACTGTGGATCTGAGTTGGAAATACAATCAGGGGCCAGTAATAACTGTCCCCATTTTACAGATGGGTCAAAGTAGGGAACAGAGGCGGTCATCAGTGTCATCCAGGAATATAGCTGCAGAGATAAGTATAAAAAAAAATTTCTCCTAAGTCTTTGCACCTTGTTATGTCTTGAAGACTGACCAGTATTGTTCAAGTAAATCTTATGCCCAGTTTGAAATGTTTGGAGCTTTGGCTGACGTGCAAGAAGCTTTATCCCACTGGCTTTGTGTGTGCTCCTGGTGGTAGCAGCTGAAAACTGCTCTAGGAAGAGGCACTCCTTACTCTAAATGTGCTGCTGTTGTACTACTGGAAAGTAGTACATAGTCCTGCTTGCAGACAAAAATTCAATTCAATTACACTATTTAATGAAAACTGCCTTTACAGAGACACCATCAACGTGAAGTCTAGTGAAATCCATGGAAATGACAGATTTAAGGTACTGTCTCCTACTGCTTATGTTGAATGCCCCCACCAATCTTTCTGAATTTTCTCTTGGCTTTAAAAATCTGTTATGTGGTAAAATTGATATATAAAAAAAGAGGCTTTAGGATGGCTTGCTAAAGAGAGCGGTAATTAATTTCTAATGTGTTTGTTGAACAAGAAAAATCCTATTTTTGAGTATGGGAAGGAAAAATGAAGCTGATTACATAGAAAAGATGTATGATGAAAGTAGAAGGAAGCCTGGCATATTAACTTTAAGTGACAGTTAATCTAAATAACTTTCTGTAACAGAAGGATAATATCTAAATACAGATATGATTAAGTCACTGTGGTTCTCTATCGTAACGTGCAATGTGTCTAAGTCCACACTGACAACTGAGATCAAGATTAAAATTTTGTTCCTTTTTCAGAATTTTGTCTGTTGAAAGTGGATGCAATATTGGCAATAGCACACTGCATATTGTGTGGAAGAGCACAGACAGCCACCTCTGATTAGAACTACCCCTGTCATCCTGTCACCCTAATTTCAGCCATTTCTATTTCATATTCCTCAGCACAGAAGCAAATTATTTTGCTGATTTAATTAAAAGTTGAAGGTACTCTGTAGGTTTTGTTGAAGGTTTAAAACAGCCATCCACATCTTCTGCTCTGAACTTTGCCATTCAGAACTGTAATCTGAGTTTTTACACAAGTCTTTTATAGTCATATATATAGCAGTTACTTCAAGGTGTCACTGTGTCTTACTCATTTGTTTCTTACGTATGTGACAGTGGGCAGATATGCATTTAAACTGTAGGGATACAGCTGTCAAGATTTAAAAATGCTATTAACTCACATGGCTAGACTCATACTGTATATCCAATATATATACAGTATATTCTGTTTATAGTGATGTAGGGCACTTTACATCATCAAATGGAAATAAGCTGTATAGTTTCACATTTTTACAGTGACGGGAATGCACTTACAGTAGAAGACAAGCTCCTTTACATTTCTGTGTCAGTGTTTTTGTTTGGTGGCCCCAAAACACTTGAGGAGGTGAGAGCTGCACTGAAAAACAGAAAGCAGAAAATGCAGTGGAGTTGCTGTACAGCTGCAGTGAAACAGGGAACTGCAAGGAACCCCTATAAAGCAGGTTAACAAAATTAATAGTAGAGGAGAACCAACTTGCTCTATACCTGAGAGAGTTTTGCCAGCAGCAGCTGAAGGGCAGCAGATGACAAATCCAGGCATATATAAATATGTGAAGTCTTTCTGATGGACCAATTTTGCTTGTGGAGAAGAAGAAACTACCTCCATCACATTCAAATGGCCTGTGAATCTCCAAATTAATATGGAAGTTGGGAAATCAAACAGGGGGTCACCGAAACAATCTGCTGTAGTGCTCCTGATGCAAGCTTAGCTCTGTGAGACTAAAGGTCTCAGACTTTTGTGTCTGTTCTGTTGAGAAAAGACGTAATGGTGAAACTGGGCATGAGATTTTTTTCAGAGGTGAAAAAGAAGAGACCTTCCTCTGGGTCACCGAAGTGTAGAATTTTCAAAAAAAAGTCTCCAAAGGTTTCTTCTAGCCATGGGTGGTACAAGCTGTTCCTCCCATATCTGAGAGCTCCCTGGGAACCCACCAATAACAACTGGATAACCTAAGGACCAGAAGGCTCATCTCTGGAGTCTGCAGTACCCACAGCATTTCCAGCTTGCTAGAAAAGCTTGTAGGAATATGGAGAGGGAAAAGAGGTTTCTCAAATCAACTTTTGCTTTAGTTGATGTGTTGGTCTGCAGTATCCATTTCACTTTATTCAAAAATTTTAACAACAAAAAGGCATGCATTTGTATTTTTCTGCATATATATTTTACAGCTTTTGTGTCCTCTTACCATGCTAACACATCCTCTAAACCCGCTTGGGAGGACAAGTACAGCTCCATGGATTTTTGAGCCCCATGCCAGCTGACTAATCTAGCAGCTAGCAATAGCTGAAGATTGAGGCACTGATAATTCCTCTGCGCCCCAGACAGGGGCAAAGGAGCTAATTACACATTGATTGTATATCAGTTGAGGAAATCCCCAAATGAAGAGCTGTGGGTGTATTTCACTTTTTTGCACTATTTGAGTGATGTGCTGGAAACAAAGGAGGGCAAAAAAATAAATTCAGCCGTAATTACTCATTCTGAACTTGTGGCCTTCTTAAAATATGCTCAACCCAAGAAGCAAACCCAGGGTTGAGTGAGACTTCTTCCAGACTTGTTTCAAGACTGCGCCATGAGAGGCTGTTCTCACTGAAGTGTCTGCCAAAAACCTCTTGAGTCTGTGTTTAAGGAGCAGTCCTGCGTGGAGGTCCTTCCCTGGTGGTGTGCCAGTGTTTTTCCCTTCCTATTAGAAGACTATCTGAAGATCTTGGACCTGTTCCACACTTAAACTCCAAGCATCTTTATTGTCTATCTGTCCTTGCAATATGATAGGCCAGAAACTTTTACTGTCTGGCCTTTTGTAAGGATTGTTTCACAATCTGGGTAATATAGATTTCTCAGTTTCCCATTTCCACTTCTGTAATGTTTGTTATATTCAATTGTATGTCTGTCTTGGGGTTCGTTTCTGCAGCTCCTGTCTACATTTCATGCAGTTCTTCATCTTATCTGCAATTGCTATCTGTACTCTCAATCAGCTCATCTCTCTTTATTAGTAATAGATCCAGTCAGTTCTTATGTTTGCATACACTCTAGGATGGTAATGTTTTGTCTTGCCAGCAGACAGAGATTTTAAAGTTGTGATAACCTATATGCTTGTCTGAGGGATGTGAAAATAGTGTTATGAATGTTGTTTATGAAAACTGGGGTTTGCAGCCTTCAGTTGTTTTCACATACTGTAGCTGACTGTCCTCAAGGAAGTGACAAGCAGAATGGACAGCATGGCACACCCATCATTCACATCTGATCCTAACTAAATGAACAGGAAAATCCTTAGCATTTTCCTTCAGTTACCTCTATGTAGATACCACTTTGAGGACAGTTTTCTTTAAATCATTCTACATTTTCTTTGCTCCATTTTAAACTCTGATTATACCTTATTTCTTCTTCCTAATTTTTTCTTCTTCTGACCTTGCACCATGCATAAACATTCTTCATAGGGAAATCAGTGAGCTATTTGTTGTTAATTTTTTATGTCTTAGATTTTGTGCCCAGTACATAATGATCCACTTACATCTCAACTTGCATGCTGTAACCTCTCCTTTCCACTTCTTCTCTCGGCTGCCAACAAAGCAAGTTTATTTTCTAATAACTTAAAGTACCTCCTTTTATCCTTAACTTTCTAAAGATGCTTTCCTCCTTCTTTGTTAATTAATTCTCTCTGTTTCCAAGGATCCTCTGCCTAGGATTGTGCCTGTCTCCTTCTGTGCCATGTTCTGCTCTGAGATGGAAAGCGACAGGTAGCTGCTTCTGTCCCCCTCCCATTCCTGAGCATTGCAGTAGAAGGATGCCAGCTTGCCCCAAAGGGGCTCTCGGCCAGTTTTTAAGCAAGTGTTTTGAAAACTAGTTAAGCGGTTTTCCCACTGTAGACAGGCTCATGGAAGGACCATTAATTACTCAGTGCAGGCTTAACTATGGGCAGAAAAGGGGGCTTTTGTGCAATTGTCAAACCCTCACCATTATTTGTACATGTTGGTTTTGTATTTAATAGGATTACATGACTTCTTTGCTCTATATGCCAAAATGGATGGTTCCTTTCAGTAATAAAACAAAGCCAATAACCTGAAAGGAACCACGGCTCAAAAGCACAAACTTGACCTCTGAGTGACCTTGACATTTACAGACTAAAAAGAACTTTTCTTTGAACAGACAGAAGTCAGGGAGCCAGCAAGAACCAGGAGAAAATGGTTTTGTTGCTTTCTGATTACATTGTTTAAACCAACATACTACATGGTTTACAATACTTCATTACAATGTATTAGGGCCTGGAGGTGATTTAATGTCTGTTTATAACTGAGACTAATCTTGAAATAAACAAATGAATGTTTGGAAAATGGATGAAGCTGTTCTGCCGGAGACAGCGTTAAATGCATCTCTGAAGAGTAAATCATGGCTGTAGAGCACTTAAATGCTTTTTATTTCTACCTTCGGTTGTATTTCAGTAGTTTTATCTAACAAAATTAATCATGGTGCAGTAAAAAATATCTAATTGGTTAGGACTGCCTAGCAGCCATACATTCTATAACAAATGCTCAATTTAAAAACTGTTTAGCCCTTTAAAATTGGGGAAAAAGATAAACTAGAATATGCTGTAGCATTATACTAGGCACCATGGTGATCTAAATTAAATCTGTTACAACCTGTTCTAATTTAAAATTGCTCCGTTGTGTGAATGAAGGGGAAAAGAAGAAGAGTTAGTTCACTTGTTCAAAGCATTTTCATATTCCCAGATAAATCTTTCATCCATCCTGCTTTTTCTTGTGGGCTGAATGTTCCCATTTCCTTTGCGCATCCCCTGCATAACGGCACATAAATGTGGCTGTAGATGGAGTCAAGAACTCTCTCTTCAGCGGTTCAGTATCAGTTCTGGTCTCCATCAGGCAAGAACAAGCACTGTCACCGAGTGTCACCATCGGATGCCCAGCTGCTCACGACACTCAGAAGCTCCTCTGCAGTGCTGTAGGCAGGGATTTTGCTACAGGAGGTTGCTCCAGTTTCTTCTCCCAAAGGATAACTGCAGCACTCACCCTGACATCCATCTCTGCAGGCAACTCCTTGGTCACTTGTGCTTTCTCCCTCTCCTGCCTCTCCTACCACCCAAAGTCCTATCCACGGACCCCATGCATCGCACAGCACTTATCTCTTCTTCAAACATCTGACTCATTCCAAAAATACCTTGAAATTCCCTAAGTATCAGCCACTAAGCAGTTAAAGCTCGATTTGAGAGAGGGGAGAAAAAAAAAAAAAGAAATAAAGCGAAGTTGCACGGCCCCTCCAGCCCCACCAGCCACCCACACCCTTCCGGTTGCAGGCTGGAGCGGGCGGGAGCCGGGAGCGCCGGCTGGGAGCGGCGGGAGAGGGGCGCTCCTGCAGCGCCCGCCCGCGCCGCCTGCCGGCACCCGGCGCCCGCAGCGGGAAGGGCAGGGACAGCCGGGCCCTCCCCTCTCCTCCCGCAGGCAGCCACCACAGCGGGCATTGCTCAGGGGGACTGCTTAACCTGCCTCCCTCACCACAGCCTACACCCGCTGGAGCAGCTTTGAGGCGCCGAACTGGGACAGTGCACTTCCTTGCGCTGCAGTGGATGCTAAACACCGTGACTGCTCTTTCTTAGTTCAGGGGTTCTAAAGGTCTGGTCCTGCGGCAGCACAGCGCCAACACTTCGTACACTTCATACAGCTGACTGCCTCTCTGCATCCCCCCTTCCTGCCACCTCGTTTGCCACGCAAACACAAGTGGCAGAAGTCTCAAGAATAATTGTTTGGCCAAACTTGAAAAATAGTCAACCACATGAAAGAAAGTCCTGCGAAGGGGAAGGTTGCAACATAAGCCTGTATGTTCATTGGCATCAGTAAGTGCAAGGGAAGGGTGTTAGTTACACACAAATTTCAAGTGGTTCTTGCACATTCCTAGGTGTTAAAGTTGACCACCCCTGCACCACAAACATAGACTTTATTGGTACCAGCTCACAGACCTCTTTGTATCCTAAAATCATAGAATGGTTTGGGTTGGAAGGCACCTTAAAGATCATCTAGTTTGAAACCCCCTGCTGTCAGCAGGGACACCTTCCTTTAGACTAGGCTGCTCAGAGCTCCACCCAACCTGGCCTTAAACACTTACAGGGATGGGGCATCCACAACTGTTCTGGGAAATCTGTTCCACTGCCTCACTACCCTCACAGTAAATAATTCCTTCCTAGTATCTAATCTAAACCTGCCCTCTTTCAGTTTGAAGCCATTCCCCCTTATCCTGTCACTGCAGGCTCTTGTAAAAGGTCTGTCTCTATCATGCTTGTAGGATCCCTTCAGGTACTGGAAGGCCACAATTAGGGCACCCTGAAGCCTTCTCTTCTCCAGGCTGAACAATCCCAATTCTCTCAGCCTTTCCTCGTAGCAGAGGTGCTCCATCCCTCAAATCAGCTTGGTGGCCTCCTCTGGACTGCCTCATGTCCTTCCTGTGCTGGGGACCCCAGAGCTGGACACAGCACTGCAGGAGGGGTCTCACCAGAGGGGAGCAGAGAGGCAGAATCTCCTTTCTTGGCCTGCTGCCCAGGGTCCTTTTGATGTAGCCCAGAACACGTTTGGCTTTCTGGGCTGCCAGTGCACATTGCTGGGTCATGTCCAGCTTTTCATCCACCGGCACCCCCAAGTCCTCGGCAGGGCTGCTCTTGATCTGTTCATCCCCCAGCCTGTATTAACTGCTGTGTCTAAATACACACTAGCAGTGTTCTGAATTTACAGTGAAAACAGATGAGATCAGGCACATTTTTGCATGTGTAGTTTTTTTTCCCTTTGCTCCCATGTTAATTTTTCCCCCTGTGCAACTCATTAGAGACTATTATCTTAGCTCCCGTTAAATCTCTTTTAGCGGTTGGTGTTTTAACTTACCAGCTCGAGCTCTAGACTGTTGACACGTTACGCTGCAGGAAGCAGTGAAATTATCATGGACTGAGTTGGCACTGTATTTTTTCTAAGGCACTGCGTGATGAGAATAAATCATGTTGTCACCCTGACCTGATCCACTAATGAAGATGCACATCCTCTTGCCCTGCCTTCCTACTGGATGTTAAGTGAGAGCCCTTCCTCCGTCTTTTTTCTTCATTTCCACTGTGGAAGAATCTGTCTAATTCTGCACATCGGTTTGCTTAGCAATATTGCTGTTGCCTAATGCAATAAAAATCAGTTATGTAACTGCCTTTGCCAGACTTGCGGAGAGCATTCACCAGACGGGAACATGGCCACAGTATCTTTATGCTTTCATTATGCCTCCTGTGTTCGCTGTTATTATGCAATATGCTCTGCTTTCAGTGTCTTTTTAAAAATAATTTTCCTTGACATCATGTTTAGAATATTATACACCTATAATCTAAGCTCATGCAAAGACAGAGCAGAGAAAAGAAATAAGCTTATTCTGATTTATTGCTAAAAGGGCTGATATTATAGCACTAGTGCCTCCAAGGAACAAAGAATCGCCTACAGTTTGTCAGATAGTATTTTTAATACTCTAATTCTGAACTAAATTCCTAAAATAACCTGTGTTTGCAGATTACCGTGTGCTCTTTTGTTCTGAATAATGTCTTGCTTAGTGAACTATGTCTTATCAATCCACCAAGTACTGGGTGTCATTGTTCACCTCATTCACAATTCATCTTTTAATTAACATTATCACAGGCAAAATTCTATTTTGGTCAGCATAATTTGTCATTGAAATTGGCAGTACAGAAATAAAAGAATTATCATCTGAATTTATCTGAAGACGATGAAGGAGATGGTGACTACAAACCTCCCTCATCTGGCACTGAAGAGGAAGGGAGAGAAACATGTAAATGATAATGGCTTTAAAAATTGTATTTGCTATGTAAAAATCACTACTTTGGTCATTCAGTATCTGCTAAGCAAACAGTTTTATCAAAATTACTGTTACTGAAAATAAAAACCTGAATCCTATATTTAGACACATGCTTTATTTGGTGGAAAGGATTGCTGACCTAGGGAAGATTTAAGAGATACAAATGTATTTTCAAAGTGATGTTTTTAGATAGAGGTATGTATTATCAACTTCATGCAGCAAAATGCTGATCCTTTGCTTTAATAGTTAAACCTCAAATTAAATTGCAACTGCACCAAATTAAGTTGCAACTGCACCATTGTTTTAGTGAACAGCCAAGGAAGTAAGTGCTTTTAAAATGTTTTTTTAACAGTACCGGGAAACCTTTCACAGAGAATAGAAACATTTCTGAATCCTTCTCACAAGACCCACATTTCATGATGATTCCCAGAAAACTCCACTAAATAGCATGTTGTTTTTCTGAGTCTATAAGGAAGACATCTATCCCTGCAGTCTAGATATGCAGTATTTTTCTATTTACATTCAAATTAATACAGTGATGTCAAATCGACTGCATCTAAGGTACAGTGAACACACCAGCAAACCAGCTGCTTAAAAATTCCCTCCAACATTCCCTTACCTTTCGATTTCATCCATTTCTAGTTGCAAATGCAACAGGCCCTGAAGATGATGACGTTCAAGCATTATTCAGCCGGGATATAACAATAATTAGTGTGTTGAGCCCTCTCTGGAGCATGCTTTACTGGAGGTCCTTTCTCTTCCAAACCAGATGGGCTTCAGCTTGGCTGCCATGGGTGAGTTCTGGTGCCTCGAGAAGCAGTCTTCTAGTGAGTGTTTCACTAGGACCTTCTAAAACAGATTTTAGAAATGAACCATCAGTCCCCAGTGTGACAATCAATATTACCTCAATTATGCCTACTCTGCTGGTTTGGGATGGGGTAGAGTTAATTTTCTTCACAATGGAGGGTATGGGGTTATATTTTGGATTTGTGCTGAACACAGGGTTGATAATATGGAGATGTTTTTTGTTATTGCTGAGCAGGGCTTACACAGAGCCAAGGCCTCTTCTGCTTTTCGTGCTGCCATGCTAGGAAGGAATTTGTGGGTGCATGGGAGGTTGGGAGGAGACACAGCTGGCATAGGTGACCCCAAGTGACCACAGGGATATTCCAGACCATTGGATGTCATGTTCAGTATATACAGTAGGGGGCAAAAGGAAGAGGGGGGAACTTTTTGAGTGATGGTGTTTGTCTTCCCAAATAAATGTTACACATGATCGAGCCCTGCTTTCCTGGAAATGACTGAACAGCTGCCTGCCCTTGGGAAGCAGTGAATTGATTTCTTGTTTTTTATTTTATTTTATTTTTTATTGTTAGTGAGTGCAGCTTTTGCTTTACCCATTAAATTGCCTTTATCTCAACCCACGAGTTTTCTACCTTTTACCCTCCCAATTCTCTCCCCAATCCTACTGGTTGAGTGGTAAACAAGTGGCTGTGTGGGGCTTGGTTGCTGGCTGGGGTTAAACCATGGCACGTATTTACATTGCGTTCTTAACAGATGCAGCATTTATTAAAAATACTGGACTCAATTAAGTTAATTGAACCTCAGTCAAAGTACCATTTAGGTTTCGGTTTCTTTTTTTTCTTTCTTTTTTTTTTTAAAGGCAGAGGCAAGCAGTGCTTGAGCAGACAGGTCAGGAGGTGAAAGAGATATAGATGGCATCTGCATCTTTCATGACCATAGTCTGTAGCATTCTGTGGTCCATCTTGTGTATTGAAAGCATGGTGAGACCCAGAAACATCTGAGCTAGAGTAGGGAAATGCTATGAAGGTTTACTGTTAATCCTGCTGAAACATTAGAATTGTCTAGATTTCTCTTTTTCAGTTTCTATCTGATAATAGACTTGGTAAGAGTTAGGCTTTTTGGCAGAAGATAAAGGCAGTCTCCTCAACCTTAATTATTACTGCTGAATTTGAATAGTATCTTTGCTTATGAAGTAAATGGCACAGGCTAAAAGTTATGGAAAATTCTTCCTGAAGTTGTAAAAAATGATACTCAGGAAGTTGTTATGTTCATATTGAAATAATGGCTTTGCAGGCTAATTTTGGTTTGGGCTGCCCACTTTGCTAGGTAAAATAACATGCCTTTCACATTACTAAACTCCAGAATTTTTCTAACATTTTCTTCATGCAGCCCAGAAAGAGAAACAATTAAGTCATGCAGCTTTCCTTCACCCTGTGCTGTATTCCAAAGAAGATTCATGTTCTGTATTCCTTAGGCATGCACAGTGCATGAATGAGGAACAGTGTGGGCTTTACTGATCTTCTAAGGAATATGTAATTATTTTCTGCGTTTTAAGAACAATTACTTAAGAAGTGGCAAAGGAGATAAAAATAAATGCATAAAAAATATGTACCTTGCATATTGGAAGGGTACATACAAAAGGAAACTATGCTTATTCTTAGAATATTAGGAGGTGAAAGTAATATTCTCAAAGCCATCCTTTTACCATTTTGTGATTCCCTCAGCGCACTGCCTAAGCCCATCTTTTTCAGTTTCTGCAGTTAATCTTTCCAGATGTGTGTGTTCCCTCAATCTCAAAATTCCCCAAAACTCCCAAACCCAATATGTAAGTCAGTGAGATGATGTATAAACCCTTGAGGTTTCAAAGACAAGTGCGAGTAACACAGGAGCACGTGGTGCTGCCCTCTGATGCAGGGAATGTTCAATCTCCACAAGAGGAACTGGATGATGGCACGCAGCCCACCTTCCTTCTTATATCAATGTATGGCCATAGATATATTTGTTACTGCTTGGACAGATATAAGATAATGTATCTCCCTTGGGAAACTCAGTATGTAAATTATTGAGGGGAGAATGAGGAGAAGGGAGAGGAAAGGAGACGAAAAAGGGAAGAAGCAACTATGCATACTCACTATGAGAATGCTTACAAAGTTTTAAGGAATATAAGATGTGAAGTGGCATTCACTTTCAATGCACAGCTTTGCTGTAACCCAGCACGGTTTGGCAAAGGTAACATTTATAGCTGCCTTCAGCTAGTACCGCGGGCAATTATGACTTGGCCTGCCTTTCCTGCCTGCTTATTTCCCTCCCATGCATTGTCTAGATTTGGAAGTGTAAATTCTCCAGAGCAGAGACTTCCTCAGCAAAATTTGCTGGCTTAGGCTCCTGCTGGGTGGGTCCTTATCTCAGCCATGAAGGCTGACAGGAGGTGCAAGGTAGAAATAGTATTCAGTTTGTGCACGATGCTTAGGTCTATGCAGAAGTGAAGGAAGGTGTGTTTTTAAACCTCAGCAGGCTCAGGTGCCCCGTGGCTGCACACACGGCCAGACACGTCTGCTTGGTTTGGGCCCAGCTGTAATTACAGAGGTGCAAGGCAAGCCCATGGGTACAGCAGTGGTACAACAGGTTTTCAGAAAGGCCTCGTAAGATGCCGAGCCTGTGTGTGCTGAAGTGGAATTATGGAGGATGATTGTTTGCTGGCTTTGGTGGTGGTGACTTGTTTTTGAGACTCAGAATTGCATCCCCACTTGAGTGAGCAAGCCACGCCTCAGCTTGGGTGGCTCCCTGGAAGGCGAGCAACAGAATTTATAGCTTCTGCTATTTAGTAACATTTGTCTTAAAGCCATAGTTGCCAGGTGCATATAATTTACTGTTTTATTTTCTTTCCACCCGCACGGGATGCGGAGGCTTCCCAGGAAGCCCTCACTGCCCACTTGCCCACGGGCAGTGTTGCCAGGAGCACTTCAGCTGAGGGGGACACCCAGCTTTGCCAGCCACACTGGAGATGCCCCCAGTCCCACATATCACTTTGCACTGGGGGAAACTGGTGGGCAACAAGCTGGGGATCAACAAGCTGGTGATGCCGGTGTTCAACAAGCTGTCCGTGAGCCAGCAGTGTCCTTGTGGCCAAGGCGGCCAACAAAATCCTGGGGTGCATTAGGAAGGGCATTGCCAGCAGGTCAAGGGAGGTGATCCTGCCCCTCTGGTGAGGCCACACTGCTGTGCCCAGTTCTGGGCTTCTTAGAACAAGAGAGACGTGGAGCTCCTGGAGCAGGTCCAGTGGAGGGGCAATGATGATTGAGAGACTCAGTTGGGATTCTCTCTTATGAGGGAGCTGGGTGTGTTCAGCCTCAGGAAGAGACAACTGAGAAGGGACCTCATCAATGTCTATAAGTATGTGAAGGGAGGGTGTCAAGGGGATGGAGCTGGGCTCTTCTCAGTGGTTTTGAGCAATAGGACAAGAGGCAAGGGGTAGAAAGTGATGCACAGAAGTTCCACCTGAACACGAGAAAGAACTTTACGGTGCAATGACCGAGCACTGGAACAGGTTGCCCAGAGAGGTTGTGGAGTCTCCCTCACTGGACATGCTCAAGAACCGTCTGGACGAAATCCTGTGCCATGTGCTCTGGGATGACCCTGCTGGAGCTGGGAGGTTGGACCAGACGACCCACTGTGGTGCCTTCCAACCTGACCCGTCCCGTGATCCTGGGGTTCTGTGAGGCGAGAGGGGCGGCCGGGGGGCGGGTACCGAGCGCCGGCCTGGCCGCGCAGGTCCCGCAGCGCGGCCCCGGGCACGGAGCGCCGCGTCCCGGCCGAGCAGCGCCGGGGAAGGACTGCAGCCCCCAGAACGCGGCGCGGCGGCCGGTGACGTGCGGGAGGCGGGGCGGAAGTGTGTGTTCCCCGGGCTGGGCGGCCGCCCGGGCCCCGTTCCGGCTGTCCTGGCCTCGGCCGCGGCGGCGCGGGGCAGGGGGCAGGAGGAGGGAGAAGATGGCGGCGGACCTGGAGGCGGAGGTGCAGGCCATTGACAAGAGCCTGCTGGAGTGCTCCGCCGAGGAGATCGCCGTGGTGAGGCGGCGGGCCCGGCGCGGGGAGGGAGCGGGGGCTCGGAGGCCGCGGGAGACACCGGCCTGGGGAGCCGTTCCCGGGGCCGGGGCGAGGCCGCTCCGCGGGGCGAGCGGGCTCTCCGGGCGGGGGTGTCCCTGCCGGGGCTGGCTCTGAGGGCACCCCTGGCCGCCGGCGGCGTCCCGCTGTGCCCTGAGCCCGCTGTTGTCGCCAGCGTCGCTGTTGCAGCAGCCGAAATCCATGGCAGCGATCAGCCAGCTTTTCCTGTTGTGCCGGCTGGCGCAGGTGGCTCCCTGGAAGCCGCCTGGACGTGGCCATCCCCTGCCGGGGGCGGCCGGGCATCTCGCCCCTTCCTTAACCGCTTCCCGAAGTTACGTTCCTCCGCCTCTGCTGCCCTTTCGCCTCTCTCTGCCGGCAATCGCGCCCAGACCTGTGGCGATCCCCCCCTCTATTAATTTAGGTGGATGTCTGAGCCCACATATGCTTTACAGTGTTGAAGTGCCATTACAGGATTTTTCCTTCCTCCCCACTATTTAAGATGCTGTTCTGGCAAAAGCTCCCAGTAGTTAATCTTAGGATTATTAGAATGGGGTGTTTGTAGAGGAAATATTCGTGAAATCAGTGTAACGTTTGAAGAAATTTACTTCTGTTTATATAGTTTTCCTGCTCTTACAAAGAGTAGTTGGAAGAGGAATGTAGTCTCGAGGGTAAAGTCTTTGGAGAAACTTTTGTTTCTGGCGTAAATGCTTGCCCATTTAGACACTTGGGCATTTGAGGATGTATATGTAAAAGTATTGAGACTGCCCATGTGCATATCTGTAGGATAAAACCTTGAAGAGCTGTCTGTATGTGTCTCAATGGGAATTACATTGGCTGCTTTCCAAATGAAAATAAAAGACTGTCATAATTCAGATTATCCTCAGATTATGCTTGTATATCTTCAATGCAGACAAGGGTATGATTAGATGGGCAAATGTGCACAATTAGCTATATCCTAGCTAGTTTAGCTCCAGGATTAGTCTTCCTTCCTCTCTACAGCAAACCAAATAATTCCATCAAACATTTGTAAAGTAGTCCAAATTGAACCCAAATTACCTTGTCTGTGTGAATAGCAGATGGCTCTTTTGGGTCATATTCTAGGTAAACTCAAGGCAATCGTGCACCCAATGGAATGTATTTAGGAATTTGCTATAGGTAGAAGTGCCAACTTGAATGTAGTCAATTCCTACTCATTTTTATTATCTGTCAGCGCCTGCACAAGCTCCAATTCTGAAATCTATCATTCAAATCTACAGTGTGGTTTTTCTGCCTCCTTTGCTGATAGCCCAGTATTAACAAAACAAATGCCATCCCAAAGTTATAGTTGCAGCACTGAAGGCTTCAGTTTCACGTGGCAACAACTTAATGATAAACTTCCAAAGAACACAAATTAAAAAGAAAAGTCCTCTTTAACATAACATGAGCCTACATTGCAATTATTTTTTTGTGTAGCTAAAAAAACCATAAATTGTACCTTTTAGCTTTTTAATCAGAGAAGTGAGTTGTTTTATGGCTTATTAGTATTTTACGTTTTGTTCTCCTGGCATTTTTTACTTAGCTGTGAATTTAATAGAAACCCTGATGAACCATTAGGTATTTACTTACGTAAGGTGTTGTTTGATCAATGCTTTGCACATTTTTTTTTCCCAGGGCAATTAAAGTTTGTGCAGGAGAGTGAGTGTGAGGAGGGAGGAAGTGAAGAGGAATATGCTTCCCTTTTTAATAAAAACCTCTCTTGGGAGAGTAAAATATTGGCTTTTCTTGTGGTGATTTCAGGTTAGAAGATAGACAAATACTAATTGAAAACTTGCCTAAATGCAGAATGCTTTTGCTAAAGAACAAATTCCAAAGTTTTGAGTAGTTTTTCTGGAGTTCAGTGCTCCCCAGGTAGCAATTTAGAAAGGCAGTGCAACATATTGTATACCTATGTATATATTTCTATTAACAGTCTTACTTGCACAACAGGCCTGTGAGTTGCCTTCCTGGCAGCTTTTAGAGTCACATCTGTTTCCTTGTCCTAGTAGCCTGGATTTCCTTCTGATATTATTTCATCCAGGATCTGATTTTCAAAACTGTATGCACAGTTATGTGTGTAGAACTGGCTCCACAAACAGATTTAGGTGTGATGACGTTCATCCTTGCCACACCTAACTTTCAGACAACTACTCCCAGGATTTTTGGGATGGGAAAGCCATTTACTCGAGGAACAAGAATTTTCTCTGCCTAGGTATCTGTCTGAGCTTGTAGTGTAGCTAGTATGCACTGTGTATTTTCTAGACAGAAATCAGCAATATACTGTTGAATTAAAAGACTGAAGTTAAAGATATTTTGCTGAAAAAATGCTGCAGTTTAATAACTAGTATATGCCATAGAAATAATGTAAAAACAAACTTCTTAAATGGAAATCATGGAAAAGATTAAGTCACTGCCATTGTGATTGGGTCGGTTCCTGGCAGTAGTAGCTGTCTGGCAAAACAATGAAAAGAGAGGAAAAGATGAATGAACTGGTGGGAAAAATAAAATTCTCGTTGATGAAAGCTATACTTTTTACTTTTTTTTTTCCTATGGTGTTCTCTGAATCCTGGTGGGAATGGTGAGATTATCTGTGAACTTCTAGATCCTTGGCTCTGGCTTTTTGGCAGCCTTTTCCCCTGGACTTCCTTGGAAAAAAACTGGGCTTTGACTATCAAAGCTAGATGAATATAGAAAGATTTAGCAGATGAATCATGATTCTAAGAAGTCAAACTTAGGAAAAGAGAAGTGAAGAAAGCACCCAGACAAATTGGGGTTTTTTAAAATATCAAGTTCTACTTTAGAAAAACATATCTAGTAAGTGAAACTACTCCAATATATTTTAAAAAAAGGCAGAAATGCAGCCAGTCTGCACAGATGCTCAGCTGACTCTGAATGTCTGTATCCCGAGGAACTTACTACAACTGTGTTATCTCAAACATAAGTTCTTTAGAGCAAGTTATAAATAATTCAGAGTAAATCAAGCTCTAACATTTGATCACCAAACCCATTTATTTTGGTATAATTAATTCTGGGTTTTCACATGCAGTTTTAGGGTGATTCTGAGCTCTTTTCTGGAAGGGGGTATCTGGTTGTCACATTTACAATGAGAAATGGCATGTTGAAGCTGTTTATGTAACACAGGATTTAATCAGTGGACACTTGCAGTATGTGCTTGCTTCCATTTGTTTATTATAAAAACCTTGCAGTCTTAATTTGCAGTTTAAATCTTTCTGAAATTGTAATCCACAAGGCAGAAACAAAACAAGTGTTGTTCTAGAGGATTTTTTTTATTCTGTATGTATACACCAGGGGAAAAAAAAAAAACAAACTAGGAGGAGCTGTGAGTTTTTAAGTGGCTTAGGACAGTTCAGTAGTTTGATGCCTTTTAAAAACTGCCAACAATGTTTTTCACAATTGATTGACTAAGAGAATTGTAGTGAGTTGACCTTGGTTGGGTGCCAGGTACCCACCAAAGCTGCTCTCTCACTCCCCTCCTCAGCTGGAGAGGGGAGAGAAAATACAACAAAAGGCTTGTGGTCGAGATAAGGAGTGGGAGAGATCATTCAGCAATTACTGCCATGGGTAAAACAGACTTGACTAGGGGAAAAATTTATTTAGTTTATCACCAATCAAATCAGAGTAGGGTAATGAGAGAGAAAAGCAAATCTTAAAAACACTTTCCCCCCATCCTTTTCTTCTTCCCTGGCTCAGCTTCACTCGTGTTTTCCCTACCTCCTCCCCTGAGCAGCACAGGGGGATGGGGAAAGGGGGTTGTGGTCAGTTCCTCACATGTTGTTTCTGCAGCTCCTTCCTCCTCAAGGGGAGGTCTCCTCACATCCTTCCTCTGCTCCAGCATGGGGTCCCTCCCACGGCAGACAGCCCTCCATGAATTTCTCCAGTGTGAGTCCTTCCACGGGCTACAGTTCTCCATGAACTGCTCCAGCCTGGGTCTCTCACAAGGGGCACAGTCCTTCAGGAACAGGCTGCTCCAGTGGGGGTTCCCCGTGGTGTCACAAGTCCTGCCAGCAAACCTGCTCCAGCATGGGCTTTTCTCTCCATGTGGCCACAGGTCCTACCAGGAGCCAGCTCTAACATTGGCTTCTTACTGTGGAGTCACAGCCTCTTTTGGGCATCCAGCTGCTCTGGCATGGGATCCCACATGGGCTGCAGGTGGATCTCTGTTCCCCCATGGACCTCCATGGGCTGCAGGGGGATCTCTGCTCTGGTGTCTGGAGCACCTCCTGCCCTTCCTTGTGCACTGATTTTGGGGTTTGCAGAGCTGTTACTCTCCCATGTTCTTACTCATATTTCCCAGCTGCTATTGCTCTCTTTTTATCCCCTTAAATATGCTATCCCTCCTTAAATCTGTTATCCCAGAAGTGCTGCTGCTGTCTCTGATGGGCTCAGCCTTGGCCAGCCGTGGGTCCATCTTGGAGCCATCTGGTATTGTCTCTCTTGGACCTGGGGGAAGCTTCTGGCAGCTTTAACAGAAGCCAGGCTGTAGCCACCTTGCTACCAAAACCTTGCCACACAAACCCACTGCAAGAATTCATGGATCTAACATCACACTTGAAATAGTAATTCAGATGAGTTATTTTGGTAGCAGGAGAAACCAAAACTCTCTCATTTTCACAGGTGATTTGTTGAAATTAAATTGGAAAGGGACTGTTACCTAATGCTGTGCTTGCTTTTCTCCATGTACTTTTTGTCTCTGTTCCTTGCCAGCTCCAGGCTCCTGCTGATCCTCTGTGTCCCAAGCTGCCAGCATCTGTCTGCACTCCAGAGCAATGCAACCAACATAGTCTAGGCTGTATCCTAAAAGTCACTGCCAACATTTTACTGGTCATTCATCCTGGAGGAACACTTTAATGAATTTTTCTCTTCAATCTTGTGTTTTTGAGAAGATTTTTTTTATGTCAAAAGGATAAAATGCGTGAGCAGGGAAACAAATTATTCCTTTCCTAATGTCTGTCTTTTGTGATCATTTAGGTTTAACACTTAGGAGGAAGCATCGCTTTCTAGTTCTGCAATGCTGTTTTAGATATTTCGTTTAGAAATAAAATAATCTAAATGGATAGAACTATGTTTGGTGTTTTTATTAATGAAGGTTTTGTGTTCTCATTTCTTCTAATATAAAAGAAATGGCTGCAAGCAAATGACCTTCAGAAAGAAGTATACCAGCATCTGGCCTATTATGTACCAAAAATTTACTGCAGGGGTCCCAACCCTGCCCCTCAGCGAGAAGACATGCTGGCACAACACGTTTTGCTGGGACCAATGGAATGGTATCTTTGTGGTGAAGATCCTGCATTTGGTTTTCCAAAGCTTGAGCAAGCAAACAAACCTTCCCACCTCTGTGGCCGCGTTTTTAAAGTGGGGGAGCCTACATATTCTTGCAGGTAGATCAACTTAACATTGTGGAGTATTTATAATTTATGAAGTCATGGAACATTTTTCAGCAATAATATACTGTTCTAATGAAAAGTTAATAGCTGAATTGTATTTATTAAGTAACCTTGCAGTCTTTCATGACAGGTGGGATCAGGGGAAAATGAACACGCTACAGATGTGTAAATGGGAAAATATTTATTAGTATAATGTGGAGTGTTTTCTGTACAAAAGCAATGCAAGATTAAGAAAGAAGTTGGGGTGACCTGTCAGTGATTTAAGGGCATTAATCAGAAGTATGTGGGCATGTGTGTATATTTTGGATGTTCAATATCAGCTGTTAGTGTTGATCCTGTATTTTAGACCTCTTTCCATGACCTGCTAAACCTATCAGATGCTAAAACAAGCATACCAGCTTCTAGTTCCTCCCCTACCTCTATCTCTCTCTATCTCTCTAAAAATACTTCTACTTGAAGGAGAACAGGAAGTTCCTAACCAATTACAAGTATTTTAAAAAATCTTCAGTTTTAAGCCCGTTGTGTTACTAGCTGTGGGTTCATTTTCATCTTCTATTTTCTGAACTGCTTGTAGTTTGCATTTTGTTTGTGTCACAGATTCCTCTCATTTTGTATGGTTTCTACCACTCACTGGAACACTTGGTGAGGTGACATGGGGACAGAATGTCTCTAATTTCAAGGGTTTGTTTATCTGGGTTTCCATCCCCTCCATTTTCAAGGAGAGAATGATTGTTGGAAGAATTTTTCTTTTTAGTGCTCGCCTCTTCTAGAAATATAATACCTTACTGGCCTTTGGGTTTGAAAATGCTTTGAGACCTCTTTATAATTAGAGGGATAAGATTGAACTGGTGGGTACTTTGGATAAATATTGAGTTGTTGGTCTGAAAAAAGCAGGTGTTTTTAGCAGAAAATCACAGAATTCCCAATGTTTTAATTGCTCCATATGAACAGTATTTGATCATTAACGTGCTCAGGATGGAGTCCCTCTCTTCTTTTTTTTTGATCAGGATACATTTGATTCTTCTTGTGTGTTAATTTTCTTTAACTTAGAGCTGGTAATGAAGAACAATGAGAGTTTAATTTAAGCTTTTGTGGACTACAGCAAAGAATAATTTTCCAAGTCCGCATTAAAAGGAGTGGATTTTCTGTGCAGTTGTGCCACTTGCAGGTCTGCTTCTGCTTTAGATATAGGCCCAGTTACTTGTTTGAGAAATTACTTGACAAGTGGTGCTGAATTTCTTAGTACCCTGCCACAAGTTTAGAGCTCTGAAGAATCAACATTCAATATTGTAGTACTGATCTACCAAATCCTGCAGGCACATCAGGCACATTGTTGCATTAAGTGGTGGTTTGAGTTTGTTTTTGTTTGTTTGTTGTTTTTTGTTTTGTTTTGTTTATTTAAAAAAAAATAAAGCCATGAACATAAGCTATTCTAAAACAGTGGAGCTTTGTGTAATTTTCCTTTGGCATTTTCACCTTTAGTGGCTCCTCTGGAGAAAACAAGTGTGCATAGTAAGTCCTGCATAGAAAATCATGATTACCTGATGATCTTTCCATCATTTATTTGGTTAAATGAAATTAGGAGAATTTTTGATAACAAGATTTCATGTGATCTCCAGTGTTTCCTTTTAAACAAAATAAATTGTTTCTCTGAATTCTGGTTTTCATAATAATCATCATAAGACAGACATTCTCTTGCTATTTATTTTTACATTGCACAACCTGGCTCCCTTAATCTTGAGGTGCCTTGAAGTCAGTTGCATTACATAACTTCATGTATTTTCAGTGTTTTCCAGGCAGACAGTTACATATAATGCATAATTGTCTAATTTGTTTAGCCCTTTTGACTAGAAATATTCCTTCTGGATAATACAACAGTCTTTGTAGACAGGACCTTATTATGGTCTCTGATCTCCTGGTTGAGAAAATTGTGTTCTTGCAGCTCTTCAATGAGCTTGTAAGGCTGAACTTGGAAGCAGAGGTTTGATTCAGTCTCTTGTGTGCTATCTTTCTTCCCAGTGTTCAGTGAAAGATGTCTTCTCTGATTGCTGGAGATCTTTAATGCTGGTACTCTGTACTTGAGAGAACTTCCTTGGGTTTGGACTGTTTGCCTGTCTGTTCTGGGTCATGTGATTCTTCTGTTTACTTGCCTGTATTCTTGTCTCACCTCTTGAAGGCAATGTCTTTATTACCCAACTAGGCATACTACCCACACAGTATTTTAAAGCCTCTTCTGTTGTGAGAACAGATTTTTTCTGTTTCATTTGTTTCCCCTCTTTGAAAGCCATCCCTTCCCTCTTTCAGAGTAATACATACGTTAGTCAGAAGGTTTATATTGGGGATATTTGAAAATTACCTGTTGTAAAATGTGTAATTAAAGGCAAAAGCAAGTGTTTAATGCCTTTTTTTTTCTTTCTGTTGTTGCTGTTCTCAGAGACTGCGCAGTTGACCCAACTTGTGTGTTGTGCATGGAATGCTTTCTTGGAAGCATTCACAGAGAGCACCGATACAGGGTTAGTGATCCTGCCCGAGTGTATGACATAGTTATTCATGACTTAGTGTGTGTGTGAAACAGTTTCAAGTGTAAGAATGTATACATTATTTCCAACTGCTGAATGAACACAAAGTTAAGAGTGTCTGCAGTAATCCTATGTGAACTCTAGTGTTTTGGTCTGAGTGTAATTTCTGGAAGTTAACACTTTAAAATACTGAGCAATTAAATTTTATGTGCAACAGTTATGCTTACAAATGTATGTTATTTTTAACACATGCCCTGTAGTGAATTTCACAGGTTTAGACTTGGGTTTTGAATTGTTTTGACTTTTGTGTTTGACTGTTTTTAAAAGCTATTGAAAAACATTTATTAAGAAGCCACTTCTATTTAAAGCTTAAACATTATGTTAAAATAGAAAACTGTAAGTGCTGCTTATTTTAGTAATATACTGCTATTAGTAGTACAGATTAGTTTAAAAGCACCCTGCAAACAAAGCCAAGGCGGCCTTGGTGTGTTTTTAAACTAAGAAGTTAATTGAAAACTACCAGTGCAGCCTTTCTGTAAATCTGTTCTTTACAATACTGCACTGCTGTTAATGTAAATCTGTTCACTGCATAGTTACACTGAGCACTAGGATTCAGGAAAAAATTCCAAGCACAACAGCTTGCATCAAGAAACCCAGCCAGATTTGCTGATGTCAGCTTGCTTCCTGGATGTAGGTTTTTACTTTTCGAGCCTATTGAATTAACAAATCTAGTTAGCGTCCAGAAGTGTAAGCAAATGTTCTTTTGAATGTCCATCTAGTTTTGTTGGTACTGTAAGATGTGTCTGTATGTATACAGTATATCAAGTATGCCAGAAAGAGGTGAAAGAAGAATTCTTCTATGAATCAGTTAACAGTTGTGATTCAAAAAGAGTATTATTACACTTAGTAACTTGAGGTGGTCTTTAAAATAAATTTTATTAAAACAGTGTGAATATATCATTAAAATATTCCAATGCTTTTTTTCTGTGCTTACCTATGTGAAAAATTTACATCTCTCAATTCCTTTTGTCATAAAGCACATCTTTTACTCACTGTATGCTATGTGAAATGATTTAGCTTTGTTCAGATTAAAAATGTGAGAATTGGGCATACAGATGCTGTGGCAAGTAATAGATTCAGAAAATCTGAAAACTAGGAAAAGCCCTCAGCCTTCAGGTGGGGCAGAGTGGAGGTGTTTGAAGGTGTTTTGTTGTTCAGGGTTTTTTCCTTTTCTTTCAACATAGGCACTCTGATGAGGTAGACAAGCTTTCGGCTGTCATGAAAGTAGACATGGTTTCAATGTTGTTTTAATAGGGTGCTGTCTAAAGCTATCAGGTGTTGTGATCATACTTTTGTAGTATAGCTGTGACTACTAATTTTTTAAAGTGCATATATGTATATGCATATTCACATGAACTGCTTTGTTTTTAAATAATTTTAGATGACAACATCAGGTGGAGGAGGTTTCTGTGACTGTGGTGATACAGAAGCTTGGAAGGAAGGTCCTTACTGTCAAAAGCATGAACTTAACACTTCAGAAACTGCAGAAGAAGAGGTAATTACAATTGAGGCATCATGTTTCAAAACATTGTTAACTGTGTATATATGTGTGTATATATAAATCATTCACATGAGGTTATTTTTAGTCTTGTGTACTCTGCATGAGAGGCTGTAGCAACTTTAATTGTAATGTTTGAACCACACTACTAGACAAAAATTAATGTCTTAAGAAGTTCCTTGGAATTTTATTTTCTGCTTAAAGGCTTCATTTTGTATGTTCTTGGTCACCTCTGCAGCTTTAGTTCTGTTTCATTGTTTTTCTGTATATTCTGAAGGGTCAAGGGATTCTGCCACATGCAAAAGGAAAAAACCTTTATGTAATCATGTGCACCAAGAAGCCAAATTCAGCTGTCTGTGCAATTCTGATTCTTACCAAAGTAAAGTGCACAGATTTTTAAAAATCAAAATACCTTGCTGTCACAGGAAAGTCATAATGAGATGTAAGGCAGAGGTCTCTAAAAGCTTGTTTGGTATGGAGAAGGTAAATAGAGAATACATCTTCACCACAGAATCATAGCATAACAACTTGGACATGTTAAATGCAAGAAGACATGCCACGTCTTACAGGAGGAGCTCAAGCTCTTGGAATAACCCCTGCAAAACACCATTGTTGTTAAAACTATAAATATGTTCAAAAGGACATTTAACATGGTTGTGGAGGGAGAAATTACCAATGGCAGTTTAAAATTGCAGGTACCATCTTTGGTGTGGGAATTGTTAGTGTCTTAAGTTACTGGAGGCTAGAGAAGCATTCTGTCCTCTGCTTATACTCTTCTTATCTGTTATTACATCTCTGGAATGAGTGTGGCTAACTGGGCTTCTGACCTAGCCACTCACATCTGTTCTTACATAGTATAACTTCTGTGAAATTTTTTAAAAGGGAAAATAATAAGGCAAGCTTTTATAGTAATTTTGCTGATCTGGTGGTTTAAGTGAAGCAACTGTAATTGTACTTTTCAGTGACAATGGTCCTTCTAAAATCTGTTCTCACTCTCTCAGCCCTAAGAGTCTAGCAGTGCTGCTGGACTCACCACTTGGTCTACATGCCAGTTTACATTAGTCAGCAGCCTTAGGAAACTCTTGTTGTGAAATCTTGGGTGGACTGCTACTTCTGTGCCCAAAGATACTCACACAGTGAGTGTGCCTGACAGAGAAATCAAGGTTCTGGGCAGGCTTCGTGTTTCTTCCCCATAAACCATGGAGACTGAGATCTCTTATGCAGTGTTGTGTTAGAGGCAGATTAAGGATGATTTGTTGAGCATTACTGGAGCCTGTTTTCTGCCTTGCCCAGTTATGTGTCTTTGTTGAAAGTGCTGGGAATGGAGGGAGAGCTGCTGCTTACAGTTTGCCTTTGCTTTTGGTGGCTGATAGTTCTCCATACCCTGGATAACTTTTAAGTGAAGGGAAAAATAAAAGGAGAAATGGCAGCTGTTACCATTCTTGTAAAGCTTTTAAAGAGTCTTGGGGTGTAGGGGATAAGCTTTACCAGTACAGGTGAATTGCTGATTGGCAAGAGCCTCCTGTAAATGATGGAGACTTAAGTTGAGAAAAGATTATTGTGGCCATTTTTATACAACCTAAACTGTAGTGAAACACAAAATTTAGTATTAGGTAATCCTAAACCAGAAATTGGGCCATTGTTATATATTTTAATTGGCTAACAATTAGACATACTTCAGAATATCAAATGATGAATCGAGTCAGTGACCCAGTGTATAGGTGACCTGCAGGCCATGCAGCGTTCCCTTTCCAGGTTTGTAGAGGAGGAGCTAGTTGTTCTCAAAATTTTGTTATAGTGAAAGACAGCTTCCTTAAGAAAAGAGATTTATGTTTTATATTCACAATCCTTTAAATGGACTGGAGAGAAGTGGCAGTGGTACCTGCACTATCTTATTCAGAGGTGCCAGTGGTTCTCATTTGCTGCCCCAAAAAGTAGTCCATTTGATTTGGCAGACTGAGGCAGCTCTCCTCTTCCTCCAGCTCCTCATTCCCATTCCCACACTGCAGCAGCCTCCATTCTGCTCTGGCACAAAGAGCAGGATGAGTTTGTAGGGGCTGCTGCAGTTGTCAAACAGAGAGCACAGAATGGGCACAAATGAGTGCACGGTCCACAGACAAAAGGGGAGCAGCTCTCTGTGAGCAAGACTGAGATGTGGACAGATCATTATGAAACACCTATTTACATTTCAGCAGTTAATTATTTATATAGCACAGCATATAAGAGACGTGCATCATAAATCATGATGCCAGTGTGCTGCATGTTGTATAAGCTTGGATAGATAAGACTTATGCCTTTTAATGCATGCTGCATATAAAACAGGACAAGAGATGCATGGTCGTTTGTATTCTGCAGTTTACTAATATTGATAAGTGGAACAAAAGATACAGGGATTTGAAGTTATGGTTTTGAAGGCGTAGCAGAAGAAGCAGATTTTAATACAGCAGAGGTTAAAAGTTCTTCCAAAGATCTATCTTAAAAGGTGTATAGGAGGGGAACAAGGAGAGTGAGAATGGAAGAATGTGTGAAAATGTAAATGGATGTTCAGAGGCAAGTTAACATTCAGGTATTGAATGTTAGATTAGAGCTTTGGTGACTGTCAGTGTAGAACTGGAAGAAGAAAACAGGATGATTATTGACTGTTCCTTTCAACTGAAAAGTCATTTAAAGAAAGACATCATTAAAGATGCTTACATCATCTTTGATAAAGAGAGGTGCAAATTTGACAGGTTGTTTTGAATATCATTTAATTTCTCATTTGCTATTTATATTTACTTCCCAGGATCCTCTTGTGCACTTACCAGAAGATATGGTAGCAAGAGCTTATAATATTTTTGCCATCACGTTTAAATATGCAGTAGATATATTAACATGGGAAAAGGAAAATGAATTGCCTGGACTAGAAATGATGTAAGTATAATATTTGTGTTTTGCCTTTTAAAGGCTTACATATATTTACAGTTGAAAATGCAAATTCTGATTTTAAGAATATTTTCTTCCTTTCCTAAAATTGTCCGAAATATTTTGTGTATGATAATTCTAATAGATTTGTATTTCTCACATTTTTTGCTTTGCTCTTGCTTTTAACATTGCTTTGAATGACATAAATTCAATCCTTGCTTCAAATGACATAAATTCAATCCTTGCTTTGAAGTGAGAAGAGTGACACTTACTACTGCATGCTGTTTAATGATGAAGTCCATACCTATGAGCAAGTTATTTATACTCTTCAGAAGGCTGTCAACTGCACACAGAAGGAAGCCATTGGTTTTGCAACAACAGTAGATAGAGATGTAAGTGAATTAATTGTTAGAACTTTTAATTACCTTGACCTAATGTTTGTTTTATGGCTATACTTACTTTAGTCTGTTTTCCCAAAGCGTGTGGTTAATGTGAGTCTGTGAGTCCTATGTGTCACATCACCCTAAAATGTCTTTAATACTAAGTAGTAAATGTCTTGGTGCCTAAATACTGTTTGGCTAGTTCAAATCAGACCTGATACTGAATATGTGTTTCAATGTAAATGTCTTCCAGAAAGTCTTGTAAGTGTAAATACCAAGGTGTTTCTTGCTCCTCTGTCTAGGACAGGCAGTAGCTTTGGCCCTTCCCTTACTGGACCAGGGAGGTGACATTGAAAGAGCACCTTAATGTTCTCCCAACATAGGAAATGCTTCTCAGGGTAACACCAGTTAAGTGTGAGGGATAAAATCCGTAACTGACTGCTTTTGTTCTGGTGCTCATGGAACTATTCATGGTTTGTGGCTTTTTGTTTAAATTAATTTCATTTTCTTTTTCATAAGTGTCAGATTATAATGGCAGGAAGAGGTGAAAGCATTTAACACAGTTTTTAGAAAGAACAGTGAGTTCAGAATCACTATCTGCTGAATATAATTGTAACTGGTATTTCAGTTTCAGAAGGACTCTGTCAGCTGTGTTTGTATTGTGGCTCCTATGCATTTTTTTGAAGAAAGTGACACTTCATTGGGCAACTGCACCTTGTTATCTTTGCAATGAACCTGTAAGCAGTTGACATGAAAAATGAGTGTCTTTTTTACTTGGCTTACTGGCTCATGCCTTTTTTTGGGGGGATGGTGTAGGAAGGAAATCTCTTCCAAAATGGCAACGGGAATGTCATTTTGGGTGGTTAAGGTACTTCAAGGAGGTCAGTGGAGCAGGAAATATAACCACTTCCTATTAATTAACACTGGACTAGATTTTGGTTTTGTGTTATCACTACTCTATTTTTTGTGATAGCGGTAATGAAAAGATTCACTTCTGATCCTGAAGATGAGCTGACCTGAGCACATGCTGTGTATTGTAGGGTACACTCAGATTTTTCCCTACTGTTGATCCTTCTATTTCTAAATACATACATGAATGCATATATATATATACATGAGCATGTACGTGAAAGAAATAAGAATGTTATGCCTGAAGCAGTGATCTGGCATCAGATCTAAATTACCAGTGAGTTTTCCTGTATGTAATATACTATAAATTCAATCAACTATCTATTTTGATGTATGGATTGACAGTACAGAATGACTGAAAACCTTCCTTTTGGAATAAAACAAGTGCTTCAACTGTATATTTAAAAGACCAATTAACTTTAATATCTGCTTTTTGAAAGGCACTGAAATACCTGAAATATCTTCAAGTTATATCAAAACTAATGACTAATGCCTTTGTCGTAATGTGTTCAGTATTTTAATAAAAGCATTGTAGTTACATCTTAAGAACAATGTTATAAAGAAAATTTAATGGAACAGGTAACTAAATATATAACACAATTTTATCTTCTTTTAAGAAGTACAGGGTGCATTTGGGAAATCCCAGTATGTAACTACATACAGTACTTTAAATAGTGAAAATAACATGAAAAGCAGAGTAGTTAGCCTGCATCTGAAGCTTTTACTGTGGTGTTTATACTAATGTAAAACACAGAAGGGGGACTTTAGTTTAGGAGCTGATGGTAATGTTACATCTTTCTGAATTCCCAGGGCCGTAGGTCCGTCCGATACGGAGACTTCCAGTACTGCGAGCAGGCCAAATCAGTGATAGTGGTAAGTAATGGTGGTGAGGGGTGTTATCTACTTCCTTGCCTCATCTGAAGCAAAAAGAGGCTTTGCTACACAGCTTGTGACACTGTTATCATAATGATGCCATGATGATTTTTTTGCCTTTTCTTTTGTACTCCTTCATACCTTTTTACAACTTCTGTATTCTTAGTGCTTTTTGCCTACGTTCTTGGAGTTGTTTATCAAGCTAGGAGACTAAACATTTTAGAGGTTTTGTAGTTAGGGATCAGTGTGCCCCAGACCCCAAGGTCCTCTCCAGAACACATTTTGTAAACTAAGATAAACCATCCAGGTGAAGGTTCCTTGGGGAGAGTGGCTCATTTGAGCCTCTCATTGGGGAATTTTTGATGGATATGCTAATTATTAAGACCTATAATGTTATACCAGATCTTTTGAGGGGGTGCACTGCAGTGTGCATTGAGGTGCATTTGATCTGGATGCAGTGCACCCAAGGATCCTTAAATAAATACCAAGGTAAAATCCCTTTTTCCTTTCTAACCGTGTTTGACTCTTGATTTTAAGACCAGGAAAAGGTATCATAATGACTCATTATATTTTAATGATACAAAGTGTTGGAGATACTATTTACAATATGCACAAGTAGAGGCATCAAAATATTGGTTTATGGGGTTTTTGTTGTTGTTGGTCTTTTGATGGGTTTTTTCTTACTATGGCCTACCTGACACCCAAAATAATTTTCTAAGAAGGAGTTTGTAGACAATTTTTTCCTTCATAAAACAGATCTGTCTGGGAACTTTATATGTAATCTTTTAGAATTACATGCCAGTTCAGATCAGTGAAGTTAAATTATTATAGTTTTTTTCCTAGTGTGAAGTTGCTTATGTCTTTAATAACAACAGTTATGGAAAATATTACTGATTGAATCCAAGTGTGAAACTGCGAATACTTCCATTTTGCATCTATATATTTATATATGTATATATATTAATATCTATATATTGCAAGATTCTTCCATGTAAAAACATGAGAACAATGTTTTCTGTTTAATTTTTCTTTAACTGCTGCAGTGCAGTACTTAATCACATAAAATAAATAGCTTATTTATGATACTGCAACCACTGAAAAACAAACTGCAACTAGAGTTACTGCTTTTTAACTATCCATGGTATTTTGAAAGCATTAACATATTTTTAAAAATAATGTTGTGCAATATTTTTATCTTGCTGCCCATGCAGGCAAAGAACAAATGGCTTTTATGTGTAACATCTAACTATTATGCTTTCTAACACACAAATGAGGGTAAATTCTTTCTTGTTTTAACTCTGTGTATTTAATTTGTATTTTTGAAAATAGTCTGTGGACAGTCAGTTTCCATGAGGGGCTGCTGTGTGACCTGCATGTCATGTTGAGAGGGACAAACATGCTTGGCTGTCTTGGGTTGAGCCTGGGATTGGTTATCAGTAAAATGCAGCAGATCAGTGTGAGCATTGATAACAGGCCTAGAGTGGAAAATAGATTGACCTAAATATGTTGATATTGCATAATAAGGTCCTTCAAACATTAATAGGATAAACAAAGTGCAGACTTTTTTGGGTTTGCTATGTAGGTGATAGTAATTAGAATATGTATTAATATTATAACTTATCAAATTTAATCATAGAAATGCTGCATTTCTGTATGGAAGTATATGCCTCACTTAAATATGCATTGCCTCCTTTTTCCTTTTCTTTTTAAGAGAAATACCAGTCGTCAGACAAAGCCACTGAAAGTACAAGTTATGCATTCGTCTATTGTTGCCCATCAGAGCTTTGGTCTGAAGCTCCTAACTTGGCTTGGCAGTGTTATTGGATATTCAGGTGGGCAAAATTGACCTTTTTGAGATAAGTTAGAGAATATTTGTGAGAGGAGCTGATTTTCTGAAGCAATTTTGTCTACTTATTTCAGATATGTAATGTATAAGGCAAAGCTATTAATAACTTGTCAGACTTCATTCTATTTTCTCTTACTGGAGTGCTGTTCTGAATTCTAACTTGCATGTGGAAGTGCTACCAGTCTTATGTAGTCTTTTCTGTTTAGTTGCTGTTGAACAGAAGCTGAGACTCACTGTCAAATGCAGTATGCCAAAAAGCTATTTTTTCAGTCCCTAGTTCTTTTTAAATGTATGCAGTAAGCTGAAAATAACCTGTCTGATTAGATAAAACAAAATTATTCAGAAGTAATTTGATGAATGATGATGAAAGTGATTGCTTCAGATTTTTTGCTAAGTAGAACAGAGAAAATGCAAGGAATTGTGGAAGGTTTTGGTAAGCATAGAAGCTGACAAAGTCTTAAACAGATTTTTTGAAAGAGGTTTCTTCAAAGGAATCAAGATGCACAGTATCAGATTTTATGGGAATGCTTGGTTTTTGTTTTGACTTGGTTCCTCCTTTGTCCTGGTAAATCATAAGATTGTGAAGATGTAGGATATGATGAGAAATAAAAGGAAAAGTGACAAACTGCTGATATAGAGAAATGTAGATACAGACCCCCTTGCAATTTGTATTTTATTCATCTGGGAATGTTAGCAAGAAGTATTAGCAAAGCACGCTCAGCTGTCATATTGCACCTATGTTCTGCGTAGGTGCAACCTTCCTTCAGGGACCGCGTGTTTTATTAGACTGATAGTTGGAAAACTAGCCAAGATTGCAGGCACAGGGTCTTTAGAACATGTTCTCGTTTTTGAAACATAAGTAGTTTAAGTTTTAAAGATAGGTAAATCAAAGTTTTGAACAGAAGTTATGGTAGCAGTTTGTTCAACTATTTGCCAGTGTTGCTGGTAAACAGTAGGTATTAATAGAAAGGGGTTATGAAGAGAGTTTCCTTCTGTTGTAAATTTTCCTTTCAGTGGAACATGTAGCCAGGCACTGTCCTTCTCATTTTAAGCCCAGTCTTGTGCCACATCATTTGTGCCAGGTGCCACAGTCATTAATTTTCAGCATTAAATGACAGTTGCAAAAAAGTAACTTGAGTATGTTAAGGGTGTCTCAAATTACAGGAGAAAGCACTGAATTTTGTTTGAGTTGTGTGTGTACTGTTTCTGAAGTTCTGAAGAGTTCAGCTCATTAAATGCTGAGCTCTTTATGATTCAGAAGGGCAAAAAGCATGTTTGACTGTAAGCAGCACACAGGCACTTTGTCTGTGACCAGTGTACTCATTTACTTGAGCTGCCTTCCATGTCTTGGGATGCAGTCTCATACTCTGGAGTCAGGTTTTGTGAAATGCACTTCTGGAAGAGTTGGTTTCCCTTAGCTTTTTAACAAACACACCCAAACAACTAAATTCTGCTCGATCTTTTCAACAGTCTGTTACCCTTCATCTGTAACATGGGGTAATAAATACAGTTGCACTGCTTAGGTGGTTACTCTGAAATGTCCCTGAACGAAGGCTGAGTGACAGGTAGAGGGGTCTTCTGCTGTGCCACAGTTAGGTTGGATGTTAGGCTGGATGACTGCTGTGAAAGGAATGACAAATGCTTGTCATTAAAAAAGAAAAAACCTTGCTATTGGACTTCATCAGAAGTTTGACCACTACATCCTTCCTAGCTAAGGCAACTTCTTCAGGATTAAGTGTCTGTTTGACAATTGCTGAACAATGCAGTAGTTTCCATTAATTTGTTATCCTTCATAACAGTCATTGGAATTGAACTCTGCAAAGCAAAAAGGAGTAACCCCTTTAAGCTGCTGTAGGGGCTCTCAGAGTGTGTTACTGCACCACATGGAGGTATGTTACCTGCAGCACATGGTTATGGCACTAAGCCACTGCCCCCTCTGCCTGAGGAGCTGTGATGCCAAGCAGGGTGTGGAAATAAGGGCTCTGTAAGTCACACAGTTCTCAGGGAATATGTATTACCTCGAGTGCAAAGCCAGGTTGAACATTCTTAATAGGAGCATGTCTGGGTTGTGCTCTATTGCAGGTGCAGGCTTGTCTGCAAGCATGTTCTTATAATTGCAATTATTGCTTCTTCTTTCCATTAGAAAAAATATGCAGAGAAGCCTTAAAATGATAGCAGCTCCTAAGTGAAAACAAAAAGCTCCTACATGAATATGTGTCATGTCATATATGAATTATATCTTCCTTTTGATAGAACTCTAAATAGAAAAAAGAAAACCAAGAAAATTAGTCTGCTGCATAACTTTATTTTAGTAAACCAGCAGCATTTTTATTTGATAACTTTTAACCAAATCATTGCGTTTGGCAATTTCCACTATGTTCCTAATGTTCCATAAGGCTAGTGTGAAACTTGCAAGGTATGAAATATTTGTGTTTGTATCAGCAAAATATGACTGCTGTTATTCAGTTGTCATGGAAAAGAGGGCAGTGTGAGGGCTTCTGTGCTGTATGAAAATTTCAGTATGTCAAAATAACATACATTTGTGTCTGAGCTGTAAGTAACTTGCACCATTTCTCTTCATTAAGATGGCCTTCGCCGAATACTGTGTCAGGTTGGTTTGCAAGAAGGGCCAGATGGTGAAAATTCTTCTCTTGTAGATAAGCTGATGCTATATGATTCTAAACTGTGGAAAGGTGAGTCTTCTCAAAGTTCTGGAAAATGCTAAAGAGTGCTATGCCTAAGTTTTCCTTCTACTGTATCTGCTAATGTTTGATCATTTTTACTGTCGTGTATTATGGATAATTTTGCCTAACTTGTTGTAATTTCTCACTTCATTATACACTCCCAAGTATATTTAAGACAAGAACATACAGAGACTGTTTGGAGATGGGGTTGGTTTTAGGTCTAATTTTTCAAAGTGGTCTGAAATTAAGACTGACTTGGATATGCAAATGGCAGTGGTAGTTAAGGGAAATTGAGTAAACAGTAGAGAAATTGGGGGTTTGTCTGCTTTACAGGATCTCAGCATCCATTTAATATCTACCAAAATGCCTGTTTTTAAGGGATAAGGCAGAGTCTTTCTGCTTTGAGTTTTGTTTGTGTTCATGAGGTATTCTTAAGTGTTCTGAGAACATTCAGTGAAAACTACTGTTCTGTTATTTTAGAGCTCTTGAAACTTTGAAAGGCTGTCTGAGATAATGGAATTAGCTAGAAAAGTTGTAATTTTGAGGAAAGGGAGGTAGTTAATTTCTATTCCCTCATTGATTCCATGTCTGATTTGATATCCTGAAAGGGTGTGTAAGGCCAGGTGTAAGAAAGAGATGCACAAAGGACAGGTAGGGAATTGATGCAGTATGTCTGTCTGGGGAGCTTCTTGGAGTACCAATAAAATAAGAAGTAAGATGGAAAGTGGATGTAGTATGGAGACAATGATTATTTTAGGTTTTGTTTATCTAATACCTTTATCTTGAGAATGGAGTCCTAGCACTGCAAATTTTGTAATCCAAAAGGTACTGCTTTTGTGGAGCATTACGACATTTTTAATACAGGTTTTGTTAGGATAATGTCGTTCATGTAAGCAAGGAGTAACTTCTGCATTTCTATTTCAACACCAGTATTTCTCTACTTTTTCTCGTATTCCATAGTTCCTTTCCTGTAAGGAAATAGTGTCATGGCTTTTGACTTAAAAGTGACCCACAGAAAGAAATTATGCATGTGTGCATTTGTTTCCAAGCTACAAGGAGATGAGTATCATTTGTATTGATAATACTTTCTGGGATGCTGTCCAGACAGACTAGAAATTCAGAGATAGCTAAGCTGATTATTTTATGGAGATGTTAATAACTAGGAAAATTTGTTGCATTTGTTGCATATTTGTTGTTCTCATAACAGTGTTCTCATAATAGTGTTCTTTTCCCTGGGCCATCTAAATCCCCTGTTTCTGTTCTTGTTTTGCTGACTTCCCTTATATTTGATGATATACCCATTCAACAGTATTATCTTATACAGGACTAATAAATAATGCCTCTTGAAGAATTTTGGTTTATGTATTCTTCTTCATCCTTTGCTACCACCTGACAGACTTAATCAAAGCAGCTTCTACTCTGAAATGCGTATTTACCTCATTCTGTAGAAGTTTACTCTTCTAAATGTTTCCATAATATGTTGATAGAAAATAGTGACATGCAGTATTTCATTCATTTTTCTTGACAGGAGCTAGAAATGTGTATCACCAGTTATTCATGAGCAGTCTACTTATGGATTTGAAATACAAGAAACTTTTTGCTATCCGCTTTGCAAGAGTAAGTATCTTTCTTACAAAGAGCCATTAAATGCTAAAACTGTCTAGTGAAGAGAGTCTAGTTAGCATACAGTGATTTAAATGAACTGTTACCCAATTTTTTGTCCTTTTTATGGAAGTGAAAACTTGAAATTAAATGCTGGAAATCTTATTTTACTCTTCAGCATATTAGTTATAATGGCATCTCATCTCCTGGGAAGGAAATGGCCTTTCAGACGCCCCAGAACTGAAGCAGTTCAGATGTTTTTGTCTTCACCATCAGCTATGTAGGCTATTGCTTCTTAAGAGCTAATCGCTGCTCATTGTTGAGGTGTAAGCTGTTACAGCACTGCTCAGAAATACTGCTGAAATTCAGTTATGCTGATTAGTATTTCTGCAGTAACTTGTATTTGAAGTGCTTTAAATCAGCACTGCAAAATTCTGCTCACTCTGCTGCAGACAAATAACTTTCTTGAGTAGAAAATAAAATACTAGCCTTTATTGTGAAAATGAGGGTGAGTAGATCTCACATGTGAGCAGATTAAGTTGTCATATTCTTTGTACAAAATAGCCATATAATAATCCATTAGAGCTACTCTTCCCTTTTTCATGGCATTAAAGTTTCCCAGAGCAGACATTTAAGTTAAAAAATCAGGTCAGTGTGGATTAGAGGTGAATTTCCCCTTGTTGTTTAGAATTACCGGCAGTTGCAGAGAGATTATATGGAGGATGATCACGAACGGGCAGTATCGGTGGCTGCTCTGTCTGTCCAACTCTTCACTGTACCTACTCTGGTGAGTAGTGCCTGTCTTTCTTTTAAAAACTGATAGTTGGCACTCCTTGCCTTTTTTTGCCTCCTTCTTAATAGAACTATGAGCGATTGCAGAGTGATTTTATGAAAGATGACCACGACAGAGAGTTCTCAATTGCTGACCTCTCGATACAGATATTCACAGTGCCTTCTCTTGTAAGTACTAAAAGACCAAAAAAGGAAATCTTTATTTGTTAAAAGCCTCTCAAGGTTCATAAATCAAGGCTGCAGATTTCTTTAACATTACTGTGCAAATGCAGAACAGTCAGACTGTTTGCATACATTGCTATGGGTTTAGAAGTTAAAGCATTCAACATTGGGAAGTTTCAGTCTGGCTTCCCAGAGCGGGCTGGGTGTTTCTGGTTTTTCTTTTTACATTTTTCTTTTACCTTTTTTTTAGAAAAGTGCTTTCATATTTGTTTAGAGATACACACACATAGCGTTTAAATTCCTCATCATACTGAGCCACGGTTACTATTTGTAGAAATCTATATTATGGTTTGCATATCATGGTTTCAGAGCACCATTCTGGTGCAGTTTTATAAGTGACCTGCTTCATGTTCATTTTCCAATCGACACAAGTGCAAGCAAGAATTGTCTCATGATACTCCCTACTTCCTTTGGTACTTTGAGTCTCAAGACAATGCCTTCTTTCAGTTTTCCAGTTAATTTCTGTTTCGATGCTTACAAGCACTGTGACTTCTCCCAGCTCACTAAATCTGCTGGTCTTTCACCAACTTGTTTGGGAAACTTCTTTTTTTGTTCCAGTCTCCATTTAAATCTGTCTTTGCTGGCATTATGAACTAGACAAATTAAAATTTGGAGCTGTACTGGAATAAAAGTCTTGTTTTCATACCCAGAATTGTTTAAAAAATAAATGCTTCTGAATCCTCCCAAATTTAATAAGCTTCATTGAGCTCTCAAATTCAATAGTAGCATGGCAGTCACAATACTGAGCAAACTTCTTCTTCAGTTTCCTAGTGATGGATGTTGTTCATGGGAATTCAACAGGAACTCATGATGTTGTTCCCATGGTTCAGGACAATATTGTGTTGTCTCTTTTAATTTTGATGCTTTCAGTAAGAATGTTGCCAATATTCAGACTTACAGTTAGACTTAAACAACTAGTATTATTCAGATGGTTATGGTATTTTTCCCTTTGGCAGATGGAGTGGTACAATATGTGTATCAACAAATACTTTTTAAAAAAGTAATTTCAAACATTTCCTGGGGCAGAATAATTGCAGTGCCCATTTTATATGTGTTCTATTTTGAAAGCATGCAAAAAAACCAAAGCAAATGCATTTTGACTGTTTTGCAGAATGATAGAATAGACTGATGACATGAAAGTAATTATGATAAGCTCCTATCATACGAACTAAGTATTATTTTTTAATATATTTACAGTCACTCGTTTGTAACTAAATGAATAACTTAAAGAATGTAAACCACCCTACCATCCTCCAGTAACATTTTCAAACTGATCTTAGTAATGTAAAAGTTTGAGCTCTCAAGGAACTGAGGTTTTTTGGTTTGAGGATGGATTCTGTTGGTGATGACTTTTTTGGGGGAAAATGTTAATCATTAGATTATTTTCCCCCATTGCAGTAGCATTTTAGAAACTATTTTGGATTATCATTAGCATCTCTAGTCAAGAGCCACAATGTCATTGTGGTAGATCAGAGTGGCCAATCTTGTTGAGTCTACCAGCCAGATCCAAGAAGTGCAAGGCTCATCCCATTTAACCTGGAGAACCAGCAGAATGGGGGAGTTGTGGAAATATTCACAAGTAGGAGCTGGCAGTAACTTCTTAGTGCCCCCTCCTCTGTTGTGAAGTTGGGTTAGGTTAGGCTGGATGTAGAAGACAATCTTTGTCAGACGTTTGCTAGTTTGTTTCATACAACACAGATACATGTAGGAGACCTTGAGGGAAATTACAGGTAATTTCATGAAATTTCCATGTGGAAATTGCACATGCACTTCCTTACCAGTTTGGAAGAGGCTCTGCTCACCACAGCTCTTGACAGTTTGTAAACAGAAGAGCTGTCACTCCCCTAAAGGGCTCGTGCTTAAACTGAGATGAGACAACACATACTTAAAGGGAGGTGCAAGTTAATTAGAAGACACATAATAACATGTCTTGTGCTGTAATTATATAGGTTATTACCATAGACAGACTTCTGTACAGAAAGAACCTGAAAAAAGAAATCTGGCTTATGATAATTTTTGACTAGATTCCTTTTTTTTGTCTTCTGTGATTCTGTGAAAAGAGTGCTTTTCAGTGTTCTGTGCTAATTATTGATGTAATTACTTTGGATTAAAAAAAAGTGTTTTGTAAACTTCATGGTGCAGTGTGAAAATCTTATTAGCTGTGTCTGTTAACTACAGCAAATTTCAATGTACTTTGGCATAGGCTCGAATGCTAATTACAGAAGAGAATCTTATGACCACTATCATCAAAACTTTCATGGACCACTTAAGGCACCGTGACGTCCAAGGCAGGTTTCAGTTTGAACGTTACACTGCTCTGCAGGCTTTCAAATTCAGACGTGTCCAGAGCCTTATTTTGGATCTCAAGTAAGTACACTAACTAACTATGTCCTGATTAGATAAATTGAGAAGTTTAAGAAAAAAATCTGAAGTGAACGCTTGTATCTTTCTAATCTACCCAGGTACGTGTTGATAAGTAAGCCAACAGAGTGGTCGGATGACTTGAGACGCAAGTTCCTGGAGGGTTTTGATGCCTTCTTAGAATTACTCAAATGTATGCAGGTATGTAAATCTGTGAATTACAAAATTTGGCAACATTTAAGCAGGAAGTTAGCTATCATGATGTCAAAATAGAAGAAATTAGATCTACTCTTCGTTTTATGACTTCAGTGCAGTATCACTTTTGGAGCCATATCATGTTTTCCTAAAACATAACATCTTGCCTCACTTTTTTAAAATTAAGTTTGTTGTAGAAGATAATAAAAAGGAAGAGCAGTTCAAAAAGAGAGGTGTAATTTGGGGCATATTTTGCAGTTGTAGAGGCAGACAAAACAATTAATTCTGTGGGCAAAATCTGGTTCATCTTAAGTGTCAGCAGAGTTGCTCCTTGTATTGAGGAATAAATTGTTCCTGACACACAAATAGACCTCTTCACTTGTGGTTTCATTCCCCTTCATTCCCCCAGGGTTCTTTTTACCTGTGGCAGCAACAATATGTTTATAAGGATAGCTAACCACTGTCTCACACTTCTGCTAATGCTGTCAGTGTATTTCAGTGATACATTGTTGAAATGCATAATTCTTCTTGTTCTAGGGTATGGATCCAATAACTCGTCAAGTAGGACAGCACATTGAAATGGAGCCAGAGTGGGAAGCAGCATTTACACTGCAGATGAAATTAACACTTGTTATTTCAATGATGCAGGACTGGTGTGCATTAGATGTAAGTTTCTTCTGAATTGTTTTTCTGTGTGAATAGGGATAAAACCCCAATATTAATGCATGTAAAAATTGACCTAAACACAACTTCACCATAAACCAAGAACATTTATGAGCGAATGCAGATATTTTCTGTATTTGAACACAAGTATGGTTTGTACTGACCAATTCATAAGAACGTGGTTAAGCCTTTTACAAAATTTTCCAGAGAGTTTTGTGACATACCTGAAGATTGTCACTACACTATAAGGTTATAGTTTCCAGAGAAGAGGGAATGGAGGAGTAGCCCTGGATCTACCAAATACTGCCTGATTATAAATCTTGTTTCTGCACCAAAAGTGTTTCAAGTTTCAGGATTAGAGAACTTGAGCGTGGTAAAATATGCTGGTGGAATAAGTGATCCTGGAATACCTGAACATTCAGGCTGGCTTTAGTTTGTTACTGGTAGTTAATATGCAGGTTTCACTGGCCTAGCATGATCATTGCTGAGAAAGTTACTATAATGTCAGTTACAAAAAAACCCCAAACCCAAACAACATACTAGTGGGTATTTTTCTAATCAGACATACCAATACAAGTTTTGCGATTTGTGCCCTCCTTAATTTGGCTCTTTTGTTGGATTCCTTATCTTAATTTTGCAGGGTTGTTGTTAAAGGTAAAAATGTCAAACCCTTCAGAGTCTTTTGCATGTTGTCCGTATTATTTTTCAGAGCTGTGGGGTTTTTTTCATAATCTGTGTAAACTGCAATCTTTCTTTTAGGAAAAAGTATTGATTGAAGCTTACAAGAAATGCCTGACTGTGTTGATGCAGTGTCATAGTGGGTTTACTGATGGAGAACAGCCTATTGTCCTCAGTATGTGTGGACATTCAGTTGAGACCATCAGATACTGCGTTTCTCAGGAAAAAGTCAGCATTCATCTCCCAGTTTCTCGTTTACTTGCAGGTATGAACAGTTGAAAAATACTTCAGGAAATGAAAAATGTTCTATAGATGCAATCTGTGTTTTTGTGTACATGAAGACACACACAAGCATTGCTTAAGGCCTGAATAGGATGAATTTTGGCTATTTTCTAGCTCTTGGTAGCCTCTAGGCCAGATGTTCCCTTGCTCCAGAGAACTTGTTATCATTCAGGCTGGTGGAGATTGTCTCATGCCTCTGGATTTGTATTACAGGCAGCTACTGCTGCTTTTGCCACATGAGTGATGCAAAAGAACTGCAACAAAATATGGACTGTGGTTGACTGTTTTGGAATATGTTTAGCTGTCAGATTGAATAGACTAATCAACATTCTGTTAGAGAACAGATTTATCAAACAGATGTGTCACCAGAAAATTGAGCTATGCCTTTCTTTTCATATTGTGCCTATCTTTTTCAACAGTTATGTTGAAAAAAGCTTTGTGAATTTTAGTTTACAGAATCAGAAAGACATGATAAAAATAAATTCACAAGTAATGGAGTGAAAAGGGTAATTCTTAGGTAAAATGCCATGCAGCTCAGTGTCAATTAAATATTTGAGTTTTTGAGCAAAGTCCTTGTAACTTCAAAAGAAAGCAAACCAGAAAACCTTCATGTATTTTGGAGGGGCCTTATTCTAGTTCCTGAGATATTTTATAAAGCCCCCAAGGACTGATAAAAAGGATGAGGTATCTGCTGTTGATTGTTGGTCCTGACGGACCAAGGACTCTTGGCTCTCACAGCGGGGACATGAAAGAGTCTAAAAAAAAGGCAAAAATCGCACTTGTACTGCAAGGTTTCTACAGATATGATGGGAAAACTTAAATTCTCTTAAAATGTATTCTTTGTAACATATTTCTTCAGGAAATAGCTGCGTAGCTCCAAGGTGATAAATTTGCAGACCTGGAGCTGTGTCCGGAAAATGGTCTGAGAGTAAATTAGATGACCTTTTCTGTCCTATTTGAATTACATAAATATTGGATGTAATATTCTGTATGTTTTTTTCATGTCTTTATGTAGGCTTGCATGTTTTGCTGAGTAAAACTGAAGTGGCATATAAGTTTCCAGAGCTGCTACCCCTGGTATGTAATTAAATATAGTATATTCATTAAATATAATTAATGCTGAATGTGAAATTGGTCATTTAAGTGTAGGGTATTATTAATTAAAACAAAGGACCATTGTACTATGACTTCTACTCAGAGAGAATATCTTCAGTACATAAAATTACCTCTTAAAAGATTAATATCTAGATATTAATGACTGGAGCATAGGCAATCAGTATTGCTCTCTAAAGTAACTAAGACTCACCTTGCATCACCTCCTTTTTGTAGTAAAACTGTTTTTAGGAACCCCAGGCAGGATCTGGTTCCTTTTCCTTGGGCTGGATTCTAATTTTCTTCCCCAGCTGTTTCTTGCCTATTCTTATTGATAAGCTATTTCTTCATGGGGTAGTAAAAAAAAGTAAAGTAAAACCTAACTGGGAGAAGAAATCTCAGTGTCTTTGGAAAGAAGCAGTACATAACCTTTGAGGGAAAGAAAAGAAATAATTACAGTTTTATTAAATTGCTGGTGTTGAAGTTTTAAAGTGTGAAAACTGCTGTCTTTAGGAATAAACTCAAGCCCTTGTGCAGTAGTTGTGTGGAGCAAAGATAGAATGTGAGGGTGGTTAACAATGATTTGAAAGATTGTGAATAGGCTCATCTAACTTCTGTGTTAGATTTGCTTGTCTTTTGTAGTGCCCAAATATTTCAATGACCACAAATACCATCCTCCTTCATTTCAGTCCCATTTTCTTTTATTTTCTCTGTATACATCAAAGTGTTGCATTTTCTTATTGCAGAGTGAACTTAGCCCACCTATGTTAATAGAACATCCTCTACGATGCCTGGTGCTATGTGCCCAAGTGCATGCAGGGATGTGGAGGAGGAATGGCTTCTCTCTTGTTAATCAGGTAAGTGCACTCTTTTCTGGTAGCTCCCTCAGGATAATTTCACAGAATCACAGAATCAATTAGGTTGAACAAGACCTCTGAGATAATAGAGTGCCCAACCCTTGCCCAAACTCCTCCTTGTCCACTAGACCATGGCACTAAGGGCCATGTCCCTTGAACACCTCCAGGGACAGTGACTCCACCACCTCCCTGGACAGTCCATTTCAATTTTTAACAACCCTTTCCATGAAAAAATTCTTCCCAATGTCCAACCCGAACCTCCCTTGGCACAACCTGAGGCTATGTTCTCTTGTCCTGTCGCTGGTTGCCTGGAAGAACCTCAGTGTATTTCTTGAAGTGAAGGGCCCACAACTGGACACAGCACCAGAGCTGGGCCTTCACCAGTGCTGAGTATGGAGGGAGCTCTTGGTCTTGCAAAACTCAAAACCTTTTTCTGCATTGATTTGAAATTTTACTTATGTCAGTCTTACGGAAGCCAATGTGAGATAGGCATTTTTATCAGCACTGACATCATTTGACTATTTTTGCTTTTAAACTGGTCTTTGATTTTTTTTTTTTAGTCAGAAATTGCTTTTTTGTTTTAGAACTGCTACAGTAGTCACTGAACTTAGTATTTGGTATGTAAAGAAGTTTTAGTTAATGCAGTTAATGACTGAGCTTTTTTACTGTGTACTGTCCAGCAGCAGTTGGAAGTGCAGAATTAGATCTGCACACCTGTGCTAATGCATTCATCACCTCCATGTAAAAGTGTCTCAGATATAAAAATATGCAGCATTATGATATTATGGCTATTTATATTTAGAAAGTAATTGAAATCTGAAGACCCCACAGTATTAGAAGCAGTGTAGAGCTAAGCATTTCTCGGCTTTTAGCTCTCATACTTCTGGAGGCTGGCTCCTTTCATCTCTAAAGTTATGTTCTCAGTGTTTGTATAAATTAGGTGTTTCAAGCATAACAGCTATAAAATGGGTACTGTGGTGTCAGTACCACCCACCAGGGTGATTGTCTCAAGTGATTTTCTCAGCAAGACTTAGATTACAACAGGGATAGGGTTTAATTCTGTGAGGTGTTAACTTGATTTATTTGCAAGAAAATTCTTTCAGTCCCATCATCCCTTATCTCCATTAGATAATTGCAATGTATATTTACGAGGAGAATGAATGAAGCTGCTCAAATATATTATATTCTGACACTTCTTGACTCTTAAAGGATCTTTATAAGGTGGTGTCCTCGTTGTCATTAAAGCAAAAAGAGCTCTAGTTATGTACAATTATAGCAGTGCCCATAGTGCTGTAGACATACATCAAATCTGGAATTTCAGTCTAGCTTTTGGTAGGGAAATAAGTCTCTGTTAATTTCCCCTGGTTTTCAGGATCTTGAAGTTCAGAGCTTCGTTTAGTTGAGATAAAATAACTCCCACAGTTTGCAAGCCCTTTCTCTTTCCTTTGGCTATGGAAAGCTCATGTTCAGCCAGCTCCTTTTGGATATTTCCCAGAAAATAGGAATGGGCGTCTATATGTGTGGATTATAAGGGTGGGGAAGAAAGGGAAGGCATGCCCAGCTGTCTTAATGTAATTCTGGTGGAAATGGTATGTGTCTAGAGGAGACTTTAGCACACTGAAGTTTGTTCCCGGTCCGAGTCGGAAACTTGTCAGCCGTATTTATTTTTCCTTGATGTGGTAGAATCAAACTTTCCCACCTTTCAGAACCATGCAGTGGTTGTGGTGTTGCTGCTGCCTGGCTCAGTCCTGTTGAGTTCCTTCCTGGGATGGTTTGGGTTAAATATACTTCTGTCACAATATTAACATTTTGCTGACACTGGCAATTCCTGAAAGATTGTATCTCAAATGATTAAAGAGCAATTCATGGAGCGAAGAAAAAACATTTCTCCAACTACAAGGGCTTTCTCTCCTGTGAATTTCAAACAGTTAATTGCTAAACAAATATATTAAAACATAAGCTAAAGAGGTCAAAAAGATTTTTGTTTCTAAGTTTACGTGATCCAGACATTGTATCGCTACAACCCAGCCAGCAACTGTGCCTGTGTTGTGCTTTATAAAAAGGCTTTTTGCATACAGATAGAATGGTATAATTTTTTTCAAATTGCAGATTCATTTTTTGTTTATGAACACAGTATAGCAAAGTTTATTTTTTACAGAAGTAAAATAATTTTAGATTAAATATTATCTTTGTTAATGATTGTGGCGTTTTGGGTATTTTTTTCAGATTTATTACTATCATAATGTGAAGTGCAGGAGGGAGATGTTTGACAAGGACATAGTAATGCTTCAGGTAACCATGTATACTGGTTTGCATTTTTTCAAGTATTTTCAGGATGTGTGTTTGTTTGTTTTTATCTTCATCAGAACCTGTTTAAGGAAAAAAGTAAATTTTTTTTGTGGAAGGACTTAGATTTTGTTATTTTATCTATATAATTATGGAATAATTTCTAAAGGAAGTAACTGTTGTTGCAATACCTGTTTTTTAATTATAATTTAAAAAGTGCAAAATTTTCTGTTTAGTGCATATATGCCACATCTTCAAGAATGTAATATTTTAACTAATGGGTTGTGCTATATTGACAGTTGCATGAGTCTGCATGTCTTCAGTAATGTACTCAGTGTATGCGTGGAATTTTTTTTCCCTTCAGAAGAGATTTTGCAAATGAGTCTATTTAGCTCTGTCAAAGATACAATACTTCTACACTGAGAGCAATATAATCTAAAATTTGCAGCTTGGGATGCATAGTTCACCAGGACAGCAAAATATTTTCCCAGGAAAAAATATTTTCCCTCAAATCTTGCCTAGAGTTAGCAATACCCAATTGGAAAAACATGCCCCCAGTTACTTCTGCTTTTAGACATATTTCCCTGAGGCTTGATCTGCCACTGATTTTTAGTTATCGTTTTCAGCTGCCCATTTGGGTAGCTATCCTAAAGTTTTCTTGGAAATTTATTCTGTTTTAAAGATGGTTCCATTATCAGTAGTAAGCTAACAACAAATATTTCTAATTGGCAAGCTTAGATACCTTGTTTAATAAACAGAAAAAACTTCAGCCAGTAGTTTTCAGAAATGGAAATTTCTCGAAGTCAGTGTTTCTTCTGCATTGAAACTTCATTATTTTTCTTTCCAAGAAGGTTTTGGAAGCTTTGCTCTGCAATCTTCAGCCTTTCTTTTGAGGATTGGAATTCAGTGGTATATACTAAGTAATATTATGCCTGCTAGAAGATAAGCCAGGAGGAACAAAGTTTTACAGATAAAAACAGCCAAACAAAAGTCTTTCATTGAAATTTATTTGGACTGTTTAAGATAGAAGGAGTAACCCTGAATATTTTACATGATGCCCTTAAAAGGGCATCAGAAATTCTTGATAAAGCATAGGATTCTGCTTGTCAAATGGGCTTACACTTTTGTTTTTGGCGTCCTAAGAGAGTAAACTTAATATTTAAGTCTTCATTCATAGCATTGAGAGAAGAATTAATTTTATAAAGAATATACAGTGAACTTCATATATAAATATAGAAACATGCTATGATAACACCCAGTCTGTTTTCTGTTTATAATCTTTTTTTTTTTCTTAAATAGACAGGTGTGTCTATGATGGATCCAAATCACTTCCTGATGATAATGCTGAGTCGCTTTGAACTTTATCAGATATTTAGTACTCCAGACTATGGCAAAAGATTTAGCACAGAAAACACTAACAAGGTATTTTATGTACTACTTCAATAGAAAATCTGCAGTTTTGTTTTTCAAAATGTATCAGATGCTGTTGTATTGAGACAGAGCTATTTCTTGGTTAAAAAGCAAAACCTGTCCTGTTTTAATTTCATTTGGCCAGTTTGAAATATGCAATTGGATTACCTGTCAAACTAGTAAATGTCAGAAAATGTTGCATAACTTTTGCACTTATGACTGTGTTTAAGCATAGCTCAATTTGGGACAGTTAAGGGTGAAAACAGGCAATGTTTTGAATCACTGAAAAAGTATTTTCAGCATATGGAATGATTATTGAAAAACATAATTTTTTTAAAAATTGTTTTATTTCAGGATGTTGTTCAACAAAATAACACTCTTATAGAAGAGATGCTATACCTCATTATAATGATTGTTGGTAAGTTCAGAATATATTTAATTAATTTTTGAAATTTAGAGTCTTTAATGCTCTGGACAATTTTTTATTGTCATCTCAGGTTCAGTTCTGTTGTGAACTTCGTGTAGTTCTGACTTCTTTCCTAGGAGAAAAGCCTTGAAACTAGCTTAGATCAATGTAATGAGTTTTTGAGCTCTGAGTGGGTGAACACAAGATTTCACAGAAGGCACCTTCTTTTCCAGCCTTTAACTTAGAGAAAAAGATGTAAAAATGTTTAAAATGAAACAAAAAACAAGGTGTATTTTATTTCTGCAGGTGAAAGGTTCAGTCCTGGAATAGGACAGGTAAATGCAACAGATGAAATCAAGCGAGAGATCATCCATCAGCTGAGCATCAGGCCAATGGCTCACAGTGAGTTGGTAAAGGCACTACCTGAAGATGTAAGTAACTTGTCAAGGAGGGGGGAAGCAACTTCAACTTGATATGGTTGATTGCTGAAAAAATTTCTTATGCAAGTTCATGTCACTTAATGTGGAATGGGAGCAGCATGATTATGCTAAGAGCAAGGTTAGCATGAGTACAGGTTAATAGTTCTTGTGGCAAGGTAGGAAAGAGGCAAAGATGGAACAACATATGAAAGAGGCAGGAACCTGAGAGCTTCTTCAGCTCCTTTCTGTTTTTAATACTGTTTCTAATCAGGCCATCTGGCCAACAGTCTCTGCAGTATGGAAGTGGGTTGTTAGAACTATCCAGAAATATAAGCTGTTATATTTTAAAGCCTAACAATAAGTGAAGAGACATGGAATCAGACACTGTGTTATGACTTGTGTAACGTAAATGCTTCATTTACATGAACAGAATCATTTATCTGAATTCTATTATGAGTACTTCTGTAGGACAGCAAAGCTTGCTTTTCTTTTTCCTTTTAATATTTTTGAAGCAACCTTTTAAAATTTATTTCTGAAGACAGTCAAAATTCCAAAGTTAATATTTTACTGTACTGGTAGTAACTTTAATGATAAATTCTGAAATATTTTTCTTTTTTCTAAATATTTTAAACTGAAACAATTTGAAAAGTCAAATTTTAAAATTATTTAAGAATAATTTAGGGTTGCATGAAAGAGCAAACAGTGATTTAAGCTGGAGTTCTAAATTATATTGTCAGTCCTAAATACTTTTCCTCTGGCCTGTTAACTGCTGTGAATATGTATTGCAGGAAGGGGATGAAAATATTAAGAGATAATTTGTGTATGAAATGTTGTAACATATTTGAGCTGATGTCTCATGCTGCCTTTTGTGGTTCTTTTACCATTTTTCAGTAACTGGTGTTTTTAGCTTTCCGGTATTTGTTTCAATTTAAAGGCCTAGAAACCAGAAATACTGGCTGTGCATTCTAAAAATGTGCTGAGTTAGCTAACTTAGAGTTTTCTTCTGCTGCTGTTACATCCGAGTTTATTGTGACAGGGAGAAGCAGTACAAATTGAGCACTTAGAATGGCATGATTTTTTAAAAATACCTTTGCAGAGATGGTGTTCCTGAATGTATTTTCATGTTATGTGGTTTAGTGTTCTCTTGAGTGCTAGTAAAATGACTTTGTATTACATTTAATTTGCATGCTTACTCTAGTATGGTATGATATTTGAATGTGTTTATTCCAAGAACTGCAGTAACACACTGTCTTGCCTTTTCACTCCATGTAGGAGAACAGAGAGACTGGGATGGAAAGTGTGATTGAAGAAGTGGCATGTTTCAAGTATGTTTCCATTTATTCTAATGGTTCAGCTTTAGAAATGGAATGTCTAAATTAGTGAAAATGAGTGAATGAATGAAAGGGAGCTGAGTCATGGTGATTTCCCATGGCTTTACTCATGTGCAGAATTCTTAATACTGTTACTTACTTAATTTCTAGAATGCCTATTTAAGCAGTGTTTGTTAGCTGTTCGAGTTAACTATTTATTCTCAGGTGTTAAGAACCAGTGGACATAAAGTGTTTTGTTTGCTTTGGTGTTTTGTAGGAAACCTGGATTAACAGGCAGAGGGCTCTATGAATTAAAACCAGAATGTGCCAAGTACTTCAATCTGTATTTCTATCACTTTTCAAGGGCAGAGCAGTCAAAGGTAACTAGTAGTTTAACTTCCTGGGGTTTATTTTGTGTCTCTTTTTTTGTTTGCCTTTTTCCAAAGCTTACTTCTGTGAAGAAGTATTACCAGCTGCATATTTGGGAATGTTAACAAAATTTGCCCAAGATTTTGCAGTGATTTCTGTGCCACTGGATCCTGTGCCCTATACAGAGCTGTTGAAATCAGTGAGCATTCAGGAGCTTGTCTGTGGGTTCCCTTGCATCTTATTTTACTAAAAGTATTTTAAACAATCTGTATTTTCCCTTTACCTTTATGGAAATTGCCATTTTAGCTTAAACTTGCCTTACGCTTTTATGCTAGGAGAAGAATCCAGGCTGGCTCGAGAGGAAGGATTAATTTTGAAGTTGCATGCCCTACTTTACAAGTAGAACATAAGACAAACTGAAAAGACATGAAAGCTTTCATGTTTATTTGGGGCTGGGAAAAAACAGTAACAATGTAGTAAAGCATGAATGCTTTTTTTATTAGTTTTATATTGGTACAGACTTTGAGTAATGCTGGCATTGTTCTTCTGTTTCAGGCAGAGGAAGCACAAAGAAAGCTGAAAAGACAGAACAGAGAAGACACAGGTATTTATTCTTGAGAGGAGATGGGGAGAAGATGGAATCACAGATCAAGCTATGTATTGCCCTGACATTTAGACTAACAGCCTGTTCCTGGGCTAGAGTAGAAGCTGGTTAGAAATGAAGCAGACACATCATAGAGTCACCCCAAGACAAGCAGTTTCTCTGATGTCTCCCTGACTATAGTCAGGGATGTGATTTGTCATGGAACCAGCCTTCTGAGCAGCTGATTCCTTTGCCTTTTCTGTTACACACAAGGGGTGTTGAATGTTGCAGCCTGTATTGGTAACACTGTTTATCGAGCGGCTGTGTTCTGCCTTAGGATCACAGAAGGGTTTGGGTTGGAAGGAACCACAAAGATCATCTGGTTCCAGCCCCTTGCTTTGGGTTGAGCTGTTAAGTCAGGCATTTTAAATGGGTGTTGCAAATTTCAGAGAAATGTCAAACACACAAATTTCCCTTTCAGCTCTTCCGCCGCCAGCCCTTCCTCCTTTCTGCCCACTCTTTGCCAGCCTGGTTAATATCCTGCAGTCTGATGTCATGCTGTGCATTATGGGAACTATACTGCAGTGGGCAGTGGAACACAATGGCTATGCCTGGTCAGAGTCCATGCTGCAAAGGGTATGGGTTTTTTGTTTAAAGTAATGCTTGTGCTAATGGAGCAATGTTCATGATAACGTTTTAACATGATTTTAGGGATTTGAGGTGTTTACTTGGTGTCTGAAATATCCAGAATACCCTGAATGAGAAATAAGTTGTGTTTCCTGGTGTGCAAACCTAGGGAAACCCCTCTGCCTCTGATGCAATTTATTTTTAAAAGGAAGTGGAAGACCTGGGTAAATTTCTAATGGGATGCACGTGAGAGGGAAGAATTCTTCTTGAATCAGTGGCAGTAATGCTTATTGTGGTAGAGAACCCATTAATCTGAGTTGTTGCATATTAAGCAGACATTGATTTTTTTCTTGATGTTCCTTTGCTTGTTTTCAGTTTAGGCTAAATCACTTTAGGAAGAAATCATGAACGTGCACAAAAGAATTTTCTAACTTGAAAATGTATCAGCTTTGGAAAACTTAACTGAGCTGTTAGTTCCTTGCTATTTATAATAATCCTTAGAAAACTGGAGGGTTATTGTAGATTTTGGTGTCATGATTGTCATTTTCTGGGGTGTGCAGAGGTGAGTGGTGAATCCAGGGGCTGTTTATATTGGTCGGGGTTGTTGGTTTAGGGTCTAACTCCAAACTTTTCAAAATATTTCAAAAATACTGATGGATTTTTAAATAATATTTTGCAATTAAACCCCAGTTTTGAAACTGAATATTAATTTTTTGAGATCCAGTCTTATTGAGTGTATATTACCTTTTACAGCTAGGTTTAACTTAACATAAGCAGTTCTGTATAACACAAAAAAAGTTGAAAATGGAGCAATATATTGGTATTATAAACCACAACAATGTAGTTATATTTAGGTAATGTAAGAATGCTAGGCTTTCGAGTAAGTTTGAATAAAATAAGATTTTTTTTTTTTTGGACTGAACTAAAATGTCTTCAGCCATTCTCAAAAATTCATTAGGGACTTATCACTTACTCAGAAACTCATGGCACTTTGTCTGTGGTGGTGCCATGCAGTTGGACTGCCTCTTTCCCAAGTCAACCAGTTTTGACTTGGAAGCACTTGCAAAGGTCAGTATGAGACATCTGCAAGGAGTGGCCCATATCTAATGAGATCTTGTTAAATAGATGTGATAGACTGAGGAGAGATTAACTGTTGTTTATTAAAACAAATTTAAAAAAATGTTTTTATTCATTTTTTTGGTAGTTTTTCTGTAGATACTTGGTCTGTTGCATTCCAGTTCTGTTACAGAATTTTGGTGATTATCCTTTCCTTACATGGGTGTCAGTGTTGATTCCAGACATCAGTAAAGCTTTTGTGTCTAGAGCATCCTGCCAAGTTGTACAGGGTTGCAAAATGGCTGATGCAGCATAACAGAGATCACCACCAAGAATGAAGTATTTCAGCTTCAAAATGCCATTCAGGCTACCATAGTGCTAAGTAGAGTAATTACATTTTTTAAATTCAAGGAGATTACAGCTCTTCACTGACCTAAAAATTACCATTATTTTAAAACGTGTTTCTAGAGAGAATAAATTTAACTTAAAAATTTTAACTTTTTGTCACTAAACTTTGTGTATAAAAAGGACTTGAAGTGTGCATCGTGCTTCTTCTGTCCAGAGACTTGCAATGGTAATATGCAGTGAGTAGGGAGAAAGATAAGAGGTACTGACTTCTCATTCACTATTCAGGACAGCAAACAGAAAGATGGAAGTATTTAATGTGGGTTTTATGTGGCAAAATTTCAGACAAACACTATTGCTCCTGTGTAGTATAGCTTTGAAATTCTGTATATAGAAATAACTTCAAATATATTCTTAATATATAATTGTATTATATGACTTTTCTGTTTCTTAATGAACTATCCAAGCTATGTAACAAGATTATATGAATTATGTAAGAAAAGAACTAAAATTTGTTATTTTTATCTAGGTTTTGCATTTGATTGGAATGGCACTACAAGAAGAAAAACAACATCTGGAGAATCTCAGTGAAGAGAATGTTGTAACATTTACCTTCACTCAGAAAATATCAAGTATGCCTTTCTTTTCAAATGTATAGCAAACTTGAAATAACTGAAAGTGCCAGGATCTCGTATTTTATTCTTCTGAAACTGTATTTACCAGAAGAGCATATTTGTTTATCCATCAAAATGTTACCAAGTTGGCAATGGATCCATGCTTTACACGTGTGGATTCTCTGACGGTACAATACTAAAGGTGTTTTCTAGAGGAGAAATCCAGAAGTTGAATAATTCCCTCTAGAGCTGATCCTTAGTATCTTTAAGTAGCATCTCAGTTAAGATTGCTGCATATGATCAGATGCAATTGTAAAAATCAGAGTTGGATTCTTAAATAGCCTTTTAATCTTGACTCTCCTTTGTATGTTCTGACTAATGCCTCTAGTTTTGCTAAGACATGAAAGTTCGATTTATAGTAATGGGAAATAAAGTACTGGAAGTTCCCAAGATGAAAACAGCCAGAGAGAACATACAGTGCATTTCTTTTGTAAGAAAATATAGTCAGTGAGCAAGACTTGAGGATTTAGAGGCTATTAATGAAAAGGTTTGCAATGGGGAAAGAATTAAAAGTTACAATTGTGCCTATTAGTTGAAGGAATTCTTCAGTTGCTGAACAAGCATTGGGGTTTTTTGTTTTTGATGTTAGTGAATTATTAATTTGTCAGTAACATTATAATCAATTCTCATTGTATTTTTTTCTCAGAACCAGGAGAGGCACCCAGTAACTCCCCTAGCATACTAGCTATGCTAGAAACACTGCAAAATGCACCTCATCTGGAAGTGCACAAGGACATGATCAGATGGATATTGAAGGTAAATGTATTTTATATCACCACTGAAAATCATGGAAATAAGATTTTTCAAACTTCCCTAATTGCATTGGGATGATTTCCTTATTTCCTGTGTGGATTGTTGTACCTACAGTTTTAGTCTTCTGGATTCCAACACTGCACAGTGTATGGTCAGCATTATAGTATACGAAGTTACATTCTTATGTCACAAACAAATTAAAGGCAATCTTTTTTCTTACAGACTTTTAATACTATTAAAAAGCTAAGAGAAAGCTCTTCTTCAAGTCCCGTGGCCGAGACAGAAGGAAATATTATGGAGGAGGTAAAAGCAACCTGTAATAGCAGGTTACAGGGTTGGGTCATGACTAGCAAAGGACTGTATTTCTAATTGTAGCTCTAAATCAAACATGGGAAACATCAGTGACTTCTGAAAATTTGTCTCACAGTTTATAGATCAGACTCATTTGTTTGAAAAACCTACCGGTAGAGTCCCTAGACTATTTTTCTTTGTTTCATATATTGTAGTCTCCAAATCTTTTGCAGTTCTACTTCATAGAATTGTCTGTGGTACAGTCACAGCGTTAAATGTTTCTGCTCTTCCCATAATTTCAGACTCCATGGAAAGTTGCTAAAAGAAATGGCATCTATGTATTTTTATCATGCAGGCCATTCCAGAAAAGCTCTGCTGATGTGTGTAGCTCCACATGACATTCTAGGTACTGCACACAGACCTTGGAGCACTGTAGTGCATTTAGGAATGCAGCTGCTGTGGAGGGGGAGCAGCACCAGAGATGAGACATGTCACTCTCTTACCCTTTTATCCTATGAAGGATTAAAGGGAAGAGAAATACAAAATACAGTTAAAGATTGAGGGGAAGAGGTTCCCCTTCTGGATCTGCAGATCCGCCTGGCATTGAACACAAGCTAAAGAGGGCACAAAATAACTCTTTGGTAGACTTTTCTTTTGTCTTTTATGACAAGAGATTTTCATTGTTTGGAGGTTAGTACAACTTACACATGGCAGTAGCTAAAATAAATTACCTGTTGTAAGAAAACTTTAAAAATGACTGAGTGAATGATGCCATTTCAGAGTTCCCGTGATAAAGACAAAGCTGAAAGGAAGCGAAAAGCTGAGATTGCCAGGCTGCGCAGGGAAAAGATCATGGCCCAGATGTCTGAGATGCAACGGCACTTCATTAATGAAAACAAAGAGCTCTTTCAGCAAACTCTGGAGGAGCTGGATACTTCAACCTCTGGAGTCCATGAAAATAGGTAAAGGCATCTTGTTTCGACTTTTTCCCATTAATGTTTACATCAGATTGTCCTATTGTTACCACTTTAAAAAGCTCTTTTTTTTTTTTTTTTGGTCTTGGTGGACAACTATTCATTAGTTTCTGAGACAAAATACCAGCAGTAAATGGAATGCTTCCCTCCCCCCTCTGTCAAAATTGTGGGATAAATATAAACATAAAAAGGCAAATAATTTTTTGTACAAAATCACCCAGTAAATTGTTAATAATGCTGAGGAGACTATGCTATTAAACACAGTAAATTGGAACTAGCTGATTATATGTCTGTTGAAGATCTGGAAGAAAATCTGCTTGGTAGTTGGAAGTATGAATTAGAGAATGCTAATGATTTAGTGGGGAAGTGGAGAGTGTTTTCAAAACTCATATCAGACACTTAAGGGATGATGATGATGGAGGGCTGCAGATTCTGTTTCTGTGTTAAACTGGAGTGGGTTATACTGTTGGGAGGGTATGAATTTTTTCTGGAAAATACATGCTACTTCTGGGCACATAGGAATTGTTATATAAATGCCAATGCTATTTTCTGTCAGCATTTATTGTAAATCTAGGAAACTCACTAAACACACTTAATTCATGATCTGAATTATAATGTTTTTCAAATAATTTGCTCACTAATGTTCTTTGAATATTCTAGCCCTGTTGTTTCGGATGCAAAACTCACAGCCTTGGGTCCAGAGCAAACTAGAGTAGCTGAACCCAGACAGGTTGTCATGTGTATATTGTGCCAGGAGGAGCAAGAAGTTAAAGTGGACAGCAGGGCTATGGTCTTGGCAGCATTTATTCAGCGATCTACTGTGTTGTCTAAAAATAGAAACAAAATTACTCCAGACCCTGGTAAGTACTGTTCATAGTTGTCTTAAATATTAAAGAATGTTGGGGTCACTGTGACAACAGCATTTGTTCTTCTGAGACAGTGACACAGCCTTTTTATGTTAACTGTTTGTGAACAGCTTAATTGTAATCAGTGGAAAAACTCCCATATTTTTATTGATGTAGAAATGTGTGTGCTGAATAATGTAAATCACTATGAGGTATGAGCTAAATGCTCTGCCATTCATTTGTGACAAATTATTTATAACTGTTGAAAAAACCCTTAAAATCGGAAGTGTTTGTTCTTAAACCATGCCTATAACATCAGAGAGAGGAGGTGTTAATGTAGTGCTGTAAAAGCACAAGATGTACATTTTCTTCCTCTCAGTTATATCATCTGAAATGCCTCTTAGTGATAATAAAAAATCTTGGATTTAGGTACTTTGTGAAACAGATCACAGCAAGCAAGGTTTGTTACAAAGGTTTCTCTGGATTCTGTATGTGTAAACACATAGAAATCTTTGCACTGAATTGTTTTGCACTCTCACTCTGAAGATTAATGTCCTTGGACTCATTGTTTGATGGTGGTGAACCACCAAAACTGCAGGTTGATCTTGGGGACTTTTACCAGGGCCTAACACCTCTGAAAATGTGGTTTGACGCCTTAAGGTACAGTACATACCCTCAAACCAAAGTAAGGTGATACTTGTAAATGATTTAAACAGGTTAGGTTGTTGTGCATTAGTAATGTGTTTTATGCTTCATCAAATGCGTTACACTTCTGTGATAAATAATGATGCAAATGTGGTAACATTAATCTGCATTCAAGTCTTTTGATAAATGTTGATTTCAGAGTTGGTTTTCTTTTCTTTGAAATACAGAAAAGTATGACCCCTTATTCATGCACCCAGATCTGTCATGTGGAACACACACAGGTAGCTGTGGACATATTATGCACGCTCATTGTTGGCAAAGGTAAAAGACTATATTAAAGTTTTTAGTTCAAATAACATGTTATGTTATCAGTTTGCCTAATAGCACTAATTTTAATGGCAAAATTCCTGCCATGTAGTAAACCTGTAAAGGAATTTCAGGAAGTGACTAAAACAGCTTTCTGTTGGAAAAAAAGGAGCAGAAATCAAATGCTGTAAACATACTCAAAATAATTTTCATTTATTGTCATCTTGGTAAAGAAGAGTCTAAAGCTATACATGGCAGCTTGCATTCCCTTTGCTTGTTTATCCTGATGCATAATTCCCTGTGGTGCACATGTACCTGACGCTCAGATTTTTTTGGGGTTTTTTTGCAGTTCACTGGCAGACATGGTTTTGCTGCTTCTTCTGCTCTCTACTGAGGTTTTAAATGACAATGTACCCCATGCACTCTTAATTCCTCCAACATGTTTAATTTGAAGTAGAAACATCTGCAACCTAGTTCAAGTTCATCTTCAACATAAACTGAATTTTATCCTTTGTTTCTTAGCATTTTAATAAAGCCTTTTGCAGTTATTTTTATTCTTTGCTTTTTGGAGGCATATAAACATGCTTAGTGCTGTGTGGTGCCAATGCCACGTGACAAATTCAAACCATTCATGCCTCTGACTTTGATTAGGCCCTTGCTTTGCTCCTTGGCATGGCTTCTGAAGTGCCTAGTTTCATATTCTGCCTTGTGTGTAAAGAGTATTAGGAGCTCCCAGAGATTCTGTGGCTATTACCACGCACAGGTTTCAATTGTGGTCTTTGATGTCACTGCTCACTGAAGATAGGTTCTTAATCTTCTTGTGTAGCTGGTGTACAGTCCTTTGTGGTTGTCATTATCTCCTGGAAATGCCCTTAGGTGCCTGCATTGAGATCATTTTGGGGTCATTATTGGGCATGCTTTATACCACATCAGAGGCTTCTGCAATAGCAGTTGCATTTAGCAAAGCAGTGAATTCAGTTCCTTTTTTGTAGAGGGTTCAGCCAACAGTTTCTCCAACTGCTGCTGTTTTGGTTGTGGCCAGTAATAGAAAATGCCCAAGGATAATGCTCATGGAACCTTCCTAAAAAAATAGTGTAAAAATTAGTTGGGTTTTTTGGTTTGGGGCTTTTGTTGTTGTTGTTTTTGTTTGTTTCTTTTTGTTCTTTGTGGTTTTTGTTTGTTTGGGGGCTTTTGTTTGCCTGTGGTGTTTGCTTTGTTTGGGTTTTTTTGTTTGGTTAGTTGGCTTGATTTGGTTTTGGTTTTTTTAATGCATTCTCTCACCTTTTCCCCTTTTTTCCAAAATGTAGTGTTTAGACTTAACCATGATTTTAACAGCACTTTGTAGATAGATTTTGGCAGCCAAAAGCACTAATCATTTGTCAACCCTTTATCAGTCAGAGGGTAGAGCTTTTTCCTTCAGATGATTCTCTTACCTCTGATTGGAGAAAGGCAAAACTGTGTCTTCCTGAGAATTCTTGAATTTCTATGATCAAGTAATGTTAATAATTTGCCACCAATGCCTTGCTCTTTTCTAAAGGTATTTTGATGCAGTCCAAGCAAAAGAGCAACGAAGACAACAAAGATTACGAGTACACACAAGTTATGATGTAGAAAATGGTGAATTCCTTTGCCCACTTTGTGAATGCTTGAGCAACACTGTTATTCCTCTGCTTCCTCCACCAAGAGTTTTGTTTAACAGGTCAGTTTGGTTTATAAATGTCCTCAATAAATGTAAAAAAACAAGATCCCAAACCACCTACACCCCAGAAGACCTTCCTAAATGTTTGTTGTCTTCTGTTTTGATAAACTCAAGTGGATTGCCTGTCTGCTTATTTTGTTTTATGGATTTACTTTGTTATTGTGTGTTATGGAATTTAGAGTATGAAAGGACAGGAAGGCATAGGACCTGCAGAAAAAGAACTGAATGTAGAAAAATGCATGGGCAGCAGAGAAAGAGCCCATTGAGAAACAGATGAATGATGTTGGAATGCCTATGAAATACTAATTCTGTCTACAGATTGTTTTTAACATTTTTTGGGGTTTTTTTGACAGGTTAGACTTTTCAGGCCAACCAAACCTAACTCAGTGGATCAAAACAGTATCCCAGCAAGTAAAAGCCCTGCATTTGCTTCGAAATGAAGACTGTGCAAGTAAGTCTGAAGAAATCTGTATATTTGTATGTGAAAATGCTATAATATTCATGGAAAAGACCAAGCACCTTGGTTCTGCTACAGCTGGGTTGGGAGATGATAGTGTAAGTGGCAAGAACAGCTTGGAATTTCAGTTTCTGGTGATGGAATTTCAGATTCGGTTTCTGTGCCTTTCTATAATGTAGAAATTATGTATAGGTGAATAATCAGCGATTTATTATTTTTTGTTTGTACAGGCCATTCTGGTCATTCAGAAAAAATGGATCAGCTGCAATTGCCAGAAGGATTTAGACCAGATTTCAAACTGAAGTATGTATTTACATATTAATAAATCATTAAAAATTCATCATGAAACCATAATGTGAAAATAGAATATAATTTCTATGCTAGAAGGTCTCAATAATTAAGGCAAATACATGAATTTTCCTTTAATTAGAAAAGTTAATGTTATTATGATGATGGCATTGAAGTCCAGCCCATAAGTCCTAACTGATGCAGTAGAATTTCAGAAGTGAATGTGCTAAGTTGTTGTGCAGAATCATGCTGCAGTTATGTAAATTATGGCATCAGGATTAAGTTTTGTACTTCTTGTAGCTGGAGGAAGGATTCATCATTATAGCCAGCACAACATGTAAAACATGAAGGAAGACTATGAAATGGAGAGTATGTTAATATGTAATTTCAGCTGTAAGGGTTTACTTGTATTTGGTGCTGCACTCTCCACTTCAAGAGAAAGTAACACAACTTGTTAATGTGGTACAGACATTGGTCTGCCAGCTGCACACAAAATGCAAGACTCTTATCCCAGCTGATGACAGATTTAGCTATCAGTCACACACATTTCTTGTAATTTAGCCTTAACTTTATTGTCTTTGAAGATTAGATATTCTTAACACTAAAAATGAGATTGGTTCCAAACCAAATAATCAAAAGGTAATTGGGGATGGATCTCTCACCAAAAAATGAGGTTACAGAATACCAGATCCAAAGAAGGATATTGGAGTTGTCACTTAAATTTGAAAACTCCAGTTGTTCATCTATGGGGTGAATGCTTATCATTATAAGGTACTATGCTGCTAGTGGAGGAAAGAATGAATTAGTAATACTGTTTTCTTTGTTTCAGGAATCCTTATTCTGAGAGCATAAAAGAGATGCTGACAACTTTTGGTACGGCAACATACAAAGTAGGCTTGAAGGTTCATCCCAATGAGGAAGACCCACGTGTGCCTATCATGTGCTGGGGCAGCTGTGCTTACACGATACAGACTATAGGTACTGACCTGTTCATTGGGCTCCTTTATAGGGGATTTTCAGAATTTGGTTCAACTCACAACAGTGAATTTTATTTTTCCAGAACGAATTTTAGCTGATGAAGATAAGCCATTATTTGGTCATTTACCTTGTCGACAGGTAAGGAACAAGTAGCAATGCCTCCTGAACTGGTGGAAAATAGAGGGACTTGTGCTCCATTAGTGAGGAATATCTACATTTTAAGTTATGGTTATTGGATAGTTTTATTTGTTGGATCCTATCCAGTCTAGTTGATCTGTATCTGATTATTAAACTATTTAAAAATCACATCTAACAAAACTGTTACGTTTTTTCCCTATAAACACATAATTTATTAAGGCTGCAGTTTCTCATGGTAACAGTCAAAATAAGAATGCCAAAAGGAGCTTGCATATTTGCATAAACATAAGTATCTGTCATATACTTACACAGTCAAACTGCCCCCATAAACTGCAGTTGAGAGGCCTGAAAAAAATGCTGTTAAATCAAAAGACCTTTTCATGTTGAGGAACTCCATTAACTGTGGCAGTGTCTCTCTTTCTTTGTTTTTAAAGGATGACTGCCTTACGTCACTAACAAGATTTGCAGCAGCTCACTGGACAGTTTCATCTCTTTCAGCAGTACAGGGTCACTTTTGTACTCTATTAGCATGTAAGTTTGCCACCTTATGCTGTTTTTTTTCAAAGATACAGAAAAAGGCCTTCAGAATGGCTGTTGTATTGATTAGAAGAAAATTATTTTATGTGGTGGTTTTAAGTAATAAACCAAGAGCTGCTATTTTCACCTATATGTGTTATGTCAAGAAAAAAGACATTTCTTTTGGTCTGCAGCTCCAAGAGAAGCATAGATATTTTGCTGTGAAGGAGTTCTGTTGATTATTCCTTAGAGAAAGATACCTAGAGCAAAGGAGAAGGAAATGTGGTCCTTCACAAAAATGATGCACTGGAGCTTTAAAGACGAAGAAAAAAGGATTAATGTAGTGTGGAAATGATATTTGAAGAGGTCTGTAATATATCTGCAAACTTTTCTCTCTTTGAAAAGTTGGATCTGTGATAAGACAGGACTTACTATGTAATGTCATGTGTTAATTGAGAATTTTAATGAGAACAGCCTAAGTGCTCCAATCCTGAAGCATTAGTAGATACAGATGAAAAGTCTGAAGTTCAGCCTAATGAAGTAATTGCCCATGAGAGGACTGTTCTGAAAGGGTATCATAAAATAGGATAACTTCAATATCTCCAGTCAGTAGAGCAGAGAGACTTTTAAAATGCATTGATATACTGAAATTACTAGTAGATGGATACCAGCTACTTCAGCAACAGTTGGCAGCTTTATGGGGAAAAACTTAATTGGCATCAGTTTGTAGCAGTAATGGTTGAGCTGTTTTCTATGAGAAGCAGAAGAGAAAATGCTGCTGGCTGTTTGACTGGAACTTTGCAATATATGGTGTTCTGAATGTTTTGGGTTTTCTTGAAAACTTGAATCAGTATTTCTTCAAGGCTCTCCTTCCTTCCAACTGACAGAAGCAACTGTAATGCTTTTATTTTTTTGAAGGAAAGGTTTCTGCTATTTTATTTTTCCTGGCTAGGAATAATGAAAATTATGACCCTTTGATCTGTCTGTATTCTATAAATGATGCATAAAGATGACTTAGTGAAAATATGTTTAGGTTTGGAAGTCCCTTGCTCTGGTCATGTATTTGATAGAGACATTTTTCACACTTTTGGGTTGAGTTCTGCGGCTATTTGCTGAGAAAAGGAAAAGCATTTGAAATCTGAATTGTGGTGAAATGTTTGCTAATAGAAATAGCTTCAAAATGTCACATGTCTTTAGCTCTCAGGTTTTTTTGCCAGCAAGGCAGCAGTCTTCAACTGAAGTATTTTTAAGTTGTCATGATCAGACTATATTTTAATGTAGTAGTGTTTTTAAACTTGGCAGCTTAATGCTTATAGCTACATTGTGAAATATACCCAGAGCTGCAGCTTTATTACAAATCAGATTTTGCTGCTTGGAGTAAAGAAGTATGCAACTGTTCCTTGATTGTTACTTAAAATATCTTGTAACATTTTTCAAAACACTTAATTTGTGTTTGTTTTTAGATGAAGGTGCTTGCAATTCATTAAGTGTGTGAATTTCTGTTGTCAGCTGGAGTGCTTTGGTTAATACTTTGTGGTTACTGTAAATACTACAGAGAGGGAGAGACCAACACCTAGCTCTACCTTAATTAGAGATAAAGTAATGAATTTAAGAGACTGTAACAATGCATTTTTGAGGCATTTGAGGCATTTTTGAGGCATTTTTGAGGCATTTGCAGTAACACAAATTACTCATGTAAGGCAAGTTCAGGCAGTCTTGTGAAGTTAAGCAAAATGCAAAAGTTTCATTTGAGCAGCTGTCCAACAGACCACAGTCAGTGTTCCTGTTTAGTCACTATTGTTTGACCTTATTTCTGTGTCAGAGCTTGAGATACTGCCTCCTTTTGTCTCCCACTGGAAAACCCAGGCAATGAGAGAAAGTCACCATGGGAGTAGAAATGGCTACCTGGGTTTGTTTTGTTTTAATACAATGAAGTGGGCAAGACTCTTTTCCAGTAATGTTGGACAGTTCTTGAATTGACTCTGGCCACCTTAAAACACCTTTGTATTTTAAGTTCTTTAAGCATGTAAATGAAGGAGATGGCTCTCATTTTGTAACTGAAGTACACTAAAATCTTGTCATGTATAAGTGTTCAATTAATATTTTTTTTTCTCTCTAAAATACTTAGCACTGGTGCCTAATGAAAAAAATGGGAATCTTCCTTGCATACTTGATATTGACATGTTTCATTTATTGGTAAGTATTTCTTAATATATATTAATAATGTTTTGATCCAGTAGGCACTATGTAAAAACTATTGAAAACTTTCTCTTTACTCTGGGCTAGGAACCTTTCAAAATGTTCAGGTATTTTTTCACTACTTAATGCATTTTGAAAACTTTTTAATTTTAATAAAAGTATTAAATCTTCCTTGCATACTTGATATTGACATGTTTCATTTATTGGTAAGTATTTCTTAATATATATTAATAATGTTTTGATCCAGTAGGCACTATGTAAAAACTATTGAAAACTTTCTCTTTACTCTGGGCTAGGAACCTTTCAAAATGTTCAGGTATTTTTTCACTACTTAATGCATTTTGAAAACTTTTTAATTTTAATAAAAGTATTAAATGAAAGTATTCTTTTCTATAAATAAAAAGGGGTAAGATGAGACAGAATGCATACCCTTTGGCTCTCAAAAACCCCAAAATACATGAAAACCAGCCCTCCCAACAAAACAACACACCCAAAAACTAGACAGACTCAAAACTCTCCTGATAGGTAATTGTTGTTCTTTTAAATAATGTCTGTGTAATTAGCTTCATAGCCATATGTGGTATGCTGCCTTCAGGAGGTGTAGTTACAGCATGAGCAGAGAAAAGGGGAAGATTCAAAATGAAAAGGAATGTACCAACTTTCTTGTTTTCTTTCACAGGTAAGCTTGGTGCTCTCTTTCCCTGCCATACATTGTCAGGATTTTTCAGGGGTTAGTCTTGGCACTGGAGATCTTCACCTGTTTCATCTTGTCACTATGGCACACATAATACAAATTTTACTTACCTCATCAACAGGTAATGCCACTTTGTCTCAACTTTTACTGAAAAGATTCCTCCAGTCTTTACTTAGGAAAAAACTAAGGTGCTGCAGGTGAATGTGTGCAGTTTACAGTTACAAAATACAATTGTTGGTGCTGTCTTTGAGCCCAGAGAGAGTATTGATAAATTGTACTCATCAAAGTTCAGTCGTGTTGTCTTCATTGCTCTGCTCTGGGAGTTTCTTGGAGCATAGCTAGTCATGAATCCTGGCTTTCCAGCTGCTGTAGCAGTGCCTGGAAGTGTTTATTGGAGGCTTGGCTTAGGCATTGCATGATGAATGAGGTGCAGTTAGCAAAGTAAGGAATCAATGTATCTGCTGACAAGAGGAGCTGGATAAGGCGTAGTTTGCCAAAAGCAAAGAGCTTCAAGCAAGTACGTCAAGAAACCCAAGCAATTGAACAAGTAAACCAGCACCTCACTGGAGCTGACAACAGCACAAACTTACCACATATGATGTGCAGCAGAAAACTTCTTTCCAGTACATGATATTCCATCCCTGTGGAATACTTCACTTAGTTGGGGCATTTTTTATCAGAACTTGAATGAATGTTCTTGTTGTGTAAACATGCATATATGAAACAACTTGTTAATTATTTATTTCTTCTTCAGAAGAGAATGGCATGGACCAAGAAAACACTAACAGTGAAGAGGAAGTAGCTGTGCTTACACTGTATAAATTTCTTTGCCAGTGTACGGGAAGGTAAAAACATGATGTTTTGATAGAATTTTATATTTTTCTCCCTCCTGAACTGAACATTGACTACTGACTGAATTCTATATACTAATGCTGTCAAAGATGACACTTTTAACTTGGGAACACTTATATATTTTTTCTTATCCAGCACTTCTAGATTCACTTCAGTAACTATTCCTCTGTTATCAGGAAGATACCTGCTCATGAAGATTTTGCTCAGAAACAATTTTTTTCAGTCAGTTTGCAAAATCTGGAATTGGCAGTGTCTGAGTACAGAAAACTTATTAGGGTGGGAATAGCTTTGAAGTGAAAGAAAGTAGGTTTTAGGTGAAATTAGGTGTCAGGAAAAAATTGTTTGCTGTGAGGGTGGTGAGGCACTGGAACAGGTTGCCCAGAGGAGCTGTGGATGCCCCATCCCTGGAAGTGTTCAACACTAGGCTGGGGCGTTGGAATGAGATAGTCTTTAAGGTCCTTTCTGATCCAAACCATTCTGTCATCTGAAGTGTTTATGCAAAATTTTCCTTAAATTACTGTCCCAGTTGGTTACATTTTTATGAATCTCTAGTTTATTGTTTTTCTTGGAATTTGCTTTGAAATAAACACCGTGCATAGTGATTGTTTCAGCTGAAATCAGTAATTTAGTATGCAATATGGCTGAAGACTTAGTAAATACAGCTTTCAAGCTGAAATTATTAAATAGAAGTGAACTTTTTTTATTTTATTCTCTTAAGTGCCTTGAAAGAAATTTCCTCAGGCTGGCACCTGTGGAGGAATCTAAAAGCTGGAATCATGCCTTTCCTGAGATGTTCTGCTTTGTTTTTTCATTACTTAAATGGAGTCCCAGCACCCTCAGAAATTCAAGGTATTGTCTGCTTTGTACTAAATGAGCTTTTCAAGACATAAACATTAATGGTCCAAAAAAATTACATTTAAACTCTCTTGTCTGAAGAAGCTGATTGAATGGATGTGGGCTTGTTACTGGTGCAGAATCATATCAGCATAATGAAAAAGGCAAAATAATTAATTGTTTGTTTTAAAAATTTATTTTTAATATGCCATTCTAGATTACTTGAAACAGAAATTGATGCCCTTTTTTAATAAGGGAAATTTTGATTATTTTGAAGCTCATGTGGATTGTTATTTTCAAATGAGACCTGGCTTTGCTTGCATTGATTTCATTCAATTAGCATCTGCTAACAGTTAATATTAAGGCCAGGTTGGATGGGGCTTTGAGCAGCCTGGTCTACTGGAAGGTGTCCCTGCCTGTGGCAGGGGGATTGGAAATAGACTGGTTTTGAGATGCCCTCAAACCCAAACCATTCTATGATATGTCTGTAAATTCACTATGTACTGTCACAGCCCAAATAATTGATGTTAGTAACACACTTTACTGCCCTCCCCATATGGCATATGTAGGGATAGAATGTAAATCTGAAGATGGCCATAATAAGCATTTTTAAAATGAAGTTATGAGAATTGTACCTTTTTTTTGTTTTTCAGTAAATGGAGCAAACCAATTTGAACACTTATGTAGCTATCTTTCCTTGCCAAACAACCTCACTTGCCTTTTTCAAGAAAACAGTGAGATTCTAAACACGTTAATAGAAAGGTAAGTTGTCTTTTTGTGCTTAGTTTTTATATAATAAAGAATTCTGCACAATATAATAGTGTAAGTATTCTCCCAGGAATGCATATGGAAGTAAATTATAGATTTTGAAAAGTGTTTGTGGAATAAGTGTTTTGAAAGAAATCATTTTGGTTGTAGTGTTTTTTTTTTAATAAAGGTACTGTTGATTTTTTGCTTATTTGTTTTTCTATCATCTGTTGAAATTAAAAGCCAATTTTTTTTCTTGTAGCTGGTGCAGTAACAATGAAGTAAAAAGATACCTGGAAGGCAAGAGACATGCTATCAGGTAAACATAGAGAGATTTTAAGCAGAGACAGGGGGAAAAACTGTAATGTTGCCGCTTTCTCCAGATATTTTTTCTAATGGGTGTTTATAATAACATAATATCTGTTCTGCTTTATTGAATAATAAAGATATTAGGGAAGAAGTGAATTTTTAAAAATTTTGTAAGAAAAGGAAATAATGCTTAAGTGAGTAAATTTAAAAGGCGAAGTTTAATATTGGGGTTTTATTTAGACTGATGTGCAGGAATTAGAGGCCATAAAATTTCATCTCATGTTTCCTATGACTTTGTACCTTCTGATGCAAAAAATATGCTGTTGCTAAAAGATGCATATAACCTTTGTTTAAAAATACCAGGCATTGAAGAGCTTTCTAAACTGTCTTTTTAAAGAATCCGATTCCTTCAGTAAAGCCAACATGGAGTCAGCTGCTGAAAAGAAAATCAGCTTTTCATACATTTGTTCTTGCTGCACAATTACTTCGAATACAGAACCCGTTTAATACTTAGTGGGTGTAGAAAAGCATTTAGGGTGTTGTTCTTTCTGAAGTCTGGGTAAAAATAGTGGTTAACAATTATCCTAATAATTAGAAATGAATGTGAAGTTCACAGTGCTGTCATTAAAAACATATCCCTGCTTTTTAATCTCCTGTGCTAAATACATAAAATCAGTCTTTTAACATCACGCATACAATAAGGCTGTGACAAAAATTAAAATTAATCACTTCATCTGTGAAACACCAGACTATTAACAGATTTTCCTACACAGTAAGAATATTCTGGTTGTGTAATTGATTTCCTGCCACATGTGATTGTTGGGATCTTTTCCATGTGTTTCTTTTGCTGATTCTTATCTGCTCTTCCCAAGTTTATGTCTAACTTGACAGTGATGATTTTTTTTTCCTCTCATCATGCTCTTGTACATTGCTTCTGTTGCAAACTTCTATTTGCATTTCATTGTCTAACTTGTATTATTCCTAGACTTGAAGATTGTTAGAATTAGTGTATAGTATCAGCTACTTTTAAATATATTTAAAATGTGTAAGTGTTTGATATTAAACAGGTCCTTTTCATTGCATGCATATTTCATTCTCCTCAGGATACAAGTTCCCTGGACTTGAAAGTCAGATTATTTTCTATTCAGTGTTAGTGACAAAAAGAAAATACAAGGCAAACTGATAGAGAAGAGAAAAAACATTTATTGAAATATGTAGTGACCTCATAATTAGGCTTGCTAAAAGCATGCAAATTACATTAGTTTTCTGACTTTCCACCTCTGTGTTTTCTCAAATTCATAAAAAAATAAGACTAAGAAAAGGAGAGGTGGTTTATTTGAGAGATGTTGTGTGTTCGTCTTTTTATGGGCTACATTTTACTAGATGAATGGCAGAGAAGAGGGAAACTTTAAAAAATTAATTATTCACAGATGCTGTTTAGATGAGTCAGGAAAACATGAATGAGTTTGAATTCACTTGTGTGTTATTCATTGAAATATGAGTGCTGATTTGATTGCTTTATTCCAGCTATGCAAGAGAATCCAACAAATTAATAGACCTTCCGGACGACTACAGCTGCCTCATTAACCAAGCATCCAATTTCTCGTAAGTTGTATGCAATTACAGTGAACACCCCAAAGTCTGCTGCTCCTTTTCTTCAGCTGGGAAACCTTTAACCTGAAAGTCTCAGAAAGCTGTGTATAGAATCATAAAGCTAAGGGCACATAGCATTTATCAGCCAAACTGCCCTGTGTTTCAGTGAGGTAGAAATTTCAGCTGTTACCTGTATAAATGTTCAAAAGTACTTCTGAATTGCAGAGATTGACACTGCATCTTTTTACTGTCTAGAGTTAACACATACAGTGGGTTTCTTTTTCTTTTTTTTCCCTAACAAAAGGTGTCCAAAATCAGGTGGTGACAAAAGCAGAGCCCCAACATTGTGCCTTGTGTGTGGGACCATGCTGTGTTCTCAGAGTTACTGCTGTCAGACTGAACTAGAAGGGGAAGATGTTGGAGCCTGTACTGCACATACATACACTTGTGGTTCTGGAGTGGGCATATTCCTTAGGTAAGGAGCTGAACACCTCTGCTCTCGTTACTGGGTTAGATGGTGTGTGTAGTCATTAAATTAATAGCTCTGTATATGTGATTGCAGGGGTGGTTTCTAAAGGCAATGTTTTGTTTACAACAGGGTTGCCTAAAAACTAAAGTGTATTCATCTTCCTATGCTTTGGTGTAAGGTTCAGAGGTTGCTTCTTTGAAGATAAAATTTCAAAGAAAGTTCAAATTTTGTTTTCAAGCTAATTTGTTTTGCCTGTGCGTTTATTTCTACTCAAGTATTACAAAATAATGAAGATAAATACTTTGATTTTGTTGTTGCTGCTGCTGCTGTTGAAAGCATGGAAACTCATTTTAGTTGTCTCCCAGCATATAGGAAAAGGTTAGATAATGTCTCTTTTCACTTTGACAAAGATTAGTGAGAAGCAAAATTGTTTTATTTTTTTGTGGTTCTGTTGAGTGTTTTACACAGACTGCAAATAAAATGACATGGAACGACATTGTTTTTAACTGCTACTGAGGAATTGTAACAGGAAGAGAATGAGAGATGTAGTTTAAAAAAAAAGTGCCTTTAAAAATCTGTACATGCAGATTATACAGAATGAAAGTAGGTAAGAACTGGAAAAGCATTGTCTATGAAAGTATGAGAAACTATTCACCTAAAAATCAATACCTAAAGATCTTCTCTCTGTTTCTCTCTAGAGTACGAGAATGTCAGGTGCTATTTTTAGCTGGGAAAACAAAGGGCTGCTTTTATCCTCCTCCTTATCTTGATGACTATGGAGAGACAGACCAGGGACTCAGGTAAATATTTTAAAAATTACATCTTTTAAAGACAGGAATTATAGAACTATCTGGTGTGAAAAAATAACTTCTTGTGTTATCTTTTTACTTCAATTATATAGGGAACATTATATTTTGACATTGCTGCTGCATCTAGTATCTTCAGATGTTTGAATGTTAATATGTGGGTTTAGGTCAAAAATATTTAATGGAAGATCTTCCCCAGGTTAAAAATAGTTATCTTGAAAACTGCTTGAAGTTAAATCTTTCTAGCATCTGTGAAGTTGACTATGAACTAAGGCTGAAAATTTGTATCCAGCGCATTTGTTTTATAACCTGTGTTAATGTAATACCAAGTGAAAATACTGTGAGATTATTTTATTTAATGTAGTAGTTCTTTGTCTTAACTCCCATCTCTGCTTCCTATGCAAGGATAATTTAGGGACTTGATATTGTTAATGCTTGCTATTTCTGAAACTGGCCAAAACCAGAGGATGTGAACTGGTTCAGCCTGGAAAGGTTGCTAAAATCCTGTGTTTGGAGTTCTGTGGGCTGGGTGTGAGGTTCCCAGAGGCTGGAGGGAACTGTTGAGCTGTAAGGGAGGGGCACCAGACAAGGTAGCACTGCAGTTTACTCATCCAAATACCTGTTGATTTGCTCTGATAACAGAATAATGTTAAAGGGTTATCTGAATATTGTAGTATTTTATGGGGTTATCTAATACTTAATATGTCACACCTGAGTGTTTGTGCTTAGTTGCAGTGTTTTATCATTCCTGATAAGTGTTATCTCCTTTTCAGACGTGGGAACCCCTTACATCTCTGCAAAGAGCGATTTAAAAAGATTCAAAAACTCTGGCAGCAGCACAGTATTACAGAGGAAATTGGACATGCACAAGAAGCAAATCAAACTCTAGTTGGCATTGATTGGCAGCATTTATAATGATTATCTGCTGAAGACTGGAACTTTATTAAAGATTTTTGTAATTCAGTAAGCTTTTCAAAGGAGGGATGAGGAAAAATGTCTAAGGAAAAAAACCCCAACAAACTCAGTCCTGTTATTTAATCTTTGTTTTACAATGTATTTCATAAAGATACCAGTTAACATTAATCAAGTAAATTTCTTTCTATGTAAGCAAGTTTTATTAGTCCTATAATTTGCACTGTGCTTCCTTCACAGAAATGTCTTGGGTTATAAACCTGGGCAAATGAACTTAAGTTTCTGATAAAAAAAAGAATGACTCTTTTTGGAAGTCCGACTATGATTTTTCATATGAACTGAAGAGAAAAAGACTGCTGAAACAGAAACTAGATAGAGCACAACTCCGGATTGTGTTTTGCCCCTTGCTAGTAATCTGAGCCGGTTTATTTATTATTCTGCATTTTAATACTTAGGCTATGTGTACATACCATGGAATGAAGTAAGGAAGCAAATAATGTAGCAAATGGATGTTTCTGTCTGCATCAGTGGATAATTCACTCTTTCACTCGGTGTATCTAAAACAATTTTGTCATTTGTACTCTTGCAGCTTTCTTGCTTCCAGTTGTTTTTTAACTAAAAAAAACTAACACTGGCTTTACAAGTAAAATAATTTAATTTAAAGCTTTTTCCAGAGCATTGCACTCCTTAGAATTATGTAGTTTTTAATTTGAATTTAGCTGGGGAACCCTTTCACTTTCAATTACGTGATTGGTTATTGGTATCCAAGGATTGACATTGTGCTTTAGAAGTTATTTTAAGATAACAATAATATGTAAAAGTCACGAAAGTTAATTTCATGTTAATTTTCAGAAGCACAGAGGATATTTTCTTCATTTTTCTTAACAGTTAACTTTTAAGGTGCAAATCCCATCTTCTTTTTGTTGCAGATAAACTGAGTGGTTTCCTCTGGCTTTGAAGGGTCACAATCACACTGCCCACATTTTTGATTTTTGAGTCTTCTTTTTTTTTCTTTTTTTTTTTCTTTTTTTTTTTTTCCTGTTCTCCCATCAAGTATATTTACTTTTTGGCTTGATTTAAAGCTCTGTAAAGATGTTTGCATATAGTATATTTTATAAATATATTCTATAACTGCGCAGATTTGCACTTGATATGAGGGTGCCTGAAGGCAGTGAGTTTTCTAGTTGTATGTAATTAGACCTCCAAGGTGTCTCTAAAAATCACATTATGCTTACTGATTTAAAATAAAATCCATTACCTTTCCCTCTCCTATCTTCTGACAAATTAGTAAAATCTTAATTTACATAGTTCTGTTTCCTTAATAGTCTGTGGTTCTTTTAGTTAAGTCTTAATTTCTGACTACGTCTCAGCCCAGATAAACAATTCCCTTCACTGTCTGCCAGGTCTTCAGTTACACTTGGTCTGACTGAATTGTTCCTATTTTTACAGATTTAATGCTTCAGATAAATTTTGTATATTCATGGTGTACAGGACAATTTTTCAAATATTCAGTAATAGTATTGAGTGAAGATGTGAAGTATCAAATAAAGAAACTTGGCCAACGTGGATTTCCTTTTCTTAACAGTACAGACTACTTTTGTCTCTACTACCTGTCATAGACTGGATCATTTATACATTGCTGTCCCTTTTTACGAAGAGACATGGAGAAGTTGCGGGGAAAAATGACACTAATGCTTCATCTCTGCCCTTCCCTACTTAAGCTGGTTGACATACCAACAATTTTCTGTGCATGGTACTTAGAAATCCCACTTTTTTGGTGATGTTACTATTACTTTGTTTTTTAAGCTCTGTGCCACAGTTTCAAATGTGTAACTGCATTGAAAAACTTTTCCTGTAATCATAATATTAAAAAGATAATGGATGATTCTGACAGATTTCTCTGTGAAATCCAAAATATTAACAGCAAGAAGGATTTTTTGTTTTTCCTCTGGGATCAGAGTCGGATACTGCAACCACCAATAGTTGCAAAGTACACAATTTATCTTTTTTTTTTTGCGATTTGGTCATTCTTTACTCAAGGCTTCTATTTTCTGATTTGTTTTGCATGTGTTTATATTAATGTAGAAATATTTATATATAACATTGTTTCAGTATCAGGGAAATAATATCTGTAATAAATTGGCTATAACTTTAATATTTATGGATTATGTGTACAATCTAGAATATATTATGTGTGTGGGGGGAGGAAAAAAAAAGAACAACAAAACCCACAAAAATTCCCAAATACAAAACCATTATAACAAAATCCAAAACAAAGCTGAAAGCATCAAGTACGTGCTTTTCTTGTCAACATTCAATAAGTACTTTTTAAATGTTGTTTTTAGAGTTTTGCTGAGCTTGTTCCTTCAAGTGTGTCCCTTGTTAATCACAGGCTGACAGAAATACCTGGATGTGCAACATCTGCAATTCCCTGGCTAAAAATGTAAGATGATTATATTATTAGTGTCACTTGCTTCAGTCAGCTAAACCTTTCTTGACCTCTACCAAAAAGTCTAATCATCTTTTTAAAGGATTGTAAGTTACATTTTATAAAGGCATAAGGGTTGAGGTTCACATCAGTAATGTTATTTACTCTGTTCATACTAGAAGGTAACACTTTTTACTCCCCCCAGTCTGCCACAGGAGGCTCTTTTTTACCCTGCTGCAAGTCTGTAACCAAGATAACAAACTCCTGATGCTTTCTGACTTGTGCCAAGAGCCAGTGCTCCCACAGCTCTCTTACCACTTCTGTGATGGTACAGGGAATTTGGCTCAGATGAAGTGCTCGTGGATTCTCAAGACTATTGCCATTTTCAGCTCTCCTCTGGTTCCCTACAGCTTCCTCCCATGTCCCTCAAACTAGTCTGCAGGGCTGATCACTAAGCAAGTAAATTTCATGCCTTCCCACTTTAGCAGTGGGAGGAGCCTGGACTTGAAGGGTTCAGTGTGTTCTTGCACTATACAGTTCACTCCTTTTCCTGGGGCAGTGGACATGGAGTGCGGAGCTGCACAGACACTTTTCTGTCCTTTCTCATTTGACATAAAGCCCTGCCAGCTCTCACGCTCCAGCCTTGGTGTCTCACTTTAAGTGCATTTTGTGTTATTTTATGTTATGTTATTTTATGTTAAATGACAGTGTTTTGTTTCGAAGCTCTGTCATTATGAAAATTTTCTCTGTGGCCTAAATGTGTAGAGGAGAAGCTGGATGGTCAACCTACCTTCAGCATTAAATCCCCGCTGATCTCCTTTCTGGAAGATTAAATTGGACAAGGGGAGTTGCATCTCAAATCTCTTCACTGTAGTGTTGTGTCGTGATCAACTGAGTTTTCAATCAGCCTTGCTTCTGCCCTGGACTCTCTGCTCCTTTCTAGGAATTGCCTCCAGCAGGAAGTGGTGACCCTGTTATTTCCACTCTGCTGCTGAGATTATTGATTATAGAAGTCAAAATGACAGTATTAAACAGTTTAGGCTTGAATATCAGCCCCTGGGGAATTCCACTTGTAACTGGTTTGCTCCCAGCTGTGCAATGCCACCCTCTGAGCCTGAAAATCCAGCCAAGATTCTGTCCACCTTGCAGTCTGCCTAGTTTACATCTCCCCAAATTGGTTATGAGGATGTCTGAAATCATATTGAAAATTCTTCTAAAGTAAGCCTTCTGCTGTACAGAGAAAGTGTTATACAGCAGCAAAATATATAAAAATACACACAAGGGGGCCACCTCTGGTAATAGCAGAGATACTGGGGTCATCTTTATTGGGCTTCTAGGGGTCTTGGGATGTGAGTATTTTTGGATTGGAATCAGCTTGTCTTTTGTTGAGCCAGTCCTGCATCAGAGTGGGAATGGAATGGTGCTTTTCATACCTTAAGTGGCATTAAAGGAACTTTCATAGGGAGGCCTCTACTTCTCTACCATTATCTGTTCAGTTCCTCAGCTCCATACAGTGATTGTCCCAGAGTTGTTCTTGGTGCTGTGTGGAGAAGGTTGCAGACTTCATGGGAACAACACTGGATTCAGTGATGATCCAGGCTTGCCTTCTGCAGGAGTGCTGCCATGTGCTGCAGGAGTGGTGAGCAGGGAGCCTGCCCGCCACCCCTCAGCATGCACAGCTAACACGGTGCTGCTTGACTCTGCTTCCTCTGGGTAGCTGGTTCAGGCTCTGTGGAATGGCTTCTACATATCCTCAGGGACAGGCTCACAGAAAGGTTGCTTAGCAGCGATGGGAAGTCTTACAGGCAAGTTGTCTTTAGGGAAATGTCTCTCTTACCCTGAATTCTTTTTGGTTTGGTTCTTTTTCATCTTGGGATTTGAATGTTGAGGAATTAGAAAGTAGAGTTGGCTTTTATTTCTGGGCTATGTTCACGCAAAAGCGGGAATAATCTCTCAGGAAGAACTTCGTAAATAAGTATTGCTGAAACAAAAGCTGTCCATCTGCTAGTGACTGATGGAAGCCACGTGGTGCATGGATAGCACACTTTCATCTCCAGTTGCTGATAACTTCAAGTTAAGAGTGAGCTTCAGCCTGTGGGAGTGCCCTGTGTTGGTTTGGGGAGCTGGCAATGACTGATGGAAGGGCATCACTGTAAGGCTGCGATGGCTACGTGGAGTTGCTTGCTTGGCTGCTGGGACTGCAGGGACAGCACACACCACAGGCAGCTCTAGAGCTTGGAGGAGAGTTTGGAGGCATGGCCAGGAGGAGCTGGAGCCTCCCTGCCTCTCCTTGCTGCCAGCCAGCAGTGCCCATGGAGTCTGGGGGTTCTGCTGTTGTGGAAGTTTGGACTGTTGGGTCAGGGACAGGGAAGAACTCGTGTCAGTAGGATGGTTGGGGATCTCAGCCTTGGATGAGGCTCTCAATCTGTCAGTGCTTTCCCTCAAATCAGGTTCTGGAAGTTCATCCACTGGAAAACTCTCAAGAGGCCTGACTGAAAGTCCCACAGAGCTGTGCTTTTCAGACAGTTAAGCAGCTTTTTCCAGTGAGGGGAAGAAGAGGTTTCATTATCCGTTTTATTCCAAGGCTGAGGGTCAGGAGAAATAGTGATTCCTGGTTCTGTTCTGGGAGAATCAGCCCTCTGATGGCTAATTCAGGTGTGACTTCTATGCAACAGTATTGAGCTAGTTTTGTTGATAATACTATTTTTCACCTTATAGTAGTCAGTATGTATTAGTTAAATAGTGTTACAGGCTGATAGAGGAATATAAGCTGCAGTAGAATAGTTCAGGATTTTACAAAGCAGAGCCCTGTGAATCCCACACGTTGGATGTGCACTATACCCCTCTGATCATGTCGGGAATGTTTCAGTGCTGCTCAGTGCCCCTTATCACCAGCTGGCTCTGAGAAGTAGCTGAGTATTTGGTGAGCAGATGAGTATATGGTGTGTATTTATTTATGAAAGCTCAGTACTAAAACATCCTCTCATTTCAGCTTGAGACCCTGTAGAAGGTCATGGTGATTTCATCTTATTGAAGTTCAGTGTATCCACCCCCATGCACACCAAGGTGTGTGTGTGTGTCCAGGACTAGGTGCTACAGAGGACAGGAGCAATGGCTTCTGGAAATGTCTTTTATATTCTTTGGGATTCAGTACGACCTGTGGGGCTATGTTTTGCCTCTTTATCCTGCTTCACCCATCCTGAATCTTAAGTAAGGCTGCCTGTTGTCTTTTCCTGTTTCGGGTGCCTTGGCTGGTACATAATAACGTGAAGAGGAGTGGCACACACCACACACTCTCCCTCTTGTTGCCAAAGCACAGGTCTGCTGCTGAGAAGGCAACTGTACCACGGCCATTTGGAGCTCAGGCTTCCTGGCTGGGTGGAAACAACACATTTCTCAGCATCTTCCCACTTTATTGCTGTCAGTCACATCCCTTGTTAGCCATACATGCTGCTCTTTAAAGGCTTGCTCAGTTATTTCTTCTGCTGTTTCATACATGTACATTTCTATTCATACTTCATTCGTGGCAGTTTTAACATTTCTTCTACAAATCTTTGTTCCACAGATAAAAACTGCTTTGCATATTTTTATCTTGAGGCTTTTGCATATTCATCCTCTTTTTTTTTTTTTCCTGCTCTTCTGCCACCTTTCCCCCTCTCCTGGCATGCAAACATTAGATGCCCAAATCTTACATCTTTGATGGAGAGATTTGTCAAACACTCCTCTCTTGGAGGAAAAAAGAAGAGGGAGAGTATGAGGAGTTTCGCAGTGCGCCAGGTGTAGGAGCTACGAAATGGCAAGTACTGATCTTCGTCTCCATGACAGCAATGATTAAATGTTACTTTTTCATCAGTTTGTGAATATATATTTTCACAGTCTCTTTTCAGACAGCGTGAGCTCGGAGGTGGTAAGTTTTCCAGCTTGTCCTTTGCGTGGGATACTGGAAGGAAAGCCAGACTGGGTAGAGAGCCCCGGGCAGGGTGGGACAGCTGAGCTCAGGTTAGGGATGGTGTCTGTGCAGACCACTGCGGAATATTTTAGTGACTTATAAAACCAAAGTGTTGATTTGAAATCAACCATGTATTTGAGGAACAACGTGTGAAACGTATTTCTGTACTTGCAGTACCCTTAAGCGTGGAGGATGGTAAAATGTGTTAATGAATAGGAGAGAAGATTATATAAAAATAACGAGGGTGAGGGGATCAGCAATGTGTTCACTGATGTAATTCACTGGTGTCCTGTAACTAGAGATGCCTGCTTTGGAAAGGTAGTGTTTTCTCCCTGTAAAGATAGCTCCAAGAAGTCTGTGTTTTCTTGCAGTGATTCTATCAGAGTCTTGGAATGAATGTGCAATTTAGCACAAAATACACTAGAAGAAGAAAAAAATCTGCAGTAATTGCTAGGCATCTACTTAATGCTGTTGAGCTAGTCAGGCGTCTCATCTGTGTATAATAATTCCTTCCAGGTCAGGTTTTGGTAATTCATGAAGTGCTCTAATGGCTGAAAGCTTGGAACATGGCATGAACTCTGACACAAAGAACTTCGTGTTTTATTTTCTTTTTCTGTGTACTACTTTGTAATGCTTTAATGTAAGGCTTTAAGCTCCACTCTGTCAGCTTGAACAGGATGGAGCTGAAAACAAGGAATTTTGGGGTTTTTTTTTTCTAATGGAGTGGTAAATGCTCTACACTAGCAACGTGTTTGTCACTTGGAGCATGCAGAAGCACAGGGTGTTCAGCTGGGAGGCTGGGGGTAACTGCTTCTAATGCCAACATGTGTGAGACAAACATTTCTGTGTGGGCAGCATTTCACGTCATTGGGCAGATGTGGAAGAACAGTTATCCAGGCATTGAAAGGTGTGACATCCATTTAGGACAGCAAACCCAAGACCCAGCGTGGTTGCTTCACCACCCTGGAGCACAGTGGGAGCTCAGGGTGGGATGCCCGGCTCCCAGCATGGCTGCTGAGGTGCACGTGGTTTCCAGGGCTGCAGTAGCAGTGGTTGTGGTGAAAGGAGGATGGGGTCAAATCCTGCTCTCAGAGGTTTGGGGTCCACTTGTAAGCCTTCACCAGTGACAGAGACCTAGCTGTGAAGTATTTGAGGAGGGTATGTGGCAATGTCTACCTGTGTCAGCTGCACTCCTGGTTGAGTGCCACAGTGCAAAGAGGGAGGGGACACAAAGTTGTTTTGTCCCACTGGAGTCAGGGATATAGTGTGGTAGTAATTATTTGAAATCTAGACATACCACTGCAAGTTTTTTCCTGAACAAAATGCTTCCTGAAATGCATTTAATCATTTTTTAATATTACCTAATCTCAAAAATAATCCAAAATACTCCAAAATGACAAAAGAAGTTTGAGAAGTAGAGAATAAATTTGAATTTTAAGTCTTAATTACATTTAACATTCTGGAGTGAAAACAAGAAATGCTGTCATAATTTACTTAAAATATGCCAACAGCAATGTTACAGAATCACTTTTACTTATGCTCTTGATTAATTGATGTAATTAATGAAAGATTCATTCATACCAAGTTGTGAATTCACCTTGTCCTTGTTGGTATGTCCCCCTTGTGTTTTTGTCATTTTTAACCTTAGCCTGTTATTTGTGCCAGAGAAAACACGTGTGTAAATGGGAAAACTCACACCCATTAGGAAAAGTGTTTGTCTGAGGCAGAGCTGTGCCACCCTCTGGACAGGTTATTTGGGCAGCTGGGAAGGCAGGAGGTGATGTGTAAGAGGAAAGCTTTGTGTTTGGGGACTGTGTGTGTCCTGGAACTGATGAGCACAGCCAGAGTCTCCTTCCAGCTTGGGTATCCTGGCACTGCTGCCTGGCTGGAGCGTGGGCTCTGTGTGTCTCCGGCAGGGAAAGACAGCACTTCTTTGGCGCTGCTGTTAAATTCTTATCATCACAGATTTCAAAGTGATGTCTGTGGGGTTTTTTTTCAAGAATTAAACATTTTCACCCTATTACCAAGGGAGTCAGTCTGGAGAATTGTGTGCCTGAGGCTTAGTGCTTTGTTCTCCTCCTTTCATCACCCTCCAGCTGCCGCTGTGCCTTTCCAAGTTTCACATGCCCAAGTCTCCTCACTTCTGCTTTGCAATGCTTGACCCTGTTTTGCTCAGGATGTGGTGCTTGGTTGCCTGGTGCAGGGGGTGTGCATCAGTCTGGTGGCAGGCTGCAGACCTGCCCTTTGGTCCTTGTTCCACTCTTTGGCTGGTTCCTCTGATTCCTGCACCACCCTTTGCTCCGGAGAGCTTTGAGAACAAACTGTGGAAATGTACTTCCTCGTGGTTTATGGACTTCCCTCTTGGTGGAAACAATCAGGCAAGAGTAGTTGTTTGTGTGTGCTTTTTGGGGAGCTGGTGGGATGGGAGGTGGGAGTCCTGCTCTGGCACCAAATGTGAGGGGGGACTTCGAAATGGGGGTGTTCCCCAGGGCAGGGTGCTGCAGAGACTCTAGAGCTGAGCTCCAGGCCAAGGTTTCCTCCAGCTTTCCCACCTCACAGCTGTGCTTTGGATCCGAATGCAGATGTGCCTATGAAATGACATGGGGACAACAAATGCAGGTGCTTTGAGAGAGGCGTTTTGCTACTTCAGTGTTTCAGTCAGTCACTGCACACTATAGGTCTGATATAATTCCGAAAAAGTTCTACTTAGGCATTACTTCAGCTGCATTGCTGTTGCCAGAAATAAATTTGCCTAAGCCTGTGTCTTCCCCACAGGGGGCTGTTATCACATGGTTCCATTCTATTTTTCTGGCCTTATCTCTTAATTAACTAATCTCCAATAATGCTCTTTCTTTTTTTTTTTTTTTAATAAGCATTTGTGATCCGCCCCCGTTTTCCATTGATTACGCTGAGAGCAGTGTTGGCTTCTTTTACAAAACAAGCCAGTTGGGTGTAAATCAGTGAGGGTTTTGCTGGGATCCCTTTTTCTTTATATCAGCCTTGAAAATCTTCCCAGCCCATCATCAGCTAGGGAGCCTGTGGTGCCTGTGAGCCCGATATAGCATTCCCATGCTCTTTGCTAAGCTCCACACTTGTATTTGTGTGGTATTACAAAATGCCCAAGCTCATGTAATGCATGGAGGCTAATCTTATCAATTGTATTAAGGCTACTTAGGAACTAATAGCTTTAAGGAAGCTGTTTATATTTCCTCCTTTAATGCACTTTAGTCAATGTTCTGTGCCCCTTCAAATAAATGTCATCGGTAAAATAGTGCACTTTTTGTCATTTCTTTTAAAAGTGATATTTCTTAAGAGTTGACATTTCAAGGCCTTGGGCTGGCTCTCAGATCTGGGTACTTGGATTTAAGCTGCTAATCCATATGGAGGTACCTAAAAAGAAGTGGCCTGGTTTGCATGAATTAAGCTCACATCCTTCTGAAGTTTATTAGTTTGAAAATCAGGGCATGGCTCTGGAAGTCGTCGGATTGCTGCAGGGAGATTTGACTTTGTGAGCTCTAGACTTAAATTTAAAATAAGAACAATGTGTTCTTTTGAATGTCCATTGCAAGTTAGACTTAAACAGGGGAAGAAAAAGAGGTTATAAACCCAGCTGATTGTCAAAGATCCTGAGGATGCCAGTGGTTTCACTGGTTCAGCGTGACCAGAACATCACGTTTGTGGCTGTGAAGATATTTTAATTCCTATGTACTACAAGAGGATGCTGTTAAAATAGTACAGCAAATTCTGTTTCTAGTAAGAGGCAGGTGATTTAGGGGTCTGCTTGCACCTCCTGAGCTTAGCTGGGCACATGAAAAGGTTTGCTTTCTCTCAGAGCATTATATACAGGTGGGGAAAACCTTTCCATGTATAGGGACACATAAAACAGATCCAAAAAATGAATTCAGAAGGAAAAAGTCAGCAGTAATGCAAATTAAAGAAATCCGTATTAAATTGTATATATTTAAACATTTTCTTTAAAGAGATCTTTACTTGCAATAACATTTTAATACCTAAATTTACATTTGCAGTCAGCAGAAATATCTTTATCTAGAACAGCATTTGCAGTATCACAAGTAAGTATGTGTAAGATTGGACAAGTGATATATTACATGTAATATTTTACAAAGCAGTTGTATTACAATCCTGTGGTAATCGTAAGATGTCACAAAGATCTTCATCAACCCGGAGGCTTTATTTTAGACAGCATTAGCCCATATACTGTTTGTTCCCTGGTTCCAGTACTGTTCTTCATAAACCTGTCTCAGATGGTCTCTTTACCTGCCTGATACCATTGCTCTGGGAACTGGCTTCTCCAGTGTGACATTGAAAGAATGGTTTGAAAATTTGTTATGTTGCTTTAGCAATAATCTGGTAAAAAAGAGAGACCATGAATAATTGGAGAGTCCTATCTAAATTAGTGGCCTAAGCCAGACTTCTAGGGCAGCAATAAATCTAGATCTCTTTGAAAAGTCAGTCTAGTCAAATATCTGGTATAGATCACAGCTCGCTGAAGCCTCACAAGGAAAGACTGTAATTAATCCTTGTAACGCAGCTCCTATCCACATATGACTCCTCTGAGAAGTTCTTCTCTGGTACCTGTGGCCACATCGTGTGCCATCCACCATCCTGTTCTTCCCTAATGGACCAGCTGAGAGGGGCAGCTGGCCCCAGTGACATCCTACTGAGCAGGGAGGAGCTGCTCTGGCTCATACAGTGCTGTCCCTCAGCAGAGCAAGAGACGATAGGCTGTGGTGAGTAGCAAGTTGGCCTTTTGTCAGTGCCCTTGTCCTAGTCAGTCATGCACAGAAGAGGAGAGTGACTTTTAAATTCATTATTGTAACTAAATTCATGATCATAGCTAAAGTTAAAAGCTTTGACCAGCTTTGAGAAAGTGAAAGGACACCACAGACACCTGTCAAAATCAAACCTTGCATGCAGGTGGCCTGAAACAGCCTGGGCATTGAGATGGAAACTATGGCTTGATGTACAGACACATCCCTACCTGTCCTGCCTTGAACTGATCTGTCCCTCCTAGAAGGAATTTGGACAGAAGCTGGAGGAGCTGAGTGCTGCTGGGGCAAGTACACAAGTGATTAAGAACCAAAACCAGTGGGCTGTGCAATGGTGATGCAGCGGCGAACACTGCTCCCTTTGAGGGCTGGCCACCAGCCAGGGAGAAGGGACCCACTGAGAAACCTCTCCCAGGTACTCCCCCAAGAAGTAGAGGGTTTGCACAGACAGGGTAAATGTAATGTGTGCCTGGCTTGCAGGGAGGGACTGAGGTGTCTGCAATCGTTGGTGCAGGAGGCTGGGGCTTGTTCTCTCGGGTTTCTTTCCCTTTAGCTGAAATTATCTGGCAGCTGAAAATAAACTCTAGATGATGCTCTGTTCCCTTATTAGAGGCTGCACACCACAGCAAACTCTTTCCATATTTTATTCCAACTTGGTATATGAGAACAGGATCCTCCAGCTATGACAGTATATTTGGAGAGATGCAGCATATGCAAAATGTGCCTTCCCTTTGATTTAAAAGATATAATGAGGAGTACCTTCTCACTGATAAAGAAAAGTAAAATTTGCACATTGGGGATTGATTTAAACTTAGTTTTCCCTGGCCTGAAAGGGTGAGGCTTGATGTACTTGTGGATGATTGGTATCCATTTTCTAAGCTCCTGGAAAACATTCAAAGTGTGAGTTCTAAGTGGCCTGTCTGGCTTTGGGTTTGTCTTTTTCTTGCCTTAAAAATAGTTGGGCTTGAATATTCTGGAGCAAGTTATGAGATGACATACTCCGTAAAATGTCCAGAGTAACCATAACTGGCACATGCTCATAGCCTGGATTCCACCCACTACAAGACGAATCTTCTAAGCTTCTGCGAAGAATTTAAATACAAGGTGAAGCGCAAGTCTACAACACATGCACTCAGGATATACAGCCTGCAAAAAACCCTGAGAAACAAACCCCATGAATCTTACCTGAATGCTGTTTTCATGATGCTTGGCTCCTTCATTAAATTACAATTTTTGCTTAGTACATAAATTCTCAGCATAAGTTTGCATTTTGTTCTATGTACATCTTAAGAATACAGCAGAAAATACCATTGCTTAGCACATTAACAAAAACCACATATGAGAGGTTTGTCAAAATACCTGTATACTAAGTTATATACAATTTTGGAAATCCTTATTTCTTTGAATTCTATCATGTTATTCTCCAGAAACCCAATCTGTTTGTCCTTAAAAGCTGAAGTACAGAAAGTATGCTGATGAAACAACTTGAGCAAAGATATTAATTTTTCAAATTCCACTTTGATTTCAAAATAAGATGGAATGGATCACCATGTGATGCCAGCAATCTTGCTTCTTTTAATTTTTTTTTTTCTTAAACTAACTGTCTCTGATAAGGGAACACGTGAATATTGCAGGTTGTAGTTGGGGCCATATCCCCAAAAGGATATGGATATGGTGTACTCACGTTGTGGATTAAGTGTTTTATCCCAAGGTGCACTATGTTGTATGCTCCCATGTACAAAAGTGAACATGCGTAGAAATGTGTATTCTGGTGGTTGATACATAGCTTTTACAATGTAGATATATTCACAATTCTCAGTTTGTGTTATTTTTCTCTGAGAAAAAGTCCACCTCAGTGAGCAGCTCAACTGACCGTTGTGATGGCTGGCGTCTTCCCACCTTCCTCTCCTTCGGCCCCTTCGCCTCCTGCTTCCACCTGGTTGAACTTACCCAGCTTTTTCAAATTCTCCAGCGCGGATTTGAAAGTGTCCTTCAGGCTGTTCTCCAGGATCCACCCTTCGCTTTCACACTCGGGGTCTTCGGGATTGGCAATGCTTTCCAGGGAGGTGTGCAGCAGGCGCAAGCCAACCATCACCGACATCTGTGCCAGGAACAGGAGAGGCAGAGGGCGTCAGCCAGACCCGGACATTCCCATCCCACCCCCATTGTGCCCTGCTGTGGGCAGCCTGGGCTGCTGGAGTGGGCAGCAGCTCTGAGGGCCCTGTGCCCAAGGGGCCTCTCCATGTGCCCTGTCAGTGCCGGTGCCTCCCTGGAGGTTTTAGTGCATCCCCAGCTGCCGTGCACGGGATGCCCTCAAAGCAGGCTGGATGTGCAGCTACATCCTTGGCCACCACCTACTTAGTTTTAACTAAATATTTTGACTTTGCATTGGCCTTAATATGTTTGGTGAGTATATTAAGCTGATCAAGGAGATATTAATGAATCAGCGTCTCTGCAGAATAGAGCAGCATTAGGATTTGAGCCATCAGTTTGTCTACTTCAGATTCTGATTGTGTTTTGATGTAGGTATGTCCAAATAAGGAAGCCAAGGCAGCAGGTGATCTCTCCCTGGTTCCATCTAAAACAAATTTGTATTTCTGATTAAATATTACCTAGTCTCAGCAGCCCTGACTGAGACTTTTTCTACTGTGCTGTGTAACACTGCTGACACTGGCAACACCCTGCACCTGCCTCCAGAGAGAAAGTCTGTTTTTAGCCAGTCTCCTGCCTTCTAACACCATTCAGAACAATCTGACCTCATGCTTGTGGTGCTTATGGAGAAAAGTGATTGATGAGTGAAGTAGAGAAGGAAAGAAGAGCAGTTCCCAGAAGAGCCAGCCTGGTGATGTGGTAGGGCAGGTGGTTGGGATGGGGCAGCAGAAAGATTGGTTGGGTCCTTCACATGTTGGGTAAAGCTCAGATGGAGAACACTTACTGCTGTCAGGACCTCATAGGATTTGTTCCCGAAGGGAAGTATGATGCCTCCGTTCCCCGATCCAATTTCCCAAGGAACTGATTATCTTTGGTCCTCCTAAACCCTGATGGCTAAAGAGGCCAGCAGATTTGAGGTTGGGCTTCAGCCACACGGCATGGTCAATGGCAGAATTCAGATCTGGCTTTTGGACTCGAGGGACTGCCCAAGCATGTGCTTCCATGGACCATCCATCAGCCTGTCTGCTGGGGTTATCCTACTTGTGTATGATCAGTGCCTTCAAACTCTTGGAAGGCTAAAGCTACACTTGGCTTCTCTCAAAATTTGCAGATGTTTGTATTTCTCTGCCTTCACTCAAGATCAGAAAGGGACAAACATTGGTCAAAAAAAACAAGCTTCATGAAACACTTCCATATTCAAAGGCAAATGTTCATATTGCTTAACACAGGAATGTATGAAGAGCCCACACTTTGATCACTAAGGAAGTTTCCAGTGGGTCTGAGTCTGGAAATAGTCTCATCTAGCCAATACCATGATGACTTGTATCAGTTCAAGCACTATTCTATAAAAGTCACAAGAAGTGACAAATCCCATCACGTTAGCCTTGGGATTTAATGCTTTTGACATCTTCCTTCCACTCTGAGTCCCAGTTTTGCTGCTCTCACTCATGGGACTGATATCTTTGAAATCAATGCTGTTGCAAGTGCAGATTAACAGGGCTGGGTGCAGGAAATGGCCTCCACGTTGCTCTCTACTTGTGCTGCCTCTCTGCATGTCAGCAGGAGCTTTGTTTTGTGATTGACTTGCCAAGTGCCACTCTTTGACAGCCACAGTAGGTGGACTGGCTTCCTGGATGGCTCTAAGTCACTAAATATTATCATGCTTTTAAAAAGGAAGGTGCCTGTGCAGCATTGGGCATCTGACCTGTCCTTGGATGAGATTTTGTGACATTTTCTCTCAGTTTAAGACTTTGTTTTCTTAAAAACATTTCTAAGCAAGATTTTCAATCCCTGAAGCTGAGATTGCCTAAAAGCAATGCAAAATGTCTGGGCTCTTGTCACCCCCACTGACTTGAGCCTGCCTTCTCTGCCAGGTGAAAACAGAGTCCAGGAAGTTTGAGACAAGTCTCTGGTAAATTAGTTTATCTCCTATGTGATCACGGAGAGTCCTGGAACACCAGTTTAGCAGAAGTCTTGCACCAGGGCAGGCATAACCCCATGCACCAGTATGTGCTGGGGATGCCTGGCTGACAGCAGCTTGGCAGCAAAGGGCCTTGGGCTCTGGATGACACAAAGCTGTCCCTGAGCCAAGAATATGCCCTTGTGGCAAAGCAGGAAAATGGTATCCTGGGCTGCATTAGACGAAGAATTGCCAGCAGGCTGAGGAATGTGGTCCTTCTTCCCCTCTGCTCAGCCCTGGTGAGGCCACAGCTAAACCTCCAGCCTTAACCAGTCTGTGAGTTGTAGATTTGAGCTTAACCACAATCCAGCACAGAAGGCTGGGCTGTCAGAGCCCCAGAGCAAGGCCAGTCTTGCTGTGTGATGATTTCCCTGTTGCAGAAACTCCTGTCCTTTTACAGCAACTTTAAAGTGCCAGGAAGAGCATGGCCACAACGTTCCTCCAGGGCTAGGGCTGCTCAGGCTGGGCTGCTGTATCCCCTGCACCCCACAGCATGCTCAGCCTCTCCAGCTGGGCCAACAGAGCAAACTGTGTCCATCTGCAGTGTCCCTGCTGCCTGTGGGCTGGTTTTGGAGATTACCAGGAGGTCACTCCTACTGTTCAGTGCATCAGAGAGTTTTCTCTCCAGCACAGGACATGCAATGTGCCTCCTGTGAATGTCTCAGTGCTCTTCTGGAGCTCAGTCTGGGCCCGGTCTGTGGCACTTGTGGGGTAAATCCCAAGGTCTTGGCTTTTGCAGCGGCTGTGACCCATTGAGACCCACGTGTTTGCACAAGTGGAGGACCTGGAGCATCTCAGGAGCCAGCCTCAGCCCTCTATTCCTTTTGAAATGCTCTATTCAGGCCACCTTTGAACCCCTCTTTTGCTCTTTGCTGGCTGAGGCAGGTCAAGAAGACATCCAGGCTTGCTCTTCTTGACCTTCTGCAGCGAAGCCCATCTGTTTGCCAGGGTTTAGCCTGAGGCGGCTTAGCCAGAGCAGGGTGTGATCTTTTTTTGTCATCCTCATGACCGGTTGTCACTCATGGGAAGCCTTCCTTCCTTTGTTAGGAAAAGCAGCTTCTAGATACTAGCATCCTTTTCAAATAGAAGTTTTCAAAATATATATATAGATATTTCAAAATATAGATATTTCAAAATAGGTTAATTCTTCCTTGTGCCTAATATAGAAAGGTGAAACAGAAATGGCCTTCCCTGAGGTCCCTACACCTGTTCGGAACATTACCTTTTTCTACAGCTCAGAATAACAGCTGGGACTAGTATTTCCCTCCATGTTCTCTCCCCCTTCCCACACCTCAATTGCACCAACCCAGCTGGAAGAGTCCTCCACAGCCCCCAGAAGGGCTTTGCTGGAGAAGTACTTGGTTTGAGTCCACGGTGGCTGCAGGTGTAAAGCAACCCAGGATTTTGCTTTTGCACTTTGCTGTGACTTCCTAGGAAGTCAGTCAAAGGGGAAATGGGAAGTGCAGACCCAGCACAGCCATTGCCCTGGGCTCACCCTGCTCAGACCCACACTTACCTTGGCCAGGAGCTGGGACCTCTGCTGCCTTCCTACTCAGCATAAAATTGTTTCCTGTCCTGACTGGAATTTAAAGGAAGTGGTTATATTTCAAGGGAGGCTAAATTAATGTCTGTTTCCTGCTTTGCTTCCTCCCTTCAAAGTTTGCCTTAAAAGCAAAGGGAATTTCAGACCCAAATCTGGGACCTTTATGGCAGAATATCAGGCAAGTCATAAATATTCAGGAGCGTGAGTTATTGTAACCCAGGATCGTGTTGTTTCTTTAAAGTTTTGCCCTAAAAGTCCTCTGATTGCCTGAAAGAAAGTCTCACCTTCTATTTTGAAAAAGAAAGAAAAGAAGATCTTATTTCTCATTATGCCACAGGTTAAAAAAAATACCCAGGTGTACTTCGAAGAGTTAGACATAAAATACTGCATTTTTATCACTGCTATTAATGTTAACATACCACTGTCATTAATCTCCTGTAAGTTAGCAGAGGTAAGTTACAGGTTCCTAGTCATGATTTTTTGCAGCTGGCATTGGCATTTTTGTGCATTTTTCCCCCGAGTTTTTGAATTTCTTCATGACTTTCAAATATAGTTGAAATTCCCCTCTCTTCAAGAACTCTGCACTTGAATCTGGGCTAAAATGAAGACCTTCTCTTTCTTTTCTTACCAGAATAACAGTGCAAAGAAGTTGCACATTTCTCTGCAGTTCGGAGAAGTTATTTTTAAAACAACAACTTTATGATATCTTTTTCAGTTCACAGATTTAGGTAGGTGTTTATTTTCTAAAAAGCATCTTCATCCCTGGAAGGCTGTAGGCCAGTGCTTGTATCAAAATGTAACTCATCCTTTTTTAATTTGCATGTAACTAAATTTTTTAAAAGGCAGCAGAATAATTTAAAATAGGCAATGCATTCCAAGGGTTGGAAAGGATCTGCTGCACCCCAGGGAGCTGCACCCTCCCTTTTACCAGCAGGTCCTGCCTGATCTCCAGCACCTCACATGCCAGCCCTCGTGCCACTGCCAGCCCACGCTCCCCGAGCATTAGTGTTGATTAAACACCCTGGCTAGAAAACTGGCCATCTCCCAGAGGCAGGAGGACGTGTTTTCCTCACATTGGATGAACAGTACTCGAACTGCACTTTGGGCTATGGTGCCCACAAACACCTGCACTGGGCAGTGTTGGCACCTGTTTGCATTCGCATCGTGGTTTTGGGAAGCAGAATAAAATAAATTTAATCCACCTGCTCCATCTAAACCACTTTTTCTGACCAAAAACCTTGGTGGAGCTGATGAAAGTCCACATGCTGCTTTGAAATCGTTCCACCGACGTGTGTGCAGCCTAAAGTCTTTTTTTCCTCAGCGTGTAAACCCTTTAACTGCACTTTCTGTCCCACTAATTGCCGTCATACCTTTCTGATGTGCTGCTTTTTTGTATTTCTCATTCCCCACAAGTGGTGACACATGTAAAATTAATGCATCTGGAAGCAGAGCCCTTGCACTCTTCCCTGTTCAGCACCTTGCCTTTGACAGAAAATCACTCCCTTTTTCCCTCTTGCTGTGGGATACTTGAGGCTACGGCCCCTTGCTCTACAAGAGGGGTCTGTGATCCCACACTCACCCCAGCTCTGTCTCCAGCCTGGGACCTTTTAGCCCTTACTCACTCATTAGCTATTAGATATCTTCTCAGCCAAACAACAGGGGAATTTATTTTAAAGAGATTTGCTTTTCACTCAGAGTCCACGCTGAAAGATGCCCGGCTCCTGCAGAGCTGGCGCTTCCCTGAGGTGTGTCTGAGGGGAGAGGGTTACCTCGAAGAGCCAGACGAGGAGGATGACGGCGCCCATGGAGCTCATCATGCCGCTGTAGTAGTTGAGCAGCGCTTCCCGGCAGCCGCGGCGCCACAGGTTGAGCTCCTCGGTTTGGTAGTCGTAGCTGTAGTGGGCAGAGTTGTTGGTGACCTGGTACTGGATGCAGGGCCTGGGGGAGCTGGGGTTGCAGCAGCTGAAGGGGACGCCGTCCACCAGGTACCTCCCGTCCACATTGCTTTTGATCCGACTACGGACAAGGGCAGAGGGAAGTGTGAATGGGCAGAGGGAAGCGTGAATACTCACACACAGACACACAGACACACACAAAGATGCCCAGGAGCAAATTTGCACAAGGCAGGAAAGCAAAGGCAAGGAGGATTTTCCACCTTTCCTCTGCATCCCCTTGCTCACATAGTGGCGTTCGTCCTTCTTCTCCGAAATCCTTTTCTGTGCCAAGGCTACACTGAGCCTGTGATTAACTCTTCCTGGTGGAAATGCACGCTCTTGGGTTACTTCTTCAAAGAAAGTAATTTTTAACAAAAGTAAATGGCAGAGAGAACTCAGGAGGGGCAGTCAGAAAAGAGTGATTGCAGCATAGTTAGGGTGGAAGGGAGGCGCTGGAGCTGACCTGAGCTTGGAAAAGAACCCAGAACAGACTTAGGACCCACCATATCTAGACAGACCATTGATCCAGCAAACCTAATAGCTTCTTTTTGATGATAATAGCTCCAGGGAGGGGTCGTGCCTTTATTCTTGGCTTGGGAAGGGAGCCAGTATTGAGAACATGAAATGTGCTTCAGCAACAGGATGTTGCAAAATCTCCAAACTCCTTGCAGGATCTCCCCAACTATTGTTCATCTGACACTGTGGTTGTTCTCTGTAAACAGTCATTTAGCCTGGTGTCTTAGGAGATGTTTAGATGAAAGATAACTTAGAAGGCAAATAGTTCCACTGACTTTGCAAAAAACTATAATGAAAGGACTGAAGTTCTAAACCAGGCCATTTTGCTTAGAAAATGACAGAATGGAGAGCCCCAGTGGTCTAGAGAGGCAAACAAAAAAAAAAAAAATCTGAGTGTCACTTGTAGCTTTCTAAGTGGTGATTTTAAAATTATGTCATAGAGAGGTGATTCCAACAACCTGGTGAAGGAATATTCCACTTTGCAGTCATGACCTAAATATATCTAAACAGCAAACACAGGTGAGGCTTTCTCTTTAAATGTAAAGTGTGCTCTGGATTGGGTCTAATTCCCATTCATGTGCAAGTGCTCCATCAGTTTCACAGAGATTGGATCAGGCCTTTGCTCTACAAACAATATAAAAATCCCATTCTGGGGGACAGACTCCCACCTTCCCTGGAATTAAGGAGAACTTTGCTATTGGCTTCAAAGGGGCCGGGCTATCCCACCAGGAATGGGATCAGAGATCCTGCACAACCACATAGTACAAGCCTTGAATTCACAAGCCCCCATTTGCAGATTTTTAGTGCCCTATTTCCTGCCTCAGTAGTACAAAGAAATTACCTTGAGTCTCAGCTCCAAACAAGGCATCAGTTATTAAGGACAGTATAACCTTGTTTTCCCTCTGTGCATTGCCCTTCCACTGCTGCTGGATTAAGTTACAGCTCTCAAATCTCCATATAATGCTGGCAAGGTTTTTTTCAAGTAGTTATTTATATCCATGGGCATAGCTTCGCAATGGAAACACCCCCTTATTAAATAGTGAATGTATTTGTTATAGCCCTGCAGTGCAATGGGTTAAATCTGTGACAGTTTTCACTAAAAAGTCCTCATTCAGAATTGCAAAAACAACCAGACCACCCAACAAGTCAAAAGAACATGCAGAGAGACACACACAAGTGAAATACCATTTACACAGTCAGGCAGGGTTCCCAAGAGATCCCAAGAGATACACAAAGCCTTTTTTCAAAATTACTTCAGACATTTTAAATACAGGCAGTATGTTTAAAAGGCAGATTGCTTCCAGTTTACAGGACCCACTATGCAACCACAGAGAATAAACATTAATGAATGATGTTCCCAAAGAACTCGGAATGACCATCTCTTTCCCCGGTGCTTAATTTTTTAAAAGGTTGTGGGTGTCTCTTTCCCCAGTGCTTAATTTTTTAAAAGGTTGTGGGTATTTATGCCCAATGCTATTTTTTTAATTTCAAAGGTTCATTTTGTTCTTATATTTATTTTCTGCTTGAGCTTACTGCACCTAACCTGATTTTGAGATTACTGCCTCTTTGGGCACTGACATCAAAGCCATTAAGGTGTTTCTGGTCAACAACCTGGTCCAGTTTGTATAGAAACAATAAACTAGTGCTGCTTTCATGTGAGGTTTTAAAAAATTAGGCACAGGAGAGAACTTGAAATACCTATGGCTACAAGGGCCACTGTGTAAAGCTAGGAGCACCAGCTGAGGCTCAGTATTATCACAGCACTGAAGCAATCCATTGAGTGAATATAAAAATAAAACTCTAAATCTTAAGGATCTAAAACACATGAGTTATTGGCAAAGTGTTACTGCCTCTATTTATTTCCATGCAGCTGATCAGCTGCCAATATCTAAGTGAAGTTTTAAAAGAGGTATCAACAGTATCTCTCCAGGGAATTCTTTTTTTAGGAAATTAATAAATCACATTGACATCTTCTTAAGGATTAGTAAAGTTCTGATACTTTCCTGTTGATTTTGGGAGTGTGGCTCAAAGTAATGGGTTTATAGAGCAGTAAAAGATGGTAAAAAATATTAAGTCTGCTTCCATCACACTGAGTGAGAATTGTATTTTGGTGCTTTATATTTTACATTATGGATGACTTTAGAGAAATTTTCCAGGGGAGGAAGCAGTCTAGCTGATCATTTGGGATGCTTTATTACACAAGATCCCATTTTATACAACCCCCTCTCCAGCCAGTGCCTGTTGGCACTTGAGGATAATATTGATCAAACACCGATACTACGTGATATGAACCCCAGTAAGTCACTTACTCTTTCACTTCTTTGGAGCTGAAGTCCAGATATCTGTTGCTGATCCACTGGATTTCGAACCAATCTTTGTAGCCGTTGTTGCCACAGCACTTGAACTCAATCTGGAGCATGTCGATAGTCTTCTTCATGAAGCACCTGCCGGGGGTGTCCGTGTCCCGGTAGAACTTCATGCCGTTCTTGAGCCCCTGGGCCAGGGTGCTGTCCAGGGAGCCCCGCATGAGAAAGCACATCAGAGCAACGAAGAAAAGGAGCATGTTAAAGACGCAGCATAGTGCCAGGTAAGGTTTCAGCAAAGGCTTCCACTTGGCAAATTTAGCGGGATCCAGAGAATCGTAACAAATTTTTCCAGCAAAACCATTGAAGGCGCAGGATAATATACCCATCAATATCAAAGAATTGGGCACAAAGTGGCTTTCAGAATTGTCCATCACTTCGCTTCGCTTCCGGAGCTCAATTTTGAGGAACAATCCCATGCTAAAAACAAGGATTCCAGCAAAGACTGAAAGCCAGTTCATGAGCCATAGTCCCTGCGCTAGTTTTACCCGTTTCTTCTGATTGAATTTGAGTTTCAGCAGTGCCATCTTTGTAGTGGGAGATGTTGGAAGATTTCACAGCCTGGACCCCTCTTCTCAGCGTGAGCAGCTCGAGGAAGAACCATTCAGGCGTCGGAAGAGATCCCGAACGGCACATCGGGAAGTGAGCCACTGCACAGCCCTTCCATCTTGAAGTCCCCCGTTAGGATTCAAGCAAGTAAAATATTCAAAGGTCCCAATTAACAATTTCACATTAGTGAGAATAATGGGCAATTAGCACCCACAACTATTTCTGGTGGTTTCTTACAAGCAAAGGAGAAACAGTCTCAAGGTTTCAAATGATTTGATCTGGATCTGCAAGACGTCATTCTAATACCTTTAATCATTTGATCCAATTTGAAGAAATGTCTGTCAACAGATGAGTGGAGGTAATCCCTCATTTTACTATTTAGTAGATTTGTGCTCTCCTATGATAGGCTGCTGGGCAGAATATGAAACCCCAGAGATATAAAAAGATCTTTGTTGCCTGAAGAATATGGAACCTTTGAGGAAAAAGGAATAGGGCTGTGGATTTAAAAAGGCAGCTTGTATACAAACATACACTTCCTCACCGTGATCCTGATATATTCATATCTACAGCCAAACCCATGGTCTAGTCCTTATCCTTCTGTGTTGACTTGAGATGACGTCCTGTGGCTTATGCGTTCAGAAAGCAGATAAGCGTGTAGTTTACGGTGACCTAAAAAAACTCAGCTTGGCATTTTCTATTTACTTCCAGGGCTTGTACCATCTCTGGGTCTTGGCAGGAGAGGAGGAGAAAGGAAAAGTGCAGAGAAACTCAATAAATAAACCTTGGGCTGAAATCTAGAGATGCTTTTATAAAAAGTGAGCTGGCATGAGCAGCTTACTGGATAATCACCAGGCCAGGCAGGGGAGCAGGGCTGCCCAAGAAGACCCAAAAGGGAGGAATTCAACTCAGCAGCCGGAGAGAGACCCTGAGGATGTTGTATCTGAGCGCAAGGGAGCATCCCGGGGGTCCTCAGGCTCTGCTGAAGGACCTGCAGCCAGCTCTGTTTTCATGCTGTGGTGGGCAGAAAGGAGGGTACAAGCCCCTGCTGTGGCTGTGGCTTCCTGCTTGCACCACACAGCTGTTTCAGGCAGGCAGAGGTGCCGGGCTTTCACTCTCTCCACTGCTTGAGGAGTTCTGTTTGCTTTGAAATACCATCTCCCACTCACCCCACAGAGGTTTGGAGGTACTGGGAAATTCCTGCAGTGGCTCACCCCTGCCACCACAATGCAAAAATAACCACAGGCAACCTCCAGCAATGGAAAATTCTCCTGCAGGTGTGTGAGGGCATGGGTGCTAATGCTGCAGGGGAGAAAGGAGCAGCCCCAGAAGAGGGACTGGGAGGATTCTCTCTTGCCTGTCAACCAGACCTGCTGCTGCCACCACTCAAGTCCCTGGGGGCATCCTCTAGTGGCTGCCAGGAGCATGGCCACCAGCCCTCGGGGGCAGAGAGGGGAAGGGATCTGCTAGGAGCAAGGCAAGTATGAAAAATAATGATGACAATAATTAAAAAGCCCAAGAACTGAAAAACAGCATTTTGGTGTTCTGCAGTTCTGTGGTACCGTGGATGCTGCTCAGTTACCAATCGAGATCCTGAAATGCTGAAGGTTCCTTCAGGAAGGAAAAAGGCTGGCAATTCACTACTTCTTCCTGTCCTAATAGAAGGTTTTTGTGGTGGACCTTTCCCAGCCCATCCTGCCGCCATTGCAGTGAGCAGGAGAGCAGCTGGTAACTGGGATTTTTCTGAAGCAAGCCTGGTTGTTTGCATTGCTGCGGCCCTTGCCGGTGAAGAGTGTGTGTGTAAGAGGAGACAGGGAAGGTGATTATCCATCAGGGGCTATTCTCTCCTCTTGCCGTGAAGTGGATGTGAAGTGCTGTTTCTTGAGAGAGCCTATTCATGTTTTTGTGCAATAAGTCATGGTGCTGAAATAGCACCTCTCCTGGCAAAATACCCCACAGCCAATGCAGCACATGTTGCATTTCACTGGCTCTTTCAGGGCTCAGCTAAGAGACTTGAGTTTGGAAAGTGTCTTTATCTGACAGCCTGGAGTTAATGCTATCTAAAGGAACTTGAAACCATTTCCTTTCTTGTCAGTGATGACAGTAAAACTGTAATTAAAGTGGAAAAGAATTCTCTATGAGGTCTGTGGGTCATGAGGGTATACAGTGAAATATTTCCTGCAGGAAAAAAAGTAGTAAACCTGCCCACAGCAGATGTAAGCCTGGTGCTGCTCTGGATATGGGTAATTTCATATTCAGCAGATGAATCTGAACACCTGCCATCTTAATAATTTAACATTTAGATACCCATGATAAATCTGATTATAAAATCATGTAGGTGTATACACTACGGTGCTTCCTCTAATTCAGGAATAAAAGTATTGAAGTAGAACATGCAGGACATGCTTCAGGGCTCACTGATCCCTCCGAATTTACTTTCTGCCTATAAACAAAGGAAACAGGAGGGGTCCTCGTAAATCACTGCTAAATTGCTAGTGTTAGCTGGGAGATGATCAGTAATTCACCTGATGTTCAGGAAGGGACACTCACGCACTAGTTAGACCTTTGAGACTTCGGCTGGTGCCCTTAAAGTCATCACAGAGGGCAATAAGCACTACCCAAACAACCCAGACTAGGAAAAGTGCTGTTGATTTAAGTAGTTTCAGTAGTTCAGTACCAGCTGGGGACTTAAAGTGGCAAGAACTACCCCACCCATCAACTTAACTCGCCACGCTTGGGAGTTTTAAAGGGGACTGGTGAGCAGTACTCTGACACTTCCTTCAAAAAGTGAAGTTAAGACTTTTTCAAGTGGGAATTAATGCTTCGCCATTATCCCAGACACGGAGCTGACAAACCCTGCGCAAGCATGGGCACGAACAGGTCAGACAGGGGCTGTCTCTGGCAGAGCAATCTAAGGGAGAGGAAGGTGATGGGGGATCGTCGAGAAGCGTTTTGGGGTGTGGACAGTTTAAAAAAGAACCCCCTTTTTGCCTGGCATCTGCTTTTCTTAAAAAGCTTTTTCTTGGCTGCGATTCGTCTTTAGTTTGGCACTTACTACCGCTTTCTACTTCAAATAGAAAATGCTGAAATTGATCCATAGCAGATAAAAGCTAATTGCTGCAAGAATATTTGAGTTAATGGTCTTCTCAGAGGTTGTCTATTAAGTTCAAATGTATAATTCATATGCCAATACTGGAGGAAAAAAAGGTAGTATAAAATATTCAAATTATTATTGATCTCATCGTGAATCTGTTCAAATTCAAAATCTAGTTAAAAATTATAATGTGTATGTATAACAATACAATATTGATACTTTTCCAAAAAGCTATGCCTGTTAACCTACATATAAGCTACAAATTTATCAGTTAAGAGAGAGGAATCTAAACAATTTAATCTAGTATTTGTTAAATACAGTCTGGTGCTCAGCCCTGGACCAATCTTAATCTGTCTTCAAGAGCAGAAGATACAAAATACATATAACGCCTAAACTATGGAAGTGCCTTCAGTTGGTAAAAAGAATAATTTCCTGGCCCAATCTTTCTTTCACACTGCTTTGTGATATGAAATGTGTGTCTTTCTGAGGCTTTTTTTCCTTTGCCTTCCCTAGGAGTGGTTATATTTCACTGCAAGAATAATGATGTCTGGTTTTGCCTTTGATGGGAAGCTATTGTGTAGAGAGGTTTGCTCATGTACCCTCACTTACGGTTTTGCTTTCAATTGTAACTCTGTGGTGTGAACAGGGCCACTCCTGAGGAACAATGTGATAAAAATGCTGTACCTCACTGTACAATTATCAGGTGGAGAAAGGTCTGATTTACGATTTTTTTCCCCCTCCTTACACAGGTAACTTGGTAGGCTACTCTTTTTGTGGCATGTGAGGTGACTGCGGGTTCTGAGGCTGGAAACAGAGACAAGTTCTGCATTCACTGCTGGGGTTGTTGTAAATCCTGGGAAGGGTGATTTGACCTGCTGGACTCTGTAGCTCCTGAACTTTGCTGGGGCACACTGTGGGGGTTTTGGTGTGGTTTTGCTCTGGGTAGTTCCCACAATTGCAGCCATCATTCATGTGGTGTGTAACGTGTTCAGAAAACACAGCTTTTTTTTTGACCCCCAAGGTGGTCATTATGAGTATTTGTTTGTATTATTGTGATGCCTGGGGTGTAGCATTCAGTGCTGAAAAAGTAAGAGTTAGAAATCAAACTTCATACTTGCAGAAACAGGAAAGAAATATGTTGGGAATTAAGAGAAGCTTACAGAAAGCTCATGATAGTCATTACTGCTGGAAAACATCTTAGCACAACAGGTGGATCCTCCAGTCAGTCAGATAAATCAGATCATGATGTGAATGGAAATGCTGAAATTTCCCCAAGTTGCATAGATCCTTTTTCTTGCTATTCCCATCTTTCCCTGTATGTGATGAAATTGGCTGTTTAGTAAAACCTGAAGCAATTCCAGGCAAAGCCACTGAGATTTGAACCTTATCTACATGCAGCTATTGCTTAAATAAGAAACTTTGAAAAAAGAAACCCAAGCCTTCAAAAATATAATGCATAAAAGTGTGTAGGAAATTGTCTTATGTGTGTACTTCCTACCTGTTTTTTCTCACAGCAATTCTACTACAGCTCACATCATAATCTATTTAAATGAAAGAGGGCTGGATAAAGGGAGAAAGCAAGCAACTCCATTTCTGCTCCTGTTATTCAGAGAAGCAAGGGCAGACAGAGGGAAGTGCCTGGACTCCAAAGGGAGCCGAGGGGCATTGCTCCCTCTCGGGACAGGCCTCTTGGTGAGGTGATGGCCCCATGGGAAGCAGCAGCAAAGCTCCTGGCTCCTTCTCTGGAGGCAAGTTTTGGTCTGTGCTACCCCTCAGTGCCTCAACACATGGCAATGCTCAAAGCTCCGTGTGGCCTGGAAAATGGCCTCAGTTTTCTCCCATGGGTTCAGTGCTGTGTATCTTTGCATACAGTTTTATTGCCTGTTTATTTCCAGGACTGTTTTATTTCCTCCACAGACACCTAGGAACTTTAAAACACTGAGTAACAGCCCTGTGGTGAACCAAGGAAGTTTCACTGGCTTTAAAGGTTTTGGTGAGGCTGTTGACTGGAGGAGGGTTGTCCAACCAGGCTGTCTTTCAAAAGTGTTTGAAACAGGACTTTGTTTTCCTGACTTGATGTGGAAAATGGTACTGCAGCTCAATGCCCTCCACTATTTTTATAAACTTTCTGCCTGTTAGCCTCTCTTCAGGGCAAATTTGCACCGGGTTTATGGTGCTGATGTTTCTGTTACCCCGTGCCTCTGGCAGGCATTTGTTTTTCAGCCCCTTGAGATGTCTAGCATCATTTATTTATACTACGCGATTTTTAAAGAAGTTCTTGGTTATTCTGGTGGCAATGAGATGCAAACCAGAGCTAGAGTTCTTGAAGAGGCTTTGCTCACCTCAGCTGTACATTATGCAGGGTAAGTGAACCCAGCCACTGTGTGGGTCACACTGACAAACTGGTGCTGGGGGTGCTCTTCAATGTTTGGGGAATTACTGTTCCTGAACATCCTCATCCGCTGGGCTTCTTTGAACAGTTTTCTCTCTTACTTCATGTTTTTAGTCCATCTTGCTCCTAGGCAAGCTGGCTTGCAGCTAGCTTGTTCCCACAGCACTTCTGACTGCTTCTGCCTAAGAGAGGCTGCCAGGTGTTTTCTTCACTCATTTCTCTGAGGGAAGGAACCGAGTGTGTGTGGCTCTCCTTCCTCCAAGCTGTGGTCAGAGGGAAGACGAAGCGCCTCTGGCCAGGCTGCCATTGCAAGTCTCCTTGACCCAGGAGGATGGAGGCAGCCTGGCACATCTGAACTCTGCCCAGCCTTCCCTCTGGGTATTTCTAAATTGCAGGCTTCAGAAGGGGAGTCCAGGAGCCTGGACACCTGCGGCTGGCAGCTCGGAGCACATCATGACACACTCCTTACTCTCTTAGAAGGAGGTTTGTTTCCATGCAATGTAGGAGATGCTCCATCAAGTCATCTAGAGACAAGATAGCACAAAATTCCTTGCTTGTTGAGACCAGACACTCTCAGTAAAACTGTTCCACTGCTTCCATACTTAAGGTATGTTTTTGACCTCTTGAACAAATAGCTTAAGACAGGAAGTGATTTTTCTGATGCCTTGTCAGTTGAAGAAAAACCTACAGACATGATGAAGCTACAAATACTGTGGACTAGACTTTTAGTCTTTTCATGTTCAATATTTACTTCGTAATTAAATCAAGCAAAATAATCTAGACTCTATAGTATAAACCTCCCAAAATATCCCCAATATCTTATTTCCAAAACATGTGTTAACGTAAAAAAATATTTTTCCTTCCAAAATTGATACTGAGAAATGTTGAGTTTTAAGCAATAGCTGTGGAATTTAAAATATGGATTTTTTTATATCTGTGTCTATCCAATCATTCTGTAAAACATACATAATATGTTTATATACTTACTCCTACCATGCTTTTAAATACTTTAAAAAAATTTATTGAGAACATAATTCATAATATATCTGAGTTGCCACTTTCCACTAGATTTGACAGGAAAATGGATTCCCAAAGAACTGTAATCTGGGGTTATCAAGTAGCATCCTCTCACTCACATGGCATTTTACCTCTTTCCTACCTAAAAGGGCTTGCAGGATGCTGGGGGTTGTTGTATTGCACTGTCTGCACCATGGTGTCAGAATGGAATGTTCTGGGACACGTAGATGGCAGCCTGCCAGTGCTTATACTAACAGTGACTTTCTTTTCCATATTAAATAATAATAATTAAAGAATTAAGTGTTGCTAGCTGATTAGAAATACTTAGGGGTTTGGCTTCTCTTCCTTAGAGACCCAAAAAAAGTTGCAATTTCTATCCTGAATAGCCCATGAACATGACAGCAAACTTTTACTAGGGCCTGAGTTCACATACTTTTGTTCCAAACTAGTTTTGGATTTCTCCTACAATGATTCCACATTAAAAAAGTGTAATTTAAAAAAGGTGTATGGAAACATGTGCAACTGTGTATATATGAAGGTATACATTTAGAACTATATATCACATTTAGGTATTTGCCTGACCAAACTTTTCTGGACTTGCTACTCTCAAATTGGATTTCCTTGTTCCACGCCATGCCTGAGACCAAGAGCCAGTTTCCTGTTTTGTACTACAAGGGTAATGCTAACTCTTTAAGGGGAAGTAGTTGTGTGGCACCGTCTTCCTGAAGAGTATTACCTGCTAATTGTGGTTTGGCCAAAGTTAAGTATCTGGAGGAAAGAAAACAGCTGGGATGTCAATAACTGACTTGTGAGAAACATCCCCAAGGAAGCAATTTCAGAGAGAAACTGAAGTTTAAACTTCCATGTTTTGACTCCTGCTCTGTTTATTCAGGCAGTACTGCATGCTGTGGGCCAAGAGCTGGAACAGGACATGGCACTTCCATGTGAAGTGCACCGGGAAGCCTTCAGTGCACCCTGGTCCCTGCCACAGCCTGGGGTCTCTGTCCCTGTCTGGATCTGCCGGGATCCATTGCCACAGGAAGGAGGTGTAAAAGCTCAGAGCTTTGGGCAAGTCTGACAAAGGTGCTCCTGTAGCTCTTTCAGGCTGAACATTTTGCAGTCTCAAGGCTACAGGATGCTAACAGGATTGATCTGTCACTGCTGGCATCTGTGGACAACAATTAACTACACAATCAGGTCCTGTGCTAAGATGAATTTGTCAAGATACTTGGGAGCCTCAACTGATCACATCCCTCTAAAAAAGGGTATAAATTATGTACATTAAATGAAGACTGAGGAAGTCTTCTATGAATCATTTTATGATGCCAACAGTGCAAAGAAGATTCATTAGTAAAGGGACAACTGAAACAATTCAAAACAAGTATATTTGAAATGCAAAATCCAATTCAGTCAAAAAAATACACATTAACAGACGTAAACAAAACTGAAAGTTGTCAGGAATATAAAAAAAATCTCTTTTCCCCTCCCCCTTTAAATTAAATATGCTGAAAACAACGTACATAAAAAAACTTTCTGCTCAAAACCAGTCAAACACCCAAGTGAAGTTTCAGGTAGTTCTCCTGGCAGTGGTGCAGTTTTTGATGGTTCAGCTAGGATCTAGTGTCTGTTAGAGGCACATAAGATGATGGCTGCACAGCATAAACAATTTGCAGTTTTAAAATAAAGCTTTATGCTAAGGCAAGATAAACAGTTATTTCTTGCAAAATGTCACAAGTTAAAGAGGGGTTTTAGAAACCTAGAACTGCAATGTATATTTTATGTATGGACCACTACCAGGGCACTGGAAAGACATTGCATTCCACAGTGTTGCTACTTTTTTTATTATTATTTAGCAGGAGTGAAGAGACTTAAATTACTCAGCACTTTATGCAAGATAACATGCAATTTTGGAATTGGAATATAGCACCTTGTCTTTGTTTTGCTGACTCCCTCCGTCAACACTGCACTGGTGCAGTAGCAGAGTTCTGCAAATCAGGATCACAGCACAAAAAGCCTGTTGTCTGGTAAACTAGAGGGACATCCCTGAACACCTCTCCCCTGAAGCTGCAGATTGCAGAGGAACAGTTAATCCAGCTTCTGTGAGGTTCACCAGCAACTGATGGATGCCTCTGAGCTGCTTACAGAATCAGCATCCTTTCACACAACATTAATTGACTGTGAAGATTTAGTATTTATACAAACTCCGTACGTTTGTTAATTTCGAGCAATCAATATATTAGAAGAGCATTAGATGTTTATTAGAACACTTTTTTCCTTTAGATTTATCTCACTTGAAACAAAAGCCTGAAGCCAACTTAGACTTAACTCAAACCAACAGAAACTGGCTCATCGTTGTATTCTAGGCTAAGATGCACCTTGCTCTGCTGCACTGTGAGGTTAAAACTCTTCCTTTAAATTAACCTTTTTTCCCCCCACTACCTCACAGCAGAACTGTCCTGCACTCCCCATAAAATACACTGTACTGCTGTCAGCAAAGTGAGAACCACAAAAAATATGAAGAACTTGGTATTTGATCTTTTCATTCCAGTACAGTTTGCACGTCTTGCAGCTAATTCAGATTCTGCCTGGGTGAGTGAAAACAGCACAACAGCTCTAACAGAAGCTCACTGTTGTTTGTTTTTTGCCCCACCTTAATTAGGTAAAACTCACAATGAGGTACTTCAGAAGTTGGCAAATCCCACAGTGATACATATAGATTATAGCAGCAACTCGTGTAAGAACAGTAAATGCTATTTGACTGGTATTCTTCAACTAAGAAATCCAGCCATATATTATAATTCAGATTTTAAATAGTGAATGGAATCATTTAATGGCATATCGGGGATTAAGTCCCACAGTTTGTGGATCAATGCGTTTACATCTCTCGCACAGCAGAGCTGCCTCCGCAGTCAGTCCCAGCAAGTGATTCTTTCCTGCTCGGGGATGATGCTCCAGTTGGGCGAAGGTCTGTCAGCCGCCAGCCAGTCAAAGTCATCCACCAGGTTCCAGTTGTTACTGTTTCTGTCCAGCCCAGACGACTCGAAATCTCCCTCGATCCCAGGATAGCTCCAGGAGTAGGGCGCGAAGGAGACCCGAGTGCAGGCCTCGATCACGGCCCGGCTGGTCACCTGCACGTAGACGCGGCAGTCGCGGGTGCGGTGGGTGCGGAGCTGCTGGCAGGCCAGCGCCAGCAGGCAGTCGCTGCAGCCGTCCACCAGCACGGAGGTGGACACGGGCCCGCAGAGCACGGTGCAGCCGCGGCAGTCGCGCACCCGCAGCGTGTTGGGGTTGCCGCGGAGCCGCACCCGGCAGCCGCGCAGCTCCGACAGCAGCACGTCCCGCTGCAGCAGCTCCGCGGGGCCGAGCTCCAGCTCCTCGTCCTGGGCGCCGCTGAACCCGCACAGCGGCGGCCCGCCCGACTCGCCCTCGGCGAGGCCGGGGCCGGGCGCGGCGGGGGCCGGCGGGGCGGGCTCGGCGGGGCGCGGGGCGCTGCCCGGGGCCGCTTCTTTCTTGAGGGCGCGGAAGGCGAATTTCTTCTTGGGCTGCAGCTGCTGCCGCCGCGCCGCCAGGTCCCCCTGCAGCCGCGCCACGGTCTCCTGGCCCTGCCGCACCTCGTAGGGCGCCAGGAAGCGCACGCTGCCCGTCAGCAGCTTCTGCAGCGCCTGCAGGCGGGCGGCCGCCTCCTCCAGCGTCCCCGCCGCCAGCAGCGCCTCCACGGCCTCCCGCTCCCGGGCGAAGGCGGCCAGGAAGAACTCGCTCTGCTCCTCCTTCACTACCTGCGCCTCCTTCTTCTGCCGCTGCCGCTCCACGCCCTGCTGCCGCTCCGCTTCCCGCCGCTGCAGCCGCTCCGGCAGCACCACGGCGGAGGCGGCCGAGCCCGCGGCCACCTCGGGCTGTGAGGGAGCCGCCACGGCCGCCGCCGCCGCCGCCGCCGCCGCCGCCGCTGCCTCTCCCGGCGCCGCCATCTTGCCGCTCGCCTCCCCTGCGGTCACTAAGCGGCGCGCCCATTGGCTGCCGGCAGCCCTGGCTGCGTCGCCGCCGCCGATTGGCGGCCCGGGAGGCGCGCGGCGGGGGCGGGCGGGAGGGCCGGAGGGAGGGGTCTCCCGCGGTCTTAAAGGGGCCGCCGCCTCTCCGCGGGATGGGGTGAGTGCCGGCGGCAGGTGCCGCGCCGGGCGGGTTATCCCGCTTCCCAAATTACCGCCCGGGATAGAAATGAGCCCCTGTCCCGCTGTGCCCGCGCGGAGCTGTCCGCTTTTTCCCGCTGCTGCGCTGACACCCCCGCCCCCCCCACCCCGTGCCGCTCTCGGGCCGCGCCCGTCGCCGCTGAGCCGGGGCGCGGGGCTGCGGCGGGGCCGGGGCGGGCGGGGGAAGGAAGCAAGGAAGGAGGGAAGGGGCGGCTCGGTGCGGGGCCCCTCGGTGCAGGAGGCGGAGGGGCCGCGGGCCAGAGCTCCGCCTGCCCTCCCGAGCCGGGTCGGGGCTGCCCTGAACCCCCCCGGGCTCCGCAGGCACCGGGCGGTCCCGGCCCCCTGCCCGGAGGGTCCCTGGCAGCCTCTCACGGCCGGCCCCCTTGGGAGGCTCCGTAAGCGCCGAGCTTTAACAAACCTTCCCCGCTGTCTCCCTCTCCCGCAGTGGAGTGGCTGTGGAAAAGGCTGCTGAGCCTTGCAGGTAACTGCAAAGGTGCTGCTGCCAGGTGGATCGGTGTCTTCCTAGCTGCTGATTCGGTTTCTGGAATGTTTTGTTCCAGAAGAGAGCTCGGTTCTTGAGGAAAAACGTGGGAGCAGTGCCAATGGATTACAGTGCTCCAGAGGGAGGACTGTATGAGCAATCCACAGAGGCCTATATGGAAACATGGGAAGGAAGGCTTTTATAATTCAAGAGATGTGTTTTAAGTAAATTTGCAGCAGGAACCAGAAATTAAGTACACTGGCTACAAAGTAAAAAAGTGACCGTCGTTCTGCTGTATTCATTAGAGAATTGTTTTTCCATTCATTGGATTTTAATTTGTGTAAAGAAAGTTAACACTAAGCACTCTTTTAGAAATACGAAAACAAATTTAACTCCTGTTCATTTGTACAAATACCATCTCCTTTCCCTTGTCATTTCGAAGTTACTTGTAACAAATTAACACAGGACCTAGGAATATCCATTGAAAGAAGGAAGTGGTAAACAGAAAGTAGGTAATCTGAATAATCTGTCCCCTGTTTGGTAATAGTATGAGTTTTTTGCCCAATGTTCCTGTTTGGAAGTATAGGCTGTTACACCCCTTAAGGATAACATTTGAGAGTAGATGTTGTTTTCTGTTTCCTGAGAAATGTGGTTTAGTTTCTGTGTTAGAAATGATGTAATGTTGTTAGGATGTATGGAATACCTGAACCTTACATGTGATAATGTCAGTCCAGTTGGGATGACAGAGGAAAGGCAGTGAAATGCCTTTAATCCTTGCAATGTTCACAGGACTGGCACTAAAATAGAGAATATTCTTTCCTTAACAGTGTTAACATCAAAACTAAGGGGATTGCAAGGGGTTGTTATGTAACAGCAGCACTTTGGAGCAGGTTGGATGGGCAGTGGGATAGGTGAAGTGTTTGATGCATTACAGCTCTTAACGCATTACATCTGTTGCAACACTGCAATGTTCAGAATTTTGTTTCTGAAAAATTAGATTGAGTCTTAAAAATTAAAACCTCTTATGCTGTAGAAGTAGAATATGCTCAGTTGTGAAAAAGGAAGGGTACTGAAATATTCCTGCTTGATATTTTTTCCTCCCAGTGTGTTTAAATGATACATTTAGTAAGTCTTAGGCATTTTTTTCTAATAAGTAGTCAAATCCACTCCTGCAGTTATTGCAGTGATGTTCCATTAGGCAGGAATATGGTGCAATTAATTCTCCAGAAGAAAAAAAAATCCTTATTTCCATGTTGTTGAAAGATGTGGTAGTTTAGTTTTAGCTAGCAGGCTCTTTTTGCCTTATGCTCCTATGAGTCTAGCTAATACAGGTGGTAACAGTGATGGAAGTGCTTATCCCATTTGTTAGAATATTGACAGAAAATAGTTTTTGCTGTTTTTCATAGGCACAAATGTTCCTGGAGTATGGCTTTGGTATTGTTACACAGATGTAAGCCAGCAGATGAACTGCACTGGGTAAAAGAACTTTATATATGGAAGGATTGCAAGCAAACAGTAGTGTACACAGCACAGAATAAATGTTAAGTATTTTATGCTGTAGTATAATCACTGCTTATTATATCTGGGCACTTGGAATGCTAGATATTCTGAATTGTTTTTTCTATAGGCAATTGGAGGTTTAAATTAATGAGGACCAAATATCCTTTTGAATATGAGCTTCTGGGAGAGGCTGGAATCTTTTCACCTTGCTAATGCGTACAATTGGTTTTTGGTTCAAAGCAAAGAAACCCCAGACACAAGAAGGTGAAATATATGACCATAATGAAAAATTAAAAAGGGAGCTGTTCAATTCTTCCAACTATTTCATCTTGATGTTCCAAAATTACTTTCCACACTTACAATTTGAGGTTTTGGTGTAATTGATATTGGCATGTGTGTATATATATATATATACTTTTTTTTTTCTTGTGGTCATACAAAGACTGACAATTTTCTTCCTGACTTTGCTGGCAGCAACTTTTATGTTTTGAGGCTGCTTAGTGTGCCAAACAGTAACCACCTGAATAAAATGTAAGCCTTCTAGCTCAGGCTTGGACTCATTTGGGTAAGCTGCAACAAGTAGTTTGGCTGTTTGAGGGTATGAGAAAAAAGTAAGGTACATAATTCTCTGTGTTGTATTTTTTTCCTGTTTTTCCACTCTTGGATGTGCTTTCTTTCCTCTCTGGTTTGAAGGTAGATAGCAGTAATTTCAGTAAGACCTTTTGCCATTGCTTGCACTGTACAGTGTCATTTGTTTTATGTGAAGATGCCGGTTGCACTTGTTTACTTTGATCCAGTGCTGTGAAACTCCAAAACATGAGCTCTGTGCATGCTTCTAGGTTTAAATCTGTGACCCACGGTTATCAGTCATGAATGCTATCTACCTGAAATATTTCGTACTGATTTGCTATAGCTCAACAGCATTATCTCCTAACCTTTTAAGTGAGATGTATTGCGTAGTTCAGCTGAAGGCTCAAGATCCTGTCTCGTTCCATCATTATTTGAAGAAGAGCAGGCAGTAAAAGAGAGATCCATAGAGGCAACTGGGTGTTCAGCCTCATAATAGTGGATTCTTACACCTGAGGTTCCTGTGCTTGTAGAAGTCAGAACTTCATCGTTGTGGAGTGATCTCGAGATACAGATTTGTGGTCTCTCAAGCAGAGAAAGGAAGGGAGTTATTCCTTATCATCAGTGTATATTCCCAACACTGACAATTTTTTATTCCAAATGGTGTAATGCATGTATGTTGCACCACCACACACACAAATGCTGTGTGTGTTTTCAAGAAAAGCAGCAGCCTCTGTCCCTTGCATGGAGCTCTTATCTGATCGATGGGATCTCTGTCTGTTAGATTGAGTTTCTGCAGAAGAGATTAGCACAGCAACGTAATTACTTCTGGCTACAAAGTAGGTACTTCAGCGGCGTGTGCAACCAGCGTATTCCACTGATGGTTTTAGTAAGGGCTCTTTGAACTCCTCTGGCACTGTGATCAGGCATTAAAGATGTAAGCCATATTATGATTCATTTAAGATACTGTAGGCTGCACATTTTTCACGGTGCAATGGGGCTTCATTAAAAGTGAATGTCGAGTCACTGTATCTCGGTTCCTTTGGAAAAAAGAAATTCTTTGAACATTACGTTTGGCATACTGATTGTTTTTTGAAAAGCTTTTGTTTGCACTAAAGTGTTGTGCTTTATATATCTGGCCATATGGAAAACCAGAACAATGTAAAATACATGTTTTTTTAAATCACTAATTACAGAGTTCAAGTTTAAACTATGAAACTTACTTGGTGCAACTTAATTGCTGTGAGTAATGCAAAAGCTTTGAAATGTAATCCTTGGGAATGCTTAAGATACTAATTATATTCCAACCAGTCAAGGTGCACTTGTTTTGAAACTAGCCTGAGCTGGTCCCTTCTGAGAACCTGGTATTTTCCACTGCCAAAGGTGGAGAAACAGATTAAGTTCTACGAAAACGAGTTATCTTTGAAAACCAGGGACAGACTTCAAAGCATAACATTTTATGACAAGAGGTACTTCCAGATTAACAAAGCAAGGCCCAAATATGCTAAACACAAGAACTCAAGACCAGCAAATCACTTAGGTTTGGTCCAGGCCTAGCTACTGACTGCTGTATAGAATCCTAACTTGCTAAATGACTGTAGTTAAATTCTGAAGACCTAGTATGTAAGCTAGAGATACTGCTTTATGGACTCTTCCTTTGAGGCAATTATTCTATTAGTTATGGAGTTTCTGAGAGATTTTTTTCATTGCCTTGCTTTATACTTCAGATAGTTTTACAATTATTTTTTTACTGCATTTCAGAAAACTATGGTTATTGGACTAGCCAGTTCAATGGCCCACCTAGGTTCAATATCATATCAAAGTTTTCAGTTTTGGAACTGTGAATCTTACTTGCAAACATATTCCATTTATCTTTATGAGTAATTTAAATAGAATTAACTCCAAGTCAAATCCAGGTTTTCTTATTAGCTCTCCTGCAGTATATTCCCTAGTGGATAAAACTATACTAGTATTCTTTTTACCATTTATTCATCGAAAAAACCTGTCAGCTATCATTTTGAATGAGGGTTTCCTCCTCCTATTATTAGCATTTGTTCTTCAGTCTAAATCTGAGAATAAATTCCATTCATACTGATACACTTTCTAGTGATAATATCAAGAGTTCTTTTACAGCAATCTTCATTCATATCCAAATCTTACCCAGTTGGTTTCATAGCAGGGACTCAGAAATGCCCAACTAAAACTATTCTGTCTCAAAAGTCGTGATTTAAGTGGTGCTTTTTTTCATAATGTCCCTTCTGATCCTCCATTTTGTCTTGTCCTTATACAAGTATAGCTTAGCATGTCTATGTTTCTTTCAAGAAAACAAATGTTTTTGGTATAATTTACTATTCCACTGTGTTTCTATATCCCTATATCATCTAATTTCATGTTTTAGGCCTCAATTTTTTGCTTAAAGTCCTCCTATTATTTGTTTGATTTTTTTTAACATCTTCCAGAACACCTCAGTTGTATTAGGAATGGTTCTTTTGTTAGTTTCATTGCCTGACTGCTGTTTTTAATTACTACTACATTTAAAAAAAACCTCAAACCCTTGTGTCCATCTATTCATTAATATACTTGTCTGTATTTCTGTATCCTTACTTACCTGATTTTTTTCCCATTCATCTGTGCTAGCCAAATTAACTATGAATATGATAGAAGGTTGTCCCAATTTCTGCCATCATTTTTAGTTTAAATTCTTCTATAAATTTTGGCAGTGTTAGTTGTGGAAGATGACTTCTCCATTATTTCTGTAGTAAAGTTCTGTCTCCAGAGGTGAGGGGTTTTTTTTCTGATACATTTCAGTGGCTGAATATCGAAAGATTATTCTAACTTGGAAGTGAGAGCTATTAATCTTTCAAACTTAATTCTCCTTTTTAAGGTACTCTAAGATGAAGAATATAAGACTATATTTAAATAACCTAGAGAATTATACAGTTATTCTTGATCTGTTCCAGTAATAATTTTGCATTGCCATTTGTTTCAGTGGGACCTCCAGTCACCACGTTTTCTTTGGCTTTACTTAATTGTCTGTTGTATGTCAGATCCCCATCTCAGAGAAGCACAGTTCTCCAAAATCTGCTCTTTAGATTCATCACAGACCAGCCCTGTTGGCCGTCACACAATCTCCAGTCATAGAAACCTGTCTCTCTTCTGGTGTTGGTGTAAATCTCTTGTTCTGCGGTTCACTCTTCATGACCTTCTCTTACTACCTATGTCCTTACCAATCACCCCTTAAGATACCTTTGGTTAGGTAGTCCTGTCTTTGGTATGATGATTGATACTGGAGTCATACAGCTTTACAAATTACATCATGCAATTATGACCCAGGTTTTGTAAGTACTGTTTTTGTGTAAGGAAGGCATGGTATCAAGCTGAACATTGTGATGGTCAGGTAATTTTTACTGGTGAGTCATCAAAATTTTGGTGCCAATTATTCAAAATTTGGTGGTTAGTATGGCTATTGAACTGACTTTTTCATGTGGTATGTTGCATTTATATTCCAAGTTAAAGTCCTTGTCTGCCTTCATGCCATTGTATTTGGGTGCCCTACTTTTCAAGTGACCTCTACCTCTCTATTGCTTGTGCCCTTTAATGATGACCTATTTGTTTCGGTACCTTCAAGCTTAGTTTTTTATTCTTTAAATAATTAATTAATAAAGCGGTGTGTAGATGGATAAAAGGTATGACTGGTGATGAGCTGACGTAAGAAACACGTTAATGAATGGAGAGAGAAAGAAGCATGGGAGGAAGAAGTGCCATCAATAGATCAATAGAGCCGAAGGATTCAGTCTGAGGAAGCAAGGCTGCAGTGGAGTAAATGGCATTCTTTTCCATCCAATAAATCTATGAAAGGATGCAGTGAGTTGAGGTTACAAACCATCTATTCATGCAAGAATCTTGGGATGGCTGTGGAATTAATTCCTTTAATGCACTAGCTTAGTCCTTAAATTCTTCATTATGAAGCTACTGCTGCTTTATCTTCTTTTGGGGTACTAATTTATGACTGCACAAGAATTGGAATGCATGTGATGCAGACCTGGAAAAATGGGCTGAATATCAACAAAGTGACTTCATGTAGGAGAAACCTGGAGATAGAATGAATGAGGGTGTTTTGTACCCCCTTATTTTCTCCCTCTCAATATCTAAGCATAGTTTTCAGTTCTTCACAGTCTGTCATTTCAGGGCGATGTATCAGATCACTCCAAATGTCACTTGGTGTCTTTGCACACCTATGAGAGTGGTATTTGTTAAACAGCATGGTCACAGTTTGACAGCTGGTGTCAAAATACAGCCAAGTAGTTTGTTGTGTGATGGCTGCACACGACATTCCCAGTAGCTGTTTTTACACCAACGTCTGTCTTCTAAAGATTTATCTCATTCCTTTTGACACTGGTCTTGCCTTTCTTCTCATGCTTATTTCCCCTTGCTCCTTATAAAGCTGCTGCAGGAAAATGTATTAATGTGATTGTGAAAGCTCAAGAAAGACAGCAACTGATGATGCATTGTACGTAATTTGGAGAATAGGACTCTGGTTGAAGATGACAGCTCTGAGCAGGTGACCTTGAGGTAGAAGAATGTTCACATGCAGGGGTCTTTTGTATTAATGCAGTAAGGCAGTGAGAAGAGGGGCAACCTCTTGGGGCAATGACACCCAGTTCTGAAACACCACATGATGCTCTTAAAAAAGCATGAGTACCTGCCAGCAAAATGCAGTAGTTCTTTAAAACATGGCTTGGAAAATTCTGCAGTACACCTGAAAGTGGTAACATTACAGCTGATGGCTGCATTCAGACCTCTTAGTATTGAAGGTAACATTAAGTGCGTACTTCAATATGACCTATACAGTTACATCCAACCCTTGATTTTTTTTGGGAACCATTTCTACCTGAGCCAGTTTTGTTTGTAAGCAAATGTGTGTAGACGTGGAGAAATCTAATTGCTGCACGGTACTTCATTGTATAGATGAGGTTAGCTCTCCTCCTCTTTTTGTACTGTACCTGCTTAGTAACGCTGTTGTCAACACTGCTTTGAAACATCTTTCAGGGAAAGTAAGTTATGGTACCATCTGGAAAATTTATGTAGGATTCCTTGTGTTTCTTATGGTAACAGACTCCATTCAAAATCATTTGTCTTCCTTTCTCCAGTTCCTTCTTTGTATCATATTGCCTACTTCCTATTTGTGGTTTCTGTAGGACTGGGAGAGTGATAATAATACACTGATCAAATGTTCTGCCTTGTAAGCTCTGAAGCAAAGTTCCTTCCTGTTAACCAGATCAGAAGAATGCTGGTGGTATCCCTCCATACGAGTTCTCACTTGAGCAACATTCTCTAAAGCCAGTGATGCTGAGTAGGCTTCAATTCAGGGCAGAATTTGGCCTTGATGCATTTCCTGAAGTTAGGAACCTTGAAGTTTGGCCTTTTGGATTTTCTAATGCTGGTGGCAGGAGTACAGGCTTACAGCTCTTCCAGAGCTCTTTGGCATGTAGTGTTTCTGCCTATTCTGTGGCTTTTGGGGTCCTTGCTGTATTCATTAAAAGTGCAGTTGATATTCTGGCTGATGGCTGAGGCACCACCACGTGTGGGTTCAGTCTGGGCTGCACAAAGGGTCTGCTGGACTCGTGCTAAGCTTGTTTGCTTGGGCCCAACCCTTCCACTTAGAGATGATTTGAAAGTTCACCTCAGTTTTCTACTGTGGGCAGGCATGTAAACAAGGTTTGTTGGAGAGTCTTAGCTTGGGGAAAAAACCCACCAAGTTTGGAACTGGTTGATTACTTAAAAAAATAATATAACAAGATTTTAATTGAACAACAGTGCTGAGGTGCTGAGGTTTTTCTTCTTACAAGACAAGGAATCAGGCCAACTTCTTTGAGAAGATCTACTTAGTACACTGCCCATAACCATTTTGATATAGGTGTATTTAAAAACCAAAACCTTTTAAGAGTTTCTTTGAGCTGTGCAAAGCTAATAAAGAAGGATGTGCTACTAAATAAAGTCTTCAAATCCTTGTCTCTAAGGAGTTTTAACAAAGTTACTTAGGAATAAAATAGAAAAGTCCTTGGGAATTACCATTACTAGCAGAAAAAAAGGTCTTATAGAGGTTTTTTTGTTGTTGTTTTAAAAGCATTACCATACATATCTGCATGCTAAGAATCTGTTTTCAATCAAAATGTGGGGTTTTTTAAAATCAACCAGGCTTCTCTGAACTATCTGCAAAAATAATTAATTTTTTAGAATTATTTAAATTGTTTTCAATGAATGAATAAAATGAATACTGTAAGCTGGATTCATTTTCTATAACGAAAAAGCTTTGAATTAAGTTATTAATGCTTTTAGCTGAAGCGAACTGTAGAATAGCATCAATGAACTCTCAGTGATATAACCTTTGACTTCAAATTAAGATTTTTAGGTTACCCAAAACTTTTTTAAGTAGTTGAAATGTATGTAATTTGTTTCCAGCAAGGCTGATAAGAACGTATCTAAAAATATTTAAAATATTGTAGCTTGACAGGGGATCAAATCTTATATTTCTCAAGGTGACCTCACATTTATTTTTCTGGGGAGCCCCCTGCCCTTGCATTTATTTTTCTGGGGACGCCCTCCCGCCCACAAAGCTTATAGTGGCTTACAGCTTTAATATGAAGGAAATCAATCAAATTGTTGACATTAATTTTAACAGGATAAAAACTTTATTTTCCTGTAACCCCAAACACACCCCAACTTTTAACCTAAAGCAAACAGCTCAGGTTAGGTAGCCAGACCTATGGCTTTCTCAAAAACAACCCCCCCCGCCAAAAAAAAAAAAAAAAAAAAAAAGAAAAAGAAAAAGGGAGCTAAAGTTTTTAAAGGGTCTGGCTGTAAAAACGCGGAGCGAGGATCGCGCTGGGGCTGGGGACTCATCATGCCAGGGCGGCGGTGCGTGTGCCCGGGCGCCGGTCTGCGGCGTTGTGTCCCGGCGGAGCTGCGCGGCCGTGCCGTGCCGTGCCGTGCCGTGCCGGGCCCGGCGGTGCGGTGCCGGTGCCGGTGCCGGTGCTGGTGCCGGTGGCGGTGCGGGCGCGGAGCGGAGCCGAGCGGAGCCGCGCTCTCCTCCCGCTCGCTTTCTCTTTCCCCCTCTCTCGCTCGCTCCCTCTCCCGCTCGCTCTCCCCCCTCCCTCCCTCGCTCTCTCGCTCTCCCTCTCTCTCTCCTACACTGCCAGCCCCTGATGTGATGGCGAAGAAACCCCGTTGACAAGGCACTGCTTTTTCATGACGGTGAGTTTCCCTTTGAGTGTATTATAATTTTGTGATAAAAATTTCAAGGAAAAAAAAAACACACAACCTCCTTCCTCCCTTCCTTCGGGGAGGGAAAAGAGAGGGGGGAAATCTATCTCCAGACAGACAGAAAAGAAAGAGGAGCAAATTAACAACCAGGAGTTGCCAAAACCAGGATATTAGGTTTCAGCCCAGAGAGCTATTGGCTCTGGGGCTATGTATATAAATATATATCTAGAGAGAGAGCGAGCGAGAGGGGAGACGAGGAGGAAGAAGAGGGATATTTTGTGGGTGGCTGTTGTTTGGGCAGATGTGGATTCACATGGAAATGAACTATATATATTAATTTTTTTTTTCCGCGAGGCTGGTGGTGGTGGCTGCTGAGGGCACTTAAAAAAAAAGTTGTTTCTTAAAATAAAGGCGCGGGGGGGGGGGGGGTGAAGGGAGAGATAAGGTTTAAGGTCCAGCCTGATAGCTGCAGAGAGGGGAGAGGTTGGGGTGGGTTTTTTTTTTTTTTTTTTCTTGCTGATGCCATGCAAATTCAGGAGAGGAGGGAAGAAAAATCTCTTTTAATGACTCATTGATTGAGCCGGTTTAAAATTAGTTGTTGTTGTTGTCTTTTTTTTTTTTTTTTTATTTTCCGCCCCCTTGATGGCCATCAAGAGAGGGATGGAAAGAGGAGAGGAGGGAGAGAGAGTGTGTGTGTGTATGTGTGAGTGTGAGAGAGAGAGTGAGAGGGAGAGAGGGGGATAGAGAGAGTGTGTGAGGGAGAAAGAAAAATAATCTTTTCAAATCTCCTCCCTCTTTTTTTTCCCCCCTCGTTTCTTTGCTTTTCTCTAAAGCTCTGTGGTCTGTGAAACAGTCTTTTCTTCCTCCTCGTCGGGAAAATGGAGACACTTCGTCTCTCTCCTGGCTGTGCAGCTGGGAAGGATTTTTCTTTTCTTTTTTCCTTTTTCACTCGTGGCTTGATTTTTTCCTTTCCCCCGTCCACTCGCCACCACCCTAATCTTGTCTTTTCTTTGAGCTTGTGTCTCAGATTTGTACCTTTTGGGGATTTATTTTTCACTCATTTCCTCGTTTTCGGTGTCGCCACTACATTCGATTTGATTTGTTTGGTTTTTTATTTGCAATTTCCTCCGAATCGCTCTGTGCCTCCTGCTTTTAACCGAGGAATGGAAACGGTGCCGCTTTTTGTGGGTGCGCGAAATGCTCGGGCGGTAGGTTTGGGCTAATGCGCTTTTTTTCGCCTTTTTGGGACCAAGTTTTTCGATGTGCTTTTTGTTTTATTTATTTCATTTTTTTTTCTTTTGGAGAGAAAAAAAATATTTAGTTGTAACGCCTCTTTAAAACACAATAAAGCGTCTCTTTCTGGAGTGACCCCTTTGGCTTCGCTGTAGAATGGATGTGAATCCGATCCTTTGTGCTGCTGGGATTATTTTGCGTAAAAGAAACAATATTTTGTAAATACATTTTTTACTTGTGGCTTGAAACAGTAGTCGGTCGTGGAGGGGGTTTTCTGAAATGCTCAGTGCTAACATTTATTGAGTCACGAGCGGTATTCAGTATGTAAATTATATTTTGCTTTTTGGTATTAATTGCAAAATTCAGTTACGGATGACGGCAGAGAACAGGTACAGAGATGTTAAAAGCCGGGCAAAATCGAACGACGTGTAGCGAGCACGTTTATATTTACTTAAGAGCTGTTCCTAATCACTGTGGGGAGGAAGGAGATGTGGGAGGCCCTCTGCCTTTCGCCATTCCCTGCTCCCCGCTGCTCTCCTTCCCCGGGCTCGGCAGCGCGGGGTGGCCGAGGGGCTGCAGGGGAGAGCGGAGAGCGGCTCCGGCTCCAGCGGCGGCCGTGCCCGGGCTCGGCGGGCGGGCAGCCCCGGCTGCGCGGGGGAGCGGGAAGATGGCGCTGCCTGGCTCCCTGCCAGCGTTTGTTGCGCAGTTTCACCCGCTCTCCTCCCCCACGGGCGCCATTTTAAGGTCCTTTCTGCTGTCGCCGCGCCGTGTGGGGCGGTGCCGTCGCGCCCAGCTCGGGCCATGTTTCTGTGTCTTGTCTGGGAAGCGTTCCTGCTTTGGGCTTTGGGAGCCTCTTCGCGAAATCCTAAAAGCCTTGCTTCCCTCCCGTACCCCACACTCCTTTCCCAGTCCTTGGTCACCGTCTTGGGGTGGGGGGGATTAAACAGGCTGGGCTCACCGGGGCCCGTCCGCGCAGCTTCAAGCCTGCCAACATCCCGTCTAAGCATGTTTTCTTACCTCTGAAATACGCGTTTCTTGTCATTCAGAGTATAGGAATTTAAAAAAAGATTGGAAAGAACATCTTGTTCTGAACGATGACTGAAAAAATAAAACGTGACATTAAAAAAGAAATCTACCTTTACAAAATGATCCAGTGTAGTGCATAGAGCAAGGTATTCTTCATGGAAAAGGCTTCAGTTCCTTTAAAAATGCTTGCGAAAGTAAAAGCATAGGTAATTTCTTGGTGGGTAGGTTGCTTTATTTGTTGCTGTTACTATGTTTGTAATTTTTTGGTGTGGGGAGGGAGTAGCATATTTTCAAGTTTTTATCGCTCCTTTATGTCTTAGAGGAAGCTGTCTTTTCTAAATGACTTAATTTGGCAGCTCCACCTCAATATATTTTTAAAGTTTTGATTTGGTGCTGATTTTAGGAAGAGCACTGAAAATACTTTTTTTTTTTTCCAAAACCACCTTTTGTTTAACATTTCTGTACGATCTGCTCAAAGCTCATGAGGCTTGAGTTTAATGCCCTCATCACCTGTACCTGGGAAGAGCGAAGTGTGCTGCCAGACCAACTTACGCTGTGCCTGCTGAGGAGTGTGGAATGCTTGTGTAGTTCTTGGGTTTATGTTTTTTGACACATCAGAGGAGGGCTTCCCCATTCCCGTTGCTCATTCCTGATGGAAGTGGGAGATTTTTTAAAATTCAGGAATAATTTTAAGGCTGTTTTAATTTTTTGCCCATTGACATGGAAGGGTTCATTTTTTGGAATATACTAAAAAATTGTCTGGATACAAACTGTGTTTTCTACAGACTTCTGTGGGGTCAAACTTGTTAATGTTTTAGCTTTGAAAAAAACCACACCAGCTATAAAACTTTATTGTTTACAGATATTTTGAGTGTGGAGTACAGTATTTGTTCGCATATTTCAGAAATCTTACCTTATTGAAGTCACTGGTTCTTGAAGTGATTACTTTTGTTAACAGGAACCTTGGGATCAAGAGAATTAATTTTTTTTTTAATGGTAGTGTACTTTTGTATAATAAAATTTCTCTATTATGTCCTAATGTCTGGGAGATTGTGCGTGTTTTTTTCATTAATTTGTGAAAAGAGTGAAGAAATGGCAGAAATGGGATAAAAATGACCGGTTTATATTCTCTCAGGGCCTAATACTTGCCAAATGACTGTATATAACTGCACACTGGCCTGCTTGCATTAAAGCACAGTGTATGTTCATCTTGAGATCTTTGTTGGGTAGTACTTAAATATTCCAGACCTGTAATTTTTAGGTGTGTTTTTGTCTGTCTGAGCTCAAAATTTTGTTGTTGAAAGTAGCACTTTGCATTGGGTATGGCTTGTTTACATTGCTGAAGGAGTGCGAGGCTCACCCCGGTGATAGAGTAGCCTGGTTGTGCTTCCATTGATTCCCCTTGGCTTACTCACTGCTGTGATACTCGTGTGTTGAGGTGTGTGCTCGTTTTGTTCATACTTTGAGTGCTTGCTTTGTATGAGATACCTGTATTCTCGAGTTGAGAATGCTCTCAGTAAATGTGTGGACTCGGTTGAGGTCAGTGGTACAGAGATGGTCCTACTGTAGCTAAGTATTAACATCACCCACTTTATGGATGTGCAGCTTTCCTGCCCCAGCTCCTTCAAGTGTCCTTTTCCAGTACAGTTTATGTATTTAGTTTAATTTTACTGAAAGCCCCAAAGTTGTGCTAGCATAAGCTGCATTTCCAGTCTCCTCCAAGGTCCCTTGCTGTACTTGTGAAGTTTTGTGGCAGAGGTAAGTCCGTAGTCTAGAGCTGAAGAGCTTTGCAGTCATGGATGCCTGGGTATGCTGCCTGCTGTCTTTCCAGAGTTTTGCTGGTATACTTCCACAGGGGTTCCAGAGAAGTTGTATCTACGTAACTGCAGTTAGGTTTCACCATGAGGCTCTAATGGTCAATGATTGTGCCTCTTTCTGCTGCATTAAGCTTGTGGTAAATCTAATGGCTGGTGCTTTTTAGGGTAGATGTAGCAGTGAGAGCATGAAATTGTCATTCCTCTCTAAGTAGTGGCTACAGAGCAAGCATAAGAGCCTCTCTGATAATGTAGTCACTGTTCAGAGAGTTGGCAGAATTCCTTACAGTGGTTCTGCTGGAATAAGCTGCATCTGTACTTGAAAGGTTTTTTTATTGTCATACACCAGGCCAGCGTAGACATGGAGATTGTCTACCAAAACAAGTGTGATTTTCTTTCTTACGGCAGAGGGGAAGCAGTGACAATAATGAACTGTTCTAACATTCATTGTGACCTGCCACTGGTTTAAAGTCAGAATGAGCAGTTTTGGGAAGGCCCTTGTTACACCAACCAGATGCATAAGCACCAGCCTGAACTGAGGTTTTTTCAAGGTCATCACATAGTTAAATGAATATGTATATCCTTATTTTGAAATACTAATTTGTTCCTGCTTTCCTTGTGGAAAAAAACCCCAACTCCTCTGTTGGTATTATTTTTGCTTTATTTGAGAATTGTTGAGGTTTTAGACAAAAATTACCACCATTAACTAGCACAGCGAGACTATCAAGTTTTTTTTTTTATTCCTTTCTTTTTTTGCAGTAATTTTAAAATGTTCTAGAATTAAGGGAATCCTTCCCAAAAGAAATAGAAAGAAAGCAGGCAAAAATCACTGTAAAATGTAACATAGTAACCTTTTTCTCATTGAAGGTATTAAGAAAGAGATAGGGGAGGTCTGGGGAGAAAGATTTAACTTCATTGGGAGAGACTGATTCGTTATTTTGTAAGGTCTGATCTTATGCCTTGTCTCAGGTGGAACTTGCAGTAGTTTTACTGGGAACTTAGATCTAAGTGTGGAATTTCAAGATCTGGTGTTGAAGCTTGAATTTATTGAGATAAATCTACTACAGAAATTATTTTGGCCCCACTGAAATAGGTGGTGAAGTCTCCATTGGTCTTCAGCAAGGCATTGGCTTCAAGAAGGGCAGGATGGGTGGCATGGAGGAATTTCAGCTTGGATTTGGGGTGTTGATATGAGCTGCACTGCTGAAGTAGTTACACATCTGTCAATTCATCCTATTGAAGTTTCAGTAGATTTACCAAACATAATAACTGAAAGGAGCATAAATGGCTGTTCAGATAATTGCTGGCAGTTGTTATCTGATACTAGCTCATGTGAGCCATGCTTGTGGCAGGGTTTGGTTTTTAAACTAGTATGGACTAGAGAGGCAATGAAAAGGTATTAATTGGGCATTGGTTTATAAACCAGCTGAGAAATGATCAGTTTATAAAGAAGTTACGGGATTGCAGAATATTTTTTTCAGAGTCCTTGAAAACTATGCACAGAAAGGCAAGTATGAAACTCGAGTATTCTCTAATAGAAACAAGGTAAAAACATCTGGGGGACTGTTTCAGCATTCCTTGAAGAGTATTGTTTTGCACAAATGACATATGCTAACAGTCTGCACTATTGCATACAGTAGTTTGTAGAAATGCTTAAGAGCATCTGATATCTTCTGGGCAGGCGAATGTTTCCTTCCTGAGGAACTGCTGAGATTATGCCTCCTGTGCCTCTTTTGGGATGAAACCAGCGCCTTTCAAAATGTTCTATGAATATTGAAATTCCTGAGGAATTGTGTATGCGATGGAGCAGCTTGGAAGACAGCCCAAAACAGGCCATAGCATAGTGATGAGGATAGTCACTGCTGGGGGAAAGGTCTGAGCCCAGCCTTTAGCCTGGGGATTCCCATGGGATAGGGAAGCATCCTGACTTCCCGGCTGAAGTTACTCTGGATTTTTACTGTGTGGTTTAAAAAAGTCTGTTTCCTGATGAAAGTTTTTTCAAGGTTTTGGTGTTGCTGAGAGCAGCTCTGGATGCAGTAGGGAAAAGATTGTGTTGAATAAATTAGAAATTCTGTGCTGAACACGTGTGTCTGAGGGAAACCAGGCTGTAGACAGCCGCACTGGGCATTGACATGCGTACTTGGTGTGTTGGCTGAAGCTGGATTAGCCTTTAGTATCACACATACTGTTAGTTGAACTGCACATTTCCTTTTTTTTTTTCTTAACATACTAAAATATCACTGTAGTTTTTGGAAGTTTGATTAGTTACCACATTTGGCAAACTCAAAATCAGTGTTTTTTTAATGGCGTACTAAAGGGAAATAAAATGTAAGAGTTGGATAAACAGCCTATTGTAGTTCGTCTGTGTTTTAGTGTGTGGTTTTTACTTCCTTCTGTGTGTGGAGCTGGTATTTCACAATTATGTAATGATCCTGCTTGTCCTTAGGTGTTCATTTGCCAGATCTTAAAAACCATAAAGAGTCATAATGTTATGCCTCGCAATTCATGAGAGGAAGCATTTTTGTGTTCCTTTTCTTGTTGCTATTTTTCTGATTCCTGAATAGTTTCTATTTTTTAGAGTAGTTTTTCTTAGAAAGGTTTTTCATAATTCTTTTGAATATTTAAAAATTACCAGTTTCTTCTCATACTCTGTTGCATACAGATGTCTTTGAAATATTGATGATTAAATTCAGTTCCACAGCTAATTTCAAGCATTAGAAATCCATCTTAAAAGTACTGTTCAGATTTAGATTCTTGGAATGAAAACATACTTTTGTATATTTAGAAAGGTAATGCTTGCATAATGTACTATGTTACTAGGGTAGAATCCCAACTTTCTTACTTTGTTAGCTGTTTTTTAGAGCACAGTTCCTGGTAGATTTTGCAACAGTGTAGTAGTTGCTTTTTTTGATTACTCTGGAAAAGAAAATATTCATAAGGAGTAATTCCATATTGTAGAATATAAGTACACCATAGTTTATAAGTGAGTAGTTAAGGCCTTCTGTTTTACAAAGTGCATTTTAAAATTAATTTTGTTTCCTTATTCCTGTTGTCCAGAAATGATAGGTTTTGGAAAATTATGATGTTTGAGTGAGATTTTAGTTTGCAATGAATTTTTCAGTATTTACCTCTCTTCCACTGAGTACTGTGCAGCATATGATTTTTTTACAGTAATGAGAGGGGGAAGTGGAAATACTCTTAATATCAATTTTTGTATTCCATCCATGTAGAAATCAGTTTCTTGAAAACAGAGGGCTTGACATGGTGAGCAGCTCTTAAGTTGATTATAAGATGATCGTCTTGGTTACTCAAAAGAATCTGAAACTCACTTTATAAGATGCTAGATTGCTCAAAAGTAGTATTGACTTGAAATTTAAGAATAAACTGTATAGTAATAAGGGTTTGAGTTTATACTCTTTTCTTACACTTCTGTGTTGCAGAGAATGCAAATGAGGTCTGATTGTCCCTGTGTAGGAGTTTCCTTCACTGGATCCGAAGCTGCCTGTTGGATAGGAACGTGAGAGAGAACTGACAGGGTAAGGCAGGCAGTGGTTACAGCACCTTAGCAACCTGAAGTGCACACTGCTGATATGTTACCCAGTGGGTGAGAAAACTTGGGTTTTTTCCCCCTGGTTCAGAAGCACACTGAGCAAAATATTAGCGCTCTGGAAATTAATGAGAGTTGTGGTGGAAATCTGTGTGAGGGAAGGACTTCAGTTCTGGATGTTCGACCTCTGCAGTCAGTGTGGAGTCACTTAATGCTGCTGCAATCCTTTTATGTAATTTAGCAAGGGATGGGTTGGGTTAATAGAGTTGCCTTACATCCGTGCTCAGAAAGCTTGTGAGGGATGAAAATGCCACCAGTTCAATGTAGCACGCTCAGTTCACAGCAGTGCCATTCTCTGCAGTGACTGTTGCAGTAACTGATTCGTTCTGGTTTTGTTGTTCTGGTGACTGTTGTTCCAGTGGCAATGTGTTTCTTCAGATATTCCATAGTGGAGTTACTATTTACCGTCGGGATGATAGGTTAAAATTCCAAGTGGAGAATGGTGGAGCAGCAGAACAATTTAGAAGATGTGATAGGACAGGTTCATTATAAAGCATGAGAAAGATCTTGTCGGAATTCCTGCTGACAGGATGCATACAAAGTCATATTGAAGTTGTGAGGATTAGTGGGCGTACATCATAATTACAACAGTAATTGCTTCAGGTGCTGTGTATGTTACTGTGTGCAAGTTTGATTATCTCCCATTATAAAGGTTTAGCTACAGCAGTCATTACCTTGCTCTAAAGCATTGATTTCCAAAGGTCAGTGTTCACTCTCAGGAGTCATGCTGCCAGTCAGGGATTGATCCCATATATTTGCACAAAACTTTTTAAGTCTAGATTTTTCCAACAGTTTTACTGATAAATTTATTTATGTGTTACTTACCAGGTTTTGATATTAGTTATATCACACCTTTTGGAAATGATTACTCTAAATGTTGCTCTTCTAAACTATCCATTAGCTTGTGCTTTTTGCAGAAAGTGAAAACAGTGGTTTATTGCTTTGTATCTGAAGTGATCTGTTAAGGCTGTATGAAATTAAAAGTGACTTTGAGAAAGGAAAATAGTTCTTTTGTGGCAAGCTTGAATATAACTTGAGTGAATTTAAAATCCAGTGCTCATAGCTCTTAGAATGTGGATAGTATATGAAGCGTATGTGAATAGTTGGACTGCTTCTGGGCAAATCTAGTTTTAATGACACTGCAGGTTGTAGACCCTGCATGTGTTACATGATACTGTGGATTGTGTAGCATGTTGGTTAAAAATTTAGGCTGGTATGGATCACTAGGGTTTACCTGGCCCTGCCCTCTGCTGTAAGCAGAACAAGCTTCACCATTAGAACAGGTTGGTCAGGGCCAGTTGAGTTTTGAAAATTTTCAAAGAGGGTGATTCCACCCTCTTGCTTGAACATTCTTGTTAGCGAATGTTTTTCCTTGCATCCGTATGGGATTTTCTGTGTTACTTTTTTTTTGGCCCTTGCTTCGTGTCTTGCTGTGTGTTGATGGGAAGAGACCTGCTTGGCTCATCTTAGTGCCCCTTTTAGCAGGCTGCAGGTAGCACCTGGGCTTGCCTTCTGTTGTCCGGGCTGAAGAAGGGCAGTTCCTTCATGTGACCACGGGATTTGACTTGCACTCTGTTGGACTCCTTCACATTGTTTTGTTTTTCTTTTCAGAACTGTGTGTATGTGTAAAAGCCAAACAGAGATTTCAGCTGGGAGCTCACAAGTGCTGATAGAAAGGGAATAATCACTGCACTGGACTGCTGCCTGCGCTGTGCTAATGTGAGGGCGGTGGTTGTATTCACATGTGTGCTACAGCCCCACACGTGCTTTAAGCTGACTGAAGCACTGCTCCCTTCCCCCTCTCTTGTGCTGGCGCTAGCACTGCTGTAGCCCTGTGGCAAGCCAGAACCAATCAAGAAGCTCATCCTGAGTTGAAACAGATCAATGTATTTTATCAGATCAGGTTTTTCGTTCCAGATGACTCTTCAAAGCCATGAGCTGACCCAGGGAAAGTGGATGAGAGGAGGGCAGGACTGCTCTATTCATCTTTCGTTGCTCTTTGCTCTGTAGTAGGTCAGAGTGTTGAAATGAAGGCAGAGGCTTTAAGGCCAAGTAATAAGAGTCTCCCAGAGGATTGGCTTGCATAGCTGGGATTTCCTTGTTAGTTTTATTACTTTCAATTTCTTTCGTATTCTGTTTAGGAGCATGTGATAAAGGGCACTCTGGTTATTTCCTGAAAGGGATAGGCAGGGGTTCTTGCACAAGTACACGTGATCTAAGTTGAAATCTATGCTGTATTCACCAGTGTGGTAGCAGGCTACAGGGAATATCTGTGCTGGGTTGTGGCTAATTAGTGAGGATTGCCCTTTGTAAATTAGTTGGTTACACTAGCAGGGCTGAGTTTGGCCTACTTCTTATAAACAGATTTTTGTGGCTTTTTTTTTTTTTGACACTGTAGACCAGTATTGATAATTAGATATTGCTAGGCTACATTGTAACAGTGCTTCAGCAAGTTGTGTGACTCTTCCCAAGGTGTGTTTTCCCCATCTGTCTATAGCATGGGCTCTTGGCAGGGCCCTGGATGCATTGATGGGCCCCAATGGCCCAGCCAAGCCTCACCTAGAGCCTCCACTGGCTGGAGTCTCCAAAGACTGATTTAACTACAGAAGTGAGTCAATGTTTAAGGGTCTAGGCCAGTGGTCTCCAAATGTTCTGGATTGCACACCCCTATTGGTAAGATTTTTGAGCATGCACCCCCATTATATGTATATTTATTTACATATACAATATATGTGTGTATATTAAAATTTTCTTCTTGCACCCCACTGGATTATCTTGCACATCCCACTTTGAAGACCACTGTTCTAGGCTTCATAACTCTTAACTCCACTCATTGTGGCAAGTTTTATTTTCAAAAGTCTCCTGGCTTAATATAGTTTATACCCATTTCATACATCACTCATTGCTTTGGCCACTGTATTGCTAATAAACAGTGAGGAGGACAGAAAACCAGAAAAGTTAGTTGGCAAGAAAAGTGACAAACTTTTCTATCACTTGTGCCATAGAAAATGCTTTAGGAAAATTCCACAGGACAGGCTTGCTTTTGTTAACACACTTTTAAATGTTCATCTGTGTCAAGGTCATGTGTTGGTCAAACTCCTCTTTTCGAAGCAGACTGAATGACTACTTTTGGGTGAATTTGTGAGTTTGCTTTTGGCTGTGCAAGTACTCTGATTGTTCACCACTGCCTCTGTTGCTCTCCTGAAATTAACAGGGCACTAATCGTTTGGTAATCCTTGTTGAAAATAGGCATCAGTTAAAAAGATTTAAACCTGCAGTGTCCTGGTTTCAGCTGGGAGAGAGTTGATTTTCTTCCTAGTGGCTGGTACAGTGCAGTGTTTTGGCTTTAGGATGAGGATACCACACTGATGTTTTAGTTTTTGCAGAGTAGTGCTTGCACTAAGCCAAGGCCTTTTCAGCTTCTTGTACTGCCCTGCCAGTGAGGGGCCTTATTTGTATTTGCAAGTAGTAATGAACACTGTGACCAGAATTTATGACTAGAGGGGTCCTGCCTCCAGCTGGGTGAAGGAATGGGACTACCAGGTTTAACTACCAGGTTTATTGGACTGTGGATTTGGCACATCAAAGCCACAGGAGATGCAGGACTCATTTCCACAACAACCTCATTGACATGTAGGCCAAAGAGTTGGATATATCATCTTTGCTATGGTGTGTCAGCCTCTGGGAAAATCAAACAATGTAATGGACTGTTAAAGGCCACCCTGAGAACAAGAGGTACTGGGACATTCAGACATTGGGATATCCATTTAGCAAAAGCCATCTGATTAGTTAACGTTAGGGATCTGCTAAATTGGCTGGACCTGCCCAATCAAAACTTTCATATACTGTAGAAGGGGATGAAGTTCCTACAGTGCACATAGAAAATTATTTTGTGGAGGGCAGTCTGGGCTGTTCCTGTCTCGGGCAAAGGCAAACCCATCCATGGGATTGCATTCGCTCAAGGACTTGGATGCACTCAGTGGGTAATGCAGAAGGATGGGAAAGTCCAGTACATACTCAAGGGGATTTGATTTTGTGTGAGAACAACCCTTGATGACATTAACTGCTGTATAATACTGTATTTCATCACTACTCTGGTTGCTTTATGCCATATCGATGGTATTGCAGTAAGAATTACTCAGATTAATGAAGAATGAGTGCTGATGAAACCGAGCCAAGTGAAGTGATGATAGAACCAGACAGGCACAGCAGTGATGGAACCAGACTTCAGCATGTAATAGTCCCAACACCACATATCATCTCTTTCTCTCTGAAGGATTGATATGATAGATGGAGCCCAAAGTCCTGCACTAAATGAACTCAATGACATCTTAGAGGGATGGCACATAGACTATGGGCCTATATGTCTGCATATATATCAAAAGACAGGAAAGGTGGTTGTGGTTATTTGGGTTGTACTGCAAGGCGTGGGACCTGGGCATGATGAGATTGGTAGAGAATAAGGGGTGGATATTGGCCTGGTTTTGACTGGGGTAGAGTTAATTTTCTTTCTAGTAGCTGTGCTTTGGATTTAGGATGAGAATAATATTGGTAACACACTGATATTTTAGTTGTTGCTGAGGAGTGTTTGCACCAAGTCAAGGACTTTTCAGCTTCTCACAGCACCCCACCAGTGAGGAGACTGGTGTGAAAGAAGCTGGCAGGGGAAACAGCCAGCAGAGCTGACCCCAGCTAACCAAAGGGATATATCCCATACCATATGGCATCATGTGGAACCATAAAAGTGGAGGGAAGTGGCTGGAGTGTGATGGTCTGTTGCTTGGATTGAGCTGGGCATCAGTCAGGAGGTGGTGAGCAATTGCACTGTGCATCACTTCTTTTGAATATTCTTTTATCATGGCTATTATTTTCCCTTTCTTTTTCTGTCACATTAAGCTGTCTTTATCTCAAGTTCCACAATTTTTTTCCCTGATTCTCTCCCCTGTTCCACTTGGGGGAACAATGAAGTGGCTATGTGCTGCTCAGCTGCCTGCCATGTTAAACCACAACATGCAGTTACGTGGTTGTGTCCATCTTGGCTATGTGTGGTGAAGTAGGAGCAGAATTTGGTCTAAATAGGTAGGTTTATGACTTGGCTGTGATCTTGATTGTTCTTTCACAGACCACATACCCCTGTGAGTCTGTTTAAATTGCACATTGCTCCAGTGGTACTTCACAAAGCACTGCCATGCAGCATCCTGTTAGTGCAGTGTTGCTTACACCTGTTTGTGGGGATATTGAGACAGTAGTGATCTGTGTGTTTTTGCGGAGCCCCTGAGGCAGTGAATGCTGATTGAAACAACTTTTGAATGTAGCAAGAGCTGTGTGTGGTTAAGTGGCTCTGTGATGGAGCACTGATCAGCTGTATAAAAGCTTGGTGTTGGTTTTACACAGGTGAGCTCTTTGGTAAACCAGCCTTAAAAAAATGAAATGGTGGCGTATTATTTTTCATGTGTGACAGAATTCTGCTAGCGCTGACAAATATGTTGTTAAAGCTTATTAAGAAGGTGCACTTCTGAAGGGAACTGGTTGTGGTTTTTGGTGTTTATAAAAAATGCAGCTGTTTTCTTTGGGGATTAGTATCTGTTGTAAACTGGTAGGAGTTTACAGTATGTTGCATAGATTTTTATTGTATCACATCTATCTAATAAACCCAAATGTATGTTTAGATAAAGGGTGTAATAGTGAAGATTATGTATTACCATTAGGGTTTTCTCACATCAGTGTTTTCATGCATTTTATTTTCCTTCTGGTCATTATATGCAAGTTTTGAAGAATTCAGTGAACTTAAGAAATTTATCTTAATTTGCATCAGTTGTTTTAATACCTCCAGGAGTATTAATTGAACAAAATTCTGTGTTGTCACTTCTGCTAATGGTGAACCCTTATTATAATAAAATCACAGAGAATATTTGATTATGTAAAGAAAAGACATTTTATTGTGTTTAAATAATGCTGTCAGTATAGACACATGGGTTGGGATATTCAGAAGTAGGTTTGCAGTGTGGAAACAAAGATAATTTTGAGTTTCGGTAAATTTTTGCTTTTGGTTAGCTAGGAGGCTTTGGAACCTTGTTCTTGAGACACAGGTATGCTTTCAGCAGTTAGAGGAAATAACAGCTTTCTGTAAGTAGTACTATCAGTTCAATTAAAGCAGAATGCTAATTGCTTATTAATTTGTTCTTAGTAATACACGTTTACGTTTAAATTTCATGATGTCATACTATGTCATACCACTTGCTTAGCATTAAATTGCAGTATCAGTGCTCAAGCTGTTGGCTTTATGCAAGAGTAAGCAGATGGAATGCTGAACTGTGGGAGAAATTGCTTAAGGTGCATAATCACCTCATGAATGCTGATTTTTGTCAGCATTGAGCTAATTTTCAGTAGCTGTGCTTTGTTTTTCTGTTCTCCCAGAGAGGTGATACTGAATGATCCTTATACTGACATATGCTCCATTTCTGCTTCACCCTCACTGTAAACTAAAGCACAGAGAAAGAAAAAATCTGAATAAGGCTATGCAGTATAGAGGACACGATACCCTCTGCTAGTCTACAGTATAAGCTATTTTCAGAACCAGTGGAGTATAGAAAAATTTCAGGAAAGAGGTTACAGAATCATGGGACAGCCAAGGTGGAAATGAATATCTGGAGATCACATTATCCCCTGTCCTGCTCAGAGGAGGCTCTAGCAGAGCAGGCTGCTCAGGGTCAGAGCAGGCAGGTCAAGGCTGTGGTCCAGATGCATACTGGACATCTCTAAGGATGGAGAGTCCATAACCTTGCTGAAAAACTTGGGCCAGTGTTTGGCTACCCTCAGAGTTTTAGAAAAGAAAAGTTTTTTCTTTTGTCTGCATAGACTTTTTGGTTCCTTTTGTTTTGATTTGTGCCCCTTGCCTCTTGCTCATTCCTTGGATACCACTTAGAAACATTTGGCTCAGTATTCTTAACGCCCCCATGTCAAGTATTTATACACAAGATAAAGATTCCTCCACACTTTTCTATTCCTCAGGCAGAACAGTCCTGGTGCTCTCAGCCTCTTGTATAGCAGGTGCTTCAGCCCCTTCACTGTTTTAATCACTATGGAGATCAGGATGAAGAATGATTAATGTGGATCTCTGATCAGGGAGAGTAAGTTTCTATTTGGCAAGAAGTTAGAGAGTGGAGGATGAGTTAGAGCCAAAACTGTGTTAAAACATTTGAGTGATAAGTATGACAGCACAATTTTTAAGGGAAGTTGAGAAAAAAACAAGCATGGAATGCAATGATCAACTTGATGTGATTAGAAAATACTGTAAAGATGAGATTGGATAACTTGAAGGAAGCCAGGGTACCAAGAGGTTCTGGAAATGCTAACATCAGTTGATAATTGAAGTGGTGGATTAGATGGGATGGTCCTGAGAGTTACTGACAAGAACAAGGGAAATGATATTCTGAGAGTTACGATGAGCAGGAGAGCCCAGAATACGCAAACAGAAGCTTTGAAGGAACAGCAGCTGGAGGGGAGAGTGAGTGTGAGAGTGTTTTTGGTGCAGCAGTACCTGATGGAGTGGGCAGTGTGTGAGGGAGTTGGTGGTCGTGACACTGTGAGGCTAAAAATGTTCTGCATTGAATACTTGCCCTCAGTTTGGGCAGTGCACATAAATTCCCTCCTTACCCATTGTTAAAAGGGCTGTCATAACTCTGTACTATTAAACAAAGTTTAAGTACACTTCTGAATATTGCTGAGGAGGAACTGGAAATGGCCACATTGTCACTTAGCTATTGCTAAGAAAAGTCTGTTAGAAAATAGTGTTTCTTTTAATGCTTAGTCATGTCTTGGCTATAGTTTTGGTTCTAGACTGTAGCAGCATCCTCATGACACTGACCTAAGTTTATTTACCTTTTCAGCTGCTCAGTGTTACAGCCACTAATTTGTGACAACCTTTGTAGATTCTGTAGTGTTTGGTTATTCCCTCATTGGGAGTAGCTGGGAATAAATTCCTATAGCAGCATTTTAATTGGAGTCTTAGATTGCATTCAGTGTTGATATTTTTACTACTTGAAGTCATAGAAGTTCTTTTTAATCAGTTTGGTTAATCATTTGTCTTTCTTTGATTTAAAATTCTAAAAAACCCCTGAATGGTAAAACACTGCATGGGATTTTGTAAATCTTTGCATGTGACTGAATTTGATTTTGAGATAAATCAGCAGACATCTTTAGAAGGAACAGGTCTGCTTAAGAACTTTGTCAATAGTAGACAACTGTCAACTTCATAAATTGTTTAATAAAAAAATACTGAGATATTCTAAATTGCTTTTGTTGTTGAAAAGAAACTTTTGTGTGATACACACCAAATATCCATCCTCTCCTTCTTTATTCTAGTTGTCATGGATGATGACGATGATGAATCCTGTCTCCTTGATCTTATTGGGTAAGTTTTCCGTAAGCAATTATTGCAGTAAAGCTGGGAATAATAATTTTGCAAGATCATCTTCTAGAAGGTGATTCTGTCTCAGTATTGTCTAAAGATGAGGTGACTTGCAATGAAATGAGCAGACAAGCTTCACTTCTTCCACATGGAGATGTGTGGATTGCAGAGCCTTCAGTCCTGGTGGATACTAGCTGACAGTCCACTTGCTGACATTCTCCTCAAGAGAGGCTAAGGAATGTGTGTTCATGGAGAATGGATTCTCTTCTCAGGCAGTGGTAATACCAGATCCGTGTTGATGCATGACTAGGGATGTTACTACAAACTTCACTGCAAGTAACCTTTTTTTAATCAAAACCCCAAACATCTCAATTTTTTTTGGTGGAACTAGATAATTTGGTGGAACTAGATAATGTATTAATACTATGCTTGTATTTTAAGGGAAAAGTAAAATATTTTTTTTCTTAATTACAAATCCTTAAAGGTTTCATTTCTACTAATAATGCACATTTGCATCTGATGTTAGAAAAAAAGAATAGCTCTGTACTGTTGTGTATTCACAACAAACAAGAATGACCAGCATTTTGGTCAAAGATACTTGATTTTAATAAAAATACTGATTTTGAATGGTCATGTGGATTGTTGGGGTTTTTGTTTGTCCCCCTTGCCCTTATTTCCATAACAGATTTATTTGGAGTTTTATAATTCTATATGGCAATCTCCGAAAATAACTAGGATGGCTGAAGCATGAGCAAGTTTTGTGTGGATTGTGTATGTGACAAGTTGCCTTCCTTTGGCTACCATCCGTGTCAGTATCCAAGAACAGATAATGTGCTATAAATGCATAGAAAACACAAGAAGATAATTGAGCTTTTCATGCACAATACTTTGTTGATACTCCACTGGAAATTAGTCTGACATCAGTCTCATACCAGCTGTTAAAAGATCATTCCCAGTTCATACAAGAATTTTTACTGTCTTAAGTGTAGAAAATAAATAGGCTTTTTACCTTTCTCACACACCTGAAAACTCTCAATGAAACCAGTGAGAGCTTTAACTTCAGAAAAACCAAAGCGTGGCCACAGTGGCTGCTGCAGTTTGAGGGCTGCTCTGGATGCTGTAGCCAAAGCAGTGCCAGTAAAGGCTCAGTTACATTCTGTGAGGTAACTGTTGTACGAGGTTACTGATTGTGGCCATATGAAAACACTTCCTGCTTGGAACATAAAGATGATCAGGGGACAATTAAGTGCTCTGTCATGAGCGCCAGTCATGAGGATCCTGGTACAAGATCACAGGTGGTCCAGAGAATGAAGTGCTCTCTATACAGATGAGTGTTTGTGTGAAAAATCACACTGTTCTTCCTGCTGCTGGCAGCAATTATTGGCTTAACCATCTAGAAGACTGGAAAACAATTTTTTTTTCATCTGATCTGTGATTTGGTAAGTGCCTTTTAGAATTACTTCCTTACTAAACGCAGTGTTTAAGATGATGAAATGTTCTTAATTTTTAATTGCATTTTGCACGATTGAAAGACAGGGTAATTAGTATTAAATGGACTGGTTATTTTACTGATAAAATTCATAAGCATAATAGAACCCTATATGAGATCATGAGTTCTATGCTCCTTAATTTTTGAAATTCAGTGAAATCTACTATGAAAACAACATTTCTACATTAAAATATATGTAACCACTTCAATATTGTAAGCATAATGGTACCATAAAGTCCCTGCCAAGTACTACCATGTCTTTTGTAAACTCATGAACACAGTTTGTTTTTTAAAAGAAAAAAAAGAAGAGTATAGGTGTGTTTGTCATTTTAGAAGAGTAGTTGTGAACCTGAAAGATCTTTAACTTCATGCCTCTTTCTTTTCTAGGACCATCAAGCAAGAAGGAGACATTTTTAATTACTGCTTTTTTACATGAGAATCTCCTGCTTTTAAAAAATGTTTTATTATTACTTGTTAATCAATAAATATGTTTTAAAAATCAAAGCAATCCATGTCAGTTTACTCTTTATGCTAAGATTTAATTGTTGCATTAGAATAATCCCATGTAACACAGGCTTTTATTCTTTTTACTTGGTCTATACTTACAGTTAAATTAATGTATTTGTATATGTTTGAATTTCTGACACTTATTCTCACTCATTCAGACTACATTTTAGTATGAGTTTTATTTAGTGCTAGTGCTAAGTTAATTAAATACACTGAAATTAATAATATTTCCTCTGTTATTCCTATGGTTGATTTCACTTGGAAAAGGTGCCACTTTTTCTTCATGAGGGGACTGTTACTCTGGCAATCATAAATTTTTATTAACTTGTGTTAAAGGTGACAGAGAACATATCAGAGAATCAGGTTTGTAAATACCCTATTATTAGATGCTAGCTAAGCAAGGCATTATAGTTTAGCTGTAGAAGAGGTGGTACCTGTTTTAGTTCTCACATTATTTGGTGGTAGTATATTCCTTAGGTCTTGTACTGTGTGCTGCCATAAAACACCATGTGTTTTAAGAGAATATGAGTAACACCCTCAGAAGGGAAATAGTGCAACTAAAATGTGATCAACATAGTTTATTACTTGAAATGCCTTGTTAAAATGGCAGCAGATATGAGCAGCATCTGGAAGTTGTGCTGATACAGAAACACAGATCCCCAGATGATATAAACTTCCAGCTTTGTGTTGGATTCAGTGAAAGATGTGTTTTTACTAGAAACCTGGTTTATATGAGTACAGTATGTGACTTAGTTAAATTAGCCTCATTAGTAGAAAGGACTTCCAAAAAGTGTTAACTTCTTTATTTTTTTTCCCCCTTTAAGGGACCCACAAGCGCTGAATTATTTTCTACATGGACCTAGTAAATCGGTAAGTAGCATTGCTGTGTGTTAGACATAGATAGGCTTCATTAAGTGTATTATTTCTAAACATGATTTTTGTCTTTTACCAGAGCAATGAAGACTTGACTAATGCAGAATATTCTGTAGCCAACTCAAATTCAATTTTCGCCAACTCCAATGTAAGTGGTCAGGAGATAAATTATATTAGTATTGAGATTGCATGCTTCTGTGTGGCTTTACGTGGCTTTTATAAAACTGAATGAAGTAGATGTGGGTTTCAGCTTTTTTCATGTGAAAATTCTGAATAACAACATAGACCCTATCTTGTCCTCTTAGTATTTTAAGTATTGCAGGGAGGAATTAATTGAAAAATACTGCATTGTTGGGGTGTGTTTTGTAAATATGTAAAGCAGCTTGCTGAGCAGTGAAAATGCTCTCTGGTATAAATCTCTCCAGTAAACTGCATTCCTGGCTTTAGTGATTGTAGGTGTAGTAGTACTCAAAGGTAGACCTTGAAGGTTAGTCATTCATATGTTTCCTGTGGATATTAGGATGGTTTTTTGTTTCATATTTTATGTAGATTCTGAGCTGGCAGTTTAAAAAAAATTAATTAATGGGTTGGTTTTTTTCTCTTTTTGTATTTTTTTCTTTAGACTCAGGAGGTAGTTTGGGATCTGTCCTCCCTGTAACTTAAGTGTCAGGGAAGTTGCTTTAAAATCATTGGGTGCTGCAAGAAGTCTTCAGTGTTCCTTCTTGCCAGGACTGTATTGCAGCCCTTCACCATGTGTCACACAATGAGGTTGTGGAATCTCAATCCTTGGTGATAAATTCAAGGCTGGTCTGCTCTAGTGTGGGTGGTAGTCATGCTTTGAGTAGAACGTTGGACTGGATGACTTAGAGATCCCTTCAGACCCACATTTCTTTGGTTTCATTGGTGTGTTTTTTAAAACAACTGAATTGTTAATACCACAATTAAGTTATTTAAATACATAGAATAGGATTTTCCTGGTAATTCCTCCTTCTATTGTACTGTTATCTTGACTCTTGCTTGTTTGTCCCATGTTCATGACAGATACATAGATACACTTGTAGATGTGTAGGGACCTTAAATAATTGGCATGAAAAAATTCTGAGAGCTGTTAATCTGTGTGTGGAGAACTAGTGACTTCCCTGTAGGCACAGTAGTGTAATGGGAAGTGTTTGTCCTGTCGTTCCCCTTTCAGGATTGTTATTAATTATTGTAGAAGAAACAGACAAGCTGGTTGAGATAATGGTGAGGGAGTAGGGTACCAACAGTAGCAGGGTATGTCCAGTTTTCAGCTTATGGGGAACAGTGGTTTCAACTTGGTTCAACTTGGTTTTCAACCAGGCTGGCATTAGCAGACAGCAGCTTTCTGTACACAGCACTGGCAGAGATGGGGTTTGAGGACTCACCCTAAGAAAAACTAGGTTTGGGGGAAAAAAGGGTGACATATGACATGCATTTGTGATAGCCTAGACTTCCTAGTTCTTTGTAGACATCCTTCTGATAAGCATGACTAGGTAGGCAGGAGTCAAGTGTTTCTGGTAAATTTTCAGAAAGTGGGTTTCTTTGGTAATTTTGAGAGGCAGTGGGAGATTCTGGTAAAGGTGGATTTGTTGCATAGGGAGTAGCAGTTGGAAGAAATAGAAATATTTGGTGAAAGCTAAGAGCTCTCTGGTGTATGAGATTGGGGGTAAGTAATCTAGAAGGCAGTGGTCAGAGGAGCAGGGATTCCTGGTGTGTGTTCCTAGGATGACATACTACAGTTCAGTTCTCAGCACCTGTTCCTCTCATGCTCTGTCCTCATCCTTTTGTATCTTCCTAAGGAACTCCAATGCCATCTTCTCTTCCCGCCTCCCTCCTGTGAGAGCCCCTTGCTGACATAAGTGAAGAATGACTTGATTACAAATACAGATTCTAAAGGTGCTTTGGAAAGGAACTAATGTTACCATAAACAGATGGTTTCACAGTCCCTGCTCATAAAATGGGATATCTGAAAACTTACACGCTTCAGAGGTTTTTGTCATTAAAGTTTTTGCAGATACTGAAAGTTCTGTCTTTGTATGTATTCAGAACTGCTACCATGAAGTAGGATTGACTGTCTTGCTGCCCGTCTCATGCCTTTCAGTGGCAGAGTTTACAAATTCAGTGGCGAGGGTTCAGTGCCTCAGCTGGTAAGCATGCTCAGCCAACACCTAACACGAGCAAGGTGAAGTTCCTGCTGACTGAAGGAAAAGAGAGCACTGTCCACCCTTCCCACTCCCTTGCACTGCCTCTCATCACCCATCCCCACCTTCCCTGAGCTGAGTGAGTCTGTACCGCCTCTGCTGATTCCATGTTGGTTTCCTGTGGCAGTTGTCATGAGAGGGTTCTCTCCCCATTGCCCTGTTGCCAGGCTTGTACTGGGTGGCTGCTTCCATTATCCTATTACACTATAATAGAACTGCATAAAAGAGCAGAATATTCACGGAGCCAGTGAGAATAAGACTCTTCTTGTTGGTCAGCAGGTTCATGAAGCTGCAGAGCCTGTGATTTCTTCATGAAATTAGCATGGTATTCTGCATGGCTCTTCTGAATCTTGACAGTAGTGATTGAGATGTTAATTTGGAAGGTTCCAGTTTTTGCATATAAAATTATTTTCTGATGTTAAGTAGTCCTGGGAGCAGGGAATGAAACTTGGGATTCTCTATTCCAGTGGGAGAGTTTTAAGCTACTAATCTTGGTTGCATATAATATTATTTATTAGTGTTACTGTTGATGGTAGTAGTAGTTGTATTGTTAGTACTAACTGGAATAGTATTAGTGGAACTGTTTAAGTTACACAGTTGTAAAAGGTTTCAGTTTGGTCATTGTCTTTGGAGACAAGTTACAGATGCAATAGGGAATTTTCCTCAGGAACCTGACAGTTAAGAGTCCTAATTATGGCCTAATTAGTGATTCATTTTTGCTTTGCCTGATGGTAGCTAGGTAAAGTTGAGAACCTGATTTGTAGCTTTAGGTGTTCATGAGGTTCAGACACTGAGACATTTAAGCAGTGGTTTAATTTCTCTGTTAACATAAATGTTAAAAGCTTGCTATAGTTTTATAGTTGTAACTTGAAAATATTTTATCTAATCTTAAGAAAAATCTTTTAATATGTTAAAACATGACTGGAGTTTCAGAGAATATGCAGGTTGTTTCAGAAACAGATTGGGGTAGAATTCTGAATAAATATTCTTGGGGAGCTGAAGTTAGGGTGGGGACATCATTGCATGTGATAATTATGGCTTGCAACATCCTCACACTGTTTACATGAGGTGAAAACAAGCGTCTATGACCTTCAGGGAGTGAAGTCTGAGAGTACGAATGTGACTGATAATTGTACACCCACAGTTTCCATCTCTCCTGACCTAAAAAGAAACTGGTTGTTGCTTCTGAGTAGCTGAGATGTGCTTATGCAATTTAGAAAGGTGTACTTTGTGTTACTTAAAACAATTGTGAGTATTATTATGCATTTAAATTTGTCATTCTATCTGCAGAAACCTGATGCTTGTGTTGTCTAGAGTTTCTTGACAAAACTTTGTTGTAGGAAAATCTTGACAGGAGGCCAGAGTAAATAGGTTTTGATTTTCCTTATCATGGTGTTTATGGATGTGGATTTGAAGGATTTTTTCATTAAAGGTGCCACTTAATACTTGTGGTAGTTCCAATGTTTATAGTTCCAGTAATCTTTTTACGAGCATAAACCACAAAATCTGTAACATTTTTTTTTCTTACTGCCTTGTTTCTAAAATTTTTTTAAACAAGGAATTAGCATAATGTTTTAACTTTGTGAAATGGTCACTAGTTTACACTAAGTGATTATAGAAATGCTGGTAGGATTTTGGAGATGAATCTCATTTGATAGAAGTCAGTGAAAGGAAAGTTTTCTCCTGTCTTTTCTCTGCTTGTACTGTTACTACTGAAGCCTTGCCCCAAATGGAGTTACAGTGGAGGTGTTTTCACTCCTCGTTTCTTTTATCCTTTTGTCAGTATGTGTTCAGCTTGAGAAAGCAAAAATGGTACTTAGAGAGCATTTCATGTCCTCTTGAAACAGTGCAGCTGCAGAGCTAAGTGCTGTGTATTGAGAGATTTGAGAAGGGAGAGGAGTGTCTCCAGCAGTCTGAGAGTGTGAGCAGGGTGTCCATGACCTGTTTGTGCTGGCTCACTGTTATCAGCCAACATCAGCCTGCACGTGCTGTGGGAAGAGGATAATTCTGTGTCGAAAGTTTGCTTGCATGAAAAAATAACTAATGAGGAAACAAGGCAGATACTGCAATTTCTGAAAGTGATTTATTTCTTGTTTTGCATTTCAGAACACTGATCCTAAGTCGTCTGTAAAAGGTGTAAGTGGTCAGCTTGGAGAGGGGCCTAGTGATGGACTGCAGCTGTCCAGTAGCCTTCAGTTTCTTGAAGATGAACTTGTGTCTTCTCCTTTACCTGATCTTACTGAGGATCAGCCTTTTGATATTCTTCAGAAGTCCTTGCAGGAGGCCAATATTACTGAACAGACTTTGGCAGAAGAGGCATATTTGGATGCCAGTGTAGGTTCTAGCCAACAGTTTGCACAAGCTCAGCTTCATCCTTCTTCATCAGCATCCTTTACTCAGGCTTCTAATGTTTCTAATTACTCAGGTCAGACGTTGCAACCTATAGGAGTTACTCAAGTGGTACAGCAACCTGTTGGAGCATCATTTGCAAGCAATACAGTTGGTGTGCAACATGGCTTTATGCAACATGTCGGAATTAGTGTTCCTGGCCAGCACTTGTCTAATAGCAGCCAGATTAGTGGTTCTGGGCAGATACAGCTGATTGGTTCATTTAGTAATCAACCTTCCATGATGACCATCAATAACCTCGATGGATCTCAGATAATACTGAAGGGCAATGGTCAGCAAACACCTGCAAACATGAGCAGTGGCCTCTTGGTTCACAGACAAACTCCAAATGGGAACTCGCTGTTCAGTAACTCAAATTCAAGTCCAGTAGCACAACCTGTAACTGTTCCATTTAACAGCACAAATTTTCAGACTTCGTTGCCTGTCCATAATATCATCATTCAAAGGGGTTTGGCACCAAACTCTAACAAAGTTCCTATTAATATCCAACCAAAGCCTATTCAGATGGGTCAGCAGACTGCTTACAATGTGAATAACTTGGGAATACAGCAACATCATGTACAGCAAGGGATTCCATTTGCTTCTGCAAACTCACCTCAAAGTTCAGTAGTTGGTCCTCATATGTCTGTTAATATTGTTAATCAACAACAAAATACAAGAAAATCAGTTACACCTCAGACAGTTAGCAATGCTGGAGGTAGTATTGTTATCCATTCTCCTATGGGACAGCCTCATGTACCTCAAAACCAGTTTCTCATACCTACAAGCTTGTCTGTTAATTCTAACTCAGTTCATCATGTCCAGGCCATAAATGGACAACTTCTTCAGACTCAGCCTTCCCAGCTGGTTCCTGGCCAAGTGTCTGCTGAGCATGTAATGCTCAACAGGAATGCTACAAACATGCTAAGAGCCAACCAGTCGTATTCAGGACAGATGCTGAATAATCAGAACACAGCTGTTCAGCTTGTTTCCGGCCAGACATTCACAGCTCCTGGAAACCAAGTTATAGTAAATCATGGAACTTCCCAAATTGTTGGTGGACAGGTGCCACTGCAGCAGGCGTCACCGACGGTGTTGCATTTGTCACCCAGCCAAGCTAATGTTTCTCAAGGCAGATCAAGTTTTACTACCATGTCACCTGGGCAGTCCACAGTCTCCAATATGTCAGCTTCTAATCGATTTGCTGCTGCAAGTTCTTCTGGTTCAGTACATCCCAGCTTGGGAGCCTCGGTTCAGTCTGTCGCATCAGGAGGGAACTTTACAGGAGATCAGCTGGTCCAGAACAGAGCTCAAGTTGCCGTGAGCGCGTCGCATCGTCTTCCAGCATCCTCCTCCAAGTCTGTCAGCACCTTTAGTCACACGTCTGTGGGAGTAACACAACAGCAGTTTGCCTTTGGTCAGGTATGAAAGCTGCTTGAGAATGTAGCCAAAGAAAGGCTTCTCAGCTGTGCTAAAATCTGGTTAATACAGAGAATGTTAATTTTGCCGGTTTGTACTGTTACAAATACTGTGGAACTGCTGAAAATTACTGTAACCCAGAGTCATCATTTCACTTGGTATTTTCTAAATCTGTCACTGACTGAACAACTCCGTCACTTTGATTAATTCCAAAGATTTTGTTGGTGGTTTATAGTGTTTTCAGAAGTGCTTAGCATTGATCCATTTCTGCTCCCTTTTAAAGGAATGGGCATTGTAAGTTTATACAATTGTGAGCTCTCCTGTAAACCTTACCATAGGCTAGATGTACAGGCTCAAGTATATTCTTAGCACTTAAAAGTCTTCTGACCTCACTAAAACCTATGTATTTTCAACGTCTGACTTACTGAAATTAGAGATGAAAACGTTTCTTGGGCTTCCTTTTGTTATTTATCATATTGGTGCTTTTGTTATGTGTGTCTGGAGCAGTTAGAAGCTTTCAAATTTGAAGCAAAGACAAGAAGTGTTTCTTAGAATCTTTAAAAACAGTTTGTAAAAGCGTAACATTTTAAAAAAATCTCTAAGAAGTCAAACTAGTAGTAGTTAAAAAATCTAAATTTACTTTTAAGGTGAGGTGTGGTCTTTTCTGTCCAGTAGATACACTTGCAGTATATATTCAACTCACATTTTTCTGTTTTCTTAAGTGAACTCACAGTCAAAAGTTTAAAAGAAAAAAAATTCATAAAGTTTCAGAGTGACCTGCCAATTTTAACTCAGTGACTTTTCACACAATTAGCAACAAGCTATTCAATCAGCTCTTTTTTTGATTTTTTTTTTCATTTTAAAATACTGGTAGCTCTCTCAGAATGCATTTGCACTTATTAGATCTTTCTCTTTTTTCTTCTTTTACTTAGATCTTTCTCTTTTTCCAAAGGTCTGATGGACTTTTTTTAACCAAACCCAAAATCTGCAGTGAAATAATGTCTTAGAAAAGAATGTGTATTTAAAAAATTAGTATGGACATGTTGTAGAAACAAATTCGTAGTCTTTGCCAAGGCTTCTAGTACAGGTTGTAACATTTTGTTTGCAGATGAGTAATTTGAGGCCTGTCTGACTTTCTCTTCATGTGTCTACATCTTCCTATTTGCAGGTTATGTGCTGGGTCAGTGAGTTTCAGCAGTTATAAAAGCATAGTATTTCCTATTGCAGAAAGATAATTTCGTTTTTATGCTGAAATTTCAGAGCTGTAAATGGGAGAACAAATGCCACCATTTGCCAGAATCTTTTTAGTTTGTTTGTACTTGCATTTTAAACATTGTACTTTATTCTAAACTGTGTAGCATGTAGTTGCTAAGCAGTGGACGGTTTGTTCCACTGTGGGTGTTTATCCTTGTGAAAGCAACTTCATAATCTTGCAGTTTGGAACTCTGAGAAGCTGAGCTTTGTGAGTGCCACTTGTGGCATGCAACTTGTGGAATGCAACTGATATATATTTGTGCTGTTAGTGTCATTTCTGTTCCTCTCTGATGTACTTTATAACGTTCTTGAACTCGGAGGGACTGAGATGTGTGAAATTTCACCACTGATGAGTTTGAAGTTAAAAAGTATACATAGAGATGAGTTTTAGGTGCCTTTTCCTTGTGTTTCTTAAAGCTTTCAGTAAATATTTCACTGTGATTTTTTAAAAAATTTGTTTTTTATTTTGTGTATGTGGCACAGAAGAAGGCTGTGAACCAGACATCACCAGTTTCTGCATCGAAGACACAGGATAATTTGAGACAGCCTCAGCTAACAAGTCTTCTGAGCAACACACTATCAGGTCAACTAAGGTCTTTTTAACATAATTTTCTTAATTTTCTCCAGCAACAGAGATTCATTCTTCTTCAGTGTGTCAGACTTACATTGATGGCTTATGCTCATAGGTTTCTAAAGCTTGTTGGAATTTTATTTTTGGAAGAATTCAAGCTATATTTTTTCAGTATTGAATGTGTGCTTTGATTTTTCCCAACCATGGCACTTCATCTTCTAGAGTGAAAAGTTGGATCTTCACAATTAGCAATAATTTCTCCCCTCTACGAAATCCAAAATTGTACCTTTTTTCTTTTTTTTTTTTAAACTTAGGAAAATAGAAATAAGTAATTTTTGAAATACAGACATCTGCTAAAATTCTGTGAAACTTCTAGATTCTCTAATGTGGTGGCTGCTTCAGATACAGAGGGAAGAGAAATATCTATTACAAGGTTATGTGCAGGCTGTCATCACTTACTTTGTTCTTGAATGTGTCACTTTCAGTTACAATAGTTCCTGCATTGTTCATGGCAAAATAGCAGCTTTTCAAGCAGCACCATGCTACTAAAAGAACAAAACCAGTACATTCAAGGCAAACAGAAGAATGCAGTAACCTTCCTGTTCTCTTTGTACATAAGTAACTTTTTGAATAAGGTCCTATACTCTACCTTGCTTTTTTTTTTCTTGTGTACTGTTATGTGTAAGGTGTCCAGGCATTTCTATACAATCAGCACAGTATGCTGGGTGTCTTTGGGAAAAAAAACCTGATAAATTCTTACTTGTTCTTGTATCATAGCCTGACTGATAAGATGCTGTTTGAATTATAGAGTAAGGCAATTGGAGGAAGTCTGCCTGTCTAAAAAATCTAGGGGAAAAAATATGCTTGCTGTCTAAGTACTTCCAGGAGCTCTAGAAAAATTTGGTTGATACACTTGAGGGAGGGTTAGTATTGAAAGGCTTGATGAAATTTACTGTATGATTTTTAGGTAAATCGTTGTGACACTAAACTTACAATACTTGTATTTCTTCTTTTGTTGCAATACTGTGGTAGGATGTGATTTAATCTGAGGTTTTTTGTGGTTTGCGGGACAAAATATGAGTCCTGTTTCATTTTTATGAGCCGTTTTCTCCACAGGATAGCTGCAGTAATCCTTTTAAGCATAAGATATAGCTTTCCTTAAAACTCAAGTAAAATTACCAGGGTAGGTACATAAAATTATTCTCTTGCTTAGGGTGACAAGAGTGTTTTTAACATTTTTTTATAGGACAGGACTCTGGAGGAAAAATCGTACAACAGTCTCTAGGAACTGCACAGCCACAAGAAAAAGTGATAGGATCATCATCAGTTCAGCAGAGTATACAGGTAGAGAATGCTTTTATTTATGTTTCCCTGTCTGTCCTCGTTTTGTCTGGGATAGAGTTAATTTTCTTCGTAGTGGGTGGTACAGAGCTGTGTTTGGGATTTGGGATGAAAATAATGTTGATAATGCACTGGTGTTTTGGTTATTGAGCCGTGCTCACTCTGCAAGTCAAGGCCTTTCCCGTGCCCCACGCTGTGCTGGTGAGGAGGTGCACAAGGAGCTGTGAGGGTGCAGAGCCAGGACAGCTGGCCCAAACTGGCCAAAGGAATATTCCATACTATGGAACATTGTGTTCTGTACATAAATGGGGGAATTGGCCATGAGCCACTGATCACTACTTGGGAATGGGGTGGGGCATCAGTCACAGGGTGCTGAGCAAATTGCACTGTGCATCACTTGTTTCTCCTGGGTTTAATTGTCCCTTTTTCTCTTTTTCATTACAACTTTATAATAACTATCATTACTATATTATTTTATTTTGTTTCCTTTTTTAAACTGTTCTTTTCAGCCCACAAGGTTTACTTTTTTTCTAATTCTCCTCTCCACTGGTGTGGGGGGAGGGAGTGAGCAAACAAGTGAGGAATCATTGTAGGTTTTTTGTAGAGTTTATGAATTCCCTCAAACTTGACAAATTCTACCTTGACATAGCAAATGTTGATTATTTTGCAAATTGATACACTGGATGCTCCTTGGAGATTCAGTGCAGTAAGTGGAGTCTGACTGTACTGTTCCCTGAAGATAATTTTGTATGACATAGCAATTCTTCATTGAGTTGGCTGTAAGTTAGACCTACTCTTCTCATTACTTCTTACAAACTCAGCTTTCTTCTAGCTGATTGGGAGAGAGTGGTTTGTGAGAAGTAGCAGAAAAGTTCCACCTGGTCTTTGTCTGTTTTATGTCTTTGTCTGTTTTATTCTTTACTACAGTCTTTTTTTTTTTTTTGCCATCACAAGTTCTCCCACATATCACAAGTATGTACAAAAACACTGTCCAGAATGAGTTTTCTTGGAGAGGACCTAACTTAGAATTTTTGTTTGTAAATGTATTTATCAGTGTAGTAGGACAGGAATGCTTTTCCATGTCTTATTGATGTACAAGTAGAGCAGAAGGTAGAGTAATGCTCAGTTAGGAGTTCAGCCTGGTTGTGTCATAGTTGGTCAGGTGTTCATTCTGCTTGGTGGTGACTCCTTTCTATGCTCTGAATTTGGAGGCTTTTTGAGGCAAATACTTTTACAGTGTGCCTGCCATGAGTCTTTAACCCCTCAGAGAGTCTCAGGTCCTAGGACAGTGTTCCCAGGAAAAATCTTGGTTTTGCTAAATATCTAAGCAAAGGAGAAAATGAGTTAGAATTCTACCTGATGGGCATATCTGTAATATTGACACTGAAATAGAATTCCTAGAACGACTTTTACCACCCCACAAGCCACTGTGGCTTTTGAGAATTTAAGTGCTCAACCTGAGCCTGCTTTCCTCACAGATACTCTAATCCATCAGTATCAGCCAAGATAACATCTGGGAAATGCAGAGACAGTTTGTGAGAGCAGATTTATTTAGAGAAGTTTTTAGTTGCACCTTTCCTTCTTTGCACTGCTAAATTTTATCTCTTTCCTGGTGAAATGTGTATAATGCACAACAGTGGAATTTGCCTACAAAACAGCATTTCAGACCTTTGGTTTATGTCACTTCCCTATTTTGTTGATACAGTGCCCTGTGAAAATAGGAGATAGTTGAAAGTGTTTATACTTACATGGTGATTACAGTTGGTGTTGGTGGTGTACCTAATTGACAGAAACAAATACTGAAACTTAGGCTTTGCAAGTGAGGGGATACATTGTAATTTGTCATTTATTTTGAACTTAGGTGGATGGTCATTTAGTTGGACAGAAAAGGCCTGCTGCTAAGCAGTTAACTAAAGGAGCTTTGTAAGTCATTCTTCCTTTATAATTTTGTTTCAGAAACCTTAATTTTTACTTTCATCAATGTAAAAACTCTGTACAGTAGGTGTTAATTATATATCATTAATTTTTTGTTGTAGTATTCTACAGCAATTACAGAAGGATCAGGTACATGCTGTGACACCAGATAAAAGCCGGTTCAGATCATTAAATGATGCAGTTCAGAGACTCCTTTCGTACCATGTGTGCCAAGGATCACTGCCAACAGAAGAAGATTTAAGAAAAGGTAATTTTCTTTTCAAAATTTGGCAGTAAATGTGTAATCAGTGTATTGAAATGTAAATTAGAGCAGTAAGAAAAGGAACATTTTAAATTTCATGCAGGTTATTGAAGAACAGTGTTTGAAAGTGTACTTTGTCTTTCTAGTGGACAGTGAATTTGAATCTGTAGCTACCCAGCTTCTGAAGAGGACGCAGGCTATGCTGAACAAATACAGATGTTTGCTTATAGAAGATGCAATGGTAAGGTGTAGAACCCAGGTACACTTTGTTTATGGGATGGGATTCAGTTTGTTAAAAAAATACCTACAGAACAGGCACATGAACTTCTGTTCTCTGCTTCTGCTTTGCTCTTACACTGAACAGGCTGTGATAGTCAGGAAGGTGGTTTCTGTGTATTTTTGTGGCTAATGGAACCTGAAATAGTGTTGATATTGTCCATTCAGAGGCCTCCAGCTGTATTGAAATTTTAGGAAATTATAAGTTTAAGAAATCATTGTCCTTAAAAGCTAGGTGGAACTTCACCAGAAGTGCTTCTGATTTAAGTGATTTCATAGTCCCAGGTATGAGGTAAAATAAAACTGACAAAGTTACTTTAAGAATGTGTTTTACAAGGATCAGGAAATGCCATTGTGACTTCAGACATGCTAGTTTTCAAGCCTGGAAAAGTTTTGAGTTTGAATGTAATAGACATTTAGATATTTAGAGACAGGAATACGTAATATCACTATTAGAAATAATATGGTTTTAGAAACTAACGGTTTCATTGTAAAAGATCCTAGCCATTAAATATTTGCAAGTATTTGCAGGTGCAAAGGGAGAATGGAGATTGTGGTTTGTTCTTTTAGCATCTGCTATGCTGTATGGCAAATCCCATTAAGTAATTTGGAAGGGTTTATTTCACATAGCATTCAGATTTGAAACTAGTTGCCTGTGTTATGGCTTAGTACAGTGAACATTTTCTGTGATGGATGGATCCAGCTGGCTTGAAGGCATTGTCAGCAAAATGCAGCTCTGCACCAGCTAGTTACAAGGATGGGAGAGAAGTGCAGGGAAAATGATAGGGTGGTCCTCTAAAAGAGAAAGATACTGTATGATGTAGAAAAACTGTGGTATACAGTAGTAAGCATACTAAGTCATGAAAAAGTACAATTCATACAAGTGGAATAGCAATTCCCTGTTTTAAAATCTTTCCCAAATAAAATGTGCAGTGTAATGTGAGTAATATTTCATGATTGAGTGTCAGTAGTGGTTGATTCAGAGTCAAGATTGTTGAACTGTGAATGTTCTTCACAAATATGTAATAAAAGAAATGTCTTCTTCTCTGAAGAATAACTAAGCTCTAAATGTTTTGATTTGGGACCAATATATGAGTCACTACAGAGATTGATTGTTTTTTCCTTTTCCTCCAGCGGATAAATCCCTCTGCAGAAATGGTTATGATTGATAGGATGTTTAACCAGGAGGAAAGAGCATCTCTGACCCGGGATAAGCGTCTTGCACTTGTGGATCCTGGTAAGTAATGCTTAACTCCTAAATTAAGTTTGGAGTGTTTAAAAATAGTTGTGGCCACAGTGATTGCTGTGGATTCCAGTGATTGAAATACTTGAGAAGTTGCAAGATAACGTTTTATAACTCCAGAATTCAACAATCCAGAGGCACTGTAGGGTTACTTGTGGGGGAAAAAAAAATTACCTGTTTGTCAGAGAAATGTTTGAGTTTCTTTTGACAGCAGTCATGACTCCTGCAGGGCCTCCATTCTAGCAGGGAAGAATCTCTGAGTTTGCCTGCAGCCAGAAAGAGCACCACTGTTTGAAACATGAATATTCTTGTTCATCTTAATGAAGTGTTGCTTTTGGAGTGCCATGGCCATTTAAATGGCAGCAGTTTTAACCTGAATATTGTTGAACATAGCACCTGGAAACACATTATTTGTGTAAGATTACGGCTACTAATTGTTCAAAGATTCTGCATGATCTGCGTATTTTAAAAGATATTCACAGGTGGTGTTGTAGAAAGTATTAGTCTTCAGAGACCATATTTGCATATTCAGAATGCTGGGAGGTGCCCTTAATCTGGTTTTACAGTGCACATATGTGCGTAGTGTGGTGATTAATTTAGTGATAATCTCCTGCACTGCACGCAGCAGAACACTTAAGCATGTGAACATCTCTTAAAGACACAGATCTGTAAGATGTGGATGTTATTTGAATTCCAGTACCCAGAAGCTGTGTTGGAGTGTCAGTTATTTGGATGTGTAGGTAATTTTAGTAAAATGTTGCTGCTTAATTTTCAGATGGTTATCAGGCCGATTTTTGTTGTTCTGCCAAACAATTTGAGAAAACAGCTGAAGAAGCACAGTCCAGCAAAGGTGACCATCAGTCTAGCAAAACATTACCTTCTCGAAGTCAGACTACCAAAACCCAAGCCAGAGACCGACCAAAATCCAGCTCAGCAGAGTCCACAAATCACAGCAAACTTCCTCTAGTGCCTAACAACATTCTGACACCACAAGAAGGAAAAGCTTCTACTAAAAAATCTGAGAGCCTCACTAAAGCTTTAAAGTTTGAAAAAGCTAATTGTTCTTCAGAGAGCCAATACGTGGCCCTTTCTGAAGAAAGGATGAGTGGGAAAGATCTTGCCAAGTCCACTGAGAATTCTTCAAGTTCTGAAGACTTGTCAAAAATTGTGTCGAGAGGCAGTCATGGAACACACAATAAAATATCAAGGAACACAGTTCAATCTTTCTCAAAGGTAACGTGTAATAATTCACTTCAAGACAAAACTCTGAGGAGCTCTCCAAAGAATGAGGTTTTGCATCCTGATAACAGGAAAGGCTCTGGTGAACCCCAGCAAGACTTACTGCTCAGTAAGAGTTTAGAAACTACATTTAAAAACATCTTGGAACTTAAAAAAGCTGGGAGGCAGCCACAAAATGAGGCAGCAAGTAGTGGCTCGGTTGAATTAGAGTTTCCTAATTTTTCACCTATCGCTTCACAAGAGAACTGCCTGGAAAAATTTATTCCAGACCACAGTGAAAGTGTTGTAGAAACTGACTCTATTTTAGAAGCAGCTGTAAATAGTATCTTAGAGTGTTAATAGTTACAGTACCATGGACAAGTTATGTTTCTCTTAGCAGAAGCAAATGTGAATGACACCACAAGTACAGCCTGACATGCATTTAAGGTTAACCTTTCTAAACTAGATTCTGTTCTGTGTTTGAGAGCAATACTCATTGTGGTTACAGTGAGATATCCAAGTAAAGTTAATCCTTGTTAGAATGCAGTCTGTTAGGGCCTTACTGTTTCAAGTATTATTATCATAGTGCTTTTGATAATTGAGCAGTACTGCAACATAACAGGGTTGCAGGTTGTTAGGCCCTATATAATACGGTAATATACTGACAATCACAGTCATTTGAAAGGATATATTTATTAAGAAAATGTTTTTAAAGAGTGATGGAAGCAACAATTCTCCCCTACCCTTCTCTTCCACAAATCATCAAATTTTTAGTTTTTCTGGAAAACCCACTGTACCTCTATTCAGAATTGATTATTTGCTTTGTTAATGAATCTGTATTCTAGGATTCTTAAGTTGGAAGGAAATCATCAGTGTGTTTACAAGGCTTCATAATTTAAACTTTAAGTGCTTTTCTATTGCTTTCTGAGCAGAAACTAGTACTTGATGATATATTTGTAGTGGGTAACTTTAGTCTGTGGGATGATATTATATGATCTTAGTCACAGTGGCATGATATGAAGTAATAAATGCTTGACTAAGGAAGGTAGAATGGAAGCCAGTAAATAGCAAAGTGTACAGGATGAGGCCATGATAGAGCCATGAATTTATATATATAATACATATATATGTTATCTCTTGAGGAAAAGATTTTGCATTTTATAATTGGATGTAGTCAGCCTTGAGTCTTTCTGAAGTGGTATAAATGTTTTTTTTTTTATTTGTTGTTTGTTTTTTTTTTAGACCAAGTGTCAAAAGCACTTTTTTTTGAAAACTGTATTTGTAGCTTATATTTTAAGAGGATGTTAGCCTTACTCTGATTAAATTTAAAGGCCAGTGTTTATTTTTGATTTTTTTTTTGCTTTTTGCTGTCAGAGAATGTTAAGTCATCCACCGTAGCAGTCATAATTATCAAGATATGTACAGACCAAAGTTGATCAGCAATCCCATTGTTTAAACATATCAAAAAATGTGTAATTATTAATTCATATTGTAAAGCCAAGTGAAACCATTGCATGGTTTGTATTTGGCTTGCTGTCATGTTGTTAAGATAGAATCTTATTATTTTATTTATTTATTTTAATCTATGACTTTTTTTTTTTGCTGCCCATGCTGCTTTGTTCTAGTTTACTTTGGTCATGAGTGCTTTTATGCACATAAGCGCGCTGACGTTCGTCGCGTGTGTGTAGTACATATGTCTGCTCAGGAGGATACAGCTTTTGTGGTTTCTAAGGTATGCTCATGTTCTCCCCCAGAACTTCTCCACCATTTCTCAGAAACATTACCAGCCATTTTCCAGACTTGCTGATTATGATTTTCACGATACAGAGGCTCATTGTGACAAGCTGTGGTTGTCAGTCAGATTGCCAGGAGAGAGACCAAAAGGTTTTGCTGGTGTATAATTCAGTCCATCTGAATGGCACAGAAGGAAAGCAGGATTAGATCCTTGGGATAGTAGAACATTACAGTGCAACTCAGTATTGAGCTACAGTCCACTGTCTGACCACTAAAGGAAACCAAATCTAGAAAGCAATGAGAGAAAGATGAACTTCCTTAAATTCATTTCCCCTTCAACGTGAATGGAAGTACTGGTTTTGTATGTTACTAATTGCCATTTAAAAAAATTGTGCCAATTTTAAAGTCCATGTTTGTAAAAACCCAACATTCCCAAGTGTTGTATAAAATATAAATGTATTGCCAGTTTTAAATTTTTAGTTGGGTGTCCACAGAATAGACGCTCAGGCAGTTAGTTGTTTTCTTATTGGCAAAACTGACAAGATAGTCTTCACCTATTGCCTTTTTTCTCATGGCTGTGTATCCTGATGCATATTTTATTTTATCATTTTGGAAATTGAACCATTCTGACCCGTTTAGGAAGGAGAGCAGTAAGTTACACAGCTGTATGTTAACTAGTTAAAGTTTTCTTTTATTGAGGAAAAACAAGTGAAGTTGCACATTCATCAGTCCCCTTGCTTACTGTACCACCTCGAAATGGGTATGGGGTTGCCAGCCTCTCTACAGCAAACACATAAATGAAGTATCAGGTTATGTGTCTTCTACTGGGTCTCATTGGGAAGGGGGGACAACAGCATATAAAAAATGACAAAGTACAAAAAGTAATCGTGGTTGATTTGGTCAGACGCATTTCTCTGAACTGCTGATGAGAGGAACCCATTGAACAGTCCTCGTAAGATTGATCTTAGATTGTTAATGTTCTGTTGTTCACTCCTTTGAATTAAATTCTAAAGGAATTCTGGTACGTGGTGAAGCAGTAAATGAAAAAAATTGTATTTTTGTGGTGCTTAAAAAAAGTTTATTAATCATATGGGCTCAAGTCCAGCAAAGTATTGTGAATGTGCATGACTTTAAACATGTTTTCATTATTTTGCTGGATCAGCATTGTGATTTCAATGTTATTTAATACTGCCTAATATTAAAACAAATTTTAAACTGGCAATTAAGAAAACTATGTTCATTTTGAAGATTTTAGTATAATTTATCTGTTAGAGTAGGGAGGCCTTACAGACTGACTTCACTTAAAGAGGATGTGTCACTTATTGTCAGTGTGGTATGGACTTTATTTGCTTAAATACCTTCATTTGTAAAGTATGTCTCACTTGAAATTGCTTTGTATACATTTTGTAAAAATATTTATAAAATGTTTTGTAAAAAAAAAAAGTATAACAAATTGCAGTTTATTTTGTTATGTTGGATAAATACTGTTAAAAGACACAAGTCAGTAAATATATTGTTAATCCATGGATAGGAAATGTTTAGTTGGAGATTACAAATTGAAACAACCATTGCAATACAGCCAAAGATTTGGGAAAAAATGTCTATCTGTGATTGTCTTGATTTAACCAAGTTGAATATTTACATTTCCAAAAGATGATTCGTCTCAGTTTTAAGTTACATGATGACAAAATATTCTTACTCCTCTGCTTTTCATGATGCAGCTCTGTTGTAATATACTTAGTAGGCCAACTTTCCATGCTCCTTCTGCATCTTTCTGAACATACACTATTAGGATTTGGTTCATGTGGCATTGTAACTATGTACAATAATGTTAATCTCCAGATTACAAGAGAGCCAGTGGTCCTGCCTTGTTGGTATTGGAAGTCTTGCCATGGCGAGGTTCTTGAGACATGCTCTCCTTCTCTGGTGTATTTTCATGAGGTAGAGGAGTCATCTTCCTGATACCTCAGGGAGATGGAAGATAAGAGAGGGCTTTTGTCAGTCACATGGCCACTGCATCCACGCTGCAGGTTTGACTCAGGTCAGCTGCATTTGGTTATAGATACCTGTGTTTGAGTATTTCTCATTCCTTCCTTCTGGCTGTGAGAAGATACTACAGTTGCAGGTGATACAGTGAATCTTCCTACTTTTACTGGAGGGGTGATGAACCTTTTCTTACCGTGATTGAATTTTTCAGAAAGAATGCTGAGCCTCTGATCTGGTAAAGCTCTTATGCCTGGAAGTTCCTCACTTTATTTTTGGAGGCTATGGAAGTGGAGTATTGGTGAAGGGCACTGCCTCTCAACTTCGAGTAGGGGCTGCACTGCTGAAAGGTAGAAATCTTCATGGTTAGTACTTGTTATTTTGTCAATGAGACAAAATAAACATGCCTTTTGAATGCTTCCCACATGGATGCAGACAGCAACAAAATGACTAAAATCAGTTATATATTACTTTAATCTCTATTTGGGTTAGGATAGCTAAGCATCTTGGGGTTGTTTTTTTTTTCTTTTTCTGTCATGTCCCTGTAGAAGCACCAGGCAAACCTTTTCCTTTGCTAAACATTTTATGTGAAGTTTACTGTGCAGCTATCTTCACCTGAGACTTATCTTCATGTTATAGGAACATGGTATATTTTTTTATTGCCTTTCAATAGCATTTTTATACTGGTGCTTGTTATGTTTATTCCAATTTACGGGGGAGAATTTCTGAAGATTTGGGCATGTATGTTAATGCATAGCTGATATAAGAAAGTCAAAACACCATTCATTTTGAGGATCTGAATGAAGAAAAAAAAAGCCAGAATAAGATTGGCACAAGGAAAGGTAAGTAGCTAATTTTAAAACTTAGATGAATTCCTCTCTTCTCCAGGAAGTGGTTTTTTTAATAAGCCTTTGAATTTTTCCTTTAAAATCGTACACACATTTCCTTGGACTTTGCACAACAATGCATTTTTCAGACAGCTTCCAGAAATAGGAGAAATTGTCTTTGTGGCTGGGGGTCAGCTCTCACTTTGGTTAAAGAAAGTCACTGCAGAAAAGAAGTTCTGGTGAAGATCTGCTCATAGGAGCTCTGGTGCACAGATGCAATGCATGTACAGATTTCAGATGGCAGCAGTGGTGGGTGCACTGAGTTACTTGTCTGTGATTTATGGATTGGCATTTGTGAGTGCTGCTAATCTTGCAGCTGGTCATTGTATTGGAATTGCAAAAAAAAATGTGTTACACTAGGTAAGCACCAAGCAAACTTAAGGGAGCTTCCTGTACTAGGGAATAAAACCATCAAAGGACACAAAGTGTCCAGCTGAACCAATATTTTTGGTGTAAAAACAAAAACCTTTAAAGCTGTCCTGCTGCATGTTGAGGTTAGACCCCATTTTATTTTTTTCTATGGTTTTTTCTAGGGTATCTTACCTTGTGGGGAAGAAGTATTTTATAAATGGAGGAACTGCCTGCATCAGAATTTAAGGCTCTTCTATATTTTATTTATTTTTATATACACACACACAGAGATATGTCTATCCATCTATCCATCTATCCATCTAAGGTGGGGATTGACCTCTTCTCCCAGGCTGTTAGTGACAGAACCAAAGGATAGGCTCCAGCTGTGCCAGGGGAGGTTCATGCTGGATATAGGAGGAATTTCTTCACTGAAAGGGGTTGTTCATCCCTGGAATGGACTGCCCAGGGAGTAGAGTCACCATCACTGGAAACCTGCTATAGCTCATTTCACAGCGTGGCATTGCTGGGTGTATCTGGGGCTGACAAATGGCCAACAGGATAAAAAAATGCATGGAGTTAATATTAGTGAGGTTGAACAATCTCACCTTGCTTTCATGGTAAAATTAATGAGGGATTTTGAAGGCCTCTGTTAGCAAGGGCAAATGGCAGAGTGTCTGCTGTGTCTGTGGAAGGCTGGGTGCCGAGAGCTCAAGAACAGGGACTTGGAAACCTTTGTGCCAGAGAAGGAAATTCACATGATGCTGAAGGAGATGAGACGCCAGGGTTTGGAAGAGATGAGCAGGAAGGTGAGTAGGTGTGTGTGGGATGGATTTTTTGGGCGTGTGAGATTTAAACAACTTAAACTTGATTTTAAAAACACAGGATGTATTGTAGACACAGGAAGTTGTACAGTATTATATCTGTTTATGTATTAGGTAACCTAATTAGCATCCTTAATATTAAACATACTGCTCTTTTTCCCCTTTGCACTTGGATGAAGAATGAATTTATTGAATGTTTTACTCAGATGAGGATTTGTGTGTCTTAGCAGTTGCAAGGATGAGCTCGCACACAGTTTGAAAGCTGCTTGTGAAAGAACACACCTAATATGCACGATCTGATGTTAATTTGAGCAAGAACATTACTAACAACTGTGAGTCAGTTCCAAAGTAATGTGGAATGGGGGAGGTATTTTCATGCTACTGAATGAATGGCATTGACAACAGAAGTCTTTACTAAGACATAAGGGAGGTATGGAATCTATTTGCTACTGCACTATTTTTTTCCCCACCACTTTGAATAATTTTGAGTTTTTACTGAAAACAACATACAACCTTAAGATCTTTGTAGCAGTTAGAATTCCCTTTATGAAAATGCATTGTGTTTCTCTTATCTATTTAGAAGGGCAGTTTTAATCCTGTGACAACCAGTCTGAGAGTTAAATATTAATTCCCAGGAAGTTGAGGACTGCTTTTTTTAAAGTGGAACATTAACACATATGCTTTTGTTAAAGCTAAAAGGGAGATACCACCTCACTCTGATTTTGTTTTATTTTATCCTTTGGCAGTCAAATTTTAATCTCCTAACTAAATAATAAAGTGTTCTTGGATGCTTCTAGTCTTAAGTCACTGTTTCTTCAGCAGTGTTCTGTCAGAGGCTGCGTGGTTTTTTTCAGAGCCATTGTTACCAAGCAGGTTCCTACAAAAAAATCATCACATTTTACCTGTGCCCCCATTTTCCATAAGTTTTCCATAAGTTTTGGGGAATTCATGTTTATGTCTTCAATTCGTAAACTCTCTAGCTAACAGACCCCCTCTGCTATTTGCATGCAAATGTGTTTAGCATCTACCCCAATCAGAGTGAAGGTATTTTCTTCCTTACCTGGCTGGTTTGGTAGAAATAAATACCCGGGTGAGATTATTGGTGGCAGAGAAAACTGAATTTATTTACTTTTTTTTTTTTCATCTGCCATGCTCTTTCAGAGTTGAAGGTGTTAATAGTAGTTTTATGGCTCTGATACCAGGGTGCAGGCACTGAAATAATTTGAGACTGAAGATTGGAGTAAACCATGCCACGAATGGTGTGACTCACGAATGGTGAGCCTCAAAACCTCATCCTCAAATACAGACCTGTTTGTTTGTACTGCAATCCAAAAGCTATACTTACCTTGAAATCCAGTTTTGTTCTGTGTATGGAGAGGAAGAGAAGGAGCAGATGTAAATTGTTAGAGGTCCATTGTTTTTTAGGACAGAAAAAAAAGAGGGTTTTCACTTGCTTCTTCCTTCCCCTTGTTTACTTAACGAAGTGGCAAGAGCTTTGACATTGGTGAGTTGACAATGTTCTGTAAAAGGTTTAAAAATGAAAAGCAGGGGTGGAAAACAGAATATGCAGCTCTATTTGTCCATTCCAGAGGTAGCTCAATAACATCAGGTTCTGTGCAAATAAACAGTAGGTTTCAATTATCTGCTGCTAATTATCACCCAAATTTGATTTGCACGCTCTTCAAAGGGACTCATATCTTTCCATTTAGTTATTTGTTTCAGTGCAATGAATCTTTAATTCAAACCAAACGTGGGTCAATTTCCTACTGGAAAAAAAAAATGCAAGGAATGTATTTATCCACAGTTACATCAGTTTAATTTTGGCTTAATGTATGTGGTGATTCATGGCCTCAGTGGGGAGGTGAATTTGTGTCAATCTGTGAATTAGTTTTGCCTGTTTGGCAAGTTTGTAAAGGGCTTGGTCAGTTGTAGGAGGTCTTAAATAATTGTGCCAAATGGGGTGGTTCTGGTGGGCTTTGGGTAGTGAGAGGAAGTTTTAACGTTACATGGATGTAACCAAATCTCATTGTGAAGACTTTCCCCCCCCAAATATTATTTCCCTTACACAACATAGGGCCAGTTGGTCTTTCACACCGACATTTTTTGTACTGCAGTAATTATCCTTTTAATCTTTATAGGCAGAATGTATTTATTCCTCTGTCTGTAGCAATGCAGCCAACAGTCTCTGAAGGCATTGAAACTATGGTCTCATGCCTTTCCTTCACCAAAAGCACCTGCTAAAAACTATAGGCCCAGGGAGGAAATGAGGCAATTCAAGACATGTCTGATGGAGTGATTGACTAAGACATCAAGCAGTGCCCTGGAAATCCTGCATTACTGTGTCATGTGGACCTTGTCCTGGGAAACATGTTCTAGGTGACCCTGCTTGAGCAGGGGCCTTGGACAAGGGGACCTCCAGTCATCCCATCCATCCTTAACAACTCTGTGCTAATAATATTCAGTTAACATTGTGTAGAAAGGTTATTTAAGTGTGCAGTACTGGCTGCAGTTTTGAATTGAACTTTATGGGGTCACAGAGGTGATGGTGTGTCTTGAAGAATACATTAATTTCTGCTTTTTATGACCTAGAAAGAGAATATACTGTGAGAAACGTGTTAAAAGATTGTTACCAGTCAAATGGTTAGTATTTTAGAGAAAAAAGAATTGCAGGTGTGATAGCCTGTATGACTGTTTATCCTGCTTAAGGGAGCATATTTTTAATTTTTATGCTCTCACAGATTAAGTGCTGAGAACATGTTAACACTGCCCTGGTGCACATGGCCATACAGTGCGTTCATGAGCTCACACACATTGACCACTGACCTTTTGGAGCTGCAATTATCCTTGGCTATCAGACAGCTTTTTAAATGACATGACTGCTCTTCTTCCACGGATGGCTGTCTCAGTGCAGAGGGACAGCACAAGTATCTTGTACTTTAGTCAGGTCTATCTGAAGGCTTGTCTGTGTGCTCTGTAAAGTTTAAACCAAGCCTAATGAGGCCAGAGCCCCGTCTGAACAGCATCTCCATTTTCTGATTGAATCTGTTCCCTAGTAAAATGCTTAACATCAATTCCACCTCCTTAGCCTCCTCCAAAAGCCAAATCTCCTCCTCTGACTGCTGTGAACAGAGTGCCCATCTCCCAGATTCCTGGATGCTCTCAGCAGCAATCTTTGTGAAGCCAAAATAACAACTGTCAGTAAAGTGGGTGTCATCTTTAGCAGAGCTGTCTCGTGATTATTCACCAAGTGCCAGCAGCTACCCATCCTCTGCTGGGGAGTCTCCTACGTGCTGTAGCTTGGAACTCCAGGCAGTCATTCATAAAATGTTCACTGGATGCAGTGAATGCTCTTCATTTTAACTTGAACTTAACATGTCTTGTCTCTCTTCATAATTAAAAATATTCTATGTCTGACCTCATCCACAATCTCTTTTACCTGGTTTGTTACCCACTGCTGCAGTAGCTGCCAGCTGCCCCCTTGAGAGCAGTCCTGGTCTCTCCCTTCAGCTCATGGTGAAAGCAGAGCTGGCAGCTGCTCCCTGAGCACAGATGGCAAACTTAGACAGTCCTTGTTCAGACACTGGAGCCTCTGCTTTTTCTGTCCCTTGAAATCAGTCTTTGTGATAAAAACATTATTGCTTACTTAGTGCCTTTGTGCGGTAATGGATCCAGCCGGGGGGCGATCTGCCCGGCAGCTGGCCGGGCATGGAACAGCCACAGCAGGGAAAAGGGGAAATCCAGCTGGGAACTGCTGCCTATAAAGGTGGCAGTGAAAGTGTTGCTAGCCGTGGTAATTGGCAGCAGCCATTTACAGGGGTGGGTGCTTTGGGTACGCATTCTTGCTAAAAGTTGTGTTCCCGATTCTGCACTTCTGTTTCCTCTCCTGCATGTGGGAATGCATAAACCCTCCGGGGTCAGGGCCCTCAGAAAGCAGGGACGTGCAGCGCTGGCTGGGTGTGGATGTTAGGGCCTGCCTTGGCTGTGGGATGCGTGGCTGCACTGAGCTAACACAGGGCTCTGGTCTCCTTTGCCCTCAGCCAGGGGAGTGGGTTTAGGCTGAAATCACTTGGACCGCTGGATTTAGCTTTTAGGAGTGTGGGGTTTGTTTTGTTTTGTTGAGGTTGTTTTAACTTTTTTTTTCCCGGGGGAAGGAAGAAGGAATTGAGGGCAGGTAAACGCTAGAATCTGGATAAAAGCTGCAATTTGCTCTGCAGATCCTTTTTATCCTACATTTTGACCACCTTTCAGAAAGAATAGCATGTATAGATTCTGTAGGCAGACAGACACAATAGCACTGCAAAGTGTGAATTTCTTCCAGCTGTCTTAATGGAGGGTTGATTTTAAAACCTAATTTCACTGCTGCTTGCTATGCAATTAGCGCACAGTGAATACATTTGTTTAGTTCAGCTGTGTGGTACCACACTTTGCTTTGGGTGGGTGTCAGTATGGACACTTCAATCAAAACATCTTTGTAAGGTAAGTGAGCAGTCAAAGAGCAAACAAAATTTGGGGCAATGAAAACAAGAATATGCTAGGAAAAGTTGGTAATAATGTAATTCTATTAAAATTTCTTTGAATGAAGTGTTAATTTCTATTGTTAAAAAAAACCCCAACAAAACAACCAAAAATCATAGCAAAAAGAGAGATACAGGAAAATCTAAACCTGCAGAAACATTTTTTAATGTATCAGATAGGTAGATCTGATAAGGTATCAGATAAAGTAGAACCTGACAAACAGTGGCTGATCAAGAGAAGATGAATCTGATACCATCATGTAAAATTGAAATACAGGAGAACAAGACAGCTCATGAAACAAAGCTAAGCATCAATAATAATAATATTCTGGAACAGTTATGTTCTTAATAAAATAGGTAAAACTACTTTTATTAAGAATATAACTTTCAGAATAGTAACAGAGCTACTGTCTTGTGTAATAACAATAGTATTTACTGGTACAAAATTTTTGAGCACAGCGAGATGAAAAAACCCACCCCCACTGAGGAGGTTCTCCCCACTTTTTAATGATTAAACAATTAATAAACGTTGTAACTTCCCAGGTAGCTTAAGATCGGACCATTCCTTCACAGCAGTGATCTCTAAGTTGCTTCTCTGAATCTCTTGTTTATTTAATGACGTTCTGCACTAATAAGAAAAAAGGAAATTTTTAGGCACTTATGATAGATCAGATGGAACAGGAAACTATTTCCAAAAATTCTGGAGCACTCTAGGCTGGGGAAAGGATTTTGTTGTTGTTGTTGTTTTTGTTGTTTAAATATTGTGTGCTTTATCAATTCTTAGTGGCTGTGGTTTGCAGATCATTCTCCTGATTCTCCACGAGGTGGAGGAAGCAGCTTGTGCTTCGTGCTGCGGTGTGGGAAGGGGCTGCGGAGGCTCCTGCTGCCTTCCCTCCCACTGCCAGCCCTCCCACTCCATGGAGGGAGGATGCGAGGAAGGGCTCTGAAGCATTTCTTGCTGGTTTGCTCCTTTTAAGAACGATAATGGCGATTTCAATATTACGATTTGCCAGGAGATCTTTAAGGACTGCACGGAATCAGAGAACATTGCTGAGTTGGAAGGGACCCACACGGATCTTGGAAATCCAACTGGTGGCCCTGCACGGGGCATCCCCAGGAATTGCACCCTGTGCCTGAGAGTGTTGTCCAGGCATGAAGGATGCTGATGTGATTGTGATGGGAGAAGCTTAGTCCCGCGGCTGCCTGTCCGTGGCCATACAGCCAGGGCTGGCAGATAACCCTGCTTCTCTGAGATTTGGTGTGCTGAGTGTAGTCAGTCCTACAGGGCTGTTTCACCATAAAACTGATGTGCTTTATGGACAAAGTGCAAGTAGGAAAAATGACAGCTGGTGTCTGTAATTAAAAATGTTGTAACTTATAGCAGATTTCTGCTAAGGCCTCTGATTTGTGAACAGTGTTTCAGGTTTTCTGTTGACTGCGGTGGGATTTGGAAGGATGTGCCTTGCACGGTTATCCCCAAACTCGTCTTTTGCAGAATTCTGTGTTTTCAGTCTTTGCAGCTTCTAAAAATCAAACTCCATTTAATTTGTAATTTCCTTTCCTTGTCTGAAACCCTCACCCAATTGATTTTTATTTTTGCCTGTGATGAAACATGCCAGCCCAAAATAGAAAATACTAGTTTTAAAATTCGTTTCAGTGGATTTTTGTTGAACAAACCCAACAACTCTGTTAATACTCCTGTGTGAATGACAGCACTGCTTCTGTTTTACCTGATCATCTTATGGCAGATCCCTTGACTTACTTTTCAAGGCATTTAAGTGTGTTTGCAGCCATGCTAAGGTCGTTTTAGGATTTCACAGGGCTAACTCAGTTGTATCAAGATAAAAAGTCACTGGAATGGGGTGTTATCAAGGTGATTGCAGTAAGTGGACACAAAAGCAGAACTGCAGACTGAGAGTGAATTGCTTGGAAAGAGGGCTGCAAAGGGGTGTTGAGGAGCCATTTCATCCTGGTAACTGATCCTCTGTGCCTGTCCTGTTCTTGGCAGAAGTCTGTTGAAGGTTGCTGTTGTGAGCTTGCACAAAAGGTCGTTTTTCTTCTTTTTAGCCCAAACATTTTCTACAAGCTGCTTGTCTCCGTGTTCCCACAAGGCTTGTGTTGCCATAAATGAAGCATCTGAGACCTGCAGTGTGAGGTTAGAAAGAAGTGAGATGTGAGGAAGGTCTGGACTTCATAAATAGTGTTGTATCAGGGAAAATATCTGTGAAGATGTTCTTAAATGTAGGAAGGAGTGTGCTCTATTATGTCCCAAACCTTTTATTTTCCAGGGAGAAGGGCAAATTGTTGGTTGGTTTAGTTTATGCTTGGTTTGTTTGGGTCTTTTTTTTTTTTTCACTTTACTGGTATTATTTGTGCCACTTCCTTACAGGAAATAAACAATTCTTTTGTTTTGCGAAAATACATGAGGGCTTCTTCCAGCATAGCTTCGCCAGTTAGAGCCATAATTTCTTCTTGCTTCTGACTGATGCACCTATGATAGTAACTCATCTAGCTCACAGCCAGAACTTTGAAATTTCTAACAAATTTGGTTATATGTATATATTTGGATATATCTGTATATATCTGTATATATCTGTACTTCAGGTGAGGTTTGGTCTCTCCTCCTTTACATATGTTACCATGTGACAAGGTGTTAACAAACTTTTCTGAAAAAGGCTAAGAAGAGCCAAGCTTTGCCAGCTTCTGTGACAGCTAAAAGAATGTGTTTTGTTACTGAAGACTCAATTGATTTAGTGGCATTCTGTTGGTGTGGTAAATCAGTCAGATGACCAGGCCTCATTTGTCTTGAGAGGCTTAAAATTCAGGTGACCATACTTATGACTAATACAATCTTAGCTTTAACAGAAATCATTCTGCATTGGTAATATGGAAATTTAATGGTAATATGCTTTCTCTGGGTGGAGGGGTAAGTATTTGGGAACACCCTCCAAATTACTTGAAGAAAATCCACATTTATTCTGAAGTATGTAAACTTGGCCAGAGATAGCTGATCTCTGGAGCTGTGCTAAATTATGTGAGTTATCTGTCCCCAAAGAGGCAAAACTTATCTCCAGAGTCCTGAAAGCATGTTGTTTTTGCTATTTTATTTTTGATACAGGACTCAGGTTGGGCAATACCTATATGGGAAGGAGGTCACACTTTGCAGGGTGGGACAGCAGTCTCCTAAAGCTTCACTCTTTAGGTGAATAGTTTTCTCTCTGAGTGATGAGGAGAGGGACTGCCCTAAATTTTCTAGCAACAGCAGATTCAGAGCAAGATCCAGTGAGGAGCTGGAGAGAAAGCTCTGTGTCTTCCCAACAGGGTCAGGCTGGAGCAAGGACCAGGCCAAGGGACTGTCTTTGGTGAGGGATGGGCCCTTGCTGAGCCATGCTCAGGGCTGGAAATGATAGTAGAGCCTCTCAGGAGGTGCCCTTGGTGCTCCTTGAAATGACCCAGCAGGCTCCAGCATGCACAGCCTGGATGCTGGTCTTGCTCCCTGGCTGGTGGACCTGCAAGGGAGAGAGGTTTCCTTCTCTGCCCACTCATGGCCATCCCTCTGTCTCCCTTGTCATGGAAAATTGCTATAAAATGAGGCAATAACAGTCTGTAGGAATCAAATTTTACTGTCACAGGTCCTAACTCCAGCAGATACAAGTGAGTGTGGGATGAACACTGTCTCTTCCTTTTGGAGTGAAGGCTTTAGTAGCTCAAACTGGGACCAGTCTCCTGATACAGGGAGGTCTGTGTCTTGAGGCTTGCAGTTGTTTTTCCTGTGGAATTCATTAATCTGATTGCTATTTCCCTTTATCACAAAGGTTCTATATTTTCTAGTATTTTAAAAATCTTTATCATCCTCCTTCTATTTGGTGGTAGCTCAGGCTGACTGGAAAAAAACAATCTATAAAACATGTGGTGAAGTGAAAAATACACCAAAATTTCACTTCAATGCTCTGGCCAAATCTATCTTATGGGAGTTGCTACTCTAGCCTGCTCTGAGCTGGAGAGACATTTTTCTCATCTTCACTTGTGCTGCAAAACTGTGCTTCCTCTTACGCTGAGGCCAAGCACATCCTGAGAAAAAGTGCTTGGTTTGCCAAACATGCAGCTGATGACACGTGTATTTATGCTCCCTGGCAAACGAAGTTAAACAAACAGGGACTAAGTTGGGCAGACGTTATAGGAGGTAATACTTCATTATAACTCCACTATGAGCCGCTTATTCTTCTTCCCAATTATGGCATCCCTATGCATTGCTCTCCCGAGAGAGGAATATTCTGGGGAAAAACAAATTACAGCATATAAAGCCTTGGAAGCACAGTAACTGCACAGGAAGGGACAGTAGCTGGATGAAGGGTCTGAGCACATGTAAACTTGTCTCATTTTGTTCAAAGCATGGTTGTTTCTATCTCAGATATTAAACTGTTAAATTAATTCCTGAAAACTCAGTTTCTTGGTTCACAGTGTGCCTGAATTCAAGCCGTGTGTCAGTAACATCAGGTTCTGTGCAAATAAACAGTAGGTTTCAATTGTCTGCTGCTAATTATCACCTAAATTTGATTTGCATGCTCTTCAAAGGGACTTATATCTTTCCATTTAGTTATTTGTTTCAGTGCAATGAATCTTTAATTCAAACCAAACGTGGGTCAATTTCCAACTGGAAAAAAAAATGTGAGGAATGTGTTTATCCGTGGTCATATCAGTGTCTCTCTTTAGTTTAATATATGTGGTGATTCATGGCCTCAGTGGGGAGGTGAATTTGTGTCAATCTGTGAATTGGCTTTGCCTGTTTGGCAAGTTCGTAAAGTCAGTTGTAGAAGGTCTTAAATAATTGTTCCTAATGGGGTGGTTCTGGTGGGCTTTAGAATGAGGAGTGCAAGTCCTGAAGTTACACAGGCACAGAAAAATCTCGTTAGGCTTCAATTCCTGTCCTACCTATAAAAAGCTGTCTCTGTGAAGATGAAATGGAGAGATGGGATAACGGGATCTAGATTCTTTTCTACTGCTTTGAATTTCAACTTAAAAACCTGTGTGTTATATTTTACATGGGCTCCTTGGTTGTCACCGTGACCCTCTGGCTTGTGCACCACCATAAAATTTCAGTCCGAGAACTGAAGGAATTCTGGACATTTTTCTTTTAAAAATAAACAGAAAGGACCAAATGCAAGCAAGAGGGCTACAGCAACAAGAAAATTTCATTGTAATAAATACCACATGTGATCACGATTTACGAAGCAGACAATAAAGAGTAATTTAAAAAGAGAAATCCTTCCATTTTCTTTCATGTGGCTAAAGGCAGCATAATTTCTGGCTGTCTTTACTGGAGATTTATTTGAAGATTTAACACCCCCTTCTGTTTTTCTTCTCCTGGAAGCTCAGAGGAGGATACTTTATTAACTTGCTATTCTTTAGATTCATGTCTGACCTCTGATTTCTTTTAACATGGAGATAGCTGGTAGGAGTTTTGAATTTTTTTTTATTTAAAGAATACTTTCAAGATATCTTAGTCGTGTGATGTTGCATTTCCTGCAGTTTTTTTCTAGTGACTGGAGTAAATGCCAGTATTTTTGATAAGTCCATGAATACTGAAAGACCCCTTCTCAAATTCTGTATGTTGTCTTCTGATAATTAAAGATAGGTTATCTAACATCTCTGCAAAAGAGGAACCTGTTTTGATTTGGTGCTCAAACAGTCAGCTAAGTCTGAAGTGGTGACCTAATGTAAAAATGTTTGCTGCTGGCAGTGGAGGAAAGATTTCAACTTTATAGCAAGTATTTCTTATGCCTCCCTGTTCTGGGCTTCTGTCAGACCCAGTTAAAATCAGGGTGCTTCTGAAGTGGAGCTGTAATTACAACATGAACATCCCTGTGCATTTTTACTGTGGCTGTATCTGTAAGGTGCATCTCAATGGGGTTTGATACAGGGAATTCTTCTTTGTCAAATGGAAACTTTTCTGGTGGGATCAGTGTTCCTGGATTCCAGTGCTGTGTGACTGGTTAATCTCTGTAGCATTTTTATGGTTTATTTTCAGTCCTGCCAAATCCAATCCAAATGGTTGTATGTTTTCATCCTGTAATATGGAGGTAGAGTATGTTCTGGTAGAATTGGTACAGCATACACGACACATTAGGATTTATAGGATAGAAGTTCTATATTTAGGTTGTGTCAACATTTGTTGGCAAAGATGGGGGATCTTACTTGTTTTAAAAAAAACCCGAAGTAAAAATAAACTCAGGAACAAGTTTTTTCCTGTCACAATAGAAGTGGGATAAATCTCAAGATGCGGACATTCAGACTCATAGATGTATTTAATGTAAATTCTGTGTGTGTTTTTTAAGGTTTGGTTGTGATGTATGTAGGCACCTCTTGTTCCCTAATGTCTGTGTCCATTCTGCCTCGGTGATGAACAGCAACATGAGAAAGGCTTTGCTTTTCTATATCCCTAGGGCTTTCACATGATGAATTAAAATTATTTGTCTCAGAGTGAAGCCCTAAAGAAATGGTTACCTCTGTGCAGAGATTTTGAGGGTGGATGGTGGTGGGCTTTTTTAAGTTCTTCAGTACTTTAACAATAATCTTCATAGAGCTGGAGGTCTATGAGGCTTTAGTAGACTCTAAGCATTCACCTTTATAAGGATGATCTGTCTGCAGATTTGCTGCCTGGAATAATGTTTATACCACGTGAAGCATGATACCTTTGCTAAAATATATTTGCATGATGCTGTTTTGTGGGAGTTTCTCTGTTCCCATTCTCATTCCTCCAAAGCATCTGAGTTGAGACTCTGGGAACTTTTGAATATAACTGATACTGTTTGAAATTACCAGTTCTGAAGGAACATACTGACTTTCTCTTAGCCATGGCATAGTAATCACTGGTATCCTTAAGAGTTTGCCTTGCACACTCTTGTTCTGCAGTTTTCTGTATCTAGAATTTCTCTTTGATTTGAAAATTCAGAGAAAACAAGGGCTTGAAAATGGCCTCCAACTCATATTCCTTTCCAGGCAAGGGAAAAAACATGGGAGAACCCCCTAATCACACATTTTTCTGACATTCAGATCATCTCCTAGCCGTGTATCTAGCTCTAAGTACAATCATTTCTGCGGGAGCAATTCAGAACTATTGGTTCATTTTTCTTCTTTCCCAGAGGAGGAGAGTGACCTGAAGTTCTCTTCTAGCCAAGTAGTGTAGAGTAAATGGCTTTTAAAGATATATTTTTGAAGATATGATTACTTTAAAATTGTTTTGCTTCAGAAACAAGTTGGTTTGTTGTTTTTTAAAGGTACCAGAGTGCTTGAATTTTCCTTAATAGTTGCTGTTCTTAATATCGTGGAGAAGGAATCTTTCCCACTCCTTAATCTTTCACTCACTCTTTCTGTCAGTCTGTCTCCCTAGACAGCTTCTGTGACCCCTTTCTCTTAGAAAGCTTTTTAACTGAAGTGGTCTTTTGATGTCTAGGTTTTAGCCAGCTTTGTTACTTGGCCCAGGAGCCTGATGTTGTTGACTCATCACTTATGAGGAAGATACTTAACTGCAAACACCCTGATGCATTCTTGGTAATTCAGCACTGAGTCTGTATCTATAAAATGCTGTGCCAGTTCAGTCACAGAGGAAATTGTTACAGATTTCCAGACTGGGCAAGAAACTAAAATAATTATTTGCTTTGCCTATCTAGTAATTTTACTTCATTGACTAGTGTGCTCCAGAGTAATTTGCACCCCTACTGCATGTTATTGCTATTAAACTGGTGACAGAGACAGTCTGTGTGTGCCAGAGCTTTTGTCTGCAGCCTTGTGCTGGACATTTGTAGCTGGACTATCTGAGATTCAAATTGCCAATACGTGTGTAGGAATCTACTCAGCAGTATTTGTTTGTTTCTGCTTTTGGTCCAGCAAGTCCGTTAGAAGCAAGAGAAGTATTTAGATTCTTCTCCAGTCCTAAAGTACTTTGAATTGCTTGTGTAATTACAGTCAGAAAGCAAGTAACAGAATAAGGAATGTGGAGAAAATCAGCTCAACTATATATGATTTTAAATAGATTAAAAAAAAAATGCTGGTTGGTACAGCTCAGTCCTGAATTGAGAATGTGGAGAAATTAACTGACTAAACCTTCAGTGAGGCACGGCAGAAATAAGCTCTTGGAGAACAGAGGCAGACATTTTATCCACTAAAATTTCCCAAGTATATCTTAGCTAATCTTCACACCTGAGGAGTTTTGGGGCTGCTGTGACCTCCCATGCTGCTTTCACACATAGGTAACTTCATTAATTTAGTCAGGGTGAGGTCAGGAAATTCTCAAAGCACAGACCAGATCGATAATCAATCTTTTATAAGGGCTCCAAGATTAGTGGTGTCCAGGGCTTAGAAACACTCTGAGAGAAGTCTTTGACAAAATATCCATGTCTTTCCCCCCCTTATGCTGCTATTAAGAAAAATGGGTCTTTTATGTCCAGTGGAGAAAGCTTGTCACAGTGCTCCATGCCGTTGACACCTTGGCACTGGATTATGTTATCGCCGTGCACTCCATATGGAGCTGTGTGCTGAGGCCCTTGGAAACCGGAGCTGGTGCACACTGTGGAGCTCCACGCCAGGAACACTTGAGATCAGCCTTGCTCGTTGTTAATAAGTTCCTGGGCAGAATTCAAGGTGTTAGTTGGAACCTATAAAGCCCCAAATGGTGACCCAGGAGGCTGCTTCCCTTCCTGCAGTGCAGTGCTTGTATCTGGGATCAGCCAGAGACACCCGGCCTCGGCTTTGGAAATCACTTCCCACATCCACCCTCCTGGGCTGGGGTCTGTCAGAAGTTTGTCTGTGCTACGAGCTCAGCCTGTCGTGCCTGATGTCCTGGTAGGGGATGGTGTGAGCTAGAGGGAATTTGCTTTATCCTGGTGGTGGTGTGTAATTTTAGCTCCTGGTGAGTAGTTTGCTTTGGTTTTTTCTTTCTTTCTTTCTCTTTGTGCTAGAAAGAACAGTATATTGCTTTTTGAAATGAAACCATAGCTACAGTTTATACCTGCAACCATGTGGCTGGAGCCAAGGCATTGCCAACTGCCTTTCAATTAATTACATTTCTGGTTCCATCAAAATCAGTGGGCGTATGCAACCCATACCTGGTATGGTAGCATTTATTCCCCAGAGCAAAACATCTGAGGTCAGACAGGAATCTATAAAGAAGTTCTATGTCAAGATGGATGAGATGAGGAAGCCCTGATAATAGGGGTTATCTTTAAGACTGAGAACAGTGATGAGCCATTATGGAGCAGCTGGAGAACGCAAAGCAAAGACCAGCAACAGTGTAAGGAGAGGCAAAATCTGTGTTGGTGTTTGTTACGTGATCTGCTTTATTCTCAGCTTGTTACACAAGGTGCAGAAGAGGGGAAGCTGCAAGGGATGGGCTGTGCTTGACCTTGGTTTCTGATGAAGAGAGGCAGGACATGCAGCTTCAGCTCTGCAGTGCAGGAAGCACAAGGTGCAAGCTGAGCTGACTCTTCCTCAGTGCAGGTTGTATGAGATGCCATGATGGGGCCTCACAGAGCACACTGGGCAAATTAAAGTGGGAAACCAAACCAGGGATGTTTGGGTATCCAAGCAATTTGGCATGGCTGTGCTGTGCTCTTTGAGAAAGTGCCTGTAACAACATTTTTGGGTCTGTAGTAATGTAGTTCATGGACAGGAAGAAATTATGACAATTTGTTTTATTTAGCAGTATAAACAATAATACAAATAGTAATATATACTGATAATATACAACAGTTTTAAGTGGAGAATCCAATGACTTAATGAGAGAAAGATGTGTTGCTTCTCTATTTCACCAGGAACTGTCAGGAGAGGGAGGATAAAGTGTTAGAAAGCTGAGAGTATATATATAAATCCAGAGGCTGGAGTGTTTTATTCACCAGTGGCTCATCCCTAATATTGTTTGGCTAAAGACCAAAGTTCCTATCTGACAAGACAGGATGTAAAACTGTGAGTAATCCATCCACCAAACAGCACAGGCCAGATTTTTCTGGTTTTGTATGTGTAAACTGTTTGTCCCTGCATTTTTGTTCCCATTTGTTTAGACAGATCCCAAATTTTGGTGTAGCACTATGTGGTTATCCACAGGTGGGAGGTACTGTATCCCCAGTGAGCCTCGTGGGCCTCCCACCCACAGCCCCCTGAAAGCTCTAGGTCCCAGTGCAGCTCATTCCTTCACAGAGAAAATATGTCAGCTGCTTGATCAGCCCAAACTTCACCTTTCTCTGCTTTCAGCCTCCCAGCTACGGGGATACAGCTCTTTCAGGCAGCCTGGAAATCTGCCTCTCCTTCTTAAAGCCCCTAACTATTTGCACAGGGAACAAGCCCCACACGTCTGTCATGGCAAAAGGCTTTTCTTCAGAGACTGAGCCATCCTGATATAATTGTGATTTTTCTAAACTGTTCATTCATTGTCAGCAAAGAACTTTCCTTTCCCTAGGAAAATACCATGTCCCAGCTCTAGTAAGTTTATTTGTAAGTCTGATTGACATATGATGGGACAAAGTTAGACTGACAGTGAGTGTTTCATTGATGTGAAATTTTACACCGTATCTGGACATAGTATATACTTGGTTTATGATCCAGCTGGGCATGCTTGTTAGTTATTGTTGAGGTCAATCAAAGTGTAATTGTAACATAGGGAAAGATGGTCCCAGGGCTACAAAGATTTGCTTCCAACAGCTGCTATTCATTATTCATTAAACTCTACCTTCTGTTTTTGAAATTAATAACCCTTGGCTTTCTAACAAGGTATCAGACGTGCAGAATATACATTTAAAAATCAAAGATGCACTGGTTTCATCCCCAAACAAGAGAGAGCACAAAGCACTTTAGCTAGCAATAGTAGCTGGCAGCAGAACACAGTATTTCTGTTTGTGGAAAACCAGATGTGAGTTAATTAACCTGAAATTTTCAGGCACTGTACGCTGCGTGTGAGAGAAGTGACTGGTGTACCATAAACCCCAAACTTATGGAAGTCAAGGGGAACACTCAAAACTTCAGTTAAATAAAATTTCCTAAAAATTAGGGCAAAGTGCAGTGTTGCAAGTATACAGTGGGGGAATATCGGATGAAACAGAGTTCATTCAAATTGGCACTTGCACCTCCTTTAAGGCAGCGAATTTCCAACATCCATTCACCAGTTTGTTTGAAGTGTAGCCCAAGCTTTAGCTCAGGACGATGGCCAAAGGAGGCAAATGATGTTTCTGTCCCTTGGATCCCACTCCTGTGTCCCTGTGACTGTTGTCTGACTGAGATGGCACATGGAAAACTCTCAAGAGAACTTTGGAGCATGACTGGGGGACAGGGTCTATCCCAGGCAGGTCCAGGCACATTTTTCCCATTTCATCCTTTTGTCATCACAAAGGGCTAATACACTGTGGCAAAAATTTTGTCCAGGATGCTGTTCTGAGGCTGAGTCTCAGTGCAGGCCCTCTGTGGGAAATATGATTGATTGTGGTGCATGATCACAAGACCAATAACTGTGGTAATATATCATAAAGTTAATTAAAACTGGTCTAAGAGTGTTAACACAGCCATCTCTCTACTTTCTGAGTCAGGTCTTTGATGTCCTTTCTTTTCCTGTGTAAATTCCACTACTTATTCATGTGGGGTGCTTTAAACCATCACTAAATGTTACATTTATGACGTGTTTCTTAGCAAACATTGGGATATCCATTGCACATGAGCATGTTTCCTCAGCTCTGCTGGCCTTGTTGGGCAGCTTATCTTCTGTTCTAAGTCTGACCTTTCATGTTTAGTTACTTTAAAGACACTAGAAAACCAACTATCTACTCTATTTCCTTGTAGCTTGGGGGTAAGGTTAAAATATCATGTAGCTACCGTGTGTTTGACATTATAAAGCAACAACTGATAAGCAAATATTTTCTTTTTAAATACACAGTACATTTTGCAAGAGTATATAACGAGTATTGTCATTGTGACTCTTTGTCCTGGAGAAGGCCTGATGTTGTTAAATATAAAAAGTTGCCACTGGTGTTTATCTTACTAAATCTGCTCACATCAATTGGTTCTGCCTACCCCATATTTCAAAGGAAAATGATGGGGAAAGGTCATATAGATTGCCCTTCACTTCACTTCTCAGCTTAAGGGTGTCCTGTTTGTAATTAAGGAGCAATTTCTTTCGTGATGGTAGTCAAGAAATCTTTCTTTGGTTTCCCTCTTTCTCGTTTTTTCACATAATGTTTGGAAAGGCAAGTGAAAGCCAGAGAGCAGCTAATGCAGTTGGAAGATTTGTCATTCCAGAGGTAATTTGTTTTATTAAAAAAAAAAAATCTGAAACATCTTCCGTGTATTCATATTCAAATTCAAGTCCATAGACTATCAGCAGTGAATTTGGAGGTGACAGGCTGAATGCAAAGGTTTTGATTGCAAGGCCATCTGGCATTGTTATGAGAAAAGTTCTTGAATGCTTAAAAGAAACCAAAACCACATTGCTCAGTAGGTGCTGACTCCAATGAAATTGAACCATCTTAGTGCAGGTTTGCTGTCTGACTTGTTGGAGAGACTGTGGGAAAATCAGCTATTTCTATACTGATGAAGTGGCTGTGGCTGGGAATTGTGATTTTACGGGAAAAAATGTGAAATGGAATGTTTGGCATGTTGAAGCAAAATGTTTTAAAATTGTAACTAATATTTTTTAAACTTCCTGCAAGATCCATGCAAGATGTACCTTTCTAGAAGCCCAGAAAGAGGTATTGAATGTTTTGTTGCTTTAGTCTGGTCTTATAGAGAGAGAGAGTGAAGAAAGATAAAATCTGTTTACTGTCACAGAATGGTCTGAAAGTGAGCAATACAGAGAATTATTATTCTGGAGAATATGGAGATTTTTACTGGGGTTGATTTCCTGAAGCCTGAGTTTTTAGATTTCTGCGAAACTTGATTTGTTTGCCTGCTTTTCTTAAAGTTCATGTGCTGTGTTTGCTAAAGGCCTCACTGCTGGGATGGAACCGAAGGGATTAGAGATGGGATGTAAGGGATTTCAATCTAGGTCAGATTGGATTTAGCACTGACTGAAAATGACACCAGTTGTTCGGTGTTCTGGATCAAATGTACAGTGGCCAGATTCACAGCAGCCTGGGTCAGCTGGGGTCATAGTGCAGCTAAAGTTGAGAAAACATAGCCCCAGCTGAAGCAGCATTTTCAGCCTGCTAAGCAGGGCAGAACAGCAGTGACTATTCCAACACAAGGTTTCATTCCTATGTATTTCCCCTTCCTTTTTGAGGCTGAGCACTTTATTCCAAGATGCCACATGTAACACATTTACAAGCCAGGAAAGCATGCAGCAGGCCAGGCATAAATCTGATACGTTATTTTTGGTTCCACCCTTTCCTTTGCTCAGCAATGAAAGGAATAGGAATGGGAAAGAAAGAGGGACTGGTTCCTGCCGTGGCACTGAGGACCTGCCTGTGTAGCAGTCTGGTGGCTTGTGAAAGGCAAATGCTGCTTGCCTGGGTCTCCTTTTGGCCAAGCTGGGTTACTTATGCCTGTGGAAGAAGGTTTAAGCTGGAATGCACTGGATGACAGCAAACAGCCCAAAATCAAAAGAAAGGGGATTTAAATTTTGTTACCTGCCTTCTACATACCAAGCCAGGCATGTCTACTGTGCTTGTTGCTAAGAACTAACTTGTATCTAAGAACTTGTATGCTTGTTCCTAAGAACTACAATTCATTTATTGTTTGCAATAGTGGAGCCCTGGTTCAAGCCTTAGTTTTGTATGGGTGAAGCAGCTCAGCCATGCAAAAATTAGACTTCTAAGGATTATAAATTTGGCAAAGTGTGACACCCTCTCTTGTATCCAAGATCTTTCTCATGCTGGCAGACAGTGAGCTCCACTGACTTTGCAGTTGCAGACATGCTGATCTGTGTTGGTAGATTATTTCATTTTTTCAGGCAGAAGAGATATAAATCTTCATTCTCTCTGTGATAAATTGTGTGTTGATGAAGACAGACCTTGCTTTGATATGAAACCAGGTTAAAAGAAGAATTCTTCTGATGCGGCAAATCCAGAGATAGTGAAAACAGCAAATTAGGATACAGGAGTAACTATGGATTCCAAGGAGGAATTTTTGTGTGGACAATGTCAAGTTCTGTGCAGCTATACTCAAACATTTTTTACATTTGAGTTAAGATCTAAAGGGTGCGTTTACAAGCTACTAGTACAGATAATTACTGAAAAATTTGGTGCTGAGTTTTGGGCACAAGATGTATTTTGCTATGAGCACACCTCCTCTGTTCCCACAAAACACAGCCTGTCTCTGTATGTATAAATGGTCTTGCCTTATTCCACAGAAAGGATCGGCAAACGAGTAAATGGGAGATGGGATAGTTCACCCAAAATGCTGTCTGGAGGGTTTGCTTTGAAGCTTTCCCATATCTCACATGCAGCGTGTCAGGAAATGAGCCCTCCTGTTGGTTGATTGGTGTGTCCTTGGTTTGACTCACTGCTGCACTATTCCAGTTTTATACTGATGTATCACCATGGGAGCGACCTCTGAGCTTTTTATCTCTGTGTCTCATCAAGGCAGTTATCAGGCATCCAGCCATCTACACTGAGTGCCTTCTGCTCCTGTGCTGGCAGCACTGACGAGGGCAGAGCATGTGCTGCTACTGTACATCCACTCCATCTTCAGGACCAAATCATCCAGAGCTTGGTGGAATACAGAAAATCTCCTGATACCTGCGGATTTGTCACCCATGTCCTAGCGCAAAGCACACTGAAATTACCAGGGTCTTGCTACAGACCAAAAGGTCACCTTCAATAACAGCTATTCCCTTTTTACAGCTCACCTTCAGTCACAATCAGGTTGCACATTTTGGTGTTGCTTTCGTTTCTCCCAGATACAGAATGTTTTAAGGAGAGAAACAACTCTGGCCTCACCTATCATTCTGTCAGATGCTGAACATCAGACCTGTACTTGAATTATCAGTTGCATGTGGATTATGTTACCTGTCTGTGTTCTGATCAGTTTCTGTTTTCCATATAATACAGCTGGTGTAGGGGTTTTTAGGATACAAAAACTATAACCTGGAAGAACCAATGTTAATTTCCTCTGGAGCCTCATGAAAAGTATCAAGGGTGCGCCTGACTTGTGGTGACAGAGCTTTTCAGCATACCCTGAGAAAGAGCTGCTTCTGGGCACTCATGGCAGCCAGATATGACTTACACGCACAGCAGCATATACACAGCACCAGCTCATTAACTTTCCATCCATGGATATGCTAACCAGATACTTTAATTGCACTTTTAATGTACCATCACATGTCTGGGGTCACAATCTGGTAACACCCAGCTGCAGATCAGGCTGAGGTTCTGTAAGACCACAAAGAGTAGTGATAAGGTGAAAGCTTGATACCTTTAGTCTTATGAACCCTCTGTCTCAGATATTACATCAGGCATTCAAGAAAGGACAGACAGAATAAATTAGTCAATGTAAAATGTATCTGAAAGCCTGAGATAATCCTATAATTCCCAGTATTATCCCTAATAACATGACTGTAGAACCAGTGATGAAATGGAGCAAAGAGGTCATTGCATGTCAGGGTTCAGATAAGATCTTCTGTGGATTCTTTCCTGTAAGATCTAACCAAAGAAGTTGAAAGTAATTTGAAAAGAACTCTTTAAAGTAGTCTTTAGTCTGAAGGGATTAGGAGCCCACAGATGAATATGATGTTCCTCAATATCCCTGGAAAAAAAGGCTTTGCTGGCACAGCCTCAAATCACTACAAAGAAATCATTAGAATTCAGAATTCATTTCCCAGGCACAATGCAGTGCATATTTGGTGTGATTAAGGAATGGTAAAAGGGGACTTCAAATGGACCCTACATGGGCCGGTGATTGAAAAAACTTCAGCAAGGGTCACACATCTGGGTCAGGTTTCTGGGAGGAGAGCAGCTTTTAGGAGTTACCTGTATCTTGCTCCCAGAGCAGCAGCAGAGGTGATGAAGGTGTGCTGTGGCTCTCAGAGAAGGGATCCCCGTGTGGTTCTTGGCTGGAGTGTGCACTGTGGCCTGAGGAGCCACCTGCTTGTGGCTCCTGTGTCCTCTGGCCCATGTGGTGGCCTCTTGATCACTGCATTATTGTTTTTATTTTTATGTTGGGACAGGTCCCACCAGCAGGATTTGATGGATGAAAGGGGATTGAAGCAAGTGGTTGATGTGCAGACTGGGCTGATGTTCAGCTGGTCCAGTGCCCACAGCTGTGTGTTGAGGATATGGGTGCCTGTGGCCCTCTGGTTCTTGGGATGCTGGGATGGCTCTAACAGAGGGGCCAGCAGCTGGGACGAGAGCGTCAGATGGACAGGTCACCAGAAATGTGGTGGTGCATACCCTGAGCTGAGAGGGGAGTCTGAAACCAAGAAGAACTTGTGTTTTCTTTTCTTTTTGCAGAGAGAAGGTAGCAGGGTGTAACTGATTTCAAGGCATCTGCTTATAAATTAGCGATGCTGGTGATGTCTGGAGCTTAGTGCCACAAAGTCCTCCTTGAAACCACTCTCTGTTCATTCTTCCCATAGGATCCCAGGAGAAAGGGTAAGCAAGAATTTCTGGCTCCCACTGGAGTAGACTATGAATGTGGGAGGACTTTCTATGATTTTCCCTGGAAAGGAACTGTGGTTGGGACATATGGTCTTCTAATTTGGAAAAATCTTATATTTTCCAGGGTGTTTGCCATAAGTCAGGGAGAGTTTGGGCCCACAGGAAAGATGGGTGGGCGGAAAAGCTTTTTTTTTTTTGCTTGGTTTGTTTTATTTTTTTATTTTTAAATTTCTCCAGTTTGGGCTCTGACACACGCTGTTTCACTCTGTTGTTTGAGAATTTGCCACTAAAAAACCTTGGGAAGAAAGGAACCTTCTTCCCCATTGCAAAGCTGGGGTTGCTTGGGATGCCCTGCTGGGCTTCTGAAGAGAAGTGATGACAGACACCCTGTGACAGACGTAAAAACCAGCTCTGGAATCTGAACAGCAAATCAAGCGTGTGAGCAAAAGCTGCTCTGACTTGTGTGTGTCTTCATCGTCGCCTGCCGGTTTCAAACCAGGCTGTGTCAGTGGAGCCCTTTCAATGCTTCTTGGGAGAATTGGCTGCTCTGAAGAACAGTTCCCAATGGGGAACATAACTTACAGCTCTGAAGCGTGTAGTGCAGTTTCTGGAGAAACAATGCAACACAGGGATATGGAGATCTGAGCTGTAAAAGCCTGTAAGGCAGATAAGCCACCAGGGATTCACTTGTACCATATTGGGAAGATTCCTAGTCCTCAGTATGGATGTGAGAAATCCATGCTCAGTGAGAAAGAGCTGAGTCCCTCAGACAATTATCATTAGATCATTAAAGTTAAATGCCAGACTCTATCTTTATATTGCAGTAATAAAAGGGTAGTGAGAACCTCCAGTAAAAGTGTCAGATGATGTGCTATTCCCAACCTGTGATTCCTATGGATTATGGACGAAGTTGCAGCCAACACACAGCATATTTCCCACGTGAACAGATCTGGTTTCACAATCACCACTGTGAAACAGATACAAGACTCTCCGACAGGCGAGCCCTAGTCCTGTTTGGTTTGACAGCAGAGAGGAATTCCTGCATGGAAACATTTCCAGTGCTGTGGAGTCTGAGGGGTGCTGTGTGCCAACCTCACCCCACGGAAAGCAAAAGGATGGAGAGGAGCAAGTAGCTGCACTCATGGCAACAGAAGAGTGGGGGAAACAGCAAAGGTCTAACGTGGTTAACCAGGCTTGGTTAGCCAAGGGCTAACCTTGTCTGGGTGTAGAGATAGCCTCAGGGCAGGGGGGTGGCAATAACAGCTTTCACTCCTCATAGCAAATGTAGCTTTGTCTGCTGGATGTATCCGTCCTGAAGGAAGAGGAGCCCTAGGCTAGTGCACGTCTTCAGACCAAACAATGGAATCGGTCACTTGGCACACCTGAAACTGCTTGCTGAAATATTTTCTTCCTGTTTCTCTCTTTCTATCTTGATAACCATATATCCTTGCTTACTTATAAGTTCTACAGGGGTTAACTCATTGGGACTACCTTGGGGATAGAAATATTTGGAAGCACTGGAATTCCTGTTTCCCCAAGTGTGAGTGGATGTTATCTGTTCATGTCTGACTGTGTCTTTGATATCTTCAGATGGAAGGTGATGGTGACGCCCCATCCCCTTCATGCCAGCCATATATCACCCTTCTGGCACCACAACTCCTCTGACATCTGACCTGAGTACTATCAGTTGCAGCACATTCAGTTGCCTACAAAAGCCAGCTTTTTGCTGTAAGGAATACCATTTCCTGCAGCTCCTGGCAGACCTGAGGGGCCAGACAAATCACTGTGCAGGGCTCACCCCTGTCCAAAATACCTTTTTCCACTGCAGAAGAGGCCTTTTCCACCTGTACATAGCTTGCAGCTTAGGGACTGCTCAGCTTTGCACAGGGAGCAGGATGGACAGCACTTCATGAATGAACAGTTATTCAGAATCTCGCTTCATTATTCCATGTTTTTTGCCAGCTCTTTTGGGTCATACATGTTTCCAAAGCATCCTTTACTTATAAAGCTCTCTCTTTTTGTGGACTTTCTATGGTGCTGATTGTGAAGTTACCTGAGGCTTTCATGTCAATGCATTAGTTTTCACTGTGCTTCTGTGAGGGGTGGAAATGGCCCAAACCAGTGGTCGAGGGGATTTTAGACTGCAGCAGGGATGTTGAGAGTCTCCAATAACTTCAGCTGGTTTTGTGAGAGATTAGCACTGCAGACAAATCCGGTTCCGACTCTCATCTCCAGGTGAGACTGCCAGAGCTGGTGCCATGTGTGGGGAGCTGGCACTGCCCGAGCTGCCTGGAGCCACCTGAAAGCATTGCCCTTTGCAAGAGTAAACCTGAATTGCTGAGAACAGCGTTCATGTGTGGGAGCCATGAAAGTGGCTCTCCCTGCACTCCCTTTTCACCTTACAGTCTTCCCCGAATAATAGGCAGAAGGGGGAAAAAAGCAACAGAGGTGTAAATATCTGTGAATGGTAAACAGGTAGTTTATCTCTGTGGGTTTTGTTTGCTTGTTTGTTTAAACCTCCCCCGGCAGTGTTGATGTTCAACAGGGATTCTATTCTGCCCCACTGATGATAGTACAAGCATTTTTTATTTCCCTACTATCTTCAGCTGAAACTTTATCAAACCTACTGGCCAAATCCAAGTCACTTTGTGCATCAAAACACTCTGAGTGTTCCAGCTGAGAGCCTTAATGCTCCAACTTTATTTTTAACAACTACTCTTTTTAGTGTGATTCCTGGGAAGCTTTGCACAAAGCCCTTCTCCCTAAGCAGTGGTGTGTAAGACTCCCCTGTGATCAGTCAAGAGGTCTGAACTGCTGGAGCCAAGGACAAGCCTGACTCATGTGAGACAACGTGCTGCATGACTGAAGATGCTACAGTCTTTCTGAAAACTTGGGGGAGACTCCCTGAGAGCACCGAAGTGGGAGAAAAACCAGAACAGGAGATTCCATCAATAGCTGTAGCTGAAAATTTCCTTTTGCCCGTGGGCTTCCCAGTTAAATGGAAACAGGGGAGGGCTTGTGGCTCCTGACTGAGGCTTAGTGGCATAGGAGAGAAGGGTATTTGCTTCAATATGAGACTGGCAATAATGTCCAGTAAGCCCCACTTGGCAAGGCTCACAAAATGACCTCTGCCAGTTGATACCACCTGGACCACTGAATTTTTCCCCCTACATTTTAAAAATAAATATTCATGGTATTTCTTTTTCTTTTTGAAGATTGCAGAATTATTTTAATTTTTGTCATACTGAAGAATATAAAGACATAAGGAAAAACTTTGCTTTTTCCCCCAACCCTCCTTATTTAATAAAAACAGTTTTGTCCATTTGAGAACAACACTTCCACCAAGGTCTAGTAACTGAGTTCTGACTTTGTTTTTAAGCCATATTTCATCTGATATTGGGAGGGACTGTACTCCTTTACTCCTCCGTAAGCTAGACCTCATAAAGACTAAGCTTTTCTTGCTGACAGAGTACTTTGGAAATTTTGGTTTGGAAATTTATATTTTTAAGATTATGATACCTTGAAAGTAAATAGAAGATAAGGACTTTTTTATTTCCAGGGGAAGAAATGGCAAGGGAAGAGAGTCCACATCTCAGCCTGACAACATCAGTCTCTTGAAACCAGCACTTTGGAGGGCAGTTTCAGACCGGTGATTTGTTTGATCTATTATAAAATCCTCTCTACCAGCGTGTAGCTACCACCCACTTATATTTATTATGCAGTTTTATTTTTGCTTGGTAATATTTTTCTTGTGTTTATTTTAAAAGGTCTACATTTTGTGGTGACAGTCTCCCATTTTCCAAATTAACTGCTAGCAGATGTTGCTGTGTGGTGTGAAGCACACACAGCAGCTGAAACCGCCAAGGTCTGGATACAGGCTCAGGAAGAAAAAAATCCTTGTGTTATTCAAGCAAGTTTCAGGAGTGTCTATAAAGTGCTTATGTAGAATCTTATTCAGAAAATAAATTACTGTTGTTTTTATAGCTTTTAGCTGGTTTTAGTGTTTGGAATTACTGCTGAAACCTCACAAGTCTGTACCATGCTTTAAGAAATGAAATATCATTCGGGCAGTGTTATTTAGGAAAGGATTAGCTGCTGATACATTATATACAGGCAAATGCAGGTAAGTTCTACTTAGAGCTACAGCTGTCTGGTTTTGTCCCTTCTAAAGTCCCTGCTACTGTTGCACGTGTGCTAAACCCTAGCTCGTGGACCTAAAATCTTCAGTGTGAGCTGAGCACTTTGAGCAGGCTGTTTTTGAAACTCTTGCTGAAAATGAGAAATGAGGGGTCATACTTTTCTTTTTGGAATGAAGTATTGCAATTTGGTTGGGTCATTAGATATGACCTTGTTTGTTTGTTTGTTGCAACTACGAAATTTCCCCCAGTTTTGGACAAACGGTGATGCATTTGTGAGAAAGTGAGGATGTGTGTGTTGCAGAGGTGACTGGCTAGGCAGGTAACTAACCTAATTTATTTATCCTGCTACTGCAATTGCTCATCCAGGTAACTAGGTAAGTTATAAGCACTCCCTGTTCTCCATGTCTGTCCTGAGCAGGATAAGAGGGGAAAGAAAGAGTGTCATAGTGCAGCAAGTGATTCACTGCCCAGCTTGTTGCTGGAGTGCTCAGGAGGAAGTGTGGTCAGTGTAGCTGTGGCTACATCACAGAAAGGTTTTAAGATCTCTTTGTGTGAGCTTTTGTTAAGAACAAAGCAAGAATTAGAGAATCACAGAATGGCCTGGGTTGAAAGGGGCCTTAAAGCTAATCTAGTTTCAACCCCCAGCCATGGGCAGGGACAGCTTTCACTAGACCAGGTTGCTCAAAGCCCCATCCTTGAATATGTCCAGGGATGGGCAGCCTGTTCCAGTATCTTGCTACCCTCATAGTGATGAGCTTCTTCCTAATATCTAATCTAAACCTACCCTCTGTCAGTTTAAAGCCATTACTCCTTGATTTGTCACTATCTTATGCTGTAGTTGGTTCTGCATTAGAGCAGGGAAACAGACAAGAAAAACTTTAAAGTTTCCTTTTAAATCTATTATCCTCTGTCTGAGCCTTGGTCTGCAGCCTCCCTCAAAAGAATTGGAAATTTTACCGGGTTTGCCCCACTCGATGCGCGACTGTAGAAGAGCTGTCCACTAGATGTCACTGGCACTTCACTGAAATAACATTTAAAAAGCCTTTTCTGGTAGATGGCTGAAAAGAGGTGAAGTTCAAGTGGGCATCATCCCTGTGCTTGCGCCCTTCTCGGTGCCACTCCTGTGCCGAGGCTTGTGATGCCTCTCGCTCCTCGGGACGTCCTGTGCTGACCCAAGGAATGGAGCCGTCCTGGGCTTGTGTGTGCTGCTTCATTTCTCCCACAAGCTTAAGGCTCGAAAATTGGGCTGTGTTATGTGCTGAGGTTTTGAAGAGCCTGTGGATGGGTACAGGAATGCTTTTGGGATTAGCACCGTGCACACACATTTGGACAAAGGCCTCTCTCCTTGTGAAAGTATTTTAACAGTGCTCGATTCACTAGGACTGCTAAGGATTTATTTTCCTTATCTTTCAAGGGCAACAGCTAATTCTGCATCTGATTCTGAGGCAAAACTCCATGCTGATATGGAATATGCAGACTTTTGTCAGTAAAGAGGACCTGAATGTCCAATAATTTTGTTAAAGAAGGCTTGTCACAAAGGTGGCAGATACACAGAAGCCGGTCTTCAACAGTATTTTTAATGCAGAAGTTGGACAAATTGTATCTGCTTTATTTCCCTTGACCTACTAGAGGTCCCTCCAGTTAAATCACCTGCAGTTGGCCTGCAGTTGACCCTTTGTTGATTTATTTAATCATCTGCCTAGTTTTCAGAACAGGGTATGAGCATTCAGACTTAAATCAGTCCTTGAAAAGGTCCTGTCACTGGGCCGTGAGGCTCATACCTGATAATCTGCCCGTCACACAATATGAGCAGAGATGACAATCACTTACCTCTTTTATGTCATGATATAAGGCCAAAATTGTCTAAAATGAGGAAGAAAGCCATTATTTAATCAATGGAATTGCGTCAATTGAGTAAAATTTGTCTCTAGTGTAAACAAATGGAATGTCTTTGCGCTCTGTGAAAACAAGACTAAATTACTTGCAGATCTTGCAGATAGAAAAACATAGGAAGTGGACTTGTAGGCTAACACATTCGGGGGTTTGGAGTATGCATTTAAAATAATTATCCAGATTACACTGGATTACTTAATATAGCTTTTGCATCATGCGTATGCACGTTTAATTTTAAAGCAATAAAAGCAATATTAGTCTTTTTTGCAGTCATGTTTGATTATTTGAGAAATTCCTCAGAACAATGCGGGACTATTTCCAATGAATGTACTAGTTAAATACAAAAATGCCAAAACCCAGTTTTAACTTTTGCAGGTGAGTTGAAGAACAGTCCTCAGTGTGTTCCAGGACAGAGAAAGTTTTGGTACATGTACATGTAAGGGTCTTGATGGGAGAAAATGATATTTCATTAAAAAACACAAACCTAAGTGCCCCACTCTGTAGCCCCATATCTATACAAATAACAGAACACAGTAAAGAATGTAACAATTTCTAGATTCATGTTTTTAGCCAATTACCCAGGTTTTGGTAATATGAACACTCAATTATTAGTGATTACAGCCTGAAGATCAATCTGAATGTAGAAAAACCAGGAGCTGCGTGGGTTATTGGGATATCAGCCCGCAGGTATTTTACATATCCTTGTTTTCCACAGGTTCAATGGAAGAGAATGTGGATGTGCTAAAGATGCATGTTTCTAATCTGGAGAAACTCTGTCTCGTTAAAGTAAATTCTGTTGGTGCTTTTGTAACTGGTCTGAAGTGACCAGCTGGAGTAACATCAGTCATGTGCTCGACATGATGCCTCTAGAATGCAAGATATGCCTGTGTAGGTCTTCCTTGCTGATTCAGAAATTGGGATTGCCCTGCAGAGAAGTTTGTAGGAAGAAGCTAGTCTGGAAACCAGGCATTTAATATTTTCTTTTTTTCTGACAACGCTTGGGAAGGGAGCTCAGCTCCATGTGATCCTGGAGACTTCTTCTGCTCCAGAGCAGCTCTCATGCTCTCTGTGGAGTCAACCCTCCACAGAGGGATATGAAATTGAAGTTCCTTTGGTTTATTAGAACATAAGACATCTACAGCTCTGTCTTCACTACCAGCCCTAAAAACCCAGTCTGCAAGTCTGTTGCTACTGGGGTTCCTGTGCAGCATTTCCATGGTGGCAGCTGTAACAGAACCAGAAAATGGGGTGTGCTTCCCATGTTTTGGTGCTGGTCCTTTCTGCAGGCAAATTCCATGGGATAGGGCGTGAGTGGGAAGGCTTTGGGGAGGGGGGTTTGTAAATCCTGTGAGTTCATATTTTGGATTTTGAGAAATTAGTAGGAAGGCAACTGCCAGCTCCAGTTTCATTAGGGTGATGCTCCCTGGAACACCCTTGGCAGTTAGCTTTGTTTACAGGTCAGTGTAATGATAAAGTTCACTTCCTTTCATTGCAGGTGTTGCTTTGGATATTTGAATATATTTATTCAGAAATGCCTGACATAGCTGATAATGAAAACACTATGCTAGATTTAGTAAAGTAAATGAATCTAATAGCCAATTAGCAGAGTGACATCTCTGCATTTGCCTCAGAATCTGATTCCTACAACTTCTCATTTCATGGTTTAGGGTCTTGTTTCTCTTCTTTTGTCATTTAAGATAATTTGTTAGCTTTTAACTGAATTTAAAAAAAGCTCTTTATTGTTATGCTCTGCATAGTAAAGCATACTTAAGCAGCAAGGTAGAGAAATCTGCACCTTGAGAGAGTATCATGTTGTGCTGAGACTTCTGAGGGATTAGCTTTTGAAGAACCTCTTTGTTTTTATTCTAAATATGATCCAGTCCTGGGAATTTAATTTGCTTCTCTAGATCATTATGTTTGCATGTTTTCTTATCAAAGGAGGCATAAGTTTGGGGTATGAGCCTGTAAATCTGTTTTCACATAATTTATTAAAAGTCACATAGTACTGGTGCCATTGAAGGGAAAGATTCTGTTTATCTTTTAATTCTACAGTGACATTTAGTCCTTTCAACATGGTTTTCATTTTTAGAGGTCAGTGCATATTCTACACTACGATTTTCCAGGGTTTGGTGGGTTTGTGAGTAAAACTCAAATAAATTTTGGTTTTTTTCTGCTTAGTTTATCTTCATTCTGCACCTCCTTACAGTGCCCATCATCCAATGAAGTCAAGTTGCCTGTTGTAATGCAGGACTGGCTTTTTGCAGGATAGTCTTGGCTGGGCAGAGGAGCAGAAGTTTAGCAGGACCTTTAAGTTGCTTGGTTTTCTCTCAAGTCAGCCAACCTCCCATGTTTACAGGCCAGACTATTATGCTTTTGTTCAAAAGACTCTTCTCATCCATTTCCCACAAAGAACTCAGAAGGGTTTATTGTTTCTGTGTAGTGTTCCCTTAGCAGTTAATGAGGTTTGTGAGTGACTTCTTCTACTCCTATCATTTCTGAAAACCCTATGGAATACTTCATGGGATTTGCAGAAGAAAGTTTCCAATTTCCTTCTCCTTCCTTCCATTAACACTGAATATCCCAGGGAGTGAATTCAGCTCTGTTCAGAACCACAACCTGTAAGAAATGATCATGTGCTGGTGTGTTGTGGCAGCCAGAGCAGACTACTCACGTTTAGGGCTGATCCTATCATTGTGGGGATGGACAAACAGCCTGATTCTGCTTGCACAAGCTGAAGCTAATTTTGACTTTAAAGGGGGTGGAGGGAACAGGACCAGTCACTTTTGAAAGTGGATTTGAAAGCTGTGTTTAGTTAATTTGGATGCCCTTCTGTTTAGGGCTTTGAGCCTTAAGAGATGAGGAGTGATCCCTTAAGGTCTTCATCTTCCACCTCCATCACCTGTTGATATCACTGGGGAATGAGCTCACAAGAAAAAGCCAGTAAATGTGGCCTCTGAGGGTGAGTATAGTTGTGATTTCCTAACCATTTGTATCCTACCAGGAATCTTTCAGACAAAAAGGCTAAAAAGCTTCCTATTGCCAAAGGTTCAAATACTGTATTTAAAAGGGGCTTCCTCCAGGTTTCTAAAGGCAGCTGATCAAAGCGTGGCTTTGTGCAGAGAGCACAATACACTTCACATGTGCCCAGATGAAGCTGCTCCCCTGTGGCAGCAGCAGCAGCATGGCTCAGTGCAGGCCTGTGCTTCCCAAGCCCGCTCACCACATCGCTCCTCTGCCCTGAACAAGCAGCTCTCAGCAGGCAGCTGCTCTCTGGGCAGGCTGCTTTTAGGGAAGCTTAGTGTTAAGAGTGGGATTGCATTATAGCTATGTGGGTTGAAGTGCCAAGGTTTGTTTGAGTGCTTGTAATGCTAAGTTGTAAATTCAGTTGTAGCAGGCTCCAAAGACAAAAGTTCTGACCCATCAGTCTGGGGGCTGGGACTCCTGTTGGACATTGTCTACTCAGCTCTGGCATAAGCATGCAAATACCTTCCTTGGAACAGGGGGACTGTGCTCCAATGGCAGCTTTTGACCTGGGTCTGAAACCCAAATTTTCATAGACTTGAAGAAATCACAGTTCCTGCTAGGATCAACAGGAGATGCAGGTGCCAGTATCGTCAACAGCAAGACTTAATTCAAGTCGGATACTCACAGCTGAAAATGCTGCTTCTAGTGTCTGAATGTTTCTTGAAGGTGTGAGATGCTGTCAGGCTTGGCTGGCTGATATTTGCCAGCATTTTCAAGACCCCTCAGAAGTTTAAACAACTGTACATTACTGTTGTTATTAAAAATCATAGGGTATTTATTTTATTATGATTTGGGCAATATTTCATTCAGAGAAACTCAACTCATCTTCTAATATTTATGAGCTATGGTTTGGTTCCTTGCCAGTCAATTTTCCAAAAACTCGTTGCTCTCGATTTTGCTTTTCTCAGTGAGACAGTCTGAGCTCTTCTGGCTTGGGGAGCAGTGGATGTAAACATGTGACATTTCATCTCACAAATGGCATCATGTTTACAGTGCCAGGGTCTGGTTCATCTCTGTGTTTCGGTTTATGCTGCCATAACCCCATTTATTTCAACACAGCTGATCTGCAGTAATGCAGCTGAAAGTCAGAAAAGTTGACAGAAATGCCTGTAGGCCACTACAAATGGTTAAAAGTAATACAGAAATCTGACTCAGCCTCTCAGATGGGAAAAATTCCTTCACTGCATTAAAGTTACGTGACTGGGATACTGGGATCCGTCTTCATTTCTTGCATATTTTATTGTGTTTAAAATGATGATTAAGGGAGAGTTGGAGAGTAAGGTAGAAAATACAGAATGCTTGAATCATTAAGAGACAAAAGAGATTCATTAATATGTGCTTTGCAGACCCAAACCCATTTCTGACCCATTCTGCAGAAACACAAGCTGCAATTTCTTTAAAATCCACTGCCAAGAGGACAAAATGTTGCTTTCTTTCACTTCTAATGCCCCCCCCCCCCCCCCCCCCCCCGCTTTCTGATGAGTCCTGTTGTTTCTTTATGAATAAACCTGACTGCATCAGGCCAGGACCTGTCCGTCCTCAACACTTTTGGGCCTTATCCACCAAACAGATGCTGTTTAATTTCTTCTGATTTCTTTTCCTGGTGAACCTCTTTATTGTCTGTATTGTTACAGACAGAATTCAATTCAAGCTTATTTCCTGGTTTCTGTTCAAAATAGAATCAGGATGATGATTTATTGCTTGTATGATGTTAGGCTTAAAAGCCCTTTCCTGGGCTCTTACTCAGTTGTTCCAGGAGCTATATAAAACCAGAATAAAGGCAATGTGTGTGCTGTTGCATACTTTTAAACTGATTATTCTAGAAAGGCAGAATTTCTCCTTAACTATGAGACAAATTCTCTTCTGCTCAACTCCATTGGCTGTATACCAAGATTGAAAAATCAAACCATTATCATTTAATGGTAGATGCTCCTCATGCTGTCCTTGATAACTGCAGCGGGGAGAAGGAATTCGAGCTTGCCTGTTGCAGGAGGTTCAGAGGATTCAGCTGCATTTCAGAGGATAATTTGATATTTAATTTTTCATGAAAAGGACACTATATCTTGGTTATTTCCCTTGCAGGAAACCTGGGTTCATGAAAGCCTGATGTTCTGCTTAGGTAAGTTCATGATTCACAGGAGAATGAAGTCTGAGCATTGGGATGTTACAAGAAGATTTTGCAAGGGCTTAAATAGGAGCCAATTTAGCAAATATTATTTGTATTTTTGACATCTGCCTTTCTGAGGCATAACTAATTTTTAATCTAGCCGTTCTTGCTTGCATAGAACTTCCCAGTAATTTGGAAGCCTTTTCTACTGATAATCTTTTTTGCCAATATATAAACACAAATAGCTGAAGACAGCAGAGCTCCTAGAGAGCCATCCTGCTTATATAGCTGCTGCTTCCCTGGGTATTTGCCACTGCCTCCAGGGAGCAGGATGCAATGAAACTGTAGACGCTCCTTTGAGGGATTCTCACGGAGCTGTTGACAAGTTCTTCATGGGCTGTGGACAATATACCACTATGCACTTGTGTCACACCACAGGGCCTCCCATTGACGCTTATCCTTTTCGTTTGGCCTCTGACCTCCACTGCTTGCCACTTAGGGAAGCAGCAGTTCAGAAAAGAAAGCAAAAGTCAGACCAAAGCAGCTTTCATCTACCTTGCGTAGCCTCGCTTGTACTTCTTGCTGTTTTTCAAATTGCTCGTAATTAATACAGATCCTGTATCTTTTTCCCCATTTTGAAATGAAATCCATTCTTGAGTGTAAATGGACAAAACAGCATTGTTTCACTGCTACCCATGTGGGAATTTTCACCCTGACATCATTATTCTTTTTTTAATTTTTTTTTTTTTGCATATCAGAGGTAATCCAAAATTAATCCTAGACAGTTAAGAAATGTACTAATGCAAATTTACAGGTTTAGTCTCTCTGCAGTGTCTGACTTTCACACATTAGTGATCTGTGCTTGAGCTTACTGAGCTGAAGGCAAAATGTCATGTAAAAGTACAGTTTAGACACTCCATGCAGCAGTGATTTTGAATGTGAGCTTCTCATTCATTTGGGCAGTGAAAACATTCCCTTACAATTGGTCACTATATCAACGTCAATATTTAAGTCTGGGCTGGAAGTAATTGTATTACTTTGGATCTGTGACTGTAGAGCTGCAGCCTCCCAACTTTTCTCTCGGTGATGCCAAAGAATAACTTCAGTGGCCTCCAAGTCCGTTAATTGAATTACAGGAGTGCTGAAAACCCTGTCTTTATGCAGAGTTCTGTGGTGTCGAGGTGTTGTATAAAATCAAAATGAAAAACCACTTTTTTATGACGTGTGGGTTGGAAAACAACCCACGAAGCCTCCTCCATTTCTCTGCTCCACCCCCAGTAGCTGCCTCCCCCCTCCCACTGGTTCTGGAAGTGGTCATCAAATGAAAGGGTAGAGCTAGAGGGAGGGAAGAGGGTGATTTAATTAGAGATCTAAGGAGTCATTTTTTTTCCCCCCAGCATGTAGTATTGTTGTAAGTCAGCACTTATTGACGTGTGGTGATTACAGACAGCCAAGAAACTGGCCTACACACACTCTCCTATACTTACCATGGCACACACAGGACCCTTTGATTTTAAGAAGGAACAGTTTGCCCCCTTTGTTTTCAGTTAAACTGATCTGGAGGAACAATTCAATAAAAATAAAATTAGATGACACATACAAGAAGGATAGCCTGAAAAACAAAGCAAATGTTAAAAATTGGCAGTGGTCGTTTACAAAAAAGACAAAGCCTTGTTGAAAATATATCCAGGAGATTCAGGGGCATAGATTTTATCAAAAGTCAGCAGGATTTAAACTGTAAGCCCCATATAGAGTTTGGAGTATTTTCTTTGGTATTTGTATTTCAGTTTAGCAAAGATAAAAATAATCTGAAATGTTCAGTTTCGAATTTTAAGATGCAGAACTTTGGGAAATGACTGATTTAGTTTTAAAGATGTTTACTTACTAAATCTTCATTTTTGATCAGAGGTTTCACAGTTTTAGCTGGTGCTGTGGGCTTCAAATATTACTTGCAAAACTATGTTTCCATTTTTTCAAGAAAGAAAATAAGATTCTGACCATTAATAGGCTGAAAGAGCTCATGATTTAAAAAAGCTATCTTGTAAATGAGAGCAGAGGGATTCATCAATGATTAATGAATAATCAATGACTATGTGAATATATTTTAACACTTGCTTTTGGCAGGAGCAACACAATAACTGAGAATCAAACCCAAAGTCTCTTAGTGATGACTAAGAAGCGTCAAGACATTAGTGGTGAAAGGAAGCTGCTGGGCACCTTAACAATTTAAGTCACTGCTGTAATCAAGTTACCTTCTTTTGCTGCTTCATTTCATGAGGCTAGGAACAGTGGACCACGGCTGAGCATTTAATCCTTTTCCCTGCCTCACAATGAATTAAGAAGGTGGTGCCTGCTTAATATAGATAGACAATTATCAGAGCACTAAGGCAGCCAGTTGTAGCTTCGTTCACACTGGTTCTCCATGGATGCCAACAGTTTGCAGGATCGAGGCCAGTATTTATAACTCCAATCTACTGCATAGCTCTTTTTCAGCTCTTGATTCTTAACAGGTGCTCTCCCCCTGCCCAGTCTCTGCTGACTGTGAAAGCAATTGAAGGTATTATGGTTAGACACTAAATATATCATGAAGATTAACTTGATAAATGATCAATTCTGGCCTCATGCTTGAAATTTAAGTCAATTGTCTGGATGAAATGTGTAAATCCCTGTATAACAGACATTTATCTCTCTCCAGACTTTTCAGTGCTCTGCACAAGATGAAAGCCAGTGAGTGGATAATTTTTTCTGGAGGTGATGCTGTATTTTTTTCTTCCACTAGGAATAATTTCCTGGGATGTGGTGTCCAGCTGTGTGCATGCATGATATTCCAAAAATAAGGGGCATGGCTACTTTGGAGTGTTTCCAGGGGTGAAGCTCTGAATGGCCTGAGATCTGATAGACATCCCAGGTAGAAAATGGGATCTTGCCTTCCAAGCATTGTCCGCAGTGCCCAGCTGGTCACAACCCTGTTCTTAGGGCTTGTCCCTGACAAGAGTGATGAAGTATTTATTCTCCATAATAGCCTGCAGGCATTGTGCTGCATATGCTTTAGTGGGAATATTTTCTTTTTCTCTTACCTCTTTCCCTTCCTTTCTCTCCTGATCCTGGCTTCTTCCCTTCTTTTACATTTTCTGGATGGACTGCACATTTTCAAAGTTTAATGCTTTATTTTTTTCCTGTTATTCCCTAAGTGGCATGGCTGAAGTGTTACAGGCCGGTCATCAAAGTGCCTTTAAAAAAGGGAATTGTCAAGGACTCACATATGTTTGAACTATGTGTCTTTGCATAGTGATTTTCAAGGGTTATCAGAGGAAAGTATGAGTTGCTTTGACAGTGGTCCCATCACAAGCTCTTACCTTCAGGAATTCAACCTCCTACTTTTACAGCCCATTCATAGTCCCTCTGGAAATTTTAAACACAGCATGTTAGGATGTTGGTTAACAGCAAATAAACCTGTGTGCTGACCTGCCCATGTGCTAATAATAAGTCATGAGTCTGTTTTTTAAGAAACTCTGTCACAAATGGTGGTTGAAAAAATAAATGAAAGGCCAGATTCCTACAGATAAGACCATCCAGATGGAACTGCTGGGGGATAGGTTAATGAGTTGGCTCTGTAGCCTTGACAGTCTTCTTTCAAAAAACAGGGGCACGTGTTGTTCAGACAAGCCCATGGCCTCTGTTTTCCAAAGGTGAAATTTACCATGGAGCGAAGGGCCAGCGAAAGGTCCTGCCTTGAGCTCACATGGGATTGGAAGAACAGATAAGGTTTGTGCTGGTGAACCTCATTTTTAGGGAGCAAACCAGCCCTTTTGGGGAGTTCCTGTAGAGTAATCGAGCCTAGGAGTGAACATTTCATACAGGCTTTTTATACACTCCTGGTCTTTAAGGATTTGCAATGAGACCTGCATTTATGGGTTAGGGAGATTCGTGCTTATCTTGCTGATACCTTTTACTCAGTTGCACAGAGGCTGCAGATGTGGGAAATAAGCCATTATTTTTTGCAAGAATTGGATGGCTTTAATTTTTAACTTTTTTTTTTTTTTCTGTTATATCACTAGAGTAATTAGTTCCACTTTTCCTTAATACTAATCAGTTCAGCATTTTCTGAAAGGACATTTTGTATTGCAGGAATTACTTCCATTAACATGGAATGTTGGATGTGCTGAAAGCAAGAAATTAATGGTTTTTGCCTGTAGACACCCCAGATATTGGGCACCTTTTTATGGGGGGTTGAGAGATGGCTAAAGACCAATAGAAAAAACAATGATATACAGCTATTACATCTTTTGCAACAACATTTCAGTCTTTGGTATGTGGTGACTCTGTTGCTTTATTTTTGGACAAAACCAGCATGGATAGCAACAACTAAACTCCTTGGTCTTGGGAGTTGCTTCCTCTTTTGGCTGATGGACAATTTGCAGAGCTAGTTCCATGATTTTTAGTGTCTCAAGAGTGCATTAGAGTTTCACAGCAGGAGATTTGTAAAAGGGAAAGGAATGGTGTACAGGGAATTAAAAGGTCTGTAAAACTAGAGGCTCACTCTCCTGTGAGGAGTGATCTTGTCTAAATCAATAAACGTCCATGGTCTGTGTTTTTCAGCTGTGATTGTTAGGATTGTGTGTTCAGTCAGTGCGTGCTGAGCAGAGCCAATGTTGACTTAATAACACCAAAAAATGTATTTACAGCTATTTGTCCAAATTCTGAATAACTGTTCTTTTGTTCTCTGTCCTCTGCTATTCCCAAACCATACTGCAAATAGATTTTGGCTCTGAGTCCAGTGAAGTATTTCTAAGCATGCTTAACTCCAGGCACATGACTACTCCAGTTAACATTTGGAAGACTTTCTACAGGCTTAAAGGTAAGCACACACTTAAAGGGTTTGCTAACTGCAAGTTTTGTTTTTCCTGAGTATTTAGAACAGTATTTTAAATAACTGTGCCATGCAGAATAAAAGATGCTCTTGAATAAAGATCAGTATTACTTGTTATTAATTTTCCATTATTCTGTATTCATCGTTACCTATGTTTGTGCTGCACTGTTTCTCTGGAATCAAATATTGTAGTAAAGGGGCAAAAGTGAAAAGTTGCACTTTGATACACAAGTGGTCAAAACCAATGACTGAGCAAAAAATCTTAGGTGTCCAAGATTTCTTTTGCAGAAATGCCATGTAACCACATGGAGAAAAAAAAAGGAAACATTGCCAATGAATCAGACAGGAGGAACGAAGTGGCTCTGTGTATATTTTTACTGCTAAAGGGTATCTTTTTTACTACAGCATAACTGGTGCCTGCTCAGTCTTACCCTGCAAGGTCCTACAGGCACTGCAGACACCACACAGTAGCTGAGCATGCTTAACTCTCTCACACACAGCACTGGCTGCCTTTGCCTGCCCTGATCTCTTCAGAAAAACTGTAGTGCTCAGCTTCTGCTGAGGGGGTAGCCAACATTTAATACTGTAAAGTTATGCAACTACCACAGCAGCTACCAGAGCAATATTGGCAGTGGATGAAAAAATCCAATTTGCATTTGTAATGATTATTAAATAGGTTCTAATTCTAGGGTAGCAGTTAGGGAAATGGAATTCAGAGGCATTAGGCAAAGATGCAGTGGCAGCTGAATTTGTATTTTTTAGAAGTTAGAACATGAAACTGAAAACCAACTGGCTGGTTATGAGGAGGACATGTTCTTTATGAGCTGTTCGCTTACATTTTCTGATGATTCATCTGCCTGTGGAAATCCTTCACCATCCCTTATAGACTAAAATATCATTCTGAAGATAGAGGCAGGATTCAAGCAGTACCATTCTCCCCAGATATCTTCTGATGAGGTGTCAGCTTCCTTTTGGCAGAGTCTGCAGGATAGATAAGGGACTGTGGCTACAGGCACAAAGGGCTTTTATGACAAGGTGAGAAAGAGAAAGTTTCAGATTAGCAGGAATTTGTATCTTTATTGTGCTTTTAACTTCAGTTTCAAATCTTACAACAGATTTTTGCTGGTACATGAACTCAGTGAACTAATGTCCTATTGCATTTTAATTTCATCAGTCTGAGTCTCTGACTTCAAAGCCTGCTCCAAGTCTAGAGAAAAGTCTGCAATCTGCTTGATTCGGCTATAGAAATGTGGCTTTCTTGTATGTGGTCACAAAACAGGGGGAGCTCTTGAAATTCACCAGCCACAACTAAAAAAATTCTACTATATATTTTGGAAGATCCATTGTATTTGCACCTAGAAGAAGAATAATCTTAACCAGATCTTTACTGTTGAAGTAAACATTACTAATTTTTAGGCTAACAAATAGAAGAAGCCTCAGACGTAGACTAATTGAAAATAAAGTGAAGCACAACAGTAAAACAAATATAAAAAAATATGCATGATATATTTCTTTTTTCTCCTCACCTTTTTCCCATAGTTGTCTTATTCTCTGGTTTTATTAATACAAAAACTTTTTAGATTTGCAAGTCTCTCCCACAAATTCATGTTTTGGAGCTTTAAAATTACAACCTGTCAGAGTTCACTCTAAGCCTGAGGGATAGATCACATTCCATAAAATTGTTAAGACTGTCCATGAGATCAGATGGAAATCTAATGAGTGCAGTAGTAGCTCACCACCTAGGAATCACACTCAGCATTTTGTGTGGCCATCCTCTGAGATAAAAGTCAGTGGTGTGTGAATTCAATTATTTCACATACATAAAACTTTCCAAATCTCTCCTGAGTTCACATGTTTTAGATATACCCATATCTGTTATGTTACTTCGGGGAGTGTCAACTGTACTTTGACTTTGTGGGAGATGAGATCAAAAAGAAATAAGATTTGGTTCATTGGAAAAGGACAGTTAAAGGGAGTAGCTGCTGAAAATTAAGGAGGGTAGGTTTTAAATTCTCTAGGCTGTTGAAATAATCCATGTAGACCAAGAAAATGGTGTTATTTCTATCACAGCACTGTATAGAAACTGCAGAGCAGAAATCGGCAAAGGATATTAAGACATCAGGTTTTGGCCTGAACATTTCTCAGAAGTGACAAGAAACTCAGGTCACATTCATCTTCACTAGAAACTGGATGTGTCCAAATGTAGCACCTGATTCAGGTAATAAACCAGGTGCAAAAATTGTTCTTGTGGTGGCCCATCAGATATATCAGTCCATTCTCACTTACAGTGGGCTTCTCTGTCTAGTAACCATAATTTGACCTCTGGTGCTTTGGGAGAACTTTCACAACAAGGCAGGTAGTGGCCAATACTGAACATTCCTGAACTCTGGTTCTGGATATGCATATCAGTCCACAGACCCATCTCTCTCAGAACCCACAAAGGTAGATCAGTTATCTAGTGCTGAAAGTTGCCACTTTGTGGTCCAGGGGAACTGCTGGATACTCAAATGTTTTTTGAAGTTCGACATTTAAAAGCATAAAAATAGATGCAGTACCTAACTTTAGGAGCTTATCTCAAAAGTCCTGGTGGTCCATATTTGGGCAAAGCAAATAGCAAGGTCTTTGCAGTTTTTGTGATGGGAAGGCTGCTGGGGATAGGCATGTGGCTGTTTTTCCCTTACTCAACAGCAATTTGTTTATGTCTGCTATATCTTACTGTACAGTACTGTCATTCAGTGGCAGATGAGTATATAAACAATCCTAGGCTAGTCTAAATCAACAGCATCTATCAAGAGTCTGGCCCTGTCTGCTCACTGGCACTATCTGAATTTCTCTAGCTTTTCCTTTTCCGTGTACTACATGAAGTCTCTTCACATATCTGTGGAAAAAGATTTATTTGGCAGTAAAAATGTCCACTTAAATTGAAAGTTCAGTTATTTACTTTATAGAAGTGAATAATCTTCAATAAATCAGTCTTTCTTTCTCTTTCCTATGATTATTTATTGTTTACATCCCTGTAACAGACATATCTCCTGTAAAGCCTTTCAGCTTTAATCCACCAAAGCAGGGAAAATGTGATATTGAAGTGCAACTGAAGCAAAGGAGCAGCCAGACCTCTGAATTTTATTTCCCACTGAAGGATGATAGGGCTGCCCTATATGATGTCATGTATCAGAAAAAAGCAGTTTTCACCTGCTTTTTGAGGCCAGAATTATTGTCTCTTTCAAGGGGTTCTGAGGGCCTAGGAGAGAAGGACAAGGGTCTTTGAGAGGGATGTGTGGCTGCTGCCACTGAGAGAGTGGCACTAAGCAGGCAGTGTGCTGCAGTAAAAATGCTGTAGAAGCCTCCTAGACAGTTAGGGATATCTTATGTAAAACCCCAGATGCCCATCTCTAACCCAGACACCTTTGTGTTTTAAAAACATGAGGTGTCTTCTGGGAGGAAGATTTAGGTCCTTGGGCACAGCTGAACACCCTGTCCCTTGGTGGGCTCTGTCATGGTGTGGGGATGCTGAATCCCATGAAATCAGGGAAGATTTGTGGCCTCCAGGTAGAACGTAACTTACATTTCTTTTGTGTGATTTCTGATTTGTACATTGGAGGTGGTAACTCTGTGCCAATATAGACATTTATGATGTGATTAAAGTGCATTCTTATTTAACCCCCTTGATGTCTTGGGTGACTTCATCCTTTCTGTAGATGTTTCACCTCTTTGCCTACACTTATTTACTGCTTCTCCTGCTGAGAATCATTCAAGTGCACCACTGACTGAGAGTGCCTGACTAAACATTTTCTAAAGAAAAGCAGGTTAAGTCTGTAAAATTGGTTGTGAAATGTACTTATCAACGTGTGCTGTGGTATGGTAGGTACTCTGTGTCGCACATGGCAAGAATCCCCTGCTCTGTCCCTGCAGCTCTTCCTTAGGCTGAAATAGCTTTCAATGTTATTTCTGTCTTTACTTTTGGCAGCAGGGTTGGCAAGTTTAACTTCCAAAAGCTGGGGAATGAGAGAGCTACAGAACTGCTTTGTGAAGGGGTCAGAAAGGACAGGCTAGCTGGAAGCAGGCGGGACTGCTCGTGGGGCAGAGGAAGGTGAAATCCTACATGGAGCCCAGATGTTCCTCCCCCACACTTTCATCTCCCCCACCCTATAAGCTTCGTGTCAAAGCCGACCTCTTCCTTTTGGAGGACGACTGACGGCGATTCCTTTCAGGGGCTGTCAGCGCTTCTCCTGCAACTGCCCTGTGGAGATGCTGTTGAGTGACGCGAAACACTTTTTCTCCTGACAGGATTAGCGAGCCATCTCTCCACACTGCCCAGCTTCCCCCTCCGCCTCCAGCATCTCTCTCTATGTGGCCAAAGAGGTATGCTTGTGTCTTGGATAACAAAACAACATTGGGTCACTTCTCCCATGTTTGCTACTGACAGAGGAACGTAGTTGTTAGAGAAAACTTTCACTCTTCACACAGCCCCGTTTTTGGAACAAGAACAGGAATTGTTAGTCTATGTCCATTTCTTTTATGCATCTCCATTTCTGTCTTGTGGAAGCATAGGGTTTGTCCAATGTTATGCCCAGCCTGTGGCCCTTCCAGATGCATTCCTGCTCTGTCCACAGCCTTCTCATCAGGTGTTCTGTGGGAGTGCAAAGATGACCGTGGTGGTTAGCCCATCCCAGCGGAAATACCATGACTAATCTCTGCTAATTGAAAACTTTCATCTTTCTGGGAAGGCATATGATAAAACTTTGCCAATGGAACTTCCAGAAGGAGGATTTTTATCCTGGGTGTTCATTTTGACTCCCCAGGTAACAATGTAAGACAGCCAGGGAGCTGTTTTTCAGGCACTCCAGTGGGTGATCAGTCTCACCATTTGCTGTGGGGCAATCAAGAAACCAGTACTAACTTGCCTCCCTACCTGATGCTTGGTGGTTATCCTGTCCCTTTCTTCATTGTCCCCTGACCAGTTTGTCTGTGTTGGGTGACTCAAGCAGATCTTTGTGATTTGGCTGCTTTCATCAAAAACTTACCGTACCTCTTTTGGAATGACTGCTTTTGTTAACTCGTATTAACTAAAGCATGCCAGCCAGATCTTCTCAACAGTTAATCTTGCCTTGCATTTAAATGTATACTTTTCTTATTGCAAAAATAGAAATGCAAATATGTATGAAAAAATACAATTTTTTTCCCTGATTACATAAAATAGAGAGAAAAAAGGAGCACAATTATTCTTCATTCCATATGTAGTGCTGTTAGTATGCTTTCAGCTAAGTATGTATTCAAATAATTCATTCAGATTGCAGTAAGCATGTGTATTGAAATCAATGTTGGGTCTCCTTATGGGTTGAATCTGGCTCTGCAAATTTACTATATTATATTACTACATTATAATAATACGCTGTCATGTTCAAATCTTTGAATTTATTAAGTGGGATGTAATGTGCCAGATCTTTACAAATTTCTCAGTGTTTAGGTACTGGTTGTTGGCAGTATTATCATTAACATAGCAAGCCAAATGACCCTTGCACTAGATTTTCCAAGCAGATGTCAATGCAAGAAACTAATCTCAGTTTATCTTAAATTATTCTCCTTTCAGATGGTTATTCAATCCATGAAGTATGGGATGATCCATATTCACATTATCCCAAGGGAAGCTCTTTGAAAGAACTGTGGCCTCTTTGCACTTGGAGGTTAGAGGAAAACATTTTCTTCCAACTCTTTACAACTCTGCTTCCATATGCTGCCAACTCTACTAATCTTTTTGCCAAGGAACAACAGCCCTGTTATTTTTTCTCCTATTCCACCTCTAATTTGTCTTGTTCAGGGTTATTTATAGGGAAGAGGACTTGTTCCTTCTCTAAAGCAATCTTTTCTTGCAACAGCCACTCAAGTATTATGGTCTTACCATGACTTGATGGTTTTGGAAACACTGAAATGTGAAAAGGGGCACTTGGATCCCATGGTGATGAGCAGCCTTAAAAACACTTAGGTAGATCAAAAAGACTGAGTTGCTGAGTTTTGTGGCTCCTGTTTGGATTTTTTGTTTCCTTTAACCTGCAGTGTCAACAGAGCCAAAACTCTGAAAGGCATTCCAGACAGGAAAAGCCAGTGGGGAAATGACCTGAAACTGTTGTTGGCACCGCTCTTTAAAAGTGAGTCTTTTTATTGTCTGCAAGGCAGTGGCTGCAGACAACTATAGCTGCGTTGTTATTAGCTGGTGCAGTGCTGAGGATACCTACTGAATAGTGGTGATTCATGTAAAACTAGAAAACCCCAGAAAACTCTCGTTTCAGACTTGAAGTTTTGCTTGTCCTGTGGCAGGAATTTTTCTCCATTTGATTTTGAAGCCAAAGGAGAACTGTGTCACAGGGCCTGACTTTTCATCAGACACTTGAAATCAATTATGAGGCATGCTGAAAGGACTTTGAGTGCTTCAGAGAATCCTGATTATTTTCCTGACGCAAACTTCCTATATTGTCTAACCAGCATCACTAAGAAAGATGAAATTGTTGTCTGCTACTCAACAATAAGGCCATAAAAAGAAAAGGAAAAAGGAATGAGAAGGGCAAAAGCACTATAAACCTACAAAGAAAAGCACATATAGAGTGACATCTCTTGATCTTTTCTATCAAGGCACCAAGTATTGTATCTTAATGTCCAAATCTAGCTAAATTTAATCTATACACTGTCTACCATATTCCCTCTAGGGAATGCAATGCCAAATGAGCACACAGTGTTCTCACACTAAAATCTTCCATCAGCATTGCTGTGGGTTGTGGGGGATGTTAAGTCAGGCAGTCTCCTTGCTGCTCTAGTTTAAAAAAGAGGCCAAAGTTCAAGAGTTTCATTAATTCATTCAGGAAGAGAGGAAAGTAAAAACAAACCAAGTATTTTCATTGATTGTCCATGTTTCATTTGTTGTCCAGACATCCAACTCACTTGGTTGTCTCTTTCTTTTTCCCCTTCCCACCTTTTCCCCTTCTAGAAATCAAGGGGTTATAGAATTTTAATATCAGAAATGAAGATACTTAGACAAATCATTCCATAGTCAAGTTTTTGCTTTTCCTTCTTTCTTTTCCTTCATTACTTTATCTGATAGTAATTTTTAAGCATATTCCTTTTATTTGGTTGTGGTTCTTTACCCACTGAAATTTTACTGATTTTGTTTCCCTACTAGTCACTGAACAACGGCTGTGTTTCAGGAATGCTGTCTGCTTTGCAGAGCCCTGGCTGTATGAGATAGCTCCTTCTCTCTCAGAAAATGCAACCTCACGTAGCATAGAGCAGTTAAACTGTTGGGAAATCTGAGAAACCCTGTGGTCACAGGAGAGGCAATCCTACATCGACTGCAAAACTCCCTGCCAGATGAAATAAAAATAGCTATTAATTTCACTGTGTTACGAGCTAGGAGCACATACGGGAGCCAAACTCCAAAGCCATCCCTTTGTACGGGCTTTCCCTGAAATGTAAATGCAGCCATGCTGTCAAATAAAAACAGAGGCAACGATATTAATGCTAGACACTGCTGTCACACTTGTAAAAGCTGGAAAAAATGCTTCATCTGAGGCTGATGTGTACCAGTTTGAGAAGCCCACTGGAAACGCAGAGATGACATTCACTGTGCTAATTCCCAGTTCACCCTTACGAATGCACACAACTTACAGCACCGAGGCCAAAGAGATGAAAGAAGGGCTGGACTAGAGGTATGGAGGAGAGCAATAGATTACCTTGGTTAACTTGGTAGTTCAGGAGTTCATGAGAAGTTTGTGACTGCTGTTCTTTGTTTTTCTTCTGCAGAGCAATTTCCCCTGTCCTCTTCCGCTTCTTTCATGTTATTTATTTTCTAGTAACACCGACCTTCTGCACTGAAAACTAAAACGAGAGTCCTTCTTAAAGGAGGACTCTTCTGCGTGAAAGGATTTTTCTTGAGTTCACATTTTGTAAATATATTTTCTTGCTGGTTTTTCAGTTTTGTGCATAAAGCTGTATTTTACATTATAAGTAAATTCTTTAAAAGTGCATGACTTGAAAACCTACATTCCCTGGTTTTCATTAAGATCTGAATTTGCCTCTTAAGTCAGATTCAAGAATAAAGCTGAGCCTCATAAGTCATTTAGGTGCTGTTCAAGACTTACTTTTAGGGTAAATCCTGATAGCAAGTTTTTCCGTGTGTATTGTTTACAATGATAATCTAATGTTTAGCCAATGCTTGGCTGTGGAACAACAGAGAGTTGTGAGATGACCAAGCTCATTTCCTGAGCTGCATCTTTTTGTTTTCATAAGAGCTCTTTATTTAACATTTCATTTAACAAACCTTGTGGACTATCTCTTGATTAGATTCTGCATGTTTCCTGCCACTTGCATGAACTGAGAAATGTAACCTTAAAGCCAGAGCCAATATAAATATTTTTTCATAGAGTGATGTAACAACCAGCTTTCTGTTTCATGAAATTCAGACTTGTTAGGAACTCTGAAAGTTTCCTCCATTTTTGGTCTGTCCTGAAAAATCATTTCAGTTGGTTGCTCATCTAACTAAGTGAAGAAGCTGGGGATTTAGCACTGTAGGAAACTACTGCAGAGTCAGTATCAGAAAAAAGTGGTTAAATTTTATAAAGGAAGATTGGAATATCAGTGTTCTTAGCATTATGTTAAAAACTGGTCCAGGATAGCCTGTGTACACTTCACTTAAGTGTCTGTAAGGTGGGAGTCCCCTTGTATTTTTTGTTCACTCTTTTGTATTTTCACTGCTAGGTAGACAAGTTATAAAAACCTTCATCTAATCTGCCTTGCTGTCAAAATCAACTAAAACCAATCTCTCCCTGAATAATTCCTGGATTTAACTGCTGATTTGTGGGACTAACTTTGTAGGCCCATACTCTGCTCTGACACTTTGTAGTGGAAACCTGGACTGACTGAGGTTACTGAGTGAGGTTACTCTGCAAGTGTCCTTGTGTGAGACCAGCAGCTAGTCCAGAAGAAGAATGCCATGGTAGGTATTTCTGGAGAATATGAATAAGAAATTGCTGATCACGGTAATATCTAGACCAAGAGAAAATGGAAATTTGTGCTATAGGCATAATTTTGGAGAAGAGGCCAGCTCAGATAGCCAAGACTAACGATTGTCACCATGGGATATGCCCCTGAGAGGTTCAGCCAAAGGACTTGAATGTTGGAAGTTTTTCAGGTTTTTTTTTTTCCCCTCAACCAGTGTAAGATTAATTTATAGTATTTGGGCAGGGGGGAAGTTGGGAGATGGGGTCAAATTGATGGCAAGCTGCCAAAATCTGCTTAACTCCTTTATCAAAAGAAAAATAAACTTTAATCTGCTTTTCTGATGTCTTTGAGTGTGAAAATGGGTGTGTTGCAAAACGAATGCATAAGCTGCTCTGCAGCAATGAATTTGAAATTCTTAAAGTTTATGGGACATTATTAAACCTGTAGTTATGGTGGTATGTTAACAATTGCCAAGTTTTACTAGCTTTGCTTGAGTTCACTTAAAAAAGAATGAAAAATCTCGGAGACTTGCTGCTGCTCTTAGTTTCCAATGGTCAGTGTTCAAATGCTGCTTGGATTTCTCTGCTGATTGTTTTGATTTGCTTCTCAAAGGCCAACATGTAATTCACTCAGTCTGGTTCCTGAATCTGATTATGATTTTTACAGTGCCATCTCCCTGTCTCTCTTTTATAGGTTTTCTTCATTGCTGTAGGGCTATTACGGCTTCATTTTCTCTTGTGAACTTTCAGTGAGATGTGCCAGGTCTGCAGGATGGTAATACTTTTTTCCCTTTCTGTCTGATTGTTGCATAACTGCATTTATTCAAGTATGCCAAAGCTCCCAAAATATTGTAATTTACTCTTTGGTATCCAAATTAATCGTGGTCCTAATAAGTTCCCCAGTTATTGAATTTGCCTGTCTCTTCCCTTTGTTTTCATAAAACTATTTTTATAAGGCACCATTAAATAAGACCCTCTTTTCAGTCACTTTGGCTTTGCCAGATTTTAAATGTTAGCTTTAAATTTTGTCAGGTGTCTGCATCAAGCAGAATACGTTTGCTTGGATAAAAAAATACAGCACCATATTCTAGCATTTTCCAGAGCAATGAAAAGGGACAAAAGTACTGTATTTAATTTCTATTTTAACTCTTAAATTAATTTTAGTTAAAATTAAAATTAATTAATTAATAAATTAAAAAGATAAAAAAGTATTTGTAGCTGCATGCTTTGAATCAGACACCCAACAAAGCCAGAAGCTTGAGCATTTGGGCCAGAAATAAGTCTTTTGACATCCACCTAGAAGAATCTTACCTTACTTGATGAAATGATCATGTTTTTAAGAAATCTGAATTTAATTTTTTTTTTTTTGGAAATGCTTTATCTTATAAATTCTCAATTATATGAAGCATTGACATTTCCTGGGTGCTGAAAATGTCAGTTTTGCTCAGCTGTTACCAAGGCAATGTCTTCTTTGATACTATGCAGTAAAATGCCTTTGGATATCGTATTTTGAAGCTACCAGTACCATTGAAAATATTAAGAAGTCAACTCCCAATTCTGATGTACGGAAGATTTTAAGTAAGGGTCCTAAAAGAGAAAAAACAATGCCCTGTGTCACATGAAGACACTTTCTCTTCACTCATGGTTAAATTACTCATGGTGGATGTGGCAGGGTTCAGTGGTGAAAGATGCCAGCAACCACGCAGTTGGAGGTCCTGTTATGGAACAAGTACACTGGAAAGGCTGAATGAAAACACTGGAAAAGGACAGATAACAATTTTCCTAAATGTTAAGTTTGTCATGGGTAAAAGAGCTTGACATGGGGAATTTTGCTTATATTAATTGATTCCAAATTAACACAAAATTGTAATTACTGATTCAATTAAAGAGCTCTACCAATGAGCTTCAGTTTTGAGGTGCTCACCAGTGATGCTGGAGTAAGACCTTGTGGTGAGCAGCCCTGGACCTCCTCCACACAGAGTCCCTGCATTTCCTGGCTACCTACACCCTGCCAGTTAGGTCCAGTAGAAATTTAGGAGCATTTCCTCACTTACAGTGTAGGTGAGCATACCCTGAAATCTGAATCTTGCAGAACTCACTCAGATTTGGTCCATTGGGTAGAGATCTGGCTCTTGTGTTTCGCTACTCCAGGGAATTTTGCTTTACTGAATTTTTAAAGCTTTTCTGCAAAAGCTACAATATAAATTTTGAGGAGAAAAAGAGACATCAGATATACTTTCCAATATTTTCTGGTTCTGGGACTGAAAAGCTGCTGCAGCTAATTTATCCCTCTAAACATTAGGCACTGCTATTGAAGACATGTGGAGAGAAGTAGAATGGAAGTGTCCAATATAAACATGAGTTAATGGAAGATTTGAGAATACAAAACTTGCGGAAACAATGTTGAATATTATAATGTTTTCATCCTACAACATTGTTATGTGGATTTTTAAATGCAGTTCTAATGAAAATAGTATCCCAGCTTACAGTTGAACTGCAGTCAGCTCCCTTTGTGCAAAACACCAATTGATATGGATGAGTTATGCCAGCAAGAAATAAAGATAGAATATGTTATTTGAAAGCCATGCTTGTCAGATAAAAGGGGGAATAAATTATTCTGTACCTTTGAAAAAAAATACATTAAAGATACAAACAGTGAGGAGAAAAGCATTGGGTGAAGAAATACAGTTAAAAGAGCACATCTGTTTCAAATTCTTATTTGGGGCAAAAGATCCCCACAGATGTTTTTATTTTAAATTTGCATGTGTGTTGTTATCCTTGTGCTAACTATTAGGTAAATAAACGTATTGAGAATCCATTTTTCAATGAAGTTTGGTTAGGAGTATTTGTACACACTTTGTGAGAGATAATTCGAAAGCTAATTGAAGCTTTGTGAGGAACCAATTTCCCACATCTCTTAACTTTAAATACCTGCCTTTTGTGTATTAGTACTGATCAAATGCATTTATTTATTTTGGAAATGAAATAATTTTCCCCTTTGGTTTGTGTTTTTGACATGCCTTATTAGAGAACAGCATAACACACAACCACGTCAGAGCTACAGCTGTAGCAAGACAGAACTGTAGAGGAAATTCATTTGGATTTGGTTAATGAGAATCATGTATTCAGCTGTGCTTGGCTTAGATAGTGATTTTAGATACATTAAAAGTGAAATTAGTAAGTGTTCTACTGAATAGATAGGGGGATCTCATGCTAATAAACCTAGCTGTTTGGGCATAAGTAGGAGAAATTCCAGTGCCATTCGAATCTTTGGTAAAAACTCTATCAGTTTCCTTCAGTGGAACTTGAGTTTTACCCCGCCACCCTTGTACGAGTCTCCCAGTCTCAGTCTGCACCTTTGTATAGATCTGTGGGGAAAAAATATTCACTTTATTTTGCAAGGCCCATGTCATTAGAAAAACTACTTGTGTGAGCAGAACATCCTCTTCTGCTTTTGTCATCAGAGTACCTAAATCAGGAGCCTTAACCCATTCCAAGGACAGTGAAGAGAGAGGGGGCAATTTATCCCACCTGGGACCTGATTCATCCTCTGGATGTGATTCGGGAGGGCGCTGCCTTGTACTTGCACAGGTGGGAAAAGCCAGGCTGTGGAGCTCCCCATTACTGACGGAGAGCACGAGATCCTTGGGTGGTCCAGGGAGCACAGATAGGCTCTATCACAGGTACTCTGAGGAACAGTTGCAGGAATATCACAAAATAGAAGTCAAGGGGACATTTAAAGTTGTTCCCTAAGTATCTGGGCAACATGAGTTCACCTCCTGATGTTGACTAGGGGAGCACACAAGTGACAAAGAATTTTTTACTATGTTTTGCAGGAGCTAGAAATGCATTGGGTCTTTGAATGAAAATAACTTCATGGGCTAATTACGCTCTCTTCTTCACTGCAGAAAAGTTACTGACTCAATATCATTGCCTCCGCCACTTTATTGCTCCAAGAAATAGTCATAAAAAGTAGCAACAGAGTCATTACAGAACTCTATTAAAACCATCACGGTGCCTCTAACTGCAGCAAGTTGAGAAAAAGGCTTCTGGGCCAAAGTTTTCTATCCAAGATTTTTGCCCTCTGTAGAGACGAAGGAGACTAAAAAAGAAATCCCTGTCTGTAGTTCTTGCCAAATAGGCATGGCTTCAGTGTTTGGAGAGTCCCTCTTGGGAGATCAGGAATGATTCAATGTAGAGAGATTTACAGAGACTTATAATGAAACTATTATCTTTGCTCTCTCTCCTCTTTCAAAATCATATAAAGTCAGGTGGTGTGTTCTCACAGCAGTATTAATAGCTGTCAAGTCAGATATAAAGCAAAAAATATTCCTGACTTGGATAAAAGTTAGAACTGAGGGCGAAAACTGTCAGTGAAGAAGTGATTTTTGTGTTGTCTTCAAAAGTAAGGTGTTACTCTTGCAAGTCACTATAAGATGATCTGGTGCCAACTCATTAATTTCACCAGGAGCTTCGTGAGAGCCTGGGGATTCTGCTTTTCAGAGCAGTCAATGTGACTGAGGCTGAGATGGAGAAAGAGCTTTGTGTGCTGGAGGACAAGGTGGGGAGCTGCTGGCAGGGGGAACTAAGCAGAGAGGAAGCAAGGGGGGAACTAGAAAGGTAGCAATGCCATTACAATCAGAAGAGTTTTCTAGAGTTAAAATCCAGCTGAAATACCTTCCCTGTTCTGCTTAAAAAAATACAGCCCTAATAATCCTGGCTTGCTGGGGATCAATCCTGCCTCCACCAAGAGCACTGGAGTCTGTTGGTTGGTTTTACAAGCCTGGGGTTTCAGCCCCTGTCAGATCATTCACAGAAGTACGGTTCAGACTTGCACAAGGTTGCCAGAGCACTGCAGGGTTGGTTTATACCCTCCCCTATTTTCAGGCTAAGATGGAAACATTTGGAAACCCAGCCTGGGAAAAATGAAATTCTCAAAGAAAACACAAAAGTCCCTGTTAAATACTCCGGAGCTCATGTAGCATTATAAAATTCTCCAAAGCTGGCTTGATAAATGTGGGAGATTGAGGATGCATCACCCTACATGCTTTTGGACTTTCCTCCCTTTTAGCCATCAAAAAATTGCTGCTGTGGTAATCATTGCAGCTGATGCTCTTAGGAGGAGAAACTCAGATTGTCAGACTGAGGCATCTAGAGGAAGAAAGTGAGAATATATGTTGAAATATACACTTTCCTTTTTGCTGTGTGTTTTTCTGTAGAGGAAAATTTGTTTCTGGAATTTTGTTTGTTTTGTTTTTATTTTTTTTCTTACCCTGTTTAAGATCCTCAATTAAAAAGTTTATTTGCTTACTGTAGGGACTGGCCTGCTAACCTCCTCCCCAGCCCAATCCTACCTTCTATTTCACAGAGGTCAGTACCATCCATGCCAGAGAAGGTTTTGGTAGTCACTGAGATAAATGTTGCTGGAAAACCTGTCTTTATGGTAAGTTTCTCCTTTCCTCTCACCCTCTTTAATAAAACTTTTGCTGTTGTGGTGAAGTCTGAGCACTTGTCATTAATAATAATTAAGAAATATTGTCTACAAGTTTAAAAGGACTGATTGAAAACAGGACTAAATGTGATTTTTGTGCATTCAGAGTTAATACCTAATCTATTTGTGCTGTGTTAATATAAATTTGTTTTAAATAACTTTGTTACTTTCAGAGACTTGTTGTTTCAACTTTTTTCCCCAAGTCTCTAAACACTTTTAGACTTTTCTAAATCTTGTTCTATGCTCCATATGTATGAGAGCTCATTTTGAACACTTACTGTTAATTTTTGTGATTGGTGTAAAAGAGAAGCATGGAATCCAGGTCACTTGGATTCAATCCATGGGAAAATGCCCCTAAAAATTAATTTATGGTGGACGAGATTGATGCTGAAAAGGCTGACTTAATTTGTTTCATTACGTTGGGAAAATGAAGCTGAAGGCTTGACAGCCCAAACTGAGGTGGGCACAGCAAAGCCCATTTCTTGGCAATCTTCACTCGTAGCTTTGTCCATGCATCTCTTTAATGATAAGTAATGCGCTGATCTTTGGCAGCTTCTGAACAAAATCCTGAATTAATTTCGCACCCAGGGGAGAGTACAAATCATCAGTGTGACGTTGTTCATGGTGTTTATTTCTCAGAAACTTCAGTAGTGCAAAGAAGTGGTTCTGAAACAGAGACTGATGAAGGGAGGAGCAGGAGAAATAGGCTAGTCAGAATAGGAAAAGAGGGTATTTCTTACCACTGTGTTCAAGGAAAAATGGAGATGGAGGTGTGAATACTGGGTACTGCTTAACCTGTGGAAAACACAGGTCTTTAGCAGGGATTTGTACTTCCATGTACACGGTAACTGTTCAGTGCTTTGTGAACAATGCCCTGCTGGGGACAAAAGGGTGCCACACATTAACTTATGTTTGGGAAAGCAGCCATCTCAAAGCTTCTGAGGTGACATCATTTCTCTTCTTTGCATTTATTGAATCAGATTAAATACAGAGCACATTTTAAACTTTAATGTCAGAATAACTCTCAAATATGTTGTTGTGAGAACTTCTGTCACAAGCAGAAGCATTAACTGCTGCCCCTTCTCATCTGACTAATGAAGGGAATGACTAATGAAGTGAGAGTGCAAGAGTTCATGCATAATTTCATTCTATTTGAATTTGAAACTGCTGGGTTACAAAAGTGTTATGAATTTCCATTTGTGGAAGAAAGATAACTATTAGAACAGAGCTCCTACTTCAAGCTTCCTGCAGGGATTTTCTTTAGTGTTGCTTCTTTTGTTGTAGGGAAATGTAGAGATTCTGAAAATACTTTTCTGTTTTAAACAAAGGGAGCTGTGTTTCTGGGTTAGCCAATGCTGATGCTCTCTGTGCCTTTCAGATATGGTCTTGACACTCTGGATCTATCACAAGAAAAGTTGAGGGTCTGGCATCTGATTAACAATGATGGGAATCTACCTTGTTTGTCATCAAAACTCATTGGGGGGAAAATTAAATGTTCCTTTCAAATAATATGTTTAAGCCCATTTGTAGATTAGGCCAAATTTGAGAAATAAAGGCATGAGTACCTGCTGGCACCTTGTGGTGCATGCAGCAGTGATGCTGTAGGCTGCTGCTACCCATGAAAAAGGTGTTCCCATATGCAAACACGGAGAACCCTATAGACACTTGGGCGTTTACAAGCACACAATGTGTGCATATTTATGGCCGTGCAACGGTGCACGGATTTTGGCCACGGAAATGTTGTCCATAAAGTGCAAAACCATGGCTGTATACATAAGTGCATTCCCTGCTGATTAGCAACCTGCCATAAACCCCTGTTGACACAGCCATTGGTTGTGCGTAATCATCCTGCGCGTTTTTTAACCATCACATTAAGATTCCCAGTTTCTTGTAAAATCAGTCACTGCAGTATTTTCTTTTTTTATTAATACCTGTGTGTATGAGGTGTCTGACAGAGTTACTATCCACTTTGGTGATGAAAAACTCCTGCTGAGGTCCCGGGGAACAGGATTGCAAAGACCAGCACGATGTCTGTCTTATAAAGCGCTCATTCTTCTGACTGACCATCTGTGTGTGAAAAAGGACTGCTCTTACGCAGCAGTAGTTTTGTTGAGTTTGGCCTTGATTTCTTTTTTCCAGACTCTGCCTAGCAAAAAAGGAGGGAGAGAAGGGAAAAAGCAAATTTCATTGGGGAATGGAGGAGGTGGGGGTGGAGGGAAGGAGAGCTGAAAGCTTAAAAAATGAGTGACTGGTAGAAGAGTACAGTCAAGTCAGTGAATAATTTTACTGTCCTGGTCTAGCAGCTTGGGAACATGCCATGTTAAACAATAACATCTTCCAAGTGAGAAAGGCAGAGAGGGAGGGGAAAGTTGGGGCGAAGTGAGAGGAGGGGACTGGAGGTATGGGAGGGATTGGATCCTTCAGTACACTGCCAGTCCTTGGATCAGCTACTTTTTATTTTTCTTGGTTTTTTTTAATTAAATATTTGACAGCTACTTTTTATTTTTCTTGGGTTTTTTTAATTAAATATTTGACACTGAGTCAATGCCCAGGATATAAAAGTCTGTACTACTCTGTTACCATTGCTTGACAAATTACATTACAGATAGCTGCTGGCTTCAGGTTTACCCAAATAAATTAAATCATTATTGCTTCTTTGGAGCCTTATGGACCTCACTTCTCTAAAATCATTGTATTGCACAGAAGGCAACCCAGAGGCAAAGATGCAGGGCTGCCATGCAGCTTGGCCTGGGTGTGTTTTTGTTTCTCTCTATTCACCTACTGAAAATGCTATCCAGAGGCTTTTGAAGGCTTCACAGATTTATCTATGTTTTCCAAATGTCTAGTAGAGTTATCCATTGAGACACCTGCTGCCAGTTTGCTCTTAGCCAGGTGCCCCTCTGGGATTTCAGCACACAGGATATCTTGGTCAGTGTGATGAGCTTCTAGGAAAAATTAGGGTAGCTGGATGCTTTGGGAAGCTTTGAGTAAACCCTACAGACAATTTCCTGCTTTGTTTCAGGCTGTTTTCTGTACCTGGTTAGCAGCAGTGCTGTGCTGCAGGAGTGTTGGTTTCAGGTTTGCCATGCAGAATAGAGGGGGCTTTCAGGGTGTGATGACCCAGAACAAAGGGGCTGTCAGTTTGCTGCTGGGAAAAGCTTCTAAACCTGACAGAGATGATACGAGAAGCTCGGGCAGTGGCCACCCTCAGCCTGGGTTTGGGCTTGCACTGAATGCTATTTTTGTGGCGTCTTGCTGACATCTGGTTTGGAGGAAACTGATGCTGTGACTGAATGTGGCCCTTAGTTCTTAGTTTAATTAAGAGTTAAGCTCCCACAGGTCTGATGCACCATCTGGTGAGAAGATGTCCCGTGAGTGCCTGGCTGCTCATGTGTGGGGTGCCCCTCCTCTTGCCCCAGCGTCAGCACACCGGGACAGCGACTCCCACCGGCTGCCGGAGCCACAGTGGAGTTCATGCCTAAACCTGCTGCCTTTCATCAGTGGCTGCATGGACCCCCTGAGACACGTTTCTCTGGAATGGAGCAGCAAACGAGACCTTCAGCTGCCTGACTGACTGGGGGGTTTTTTCGGCAGGGTGTGAAATTTTAGCAGGCTCAAGGTTTGTTGTGCAGGGGGAGAGACAAGACCAAAAACCTGAGAACATTTCTGGGATATTGGATAATTTCAGGCATTTGAGCCAATGCTGATAGGAGGCAAGCCTGAGATCGACACTGAACTGCTCTGAAAAAAACTCCAAAACCAAACCCAAACCAAAAAAAACCAACCAGGAAAAACAAAATATATATAGGAAACCGAACTTCCTGTATCAGGTCCTTTTTTTAAAGAGCTGGACACCCAGCAAGAGGTAAGAAGGAGAAAGGTGTTGCTTTTGTAACTCATAACTCATGTAAGTTAAGAGGTATTTCACGCTTTTATGGGGATGGATGTGGAAAGCCTCCAAGAAATGGGTGAAAACAATGTAGAAAACACTTCCTCAATTATCTAGAACATCACAATGATGTAATAGAAGGAATGGCAACCACAGGAGTAGAAGGTTACTGACAAAAATCTGTTCCATGTTATTCAAATTATTCCTAATCTAGAAATGGGGATAAGCAGTAAAGGGACAAGATTTGCTAATGACACAAAACTATTCAGGAAAACCAAAACTCAAATCAACCCTGAAGATTTGTAGATACTATTAGGATGCTGAATGACTGAATCTCTTTTCTCAGGTTATTTTCTAATCTTAATAATTGAAGAGTGGTGAAACTAGCGTAAATTATATATATGCAATGACTAGATGGAAATAACTACTCCCACCTGGGGAAAACACCCACTATGGCTAGCTCTGAGAATGCCACCTCAAAATGATGGCAGAGTCATCTAGAATGCTAGGATTTGGTAGAAGGGGAGTGGAAATCAAAGTAGAGAACAAGAGCATTCTACCACAGACCATTCACACCTAATCTTCTATATGGAACTCTGAAAATATTTAATTTAGAAATCCAAAGGATTTTGAGAAAAAAAGCGCAAAGATGTGGATCATAAGGATCATATGAAATGACTTCTACATGACAAAGGGCTTGATGTGTTTCCTAGGCTGGAAAAGAGTGACTGTGGGGGAAATGTGGCTGTTATCTTTAAAAGTCGTAAGAGTGAATGAAGGCTAGAGAAAGTAAATAGGGAACTATTTCTGTATTCATTGTTTCTCACTGAACAAGGACCATGAACAAGCAAAAGGAAGTGCAATGAAGCTGTGGACCACATTGGCACATCTTGTCCTGGACATAAGCATCACCAGGTTCAGAAATGGATCAGGCAATTTATAGGGGGATGCGGTTGTGAGTACCTTCCAAAAATGAGGGTGCAGGTGCAAACTCTCAGTTCAGGAAGTCTCTAAGCTGGTACCTTCCTGGAAGCTGGATGGATACAGCAGGGAAATAATTACTCAGTACATACTCCTTTTCTTATAGCTGTTTTTAGATGGAACTCTGCAGGCCTTTGATTGGCTCAGATGGTAGTGACAAATTCTGAAATACGGTTTTTTTGTGCTTGTTAGGATAAGAAATTGCTTCTTGTTGGCCTGGTGCAAGTGATAGAACACATCACTGAGTGAATGGGGAGGGTGTTCTGTGATGAGGAAGGCTCTGCACAGCCTGTCAAGGGAACCAGGCTTGTGGCAAGGGGGCCCATGTTCCTCTCTGGCTGTGCAAGTGGAGGAGATGACGGAAAGTACTGCACAGCAACGTGCTCTTCGTTTGTACAGATCATCTATCTTAAGTGATTGAAACCACATTTTTGCACCAGGGAAAATGACTGGCCACAGTTAATTTGGGAGATGGAAGTCTGCTCTGGCAAAGTGAACAACGGCTGATCAGAGGGTCATGTTCTTGCTGATAGCGTGGCTGCTGATGTTTTTTCCATATCAGTGTCAAAGAGGGAAACCAGCAGCTCATGTGCCAATGGGAGGGATATCTGTTACCAATGTCAGTACTTTGTAAACTACTTCACTATACTCCTTGTCTCTTCTCTTTACCTCTTAGCCTCTGCTTTAATAAATATTTTAGATGGAGAGATATTCTCTTCAAGGCCTAAATATGCTGTGTAGATGTACTGTAAATGTGTAGAAGAGAGCCTCCCTATACCACCTACTCTGGGTTCCACTCACAAAAATCTGATGGTAAAAATGAGTAGAATGGACTTAGAGAAGTCAGGTGAAAAAGTAAATATGTTCTGATTCAGCCATAAAAGCTGATATTAAAAAAAACCAAAAGATCAAAACACTTGATAGATCTATGTGAGTAGATGATGACTTTCAGAGTGTAACTTAAATGAGTTGTGCTGAGGTTCTGCAGTATTTAGTTCATGTTGTGGGGCTTTTTTTCCATTTCTGATTTTTGTCCAAAACTGGAACTGTAGCAAATCCCTCAAGAAAGGCAGTTCTGGAGATTTCCAGCTTATTTCGGGGCTCTAGAGATTCAGATAGTTTGGGTAAACCTGTGAACTTTTGGATGTTTATCTGAACTGAACCTGAACTCTAAATCTTCTAGGGTTCACCCAGCTAAGTCATAGGGAGGAAGGCCCATAATGATAATTTTAATGTTATTTTCTCATTCAGCCATGGATATGACCCTTCTCAGCCTCCTGAGAATTTCTTTGTGCTGCATGGAACAAAGAGAAAGCTAAATAGTGTCTATCATTTTTGCACAATTAAACATTGCATGCACCATTACGGTTTCAGCTGCTATACATCCCAGTTGCTGGTTGCTGTCTTTGTAGGAGGATTTAGCTAGAAAACAGATGGCTGTTTTCAGCCTGGCATTGTCTTTAGTGATATCTTTCATGTCACATGAAGATAACCTAGGGGAAAAGCACTAGAAACAAAATTACTGAACTACAATAGGCAAAGCAATAAAAAGAAAATAAAATCTCATTAACAAAACACAGACGTGAACATTTAGTGTTCATTCTGTCAAGTTTTAAGAAGTCACGATAGTAAAATTTTCCTTGTCTGACCATATAATCACAGCATCTGAGTTCTTGATGTTTATCTATGGAGACCTCTGGGACACAGTGGAGCAGTTTATAATCTCTATTCTACAGAAAAGAATTTTCTGTAATACCAAAGATAACATCATACCTTTCCTGATGTCAAAGGCAAGGCCCTAGCTGATTTTTCTTGCTGCAGGATTCTTCTAGTAGAAGTTAGTGTGGGAAACCCACAGCAGAATGAGGAATGGAGTCAGGATTTCCCTCTACTTTGTCAAACTATCCACACCTCTCCCACCATCCTTGACAATTATCACTGGGTCAAATTTGTACTCTGGTATGTCATGTCCAGTGTGAAAAGACCCAGAAGTGCCACACTGGTCTAGCTCTCATGTGTTCTGTCCTTGTGAGACTGTATCAGGAATAACTGTGTTATTGCACACATGAACACACAGGTGTGGGGAAAACAGGGTGCATATAGTATCACAGTGTCCTTCCAGGTGCAAGGAAGTGAATTGCTAGAAAAGAGCATAACTAGATTTCATTTGGGGAACCGGCAGACAAGTGCTCTGGTCAGAAGTCTGGAGAGGCAGTGAGCTTTATGCCAAAGCTTGCTTCCCAAATGCCTTCCCAAGTCATGCTTCTAATGTTTGTGAAATCACTGTGACTTTCTTACCACATCAGCAATCATTTACAGCTTTGGAGCTGCCTGTCACTGCAGGGGAAATTCAGAGGAGCTCATTTTATTTTTCAAGGGAATTTGGAAACCGTCATTGCTGTGTTTGAGCTCCCGGGTTTTCCACAGGACTTGGCGTTCAGCAGGACTATGCTGCTCTCATCAGCTTCTCTCCATGAAGCAGCTGCATGGTGAGACATTTTCAAAACTTTAAGGACTGCTGTTAGGTCCTTCAGGCACAGGAAGTGTCTCTTGCTAAGTTCAGACTAGACTTGTCCACAGATTTTTGACAGGACTCTCAAACAATTTGCAGTTACTTTATCCTTTTGAACAGAAAGTATGTGGGATTCAGTAATTTTATGTGATTTCCAGATTTTTGAAATTTGGCTAGCTTTCTGTTTTTCTCTGAGTATGGATCCATGCAGGCACAAAGATATAAAGCTCTGAAAGTTGTAGTTAAGGACTGATTTTCATCAGTTCTTGTGAATGGAGTCTTCCAGCCTGGCATACTTACATAGCACACCTTGTTTCACACTGCACTCAGTCTTCCTAAAATATCGCCTTCTGGAGAGAATGCTTGAAAAAAACGACTGTCTAAACCTCATTCAGCTTCTAAGAATATCCTATCAGAAAAATTTTGGGTTTTGTCTCCTATTGAAGCCAATGCAGTGGAACACTAAGTGAGAGAAATGTATTAATGAACAAATCCTCTGTAGGGAATGGCTTAGAAATGTCCATGCCAGCAGGATGCAGGAATACCTCCTAGATGTATTTAACCCCATGTGTGCAACTGTGTTTACAGAGCAGATCAAAGAAAATGAGCTTCTATACAAGGTCCAAGGAGATCTGAACCAGGGGAATTATACTTGAAGGATATAGCACAGTGAGTTTCTTAAGATCAAAGACTGCTTTGGGGCTTTTCCCACAGATCGAACTCTCAGCCTTAGCTTGAGGTGCACGTATAAAAGTGATTCAAATGTTCACTGTCTGAAACTTTTCTGGTTTATCTTAATATGCATTTTTCCTCTGCTTCTGTCTTGACATTTATTTTGTCATCCAAAAATTGGTTATGGCTTTCTTTTGAAACCAGAATATCGAACGCAAGTTTACAAACTTGAATCCTTTCAAAAATACTTAGATGTGAGCCTTGCAATGTCTTTTACTCTGAAAATGTTTTAAAGAGAAGTCCAACTGAAAGCAGGCCACCATCATCAGTGAGATTCTAGTGCTGATGCAGATTCCTCTCAGAGAGAGAGAAAAGCCAGGCAATAAAATGGTATTATCAGTGGAAATGAAAACATTCGAAGGAGTGAAGCATAAGAATAAGCAGTCTCTGTCACATACCCCCAAAAGAGATCTTTCAGCTGGGGCTTCAGATAAGGAAACACTTCCAGCAGCGGTGCAATTAGAGGAGAAATAATTGGGTTGGTTGAACTCTGGGTGAGTTGATCCTGGACCTCATTGTGACTCAGGTCTGATACTCCCTGTGGAGAACAGATTCTTCCCTGAGTCCCAATGCCACAGGTTGAAGCACTGACTCTTAATAATGCCAACGAGTGGGGCAGCTAAGATCCTGATCTGAATGGGGATCTGTGCAGCATGGTTTGGATCCCCTTTATCCCCAGGGCACTGTAGCATGCTGTGATGCTTGATTTCCCTTGTTGCACTTATTTGTGAGTTGTACAATTCTGTCAGCTCATAGCCCAGTTGCTTCTCTCCTGATGAAATCTGAGTATGGTGATTAATGTCTTGTGTTTTGTTGTGCCATGAGTTGCCATGGAAATGAGCTTGAGGTTGCAAATCTAATGAAGTATCCTATGTTGTGGAACAAAGAAGAACAGGAAGTGGTGACACTGTGGGCAAGAAGCCTGATGTGAAAGTCTCTTGTCTGAGATCAGTATAGGTTAGCCTGGCAGTCCTGGTGCTGCCTATCTTGTCTTTCAGCACATTAGGAAATCTTACTAGAACTTCCTCTGATTAGGAGTCATTCATTACATAAATGTGGATTTTAGACCCTCATTTCCACAGCTCATTTCATGGCTGTGAAATTCTTGCTGTTTGCTGGCTTAAAATTTTTTACTTGCAGAAAAAGGAAGAAAATATGACTAAAAGCAAAAATATATGTGGGGCAAAAATTCAAGAATGGCTGAGAAAAATTCCAACGCCCTCCCTTCTGGTCCAGGATGCAGTGCTCTGTAGTGGATGTGCTGAGAAGATGTGTAAAATCAGAGCAATGTTAGAGTAATGCTTTAATTGTTAAACTGTCAAAACAGCTGTTAATCTGCAGTGGAGGGACTTCCCAGGGCAGGGGTTATGTCTTGACCTTTGTGTTTTATAGTCAGTGCTCCTCACTTCCTTCTCTAATATGCTTCAAAATTATACAGAATTATGCAGACTGAAAGAAACACAAAGTTATTAGGAGGGGTGGTGCAATCTCTGAGCAGCTACTATCATTGTTTCCTAGTCAGTGACACTGCCAAGTGTGTAGGAAGCTGAGCTCTTCTTGTACAAGTATTCCCCATAATTTGTACCTTAATTGTTACTATGCTAAGGAAAATCACTTCCTTTCCTGGGGTGGGCTTTCTTCTCTTTGGGCATGTGAAAAGGCTGGAGAACTGTATGGATAACACAGTTGCTCAGTGCTGTCCTTTTCCAGAACTGTGGTGTGTGCAGCGTGCAGGATTGTGCTGGGAATTTCCCGCCTTGTGCTTGAGTCCTGACTACAATTTATAGGAGAAGGATGGAAGTCTTGACATTTGGAACACAGCAATGCCTATTGCTTATTTCCCAGTAGAACTTTCAACGTAAAAGATTTAGATGCTTTCCTTTATTAAATTGAGTGAATACTTCAGTTGTTTTCAGCTTGAAACCCATCAGCATATCTCCACATTTTGTCAAGGGGCCCAGCTGCCAATTCTCAGTGGAAGTGCTGTTAGCAGTGGTGGTAATCCAGCATGGTGGTCTAAGAAAAGGATAGGAGCCAGAAATTTGTGCTCAGGCTCCAGTTTTCTCTCTTGTATTTGGCTACAGTCACCAAAAGCAAAGCTCTGAAAAAAAAATATCTGGTTTCTGATAAACTAGATGGTCACCCCAGAGTCAGGACCTGCCCCCCTTGCTTTTGAAATCTTTTGTTATCCCATACCTTTGTACCTCTGTTTCTTGATCCATCAGCTCTCAATGATGCTATACTTCTTAAAACAGACTGGGCTGCTTGCAGCGCAGTGGTTACATCTAAAAAATAAATGTGCAGATGGTAGACTAGGTTGTTAATTTTGGTTTGTAACTGCAAACTGAGAATGGAGTAAGAAAAGTCATGCAAAACAGGAGTATATGTTTGAGACTTTAATGCCTGCCTTTAAATTTCCATCTCTGTGTGTCTCTTTCTCTCCCTCTCTTATGTACACATGTCCCCAGGCCTCATACTCTGGCATCCAGCTCATCCCTGCTGTCACCACAGTGGCATTTGGCAGTCCCTGAGGTGAGAGAGGGAGCTGAAAGTGTGCTGTACGCTGTCCTGCAGCTCTGCCTTCATGCAAAACACATTTCCCACCTCTAGGATGCTTTCTCATGTCTTCTCTTTCTGAGTGTTCCCTCTTGCCCTGCTCCCACAGGACAGCACTCCCTTTCCTTCAAGCAAAGTTTTATATTCTGATTACTAATTTTAACCTGATTATTGTTTGCGAAACCAATAATTGGAAGAAGTCAGTCATTGCTTAACAGCTTTAGTGGTAAATCAGTTCCAGCAGCTTGCTGGGCTGCTGCTAGCATGAATCCACGTGCTTCTCAGCTAGACGCTCTCGTCTCTCTCCTCTGCTCTCTCTCTCTCTCTCTGACATCCTTTCTGGGTCCATATGGGGCTGGGGATGTAAGCACTTCAGAGGAGTGTTTCAATATATGGTTATGATTTTAAGTTTTGGCATCAGCTTTTTATTACGAGTTGTTGACTGGCTGGAGGCGTGAGAGAGTGGGAGCAGGGAGGGTTCTCGACCATGTGTGAAGCGAGGAGACAGCAGTAGCAGAAATAGTACAATAACTCTTCTCTGGAGCATGAAAATGGGGTCTGCAGCAATCCCCTTGGCCCCTAATCTCTTGCTAGCTCTGGGGTTTATAGCGTGGACTGTGACAGTTTTGCTGCAAGGAAGGGTCAGATTTTCAACCACAATAAAAGCTGTAGCTCAAGTTAGTAGCATGTAAACTATTCTGGTCTGGCAAAAAAAGGGCGCTTAAAGTATGAAATCCAAACCTCTGTTTTAAAATAATATCTATCCTATGTACTGGTGTTCATTTATGGTATTGTTTTGAGTTTGATTTTCTTGTCTAAAAATGTAATAGAAATGTAAGCAGATGTGTTTCTATGATAATACAAAAAAAACAAAAAGCGCTCCTGAAATGCAGCAATTTGTTTTGTATTTTATATTCTGCAGAAGTTGATACTTTATAAATAAGATCAGTAAATGCATCCATATTTCCAAACAAAAGCAGTCATAATTGTAAGAGATTATACAAAATTATTAGTAAATGGCAAGATGCAGAGTAATATCCTCTGATTAGCAATTACAGAACCTGGAGATGAAAAGCTAAAACTAAACTCAAAAGGGAATGAAAATACTTCAGGGACAGAATGCTCACGTTTGGGCTCTGTGCTGGAGTAATCTTGTGTAGCAGCCTTACAATACCAGACATTATTTCTGTGCATGCAGTACCACACAGAGCTCTCCCTGAAAAAGCACTGAAGTGCCATGGTCGATGGGAAAACCAGAATAACAGAGATTCCCTAGGGTACAAGGGGAGCAAAAGTATTGGACTGACTCAGCACGGAGCCAGGTCTGATACATCTGAAAGCCTTAACTCTTGTCCAACACGAGCCTGGCTGAGCATAACCTGGTCACTTTGTGATTACGGGGTTCCCTGTGTGCCATGTTTCCCTGTGCTCTGCGTTGTGCTGGTCTTATAAAAAAATAAGAACCCGAGCAGCCTTTTTGTTCATCTGAAGGCTGGATTTGCTGGACTGTGGCATGCTGAAGCAGTGGGATGAAAGCTCCCAGGGGGTAATACTGGAGATCAGAAGATTCCAGCAAGGTGCAGGTACTAGGCATTTGTGTCTTACTCCCAGGTGCTTTTATGTCCTCACAAACTACTGAGGTAGCTGAGGTACCTAAAAGAGGGTTAGAGATCCCACGTAAGAGTCAGCAGTGAGGTAGATCCTGTGATCTCATGCACAATGCTTGCCTGTAAGAGAAAGTTTTGCGGTCTGTTAAATTTTGGATGAGTTTTGGGCCTTACTGAAAGTAGTTAGGGAACAAATGAGTATACAGAGCCCTTCTGAAGGAGAAAAGGATGAGAGTATTCTATGGAGACATATTAAAGTCAATCCAAAGTGAACTGATGACTTTACAACCCTCAAGCAAATTACCCCAGATCATTTGTTTTGTGCAACAGGGTCGTGTAAGAAATATGAAAATGTGTACATGACCTTCTTTTAAACTGCCGTGATTTATTACTGCCAGAACCACAAGGGAATCAAAATGAGTTTATGAAGAAATCAATGTTATGGAGGATTGCAAAATGATGCTGGGTCTGATGAATGCTTTCTGAAACCCTTTAACCACAAGAAATCTGCTTCTTTACTCAGATGTTGCAGAGTGGATAAGTCATCCACTCTGATTCCAAAAAGCCTTAGGTCTCTAAATGATTTTCAGGATGGTGATGCTTGCCTTTTTAAATTTTTCTGTGCAATCTTCTGCATGCACCTATGTTTTGTTGTCATCATGTCTTTTAATTGATGAGAAATCTGAATGATGCTGGTTTTGGTTTTTTTGGCTACATAAAACAACCCACATTACCTTTTTCAGATTTTTCAGCAACCTTGCTCTGCTAAACCTGCTTTAGTTTAAAAGCTACTATATTCTTTCATATTTATAATTTGACGTATGCTTTTCCCATTTTCCCATCCTTCTCAAAGCCTTCGTTCTGCAGCTGCTCTCTTCAGGTGATAGTTCTGAAGCAGGCAGAAGAATAGTAAGGAGAACAAAAATCTTTTGTTTTCTTCAGAAGATATTCTTTGAAGAAAAAAAATTCTTTGAGCTGAAAAATGGGACAGCACATCCTTCAAATCATAATACAAATACTTTTGTTTGGGAAGGTACCACAGACTCCTGATTTTCATTGCCTGTTGGTGTTTTCTACAGTATAGGAGTAAATCTATTTGGTGTTTTAAACCAGGTTTTTATTCTCCTTCTCTGTGTGTGCTTTTGTGAACAGCTGGTGCATGCCTGAAACCTTGGGATATATTGACCAGGTGTTTTCAAAAATCCTGAGGTCTCAAGCTCGAGCTTTTTGGGTGATTCAAAGCAGGAGCTCAGAATTGCAGATTACTTTCAAATATCTTTGATGGGTTTTGACTTAGGTGATATTTTGACCTATCCAAGAACTAGCTTAAAAAGGCATTGCAGTACTTGAGCCATCAACTTTCTCTAATGCTGACTGAAAGCCTTCGCTAATGAAACCATCTTTAGTGGCAGGTTTCCTTTCTTTCCAGAAGAGGAGGAAGATGACACTGCTTTCGCTGAAGCTTCCGGCCATGCAGCCTAGAATAGGCAGAATTTCCTCTGCTTCTTGTAGAAAATACTCAAGAGTATGCATGACAGGGTTGTGTCCTATATGGACTATATTAATTCTGCCTGTGTCTCACCTTGAGGTAAGTCTGGCCTCACTTGCCTTTACTTTGGGGATGAAAGAATGGGACTTATTTTTCTCAACCCCCCACCCCCCCACCAAAACAAACCAAGAAACCAAAAAACCAAAACCAACAACAACAAAAAACACCAACAAAAATCCTGACCAAAAAAAAAAAAAACCCTATAAAAAAAGCCAAACAAAAAAATTAGAAGAACTTTGTGCTCAGACAAGATTAGCCCTTTTTGTCAATGTTTCCAATATTTTGATGAAAAATCATACCCTGCAATGTTTATTTTATTATTACTGCCATGTGTTGTTGCTAGCACCATTGTTTTCAGTCAAATCTATGAGTTTGTTTAGGTTTCATTTTCAGAAGCATGTTTTGCCTCGGGACCATAATTTGAATTGATTATTTTTTTTCTTTTGGTCTGATTTGGTAATATACTGCCCTTCAATAGGGATGAAATGAGCTCAGGAGGGGCTTGGTTCATGTGTCAAGGACACAGATTTTGGGACTGGCTTTATATTAGAGGATGAACTTGAGAGGCTGCACTTTGTGTTTCCTCCCTCTGCTCCCACATTCTGCTTGTGTGAGCAGAGCAGTTGGTGGTGCTGAGGAGCTAATATTTGCATGAAGCACATTTCAGGTGTCCTGTCTTGAACTGTTTCTAATCTGGGCCTGTAGGCTCATCCCCGTAACTTGTCCCAGTGCAGTAGATGCACTGCTGGAGTCAATCTTCCAGTTCAGTTTCAGAACCCAGTTTGTGAGCCCTGAGGTTGTTTGAAGTGTAAGCCAAAGGATGGTAAGTGGGATGATGGGGGCATTTGCGTCCAAAGCTTGCTCCTGATTTAAAACAGAAAATTAGTGGAGTTGAACTTGATTTCTTGTGCTCAGCCATACCTGATACATTGGCCTCTATGTGAATATCCCTTGTATGGTTAAATCTTCAGAAATGCAGCTGTTGTCTCATGCAAACTTAAGCATTTTGGACCTTTACACAGCTAAAAAACAACCAAACAAAAAAAAACAACCTCAAAATCAAAACCTGAGTGCAAAGTACATTAAAGCTGTGTGAATGGTTGTCCACCCCATGTTTCAGATCACATACAGGTCACCTGGAGCAAGCATCTTGCATTTTCATCAGTTCAAAATGTGGACTTATTTTTCCATATCCAGTAGCCTTCAGCAGTAGTTTTTCAAAGACCCATGCTATCTACAGTGTCAGCTACTTTCTTTACCTGGCCTGGATTCTTTTCCACTTGCATTACACCTGCATTTCTACATACGCTCCACTTTTCCCCTGTTTTGCCTTATCACCTCTAAAATATGCACTTCTGAGATAAAAGCACAGTTGATAACAGGCTGATGTGTCTATCCACCCCAGCCCAACCTAAATTTGGGAGCACAAGATATCCCATTAAATTCAGTATTACCTTCATCTATCAACCACTGCTGTAAGTAGAGCTACAGGTCCAAAGAATGTAGTTCTATATTAGCCATATTTTTATGCATCTGTATGTTTATAAGAAAACTATAATCTAATGTGCTTGATGTTTCTAGTGTGTTAAGTATGTGCAACAAACAACCATTAATGAGTTTTAAAACTGTGATGCTTATTTAGTCCACTGAGTGCTCTTGAATGTGAGCCAACATTAATTCAAGCTCAGTTGATCCTAATAAGTAACTAAGACCCCATTTCATAAACATGCAATTCTAGCTTGTTATTTCTGGCACTGCCATTAAGCAAAAGTCTCTACCCTCAGAATGACAGAATTAAGGGATTAGGGGTAAACTGAAAATCTTGAATAATTCACAGTTTCTTCCCTTCTCTCCTCCCCACCAAAGGCAACTCTAGATGGGCTCAATAACTGCTCTCAGTCATGCACCTTTTCTTCTGGGAGTTATGCACAGGAATCGTGACCTGCCAGTGCAGTGAGATTTGCTCATGTGAGTGGAGTCTGTAGGATTGGATGTAATATCTGATACTTTCTCTTGTCATCACAGGTTCACTAGAACAAAGCACCAATGCCTGCACTGAAAAGTACTACTTACTGTTCCCCATCCTGGAGGGGAACTTTAGGGCCTCCTTAACGTGTGTTGTCCCAACAATATGCATGCCTTTCAAAAGAAATCTGTGACATTTCAAAAGAAATCTATGACATTTTTTACTAAGATGTAATCAGGATCAATTCTTACCTTGGCCCTTCAGATAATGTAGAACATGTGTTATACTTGTTCCTGAAATAGATTTTCTCTTCAACTTCCCTGATTTTGCAGAAAGATATTTCATAAAGATCCTGTCAAATATGAGAAGTTTTGCAGCAAATTATCAGGACATGCATTTTGCTACATAATATCCAGTAAAGTAGGAGTTCACATTAAAGCAACATAGAGTGCACAACAATTGTATTTCTTCATGTAGACATTTCTTACTCAACTTTTATCTCTGCCATGCCACTGGATTTCAAGCAGCTGTTGAAGCCTGAATGCTGTATTTCTAAGATGCATAGGTTTAGAACCGTCCTTCCATGGGCTTGTGCAGTACCCAGTCACAAGTTCAGTCACTCTCTGAACTTGTAGGCTCGACGGTGATATGGAAGAGAGTAAGAGGTAAGGAAACACTTTGCCTCTCTCCTGCAGTGAGAATTACTTGCATTCATGAAGTCTGTGTTGCTAACACACCCTTTTTCTTGAAGGCTGAGATTTCTTCCTGATGCTAAAATTTGTATAATCCTGCTGTATTGTTGCAGCATTGTGCCAAAATAATAACAAAAATTTAGTTAAATGAAAAATTGGGATATTAATGGCCCTATAGATTTGATGTCTTCTTTATTCAGTGCCAGTGAATGGCTGTGCTGTTGGCAGCACTCATTAATATTTCTTAAGTGGTTGCTGATGCTGTTATTATTATAGGCTTTCTTTTTCTTCATGTGCAATTATTATTTTTAACAAAGCATGTGGGGAAAATGCTGTGCACACAGCTGTGTGAGGAACGTATTCAGAAAAGGCCAAATCAGTTTGTAAGAGAAATCAGGTGTGTTGCCATCAAGCTTTGGGTCAGTAGCAGGGCACCAAGTGACTTGGCTTTCTTAAAAAACAGAGTAAGGCTTTTAATTTCAAAACAGAATTGGGGAATGTATGCAACCCACAGAGACTGGAGTCTCTCCAGGCCTATCTAACATAATGAGAGAATTCTTTGTGAAATGCATAAAATGATGACATTTTAGTGGTGAGTGAAATACTTGATTACTTTTTCCATAACCTAAAATAATTGGAATGTTCTTATGCAATCCCATTCCCGGTGAGGACTAGGAATGTGTAACCTCACCATATATATTCCTGAGAGACATCTCCAGGGCAATGTGTGGTGGTATGGAAAAATGGGTTGGAAAGGGTTTTTTAAGCCCCAAGAAAAAGTTACAGGCATGTTCATTTGAGAAAACACCCAGAAGGAGAATTTAGAGTCACGGTCACAAGCCTGAGGAGAGAAAAGTTGGTCTGGGCAAGGTTTGCTGAGCTCTGTGGTTGCCACCGAGATAAAGGTGAGTGCCTGACTTAGTCTGGCTTGTCCATGTGGCTGTTTGCAGAAGGGGAGAAGGGACACAATGCCTGCTGCCACCTGGGTGACACAGCCCTGGCCCAGGGGAGTCAGGTTTGGTGCCAGTGTGGGTGGACTGGCTGTCAAAAGGATAGCTGGGCCTTGAACTGCCTCTTTGTCCTCTTTCAGCTCACCTTGCTCCCTGCCACCATCCTGAGGGGAGTCCACATCCATGCTGAGCTCTCCTGGGGCTGCTGCAATTTCTCTTCAAGTTTGGACGTGGAGGATTAAGTGAATCATCCTCAAGGGATTTTGGTACTTTGCAACAGAGCGTAGGTTTTTAACATTGTGTAATATCTCTGACTAGCAAGGGCTAGCATGATCTTTCACAGAAAATCTTTTCTGGTAGATTGAGAAGCAGGATTTAGCATTTCAGATGAGTAAAGAAAATGAAATCTATTAAAATGGTCCTTGGCTTTGAGGACATGTATGCTCCTGCAGAAACAGGAGTACTCCTGGATGCTGTGTTAGGGCTTGTATTTGATGCATGGACACTGAACAGCTCTGCCACAGATTAGCATCACACTGGCACAAGCCATAGCCAACCACAAGGATAGTCTCTGCCCTGTGGAAATGGCAACTTGACATTCAGGAGGAATCTCCTGGGCTGAGATTCCCAGTACAAAGGGAACTTCATTGGCATATGGAACAGGAATAGACAGGCATTGGGTAATACCTGTTTGAACAGCTTGGGGTTGCTTTAAAGGCAGACCCAACCTTTCTCTTCCCAGTAACATCACACTCCTGCCAGCAGAGGATTATGTGTACTTAGTCACTGAGGACAGAGTATGCATTGCTCAGCATGGCTGTTTTATCAGACTCAGTGGATAGTTCTTTCATATTTTATGTTGTCTAAATGCAGAAAGTTTATTAAAGACTAGTTTGCAAGTGGACTATGTTGACACAGCATTTTGTGGGGACACACAGTACCCAGAATGGCTGTTTCTAAAGTAAAAACATTCGAGCTTTTAAGGCTGGACCAGTTTCATTGAGGAGTTAGACTACTAAGAGTCCTGTGCAAAGGACCTAATATCTATAAGAGGTTGAAAGACTAGAAAGGGCTGGTAGAAGTTATATATTGACTGAAGATGAGCCAGGCTACATCATGCCTGTTCACCAAATTAATTATTTGTTTCAATATTTATAAAAGTGAATAGGAAACAGATGGTAGAACCGGAGATGCCTGTTAAGTTTCTGTAATGGAGAAAGGAGAAAGAGAGAGCGGAAATCAGAATCTCACCATAAGAGAGGAACAGGAAATTAAAATGTCAGACAACTGACAAAACTGCAGGACCACCCACAAATATAAAGAGTTTTCTCATAGGATCTCCAAAGCATTTTAAATTTAAGTATTTTCTCTTTTGCCACCCAGAAATCAGAATTTTTTTTTTTTCTGAAAAAAAGAGGAAAGTCTAGACATACACCCTCAACCCAGTTGTTAGAATATAGTCTATTGAAAAATTTTTGGAAACTTGTCTTCGTGGTTTTGTAAAGTCCTACTGAGATAACCAGTGAGAAGACACAAAAGAGCAGAGATGGGAGTTGCTGATTTGTGGACTGAGTATCCACATCCTTGTCCTTGGCGGTAAGAATTCATGGTCTTTATTCTGCAAAGACCAGTGTTGTGGCAGGCAAAGGTCCTGCAGATTGGGGTTATCAGGGAATTCAGGGCTGTGTTTGTTCTCTGCAGTTATTCAGGGCACTTGGGGCTTGTAGTCTGTCCTTGAATTTGGCTGCATTGAAATGGATTATCCCTGATGTGCAAGATATGGTCCAGGGAGTGGTGCTGACTTGAGGGGCAGTCTTACAGTGTACGTTCCACCTGGATGCTGGAGTGGGGGAAGATGGAAACAAGGGGGTAAAAAGATAGGGAGCTTTCATATTGAATAGATTTGCTGGAATTGTGGTGGCCAGTTGTGTTAACTGAGGGTCGGGGGTCCTGAACTCAAGTGGGATTCTGACAGTCCACCTGCAGCCAGCACACAGCAATGTGTTCTCCACATATGTCAGTAGAAGACAGATCTGGAAAAGCCAAGGTGCACTCCACAGAAATCTATTTGTGCTGCATCATTACCTGAAGCAGCTGGATTTGGAACGAGGTTGAGAATCCAGATAGACTTACTGGTCTCTTCCCCTCTCAGAATTGCTTCCAGTTTTTAGTATCCTTGGGAACACAGGGAGATATGTGCTTTGTCCAGTACCCTTCCCTGATGGCAGGGTTTGCTGTCACTCTAATAATCTCTGCTTCTTCAGCTGCCCCTTGCTTATGTCTCTTCATATTCAGCAGTCATCACTGAATGAGGGCTGTCTGCTGACCTTGCCTTGCCTTGATTCTGAGCCAACTGTGCTGCTCTGCTGAGATATGGATATTTTTTCTTTCTGTCTCTCTTTTTTTCTGTCTTGTGGTAGGGTTTTCTATGTCTCACTTTGACTTTGGCCAAGTGCCTCACAAACTATGAACTCTGAATGCCTGCCTTATTTGGAGAAGAACGTAGGCTTTTCAGTTGGCTTGACCTCCCAGTAAGTTTCCTACTCTCCTTTGACCTGCTTCTGCCTTGCCAGTCTTTGTATTAAGATTTTTTCCTCTCTTTCATTATATAAGTTCACTCATCCTTCTTCCTTCCCCCCAAAATAGAAGAAAAAATGTTAGTAGCTGCTGCTACAGTAGACTGTTGCCCAATCTTCCTGCTGGCATTTGATGTTCACCCCAGGAATAAGGAATTTGCAAGTTCATATTCACACCAGGTCAGCAGATGCTGCTGCTGAGGATTATCCTGTAACTGGTAAAATAGCTTAACTTGAATCATGAATACAGACAGGTCTGCCTTAGAAAACTGCTGCCCACTGCATTTTAGCATAGATTGGCAAATCCAGCCCTTTTGCAAGTAGGCTCGAGGGTCAGTCTCTGAGAAATAATCTGTTCTGTCTTCAGGTTCCAAGAGTAGGCTGTTTGGGTCAGTATTGTTGAATAGAACTATAATTTTAAAGGTATATGCTGGTTCCTCAGTTGGATCACTGAGATCAAGGGTGATCTGACTTTTAGATCAATTGGAGACCACAGACTACCAGAAAAATTACTTTGTCTGCAACCAGCTCTTTCTCCAGTTAGCGACTAGTAAACCATGAGAACAAAGTGAGAAGCAGAAGTTGGCATGGTAAAGTCCTTGGTCAATGACAGTAAGATAACTGCAAAGGAGATGGGCTTTGTGATTTCCCCTGTATTTGCTTTCAGAAGGAGAAGCATGGCAAGGAGAAGTGAAATAATGCAAATCAGTAGTGCAGCAGTTCAGGAACAAGCAGAGTGGCTGATGGATTCATTCTTTTTTTGTCTAGTGATCTAAAATGGGAGTTTTCTGTAAAGACATGGCTTTTATGGCAATTGTTCTGCACGGGTACTGTGGGAGCAGCAGATAGATTTGGTTTTAGCTGGGTGCCAAAAGTTAGCACTTGCCTTTTGCATTTCTGCCTTCCTCCAAGCACTGGGAGTTTTGCCATTGTCCTTTGGCAGGTAGATATCTCAGGAACCTGGTGCTTCCCAAAGATCTGAATGGAGCTTGTCTGAACCTGTCAACTTGTCTGGAGCTACCATTTACTGAGCATGTGACAAAATCAGCGACGTTCAGGTGAGGGGCACTAGGAACCTGTGTCTTTGCTGTTCCCTGAGTGAAATGAGACTCACCTGTGAAGCAGGGTACAAAAGGATTTTATTGTACAATTTTCATCTACTCTTCTTACACTGCTTCTGATAAAGCCAGATCTAAATTCATCCCAGGCGCTACTCCAAAGATGAGTTGTATTTGGTCCATTGAATTTGTGACTTAAAGGCTAAAAGAAGACATACATGTTACACAAGTGCTGGTGGTGACTGACTGAAGAATAAAAAGAATTCAGTGTCCCCCAGAGAATCACAGAATGGACAAAGTTGGAGGGGACCTCAGTGGGCCATCTGGTCCAACTTCCCTGCTCAAGCAGGGTCATCCTAATGCACAGTGCACAAAACTGCGTCCTAGCTGAGTTTTGAAGGATCTGGCTAAAGCAAATGGACAGCCTGGAAAAAACCTTTAAAATATTTTCTTCCTTGTCTCTCCACTTAACCAAATCCTGATGTGTTTCCCTGCCATTCTTCTTGCCTGTCTCCCCACCATTGTGCTGCTACTCACAGAGAATTGCCACTCTGATGGACAGGGCATGAACAGGAATGACTTGGTAAGGCCCAGTCTGATGGAGGAGAAATGCACTGGAAGACAGGAAAGGAGAAGGATCAGCATCAGCACAATATCCAAGGAATTGATGCCTTTTTCAGAGCTGTGCTTATCCCTACTCTCAAAGCAAGCCTTTCATAGTGCTTCCTTCACCTGCAAGCCTTGCAATCCCCAGCCTCTGGTGGGCTGCCTGCCTTTGCATCCGTCCCCATGTTACCACACAGCCCCTGCTGTCTGTGTGGTCTTTGGAATTCACACGGCTTGGTGGCAACCAGTAGGGAGAGAAAATAACGTGTTTTATTTATTTGGAGTCAAGCACAGTTTAAAGTCCATTCTAAATAAATAAAAACTCTTAGCCAGATTTATATAAATAAAAAAGCAGATTTTCCCCTCTCTTTTGGCTGCCGTTGAACAGCATCAGTTTCAAGACCACACAAGGAGCTGTGTCGACAGCTCAGAAATGTGCAGTAGAGGCAGAGGTAGGAGGGGTAGGAAGGACCTTGATAACTTGCTTTGGGTTTCTAATGCTTGGAGGTTCCCTGTGGATGTTAAGGAGTAGCCCTAACACTGTGGTGAGTTAAAATGTTAGATGAAAACTGTGAATATCTTAGACCTTTAACAGAGGAATATTTCTATAAAAGACCAGTTTTTCTTCAGATGCTTCATCGACTCTATCAAGGCATCTGTGCAAACAGTAGGATTAGTTAGCACAGGTGAGCACTGTTTTCTCTGTCTCTTAGTATAGCTTAGAGGTGACAGAGCACCCACAAAGAGCAGTGATTTGAGGAAGAAACATTTTATTCTTAGGAGACTGATCACATTGGGCTTTTGGGGCTTGGGTCTGCGTTATACAAAGGTTCCCAGTTTCCATCAAATGGTGCTCCCACACAAGTGCTGACAGTGTCATGTCTCCTGTTACAACCATTACTTAGGGAAACTCCAAGCACGGTTTCATTTTCTTGGGAATGAAATGTATTATGTCTGCACAAGGTTTCAGATCTCTCCTCACTTGCAGACCTGCGAAGATATCAGGAAGGGTGACAGCAGCTGCTATGTGGAATACCTGGGTTTTGTTACTCCGGATGAGAGATTATAACAGGCCTTAAATAGGTATCTGCCATAAGTGGGTTCTGCTTGAGGCAGCATTTACTGTGTTGCTCATGGATGAGGATGGGCTGGAGAACATGATTCTGCTGGTTGCAAGATAAGGCTGAGAACAAAACCAGCCCAATTAATGATTGTTATTTTGTGACTGGTCAGAGGCCACTACAATTCTGACAAAGAAAATCAAAGAAACACTCTTGCAAAGCAAAGCTTTTCTCACAGTTCATTACCTCTTTCATATTCTGAACTTCCTTGTGCTGGCGGACAAAATGACCAACAGATGTTAGTCACATTGAGGAAAAATTTCAAAGAATAATTTTTTAAACATGTCCTTTTATAGCTTACTTTACCCACTTTATATATTATATTTAAAGTTATGTATGGTCATATATCCCACAATACTTTGGGTTGTCTTGTTTTGTTAGTAAAACATCAGCTCACTTTTCTCTTCCCACTTAACAACACAGCTGGGGTCACAGCTTGTCAGAGGCAATGGTGTCAGAACTCCTACACATCTTCCCTAAACCCTTATCCTGGAGGTAGTTAGTACATCTCAATGCTGTGTTGCTCCGTAGTCCAGTTAGCAGTAAAATGCCATTTTCTTTGCACAGATGAAGTTATTATGCAACTTCTACTTCTGCCATGCCAACCTGCAGATGGCTGCTTCCTCTAGGAGAAACCTCTGATATAGCAAATGGTCTTTGTGCCACTTTGTGCCCACTCAAGCCAGAGGCATGAAGAGTTTCCCTTCTGGCTCAGTTAGTCTTCCTCCTTGAGAACACTCCTTGCCTCCCTATGAAGAGCAGACACTTTGAAAATGCTACTTAGGAATTATTATTCTGTTTAGTTCTGATTACTTACATCACTTAAGCAGCAATTCTCACTAGTTTTTAGTAGCTTTGAAGGTATCCAAAGTGGGCACTTGGTGGTGGACTTGGCAGTGCTGGGTTAATGTTAGATCTTGATGATCTTAGAGGTCTTTTCCAACTTAAATGATTTTATGATTCTCTGATGCAGGAAAATACATAGTGTGGAACAGGCTCACATTGCCTGCCTGCATGGATTTCAGGGCCTCACAAGTTGTTCCATGCATGGGGGAGGGGATTCCATTTTTATGTGTGCATATTATTATTTCAGGAAATTGTGCTGCATTTTGAAAACTTGAATGTAGGAGAGCTAGGACAGATAGTGCAAAATACTTTCAAACCTGAATTATACTGATTTTTTTTCCCTTCTTCTAAAAAAATTATTGAATGCTTTCCACTATAAGTATATAATGTTAGCAGCAAAGGACTCAATGTCCAATAAACAGGTTTTTGTGTTTATTAAATACCCCAGCCTTGCCTTGCAATTTAACCAGCCATAAGATAATTTATTGCATTATATGCTGAGTTGCCATGAAGGACATCACTTACTTATCACAGTACTCTGGGTAATCACACCAGAGTTTATTCATTTTCACAACCGAGAATAAAAATGTTTTATCTGATTTTTAACTCTCAATAGTAATATGAGATGTTTAGGCCTTATATATAATTTATTTTGTGTATTTTAATTCTTTTCTAAAAATGAGAGCTGAGATATTAGAACTGACCAAGAAAGCAGGTGGTTCTACACCTCTTTTATTGGTGACTATGAAGAAATGTCATACTACCTGGAATGGGCTCCTGGAGAAATTCCATGCAAGTTTACACAGAGCAGCAAAAAATCTAAACCTTGGGATTCTCAGAGAAATGGAGCTGCTCTCCCGTTTTAATTATTTTACTGGAATGCAGTGTAAATGTTAGTTCTGAAACATTAGAAGAATTCTAAGGAATAAAAAATAAAATCCTATGAGAGGCTGTGTTTTAGGAGAATAAGCATAATTATCTGTGTAACTGTAGGCAGGCTAATCTGGTACTGATTCTGAACAAAAAAATTAAGATCTCCTTAGGACATACAATTAGCTAGAGATTGGAAAGTAATTGCTGTCAATGAAGATTTTGCTTAAATCTAATTTCACATATTGTGGCCAAAATTAAATGTGATGACAAGCTGCTCACTTAGGAAATTACATTGAGATAATTAGTAGGAGTTATAAGCACTCCATATTGCAAGGATTAAGAAGTATCTATAAAAAGATTATCATCATCACAAGGTTAGAAAAGTATTTTTTAATCAGGAAATCAGTCTGGGTGATTGCTAGTCCAGTGCTATACAATGGAATCCTTTTTTTTTTCCCCCAGTTCTTTGTAAATAATTATAAAGTCATTGCTAAAAAAATTATTTTGATGTTTTGTTTTGGTAGGACCTTCTTGCAAACCAGAGGGGACTGTTGGATAAGCGTATATTAGGAAGAACAGAAATTTTATCACAGCAGACATGAGCACAAAGGTCTGTATTTACGAGGAAGATGGCCCTCCATGGAAGATTTCTGCATGCTGGAAATGGGGGATCCTGCAAGTCTCAGAGTTCCTGGTAGTCACCTAAGTGAACATGAGCTTCTAGGCTGCTTTTAGGAGCATGATTTCAGTATTGTGTGAGCAGGTGGGAGAATATCATATAGTATGAGAGAGCTGATTATTCTTATAGATAGGCCTGGTGAGTTCTTTATTAGAAGAGCAGGTTAATTTCTGGTATCTGTTAGCAAAGAGAATCACAAACCAAGGAAATATGGGGAAAGAAATCCCAGGGATGCTCTAAGGATCTACTGATAATAGAGATGTTTAAGATTCTCAAATACACAGTGTATAACTTGCACATATAACACATAATATATACCATTGTATCTGGTGTTATAATTTTATCTATAAATACATGAACATTTGTATAAAGGAGTACCTATGTACATGTGCTTGGGAGGTTCATGGTAATGCACCTTCTTCTCAATCAAAATAGCATCCATGACACTGAGAAGAGCAAATTAGTTCTTGTATCAAGCTTTTGTAATACTTCCTCACACAATATTTTATGCTTAAAATGCAGCAGCCTCTGGTGTGACTGGTATTGTGTACACAACTGTAGTTCCAGACAAGCTACCCTGATCTCAGTTGCATAATGGACAGTAGGACCTGGCCCTCTAAAATTTAATAGGTCAGTCCTAAAATAATTTCTAAAGGAATTTATGTATCTTCTCCTCCTCCACTCTGCCTGTAACCTGAGAGCATCCATGTGGCTAAGAATACAGACTTGTCTTCTCTAAATTGAAGACGTTCTGCTCATACCACTGGAGAAACAAACTAAAAAATAAGGCAACCAGATGTTAAAAAATGCTGAAAGTTCCTTTTTTTGGAAAGGTAGCTACGTTAAATAAACATTAAAATGCTATTTTTTTTATACAACTATTCATTTTAATGTCACCCCAAGAGTTCATCCAAGGGTCTCTGGGTCACTTGGGAGAAAGTACAGTATATTTTGGCTTCACAGCCTTCAACTTGCTAAAGGGCTAATTCTTCCAATTAATGAAATAAATGTTGCTGATGTAGATGGATTGACAAATTAGTTTAAAGGCTAGTTTGTTGAGGCAGATGGCAAGTCTGATACAGCTAGAATGCTTTAAGAGGCCTCCCCTGGCAGGAAAAGGAGCCCTTTGAAGAACAAGATGTAGTGACCATTCACCCCCATTCACCTGGTGGTGTTTTTTCTGTCCAAGCAGAACTGTGACAAAAGTAGACAGTGTGAAGACTTTTTGTCCCATAGGGCTTTCAACAGGGCTTTCTGTTTAGGGCAAAAGAAACCCATTCAGACAAGATACTCAGACAAGCTGAGGTAGCTGGTAATCCCTGTTGGGCATATTGCATTTTGATGGGCTATTTAGTAGAAAAGCAGGTTAATTGATGGTGCCTGCTAGGAAAGGTGATCATAAACGAAGAAAATATGAGCAAATAATTCATGGGAATGCTCCGAAGTTTATTGATACTTGCTCTATGATCAGATGCCGAAAAGCTAAACAGAGCAAGGAAGTGAAAAGGAGAATTTCAAGGTTACAAGTCTGTTTACGTGGGTAGAATGCTCTTGGAAAGGGTATGTTTTGCTTTTAAAAATACCTTCTTCTCTTTGAGACAAGCATTCTGAAGTAGCTGCATTTTAATTCAGTTTGCAACAGTTTATGAGAGTGGAGGTATTGCAGTGTTGATGTTTCAGGAGTGGATCAGCCCCATGGATTAATGCATTCACGTGCTTTGGGAATGGTGGAGGTGGGTTACTGCACACCTGAGACCCTCTGTAGGGCACATTGATGTCTGGCTGCAATTTCTGAGCTTTACAGCTTTAGCTAACTGATGTGATAGCCTCTGCGTTTCCAGACAGGAAATAACACTTGCTGTCAGCTGTGCTGGATGTGGTGATGGAAGGCGTGTTCCTGCCTCCATACCTCCAGACATGAAAGGCCTTGCAGAGGAAAGTCTGAGGCTCTCAGCTGGTGCCCATCAGTGTAACGTCAGAGGGCTGTAAGGTGATACAGGATGTTGCACACTGCAGTAATCTGCATCTACCACAAATGGCTGGAAATGTGCTACCTGATGTGCCACAGTCAGATCTCCCACACCACAGAGCTCAGCCAGCTCTTTGCCAGAGCTCAGGGGTGAATATAGCAAATGCAGGGATCCAGGCTGCTGGAGCCAAGCTGCTTTTTGTCCCCATGTGTTTGCTTGTTTGAGCCTGGTCAGCTCTCCAGATTCTGTGCTGTGCTAGATACCAAAGATAAGTAGCACATCTGGCCAGAGAGCAGCCAGCCCTGCAGTGGAATAAACATTCATGGTCTCCAGGTCCAGCTCAGTGAGAATACTAACTCCAAGTCATGGAATTCAATTGCTTTGCTACTGTATGAGCTTTAATGTTAATTAGCTGTGTGAGTGGACATCTGTGCAGAATGAGCTGAACTCCCAAATCCTAACTGGACGTTACTCTGTGGGGAAGTACTGGACCTCAGTCTATGTAGATAGGTGGATTTTTTTCTTTCTTCCTGTTTATGCAGGGTAGCTTGTGGAAGCTGTTTTATTTGAAGTCACTTGGATCTCAAATATGAGCTGTCAACCTGCAGACCAGTGTAATATTATAAATAACTGGATGTTCACTGAGCTCCAAAACGCTGAATCACCTCTTGTTAAAATATTAGTTTTCATTGTTAGCAAAATTTGGTTTTTCTAAAGAAAAATGTCAGGAATACATGCAAGAAACTTGTTTATTGTTTATGTTCTGCTAGTAGCTTAGTTGTAAAAGCAGTTGTATTTGCAGTACATGTGGATAACCTCTTATAAAGTATTGTTTAGAGAGCCCAGGAGAGAAATCCATGCAACATGCCAGTGCAAGAATTATATTATCCATTCTCTTGGGAGAAAGGTGGGCAAAGAAAAGAATTTGCTGTTTTGAGAGGAATCTATTTACCTTCCAAGAATTACCTATCAGAGATTGGTTTGATTACTATCATTAGCCTATCTGCTACTGCAGATTGTTTGCTTTGTTTCTTAAAGAGAAAACAAAATATGGTGGTATATCTCAAACATATGGGACTTGCATTAAAAAGACTACATTTTTGGGCTGCATTTATACATAGACGTTAAGAAAGCAGCCAAGGAGGCATATTCAGCAGAGAAATTTTTGTGCTTAGTGGTCTTTTTCTTTTTCTTTTTCTTTTTCTTTTTCTTTTTCTTTTTCTTTTTCTTTTTCTTTTTCTTTTTCTTTTTCTTTTTCTTTTTCTTTTTCTTTTTCTTTTTCTTTTTCTTTTTCTTTTTCTTTTCCTTTTCCTTTTCCTTTTTCTTTTTCTTTTCCTTTTTCTTTTTCTTTTTCTTTGACTGAATAAAACACAATCCCAATTTTTTTCCAGCCATGCTCTGTCTACAGGTTGCTCCAGAATTTCTGTGCCTTGAACCTCATCTTTCTCTCTCTCTTTTTTCTTTTTTTCCATCCAAACACTTCCAAGAGCAAAGAGGATAGTTGCTGGTATGTGATGAAGGCTTGGAAAGGAAAAGAATAAATTAATATCAAATGGGCTTCAGCTCTTCCAACTCTGCATATAGGAAGTTTTAAGGAGACCACAGGACACTATCAGTACTGCCTCCCAAAACATTCTGTATCCCAAGAATCCCTTCCATTCCTTTGCAACCTCGAATAACTTCACTTAAAATAAAACTCCTAGTTTGGAGTTTCTTCTGTGAAATTATTGGTGGTGTTCTCTGGAAGGTGCAAATTGATCAATTCCCTCAGTTCTTCTTAATGTCTGAAAAAACTGGGACTGTAAGATGATTTTTGGGGGCTATTTAAGGACAGCCTACTTTAATTAATATGCAGTGGATTCAGCTCTTGGCATCTGTTATTTTACACCACTAAACAAACTGGTACATGCTTGGTGGCACCTTTTTTTGTCAAGGGTGCCCTAGTGGTGTGGTTTCTGTCTGACATACATAATAAAGAAGGAGAGTCAGTAAAATACCAGCACTTGCTGCATTGCTGTATCAATGAACAATCTTTAGCAAATCAGAGGCTTGTGGTTACCTTTCATTCCTTAGTTCAGGCAACAGAGGTGAGGACTAATATATGGAAGAACACTTCCCTGGTCAGGGCAGCACCCCTGGCTGTAGCTCTCTTGTGTGTCCTCCCTCAGCTTCACCAGAGACCTCTGAGATACCTGTCCAGCTGACAAAAAGGTGAATGTAAAGTTCACTGTGCAAAGATGGGATTTATTCCTGAACTTTGAAGTGTCAGCTTGTTTTGCTGTGATTAACAAGGAAAGAAACCTCTGATATTTGTGGTAAGAGAATATGGCTGAGAGAGTGAAGGGATGGCACTTCAGCTGCACTCTACTAATGTTTGCAGCCTTCCTTTGTCCTGTAATAAAAGAAAATAACTGTGTTTAGACCTCAGTGAAAGCAGCCAGAAAACCCTTGTCACTATGTCATATTAGCTTTGATCTGGTGGACTCGATTATGGGCTTTTTTTTTGTTTATTACAGGCTCTCAATTTTCCTTCTTTGCTCTAAAAACTATACCCAGAATATTGAAACACTTTTCTCCGTATCAGTGAATCTGCTTATTGACATCCTGTTAGAGGCCTGTGCAAATAGTCTTCAAAAAGGAATAAATGAAAGACACCAGTGAAAAGCAAAGTTTGACCAGAGGGCAAAGTTCTGTCAAAAACACTTTATCTTTCTTTGTTACTGAGACATGACCAGATGTTTGTTTATAACGAAATGCCTGCATTGGGATTTTTCAAAGCCCAGATGAGGAAAACTGTATCTAATTGCTTCTAGGAGTGCAGTCATGTCCTAGCTGCAACCTGGGTCAATGTGCCCTGAAATACTGTATCTGGAGACTCTGGGAGTGGAATAGAAGTGTCTATGCTTTTGCTGAAAGGAGACAGGGCTGTCAGCTCTGGCACACACTAAACGTGCTGTGCCTGAGCCCTGTGGTTTAACTAGATTAAAGCACCACATTAGAATGATCATCAGTCAATCAGAACACTTCCTCACTCTGAGGAACACAGCATCACGCTCAGTGCTGCAGTTTCCAGGGAAGCCAATGTGTCGTGCTAGGAGAAAAAAATCAACAGTGAAATGTTTCACAACTGTGGTTTGTTTGGCCTGTGTAACATCACAGACTAATGTTTAACCTAGGATCAAAAAACTTGGAATTTGTTCTCCTAAATGATTTTAAATCTAGGTAATTATTTTGATTATTAATTTTGATTATTTTAATCTTGGCTATTATGTCTAGTTAGCAAAATGAAATGTAATTCAAGTTCTAGCTTTGGGAGAGTTTCCAATCAGTAAAGCTGTATCACAGACCACAAATTTGTGTTGTTTCAGTGGCACAGAGATAATTTTCCTTTTATTTAAGCCCCTGGATAACTATTTAAGACTACTAGACTACAGGTCTTATAAATTACAGAATTAGGAATTGCCAGGAAAGCTCTGTTTTATTAATAAAAAGAAAGGCAATAGTAAAAGAAAAAGCAGCCCAGATAAATTAAGATAACCCCCTTCAGCTGGCTTTTAGCTGTGAGCTAGTTTTCTGTGGCAAAGGAATATTTCTATAAACAATATAGTTTGCTAACAGTTATGTAAATATTGCTCTGATGTACCTTATGTAATGATTTGCAAGGCCTTTTGCTGTATAGATTTTGAATTACTTAGAATTAAATGCCTTCTTGCATTTATTAAGGCATTTAACTGATTTGGTTTTGTCTTTTTAGTGAAGCAGAGAAGGTAGAAATGCGTATTTTCTTCTGCACAGTTCATGTAACACTATAATTTCTGAAGTCTTTTTCATGTAGGCCAGCCATAAAATGTATTCATCATTGTTGAAGCACAGCATTAATGAAAAGAATTCTATAAATCAAGGTACAGCAAGTTGACGTCCCCTTTCAGAAACACCCACTGCATGTTGAGGAAGCATCTGGTGCAATCTGGATGGTTTTTGTCAATTAATTTAATAGCCAAATGTGCAAAAGAGCTTACTGCAAGTATTTCAAACTTTGCTGATGGAAGTTACAGATATGAATTGAGAGACTGGAATCAAGGGACAAATTATGGATTTTTGGAGCCCAAAGCACATTATATCTTATGGATCCTGAGTGCTTCTCCTACCCCCCTTCTCATTCTTTCCCTCTCACACCCCTAGAACTGCAGTGGGAGGAAGGCTTCCCTCTTGGGAAAGCCTTTTCCTTTGCACACAGGGAATTTCTTGGAAGGCCAGACAGCTGTGCTTCGAAGGCTTGGCTTGGGCTGGTCTACTGCACCTTTCTCTGAGTAGTATTTGACCACTCCTTTATTGGGGTGATGCTGAAAGAGTCCTTGCAGTGACAGCTCTCACTGAGAAGAATGAATGTTCATATTGCAGACCTTAAAAAGACCACTCTGCATTGGATAAATGCCACGTTGTCAACTTAAAAAAAAAAAAAAAAATTGGTGTGCTAGACTAATTTGAAAAATTAAAAGAATTGATAATCCAGTATGATGATCTCATGATCAGGGATGGTAAGAACAGCATTTAGGTGTCTGCACATTAACCTCTCCTACCTGCAGCCACTCCAGAAAGTCCCATTTACAGGCAACAAGGTTGTTCTGTGTGAAGTTCTGAGCAGGAAAGCTCTGTTCCTTATGGGAAGATGATGATTAATGCACTGTAAAGTTACTCCTGAGCTTGCCTTGTGACACCTTCTCTATGCTGTCACACCTTGTTCAGTGTTTTACTGACCCCTGAGAATTTCAGAAAAGCATGCAGTAATTACAGCGTATTATTATCATCTGCATTTCTGATACATAGGCTCTCATAAAATGCCTTAAACAATTTCTTGGGTTTCTTCCTTTAAGCGTTGCTGCAAATTACATCATTTGTATGTGAACTTCATTTGGACAGGGTAACACCTTGTAAAGTACTTTAACATGACAGAAATACTTAAATGAAATTTGGGGCTGGTTTCAGAGATCTTCCCTTTAGGAGACTGCAGTAAATTCAGCCCCCAAATTGACACTCTTTTCTCTGTATAAATTTAGTTCATTAATTCTGTTATAAATTTTAGTTTTTAGGTTAACATTTCTTCATGGTGCAATTTAATTGCTTTAAAAAGAAAAACTACAATAGTGCTATGCATCTACAGTGGCTTTCCCCATCCTTTGGAAAGTACATGGATTTACAATCAAGCATCAGGTATGCTCTAGTCTGTCACATATTTGGGTTTGTTATATCCATTAACAAGCAATAAAATCTCCAGTATTCAATCTTTCTCACTATTTATATCTTATTTTCATCCCACGCTTTCACCTTTGGCTTTGGTTTTCTTTCACTTTGGCCAGTTTATTTACAACTGCTAAATAGAAATGATGCCACTCCTGCTTCACAGCTCAGCAGACAGGGAATGGTGGATCCCCGTGTTGGGCCATGCGTATTCAGCCTCTGCTGCTTGTGCCATTTGCTATAACTGAGCTCTGTCCACCACACCTCTAAAACCCCTCTGAATGAACCTCTTAAAATGGATGTGAAGACTACAGGTTTCTTACAGTTCTCTTTGTTCAGCCATTTAAGCACAACTGATTTTCACATCATCTTTCTTTAACCCAATATAATCCAGCACTCTCCAGCCTGGTGTAATCCTTCAAGTCCTGGGCATGACCTAGGATTCTCAAGTGATTCACTGAAATGTCATGTACTTTCAAGCCCCAAATAGAGGCTTTGTTTTAAAAACACCTAAAACAATAAAAACAAAAAAAAAGAGGATGCCAGAACAGAATAGATTCTGTGCACACAGTTCAGAAATATGTGTGTGGAATGCGTCACTCCTAACTAAATGTCTGCTTCATTTCTTCTCCCCAGGTTCCAGCTAACCCTGGATGGAATGACATACACAACACAGGGATGCCTTATGAGAGCAGGAAACATTTATCTTCAAAAGGCAGCAAAGGGAGAGGACCTCACCTTGTTAGTCACTGTGGTGATTAGAACATTTGGTGGTTGCAGGGAATGGTGGCCTTTGCTACAGCCCATTGTGTGATGGGCAAACTCGGTTTGCACTCATTTAGAAACTGCTCTCTGGAAAGAAGCAGATCTTTAACAATATCTCCTTTGCCCTGAGCAATTGCAGGTGGCATCTACATCAGTATTGAGGAGAAAAAGCCGAGAGAGAAATACTGGTCTGAAAGAGGTCCCGGGGAAGCATATTCAGAGTTTTCTGGGCAGACCTCAGAAGGAATTTCTGGAGAAAAAACACGATGCCTGTGTGGATATTTTGGTGAATCTAAATTATTACAAAGAAAAGGCAGAAAATCCCAAGGCACGTGAAGCCCAAAACTTGTCATTTGTTTTTTTGGCAATCTTGAGTCCCAGTTATGCCTGACATTTGGGAGGAGGGGTAGGAACTGGAGAAACTATCATCACCTGGAGAGAGTTTGGAAGTGTTCATGGACAGCACACAGCAGGCAGGAGGGGGAGTGATAAAAGTGGCACTAAACAAGGGCAGTTCCTCAGGGGAGCACTGAACACTAGGCAAGGAGATAAATTAATCTGGCAACAGTTTGCTAACTGTTGGCCGGGTAAGGACTGAATACAGAGCCAAGAGCTCCGTGCTGCATAGCTGCAAATTGTGTAGCTGCATAAAACATCATGCAGGAGCCTCCTCTGAGTCTGAAGTAGGTACAAAACTTATAAACAAAGCAGAACACAGGCTGAGAAACACCACTCTGTGTTTAATGTTGCTGTGTTTATTTGCGGGGCAGTTTTACAGTAACACTTTCTGTTTAGGTGTAGACAGAGATGGGGTCAACAGACTGGGCTTTCAGGAGAGGCTGGAGGCAACAATAGGTGAAATGTAAACACAAGGGTTTCCTGGCATAAATGAGTAAAAAGTTGATGATGACAAAATTTGTTGGGGAAAAAGTATCTTTTACTAAATCAAAACTATGTCAACCACATCAAGAGGTTGTATTTCCTCACTGGAAATACAAGGGACTTACCTAACTGTAGCCTTTGAACTCATCTTCCAGGTAATGGGAATGTTCCCTGCAGGGTAAGAACTGGTCTGGTGACTACCTTTGATGGTAGGTGCGCTCCTTATAGACCAAGTAGCCGAACTGTGGTGTTGTGGTGACAAATTTGGGTTCCACTGGCCAAGGAAGTGGAGGAATTTGGCTTAACTTGCTAGCATGGGGTGAGGTGTTCTGAGGCCCAGCCTTGCTCAGAGGACTGCTCCTGAGAGCTGAGCAGGGCTGTTAGGCTTTTCCTTGAGCTTGGTTTCACCTGAAGAACTTCTGCTGGCCCCACAGTGCTCCCACCCAGGAACATTGCCTGATACCCACTCTCATGCCCATTGGATGGGAGCTGCAGCCCAATCCACGCAGGAAGGGATGAGGACGCCAGCAGAGCAGCTGGATTTCCTCTGTGCAGGGCGTGCAGCACAGCCAACCTTGGTGCCCCTGCGGAGCCACCTCAGCCTTCAGGACTGGAAATTTCCAGGTTACAGTAAGTTCAGTTGAGTAAGGTTCACCCCAAGCTGCTGGTGAACTGGCAACCACTGCCTTGATGATCTGTTTGTGATTATCCTACTGAGAGTTTAATTTAGGTTTATTTTTGCCAGTTGATATTTGCTGGTCCAGGGGCAGGGCATTGCATTGCATGCTCTGTATGCAACATTATGGCTCTTTTTCAAATATGTAAATAGAGGCAAGTTATTTCTCTCAAATATCTAGCTATTAGGGCTTATTTTTAGTGCTATATGCACTTAATAAAAATCCCTTGGTTTTTGGAGTCCCTATTTCTGTTCTCAAACCTCAATCTCTACTTAAATTATTATTAGAGTTGATTAACTGTAAGGAAAATAAATATTAGTTTTGCTGACTAAAGCAATGCCCCTAAACGCAGCAGATAGATTACGCTCAATGATGGATTCAAACACCTTCAGGGACTGCTTGGTCTTTCTATTTACCATTATCAATGTTGTTATCAAGACTGGCAGTTTCTTCTCACAGAAAATCTTTATTGCAAGGCTGACCTGCCTAACACCTCCCTATTAGTAACAGAAACAAATAAGAGTTGATTGTTCAGCTGCTGTCATTTAAAAAGACTAAATCAACCTGCCACAAAAGAATAATTCCCTCTGGTAACTTTATCCATTTGGCCTTGGTGGTGACACTGTGGATACCACCCTGGTTGAACTATATATTAGTTCCTAAAGAAGCACTTTGAAATATATAGCTCTGCACAATGTTGTAATTGAAAAAAATTGAATAGCCATGCATGGTTCAGTAATCTGAAAAGAATGCAAAGGTTCAGTTCTAATAGCTTTGCACAATTTAGTACCATTTTGCTGTGCCTTCCAAATGGTTTTATTCTGCTGCTCTGGGTATATCTGTTATATAACTTGGCAGCACTGCCTATATACAGGCAGCCCTGTTTCTTAAAAGGATGTGCCAGTACTTTTCTTTTATGTTTTTGCCACATTTTTGAAAGACTTACTTAAGCAAAGACACTGGGTGTCTGCTCTTCAAGCAAGACGGTGTCTGCTCATCCAGAGTCCTACAAAGGATGCAGTAACCTGTCAGATGAGTTAAGAACTTGATTTTAAGCTTATTCATTAAAGCTGTCTTTCTTTCGTCATGTCTTGGAATCAAGTCTCTACATTCTCTTTGGATTGGGGAAGCTTTAAAGGATGCTGTGAAATATGTACTTTTTAAAATTTAGATTGTAACATCCACTGAGATTGACTTTTATCTATTTTGCATACAATTCTTCTCTGTGTTTCTAGATATTGAAGCCTGTATACTGCCTATCTGTGAAGAGCTGCTGTTCTGAAAGCTAAGGAAGAATGACTGAACAGACAGTCATCAGATTGGAACTTCAGTTTAACTTAAAATTTCCCTTTTATTTTAAACAATTGACATGATTTTATTGTTTGCTCTTAGTGCATTCCACACATAAATCCTACACATAATATGACTGTATTTAAGACTTATTTTTAAAAAAGTTTATCTAAAAGAATTGTTAATATTATTGATATCTATAAATACCCCAGAGATGAAATCACCTTGCTTCTTTTCAAGGTAAATAAATTATTATACTGCTAATAGGGATGGTAATAAAAGTTAGTTAAGATGCAATTCAGAATCTGTATATCTATCTATCTATCTATCTATCTATCTATCTATCTATCTACCTGTATCTCAAGGCTTTTCTTCCAGCTAACTAGAGGAATGTTTTGGTTGGTGGGTTTTGCATCTGGTTATTTTAAGGTTTCTGTGCTGTTTTTATAATGATATGGATGAAAACAGAGCCATACTGGGATTTAAAGCAGTCAACACCAAAAGGGTCAAATTGTTAAAAAGCTTTAGAAAAACACTTGCAATATTTTTCAAGGTCTGCATAGACGTGTACGTGCAAAAGGCTTGAATATAAATACAATCACACATTTCATGTGTGCCAAAATGTGTGCTAGTAAATATTACAGTGCTTTTGGGAGACTTATTGGAAACACAATCCCAGATGAGGGACGTGTATGGGAATAACTGTATTGTCAGACTATCAGGATGCAAATGGTTCAATGGAACAGAATGAACAGCAGAGAGAAGCAATTTTCTATTAAAAAGTAAATTTAAAATAAAATTAATCTTCTCCATTCTTGGTGGAAGAATTAAAGACAAAGGGAGACCAAGAAAAAGAGAAGATAAAGAGAAAAAAATTAAGATAAACTGAAGTAAAACCAATTGATGGTTGATAAGAAGCAGAGCTTGAAACTGCTTTTAGATTTCACTTAGTGGTGTTGCACCGTGTTCTTCGTTCTAGGGCAAGCAGGCTTTAGAAAGTCTGCAGGAGATAAGAGGAGTTTCTAGATGTTGGAGTCTTTTGTATGTCAGTCTCCAGGTAGTTGCAGATGTACATTTTTGAATCATCCTAACTTTCAGCATATTTGTATCCCAATGATACTGTCTTACTATTCAAGAATTAGAGTCTTACACAAACTGATTTCTAGTTACCCATCAGTATATTGATTTTAGGATACAATACTGCTGTTAAGACGGGTATTTCTTAAAATTAGGATAGCCAGTAGTAATTTTCTCTCTTAGCCAACTTTGATTAGTCCTGCAAACAGTTTGGGACTGATTTCTCAAATCTTGGCTTAGATGGTCAGATCCTGACTGCTTTCTGTGGAGGAATACCATCCACTGAAGGTTATTATTTTACTATAGCTGAAAAAAGCTTTGAATTTGGAATCAAAAATAGGATATAGAATGAAAGAGTTAACTTCTACAATTTCACTGCTATTCTTCTGTTGCAGGGACATTATTAACAAAGGCTTGATTGTTGTTTTGGATACAAGTATTGAGTACAAAAGAACTTTATGAAGGTCCCAGACACAGACTGGCATTTAAACTGACTGTCCTTTTCCAAAGCAGCTTTTCTATTAAATAAGTCCATTATTAAAACATGGCAGCTTTAATTAAATCTCTATAATCTTCCATCAGGAAAATGGCATTAGTCTGCTAGCCAGGAAAATATGGTAAGTCCAAACAGTATCCCTGTTATTAGTACTTGATTGTCTGTTGGAGTGTTTGATCATAGGCATGGAGATTTCAATGTTGTTGTACAGTAAGGCTGGCCCAGTGTACTCAGGAGTGTGTTTCTGCTGGGGTTTATAACAATTATAACTCTAACTACTGGACCTGAAATCCTAAAGGCTGCACAAAATACTGCTCTTGTACTGGTCTAGCTCCTCTCTGAGTGGTTGTGTCACTGCAGAAGTGCTTGAACTAGCATGATTTATTAGCACATGAGAAAACAAATAAGTGTGTAAGATGTATCTACCAAACATAAATGTGTCTTCCCCTAAGGGTTGTAGTGCTGGGAACTGTAGATATAAACAAAAATAAAATTATCAATTTTGCATTTAAGTTTTGGTCGGATTATACTAAATAAATTGATTAAAAATCACACCTTTAAATGCTGGTTCAGATGCTGAGATTAGGAGCATTTCTAAGGGTTTAAATCCATCTCTCTGGATAAACAAACTAGAGATAAAGAACTGGCAAATAGATGCCACTGATGAGGTTGTTTAATGAGTGGATTTAAATGTTTCTGTCCAACTTGTCTGTAAGATTTATACTTAGCTTTTTTCTCCTCACCATTTCTGGATAAATGGCAGTCCCAGCAGACTGAGATGGGGCGTGATGCACAGATGTGCGTGCAGTGTCTGAGCACACACTGCTGGGGAGAACTGCTCAGGTGTCTGTGGCATCAGAACATTCTTCCTTCTATGGAAAGGCAATAAACCAAAAGATCATTGAGCTGTTTGTGCTAGAAGTCCACTTTTCCCTGTGTATTCGTTTTGCACGGCCTGGTTTTTGGTAGCAGGGGAGCCACTGAGATGGCTCCTGTGAGGAAGCTGCTGGAAGCTTCCCTCCATGTCCTGCAGAGCCAGTGGCTGATGGCTCTGAAGGTGGACATGCTGCTGGCCAAAACTGGGCCAGTAAGAGAGGTTGGTGAAGCCTCTGTGATGACGTATTTGAGAGCAAAATCAACACAGACTCAGAAGGTTTTGCTTTTAAGTCAGAGAAGAGGAGCTGGTGAGAACATGTGAGGGAAAACAACATGGAGACACCAAGGGCAGTAGAGAAGGAGGGGTAGGAGGTGCTCCAGGCGTTGGAGCCGAGATTCCTCTGCAGGCCGTGGTGAGGACCATGGTGAGGCAGCTGTGCTCCACATCCACGGGGGATGCAGAGATCCACCCACAGCCCCTGGGGATCCACAGAGGATGCAGAGATCCACTCACAGCCCGTGGGGATCCACGGGGGATGCAGAGATCCACCCGCAGCCCGTGGGGAGGTGCCCGTGCCAGAGCCAGTGGATGCCTGGAGGAGGCTGTGATCCAGTGGGAGACCTGGTGGAGTGAGAGGGCCCTGCTTCCAGGCTGGAGCAGCCTGTCCTTGGAGGACTGCACGCCATGGAAGAGCAACCCACGTTGCAGAAGTTTTGGGAGGGCTGTGTGCCTGTGGCAGGGGCTCACACTGCAGCAGGGGCGGTGGGGCTGCTGCTCCTGAGAGTGGGCCCACTCCAGAGAAGTTCACAGAGAACTGTCTCCCGTGGGAGGGACCCACGGTCTCACAGGGGAAGGACTCCTTTCCCAGAGCAGTAGAAGGAAGTCTTGGTGATGGACTGACCAAACCTCCATGCTCTGTCTCCCTGCACTCTTGGTGGGAAGGAAGAAGGGGCTGGGGGAAAAAGGTGTTTTTAAGGGCATATTTTACTTTCTCATTATCATTCTCTGATGCTTAAATTCACTTTGTAACTTTAAGTTAAGCCTGCTTTGCACTTGAAGTGTTTTCTTCTGGTCCTTGTCTCAACTAATGAAGCCTTCATTAATTTTTTTCCCCCTCTCTCCTCTGCCCAGCTGTGGCAGGGGAGGGTGAGTGGGCAGCTCTGGTGGGTGCGTGGCCCTGGACCAGTGTCAATCCACGACACTCTGCTTCCACTGAAATGACTGCCAGCTGCTGTTGACTTCAGGGGAATGAGAACGAAGTCCCATGTGACAAATATGAAAATTATGGTAGTCCTAGACTTCTGAGTTTTATAGGAATGCAATTATCTTAAATATGGGCTGTTACTACCACCACAAAAAAAACCCCAAAAAACCCAAACCAAAAAAGGGGAGGGATGCAATTACCCAGAGAGCAAGTGGCCTGCTTTTCATTGATTAGACTGTCCTGTTTGATTACATTCCTCAGTATTTTTAATTTTCTAGCCCTAATTGCTGCCTTACATTTTTCTTGGGTCCCTTTGTTCTAATTCATCTGCTTTCAGGTCCAGATTTATTTTTTCAATCCATTCAGATTCTCCACAAACTTATCCTGTCATTATGTGTTTTGTCTCTTCCTGCAGATGGTTATTTGACAGAAAATTTCCATCAACTCCAGAGAATGAGTCCTGTAAATACCCTTTGTGGTTCTCAGATGGAGTAGTTGCAAAATGGAATTGATTAAAAGGTCAAAAAACATTACTGTTGCAATGTCTGAATTGCTCCATCAAAGTGTTGGTGGGACAAATGTGTGCAAATCTTTTCATGGGACTAATCTGGATTAAAAAAATTCTATCTTTGAGATCAGCTTTCTGATGTTTCCCAACAAGAGAGACATTTTCTAATTACAGCTAGAAACTAGTCTTTCCTCTTACACTATTGTCAAATAGTAGTAGCTCTGAAGGTAATGAGGTTTCCTGAGTCTGAGTTACAGTAGGATTTAGAGTCATAGTATTTGATCTGTTTTTAAAACTCTGGAAATTCTAAGTTGTTCAAAGTAGCAGTTTTGAAAACAATAGTTTCATTTCTCATTCAAAGGTGAACATTCTTGCAGAAACTGGAAGTAACCACAGCATACCTGGGTCTTTCTACATGGGAATCATTGATGGGGAGCCAGTGAGCATCAGCAATCCCAGACTTGTTTCTCATACAGTACATGACACAGGAGAAGAGGTGGGTGTATGATCTCTCTTGCTCAGAAAGTCACAGAAGGCCAGCAGTCTCAAAGGTGATGATATGAATTTATAAGGACATCATAGCTGGGGCTTGGCAAAAGGTTAATTCTCAGCTTATTTTTACAGCAGCCTTTACTCTCCTGTTATCTAGCTATCCTACAGCAGGATGTAATTTTTTTTTCTGCACTACTTAAAAAACATCCCAGGTAAATATAATTATTGGCCACTGCATCTTGGCTATCTGCAGTGAGTCTCAATGGAGACAACATAATTGTAGTTTGTATTGCCAGCAAGGTAAGCCCCATATGGTGCCTCCTCCTTGTGATTTTTCTAGCAGCAAAATGTCACTGAGCTGAATTGTGCAGTCCATGGTAAAACACAAACCTTTGCTCCATGATGAAAGCAAAGCCTCAGTGTGTATAACCTCTGCGTCTGTCTATTCACTTGAGAGCAGAGAGAGATAATTTATGTCTTTCTGCAACATCATTCATGGGCTGAGCACTTGAACTAAGCCTCAAGACCCTAAATAGGGAATTGTTTCTACTTTTCTTATGTGCTCTTGTAAGAGAATAACTTATTTTGGCATGTAATAAGTCACTTTGTTCCACTCCTTGGTTTAGGTAGGCAATCAATGGGCATCAAGATTCTGCACAAGTTGTTTGTAAAGTTTGTATGTGTCTTGGGTGGATTTCACAACGGACTTAAAGTTTCCTTCAAATTCTCATTGCAGATTCACAGAAGGGTTGAGGCTGGAAGGGACCTGTGCAGGTCATTTGGCCCAGCTTCCCTACTCAAGCAGAGCCAGTTGCCCAGGACCATGTCCAAAAGGCTTCCAAGTATCTCCAGTGAGGGAGACTCCACAACTTCTCTTGGCAGCCTGTGCCAGTGCTCAGTCACCCTCACAGTACAAAAGTATTTCCTGACGTTCAGAGGGAACTTCCTGTGTTTCAGTTTGTGCCTGTGGCCTCCTGCCCTTAGCTGGGCACCACTAGAAACACCCTGGCTCCATCTCCTTTGTGTCCTCCCTACAGGTATTTATACACGTTGTTGAGGTCCTTGTTCCTATCAAAAAAATTTCAAGGGAAATACATTTTATGAGAAAAATAAATTTGCATACGGCTTTTAACAAAGCTATTTTTGCATGAATCCTGGGAGTGCCTCTATCTGTAGGATGTGTCATTGGTGCCTAACCTCCACTCTGCCATCTGGAGCCACCTGCAGACCTGCCTTTTGATCACAAAGGAGCTCTTTGCTGCATGGACAGCAGGGCTGGCGGGCACATGCACAGTTTGAGGCACAAATCTGAGGCACGTTGTCACATAGAGGGTGAGGGGAAAGATGGTAAGAGCAGCCACCAAGCACTGAAGTAGTTTATGTGACTAGAAAGAGGTGATGTGCCAAATGAACTGTTGTGGTGGGCAGATGGCAGCCTGGGGTCTTATTGAACCAGACATGCGACCTTGTTTCTTGAATAGTGAGAAGTATTCAACACGTTCTCTGGAAACATTTAGGGATGGCTGGTGTTATTGCAGTTTATCTAAACTATTTGGATAACAAAAAGTATTTCCAGATAAATGTGACTTTGCATAATCTTAAAGCGCTGCATAGAGACAGTGCAAATACTGCAGTTCAATGGAACAGAAAAACTAAATTGTAAATGGCAGGAGAGTCCACTTCTGTATTTTGCAGTGTCTAACGAAATGGTAGATTGCAAATGTCAGAGGTAGAACACACTACTGTACAATCCTCTAAAACACTTCTAGTTTTTCATTAGAATTAATTCACCATTCTTTGCCAGACTATTATTTCATAGCAACACTTTTGATTTCTCATGTAATACTGTTGCTTCAACAAAAGCTCCTTTGGATGAAAGTAGGCTGCAAAGTAGCACGTTGCGAAGTTAGGAAATAGATATTTTTCAAGATAAAGTCCTATAACAGGAGAAAATAAACACGCAATATTAAGGAGCCGCAACGGTCCCCCAGATTCTGTCACCACTGGAGAGGGAGAGAAATCTTTTGTGTTTTTTCCTGGTTAGCAAGAGGAGCTATACATGAAAGCTTCCCCCAATCACTTTGGTCTGCTCTCACACTGCTGTGCACTGGTGTCAGGTCTACTCTTACCTAGTGGGCTGTACATGCACACTAACTCCTGGCTTGGTGCCTGGCTGGTCTTGAAAAAACCTCAGGGTCTTCCCAATTGATGGGCAGTGTTCTTGGATGTGTTCTTAAGGTGCAAGTCCTTGCCTTCTTTTAACTCTGTTTCATGTTCCTGCTCAAATTTAAATCCGCTCCCTTGGTTTTAGTGTGAGAACCTGAACATGGGAAAGAAAAATACGAGCAGGTAATCAGGCAGTGCTCTGTAATATGGGGGCTGAAGCATGGCTGTCATCCCTCCAGTTCACCTGCAGAAACAGCCCTGGTGGCTCTCAGGTGCCACACGTGGCTGTCACGGCTCTGCCAGCAGTGTTGGTCTGCTCTTGCTCTATTCATGTTTTGCTGTTGTTTTGGCAGGCTGCTCACACCTTCCTGAGGAAGGAGCACATACAGGGGAAGAAAAACAATGAATTCAAGAGCATGGAGCTGCTGAAAAACAAGGTTCACTGCCCCCTCCCTTGTGATAACAATGCTGTGAGTAAAGCTTCATCACCAGTGTTATGTACAGCTATTGCAGCACAGGGCTGTCAGCTCTCGTTATTTAGAAACTCGGCAAATGGATTGCATTACTTCTTCAAACAGTCTTCTGAAATCAGGCTGTTGAACAGAACAAGAGGCACCAGTGCAGCTAGAGACTGTCACATGGTTTGAATTGAAGCAATCATCTTTCCTCACTCCCCCTGCAGCATCAAGGAGTGTCAGTGTTGGTGCACTACCAGGAAATTAAAATGCAAAATAAATGTGCCTTTTTTTTTTTTTTTTTTTTTTTGAGTGGAAGTGTAGAACTGTTCAGTTGGTCCAGGGCTGAAGTAAAATATTCAGTTTAAGAATAAGCCTCACAAATACGAAAATATAAAGGAGACTATAGCATGCAGTGGGAAGTTTAGCCATTTCTTTGGGATTCCACAGTGTTGTGGTAGTCTGTGAAAAGTTTGAAGTTTGTGAAAATTCCAGTAGTATCATCAAGTCTGTTTAATGGAAATTCCTGTCATTTTGTAGAGCATTTGTAGTAAATTACCAGACTAGGAGTACCCACACATTGGAAAATTTAATTCTTATGATGCTCTACTACCATTATGGGTCTTTTAATATTTCAGCAATGAATTACCACTTAGAAAATAAAGCAGCAGTAGGATAGAATTCCTTTTGGCCATAAGAGGGCAATGGCTACAGAAATCCATCATTCAGCATATAGAACTAACTTCCAAATGATGAACATGCAATGATTTCTGTTTTCATAACTTAATTTTTTGTTAAATGTGTGCTAAACTGCACTAGAATCACAGTCCCTGAAATATGCTCTGTGTGACCCAAATGCAAGACTGTTTATAGCCAGTTTTTGAAGCCTGTAGATATTTTGCTTCTGTGGGACTTCTGTGGTCAGTAGTACTTACCTCACCTGTTTGTTTTTGGTCTTCTGCTTAGGGATTGAGTAGAGCCTAAAACATTTAAAAATCAATGTTAACAGAAAGAATCTATTTGCTAACAGTGCCACCCTCTCACAGTTCTAATTTATGATTAAATATGTGAGAAAACCACTCTGTGTATAAAATCCTTTGGTATCACGTTGGTGCCAGTGCTGTCTTCATGCTACCATTTTGAGCTTCTTGTCCAGTTTACAGCTTGGCAGATATAGTTTGTCCTTTCCAGTGACAGTGACAAGAGGAGGTGGGTATGAAATATGACTATATTTGTGTTTGGAAAAACTCAGGTATTTTCTGCTTAGAAAATGTTAATTTTTTTTAAGTGAAAATGAGAAGAAAGCTGAGTTAAGAATAATAGAAATCATTCTTGAGTTTTAGAAGACCACCCTATTAAAAAAAACTTCTTTTAAGTTATGGAGTAAAACCTGAGTATACCTTCATTTTATTGCTCTGATGATGCATAATATGACAATTTCTTTCCCTAATGAAACACTTGTGTCCCTACAGTCTTATACGGCTCTGATAATGCATGATGCTGCAATTTCTTTCCCCAAGGACACACTTTTGTACTTACTTAGTGTTGTGTCTGGCAGATTATGAGGTAGAATACAGTTTTATATTAATGACTAAAAGCCAAGATTTAGTTCTTTACATGCTACCTTCTCTGAGGTGTCATGTTCAATCAATAATGCTATGAACAAGTTGTTTCAAGCACATATTCTCTTTTCTAGTATTATTTACTTTTATTTTGGCAAACAAGCTAGAGAGAGTAGTCAAAAACTCAAGCATGGATTAATTTTCTGCAGGTCAGCTTGTAATAAAAAAAAGCGTTTAAACTTCTCAGAGAGAGGCACATCAATAGACATTAAGGGGATTTCAGAAGTCTAGGGCATTAATTTTATTAATCTAGTATGGAATATATATGCTCTTTCACATGGATTTGTCTATCCTGTTTCTAAACCAACTAAATACTAATGAGGGGAATAGCAGTCACTTCTGGATGCACTCATTTTGTCTCTTTTCTAAATCACTGTTGTTAGGTAAAAACCCAACAGATATGCAATGCCATTGTAGGCACCAGAGACAACAACTTGAAATGCATAATGAAAATTCTCAGTTTATTAAATTTGTCCTTCTGTGATTAAAAACATATCTTAAACAGCAGACATCTGTTGGACAACTTACGTGGTTCCTTTTTGTCTTGGTATGTGAGAAAATCCTGCAGGCTCTATTGCTCAGCCCCGGTATGTTGCGGATGCACAGGAAATTAAGCATATGCTCAGTGGTGGAGCTGTAATAACATGCAAGTTTGGTGTAATCTGTTGAAAAGAAAGAGTGCCATTCCTTGTGCCTTGCCCTATGGAAAGGAAAAGGGGGGAATGCTAGGAGCCTTCTTCCCTTGCCTGATCTCATGTGACACCTCTGGTTGGTTGTGAATCAAGTTTGAGAGAAAAAATAAGTGTGTGATAAGCAGCATGCTAAAATCAAAATAATCTTGCGTCTGCTCCTTCTAAGCCTTGTACTGTGGCCATTGCATGAAAAGATCACTGTAAAGAGAGCAATGTTATGGAGCAGAGTACCACTCCCACTAATTTTCACAAGTGAAGCTCAACTACTTTTTTTTCCACTCAGTAAACACATATCCTTCAGGCTTCCTTCAGTGGGGTACCTCTTTCCTTAGTAAAAGTACTTTTCTTCCTGTGAGCCCAACTAACTCATCTTTTGAAAGGTGACTGCTTTGAAGTCAATAAAATAGCACCATGGGCTGCCAGCATGCAGCAGGTTTTGTGTGTGCTTTCAAAGCAAAAACCACCTTTGCTGTTTTAACAAAGAATTTCAGAAATATACAGGGCCAACTTTGTGTTTTGCAAGTAAATATGCAATGAAGCCCGTGAGAGAGTCACCAGGGACATAATATTTAGTTACATGCCCATGGTTCAGCTGAAATTTGAGTGCTACAAAGGTATCAAAGGAGATGAAAATCTTTATGAGGTAGATTTTCAAAATTTTGAAGATTCATGTAAATAAAACCATATTAGAACTGATGGTAGAGAAGGCTTAAATCTTCATGTTTCAGGACACAAAACAGCCTCTATGGAAGCTTAGGAAGGAATTCATCTTGAGTCTAAATATACAGTGTCCTGCTGAGACACTGAGGTCTTTGCCCCCAAATCCAAGTCAGAGAAGGACTGTGAAAGAGCAGTAAACTATTTTGATATGCTGTGAAGATTACCACAGAATTGTATCTCCATATACATCCAAGAGGACATACACAAATATATCAGTGTCTTTGCTGAAAGCCTGGGAGCTGCCAAAAGTACTGAACCCTTTTTACAGTGAATATTATTTAATCAAAGCACTAAGATTCAGAAATGGGGCTTTGTGCCTTTCCAGGATACGGACAACAACTGAGGTTAGGCCTCTAGAGCTCAGGTCTCATATCAAGGTGCCGTGATAATACCAGGAAATGCAGAGATGAATGTACATGCTGAGCACTTATCAGTCTCCTCTGGACCAAAGATTATTGCTGCTAAAATCAAAGTTAATGAAGTACCAGATAAGTGGTGTCTTCTTCATTCCTTGGCCTTCTCAAGTTGACACTGGAGACCTATTGGCAAATCAGAATGTGATGATTTTAGTATCAGAACAGCTGGGTTAATTTTATATGCTATGGTCTACCTGCTTTAGAGACCATGGAAGCCAAACTGGAGGATTTTATGATGTTTTCTTCTTGTTTATGCATAGGCATGAGAGAGGCCTAAGAGAATGCCCTCCCTAGTGCTTCTGGGCTCCAAAGAGTTAATTTGAGCAGGAATTTCAGCTGGATTCACTCTGTTAGCTGTATCTAGTCTGAGTGATAGAGAAATTCCTTAGAGCTAAGCTGTGAGTGTAACGTGAAGAAAAGTCAACACGTGCTATGAGAAATCAGGGATGTCTTTTCCCAATGTTTTACTTGGTATGTTGTATGAATGAAGAGTTTTCTTTCTGAGACAGTGCAAGTGGTATGATAGCATGTAAGACAGCTGGCTTTAGAGCTTGGCAAGGAGTGAGTGAAGAAGGTTGAGAAATTCTCCTCTGGGAAGTGATGAAGAAGTGACTCGTTCCTAGCCAGTTTGGAGAACTTCTGTCTGATTTATAGTCCACAGGATAGGAGCGCCTTTGGGCTATGTTCTACTGAATTTCATGAACTGAAAGGGGCTTATTTTTTATAAGATTTGGAACTTCTCTTTTACCAAAGTCTTCAAAACAAATGTTTGATAGGTAACCTGCAACTTCTGTAAGTGGCACTGGTATTTTTCCATCTACAAGATTTCTATTTCCCATGTTTTTGTTTAATTTTCCCAGTGTCTGATTAGGCAGGTAAATGATTTTGTGTATAAGTAGTATATTTTTCCTAAAATGACCTTTGATAATGTAAGAGTTCTTACAAATTTAGTAACTATATATGTTACCTGATGTCAAAGAAATTTACTTTTTTTTCTTTTTTTTTTTATAGCTACAGCTAAAGCTGATTTTTATGGCTACTTTAGTCCAAATAAATATTCCGGACTCAGTGGATCAAGATAAAACCACAATCTGTAGTTGCTTCTTTAACAAATACCAGACTGGGACAGTCACTTGCCCACTCATTGATTTTCTGACTTCTTTCTTATTAGATGTTAACCAGCAATTAACAAAAAAGTCTAGGAGAAGCTTATGCTTGATTTTGGACCTTGGACAAATATAACCATATTCTGATAAGGAAGATTTGAAGTAGCAGGTATGTACATAAATTTCACATTTATTTAAAGCTGTGGGGATAGACATGACGGTCATGACAGACACACAGCACAGAGATTCTGCTTTCTGATGCAGTCACGGTAAAGATGAAAATCCCAAAGTCTCTTCTTTTGAGCTAGAGAATTTAGAAGGTATCGCATAGGAAACCTTCAGTAAAATCAGGAATTGTTCCCACTCCTTCAAACTCTGACTACCATGAAAATGCTTATTTTTGTCTTTACTGCTTGACTAAGTTATTCCAGGGGATTTTCCCAGTGTAAGGAAGAAGGTGATCCTGAACATGTTCTCTGTAGTATCATAATTTCCATTACAGAACTAGAAAGCTCTACCTTTTCTTTTTTTTTCTATTTTTTTTTTCCCTGGAAGGGGAACCCCCCTGCTTTTTGGTGTGCCTCCTGATTTTTAATAATACCACAGACTTCTTTGCCTTGCAGTGAACCAGTTCCACAAGGAGATTGCCACATCAGATTATGTGAGTTTGCTTCATTTCCAGGCAGTGCTATTTAAGATACATCTGCTATGTAATAGATGCAACAAACCGAAATGATTTTCAGTTGGGTTAGTCTTTATTGGATCTGACCTCTGGTCTAGGAGGTGAAGGGAGAGTGGAAAATGAAAGCTGATTTGGTATTAGCCCACTATTCATATTAGAAAAAGTAAATGCTTTTGCGGTTTTCCTTACAGAGGTGTCTTTATTCATTTGACATGCCTTTAATAACTAATTCTAGTTGTCTGGTTGCCAAGATAGATTTCCTACAGGCAGACTTAAAAGTGATTTTGTCCTCTTTGAATGCATGGCTTCAAATGATCCCAGAACAGCAAACATTAAACTTCCCCCTAGACCTTGAGATTTTCTGAAGCACTGTAATAACATAAAAGGATAAGACTATTAGAAAAAAAAAAATAAATGAATTAAGCATGCTTCATATGATATGAGCAGGACAATAAAACTCCTTGTTTTTCCATGCAAACTATTATCTCTTTTCTACTGTTGGCCATATGCTGTGGATTTCTCACAATTCCCATTTTATGGATTTTGGTATCATCATTTCCATATATATCCCATTGCCTGGGAATGAGAATGTTTTGTAGGCTTCATCTGAAAGCAAGGAGCCAACAGAACTCTGTGAATTTTTTTCTTTCACAGATGGCTTTGCCAGTGTTTTTTTCTCACATTATCATAGAGCTTTAAATGTGTATCCAGTGTACGAGTGTCTGTGTATCATGTTTGTCTATAAGCATATGTAAAGCTGGCATGGGAACTGTAAAGTAGGATGCCTTCCTTGTCATTTAACTGGGCTATGCACATAAAGCAATTAGGAGCAGTTTTGAAACTTGGCTTCATACACAGCCAAATTGAGTTTGGGTCTGCTGGTTGCTTAGACAAAGAACATGAGAAAGAATATTGTCATTTCCAGGCATAAACTCATGTTGCTAAGGGGTATATCTGTAATGGGGCTGTCCAGTGAATTTTGAGTTGCTAGATCAAAATCTGAAAGCTGTCTCTCTAGTGTACTGATAGCCAAAATCCACCTTTTCTTTGGGTTACTGAAATCTAATAAGATATTAATCATGGGTATTTACTACAAAGCTTTTTACCTCAGCTGAGTCTTAAACCAGCTTGGTTTGATAATAAACAGAAGCAACCTTTTAGCTGAGAAGGACTTGGATAGACTTCATTTTTCAGCCGAGGATCTTGGTGTTGTTGTAGAAAGGTTGTGCTTTCTGACCAGGTCACCCCATTCAGTGCGAGGTGTTTCAGCTCTGTCCTGCATTGTATTGAGCAGACAGACCAGTCCCTACCTCTCCTTGATGTTGTTGTTTAATTGTCACCTTCTGAGAGGTGATTTCTTAGGATGCCACACAGTCTTCCACCCAGGCCATGCCCACCAGCTATTTCTCCACTGCTCCTTTGACACTCTTTAAGTTGTTGACAAGAACAGTATGTTTTAACATAAGAGATCACAGCAATAACTTGTGAAGTGCTCATGCATTTTAATTTCACTGTAGAAAATACCTTGTGCATGAGCCTTGGGTCCATCCCATTTAGCTTTTGGAGTGGTTGCATCACACTGACAGCTCAATACTATTATGTGATTGATTTGAAACATGGATCCATAGAAACAACCAAAGAGGATGAATTTCTGGCAGCTGAAAGCACCGCTAACATCAGAAGTTCTTGTTAATTCTCCTTTAATACATGACATTACATCTGATACAGGACAATTTACTTTCTTTTGGTTGAACTCGGCTGGGGATGTCAAGGCTTTTGACATGTCATTCTGACACCCATGGTCATCAGGAAATTTTGTCAGCACAGTTTCATGTTTTTGTGCTGAAGCCATGGCTATAAATATCAAACACGCTCAGTCCTGACTGTAAACAACTCCACGAGTGGCCTCCGGTGGAGCTGCTAATACTTCTCAGTTACTCACTACTGTTAGCCTGGTCCCTTTCACTCTGGTGTTTGTTGTGGGCTTTTAGTTAGTTTGGTTTTTGTTTTCCCCCAGTTTTTGTAATAATTTACTCTACCACGGTATTGAACGTGCACATTGAGACTTTTCATCATCTGGGAGACCTGATTTATTTTCTAAATGAAATTGAAAGGTCTGTCTGGATGATCTGCCTTTGGAAAAATCATGTTGCACACTTCCTATATAACTGTAAGTTGGGGTTTTTTTTTTGTTAAAAATCTGTGGCTTCCTTGGTACCCGTGGACTAGTAAAGATCAGGACCACTGTATGACTCAGTTCCCCTGAAAACTCTCAGTGGTGCAGGAGTCATGTGATATCAATTAAATTCCATTTTTAGAAAAAAAAGTCATGCTAGACCTCTTTTGCTGCAAAAGCAGGGTTTTTTTAAATGCCAGTGATAAGATGAAATGTTGTTCTAGAAACAGCCTGCAGCTTACAGCATTACCCTGCCAAAATAAAACTATGAAAGCCAACTTGCACAGTGCAAACCTGCTTAAGGAGTTGCAATTTAAAAAGCAGAACAGTTGTTTTGAAATGCAAATAAATATTTTGGAAAGTTTCTAATAAGTATTGTGTTATTTTTACAGGACACTGATTCTCACGCCATGCGAGTTATAGCCATTTAATTGTATTTTATATGGTATCAAACTTTCTGCCAAAATCTGGTGTTGGAATGTTTTTCGTTGTTACGGGTCTATCAACATTACATCATTTACTGACTGCATCATGTGTGACACACATGTCTGTGCTTAACCTTTACAGCTGGGATATCTGAGCCTGCTTTAATCAAATGTTACACTGCCAAATGGGTGTTATTCTTTAAAGCTTCCTTGCTGAGGAAACAGGTCTGAGTTTTTGTATGCCCGCCCATTAGAGGTTGCTATCAAATTTAATAGAACTTAATTAAGAACAAATTGGCATTTAGTAGAGCCCAAAATTTAGGCTTGGTTGCCTTTTTTTATATTAACTAAACCTTTGTTTCTATAGCAGGCATCCAAAAACTATGGACTAGAAGATGCATGCCCACACTCTCAGGAAACCAGTAAGGCCAGTGTCTTCTTGCAGGAAGGAAAATGGAGAAATTCTGTAGCTGTTCAAATGCAAAAATCTCTTCCCTCATAGAGGTGTCTGGATACCCCCAACACATTCTGCCTATTTCCTTTGCTATTGATCTAGAGAAGAGACAGGCACCCTCTTCAAGCTCCCTTTCAGTGCTGCTGGGGGCAAAGCCTTTGGGGTTGAATTTCACACCCTCAGGATAACTGAGAGCAAGATTTGCTCAGTTGTTGAACAGCACAGTGTAGTTACCAGTAACCTGTCCCACAGGGGCCTTTCTTCTGGCATCCCTTGATTAAGCTGAGGGCTATTTCTCCATTCTGAGCCTTAGGTGATAACTTACACTGCAATTTATGCCATCTTTTGGGAAACTCAGATACCTTGGAGAGCTTCTTTGGTGAATGTGACTGTCAGTAGTGTGGGAGGAGATGATCTTTACGAGCACCTTTCAGAACAGGAGCAAATAACAACCTACAAAAGAAAAGCTTTGGCTTAGAAAACCCTTTCCTTCCTCTCTCTTTGCTCAGCCTCCCCAGCTGTTTGTCGACTGTGTAAATGTGAAAAACATACACAGAGCAAAAACTCTCCTAAAATGCAGGTGCAAGACTATGGTGGCATTCCTACCAAGTTGCTACTTCCACTGTTTTCAGTAAAGTCCAAAAGATAGAATGTATTGCAAATCCCAGGTCAGGACTTGCACGTGGGGGTAGCAGCAGCTGTGCTGGAAGGACCTGGAGACGCCCCTGGATGTGGCTGTCAGGTGGGCTCCTGTGGGGCAGAGCTCTAAAGGCAGCAAAAAGGGCTCTGCAGGGCAACTCCATCAGAATCTGAAGCAGAAGAATGAAGCCACAGATCTCAAATTGATTTCACTTGCCTAAAGTAAGTACTATCCATAAATATGAGGCAGAATTGGAGCTGAAGGTTTAGTCCTGATGTTGGTGAGACCAGCAGAGTCACCTCACACAGCTTCTTAAACAAAAGCTTCAAATCCTAAGCTCTTTCCCACAAATTTGTGTGCTTCCAGCTTCTACTGCTCTGTCCTAATTGAAACACTGACTTCAGGAAGGTCAGTTCAAATCCGGTGTGATATAAATGGAGACAGTCATTTATTTGCTTGTCTGGATCCTAGAAAATTCTTTGCATCAGAGACAATATAGAGATACCCATCTCAAACTCTGTTTTCCCAGAAAGACAAGGAAGGCAGGGCATGGGTAAACTATTAAGTTAAATATCCTCTATGGACTAAGGGTGATTGGTTTAAATAAATACAGATTTTAAGTAACACTATAAGAAGTATCTTTTTGCCAGATTGTGTGTTTGTAAATATTAAACATTAATTGAGAAAGACTTTTACCTATGAACCTGGGGGAAGCTAGAAGAATTATTGAAGGGTGGGTTATGGGGGGTTGTCTGGTTTATTGCTTGACTAATCAAAACATTTCTGTGCCATTAATTATTCTCAATGATAAAGTCTGTATATGGGTTAAAGACTTAAAAATTATCTGATTTGCAGCTCTTTTCTATTTCATTTTTTAGGTAGTGTAAGTGATTCTGTGTCATGAGAAAATATATACAACACTGATAAATCCATAAAGTATTTGACCTTTAATCAATCCTAATATTTGCAATCCATGGAGCCTTCTTAAATGCCTGTAACCTTGGCCCTTCCACTCCCATTCATCACAATTACTGTTTGAGCTGTCTGATGCAATGCACAAAGCATTGCATGTTGACATCCAATATTTTATCATTAATAAAATAAAATTAAAAAAAAAAAAAAGAAGTAAGAAACATTCCAAGTATTTTTGCTGGTTTGATATTTTCCAGTGCAGTTCCAGGAGAGGAAAAGGGACAGTTGTGATTTATGTTAGTGCTAGCAGACATTGTTAATTAGTGCTTACTGTTAGCAGAATGTAGATGTAGTTGGCTCTCTAAACAAGCTGATTCTTGAAGTTATGCTAATTTTCAGTGGTTGTTAGCCTTTCCATACTGAGAATACTGTTTGTAAAGTACTTAGGTAAACAGGAGGGATTGCATTTTAAACAAGAGTTTAAGGAACCTGCAGCGGGAGCATGTATGACTTAAGAGAGCTTTGGACCAAACCAGGCAGGTCTCATTCATGCTGTAATACATGAGTTAATGCTAGTAGGATTGTTACAAGAAAATGAACATTTTCTCCTATCCCCCAAGACTTTTATTACTGTCTTGATCAAAGAACACTGCAGTGATGGATGGAAATACTAACAAGACTTACCCACAGAGAGGCTGGCTTCTGTAGACAGCTGAATGATTCAGTGCAGAGAACACTGGACTCCTCATGAAGGAACTTGCAGTTGTGCTGTGCATCCAGGCAGTTGCTTTATTTTTTGGGGGGTCCTCTAACTCTTTGCGTGCCTTGTCAGTAAAAATTTAAAGGTCTTTTTTCTTGGACAGTCTCCTTTCACACACGTTCCTGTGTCAAGTACAAAGAATAACACATTAGGATTGAGATAAGTATGATAAAAATAAATATCACTGAAATTTCCTCTTGTAGCATTGTGTTTCACATCACCTATGATTCACAACCCCCATGAGGGAGTAGGTGCTGCCCAGGATTTTTGCTGAGAGTGAACTTATATTTCCTTTGCCTTTGGAATGAAATATGAGTCCTTGGATCTCTTCTATATAAAAGCAACATTTGGATATGTTATCATACTGCTATTTGTTCAATTTCAGACTTAAAATATGCTCCCCAGACCTCTCACACCCAGTACCAAAATACTCTTCCACTGGAATCATAGAAACATTTATGCTGGGAAAGACCCCCATTAACCCAGCACTGCCAAGTCTATCACTAATCATGTCCCCAAGTGCCACATCTACACATCTTTTAAATCCCTTCAGGGATGGTGACTCCACCACTTCCCTGGGCAGCCTGTTCCTGTGCTTGACAACCTTTTCAGTGAAGGAATCTTTTCCAATATCCAATCTAAGAGTATTCTTTACACAGACATATATATCTTTATGTGTACACTTTTATATATATGCATTTATATCTATACATCTTTCCGAATAAGGAGGTATAAGGACTATTTCAACATCAAAAGGTCAAAAGTGCAAAGAAATTGCAACATTAAAATTTTTAGACTTGTAAGTTCCATCTTTGCTGGAGGGGTTTTGTGTTCTCTTTCTCTATCTTGAAGATTTTTCTTAGCATCGTTTTTATAAGTCTTAACAATTTATTAGCAGGAATTATACCTTTAATGGAAATAATGAAAAAATGACATGGGAATATGATCTAAATCCCTGCTCTCCCCTAGTGATATTTCTCTGTTTTTTTCCAGCTGTTTTGCCAAGGCAAATAATATGATTATAACTGAGCACTGATGTGTAAGAATTAGCATGATCTGTCTCTGCAATGCTGGATGGGAGAACGAGTATGATTTCATTTTTACTGCAGTTACCACATAAACTCTTTCTGCCTCTGCAGCTTTTTTTTTTTTTTTCTGGTGGAATTTTCACAGGAATGCCATGGAAAGATTTACAGACTTTTTGGCCAGGTTGACCACTAGCCTCTCTGACATCCTGCCTGTGTTGACAAGACTCTGCGTAAAATCTCAGCCTGCTCCAGAGAGCTCAGGGATCACATAATCTGAGTGTGGGAAATATGGGCTGTAGCATTATTATACAAGGGGTGCTCAAAGACTGAAGCACCAGACCTTTAGGTCTACATAAAAGAGGCTCTGAGAGAAAGTTGTAGGTGCAGAGGCTGACAAAATTAGTTAATCTGCTCTCTTTAGTGGAACTAGAGAATGCTAAAGGAGCTGATAACCTATTCATAAATAAAAACTATGGCAGCAATTCAATTCTGAATATCCTTAACTCCCAGAAGAAAATTGCTAACCATCAGAACTCATGTTTTCTGCCATTCATGCAGAGAACATAAAGTTCAAGAGGTCCCAAAGAACATCCATTTCCTTGACTTCAACTATGCACAAAAACTCCATTGTGCAGATTTTGCACATTTTTATGAGGCTTAATCGGATAACACATGCAGCTCTGTTTCAACCTGGCATAAAATGGAGTGGCAAAAGTGTTTGTCCCTGTGCATGAGGATAAGGTTTTCCATGATGGAGAATCTGCGAAGAGGTCACCTTAACCGCAATTCCAGGTACAAGACTGAAAATAGCTAAATTTAGGTTGGAAATATTTTCACAGCTTTGTGGAACAATTAGGTCACCTCCATGAAAACACATTAAAGAAGCTTTTTTATGATGCCATCATACTCTTGGAGAGAATTTGACTGAAGGTCTGACGTACTATATCAGTGCTATGAAGTGCTATGATCTCTTCCTTCCTCTCTTTGACTTTGCAGACATATGCATCCTCTAAGAAACATTTCTATTAGTTCCATATTTTAGGGAAAAGGCATTGCCAATATTGTGAATGAGTACTATTCCATAGCTTTTGATTGCCCAGAATTCAATCTCCTGTTGAAACTGATTTTTGCTGCTTAATGTCAGAGATAAAATGCTGGTGAGACTTGTCATAGGCCTGAATTCATTGGTGTCATTGTACATTGAGCACAGAACTGTTGCTGCAGTGCTCAGTTATTACTGCATGAAATTGTGCCAGTTCTCTGGGAACAGATCTGTGAAAAATGCCCCTGGAAGTGTTTATATGGGAAGTAAATGGATGGGGAAGGTATCCCACTGTCTGATACCGTCCTCCATACAAATGTTATAATGGTGTATTTGAGGCTCTGCATGTGGCAGCCATTTTCCCCAAAGTCTTCCTTCTTTTAAATCCCTACCCCACTGTGCACAGGAACTGTTCAGGCTGAGCTGGGGCACCCTCTCTGAGGATGTGAAAGTGATCATAAGTTTGCTCCTCAGACGAGTGTTTGGGATGCTAATAATAGTGTTGCCTGAGTAAATGGAGTAAGATTCATCTCTCATACTTGACTTTCTTCTGCCCTGAATGTATTTCCTTGGGGCTTGGAGTCAGTGTTCGTTCTCTTCCCATTCTCTGCCTCCTGTTTCCTTTCATACCCGACACTCATTTGGAAGAGCCAGCCATATACAGACACTGGAACTGTTTATCTTTGTAGAGTGTGCATTATCTATGCTGTTCAGCTTTTTGCCTTAAATCTTTTGTGTCTCCTTTTTCTGAACTTGACTCATTTCCTTGAGTCTTGTTGTATAGCAGCCTTTTCATCCAGATACTAAATTCATAGCAGGCGACCTTCCCCTGTAACCATTTTCTCTTCCAGTCTGAGGTTTCCTGAATTCACCTTCTTTTTAATTTTTTTCCTAACAAGTCTTTTTTGGCAAGTCCTGAACCAACTTTTGGAGGTCAGTGGCGTAGGTTATTTGTAATTGCTAAGCAAATATGTCCTCAGGCCAAAGTGTGGTTTCAGATCAGAGAAAAGAAACCTGTTAGCATGGTAACAGTAATCTCTGAAGGTGAGCTGAATCATCTGTTACTGCATGAGCTTTCCATAGTTTTATACTGAGTTTTCTCATTGCAGTTCTTTCTTTCAGTCTAAAAGTTTTTACAAGGATCTGTTTAAATATTGCTTTTGTGTATTCTGACTTGGGAGTTTAGGGAGTTCCCCTTCCCCTCTTCTCTGCAAAAGGAAGGGAGAGGTAAGAAGGTCTATGTGACCCAGCAAGACGGAAGTTTCTTTTGAAGATATTTATAAGTATGTTGTGGTATGTGAAAATGTCCTCCTGAAAATTCCTAAAGATTTGCTTATCAATGTCTCTTCAAAAAACTTGGGAACACTAAAGTAAAAACATGAAAGCTTTTAGTCTGTAGGGTTGCTGGATTTGCCCTGTGAGTTTGACAGTGCAAACCACAACCAAAAGAGTTGTGTGGGTAGTGATACATCACATAGGAAAGACAGTAAAATAAGAAGTTGTAGCACTCTGCCAGGAATTAGTAATAAAGTGGAGTTTGCATCCAAGTTTCTGTGAGTGGAATGATACTGTTCTTTTCCAATAGATGAGTCTACAGAGGCATTGTGGTTGTTCACATCCACACATATTTATGCATGGCAGCTTTATCATTGAAATATCAGCAGCTCAGAAACAAATATCAAAGTAAATAATTTTTCCTTCATTTTAGTTTAGTGAATTGTTAACAGCTGCTGCTTCAACTGCAATGTGGGAATATTCTTTAAAAGGAGAAGAAACTTCATGGTCTGAAGTTCAGTTCCTACATAGTCTGTCAGCAGGGGCTTATGACAGTGGCTTGTCCATATGTGGAGGTGCTTGAATTTCCCCCTGCTAAGCTCACGGGGCTACAGGGGGCCTGGGCTTATGTGGGTCTGTACCTTATATCAGTTTTATGCTGCTGCCAAGTGTCTGTGAAGCTCATCTGTGCTTGCAGACCTTTGGACAAACATGCTGTGGCAGTCAACTACCTTCACTTTTGGGGCTCCCACTGTCTGTGTTACATGGTGTTGGGGAGGAATGCTGTGTTTCCCAGGGGGAGCTCGGGGTAATGTGGAGGAAGCTGTTTGCCTCCTTTGGCAAACCCCATGATGTGTTCAGTGAAGTGGAATCCCTGAGCAACAGGGCTTAGCAACCTTATGTCTCTTTCTGTTATAAATATATGAAGCTGTGGCTGACCATTCTTTTATTTCAAATACAGGTGGAATTGGTGGGAAGGCTATAAGGCTGTTAAGAAGGCATTCAGCAAGACTATATGAGACTAAGCTTTTCTTGGAAAGCTAGATATTGTATAATTAGTCCCTTTTATTTGTTTTGCTTCTGATGCCTTCAAGTGTGTTTGGGTAATTTTTCCTCATTACCATATGGGATAAAATTTGCATTCCTCTAAAGCAATAAAGACGAAACCAAAAAACCTAGTCTTGCTTCCAGAAGCTGAAGATGTAAAGAAAACACCAAACACTTAAGCCTGTAGTAAAACACTGAGTTGGCAATGCTGCTGCTGTTCTCTTATACCAGGATATATAATACATGCTCCCGCAGAAAGCAGCAGTGTTTAGCTTCCAGGGAGCACACCCAGACTTTGCGAGGAAACCCAGAAACCACAGAAAAGAGGCAGATTGAAAGGATCCCCTAATGAGTAAATACATCCAGGGCTTTTAGTTCCCCATCTGCTGTTTTGACAAATGCCTGTGAGCTGTTTTGCCAGCAGATATCACTATGTGTGTCCAAATTACAAGTGAGAATGAGAGAGAAAAAGCATTTCTCTACTCATAAGCGACAGGCAGATTTAGGAATGTCTGCTGGAGTTTATGTGCATTATTAGGCACCTTTTTAATTCTTTTGTCAACCTCTATTATGAGGTCATTTCACTTCAATGCAAATTAAACCATAATTTTTCACCTTCCTATGTTCTTTTTTTTTTCATTATATATTTTTTTAATGTGTTGCTCTCTAGAACAACATAAAAGCCTTTAAGTGTCTGAATTGAACTACTGTGGCCTCTCTTGTCAAAAAGAGCTCCTGGATTTATTTCTGTGTACATTGACACTATAAAATGTTACTTTCTTTTCTCTCTTCTGCAGGCAAAGAGCTATAAAAATCAAGTTTCATTGTCATTTCAACCTTTGTTCTAAAACATTATGATGTGTAGAAAATTGATTATACTGGAATTTAGTATATACAACAAAAGGAAACTTTGTTGAAATCCAGAGGGCCATTTCTGTTCATTTGATAAATGTATTAGTTTCTTTGGTTTCCTGAATTACAGGTAAAGGGCAACATTTTCCAGATCTAGCTAATTTCACTGAAACATATGAAAGACAAATACCAGGAGTCAAATCTAACATATTCTTCCCATGGGCCTTAAAAAAACCCACCCCAAACTCTTTATTATGAAAAGCCAAAGTAAGAGTTCAAAATTAAACGGATGATTCATGTGAGATCTGTGAACTGAACAACACATCGAGCTGTTGTACCAGCTGATGTGGCCTGGGTTTTCTCAGCCCTGATAAAGAAAAGAAACGAGGTGAAAAAAATGGATTGCTGTGCTACTCCATCTACTCAAGTGTCGCCGTATCTCAGGGTCGCAACAAAGCAGACCCTCTATGAGGAGCTCTCTGTGCCAGGGCTTTCAGCTTCATGGGTACAGGGCCAGATTTTGCTCTCTTTGTCTCCCGTGGGCATGGAGGAGCTGGGTGCTGGACACTGCATAGGCAGAGGATGCTGCTCAGCAGTGGTGGCCCTGCGGAGCCTCTGCTCACAGTAGCAGCCCTGCTGCTTCCGGAGCTGCAGCTCTGTGCCCCTATGTTGTTCCTCCATGAACCTCTTCCCTCCTGCTGGCACCTTCCTGGCTGTGGAGTGCAGCAGAAGGCTCCCATCCCATCCCATCCCATCCCATCCCATCCCATCCCATCCCATCCCATCCCATCCCATCCCATCCCATCCCATCCCATCCCATCCCATCCCATCCCATCCCATCCCATCCCATCCCATCCCATCCCATCCCATCCCATCCCATCCCATCCCATCCCATCCCATCCCATCCCATCCCATCCCATCCCATCCCATCCCATGGAAATTCCCAGATGTGTATACAGCTGCTTTAGAGACTCCTGATGGCACAGTCACAAGCAAAGGGACCTGCTGGCTTTTGCCATGAATCTTGCAAGTGTGAGGGATACAGCAGCTTCTGCAGTCAAGCAGCAGGAGAAAAAAGCAGTTCAAACTAATAAAAGTATAGTTATCCATCCACTGGTAAAATCACAGTATGTTATATTTCTTACTGAAGGTACTTAAAGGAGAAATCATTTTCTTTTTTGTGTCTGATACAGCAGAATGTAAACATGGTAAAAATTATAATATATGTTGCTACCTTTTTTTTCTTTTTGACTAACAATAACTTTAAGGAATGGGAAATGTTCCCAACTGGACAAATGAGAATCCTTAATTTAATCTACTCTCTGAGAGACTTTGTAATCCCCAGCAAATATTAACCTCTGCCTCTTGATGCAAAAAAGATCCCCTTTGCCAGTGTCAGTCACATTTATTTCAGTCTAGACCAAATAGCTCCTAGGTGTTGTAGGGAGAAACAATGATGTCTGAGTGCCTCCTGGAGAACATTCAAACCTTGAGTGTATTTTGCTTTGTGCTGGAGTTGAACTTGATGTGATAGGTCTGGAAAAATATAGAGCTGACAGTCTATATACACAACTAAGTTTTATTCCACATGGATAATGAGACCTAAGCACCCAGCCACTTTTTTTTTGTGCCACTGTCAATTTAAAGTGCATTTTTAAATGAACAGTGGGGTTATTTGGGTCTATTAATTACAGTAATTGTTTCCTGCGTGGAAACCACATGTATGAGATGTGAAAGGCGCGTGTGTGTGAGAAGGAATGCTGGCGTGTGTGAGACTGGAGCAATTCCCCTTTGAAGATTTTTTTTAATCCCTAGAGAGGGAGCTTGTAATGAGCAACAACATTTACGCTGAGGACTTCAATGCTCCTTGTTGCCCCATCCGCTGCCTTGCCTTTCACATGGAGATTAAAGTCAGTGGTTGAAGCTGCTCCTCCTTTTCCCATGTGGCTGATATAAATTCTACATCAAATGGAAAGGAGAAAGGGCAGGTTTGGTTGTCAGCAAAAAATGAAGGAGAGGTCTGACAGAGGCAGGAGCAGGGCTCAGTTCTCATTAATCTGGTGGGCACCAGAAGAGTAAACATAAAACCTTGGGAAGATGCCGACTGTGCCCTTTAAACAAAGAGCCTGTGACTGGCATGGTAAGAGCAGAGCTGATGGGTAAACGGGAAAACGCTTTTCCTAAGGTTCACCTGTTAATGGATATGCTGGGAAACTCATGCAGATTTTTGTAATTTGTATAAAATTTGAATGCTTTGATTTGTGCATTAAGCAAGTACAATAGTGATCCCGTAGTTCAATTTCTAACCTGTTTTCTATTACAAGTCTCTCCATTTTAACTTTGACAAGGAAGCTGTCTTTCTGACTGGTTATGGTATTTTTCCTTGTGCAGAACAATGCCAAATAAAAAATGTTTGGGGAAAATTTGGGATTAATCTCATTAATCTCTTGAAATGCAGAATGTTATGTCCCCTTTTACATCTCCTTTTGCTTCAGTGGTACATCTCAAATGTGACTCAGCTCATGTGGGTCCCTACAGTTTGCCCTGTGGAACAGCTTGGTTTGGAGAGAAGAGGGAAGGGATGAAAAAATTCAGCAACACATCCTGACAGAGAGAAGCCAGACAGTGTGGCTTTATGAGGGAAGAGATGTACTGGGAAGAGAGACAGTAGATCTCCTGAGACATCCAAGAGCAGATAGTTTATATGTTGAAGTCATGGTGTGGGCATAAATCAGTCCTCAAAGGCAGTAGGGTTCATAGTTTATATTGTCATGCTCTCAGCTTGATTTTAGCAGCATTTGCATATTCTCAAATATTTTTTCTTCTGTGCTGAGGTTCTGTTCCCTGCTCATCCATGCAGAAGATGAGTGGCAGAGACTCTGTTCTGATATACCCAGAAGTATAAAAGCAAGAGGAGTAGAGTCAGCGCAAGGTTTTTTATCCAATTCTTAGTTTGGGAAGGTCCCTGTGCATGAACATGGCAAAACTTATTCTTGACACAACTGGGACAATAAACAGTCAGAAATCAAAATTTTAACTACTCTAATCAATCCTGTTTCCCCTTTTCTCTTTCACTTTCTTTCCTGGGGGAATATTTATAGTTGTTTATACTGGCCCTTCTACCCCTTCTCATCCCACCTGAAGATACATGCAAAACATCAAGGTTCAGAGACAAGGCTATGAAGTAAAACTCCCTTTGTTAGTTCAGCTAGAAATTTGAACCACCACAGAAGATTATTACAAAGGTTTTAGGCTGAGGGAAACTCTGGTACTTTTTGAACACAGAGTTGAACGTCAGAAAAGATTTATGTCAGCAGTGAGGTCCAGCTAAGAGGAAACCACATTTTTCTCTCTCAAAAACCCTGTTGCTACCTCATACTGTTTACTGTCTTAGTGAAACTATTTCAGGATTTTTCCAGAGTTTAATAGGAGGGTTGATGATATTTGAGCCTCTGCTGCTTTTGATGAGTAATAGATGGCTTCTTTGAAGCCACTCTTTTAGTACCAGGTAGCACCAAGTCACATGAGCACTAAATATCCAGCTAGGCCAAATGAAGAAATAGCTGGTCTTAATTCCTGGCCCAGTGACCCTCTTCTCCTTTTTCCAGGAGGTGAATTTTGGAGTTCTGTCCAGTGTTCATGCAGTGAGGTCAATGGAGATCTTTAATCTTCTCGGCTCTGTTGTTTGTACACCACTTGATGGGACAGGTTTCTCATGGCAGATTTCTTGTGGGAAAGCCAGAACAGAAGGAAATTTGTTCTTAGCTGGGCTTATTCACCAGAACAAGGAGACTCAGCTGGCTTTTGTGATGTGAGTGTTCCAGGGGAGAAATAACTCTGGCAGACACTCTCATGCTACTGCATTGATACACAAAAGGATAAAGTTCTTGTGAGCTCACTGAGTACCAGAAAACGGAAGTCAGAAAAAGATGAATCTGACAAGGAATCTGTGTTTGATTCTAGCAGGTGTTTTGAGCAAAAGTGAAAAAAAAAATATGTTCCTCTTGAAACTTTCATCTGTTTTAAAATACTGTATGTTTCGAAGTATTTTTGTGATGACCAAGTAATCTATCCAAATATTAATATATTAAAATTTAATTAAGATTGCATAGTTCAATTAGTTGTTTTAAATGCATAATTTAAAATAGTGTCTTCAATCAAATATGTAAATATAATGGTCTCTATAAGTGAACTATATCAGCCTAATGGCCTGCTATATTTTTACTTGCTTTATTAATGAAGAAAAAACCAAACTTCTGCATCAGTTATTTTATGTTTAGGCATGATTAAAGGTTCTCACAGCATCAGGGGATATTAACGGGCAATTATATTTTGAGTTTAAAATGGATTGATTATTCCTTCCCAAGAGAACAGCAATGCACAGACAAACTGCATAGAAATAACATGTCAGTAATGCTCACACTACTGTACAGATTTTAAAGATAAATTTCCATCTGGAAAGCAGACATTCAGGAAGGAACTTTTGTTAATGTGGCTTTCACACAAAGTTCGTCGGGGGCAAAACCTGACTTGAAGATTCATTTCTAATTCTCACACATGGCAAATGTTAATATACTCTCGACATTTCTTAAAGAAATTGAGCACAAGTAAGGAAAAGATAAGGAAAACACAGAGTTTCTTCTCTTGTTCCACTGGCAGTTTTGGGGTACTCAGATGGCCTCCCTAAAAACCGAGAGCCAAACAGAAAAACAAACAGAATTTAAATAAAGATGACGACTACATACTGAGAACAACAATGCTCTGTAAATACTAATACTTCACTGAAAACTTTGATGTGCTGAACAAACAACAGTTAATTTAACCTCTGTGAGGAAAGATAAATAATAAAAACATCACTCACAGATTAGAGGTCAGGAAGAGAGCCCGAGCATATTGGAATGATATCCCTGCTGACTTCAGTGGTCTTTGCAGAAGGTCTCCTCTCATCTGAGCAAGGTCAGGGCTGCTGACTGCAACAGGATGGAGATGAGAGACAGGCTCTCTTCTGCCTTTCACCCCAGTACTAACCCAGCATCACACAAGGTAAGATAATGGAATAATACACAGGTGTTCAGTAGAGAACACAGCGTTTGCTTCCCTGAGGTACATACCATTGATAAACATGAAGAATTATACTCTGTTGCTGTAGTACCACTTGACCTCAGCTGTTCAAGGACTGTTTGCAAAACAGGCACTGCATGTTTTGGGAGGGAAGAAAAATTAATCAGACAAAAATGATACTTTTTATAAACATACTATAATAGGAAGTTATCTTTGTTCATGGAATTGAAGTCCTGGTATTGGACTGCTACTGGTAAACAAAGTAAATATTTAATCCAGCAGAAGAAATGAACAGAGATGGTTGAAAGACAGAATTTTAAACTGGAACAGTAGCTGGAGTTTCAAAACTTACTTCATCCTGAGCTGAAATGAAGTGTCAGTCTCAGAAATTTATTTAGGGAGAAAAATATTGACAATGATATTAAAATATGTTCAACTGCATTGAAATTTTAGACGGTGATGAGATCAAGGTGTTAATGTAAAATATTTTGACATTATTAATCTATGTTTTGTAAAGGAAGGAAGGTTTCCTTAAAGTGTTTGATTGACCTTGAATTTTTTCAATAAAACTTCAGCTTCATAGTTTTTAAGGAATAGATTTGACTGACACATGCTTAGTCACAAGGAAAGATGCAGCTACTGATTCATAAGCACCAGTGGACTTTGTCTTTGAAGGCCTATTGTACAATATTCATTAAGCATGTTCCAGGCTACTTATGAGATCTCCTGAGACAAAGAGTTTAAAACAATAGGGTCTGTAGTCTTTGGGAAACTAATAGGAGTTACCCAAATCTGTCTGAGAAAGAGTGAGCCTTTTGGATATTTTCATATTTACATTGTATATTGCCTTTCCAATGGCCAGTGTAGATTTGTTCCCCATTTTACAGAAAGCTGATTTATGTACCAGTTCACTCTCTGTGGTTCCCTGAAATGAAGGCTTGTTTTAAAAGTGAACTATATTGTAACTCAACCTGGTAAGTGTGGGAGACAGCTGTCTGCAGCTCATGTTTTGAAATATTGTTTTAATAATTGTTTCTTTCCTTTTCTTAAATCAGTGGTAGAATATTGCCATTATGGGATTTTAGGTAAAAACACCCATTTCTTATAAGAGAAACAGACTTGCAGAGCATGAGGCTTGGAGATGGGGCACCTGTTAGTTATTTTCTCAATCAGTCACAAACTGGGGTCTAAATTCAAACAATTCCTCAGATATTGGGATGAATGGAAAAAAAGGAGTTAGTTGGTAACAGCCAAACTAGAAAACTTTCTCTGGCTGAGCAATGAGCTTTAAAATGGAGGAGAGGAGGAACAGGGCTTATTTTCTCTGTGATAAACAGGGTGAGGCTGGCTGAGATGGAGGAGCCAGGTTGGGCAAGTAGGTCAGAAAATGCAGCTACAAGTCAATGCAGAGGGTGAGCAGGCTGGATGCTGAAGTCAAACGTCATTGGTTTCCGTGCTGGAAGTACTCACTGAGTATAAAAATTTGCCAACCTGCTTGGCAATCTGAGTATACATTAACTTGCCTAATATTATCTAGCCAGGTTTCAACATTTTGACCTAAATCCCATTTATTTTTGCAGTCACCTACAGAATCACTGCAGAGCATAAAGCTCTGAGCTTTACAAATTCTGGGTAAATAAAGCCTTGATTCATCAGTATGTGCCAGATTAAATAATTTCTTAGTACACATCCTTTAGACCCCAAGATTTCTTATGGTCCTGCATAATAAACTGTTTGTGCAATTAGCAATAAATTTGTCACTGTAAGTCACTCTTTAAAGCTGGGAACAAGTATAACATGTATCAGTGTGTTAAGAGTCTGCAGTTAAAAATAGCTATCCTGTTTTCATACAGCCAGGGTACTTTCAGGCTTGTTTTCTCCAGCTCTGTTGATACAGGGAAGGTAACAAAATCAGCATGAGTAGGTGATAGAAAATGGTATTCTTTGTACAGAAACAAAGTTTATTTGCTGAAGGAAAATCTGCCAGTTTTGGATTCAGTGCATTTCCGCCTCTTTCAGCATTGTCTTTTGGGCTTTAATGACTGTTTAACTGTTCCAATAGCAATAGACCTTACCTGAAATGTGCAGGCTGGTTGTACTGATGTTATTACACTAAACAAACGTGCAAAGTTAACACATCATGCAAGCCCAAACAGCAGCTGGTGCCCAGCATGCAGGACTTTCTTCACATTGGACACTGTAGTCCAGCATGGGCCCCTGAGGTGCCAGACGTCCTGCACAGAACTCCACGGTGGAGTTCCTGAGGCTGCTGCCTGCAGTGCTAAGAATGGCATTCAGACTGTGCAACATGGCATTTACCTTCCATAGCCTTTAGCAGAGCTGGTGGTTATTTATCTGGAAATCTCAGACATGAGGCGTTATTTGATTTAGGGAGCAGTCTGTGTAATTTAGATATTCCTAGGCTCCTTAGGAGACACCTTAATTAATACCATTTCCTTGATTAGCTGATTCCTAATTAAATTTAGTATGCTGTATATATTTATTTAATTTGCTGTATATTTTTATTTCCCTTGGTTTAATTTTGTAATAAATCTTTTAGGCCACTTATCACATGTCTATTAGCTTTACAAAATCAAAACTGATGCAACACACAAGAGTTAAACTCACTAGAAGCTTCAACCTGTAAGAGGTTGAGGAATCTCTTTTATATCAGTCTGAGAAGAACAATCTGAGCCCCCACAAAAATCATATCTGACCTATGTGCGGAGGGTAGTGCTGGGCAAAGTTGAAGTCTGAGAAGGAAAAGGGGGAGACTTGGGGCAAGAAGGATTCCAAAGAAAGGATTTAATTATATTGGAATTAACTCTAAACCATTCAACTAGGCTGAAACAAAATTAATTATAAAGCATTTGTTTTGAAGAAGCTGAGCCAGAAAAAGCACAATGCTGCCAAATAATATTTAATAATTGTATTCAAAAATTAGAAAAAGAACCCTTTGGGACTCTTAGTAAATCATTGAAACCAACTGCTCTTTTGATGAAGTATGTGTCTTTCTCAGATTAAATTACAGGGGCTGTCTCATGTTCTCATGAGATTCTGTAAACCTATATTACATTATTTTAGTAAAAGCAAAGTAAAAAGAATTAATTGGTGATCATAGACTTTCTAAGGAAGGGCAGAACAGAATTTTAACGAGCAGTTACTCAGCCGTCTGTTTCACTGCTTCCCCCCAACCTGAACCTCTCATTTTCTATGACACTGGGAGAAACTACTTTTCTTGAACAATTTCACGTTTCCTGGCCCTGCTTATGTCTTGCAAGTGATGACGTGTCTCAGAAAATAGGGCAACAGAGAGAGAGTGATGGTTCTTGAGTTGGGAAAAAACACAAGGAAACCTGAACAAAGAGAGAAAGTGATGTGTTTATTTTTGCTTTGGTTTCAGCCATGTCTAGACAAAGCTTTACGTGCTTAATGGTAATGGCAGGGACTCGGAGGGAGTCATCTCACTCAGTAATGCCTCCTTGAGACATTGGCTTCAAGGAGGCATTAGGCAGTGCCACTAAAACTTCCAGTATCAGGTCTAGCAAGACCTGGTAGTGTGATTTTGGCTTCTTGAAAACAAAGATCTTGAGTGCTGTTGATGTGTGCTTCCAAACGCATCCAGCTCTGGGACAGGCTGTTCACAAGCAATGCAACTCTCCTTGAATCTTGAATATGGGTGCACATTCACTGCTAACTAACTTCAGGCACTGCTTCAATGTTTGTGTTGGTTTGATGGATAAGGCTTTCTGAGATGTTTTGTGTAGAGAACTCAAATGTAGTCACAAATGAGAAAAATGTTAATTGGATCAGACAGCTCTGTGTTAGATCTCAGGTGCCCCACAGCTGTGAGCCTTTTTTCTTTTCAACAGCGTTTTAGTCAAGAAGTGGAATTAATGTTGGGTTTGTCTTAACATTTCTGATTTTTTTTCTGGCTTAACATGGCTCCTTTCTTGCCCATTTTGAGACTCCCACTGGGAGATAATTGAAGTTCCTCCTGGGAGAATTTCTGCAGAAGAACTGTGGGGGTTTTTTCAGGCTCTTTTTATTTTTTGCCTCACTTAAAACTGATGGAAGTATGGCTGGATGCATTGTCAGTTTTTAACAAGGCTATGGGTGACAAAGGCAGGCAGGATGGCTGATGTGCAGTGTTTTCTAATAAAACACAGCTAAGGCTTTTGGATTTTTAGACATTAGATTTATAATTTTTCTACTGTGTTAGGCAGATTTTCATGTCTTAAGTTTCATGAAAACATTTCTTGACAACATACCCTGTGAGGGGTGGGCTGTGTGTGCAGCAGCTTGGAGGATGGAGAGATTAACTTGGCACTTTAGGATGTGGGCCTCTTAATGCTCTCCTACCGACTGTCACAGGCCTTAGCCTCACAGGTGTGCTTCTCTTTCTTCTGTAGGGAAATCTGTAGTGTCGCTTCCAGGTTTTAGTGAAAGAAAAGTCAGCGTCCTGACTTTGCCTCTACATACAGGTGTCAAATCTTTGTCCAAAGTTCAAATCAGGAGTTCTCCCTAAATTAAGAGGGATTTGGCAGACTCTCAAGGGTTTTGCAGCTCTCGACTGCAACAATGTAGGATTATAGAATTGTTTAGGTTGGAAAAGACCTCTAAGATCAACCCAACACTGCCAAGCTCACCATTGAACCATGGCCCTAAGTGTCATATCTATATGTCTTTTAAATGTCTCTGGACATGGTGACTTCACCACTTCCCGGGATGGCCTATTTCATTGCTTGACAACCCTTTTGGTGAAGACATTTTTCCCTAATATCCAACCTAAACCTCCCCATGTGAACCTCATGGTCTTAGAAACCTCATGAAAATAATGCCAGAACAAGGTGAAAAGGAGTGGAAATAAAAATTCACAGCCAGGCTGATAATTGCTGAGTGGCATTTTGTGTATGAGTACTTAGTGATTATCCATGGCCCTGCTCCTGTTGAAGTTTAATCCCATCTGGGAAAGTCTGTGGATTTACTGGAGACCTGCAACAGGCACTCTCCCTTAATCACATATAATTTTTTTCTTTTTTTTTTTTTCCCCACAAATTTAATGTTGTGAATCAGAAATAAATACCAGCAAAATACATCTGGGAGCTGAAGGATAAAAATGGAGAAACATGAGAAAACATGTGGGTCGTATTTTGATGAAAGTCCTTGCTTTCCAGAGGAGCAACAGTGCCCTCCTCCAGGTAGGGAACCTGGGGCTGTTTTCTGGCTTTCTGCCATAAGGCAGGCAGGGCAAAGAGCACATTTCAAGGGTATTTTAAAAAAGCTGTAATTGCTTAGAAAACGTGGTAATTCTTACCCATCTCAAACCATCCCAGCCACTCATAGTAGGCTTGGATAGAGAGTAGATCCCAAGTGGCTTCCTCCAGGGAGTGAGGGGCTCCGCTGTACTCCTCGGGTGGTGCTGTACCATGGGTATGTGTCAGTGGGTAGAATCATTCAATTAATCTATTACTGTGGCCATTGTAATGTCCATGAAGTGGCTATAGAAAGAAAGTAACACCACAGCGCTGTGGTCTTGCCTTTGAACACATTCTCAAAGATATAATTAAAACCACCAAGCTTATTTCAGCCAAAGTTCCTAAGTGATGGGTCTGGCATCATGCCGATTGCAGGAAGGCTAATTACACCATAAATTAAACTTTTTTTTTTCCTAACCAAACATTATGACCTTTAATAAAATTGTTTTTACAACCAGCTGTCAATAAATCATCCAGGAAAGCTAGTGAGAAATGTTCTGTGAACACTCCACTTCTGTGAATTTCATTAGCTGCAGTTTATTTGATTTTTTGTGAGCTATGATGGTTTTTAAATCTCAAATTAAAAGCCCCGAACCATAAAAACTAATTCAAGAACATTAGCATCTTGGTCTCTGAAAATGAGCTTCCCTAATTGCAGAAATTAGTCAAGATTGTATAACGATCAGGAGGTCATTAAAAAAAAGAATAGTGAGTAGGCTGTGCCTGACTCAGCTACAGCAGTTCCAGAAAAGCTTTTTTTTTGATTATGCCCTTAATGGAAGAAAACTGTGTCCTGGTAGATAGATTTGAAAGCACTGTGAAAGCCTTTTAACCCAGAGGTTTGATTTCTGAGACATCACTTTCCTGGCCTTGTTTATTCTCTTAGGCGCATCAGGACTTGAGCTTGGACACGTGCAAGAAGTTTTACTGCGTGTTGTACCCTTGTGTCTGCAGCAGTGAAGTATGAGGTAGTGTCAATAGCCTTTACTTCAGGACCTCTTTTTGTTTTGCATTCTTAAGGCTCCTGTACTACTTCATGGTAATTACAAATATTTGTAAGAAATATACTATAGTGCTTGATTTGTGACTTTAAGGTGGACATATTTTAAAGCGAGGCATTTTTATTAGATTGGTACCAGAAAATGAAGCTGTTAACATTCTACTCCTCTGCCTCATAAAGCTCTTCTAAGTAAAGGAGCAGGGTTATTTTGTGCTGTAGAAACATCTAGAAAGCCTTTAAGTTTGAACCTGATAAGACAAGATTGCAATCCTTATCTCAGCTCCTTTTTGGAATTGCAGGTTTCCTCACATTTCTGTTTTCCTCTATATATTTTGGCATGATAATTTCAAGCCCTTCTTAACTCTCACTGTTCATCTGACATTCTATAGCTCATTTATGTGGAATATGTATTAGATTAATCAGATACACCTTGCTGAGCCCCACATAGCTTCCATCAGTCCCTGTTTAAGCAGTTGCTGACATCTCACTTCTCACAGAGAGTGACACAGAGATGACATCTCATCTCACAGAGACATCTCTATTCCTGCCTTGGGTGTATATTCAGAAGATTTCCCAGAACTTCATCTGTAAAGTGCGCCCACTCCCTCATATTTTGTCTTAGGGACCCCAAAATGAATATTTAATTCATTAATATAAAGGAGAAGATGAGACTTTCTAGCACGTACTTTTTACTAGTAAATTCTAAATATTTCCTATTTTCCTGGACTCTCCTTTTTTTTCCTTCCAGACATTATTTTCCTTTTCCCTGTCTGTTGTCACAAGCATTTATGTGTTGTCTGGACCAAAGGTCTTTTGTCATGTTTATACCAAAACTATGAGAAAATAATGAGAAAATATTTTGAGTCTTTATTTGTCATTGCCGGTTCCCTGGGAAAGCTTTTGCTATCCATGGGAAGTATTGAGACATCCACACTCCTCATTCCATGAGCTCTTCTGACTCTCAGTCTGAGACATCAATTTCCCTGCTGCATGTTTTCCTCCTCTGGGCCTCACAAATAGGTCCATTCACTTATTTCTTGCCATACCTGCATGTATGCTGCCAAAAACAGCCTGTCAAACACAAACACTGTGATGTTGTCATTCACATTGTTCCCCAACTTCCAGCCCCACATGCACCAGTGTGCCCACGTTTATCTATGGAATGGTGACGGAAATGTCAGTTTTTATTGCAAGATTTGATGTTACAATGTGGCTTCCCTTGGTCTGCTAACACATTGTAGCCTTGTTGTTTCTGAAGCAAACAACTTTCTGCTTATTCCTCATAGTCGATTTTTAGTGGGACTGTTATTACAGCTTTTCTGATGATCTTTCATGTTTTAAGAATTTCAGTTAAAATGGTGGGTTTTTTTCTGTAGGTATTTAGGACATTTTCCCATACCCGTATGACATGGAACCGACACTTAAATGTCTTGGCAAAACTGTTTGAACTACCATCCCACCCCAATTAAATACTGAAACAGAAACTCTAAACTTTCCTGTGAGTGAAATCAATTATAAATTAGCAAGATGTAGGCTACTGGTGAGGGCAAGAGAAATCAGAATGTATAAATATGAGTTACTTGAACTCCATGAAACACACACACACACACACACACACACACACACACACACACACACACACACACACGTCTCTGTGCACACACACACGCAATGTTAAACTTGATCTGGACTTTTTCCTTCTGGCTCCATTAATCAACTGGCCAGTTAATCTGAAATATTTCACGTCAGCTTCACAGATCTGTTTTATGTATATACATTTTTCAGCTTTTATTTTGTTTGAGGTTTTGTAATATTACTTGGCTTGCCCTTCCATTATTCTTGAACATTTAAGGTTGAAAAAAAAGTAAATTACAGACCCCCATGGACTGATGCAACATAAGAAGGCAGAACTTTTTTGCTCTTCTCTGGTCATGCCTTGTTTCTAAACTGAATGTAGCGAGTCCAATAAAATGCTTTACAAAAATGACCTCTTTCATAGAGTAGTGGGCATCTCATTCTGCAACCATCTTTATCGTATGTGGAAGTCATAGGCATTTCACATGAACAGCCCCTATTTAGTTCCTATTAAGTCCTAAATTGAATTGATATAACTTTATCCATGGACTATGCATCATAAGTGTCAAAATTGCCTTGATGAGCAGTATATAGTTTCCACAAGTTCTCTACCTGCAGGTCTATTAATCTTTCTTTGGATGTATTTATTTATCTATCTATCCATTTATCCAAATAACAAACAACTGACTTTTGAAAAGGTACTGCACTTCTCAGAAAAGGTTTTTTTACATACTGATTTAACAGGTAATTTAATAAAGAGAACTCTCTTCACACATTTTCACCACAGGTGAAAATGGAAACTCCGGCAACTGAGAGAAGAGTGTCAGTCTTTGGGACTCTTGCTCTGTGATATGACCTGCTTGTTAGAATTTTGTATCAAACTACTGCTGCTTTTTTTGTTTTATTTTTCATTTTTTTTCCCCACCCTTAACCTCCTTAACATTAGCAGAAGTACTTTTTTCATTATAACTGGGTCTTTCTTATTGTTTGGCTTTGTCTTGCAGCAAGACTCGAAGTTCCTACAAGAGACATTATAAATACTAATTATATCAATAGAGGGCTACATCTGAGGGATACAAAATTTTGCCAGCTGCAATATTTTTGTTCAAATTGGCATCAGGATTTTCAAGTTTGGAATGAAGTTTTTTAACTGAGGCCTTTAACTGAGTACCAGGAGTGGATACACTCAGCATTTTCAGTGAATATGTGATTCCCGGTAGCCCCAGGCTCATCAACAATTGTCCAGTTTTAGAGACGTTGCCATGAGATTTTTCTGAGTTTTTGAACTGTTGTCCTTTTAATGGATTTTACTTGGGCAGGATATAAAAGACAAGTATTCATTTTGTGGATAAAGATTTTGGTTATTGAGTGTGTACCCATTACTCTATACACACTCCGCTATTTGCCTTCAATTCTGAAGTGAAAGTAAGAGACTTTTTAGACTGCTGAAAAAGTCCCTGGATTGTGGGAATGCTTGGGGAAAGCCAAGATACCAAACACCTGTTTTTCACTACACTTGAGGATGTTGGGTAGGTCAAGAGGGGAGCTGTGGGTTAGCTCATTCCACTGTAAAGCAATGAAAGCCATAAAATATTATGAGCAAAAAGCCACCTGTTCTTGAATCAGTGCTTGCCATCTACCTTTGTGGTTTAAATTGAAAGTTCAGTATCTAGGCAGCCTGTTTTCCTTTTGCTCTGGCTTAGCCAGAGCGTTATCAATTTATACAGTGCCTTCCCAATCAGCTCCATCCCAAAGCCCTTTGCAAAATGTAAATGCAGGTGCACTCATGCACCCCTTCCTCTCCCAGGCACAGCATGCTAGCAGGAAAGCAAACAAAGCATAACAAATAGGTGAGTGTCAGAAACTACATTCGGTACCAAAGTACTAGAGATGAATTTCAGAAAGATAAATCTATCATGATGGATAGCTGCAAGACCGCTCCTTGATTTACTCCAGGTGCTGGATTTTACAAAAGGAAATGCTTTCCAAGTAGCAGCTCTCCTCTGGCAGCTTCACAAGTCCTCTTTTGTTGGACAGAAAACTTGATGGTCTTGGTTTGTTGAGATTTAAAATGTCAGTGTGGGAGGAAAGAGCTGATCTTACAGAGGAGCCATGTACCTGACAGAGGTACTCTAGTCTGAAGAAGCCTTGCTATCCCGTTATTACATTGACCAAAAGACAGATGGCTGAAGGCAAGAAAATCAGCTTGAGAGAGTTTTATCATGAGGTGCCTCAGGAGGTGGTAGCCTAAACAGATTTACTCTGTCCTGCTCTAAAGGTAGTGTCAGGGCAGCTGTCTCTCAGGGACTAAATGCAGGTATGTTTATTTCAGGTTTCAGTATGAATCCTTTGACTCTAGTTCTTCTAAAAAATGCTTGCTGTTACTCATCTCAGCGATTCCTCTGTGCCTGTTTTTCTTGTGGCATAGGCTATTTAGCCTGTTGTATTTCCTTGGTGTGCATGCACTGCACTGGGCTCTGGAAGATGATCCTGGGGTGACCATGTAATGCTCTCAGGAGAAACTGGTTTTTCATTAAGTCCACGACTTTTAGGATATTTGGGAAAACAGTTATTTGCTGTAATTAATTTACCTATGATGCCTAAGTGAGAACTATGCTCATCCTCCCCTTCCCATATTGTCAGTGAAGAGAGAGTACATCCTTGAGGTAGTGATTGAGGTATCACATGAGCTGACGCATCATTTCTGCAATACATCTTCTCTTCTCTTCTCTTCTCTTTTCTTCTCTTCTCTTCTCTTCTCTTCTCTTCTCTTCTCTTCTCTTCTCTTTCTCTTTCTCTTTCTCTTTCTCTTTCTCCTTCTCCTTTTCTCTTCTCTTCTCTTCTCTTCTCTTCTCTTCTCTTTCTTCTCTTCTCTTCTCTTCTCTTCTCTTCTCTTCTCTTCTCTTCTCTTTCTCTTTCTCTTTCTCTTTCTCTTTCTCTTCTCTTTTCTCTTCTCTTCGTGTGCAGCCAAGCTCAGTCCAGGGTCTTTACTGTTAACATACATTTGCCAAGCAACAAAATTCCCAGGAGAAGTTCAGCTTGCTTGTGTTTCAGTGGTTTGATATTTTCACATTTCTCTGTGGTTTTGTTTGTTTAAAAAAAATTATTGTCCAAAGGAAAACATTCCCTCAGAAAATGCTATAAATTGTAGCCTAGCTCCGATTCTTCTTATTTTGTTAGCTCAGGCTTATTTAAACTCCAAGATCAAGTAAGACAAATTTAGTTTTGCAAGCAATCAAATAGCTAAGAATATTAGAAAAATGGCAAGAAGTCATGTCAGTCTCTGTAAGAACTACACACTGATTAACTGATGGATTTTAAGGCCAGTATTTCAAAGTTAGCTTGTATGACTTTTGTTAGAAAGACTTTAGAAAACCCTTAAAAATCATTAAAAGATGAATGAAGTGGCTACTTGGTTTAGTGTTCATACAGACTGCTATTTACCAAAAGAAAAACCTCATGGTCTGTTCTGCATACTCCAAATTCACTTCCTAAGTTTCCGAGCCTATGCTACCAACAATTTCTAAAGCTTTGTGGTAGCACCATTAATAATAATTTTGATATTCTTTCCTCTAATACACATAAATCATCATGAACTCATTTGGTATGCACATGGATATCATAAGGTTTTCTATGGTATTCCATCACTTTATAGAAACACAGGTGTGGACCTGACTAAAACTCAAGCAACATTGCTGTGGATGAAAACTTGAAGGAATCCCATCTCATGTTGTGAGGTGCCTCTGTGTACTCTGATGTGAATTTTGTCTGGATTGCAGGAAGTGACACCATGAGGGAGATGCAAGACTGATTCCTGTCTCCTCTGAGATTGGAGAAGGCTCCCTGTAGCATCCCAGGAAAACAGTGGGGCTCCAGGCTTTAGGTCCAGGGTGCAAACCATCCTGTGCACAAAGGCAAGGCCAGTGTAGCTAGTCCTGTTCTTTTGCTTCCCTCTTTTGGTTGTTCAGGTTAGGGATGGCAAAAGAGTCCCCTCCTTGGATGTGGCTGCTGGCTGCTGAGCTGGGCTGCTGCTGTTGGGTCTTTGTTTCTTGTAAAGCTTCACTTCTCAGAGCTGAGATGGTGTATGAGACTCTGATGCTGTCAGGACTTGGGTTGTTTCTGTGAACAAGCCTGAAGTTGAAGGAGGAGCAAGAAGATCCTCCTGAGATGGCTTTTCAGCTAGTGCAAGTTGTTGTTGCTCTGTGACAATCCAAGGATAATTTCCACAAGTGAAGGCTTGCCTGCTTTGGCTTTTAAATAGACCTCCTCATTCATCTCATTTGGAATTCTGCTTATATTTCATAGCAGGGGGCAGTGCCAGATGTGCAGTACCTGTGGGGACAGGTGAGGTGATGGGCAAATATGTATGCAGTATCACAGCACACTCATTGCTTTTTGCAGGAGGAAAAAAGGCAGGCTTGAAAAACTTAGTGAAGACAAGAGGACCAGGATTTCCTCTTCTAACTTTGAATTAGGTTTAGTACATGGGTCTGCAAACTGTGATTACTGGTCTGTATGGTGAAAACTAAGCACTGCCATAGATTGGAACAAAGAGATAAAATTATATTGTTACTTCAGTCCAGTATGAGCTGTAAAGATGGATTGAAGGAAAAAGTAGAATGACTCATCTAGCATGGCAAAATAGAAACCCTTCTCTTCACCAAACAGCCATGTCTCTCGATTGCCACCTCAGAAATAAAGTCTGTGCTGAAACTGCTGACAGACAGTTTAAACTCTGCACGTGATTCATACCATGCCTTCACACTGACATTTTAAGTAAAGTTTTTCTGATACATTTTGGGTTTGCTTTTCAGAGGATTAGTTATTTATGTCCAGACTGGGAAGGCAGAAGTCAGGCTGGTTCAGAAACTTCACATGGCTGACCACTTTTTCGTACAGCGGGCTATTAATTTGGCAGTAACTGCAAATGAACTTTGCACTTCAAAGGTATAAAATGTCACATTCTCAAGATCTATTCAAAGTAAAGAAATATGCCAGCTTCTTAATGAGTCCAAATATTGGTCTGCATGATGTGAGTGAGGTAAATTACATCCTTTTAGGACACAAACAATAGTAATAGTAATAGTAATTTTTTTTCTGTTGGCCTTTTTACTGTGGTTAAATGCTTTTTCTTAAACAGCTTCTTCTAATATCTTTAATTTGCAGTATTTTTACTGATGCCAGTTGTTCTGCTAAAGTTTTGCAAAGGATTTAAACCACAGTGGTTTGTTCATTGCACTAGATGCCTACAGATTTCTTTTTGTCTGTAACTGTGCTGTATGATTTTTATGTGAAATTGATTCTGTACAACTGTAACTAACAGGATTTTCCTGGAAACAATCAGAACATCTTGTACCAATGTTTACAATAAATATATAAGAAGAAATTGATAGCTATCTAACAATTTCCAGGAAGATGGGAATTAATACAAAGCCAGCCTCTGAGTGTTTTTCAAAGAGAAAGATGGGGGTTTATTTTATTTCTATTGAAACTTGTCATGTTATTTGAATTCCCTTGACATTTTTTCATACTTCAGAGCCTTTTTAACATTGTCTAAGCATCGAACATTCTGGCCTTATGTGGTGCCTGGGAAATGTTAATTGAGCAATCCTGAGTTGAACCCTTCCTTCAAATACTTTGTAAAAATACAGCTGTTAATAACGTTTATTTGACTTCAGTTTAGATATGAAAAAAATCCATTTCAGGAGGTTACTGAAAAAAGGTTTAGACTTAATATGTGTTCCCCACATATTAAGAGCAATGGCATGTGCTGTAAAGAATAAAAACCACAACACACAGACATCAGTCCTCATGGGCTAATGGAAATCTAGACCTGATTAAAAACCCATTTCAGGACTTTTTTATTGCAGGGGTGGGTTTGATAGCTGTCAGTGTACAGGAAAATAGCACATCTGGAATCTTACTGTGTACTTGTGCTGGCTGGTATAACTCAACCTGTGTGTCAGATTTTTTTTTTAATAGCCAAGATTTATTTGGTTTCTATTAATTTTTTAAAAGTCCTTGGTAAGTATGCTTATTAAGTACTAAATTTTTACCCTCCACAAATTAAAAGCTATATTTTAGTAGTGAGCAGTTTCCTTTAGAGAAAAGTAGGAAAGCCAGAAATGTGCATTAGTAATGTAGAGAGTTATTTGATTACAAACGTACCCCAGTGGCTTCTCAGGGATGACTATTTTGCAGCTTGTTTAATGAAAGCTGCATTTTTCTTGTGGCTTTTCTATCTGGTTATGAGAAGTCTAAAAGGAGATACTAAGCAAGTAGTAGGCTCTGACTACTATAATATCAAGAGTTATTTTCCTATTAGGAAATTGTATATGTCTAGGAAATTGTAACTATTTAAAAAAAACTTGGATTTGCTTGTAAAACATGAAACTTCAGTAAAGAAGAGGCTTTTTTTCCTAAGCAATGTCTTGGAGAAAATTGAACAGTCACCTATAGATAAAGAATTTCAGTGTTGTTTTAACATATTTCACATGTAACCATAATAGTAATTAAATAAGTGAATTTGTAATCCTCCTTATGTTAAAAGCAAGAACAGAGCAATAAAAATCTTTTGATGGTCCCCCACAGCCTGAGATTTATTGTCTAGTTAAAATTTTAATAGTGCAGTTCCAGAACTTTTATATTTTAATTGCTCTAGAGATTTGTACAGCTGAAATATTTAATGTATTTTCATATATTCAGATCATGGTCTAAAATCAATCATGACCGGGATGGTGCCTGTCTTGGATGGTCCTAAAAACCTCTAAAAATTGAACCACAGATATGAGTTATTAATGTTTTGGCAGTGTCATTTTAGTCCTGTTCTACTTGGCAAACCCACAATATTTTGAAGTTTTTGCAGGTTAGAGTTACCAGGGGAAACTGTAATTCTTCAGTGGGAAGAGAGCCAGAAGGGGATAAATTTTAGTCACATTCTATTATCTTCAAGATGGCAATGTTTTTGAAGCAAATTATATACTATTCATTCCATTTATATACAGTATAGATGGATATACATTTAAATGTCATTCCCGTATTCAAATAACTAGTTAGAAAAGTCATAATAAAGGACCTCTAGAATGTCACCAGAGTGCCCCAAAAAGTCCAGCTAATTCATTTTGGCTGAGGTGGAGGAAAAAAAGCACACCTTTCTGGGGCAGAGTCACCCACAGGAGCAATCACCCATCAAGCAGTCATAATCTTGACACAGCAGTGTCCATCAATTTTATTTTCACCAAAGTCAGGTGAAATACTTGTGCACGAGAAATTTGGGAATTTTGTGTGGTACCCTAATTTTGCTCCCAAACATGCCAGTATTTTCAATTTCTCAAAGGGTTTAGAGCAGGATTCATTAGTGACTTCTCAGATAATTATTTATGTTTTAGAAAATGTACTGCGTGCATTTCCCAATACTTGAGAAAGCATTATGCAAGAGAACAAGCTGTACTTGTTGAAATATATGAGCAAAGCATATGTCATAAAGAAGTAGCCTGGCTTTTGCTTTTCTTATTAAACAGCAATTTTCAGAAAACAGTTAATTTTAGAATGTTGTAATTCATGGGTGGTCAGTGGGAGATATTCTGCGCTATTTTTTATGTAAAACGCCAGAAGTTGAACGATCCTGGCTTTTACTGGGCTCTTTCCTGAGCTCTTGTACTGGGTTCCTACCTCATATTCCTGATTAATCTTAAGAGGTGTAAAGCTAGGGACAGAAAATTGTCAATTAGCAAAATCTGCTTTGCCAGACAAGATCCCCCACATTATAAAACTCTAATCAAACTGAGCAAGTTATGAAGTTTCTGAGAGGCTTGTGTACTTGCAAGGGAAGGAGTCTGCAGTTAGAAATTATTGAGAGGTACCACTTTTTTTTGTCATGTGTAAGAAGAGGCTTCTCTGATTTTGACAATTAACAACAATCTGTAGTTGTGCGTGAGTGGACAATTACTATTAAAGGTGTGAAAATACTCTCACAGGGCTACAGCTCTTGCACAGATTCCTGGATTTCAAGAGAGAGGACAGATCCTAACAGTGACTCTTAACCATTTCTGCCAGCCATTCTCACATCGAGCTTGTAGATCAGAATTCAACCAAATCTTATGTTTTTAGGAAGACATTTGGTTTTGCTATTAAGTTTTCAAGTGACAGGGAATATATTATGTCAAGTAGACTATTTTAGTGCTAATTTACCTACCTAGTAAGAATGCATATTATTTTCAGTCTGATTTTGTCTGCTCTAGACATTGGACTTTTTCATATCCTTGTCTCCAAGCTTAAAGCAGACTTGATGATTTATAAGATGGGAAATATTTTTGGCATGGATGAGCTTATAAACTATGATCAAGCCAAGCATTCAAATTACCTTGGATAAGCTTGAATCTATAGAGCCTTTCAGGAAAAAAATGGTTTTCCAGCCACAGCCCTATTCCTGTAACCCTTTTCTGAGCTATTCCCAGTTTCTGAACATCCCTTTCAAGTAAAAGTCAGACGGAGAGCTCAGGCTCAGAGATTCAGCTCGTCTCATGCCCTTTTATTACTCAAAGTAATTTACCCTGTGATCCTAAGATGCCTGGAGTAAAAAACAATTTTTCTTTAAGAAACTGTGAGCTTTATAAACCTTACAGAGCTCTCTTTCAGGATGGTAATTCTCATCATTTCAGCTGTCACACCATATTTACTGCTGTCACTGTTTTCTGTAAAAATAATGAAGTGAAACAATGTCTGCAATTGTTAACATCATCCTGGGTATGAAATGTTCTTGTTTCCTAGCAGACCCTAAACCAGAGAGAAGTAAACTGAGGAGGAAACCTTTGGCAACCCTGAAAACCATGAGCAGGAGGTTGCTGCCTAGAGCCAGTAAAAGGAGATAGGACACAAGGATGACAAATGAGAGTTTATGTGGATGCCTCAGGGCATGGCTATGAAAAGCTCTTGGGTAGGGTGGGATTTTCCTGTGTCCCAACATGGAAAGTTTGAGTGCAAGGCCAGACGTGCAGGAACTGCTGGGCAAAATACCATTGGAAGAAGGAACATTTTCAACGTCCTCTTGGATGCACCAAGGTTTCTGCTTCTGAAAATGACATAAGAAGTCCTACAACAGCCATGTTTGTCACCATATTAGCTCTGCCTCAACCTGGTAGATATTGGGTGTTGGCCTGTTGGTGTTAGCTCTGATCATGCTTGAAGACTTATTTTTAACATTCACAGAACCTCCATTATTGTACATCTTTATTAAATTTTATATTCTGTAGAAACTTCTTACCATTTGTTGTTTACAGGAAAAGATTTTTTTGTCTGCTTGGAGTAAGGGATCTTTCCAGCCATGGACCTTAGAAGACTGAGGAAACAGGAGTTGATGTGAAACTCCTTGGAGGTTTTAACCCAACCTGTCTCTGTGGGTAGAAGATATCCCTTCGTGAATGGACCATACCTAGCAAGGAGGCCTAGTGACATGAGAGTAAAAGCAAAGTCTTCTGATCCTGTTGGGTTTCAGAACACCACACTTTAGTTCCAGTTATAGGTAATTTTTATAACTGAGTAATTTATTCTACATGGTTTCTAGTCCTGCTTCCAACTTTAGCTCATTATCCCTTTGCTGGCTTCATTATTTCCTCAAATCACCCACATTTTTGACTTTCCCAGGACTTCCCACTCAGCTGTATCAACAACTAAATGTATGGGTGTAGCAGAAAGTTAATTCAAAATGGCTCTGTTACTGATAAGGTGAATATTCTAAAATATACCAGAAGCCAAAACAAATAAAAACCCAAACAAAAAAAGAGGATGCTTCAGTGTAAAAATGATTGCTGATGGGAATGTTCTAAGCTTGTAAGCAAATGTGCAGATTGCTGCCAGAAGGGGGTAATTGTAAAAATGCCTCTAATAAGGTGTAGAGTTTAATTCATTGATTAGAAATTTGAAAGCTGAAACAAATATTTTCTTCCAGAAAATATCAGTTTGTGACATTCAAAGCTGGAAAATACTATCCCTAGTTTATAAAAGGAGAAATGAAGTCCAGAGATGATTGCATGATTTGCCTAAGATTCCAGAGATGTGTGGAAAAAAGCTCAAGTATGACAACAGTTCCAAGGAGAAATGATACCTCCAATGTGTGTAGACAGTCAGTTTAGCTCCTCGATGCCTACAAGTCCTACACTTCTGCACTTAGTGGCTGTGGAAAACATCAGTCAAGATGTCACCATTTGGTGTGTGTTCACTTTTCATGGGAGCAAATGAAAGCACCAGATGGAACCCGAAATTTAGCTGACCGTGGATACTTTAATGGCCGTCTCAGGCATTCTTTTCTTAGGAGGACTTAGATCTCCAGCTACTTCTCTTAGCAGAAAGGGTCACTGAAAGAGTTCAAATGATGGTGCTTTTCTAACTGCTCTGAGAGAACCGGCTGCACTAAAATTCTTCCTGACTTTCGTTACCACAGAAATTGTAAAAACAGTTTTATGAGCTGTTGTGCTTTAGTGCAAAACAAACACATTAAAAACATTTAATGACCATCGCTTCTTGCATCTTCCTTTTAATTTGTGTAATTTAGCCCTATAAAAGAATCAAAAGCTGTTTGGTTGGAGCAGCTTAAGATGTTTATTAATATTTGTTGGTCGTGCTGTACTTGCAGTGTGAGCCTAGACAGGGACACAGCTCTCAGCGCTGTGCTGGTGAGAGAAGCTAACTTTGTATTTGCATAAGCACGTAGGAAATAAACCAGTTATAGTACAGTGGACAGTTAAGTTTTTTCTACTGGATCATTAACTGGAATTTCATTTTCTGGTGATGTTTATCCTTAGACCCTGATCCTAAGGGACCTCACACCTCCATGGGCCTTCCAAAGCTGTGTGATAGGTGCCTGATTAGAGGGTGATTTGTGATGTTATGGATGCACGATGGGTGTGTGACTGGGGAGTGGTAAGAAAGGGGTGGGCAAGGGATGTGCGTGGGATGGGCACGTGATTGGCCCATGATGGGTGAGTGATGGCCACTGGTTCCAATTATAGCTCAAGTGCAGCTGCAAAATTCCAATGGCACCCACATCTTAGGCGCAGCTTTCCTGCCTCTCTTCCTGTATCACCGGGTTAATCTGCTGTATGTGCAACTGATTTGGCAGCTATATGGATTCCAGAATAACTTGGCACTGGCTGTACATATTATTGGCAATTTTTCAAACCTCTTCATTCGTGTGGATCTCAAAGCCAGTCTCGCTTCATTTGTAAATGCAGTAATTTGCCCAAGTCATGCATGTTGCCCTGTAATAAAGTTATTTCTCCAATAAGCTCAGACCTGTTGGACAACTTTGTGCTGGAACTCATTATGCTTCCTGATATCCACTGAGGAGTGACTCCCAATTTGCATATGCTTGCTTTGTATCATAATTCCTGACCTGTCAATTGATCTTGTTCTGTATATTCTGTACAGTCACACTTTACAGTAATACAGTTTTTCATAAGTCATGTAAGTTGTGCATTTTATCATCTGTAGTTTCTTTGTGTCAGAATATTTGTCTGTGCTTTTTTTTATATCTCAGATACGAGATGAAATGAAATACAAAGATTCAGTAAGTGAGGCTTTATGAATACTGCTGAAAGTTTTCTACCATGGGACTTTAAATTACACTAAAAGGACACTGTATTTCTTGTTTTGAAGTTCTGCTCTAGTGGAGGAGAAAAATGATGAAACAGGAGAGAAAGAAAATGCCTATTGGTGAGTGAAATGTGAAGATGTGGTATGAAGGAGACTGGGGCATCAATTTCTTTTCTCTCAGCTCTTGCACAGGGCTTGCACCTGGTTCTACATGCTACAGAATAATGAAAGTGAAGAAGTGAAGAAAAATAAAAAGTTGGGCATAAATTTTAGTCTGTGTTTTTGCATGGGGCCAATTTCTCCAGTGTTGTTCTCTATCTTTTATTCTCCTCAGCATCAATCATGTCAGCCAGTACTTACTTTGATAGTTCTACTTTCTTCTCTTATGAATGACCAGGCTGGGTCCAGTTCAGGCTAGAATATCAGGTAGAAGCTGGACATGAAAATAACCATTACATGATACTTTCTGGTGGCCTAGATTTACTATGGAAAAAATGGGGTTCCTACAGTGAGGTTAAATAGGTCTGCAGGTGATATTGCTGGAGCAATAACACACCCTCTAATTCACTGAGAGCAGCTTCTGACAGGAATGTGATGTCCCAGCTGGATAGAATCCTGCTAGGAATGACTATGAACCTTTTTATTAAACATGATTCAGCGCTTCTTTACTTCCCTCTCCCCTCTAGTCCTCAGAATTGCAATTTCTGTCTTTCTTATGCAGTAGGAAAAATAAGGTGAAGAATGAAAGATTTCATCTGGATTATGAACCTCTTTCCTCAGACCTCGTAAATGGAAACTGTTCCTGGAAAGTTTGGACAGTTCCTTTGTTTCCCTTAATACTTGCAAACACTAAACCACCACAGCAGAAGAGAGATTTGTGTTGCAATACACTACTCGGTGATTTTCTTTCCTTTATGACTTCTCCCTGTCTCTTTCCCTGTCTTCTAGCGCACAGCTTGTGGAAATATGTCACATTTCTGTGGTGCAGCAGAGTGGGAGGCAGAAAATCTGGATCTTATTACCAGTTTGGCCATAGTCTTCCTATGTGAACGTGGGTAGGTTATTTATTTCTGCACTCATAATACGGCCATGTTAATCACATACTTCACAGGGCGAAGGTGGCTGATCTGTAGCATTCTTGAAGTGTTTAAACAGTTGAGATGGGACTCCCAAAGTATGTAAAGTATGTCTTTGTACTGTGTTTGGCTAGTATGGAGACTTCTGGGCAGCCTGAAGCTTCTCTGTGGAACAGAGCAAGCGGCTACAGCTGCTAATGCTTGTACCACCCAGCTGTCCTGGGATGTGGCTGCATGGCAGCCCAGACCTGCTCTTCAACAGCTCCTCAGGTGAGTCACCCTCATGTTCCACCCTGTTAAGGTTTTGATATGAAACATGTAGGATTAGCAAAGCTGGCTATCAGTCTTACGTGAAAATAAGAGGAAAATCCACTGAGCTCTGGTGAGAAGAATTATCAGAGCAAAGTGGGCTGGGAGAGAGCCGGTGGTCCAATCCCTCCTGCCACATGCAAGTTTATACCTGCATGTCTGTTTAAGCCATGCTTTAAAATGTGCCACGGATGCACCAAGCTGGTACCGAAGTACAAATACCAGGATTGATCCATATAATAATTCACCTTTCAGCCATCTTCTTGTTCTCCAAACTAAATAAACTGCATGGGTTAAGGAGTGCAGCCTTCCCCACACGTGTCAAAAATCTCTGGCGCACTCTGTTTTCTCAGTTCCTCTGATCCTATAAATTATGTGTACTGTGTTCGTCTTGGACTCCTACTGCCTTATTTTCCCATTTACTGCATAGCTTGGCAATGTTAGAAGGGACATATTTTTCCTCCCCTTCCTTCTTTTTGTTTTTCTGGCTGTGCATTTGATTTAACTGGGACTGTAAAATGACAGCATTAATTGCCAGTCTGGCACAGGCCTCATGCTTTATTTGATAGTGGGCATTGCTTACACCATTGTGTAAATGTAGCAAAGAGTCATGCTAACCTTCTCCTCCGAGTGCAGCTCGTCTGTGCAGTGTGTGTGAGAAAAAGGCCCACACTTGGGACTGACAGGGATTGAGAATAGATCTGGAAAAACTTATTCTTCCCTAGAAACTGAACTGAGAGAGTGAGCAACCTCCAGGCTCCCAGGCAGCAGCCGAGCATCGGGCCCGGATTCAAACTCCATGCAAAGCTGATGGATGACACAGGCTAGAAAAAAGGAAGAATAGGGAGAGCTCCATCTTGGTAAACAAGCTATTCCCCAGTTGATTCTGTTTAAGATCCCCATCCAGAAAAGGCTCCTGTGTGCACTTTGTATACTTATGTAATTCCATCAAGCCAGGTATGACATCAGGGTGCTGCCCAATTAATCTAGTGTAAAATCCTGTCTGAAGATTAGGTGACTTCCAGGACTGGCTCTTTACTGACAATCTTTGGATCATTTAGAAAAAAATGCCTCTTTTCAGAGCAATCAAGACACCAGGAGGAACTCATAATATGAAAAATGGACCTGTTTTCCTAAAAATTTTCTGAAATTAAAGATTCTCAAACATTTTGTTACAATTTTTCCCTGCTTAGTCTTCCTTGCTAAACTACACTAAAGATTAAAACTTTATGAAGGTGGAGGAGTGTATGAACAAGTTTAAAAGTCTTAAAATTGCATTAGTGGGTAGGGTGTAGCTGGTTTACCAGAGTTACCAAACAATACTTAACTTCCATACAAACATGCAATTAAATGCATTTGTCTTGTTCATCAGACTAGAATTGGATCATCTTCCAGAATTTAACTGTGCTTGATACCTGCACATAACATGAAATGATCTCGAAAAAGTTTGCCATGATATTTATTTCTGTCTTTTCCTCAATTTACCAGGACCTAAGGGAGCTAACCTAACGGAGGAATTTAATAAGAATATGGGGGTAAGTGATGTGAATTTAAAGGAAAAGTCATGGTTATTAAGGTGTTTTGCTTCTGCTGAAAATCACTCCTCATGCAAGACTTCTGCAACTTCTGCTTTTGCAAGTAGCTTTGTGGGTCTTCATAGCTGGAAACCTGATATTGTCTGTGGCCTTCATGGATGAGAGCGAGTATGACATGCTCACCTTCTATCGATTTTCCAGATCCAAGAATGCTAATATTTTTCATATGCAATCACAGTGGTGTTTACATTATTTTGGGATTTGAAGTCTGTTTTGATGCTTTATGAAGTCTGACATTGCCTGAATAAATAAATTCTTAATAATTGATTAAAAAGCATAGCTGTACCACTTAATCTGTCTGCGCGAGAGGCATTTTTCCTCTGGGACAGGACTAACCCAGCATTTAGTTAATCAAGTTTTAAAAGCTGTGAATTTAAGCTCTTTGGGATATATACATTACCAATTGCAGGAAGTTGAGAAATAAAAGGAACTTTTCAAATAAAAAGATGTCAATTTAATAGCAAAGGGGCTGGAAACAGATGTTTCACGCAAAGTATAAGAGTTGTGTCATTCCTTTAGGTTTTCAAAGTCACTTCTTGTCAGATGCATTGGTTAAGAGAGAAAATTAATGAGCTGTGTTAAGTTTTATTACACAATCTTCTGATGTGGGAAAGCTTCCCTGCAGGAACAGCTCTGTGCACGGCTTAACTGATTTAGGCATGCCTGGTGCAGTATTCTCCAGAACGTGTTGGAGATCAAAGTAGGGAGAGTTATTCAGGTTTTATGGCAAGGTAATTAAAAAAATATGGGGATTATTACATATAAATCATGCTTGCATAAATTTGCTGGTAAAATAAAATCTAATAAACACATTTAAAAAATGAGATCAGGAAAATATTCAGCCACATATTTGACCATAGCAGATGCACCCTGAAGTTCACAGAGTTGACCTCTTTCTTCCACTGCAGAGAATTTGGTCCAGTTGCATTCTAGTGGTGTTCTCATTTTCCTAAAAAAAAAAAAAAAGCACACTGAGCTCTCCTGTTTTGTGACAATGTGAAGATGAGTACTTTGTACCAGGCACAAAGTGGTCCCAGGTAGAGCAGTCACAAGACTTCCATTGGCTTCTGAGGTGATTTCGTCTGAAAATTCATTCTCCTAGAAACAGACTTGTGTGTCTGAACATTTGTTAACATCTGTTACAGTGCAGACCCTAAGTGAAGAGAAGGTTTTCATTTTTTGACCCTTCTGGTTAAAGGGTTAAAAGGGGTAAAAAAAAGCCCTAAAAATCTGCAAGGACTTTCTCTTCACAGGGGAGTGCATACAAGCTCAGGAAAAATCCTCATCCTCATCCTTTCTGGGCATGTACAGGAGAAATGGATGCATGCACTAAACTCCCAATAGGGCCCAAAAAATCCCAGTCTAGAAAGAGGGAGAGACGATCCATTTGTAAATGTTGAAGTACTGATCATGAAATGCAGAATACATTTCCCTCCGGGTGGGAGAGAAGTGAAGATTATTGTGAAACTTCTGTTTAATCAGAGGAGAGCTTCCACATTTCTGTCACATAAATATGCAGAAAGGATAATCTTATAGCTTCAGCTGTCCAGAATTCAGTGATACCATATGATGACAGAACACACATGCACATGCCTGTATAAATATATACACAGTGGAAGTCAAAACATATAACACTGTCAGGACTGAGCTTTCTCTCTTCAAGGATGTGCATATACCCTCTTTGGTCTAATTGGGTTTATGACTCTTCATGTGTGTGCATATGCAAGAGATATAAAATACAAGTACAGTAGCTTTTGATGTGAAATAACATTTTCTTGTACCAGCTACAGGTCCCTGAGAGATGACATGTGAAATTCACAGTGAAAGCCCTGCAAACAAAGCCCTGGCAACAGAATAAGCAGAACACATTTGGCTGCCATTTTTCCAGTCTTCTCTGCTGCAGTCCTAAATTGTGTGAAAGAGGAGCTATTGACTGGCAACTCCATGCAGATGAAACAGTTCAATTTTGACAAGGAAAACCTATGTGAAGTTTCAGGTGAAAATCCACTCATGCTTTGCTCTTCTGGGTGATGAAATAATTTCCTGAAGAAACTGAAGAAACACCCCACAATGTCGAAATGTTTAAAGGTGTTTGATTGTGAAATGCTGAATATCTTGATGTTTGGCATGGCTGTTCTCCCACTTGTAACCTTTTTCAAAGAATCAGTAGATGCTGTATCTAATCATGACAATGAGTGTGTATTAGAGATATACTACCTGGAACTGGAAGCTGATGGGCAGACCTGAAAGTATTGCAGAACTAAGTTTTATCTGCATGCTCCCTGAGAATGCAGAGCTGTTAATCACATGTGCACAGTCTTGAAGACAAGGACCAGAAAACTCACTGAGATTTTGAAACAACAATAACATAAAGCCCATAGCAAGATTTAATATAAAATCTGAACAGTAAAGAATTCTATGATGTATCTGGTTCTTGTTTGATGTACTTCTACTGCCACAGTTAATATAGTGTTTGCAGTGCACACATAAAGCAGATATGCCCAGATTCCTCTCTAAAAGAATTAAATTATTTTATAGTCATGCATGCTATCTTTTCTGTTATTTCTTTCCCACAATTTCTGTAGGCTTTATTTAGTTACGTAAGTCATTCTTAACAGCTTTCAACATAATTTGCTTTAATGTAATGGTAGCGATAGACGGTTAGAGAGAAGGCTATAAAGATTCTTCTAAGACAGTTCTGAGTAAGAGGGAAGTCCCTCTTTCTCAGGGATTTCCAAAGTCTGAGAGACAATAATCCTCAAATGAGCTATTCAAAGACAAGGTTTTCTACTCTCAGGTGGTAATGATTTTGTATTTCACTACAGCAGAATAAAAATCATCCTCCAACCCACCATCAGTCAAAGTTTTTAGAATATTCTAGCCCCCTGAAAGTAGAATTGAAGCAGTATCTAAGCTGTCCTGAAAGCTGGTGCCAGTTCTTCAGACATAAAGTTCACTTTCAGCCTTACTTATTCTGTATGCTTGAAAACATCAGTGAGCTGAGGATTTTCTTGCTTTTGCTGCAGGCATGCTGCATGCACGTGTGAACATTTTATGCAAGATCTGCAGAAAGACAGGAACATACAAAGTCTATTGCACAGGCTGTCATGTCTGGCCAAGGTGAGTCTGACTTGAGTATTCCCAAAGTGTTCCCTTCTTCCCAAAATCAACATGAACCCTCACTTCAGCTCTGTTAAGGTCAAGGGCTGGGCAAAGCTGATTCCAAGCATTTAGATACTTCACCTTTTGTAAAATGGCATTGTCATTGGGAAACTCCTTGAATTCTTACCTAGAAGCTGCTTTAAAAATTGGAATGTTATTACTATTAGGTTACTGTGGAACTGGACAAAAATTGCCCTGAACTTTTGTCAAATGTGTTTATGACTAGAAGGCAGCCTACATGAGCCTGTATCTAGATTCATGGGCATAGTGTTTCTCAAGGCAAAACTCATTTTAGAGGCTCACTAGATTTACTTCAGACAGTTCCACTTTCCCTATTTGGAACAGCCTGTTACCAGCCTAAGTGCAAGAATTAAACCATTTATGGACAGAATTTTTTGTTTCTGTGCTAACACCAGTGTCAGCAGGAGAATGATCACTGGAGGCGATGCTAACTGTCAAAAATGTAATTGCTCTCCAGTAACAGTGACAAAAGGCTTTAAAGGGGAAGCAGGACCCTTTAAGACCTGCTTCTTCTGATTCTAAAAGGATCAGATAAAAAGAGGAACTGTCTCTGAACTGTTAGGATAGTTTTGTGATGAGATACATGGCTTGGGCAATCTGATTATGGGCCCTCTGCATCTTGTACCCTCTTGAAGGTGAAATTTGCTCTTTGCCAACTTTTTCCATGGTGTTGCCCACCTTTTGCTTACAACTGTCTACACAGATGAGATTTTAATAATTTCTTACATAAGGCAGTGCAATTTAATGGTTTTGCCTAACTAGAGCTATACTAGTTTATTTGAAGCAAGGGCATGCCTTTCTGGCAAAGATCTCTCTAAACCATGAATATGTTGACCTAATGTTTATTGATTTTTTGATGAGTACAATGATTTGGTAATTATCTATAAATACTTTCTCTTCTGAGTGTGCAGTGTTTAATGTATGGTTTTATTTATTAAAGGATGGCAGGTACTTAGGTTACAGCAGTGTACTCTTGTCTGAGATCTGCCTCATTTATAAGTTAAATGCACCTTGGATTCAAGCATGGCATCAGTTTGGCTGTCATGCACCGAGGACATTGCTGGCCAGGTTCTGACACAAGTGTCCAAGCAGGTATGTGACACTGTCCATTGAGATGGTCAATACAAATTCACTGATGTCAGCAAAGCTGCTGTAAGAGAAGGAAACCTTCTTACATTTGTTGAACAAATATTGCTGAAGGTGAGTGATTTTTAATGAAATTTTCATTGTTATCAGGGTTAGTATTGTAGAGATAACTCAAGTTTCTGATATGACGATGCAAAGACACAGAGAGTCTGCTTTCCTTCACCTCATGGTGTGCTCAAGAGTTAGGACTTAGGAGGAGTGACAGAGCAGCTTGGCAGGCACCTGGTGTCTAGCCAGTGTCAAACCACCACAATTTAGAGTAGGCTTCATTCAATTATCACATAATTACATCATGGTTTACCTTCTACATATACATTTGCAAAACTCTAAGGCACTGTGGGTTTAAAGACAAAGTCCAACAAAACAAGGAGTGGAACAATACAGTGAAAGTCAAAAAGTGGCCACAAGATGTGCTTTCAAAACATGAAACTGCTCAGTCAGAAGGAGAAACTTCAGTTCTTTGCAATTAACTCTAGTAATTTTTCTGCAAGAAGGCACAGACATCTCTTTGTCTTTCCATGCAACATGTGCTGTGGCAGGATGAAAATCAGAAGCAGAGCTAGTTGCCCGTCCAGAAACTCCCAGATGTGATATAAGATTAGAATATTGAGATATAGACTCTTTGAGGTGGCACAAATAATAGCAGAGAATAAAATACAACCAAAATGTCCCTAAATTCCAGTATAGAAATTGTAGCTAAATCTCCCTTGATACCCTTTAAAACCAACTTGCATTATTTTCTGTCCTTATTCCTTATGTTCAGTGCAGGTAATCAAATGCTTTTAGGCTTTGAACTAATTATCATTCCGGAAAGCGCTTTCCAAACCACAACTGTTTTATGGGCCAGCTCCTGTTCTCAGTGAATCACAGGAGTTCTGCTGGTGACTTTGGTGGGAGCAGGAGCAGTGCTAATGAAGTAGTCATATAAAAGAAAAAAGCAGGGGGAAAAGTAAACTACTTTACCAGTGCTTTAAGGTTAAGGTTAGAAGTTTGCTATAGTTGTCACAGCAAAATGATTTTTCTATAGCTTTTTCTTTAAAATATAAGTGCAGCATTGGCTTATTATGCACATCCTGATCTCTGCCTGTGTACATACTCTTGCTACATATTCTAATTTTGGCAGGAAGCAAATACTAGAGTCTATTTTTCTTTGTATTTGCTATAGACAACTTTTTTTGTCACAACTCCATATGACAGATCAGCTATTTCTCCCCTGCTGTTCTCAAAAGAGTTTATAATATCAACCTTAAAAATCACATTTCTTTGGCAAATTTCTCCATGATAAAGTCAGCCATAAAATGGAAGACAAATGCCTTTGGGCTTATGAATTCTTCTTTTGCTCAGGCAGCAAAATGCTGTTATTTTGAGAAGTGTCTGTGTTCATTGTTCCTCTGAAATCTGAACTTTTTCCACTTGGAGACAGCTAACTCCCTGAGAATCTTGCAGAAATGGTATTAGATGTTGATCTCTTTGTAGGAGAGCGGGGGGAAGCAGACAGCCAGACCACATCGATCCGGGCTGCAGGATGTGTTTAGTGAAAAATCTATAGGCTGAGCTTAGGGTGTCAGCTGTCAGTCTGCAGAGCATCTGTCAGAGGAGTATTTGCTGCAGTGCTGCTGAATGTGAGTAATGCTTCCACAATATGGCAGGACCATGCTATAGATTACAGTGGTAATGGAGCACATCCTGAACAGCTGAGCCTGCTCTCTCTCGCTCATTCAACAGCAAGAGCTGCCCTGCTGTAAGAGCTTGGGGGATTATGTACTCCAAACAGCTGTCTATAGCACCGTGGATTTATTTGGGCTAAATGAGAACTTGCTTTCTTTAGCTAAATCAAACTTTATCAGACAGTTTTACTGTTGGCAGTTAAAATAAAATGTGTTTGCTGAACAGTAAACACCTTGTTACTGTTAGGAAGGATTATATAAACAAAAGGCATACACAATGAAGTCTTATGCCAACTGACTTACTGTCAAAATAATATACTGCTTTTAGCAGAATTGTGCTCACCTGAAGGAAATTATAGGCCTAAAAACACATCTTGAATGACAAAGAAGCCATTTTTCCACATATAATCTTTAAAAAGTTTAATACACTGTGCCTCATAGAAGTGGTTTCAGAGACCTAGGATGCTGAATCCTCATACAGGAATGTTAAGGAAAACTGGGTGAACAGCCTGAAAGCTTCAAAGCTTTACTGAATTTGCATAATGCATTGGATCAAGTAGATTTAACATTTCCCCTCTGTGAGGTATGTGAGAGTTTTTTTTGTCCAACAAAACTACAAATCCTCCCTTTCAAAATAGGATACACTGTTCTTCCTTCACTTATTACACTATGTAATTTATGCAACTACAGAACACTCATAAGCAACACAATATATGTAGCAATCATATTAGACTACTTATGTAGCACAAATCAGCTTCCTTTTACCCCTTGAGAAATTGAAAGTAAGGTGGGTATTCTTTTTTATAATCACAAGGATAAAGGCAGGTCCAGGCCCAGCAGAGTCACTGAAAGGAGTTATGGTAACTACAATGAGTTTTGGATTATTCTTCAGAGAGACTGACAATGAATTTATTTTCTTTGTGTTGAAAACTAGAGTCCCAATCCAGGAGAACATAGGGCTAATGTTACCTGCACATTTCACTCCATTCTGAATTTCACTGTGCAAAAAGATTTGCATTTCTTCCTACAAATGTACAAAGCATTTCTTTTAATTTAAGAGTTAAAACATGAGAATCCATCTGAAATTACCAGGAAATGTCTTCTGCTTGCAGAACCAACTATGGGACTGCAATGTAGACAGGAAAGATTTCTACACTAGGAAAGATGGAGAGTATCTCAAAACTCAAGAGCTGTAACCTGCATTCCAGCTAATGGTTTCTCAAGGATAATTTGAGGAAAGATTTTTTAAGTCTGCAAATTCTTGAATAAAACTCTGTAATTTACACAAATGTGTGTTGTGAAACCCAAGTGAAGCATTTATTAGTATATTTAGGTTTATTCCTTACTATGTCTATGTTTGGAAGAATTATTTTTTTAGGAAGAGAACATGCTGGAGGTTGAAAAGGGGAATTTTAATGGTGCCTTATAAATTTTCCTTTAGCCAAAACTGGCTCCAGGTGAAGTTAAAATGAAGTTTTCCACACATTTCCCAATAGAATGTCTTGCTTCCTTAATGTTATGCCTGACCTTAGAAATGCCCCTTTTCCACATTCTTACTGAAAAGCTTATAAAATATTATTTTGTGGACAAATACAGCAATTTCTTTGCAATTCCTTTTTCCAGTTCTTTAGGAAAACTTGAGGACCCAGCAATAATCCCTCTGTGCTGTTTGTCATGACTGTAGTGTAATAAAATGTAGAGAGGCTCTTAAATCCACCTTCTTACATCTTACAAAAAAAAGTCACAAATGAAAAGATTTCTTCTATTTCGTCTTTCAGTAACAGAAAAAGATAACTGGTTAATAAATGTTGCTGCTGTAAATTTTAGGACAAGGTCTAGAACTACCATTTTGTTATGTTAAGCAAAAATGGGCATTTAGGAATCTTTCCACAGGAAATCAAGGGTAAAGTAACTTCATGAGGATTTGCTATTGGTCTTTTTAAAGTATGTATATAATTTATGCTGGTACACAAGTGATTTGCCTGGGTTAATTAATTAGGGTCAAACTCGTTATAGGTCCACACTGTTGACCTTTGACATAAACCTGAAGGATCAGGAAAGATGATCACCTATTTTAATTATTTTCTGAATTCAGGATTTTTTAAAATGCAATTATAGACAGGGTATTTTATGGAGAACATGATACCTTAGAATTTAATCCTTCCTTCAAACCAGGCATTAAATGGCTTACTGTTTCAAGAAAAAGTCTGTCATTTATGAAACTGCATGCAAATTTTTGGCATGTATCAAATTGCTTTCTCTGGCATGTGATATGGCACAGGCAGAACAATGACAACCGAAGATGCAAAAATTAAAGTCAATTCTCCCATGCACTAACATGTTCCAATGTGAAGCAATTAACATTTCCTGAACAAGCTGCTCTGTAAAGAACAGGTCAAGTGAGGCACAGCTGCCTTCAGATTTATTTCCTTCTGTCCATTGAATTTCTTGAGTTGTAAAAACTCCTGACACTTAGTGAGGAAGATACAACTGTTAGGAGCTACTCAGACCCCAAGTGTCCACTTAGTTCATGCACTCTTTGGCCAGATGCCCGCTGCCACAGAGGGTTTACATGCACAACTCTGCCTGCCCTCCTGTCTCAGCTATTGCACTGACCTAGCTACTGATTATCACTGCATTTCTAGGAACTTGGTTATCTCTCTGACCTGTAATCCTTTGTCAAATGTGGTTGACATTTGGGAAAGATTTCCAAAGCTAGAAAGAGATAAAGTGTGTGATTGCACAGGCTCATTTCCTTAGGGAAGAGTAATACACAAATACATCTATATGTATTTGCAGTGATTTATCTGGTAACATATGTATCAAAGCTGTAGGTAATTTGAGATTTTGTGGTAACTATAAATGCTGTGTTCAGAGACTAGCAAAGTGAATTGAACTTAAAAAAGTTGAAACATAAAGGAGCTTGAAAAATTCCTACTTTGGGTCTGCTGCCAGAAACATAAAGTATGTTACCTCTAAAAATAAGAGCCCTGTCTTCCAGATGATGTGAGTTTCACCAGGATCAAACTCTTTTCTTTGTAAGCAATAAATGCACACCTATACTTTGGTTATTATCTCTCATTAGTCTCCATGGGAATTAGGCACACAGCCTAAAAATGTCTAGCAAATCTCACCATTGCCTCCAGGTAGCTGCTTTTCTGGACTTTCCTAGCCTGCATTCACCTTGTGTTTAACTGTTAGTTAAATTCTCTACAGGGCTGTCATCAGTCTCAGCCATCTTTCACTGCCTCACCAATATCCTAGTCGTCCTTCCACTTGGTCACCATTAGAGCAATGTCCAGCAGTTTTATTTTGCATTGAAGGGCGTTGGTGGTTTGCAGCTGTTCTGGGTTTCTACCTCTGGCAAACAGCAGAATGCCCATCTTCAGCACTGTTCGCTTTACTGCCTGTTTGGCTGAGCTGTATCTGCTCCGTGTTCCTGCTGCTGTAGTCCTGTCCCTCACTAACAGTGGGGGACTTCTCCTGCAGAGTGCCCTTTTCTGTGATTCAAAGACCTGGTGGTAAGGCTGCTCACTACTTCATCAGGTGATCTTAGCTCTCCTATTGCTCCACCTGCAAAAAACACCACCTTGGCTTTGTTGAAAGCAGCATTTACCTTCCTTTCTTAGGTGGTAAAGTCCATGATTGCTGGTCATAGTCTGGCTCCCTGAGACCAGTGTCCCCTCTAGTTTATAGTAAGGGCAACAATCAGGGACAGCAAAATACTCAGATTTGGTTCTGTTAGTTGACTTGAGGTGTTTGCTTCCAAGAGAAAACTTTAGGAAGAAGTTGCTGGCTTGCACGCAGAGGAAGATTGCCCAAGGAAAGAACGTTTCCATCAAAAGGGTTTTTCAGGAAGGCACACAATATCACTTATATTTTCCCTCTGACATGCAAGCAAATTAAGTCATATCAAAGACACTTTATATGTTTTGAATTGCAAAAGCTCCATAGCTCTTTAAATAATTGCCAGCCAGAATATGGGTTTGCATGTTTTTGGAAACACACATTAGTCCTGACTCTCCTCCAACTGGAATCAGTGGGAATTTGGCCAACTATATCAAAGGAAACAGCACTGGGACATGTAAGTTTGATGCAGATGACTGATTATTAAAAAATATGTATTTGTATGCATGTGAAATAGGAAAAAATAAACCCAGGAATACAACTCCCATTAGATTTACAGAAATGTTTGGAGTCAAACTTTTTTTTCCAATTCTGCTCCAATGGGTCTTGTTCCAAAGCAGATTTAAAACTATGCAAATAGCTGCCCTTCTCCATTTCCTACTTTTCAAGATGGCAAAAGTTTCAGGCAAACCAGATTGATCTGAGAGATTACCAGCCCTGTGGAAACTGAAAGCATATCAGTATGATTAGGACTTTTCTCATGATTACTGAAACATCAGACTTTTCCCTTGATTTGGCCTCAGACATAAACTTTGATCCTGAGCCTAAAATATTTTCTATTCTAATGTAGTTATCTCTAACCTGAACCACAACCGGCAGGGTGGAATGTGTGCTCTGGGATCTGCAGTGAGCCCTCTAAGCCACACTATCAGCACAGAAAGGCTTTGAGACTGACTTAAGGCACTGGGAAAGCAGCAGTGCCCTTTGTCTCCCTGTATGTAACATCAAGGAAAACTGGCTAAAAGGGCTGTGAGCGCAGTCCTTGGGCAGTGGGCATCTATATGCACTGGAGAACAAGAGCTGAATTAATATCTGGAGGGATTCTTTCATGTATAGGAAAACTCCATCAGAAAGATACATGGCTACAAGCAAGGGATGCATTCACTTTTGGTTTCTCCCCCCCTGTCTTCCTACAGAAGCTCTAATCACAAAACATGCCATTTTTGTCTGAAATGATTTTGAGGGGAATGCTGTGGATTTATGCAGATTACTTTATGCCACTCTTGGCAGTGTCAGCAGGATCTGTGTATTTTTCTGTTTGCAGTGTTCATAAAACCTGGACTATCCGCAGTTGCAAAAATGCACAAATAGATCTGGAGGTGTTTGATTTACTTTCTGAGTCTTGACATTCTACTAATAGGTGATTCTCACTACCTGTATCCTTTAAACTGTCACGGACAACCCTCAAGGGTTATTAAAAACCTCTTATTAAAAAAAAAAAAAGGCCTGCACTGCATTGAAACCGCTTAAAATAAATAGAAAATAACCTTTTTTTCCTTCCAAAGCACTCACATTTGTTCTTTCAAAATTAGGATTCAGCAAATAGTTGGAATACATCTGTACTCAGAGGAATCCACATCAGATCATAAATTTGTTCATGTTAAACACAAACATATGAATGCACTCTTATATCCAAGGACTATGGAAGGGTTTAGAATTTGCACACTTTACTCTGTGTAATGCCAGGGCGATGTTTCACTCATCTATGTAAATAAAAAGCAGGCTTGTTGCATTAAAGGCATAAGTATCCTTATGCTCTGCATAAACATCACAGGATTCAATTTTGAGAAAGAATCACATAATTTGTCATATCTTTTATTGTGATTGACTTCAGTGACGGGCATACACAAACATGTGATTTTCCACTCAGTGTATCAGCGTATATCTTGGTGTGCATTTGCTGCTAGAATAACAGGAAAAAAGATTAACCTCAGATATGCAAATGAGCTTAATTGAATAAAACAAGACAAATTACCCCTTCATTGGAGCAGTTCCTGGTTTGGCGATGCTGCGCACACCACAGGAGCACTGGGAAAGGGCTTGTGTTGCTGCCTTTCATTCCTTCCCTGTTTTTCTGAGGCTTGTGGCAGAGCTGTACTGGGGTGACACCACCTCAGCAAGGTCAAACACTGCAGAATGGCGTGAGGGGCCCCAAATGTACTATGTTACCCCGCTGCAGCTTAATTTAGAGATGTGAATTTGCTGGAGCCTTACAGCCTCTCCCAAGAGCCCCAGTTTGGCAACTCAAAAGAACAGAAAAAAACCAACAACCCCTCCCCACCCAAAAAACCCAAACCCAAAACTTCAGCCTTCGCCCTCCAAGTTTATAACCCTTGTCATTGCAAAGAAGAGGGTAAATGTGAAAACAGCTGACATGCAAGGCCCCGGAATTGAGTCTCTGCTAAGATCATTAACCAGGTGTTTGTACATTTTCAGTGTTGGAAGTCGTGAGGGGATCTCAGGCTTTTGGCTGGTGTGGGCTGGCAGTGCTGGTGGCATGGGAGGCGCCCTCAGAAGACCTCTCTCATTCCGGCTGGGGCTGCTGGAGGAAGTCAAAAAATCATTTGTAGGGCCTGTCCTCAGGCCCTCTACATTGAGGCTATTTATGTTATACCATAAAAAAAACCCCAACAGGGAGTGGTTCACTGTGGTCATATTGTTAAAGAAGTGTGTCTTAAAACCAGCCTCCTACTGATGAGGGAAAGAAATCTAGAGGGGAAAAATTCTTCTTTGAGAAGTATCTTTCATTTATAACTTTCTCACCCCTGAAGCTTCATTCTTCCTCTCTTCCCTGGAAAAACTGGGGGAAAAATAGTGGAGTCTAAAAAATTGATTTGTCTACGTATGCCAGATGCAGGTTTTGTTAAGCCATCTACTTCTTCTGAGTGTTGTCTCCCTCAAATCTATTATTTATCATCTTTTACTAAACAGATAAAGAGGATTTCCTGCTTCAAAAAATGTGCAGCTTAGGGCCAATAAAAAAACCCCTTACTTATAAGAAGACTCCCATTGAAGCCAAAAGAATTCCTTGTTTGAAAAGCATTTGCAGGATCAACCACTAGGAAGAGAAAGCAGTGAACAATAGCTGCAATACCAGGGGAAAAAATACCAAAATTAAAAGATGAGGGGTGGTAATATATGATCATGTAAAATTATGAAATATACTGAGAATATCTAGGGTCACCACCTTTAAAAACAATTTTCTCTTTTAATTTAGCACTGTATCTACATACGGTGAAGAAGTAGCTATTGATTTTATTAGCCTTGCTAAAATAGTGTTGGAGAAATTACTACAGGAGAAGATAAACTCTAATCTAATCGAGCTAAGGTGTTGTGATCTTCTGCTATGGAATCTCCAGTCCAGGTCTGACATTGTTTCAGATGAAAATTGCAGTTTGCCATAGCAGCCAGAAGGGCCAACCCTGTCTTGGGGGGCATCAGGCACAGCATCACCAGCCGGGCAAGGGAGGGATTGTCCTGCTCTGCTCTGGGCTGGAGTGGCCTCACCTTGAGTGCTGGGAGCAGTTTGGGACACCACAATATAAGAAAGAAATGGAGAATATCCAAAGGAGGGCAACCAAGGTGGTGAAGTGTCTTGAGGGGAAGCCGTATGAGGAGATCCTGAGGCCACTTGTTCTGTTCAGCCTGGAGAAGACTGAGGGGAGACCTCATTGCAGTTACAACTTCCTTGTGAGGGGAAGAGGAGGGGCAGGCACTGGTGTCTTCCCTGAGGTGACCAGTGATAGGACCCAAAGGAGTGGCCTGAAGTTGTGTCAGGGGAGGTTTAGGTTGGATATCAGGAAAGGGTTCTTCACCCAGAGGGTGGTTGGGCACTGGAACAGAATCCCCAGGGAAGTGGTCACATCACGAAGCCTGGCAGAGCTCAAGAAGCTCAAGAAGAGTTTGGACATCACTGGCACATGGTGTGGTTCTTGGGATTGTCCCGTGCAGAGCCAGGAATTGGACTCGATGATCCCTGTGGGTCCCTTCCAACTCAGGATATTCTGTGACTCTACGACTCCACATAGCAGTCAGGTAGGGCCAATTCCATTACTTTACACCAATAGAGATATTAATCTCATCTCATAATTCGTTCTTCAGTTTTACTTGGTAATTGTATGGTCTTTGATCAAGATTGCTTCAAGATTTTCTTAGGTGACATGGATTTACTTGGCCAGGCTGGATAGTGCTTTGGCTCTCTGGGCTGAAGTCAATTTGTCATAGAATCACAGAACGGTTTGGGTTGGAAGGGACTTTAAAGAACATCCAGTTCCAGCCTCCGTTCCACTAGATCAGGCTGCTCAAAGCTCCATTCAACCTGGCCTTGGACACTTCCAGGGAACAAAATTACTCATTGAAACAAAACTGAAACTTTGAAGGACAGTTGCTCATGGAAAATCTTTCTAGACTTTTAAAATGCTGAGCTGGTCTCTTGCCATCTCTGCCCTTTAAGCAGTAGTAGCCTGTTGCTGTAGCTCCGTGGTGGGCTCAGCACACACACAGGACTGGTCAGCCTCAGTAGGGAAAAATAGTCTGTGTGTAGGCAGGAAAAAGAAAAGTTTCTGAGTGTACAGTCCTTCTTCAAGTGAGCAACATAGGTAGGTGAAGCTTGAGGCAATTATTCCCAAACTATATTTAACTTGACAGTTTTTTCTTTCTTTTTTAAACTCCAAGAAGGGATTTTGTGCTCAAAAGTGTGCCCATTTGTTCAATACCAGGCAATCTACCAAGATCTAGAAACCTTACCCACTCTTGAAAGGACAATCACCATCACACAGCATCTCTTAGGCTAAATCTGGTCATAATAATCACTGCAAACTGTTTATTCAATAAGCCCCTTTCCTTGGCTCCTGAACAGTTTCTTTATAATCCTACTTTTGACATTCATAATTCTTGAGTCTGTGAAGTTTGCAAACATATTTGATCTGGGAGCAGCACATACAGAGTTTGTACTTGTGCTACTCTGTATTTGCTTATCCAAAGTTTGTGATTGATCATAACTCCATTTTACTTGTTAACTGGATGATTTATGTGCTTATAAAGTGTATCTGCTTCTCTGCTTCCTATGCATTCAACTCAATTTATTTATTAAGCCAACTTTTGCTACTGGCCCAAGATACAGATATTTACAGGGAAGAATTTCCTTTGAGACCATGCAGAAAATGAAATGCCACTAGAATTCCCCCAAAGCTGTCAGAATATTTTTTCTCCTCCCCCAGTGTTTAGACACTGGAAAGTTCAAGCACCTGAATTCAAGCAGTATTAAATATATGTACTTTTGTTTCTTCTGTCTTTGTCCTGTCTGTCAAATTAATGCAGTACTACAATATTTTTAAAATAATCCTAGGTGCCAGGATTATTAGTTTGTAAAATGCATGTGCAAAAGCACATTCTAACTGCTGAAGTAAAGGACACTGAAGAGGTTTGGTCAAGACATTGCTCTGAGAGTCATATACTTATATTAATTGCTGCACTATGAGAAATCACTGTATTTTTAAGTTTTTGGTGCAAATTTCATGTAACTTTCTGGTGCCCAATATTTTTATCACCCTTCCTCAGTCTAACCTCAAGCTTTTAAGTTATGAGGACTTATGACATTCTTATAAAAAATATAGTGAATAGGAAAGTAACTCTGAAATAGGTGTGACAGGTTAAGAAAAACCTTTGCATGACTGAATGTATTCAACTTTTTCATTCCAGATGTAGACCCTTCCTAAGGAACTGCATTCTTGTGTCTTACAAAGTGCCAGATAAAAAAATGTCTGCATTCAAGCCTTATGAGTCTTCCCTTGACTGCAGCTGGAAGTGAGTACTGTGTTTCTGTCATCCACAGATTTGTTTTGGAATTGTCTCCTCAAAAGGCATAAATATAAATATATATTTATTGTTATATGTGCATGTACATAAATGTACGTATCAGCTCACATGCACTCTCACGCTATGGGAAAAAAGCCCAGGCAATTAAATAATCACAAGAGATAGACTTTTTCCTATGCACTACTAGAAATTAGAGTAAATGTTATTTCACATTTACTGTGGTCTCCTTCAGTTCCATCCTGGATGGTTCTGTTAGCTATAATACATCTGCTGTCAGCACTATGAAAAACTAAAATCTATGGTTTAAACTTAAAATGTGATGGGATATTGCCTGGAATGTTTTCTCATATAGACGGTGTTATCTGAGTCCTTCCTTGGCAAGAAGTTCAATCTGAAGACAGTTCTCAGATGGTTTCAGCAGCTTAGTTTGCAATGCCTCTGGAAGCAGCTCTCTGTTGTCCTCATAAGGAATTCCCCCTCCCTAATCCTTCCAACTTTTTCATCTTTTGGGAAATTCACATTTGACCGTGAAATCTCCTTCAACTACTATTAGCAGTTCTGGAAATCAGTTGTAAAATTACCTGTTTACTATTGGCACTAGTGACACAACCTGTGCCTAGAGGACCCACGTACATTTTGTCACCCACTGGTCTTTGCTGGTGGCTGCAGCACCCCAAGGTGCAGCCTGGCTAAACCCAGAGTCAGCACAGAGATCCCGAGCCCTCATATTTGTTTGTTTTGCTGGGGGAAGCCACTGCCACGAGTTGTGGCACTTTGTGTATGTGGGGATAGACGAAGCCTTTCACAACCTATAAAGTGCACCTAAAAATAGACCACATGGAAGAGCTATGTCACAAATTTCAGAGGCTTTAAATTTTTTTCTTCTTTTTCTTTTCTTTTTTTTTTTTTTTTTCAAAACCAGCACTCATAAAGCAGCGTTGAGAGGACATAACAGTAAGGAAGCAAGCAGTAAATTTGTAGGTTTGCCTCTAACAGCTGGTTTGGGAGGGACCAGCCATTAAGACAGAGAAGGAGGAATGTGGGATGGGGGAGTGAAAGGGAGATTGTAATAATACTCATAATTAAAATACTGCATTCTAGCTGCAGATTTCTGGAAGAAATTTGATTCCAAGAAGTGCAAGAGGCCATGAGTGAAAATTCTTTCATAAGCAGGAAGTGAGAGAGGGAACTATAAGGAAATATTTTGTTTATTTTGGCCATCATTCTAAAAAACCTGGGCTAAAAGCAAAGAGAAATGAAAGAAAGAATACTGAAAAATGATGTGTGAAAAGTACCCAGAATTTTTGGAAACTGCAAAGCCTAATTATGAGCATGAGTAATTTATTCATGTGTTGTCCCGGAACTAATTAATATTTTGCACTTTATTAGGAATGGAAACTTGTGTTGTCTCTTTCAAACATACGGTAGTTGGCTGATTAATTGAGTGGTTTGTTCAGTAGTATGACCAGCTGTTATAAATGGTTTAGTAATTTTCTGGCACTAAAAGTAAATAGGACTTTTTTTGTCTTTTTGGCTGGGCTAAATAGGAGAGCACATAGCCAATAAAACTAGATCTTGTTTCAAATCTTGAATTTGGTTTTAAATGCATAATAACCCTAAATGTGTTGCTGCATTTCTAAGCAACCTCTCAACATGCAAAAATAGGTAGTTATTTTGCTATGATTAGAAGTTCTTTTGATGTCGTGTTTTGCTCTACCAGTTCCCCTCCAACTGGCTCTAGCCACAGCTAAAGAGAAATTGAGGCCTCCTTGAGGCCTGGTTTTTGAAGATTCTGACATGTATTTTTGGAATAGGCCTCTTTTTCTCCTGGAATTATATCAAGGAGGTAACTGGAAAGTGCTAGAGATGCTGAGTACGAGCCCAAAGCCTCCAAGGAATATCCCTGCTAACGTTAGAGCTGTGCACCATGTGAGCACTATGGGCATTATAAAACGCATGCTGCAGGTTGAGGAAGTGAATGGAGATATATTCAAAAGTAGGGAAGGCTGTGTGGCGAGGGACATGGGACTGCAGTTTCTTCAAAATACTGGATCACCTAAAAAGTTTCAGAATGGCTTGTGGCCATGAGAAAAGTGTTTGTCAAAATGCATCCCCAGCTGCGGGATGGCATAATTCAAGTGTCAGACTTTCGTTTGGACTTGTAAAGCTGAAGCCTATCCACATTTGTGCTTGATTCCTTGCTGAGCCTGAAGATGTTGTTGGGCCGAAAAATGGCATTGTGTAGTTTCCATTGTCGGCTGTCACACTGCATATGTTTTGGGACTGATCTGAAGTTTTGTTTGACATCATGACTTTTATAAGAATCAAAACCCCCAAATCCCTCAGATGAAATCCATATGGCTTTGTTCACAGGCTGAAATAAAATCATGCTCACAGCCTTTACTGCAACTGAGGGATATTTGGTGGGAGTCATTTTTTGCTTAATAAAAGCATAACGTTCAAATGCTTGAAATGTGGATATTATTAAGTACCTGCTCTGTGAGAATAACTCAGATGCTGTTTTATTCCCTGCCCCTTTTGTTAGTTCATATGCACAAGAGTCAGATCTGAGGGTGACATGAAGAATGATCTCTGCAGCCTGGCATGGACCCAGCTTCACTCGAACTCTGTTTTGGATATTACTGGGGGTTTGTCTGCATTTTGGCTCCTTGCAGCTCAGTGCTGAACATTTGGCATAATGTGTGGTAAGGGTTATTACGATACACAGAGGTGAGGTAATTCCCATAATTTCTGCAGTGTAGGCAAGTTTGCTTGGCTGCTAGAGCGGTTAGAGCAGGAAGCTTCCCGGTGTGCCGAGATGCTGATTACTAAGGGCCAGGCCTGTGCTCACCATGACATCATAAAACACAACCAGGGGCTGATTTATTTAAGAACTGTCATGTCACTGGTTTTGTCAGCAGAAAGCCAGAGCATAGAGAGGGTGAGGGGGAGCAGTAGGCTTGCACAGTGCAAGATTTATGTCGAGGAAGATAACACTGATGGCTCCTTTGCCAGTGGTGTAAGAAATGTTTTAGTCACCAGTGGGCCTGAGGTATGGAGTGGCACTGTTCTTTCACTGTGTCATTTCCAAAACAACGAAAACATTAATAGCAAGTCTGGCAGGAGAGGAAAGACTGGGACAAACCTCTGGGCAAATATTTAGACCTCCTTAGCCATAGCATTGAGCAAATCCAACACTACTTGTCATTTGGAAACACCTGCAGTGTGCACAAGCATAGCAGCATTGTAGTGCCTTCTAAGGCAGTGCAGTGTTGCACGAGAAAACATTACCAGGTTGTCTTCCAGAAACAGCCACGGACAAATGATGCTTCCAGTCTCCCACTGCTGGGCTTCTGTGCCACCCTCTCCTATTCCTTGTGCAGGACATGATATGTGGTGCTGGATTAAGCATGCCAAGACTGCTGGACACTGCTCCAATACCCCAAATGCTTTTTGAGTGGTGCAAAACTGGCATATAGGGGGTGTTAACCTGACCAGTTCTGTAATAACTTAGCAGAGAAATATATTCCTTTCTTTCTCCTCACAAAAATTGTGTTTGGTTCTTGAAGATCAACACACAAGACACACACCACCAAATTTAAAATTAAATGAGTAAGACTCAAGCACTATAAAAGCAATGGAAATCTCCATTTGAATGAGACTGTAGCTTGAGTAAGGGAATATATTTATAACTGGACAACACAAATCTCCATACTGGTAGGGTACATCTCAGCTTTTCCATACCTGCAGTTGTAAAAACGTGCTGAGTATAGCCAAGATCTCACTTTAAGACCATTTTCCCGACTTGATTCACTAGATTTCAGCTTCAGCTCTTTAGCATGTTGCCTGGAAAATGTATCACTGCTTTTTATGCCAAAGAGTGCTCAGTGTTTGGTTTGACACCCTACTAAGTTATTTTTGTAGTTCTAGTACTTCCTTCACCTGGCTGCTTCAAGCCCTTTTCAAATGTGAGTTAGGACTTGCATCAGGCAGGTGGTACTGTTATGAAGAGCAAACAAGACAGGCAGCTTCACTCATTTCCCTGAAGACCCTGAAGTACAGGGCCATAAATGCAAAAAAGGGTGGTCCAGCTTCTCTGCTCTGGTCAGAAGATGACAGAACCCCTCATTTTCCATAGTAATCTACAAAGAATCTGTTTTGAAAACCGCATTTGGGTCACAGCCCTGAGAGCCTATGGCTGTTAGAAGGAGAAAATAATAACAAATACCAACTAATTGCAGGCGGGTACAAACACCCAGATTTTTCAAGTATCTGGGATCTCTCTGGGTCACTTTGGAGCAGCCCTTTGGGACCTAAGTCCCTAATTAATTAATTAACTTTCCGTAGGCTTTAAAAGCTATATAGATCCCCATATTTCTCCACCCCTTTCCCTTCTCTTCTCCCCAAGATTTCCTGCATCTAGAGTTGAGTGGTTCGGAAAGGTGAAGCTTTTTGAAACTGCAGAGGAAAGCCAATGTTGGCAGTATCAGAAGGAGTAACTGATGTACTCTGAGTTTTGATTATTTGTTAATGCTCTAAAAGAACAGTTTTACTGTCTATTCATTTAGAACTTACAAATGGCAGCTCTGCTGTCTGGTACCTTAAATAAGTAGTTCTGCTGAAATGAACTTGGTAGAAGGAATCTTCCAAAGAGCAAATCTTAGGTGGGTTAATATACACATCTGAGTTTTAGAAGGAGATTTCTGGGGAGTAGAGTTAAGAAATTATTCCCCTTAGAGTGGGATTTATCAACCACTCTTGAATTCAATTATACATTTTTCATCTTTAAGTTAAAATCCTGCTTCAAGGTGATAAGGGCTTGCAACAAACACATATTTTATCCATAGGTTGCTCCTATACCCAGTAAAGGGTAGGGGACATAACAAGTAAATTTTTTTGTTCATATTGTACTGGAGAAATGCGTAGAAGAATTTTGATGAGAGTGCATTGATACCTCTCAGCACTGCTACCACAGGGATGCCAGGGAATGTTTTCCTTTCTGTACTGCACACAGCAAAGACAAGTGGACAATATTAGGTAGGTGCTAGAATCTCTTGTTCCCTTTTGTTACTTGTGATGATGCCCAGGCAAAGAAACAAATGTGTGGGGTGCATGTTTCCCTTTGGATGTGGTGACAGCAGGCACCTTTTAGGCAAAGGAGAGGAGACAACTATCCAGACCCAATTCTGTCAGAGTGTAACATTGCCATTCCCACTCGGGTCCCAGCACCTTTGTTCTGTTTAAAAATGCTTTAACTAAAAACACAGCTTGTGTATTTGTTGCAGAAGGGTTTTTTTTATATATCCTGAAAATTCTCTGGATTGCTCAGAGCAGTTTCCAGCTCTATATCAGAGGAAGGTTTGACTTGAGAGAGGAGCAGACAATTGAATCTCTAATTAAAGTTAGTGGGAACTCAAGATGTTTATCCTACAAATCAAGATCTACCTATCTCTAGTGTTAACTCCTTTGATTTGAGAAACATTTAGGCTGTGTCAGGATAGTTTCATTAAAACAGTGAAAAATCACAAACAGTGTAATTTAAACTTTCCTCCTTGCTGCAATCCTGTATTTTTCTGGACAGTATATGGGAAATCCTGTGTTTCCACATGCAGTGGGTGGAGTGGATGGATTTGGTTTTTTTAGTATTCTCAGCAATAAAAGGCTGCTTTTGCTGGGTACCTTGCTTTTAGCCTCATTCAGGGCTGAAGGACTGGGGCCAAGCTGTGAGCTGGCAACAGCCAGAGGGTTGCAGCTCTTTATCAGAGTCACAGCTTGGCTGTGCCTCTCCCTGCTCCTTCCCTGGGGCTGCTCAGTGCCCATTGCGTCCTGGGGACTGGTACAGACCAGTGACAGAGTCCAGGTAGGTACAGTCCTGGTGAGAGAGTGGTAGAGGTTAAAATCAGTCCCCTGTCCTTTCCTCAGAGGACTGGAGATGTTCAGCACTGGTCTCTGCTTGAGCAAATAATTGCTACGCTGAGAGATGTGGCAAGGTTACTGCCCAACAGACTATTAAAGAATTTTGTTTCTTCAAATAGAATACACCCTTAGAGTCTGTATTTGGGCCAGACAGGAAAGAACACAGGGGCCAGACAGAGGAGGGCTTCCTTAAAAATCTCATTCCTCTGTATTTCTGTGTGGTTTTAGTTGGCAAGCATGTATTTAATACCCAGGCTGTAACGGGCCTCCCTAAGTCAATGCAAAGAAGCTGTATCTTAATTAACATTAGTCATTGCAAAATCACCACAAAGGACAAATTTTGCTCAATTTTAGCAGTCCCAATGACAGCCTGTATATAAATCACAGTATTTTCCTTAAATACACAGTCTTTGTTTCAGGGCTTAGTTGCATAGTAATGCAACTGGAGAATTGCTCCCTGGATATTAATTAGATGAAATTTTTTTTGTTAATGTGAAAACATTTTAAAGGACTTGTGTCAATTATCCCTGTATCCCTTTTGACCCCAACTAATTTAAATCTTAGGCTACTGAACTTTATACTGGTAGTACCATTAATTTGCAGTATCACCTTCTTTTTTTCCTTTAAATTAATTGCAGAAGGCCAAGAACTGACAAACTCACACACTAAATGGTGACTTGAGTTGGTGGTGACCCTTGGCCACCTGCAATCAGATGCCCAGAAATACAAGAGGATTTTTCCAATCTTGATCAATGCTGTGTGCAAACCCTGTTTATTTAAATAACAGCAGATAGTTGAATGTTCATCATTCAAAGGGAACTTTTTATAACTTTTTCCTCTAGGTTTGGGCTTGCTTTCTGACCCTACTGCTCAAATAAACAGCAGGGTTTGTTGCTCTTTACATACCAGCAGTTTAAGTTCTAAAGCCACTTCTACTGACCTGAGATCAGATAAATACTCTCCTGGGAAGGTTTAAGTTTTTTTCTGACATTCAGTTGGATTAGGAAGGGTAAAATTTTGAGAAAAAGCAGTAAAAAGTAGAGATGTTTCTTTCCCTGAGAGATGATTGACCCTTGTTCTTTGCCCTGGAAAAAAGGTTGAGGGAGCATTTCTGCAGGGTGTGTAAAAATGGTTGAGCAGCTTTTTTCTTGTGAAGAAGCCTAAACCAATCTACTTCAGTTCTGTGGTCATAGAACACCCCAGTCTAAGCTTCACTGGAATTACCAGGGAAACCGAGTGAGCTCCAGCAAGTACCAGATAGGTCCAGCAAGCAAAAATTTAGGATAGGGCTTAAGCTTTAAAACCACCCCCAACAACCAAACAAAAAACCCCCAAACACCAAACAACCAAACATAAAAGCCCAGCAACTTGCAGATCAGTTACACTGTCTTCCCGAGTCAGCTTGGAAAATATTGGTAATCAGGAAGGATCTCTTGCTTCACAGCACAGTAAAAATATAGTCAGTGATTGTAGAGCTAAGGAAAACAGATCTTCATGCAGTTTGGAAAGGATCTGGGTGTGGCTGGAAATGAGGGATAAGATACCAAAACAAAGCTTATTTTGATGTAAAGAGTACTTGAGTGGACTGGACAGAGAGCACCTATGTAGTCTAACTTAATGTGCTGCTATATAATTCTTCTTTCTGCCTCCTCCTACTCTTTTACTTCAGTGTTTTCTTGGACAAGTATTTCCTGATCTGAGTTAAAGGAATAATGTTTTATACTCACTGGAATACTTGCCTGTTTTACATCCCTGGATGAACATTAAAAATGTGCATTACTGCTTTTTACTTCTTTCTTGCTGTATGTATTTGAGTGCCAGATTTATCAGTTCTGGTTTTCCCAATGCTGGAAAATGAATTTGCTTTAAATTATAACTGTTTGAAAGGGACCAGTGCACAAATGAATGTCATTACTGGGTGTCTATTATAGGGCCAAACTTCTGATCTCAAATTCAATTTTGAAAATGAAGAGTTGACTCTAATAATTTCAGTCAAATCACCTTGGATTTACACCAGGGGAGAAGAAATCAGAATCTGGACTTTCATGTTTGGTCTGGGAAGCATTTTGAATTTTTTGCGGATGAAAGATACTAAAAATGTATGTTATTATCATGTTATTCTTTTTCCATATCCCACTTCAAATCATAGGACTGACCATATATCTTAGGATTGTTCAACCCACACTTTTCCTAAATTTTACCCTTTTAATCTGATGATTACAGCTCGTTCATGTCATAAATCTACAGTTAAGGTTAAGCAATTCATGCAACCATTCTCTTCAGTAGTGTCCTGGGAAATGCAAATGAAATCTATTCCACCATTTTTTGAACTAGAATATGGGAAGTCAATGTTTCTTCCCATTTTAAATTTATCCAGCCTTTTCTTGCCAGTAGTTTACTCAAAAACTTCTTAATGCACAGTCTGCAAACTTGGCTTGGACATCTGAGAAAACTTTGTATATGTTAAACATTTGCTAATAATAGTCCCAAGCAAACTGCAAGAGGAGAAACTTCTGGCTCAATGTATAGTAAATACAATAAACAGCTAGTGGAATAAAAGACCTTTGGAAAGATAAGAAACAATGCTGAAGTCAGTGCTTACTATTGTGCAATCCCATGGAGTTGCCTCTTCAGAAACATTTGGATGATGAACTTAGAACCTTCCTCAGGCTTGAAGCTTCTTTGTTTGGATCTGGCTGTCCATGAATGCATATCTGCAAAGTAAAGCATAACAATTTAATGGAAAACTGAAGCTTCAAGATTAAATGGATGAAAAGGGGGTTTTAATGTAGATGCATGAAGCTATGATCCTGGAGCAAACACACCTGAGCCCAACCCTAAGTCTGGGGGACCTCAGAGCTGGGGGCTATGGGGAGCTGCAGCCTCGGGTATGTAGGGCATCTGATCCCACTCCTACTGAAATTGGGGGGAAACAGACTGTCAGTTTAGCTTAAATTTCTCTCTATCTGGCCAGGTCCAGGAAAGTATATTTAAAGTATATTTTCAGACATGGGCTTTGTTCTTTTTGACCAGAACTTGCACTGTTCTCCTGCTTGATATCTGCACCTCAAATTTTGTCCCAGCAGTGTGGTTTTCAAGTTTTAAAAATAAGTTGACTACCCAAAATATTTTTTTTTTTTTTTGTATGGCTCAGTGGATCTTAAGGGGAGGATCAGAATGAAACTTTGTAGCTCTTTCAAACTTTGGGTGGTTTTATGGCTTTTTGGTTCTTGAGTTAATAGTTTAGAAAAAAAAATACCTGGAAAACACAAAACATTTCAGCTTTTCTGATATGTAGTTAAATTTTCTGGAATAATGACAAACTTTGTTCATTACTACAACGATCTGAACTCAAACTAAGAGAAGCCAGGAATAACAGCACTAAATACATTTCCAGGAGTAGGGTCTTTTAATATCCCCTGCTAATACAATTGTAACAAAAAGATCATGCCTGAATCTTCTACAGTGCTTTGCTCTTGGAGTGTTTTACATAAAAGTCTGGGGATGCTAAGCTCCCGTTAAATGAGAAATCAGGGTACAGTGTGATGGGAAGGTTATCCAGCAAACTAATGGCAGGAGTGAGACTAAAGCTGACTCTTCTGTGGTGATTTAGCTGTTACACCAGTGCCAGGCCAGTGCTGTTTATTGTCAGAGACAGACCTCAGTCTGCCTGCACATGCTCTGTTCCTTCTGCTCTGCCTAAAGGGGCAGGAGCTGCCTCAACTCCTCTTGAAGTTTGTACCATCTCTTGAAATGAAAACTCACTTTCTCAATTTAAACTCTGCTCAGGGAAAAGACTAAAACTAAAACTATCAAACATGACTGGGGAAAAGGGGAAAGGACCCAATACTAAGAGTGTCCCAATTGGTTGGCAGTTTGTCTAAGACTCCATAAAAAAGAGAGGGGGGAACCCCAAACTCTTGATAATGGGTATCATTGAAGGCCTTGGAACACAGTGTTCTGTGTAAGAACAAGCACAGTTTAGTTTGATGAGGCCTAGAAGCCAAATGGCAATATGTGTGTCTGTGTTCACTGAAGGTCAAGTACAACTGCTCATCCTGCAGACACAGCAAGACAGGCAGAGGAGTGTATTACCTTGAGGGTCCTTAAAAAATGAGCAGCAGCCAATCGACAGTTTCCTTTACTACTATCATGCTAATAAATGATCATTTCTAATGCATAATGAAGTGTATACACTTTGCACATAGTTTTTTCCAGATAAAGTTGTTGTTATGGGAGATATCTCTACTTGCTCCTAGTACCGCAGAACAGCTATTCCCACAGCTACAGAAAGCCCTCCATACTGCCATCTCTAGCCAGTCCTGGCCATTGAATTCCACATTTAAATCCATCCTTTTACATTCTAAATGGAGGAAACAACAAGTCTAGTTGCGTTGGTGGGTATTTCAAATAACCTTTATTATGAATCTTTTCCAGGCCTATCAGTTTCTTCCGGGCTTTTGCCCTGCAAAAGAGTTGTATTATATAAACAGGAAACATATAGGAACTTGCTAATTGCTGGTTTATTTTTCTGGTTTATTTTTCTTCTGCAGCAACGTAGGCTGCTTTTCTTATTGTCACTGGAGGGATCAAATTACGGCATGGAGCTTGGATGCTGGAGAAAAATGTTAAAGCAGTGACCTCGTTCAGGCTTGAGGAAGCAGGGAAGGTTAGGTCTTGGCTCTGTAGATAAAGCCCATGAGTTGTTCCTTTTAAAACTTCCCTATAAACCTTGTTGAAAAGATAGTCCCAAAAAATCAAGAGACAATTGATTTTTGGGAAAACTGCTTTTATATCACAAGGTGATGCTTAATGCTGTGGGTTTTAAAGGTGGCCAGCATATCTGTGAGTGCTGCACAGCATTAAAGATTTTTTTTTCCTGGCTGTGCTGGAATCCATATGTAGATGCCACTTTGGCCTTGCTTTCAGCTGAGATAGATTCTCTCTGAAGCTTTGTGGCAATAATGCTGACACACAAACACAGAAATATGCAAATAATATTAGAGGTGGCTCTTACTTGAAGAAAAGTTAGAGGAAAGGCTGGTCACAGATAAAGAAAGCTGGAGGCAGCCCTGTAAAAACCACTTGAGGATCTCCTGTTCCCAGCTCAGAATATGCCCCATTCAACCAGGACAAGTCCTTTTGTGTGATCCTTTTATTACAGACCAGGAGCAGCTTTTAAACACATTGTAACCTCTGTTTTGGGACTAGGTGCTTGGTACAATTACTCTAGCCTCTGATTTTGACTATTTCAAGGTTCTCTACCACAAGCAGAGGGCTCTCAGCTTTTTCTTTTGTTTTTTGGTGCTGTTGTCTGAGGGATTGTGACTGCCTCTTGTGTTGTCCCTTTTTGGCTTTGCTGTTGTTAGCAAGCACTGTGAACCAGCTGGAAGAAATCCTTGATAAATACAACAATCATGTATTGATACAGTTTCAGCTTCCCTGATGCATCACACAAGATACTTGTAGAGTTTGTCCCACAGTGGGACTGATATATGACTGCATTTAATGTATGCCCCTAGATTGATATCTGAGAAAATACATAATGTTATTGCCCTGCTAATAATAGTTTCCTTGTTTGCCAAAAAGGAAAATGATCATTGCTGGGATCTTCAGGAGCCATCATAAATTAACAGGAAAATAACCCCTTATGTGAAGTGCTGGAGTGTTTCTTGGAGCATGATCAGTCAGTCTCCCCAGGGAAGCACACCCCTCCTTGTAGCTGTTCTAGGAAAACAGAGGTGTGAATATTTTCCTGAGAGAAAGGGGTTTGTTGCTGATAGGGTACTATCAGTGCCAGAATATCATATGCTTTTGCAATATATTTACTGGCATTTAGAAGGCCTGAGGAGAGAAGTGATTCCAAGGAGAGGTGTGTTACAGAAAACAGTTGGTGAATCAAAGTGAAAAAGTGGAGCTAATGAGACAGAGTGATGATACAATGAGGAGTTTACCCGTAATCCTCAGGCAGTGCTTTTTGCTCCCTTCTGAAATTCTGTCAAATTCTCTCACTGTTATAGTAAAACATTTCTGAAATGAAGACCAAGGCTCCACGTAAAATAAAAATAAATCGTGGGCTATAATGAGGAACTCCTCAAACATTCCAAAAATTAACAACCAAGTAGCAGAGAATGTTATACTAACCTGGTACTTCTGGTTGGTTACAGTTATTGATGTAAAAACTTCCTTGGAGGTCTATGGCTCTCTTAGGATGGCCACCTCATATACTGAATTGTGTGTTTCCCAGGCAACAAATGCATTTTGCTTCTGTGCTTCAAGTTTATTTAGGGAGAAATGAGCCCGTCAGGATGTAGGGGACCTAAAAAGGGGAAGGAAGGGAATAGTTGCAATATGAGAATATCAAACAACAAGGAAGAATAAGCTTTTTTCTTGCCCAGAGCTGGGCCCTGCATACCTCAGTCCAGGGTAGCCCCAGTGAAGCTGGTAGAGAAACCCATGCAAGATGAGTGAAGCTGGCTCCAAATTGGAGGTATTTATCTGAAAATGCTTTAGAAGTAGAAAATCTATCAGATTTCAGTTAAAATAACAATTCTTTGCAGCTCTGCCAAATGTCTGCAGGCTTCTGGTGATTTATTGTTCAACCAATTCGTGGAGAAAGCTGAGCTCTGCCTTCCCCTCTTTCCACGCCAAACAGAGGAACCTTCACAAGACCTTGGCACTTGTCAGATTTAAATCCTTAGGGCAGTATTTCTCACCTCAAGTGCAAAATTCACCACTTCCCTGTGAAAATCGGTCTGGGTGAGAACTGCACACGGAGCAGAGCTCACTACTGGCGTTTATACAAGATTGATTATGTGGGTTTTGGGTTTGGGCTTGGTAGTGTCAGAAACTGGGGGAAGGAGGGGAAACTGCTAATTGTCCTCCACCCCCTTTCCCAATAAACTCAAAATAGCAGTGTTAGAGTGCAATTTGGGCTGCCTAATCTCAGTACTGGTTCAGAGAAATAATCCCATCCCACTCTCAGTTTCTTTGAAACATAATGAATTGGAATTACATGTAAATGCCAGCAGCAGTTCAAAGGGAGGCTGAAGCACAACGTCTGCTCTCTAATTAGTATTGCAGTGTGTGGCCTGTAAACTTGATGATAAATGAAGCAATTGGCCATCAGTGGCTTCAATTAGATGGCAGTAAAAATGGTAACAAAATAAAGTCACCGGCAAAGAAATTTGCTCTGAAAAGTGCTGCTGTGGGTGGACTTCAAGCTTTGGGATGAGCAGGGAGGATTGGCTTGTTTAGTTCATTGTTTCTCAGGGGCAGTGCAACTGCCTAATTAGAGAGAGCTTTCCGGGGCCCAAGGAAAACAGGAAGAGAAGATGTGACATGGTTGCTCTGTCAGAGCACCCTGTCTCCCCACACCAAGCAAACCACTGAGGGGAGAGCACACGCTTCTCTCGCTCCTCTTTTTGGAAGAGGAGCAACTTGTTTTGTACTGACTAGCAGATATTTGCTTAAGCCTTGGATCACAGAGCATTTCTCAGACATTTATTGACAAACCAAACTTCAGCAGAGCCTTCTCAGACCCTCTTCTTGAAGCCACAATCTGAAGTCAGGAGCTGGCTTGTAGCTGGCATTGTACTGGGAAGAGAAGTAAAAGGCAGTGAGCCCTGTGGCTGCTGAGCCCAGCAGTGCTTCCCAGCTATGCCTCACTGTGTAGTGCATGGCTCTGTTGGTTTTGACACTTAAGTGAGGGAAAATAAGAATGGTACGGAACTTATCCTAATGAGAGATTCACCAGTCTTTTCCCACTTTGCCCAGCCAGTATTTTATTCCAGGACACTCCCCTCTGTATAAACAGGACAACTTAACTGCTACCAAAAGTACACAACAGGGAAAAGAGTCAGGCTGGCGGTAAAAACTGTTTTCTGTCTGCTATTCTGAATACATTTGTCTGTCACCACCTGTAAAGTCATGCCTCTCAGTGGTGATTATCATTATTTTAGTGGGAGACATAGAGGCTGTCTTGCTTTCCATAAATGCTTTTCAAAGATGATGAAGACACACAAGATAGAAGCAAAGTGTGAAAAAACAAGGGATTTTCAAACTGGGCTTTACGTTTTCAATTAGGAGACTTTGTTATTGAAAACAAGGAGCCAATTTGTCAGAAGGAAGGCTAATTTGTCTTCACCTCTAAAGACCAGAGGGAAACAATACATCCTGCTCAGTCCAGACCCTCTGGGGAAAACCAAAAGAGCTGCCCAGTGCCAATTGTCCCAATTCAGCCTCTCTAGGAACTACTGTACATGTTTTAGAGGATGATGATTATTCCTTTCAAATTATTATGGTACCCTAAAATGCATCCTAATTGAAATACAGCAACTAGATGGGGGCAGGAGTGAGGAATAAAGCTATTGTAACGTCAGCACATGTTATATGATTCAGGAGTAATCTAGGGAGAGCTGGGGTCTGGCCCTCTGAAAAATTCATTTTTGAATGTGTTAAGCCCATCTGCTTCCAGGAAAGATATTGTATTTCAGTACAGATTTTACCAGAATGATACCAAGATGATTTGGACAGTGTCTGTGAAAACTGAAAATTCAGTTTGAAAGTATAAAAATGCTGTTGTGACACACCGTAACACTAAATTTTCTTTATTTTTTGGCATCTCAGGGCTGACATCTCCACTGGTGCTTCACTCATGGTATGTTCATTGCACGAGCACCCTTGACATTTTACTTAAAGCAAAACAGAAATTTTACCTGCGTGTCTGTGGTGCTGGATGTGCCTGCCCATGCCTCAGGGAACCCTGTGTATTGGCTCTGCCCGGAGCAGGCTGGGAGGGACTCCAGCAGCCATCAGTCAGCTGTGGATCGGACCCACACTGGGCTCTGCAGGGACAAGTGGACTCTCAGGAGATATAAACAAATGTCCTAGAAAGTTTGGAAGGGACCACAGTGGGTCATCTGGTCCAACCTCCCAGCTCCAGCAGGGTCACCCCAGAGCACATGGCACAGGATTGTTCCCAGAAGGTTCTTGAGTATCTCTAGAGAGGGAGACTCCACAACCTCTCTGAGCAATCTGTTCCAGTGCTTGGTCACCTGCACAGCAAAAACGTTCTTTCTCATGTTCAGGTGGAGCTTCTGTGCATCGGTTTCTGCCCATTGCCTCTTGTCCCATTGCTCAGCACCACTGAGAAGAGCCCAGCTCCATCCCCTTGACACCTCCCTTCAGATACCTATAGACATTGATGAGATCCCCTCTCAGTCGTCTCTTCAAGCTCAGGAGGTCCCTTGGCATTGCTGCTGTTCTCTGGGTAAAGACCAACTATCCTATGTGCTCAGAATTGTACCTTTTTTAAAATGACACATTTCCAACAGTAACCTGCTTCTTGATCAATTTCTTTTCTTCAGAGAGTTGCTTTTAAATTTTCAGTGCTGCTGCCTCAGTTCCCTGAACAGTGGTACTGTGGTGCTCAGAAAGGCTTTGTGGTATTTCAAAGAACAACCTACCATTTTGCTTCTCTTCAGGGAAGTGTGAACCAATGCAGTTAGCAATCCTGGCTGACATCTGAATTCTTAATGAGAGGAGTATGTTCTTGCAGAGCAGAGAGAAATAACTGAGGCGGCATTGCATCCCCTGCTAGTTGTGGTTATTATCAGTATACATATATTACTAGCAAACTGCTGGGCTGGACGTTTAGCCCATAAACTAAAAATACTTTTATGTTTTGCTCCTCTGTTTGAGGATTTGCAATTGGAAAGAAATAAGGTTGTTATTTAAAAACAGGCTGCTAAAATGAGACACATAAAATATTGCAGTATTTTTATTATATATAAAATGAAGTCTCTGCATTTGTTTTTTATTACTGTGTTACACACAACAAATGAATATGCTCTGAGCCAACAATTTCTACTGTTACACATGTGCACTGTGTTCCTCTGACTGCAGAGGGTTTTGACTAAGCCCTTCTAACCAGTTGAAAGAGTAGGCTGAATGATATTAGCTTAAGCAATGAGAGTCAACAGGAAATGGGGGATTTGGGATCTGAATAGTGAAATGAGTCTTGGAGCGTGTCATTTGCACAATGGCAGTTCTTGGCACCCAGTGTCTTTGTGCTAAAAATTAGAGTTTATTCCTTAAAAATCTCCAATTTGGGGAATATGTGGTGGGCTTGAAAAAGCTCAGAACCTCTTGCCTGAATGACACCACTGGGGCTGGAGGGCAGATGAAGACTTTAATCACTTCCAGTCATCTGCTTTGCATGGTTCAACAGGAATGAGTTGGAGAGCACTGCAGTGAGCAATGCCAGCCTGCAAGACATTTTGAATCACTGGTACTTAAAGACCGGTAAAATCTTAAAGCCAACAATATAAAAAATATTACTATGCTCTTACTGTTTTATCTGCAGTGGTGACACAATACCTTGCCTACCCACTCCATAGCTCCCTGTAGAGCAGTAACTGAGTGCCAGCTAAAATTGCCTAGGAAAACAATTTTTTGTTTTGGATTCATTGCAGGAGGACAATCAAAACAGAAGAAAGAACAAAGTTTCCTCATCTTGAAGTAGCTTCAAGGAAACATGCAAGGTCTGTGACTCCTTTTGCTTAGCTCATTATTAGAGTGTTGCATCTTTGGAAATATTCCTGATTCAAGTCAGTGGAAGCCAGGAAAGATTAAGGTCTGAGAACTTCATTCAGAGATGAATAATGGAGTAGACCAGCAGTCACAAATCTTCCAATATTGGAGGAGAACAAAGCTTTTCACAGCAAAGCTGTAGCAAGCACAGAATAGAGGTTTGTCACATCAGAGAGCCTTCAAAAACACATAAAGCAAACAAAATTAAGATCAAAGAGAAATTTGGAAAGATGGTTTTTAAAGGATCTGAGCATTCCTCTTTTTCTTCTTTTTAGTGTCTTTGTCCACTGACTATGGCAACACCCTAAAGATAGGAAGCAAGTCCATGACCCTTTCCATGTTGGTTCACAGTGAAGAATTAAGCTGTGCAATGCATAAACCATGTTGTCAAGCAAAAGCTTGTCTCATCCTGCATGCCAATACTAAGGTGTACTGATCCCATTTCACTATGATCTTTACCCATAGCAGTGCCTTGAAAACCTGCATTAGTTTCAATTTGGATCTGAACCCTTCAGTCCCAGTTCTTGATGAGCTTAATTCTCATGTTCCTTCAGTGGGTACTATCTTCTTGCTGTTACTGCTTGGTGAAAACAACAGGAACAAAGACTGGAAATGGTCCTGGTTTAACATCCTCCCTGTTAATGCAAGATGGGATGTTCAAGATGAGTTCCTAGTTCATTTCCACCATGGTGTCTTTCAGAGTGAGTTGTAAATCTGTTATCACTCCAGAAGGAATGGTTATCATTGTGTCTGTTTGCAAGATTAAAACATGATTAAGAAGGTGGCAGGGGGTGTGAAGTTCATAACATAAAGAGAAACCCTATTCCAGGATTAGACTCTTACCCACCACAGGCTGTTCCTCCATGGATTCACTGCCAAATGGCTTGGTCAGATGCTTGTTGCTTGACTCTTTTTATTCTCTGGATGGGTGAAAATTGAACTTAGTTATAGAAAATGAACGCAGCAGCCAAGGAATTAGTGCATAGAAGTTAAAAATGTCTTTCCTGACAGAGTACAAGTGGCAAAATCTTTGGATGGGATAGTGTGAAGGAAGATGTGAATATTAATATTCTTCTAGGTCAGGACAAGTATTATGAAGAAAGTTTGTCTAAGTCCTGATAGTCATTCATGGATATGGGGTTATTTAAGACAGATTACTTTCCTAGGTTGCTCAAAAACTAACTTCCTAGACAGCAAAATGCAAAATGTCTGTTACTATCAACTTACAAAGACAGAACATATATATATATATATATGTACACACACACAAACTCAAATGCCTTTTAGTCATCCACAGTAATCTTTTCATGTCTGCTCCTCTGCTTCTACGAACATTGAAGTAAAAATATATGTATTTGCAACTTATGAATAAGTTTTTTCTCTGCATTTATTGGCAACCTACAAATTAAGATGAATGGAAAAGATCTTCCATTCTTTCAGGGTGGCTCCCCTAAATTTTGGGATAGAGGAGCATGGACAATCCCTTGATGTTCCAGGGGGAAAACGAAGGGTATCAGAACACACTTCAAAATAGCTACTACTACTGGCAAGATAGGTGTTTGCATGACCAAATATCTTCTGGTGTCTGTCATGGGCTAATAGCTTCTCTGTCTGCATCAAGATAGTGAGGAAAAGCATAAGCCCTGACACCTGCAAGAGAATTTTGTTTGTGTGTTTGTTGAACATGTTCTGTTTTAAACAAGTTTCAGTAATTTCTCTGGCAGGACTCAAGACACTGGTGTGAATAGTTTCTCAGAATTCAGAGATTTCTTGCTGCTACCCTGACCATCTCCTCTGTGTGATTTGATCTCACCATTCAATTCCAGGTGAATTAGCAAATTAATAAATGACAACTGGGAATTGAGCATTTATTGCTTCTACTTATGTTAAAGAGTTGCCTCACTGAGCAAAGGCAGTGTTGCACTGATAACATTATGCATAAATTTGAAGTCCAGCGTTGTAGCAATTGTATAGTTTTGCCTGTTCATGGCATGAAGGGGTGTTTTTCAGGCTGCTTGGAAAAGACCGCATTATTGACTTTGTCAAGAAGAAAATTTGATCTACTGGACCAATTTCTCCTTGCTGCCATTACCTACCAACAAGAAAAGCTGTATTTTTCTGGCCTTTCCTGAGCCCTCTCAGCTTCAAGAATAAGGCCTGACGCTGACTAAAAGATATCACCCTCTGTGAGCAAGAGGCAGCTTGAGGTGAAGTTTGTTGGGCAAGCTCTGCTGCTCTGCCCCTGAGCACTCTGTCACTAGTGGTGCTGGGCAAAGCCTGAGGGAAGCATCAGGCACAGCTGCCAAATCGTTTGAGTAAGGAGCACTGATGTGCAGTTAGAACTGGCACTGAGATACAGAGTTGGAGGCAGCTCAGGAACGAGAAGCAAGTGCCCTGCTGTGGGCACCTCTTTGAAGGGGCTACCCAAGAGCCACACACATGAAGGGCAAATACTATTCAGGACAGTAGTCCTGTAACAAAAATTTCTTCTTTGCTTCTCTATTCTCATTATATTTACTTCCATGTGCTAAGAACTGAATTTCAGTCCTTTTAGGTTTATCTTTAATGAGTGAATACATTGCCTAGCTGAGCAACAGCTGCGCACCTTGAGGACCATTCACTGGGTACCATTTTATAAAAGAAAAAGAAATATGAAACCAAACCTCTCAGTTATCAGGGAGAATGTGGCAAGGAGTAAATAAATGCCAGGCATGAGTATTTGCCTGAAAGTTAATAAAAAGGTAGTAGCAAGGACAGGCTGCTCCAAGCACCTCTCATGTATGGCAGATGCTGTGTGCGATCGAGATCTGGGACTGGTGTGTGCTGTGCAATGACGGATGGTTATCTCATTTAAGCTGCAGTGAATAAAACTCTGAGAAGGGCTGCCAGGCTTACTGCTACATCTGTGTTTTCTACAGCCAGATGAAAGTCATTTTCTAAGAGCTGGCAATTGCTAACAGGGTGTGCACCGATGGGCTCTATCCAGAGGTGAAGGTCTTTTCCACAGGGGCTGAATGCATTTTTGGCAGCTTATGTTGCTCTGAAAAATCAATGGATTTTTGTAGCTGTTTGTTATCTAAATGCTGTGTTATGCTGTGCAGTGGTCTTCAGAGCAAGGTGGATTAGAAGTAGATTAGAGTTGCAGTAAATATGGCTTTGCATCAGGCTCTTGCTGTTTGAACTTTCTGCAGTTTGCAGTGCAGGCCTCCTTATCGCTGAGCTTCTCCCAGCCAGGAATCTGAGGAAAAGGAGTGTTTGTAGTTGAGGACCATGTTCAGGTTATGATTCCTCTGTTGTTGGGTTTTTGTTGTTGTCGTTGGGGGGTTTTGTGTGTGTGTGGTTTTTTTTTTTGTTTGTTTGTTTGTTTTGCTTGTTTTTTTGGGTGTTTTTTTTTTTTTAATTCTGAGTACTTGTGTTGCAATATGAAGTGATGTCCATAAATCTGACCCTGAATGATTTCCTGGTGTGCTGACATGGTAAATGCAGATAGTGAGGTAGCCCATACCCTAAGGAAACTTGCAATACAAGCAAATAAATTCAAAAAAAGAGGAAGGGCATAACGAGTCCTGTGGGGATTATATGATTTTCTTCTGGCTTTGCAACAGAAGGGAAAGAAGAACTCTGATTTCTCCTGTTGACATGCCATTATTCTGTCCATTAGTCCACATGAAAAGTAAATGATGCTTATGTTCTCCTTTCACACAATTATATGCTGGTTACTGCCAGCTCACAATTTTATTAGGCTATCCATATGTTCTCCTGTTTTTAAAAATCTTAGTCCCTGGCTGTGTAGAATTACATGAGAACCTCTCTTAGGATTTATTTTGTTCATTCTTGTTTTTATTTTTAACTACGGCTAGACCTTAAGGAGGAAAGCTTAAATGTGCTTTGTGAATAAAAAATTGCTCAAAAACCAGAAGGCAAATAAAAGAATTAGAAGGGGTTGTTGCTTTGCTTTTTTTTCTTAGAGACATTGGGATAGTTAGGCCAATGTCCTGAATTTTTTAAGACTGATTCAACATTTTTTGAATCCTTTGGCTTTTCTCTACCATGGTTCTGAGAAGCCTCTGGAAGAGGAGTCCCACAAACCCACAGAACTGGGCCTGTTTTCTCTCTGATTTGATTTTGCTGCATTTCATAGGAATCCGCATTCCCAGCTGGGGAGAGTAAAGCACAGTTTGGAAGCTGGAGATGAGCTTTCCTCAGGCACCTAATGTTAGAAGCTTAGAAATGCTTCCCTTCTGTCATGAAAGACAGCATGACAGCAACAGGAATGAGAGAGGAAGAGAGATTTAGGAAAAAAGGAACAAAAAAGTGGTTGTGATGTATTCTGAATACCACTATGCTATTCCTTGGCTGCTGTCCTCTAATTATTAAAACATGCTGTTGGCTAATACATGTGTTTTATTCCCGGGGGGTTTGCACAGAATTATTCACATTTATGCATTTCGTGTCTCATAAGCCTGGATATGAATAACAGCAGCAGACACCTGATTGTCCTGAGCAGCCTCATGTCAGTCAAATGAATTCTCCAATTCAAACCAACAGGTAGCAGTAGTTTCTGGAAATGGGATTTTGTCATGGAAGTAGCATTATTTAAGTTTGGTGTTTTAAAATATTGATGGTGGTGTGCTCATCGCTTTTGCTTGTGAACAGGTATAGTTGTGTGGCAGTTCTAATAACCTAGGGCTCTCACCACTGTTAGCACAGGCAAACAGGGGAATATTAGTCCCTGACTCTGAGCAAGGCATAAGGCAGTTCTGACTGTGGGTGAACTGATGGCCTCTAATGGATCTGAACTCCTGCCTACCTTCCACCACTTACGTTGACGTTATAGGTTGGATTAAAAGTACAGCTCCAGGAACCATTCTGCCCATGAATTTCACAATCATTAGGTATGAAGTACATTATTTTCCACAGTGGCTGGCCCTGATCCATCCTTCCTTGCTGTCTTGATATTCCCTGTGGGACTCACCTAACAACAATGCCACTCTTTGTTCAGATTTCTTAAAAAATTAAACAATAAACCTCACGAGATTCCCTGTGGACATTTGTCCCCACAAAAAAGTCCAAACACAAGGCTTTTACCTTAAGGCCACAGTTAAGCCTGCCCTTAACAAGTACACAGAGCCACACTAGAGCAGAGCTGTTTTGTTATCTGGAGCAAGGTAGCTCCCATGCATCTCCCTGGCTGAAATGATCCGTGTGTTGGGGTTGCTTTGCTTTTCTCCAACAGTGCAGCACAGGCAGTCCTTTCTGTTGCAGGCAAGCTGAGCCCTCCTTCCTCTCCTTGCAGAATAATTTGGCCTGGCTCCAGATCTGTCCCCCAGTGGTCCCTGGCTGCCTGCCTGGGCCCCTGGGCAGGGCAGGAGCTGCTGGTGCACCTTGCTGGCTGCAGCACGAGTTCCTGGGGAAATGCCAGTAAATTTCTCCTTCCCTCTCACTGCGTTACAGAATAATTTAGGTTGGAAAAGACCGTTGAGATCCAACCAATGCCAATTCCATCACTAATCCATGTCTCCAAGAACCACATCTACATGTTTTTTAAATAACTGGGGATGGTGATGCATCTCACTTCTCCCTCTGCAAGCTGAGGGCTGCCATCGCTTCAGCCTTTACTGGCCTGCTCAGATGGTGAGTTTGAGAGCATCACAGCAAGTGGAAGAATTTGTATTCTTTAGAACCCAGTACCAAGCTGGGGAGGAAGAAAAGGTGTTAGATGTGACATCTGATGTTATGGTAATGCACATCCATGTGCAGAACCAGGGACCAGGAGACAGCAAAAAATAAGTCAAATCAAACTTCACTTAGAGGTGATCAAGGGGCGTGACACAAGAGTGAGGAGCTCAAGGTGGTACTGGCCAGGTGGTTCCTGGGCTCCTGGGTGGGCATGAGCAGTGCAGGGTGCCAGCCTCATGCTGGGGGTAGCTCTGGGACCCCAGGGGGATGATGGTGATATGCCCTTCAGAAGCCTTTGCCCCAAATCTACTCACATTCCTCTGAATGCCAGGATTGGGATGTGCCCAAGACAAATATGCTATCTTACACTCCTGCCATGAGGTTTTATGGAAAAAGACTTTGCTGTATGGAGAGTTGGGTGCCATTTCCTGCTGGATGATTTGTCCTGCGACAGCTACAAGAGAGGCTAATGAAAAATGAGAAGAATGTGCTGGCCATCTTAGCAGCCGTATTTCACAGTGTGGTTTTGAAACCGTTTGTTTTCTTAACTTCCCGAGGTCAGTGGTTACGGGAGATGGATGTCACCACGTGTGCTCATTTGGAAAAATAGCAATGGTCAGGCTTTAGGTTAGTGAACAGCACTATGGGAAGGCAAAGAAATTAAAACAAAACAAATCCCAAAAAAAGGTAATTTATCTGTTTAGGACATGGTCAGAATTTCAAAAATCTCAATTTGGGATGTTGATCAGGCAAATTCCACAGGCCTTTCAGTTAATCTATGATTTGTTCTAGATCTGAATAAACAATACATAAATATCCAGAGTTACTCTAGGCTTTTAAAATTAACATTAAGGCTTTCTTGAATTCAAATATAACTACAGATGGACTCCCATCTCTTCCAGAAGCCTTTTGATCTCAGCTTAGCATGAAAACTTATTATTCATCAGGTACTGGAAATGCACTCAGGATACCAATTGAGCACTTGAAGAAATGAATTATTAAGGAAAGTAATCTCTGCTATTGTTTACGCAAGTCTAAATGCTCGGAGGTTTTAAATAAAACACATTTTGAGTTTAATTGTGAGACTAATTCAAGCAGAGAAAGTGCAACAGTAATGGTTTTAGCACTTACATAAAAGCCTCACTGCCAGCTCCAAACTATTTCCCAAATAAGGACATGCATCCTCATTTTACAAACAGGGAAAGCTGATGTAATTTATTGGTGCTTAAGTGAAGGGCTAAAGACCCCGAGCCAGCTGTTAGCAGGGCCAAGAGGGAGCGGGGTCCCTGTGCTCCCCTGTCAGTGCCAAGCCCAGGCAGTTTGGGGGTGCCTGTGGCTGGCTCAGAGCCCCCGGGACTCCCACAGCTTTAAAGCCCAACACGGCTTTAGCCTTGTGGCTGCTGGGTGGAAGTGCCACCCAGCTGGATGTGCTCCCTCCCTGTGGCACAAGGCACAACGGGGCTGGGAGGGGCCGTGCTGAGCTGGCAGCAGCAGTGCCTCTGTTTGAGTCAGGTGTGGGATTTGTCCCACGATGCCCACTGGCTCTTCTGGAAGGGATTTTGGCTGGCTGTCCAACCTCGGGAGCTGGGAATATTCTGCTTCTGGCAATAATAAAGAGCAAGGCAATGCTCCCTCCACTGCTTCAGCTTCCTGGCTGCGTCATGCAGTGCATTTGGTGATACTCAGTGCTGGCTAGTGATGAAAAAGAAATGAACTGGAAGGAAAGAGTATGACAAAAACGAATAGTATGGTATAACAGAAACTGGTTACAACGCGTGAGACGCCAGTGCAGAGCAGTTATGCTTAAAAATGCTGAACAGATGGCATAGGACAATGCAAAGATTGTTTAACATTACCCTGAGGTATAGTGAAATATTGTCAGGTGTGGGAATGGAGTGAGATTTTCCAAAGAGGTCTTCTGGGACTGCTCACACACCCCGGCGTGTTGGCAAGCGCTGGGAGACAAATTGAAACTAATAGCTGAGCAGGTGAGATCAACAGGATCTGCACTCCTGTTGATAAAATGAGTCTTTAATAACACAGGGTGGGACAGTGCCGTATACGTGATAGCTATTTTTGTTGTCATTACAACTAATTTGTTTTGTGTAAACATTGGAAAAGATAAATTACTAGTAGCAGAGGTGATTAATATGTTAGGCAGAAACACTGCAGCTCTTCTTTCAGATGCCAGTGTCCATACATAGGAAAAATTACAGGGAGCTGTGAGCTCTGGCAGTCACTTTAGAGTGCCAGAAATGAAGGCACTTAATAGATTTAAACCGAACTTTAACATAATACATTTTAATCAAGAAAAAACCCTGAGCAGTCTGCTAATCTTTTTTTAAAAACTTAACTTTTAGAATTGGTTAGTTGCACAAGCATTTTAAAACAATAATTACGCTGGATTTTTAAAATGTTAATTCCTATATAACATTAAAATAATTAAGAAAAAGTACTACTTCTTTCTTGACTTCTGTCTGAAAGTATGAGACAAAAGTTGTCAAACAGTTGCATGTGGCTTCTGTGGGATCAGCCCAAGAGTGTTTTCAGTTACAAGAAAAATGCTCTAATTTTTTGAGAATTATATTGGCTTGGGATGTGATGATGCTGGAGAAGTGCTTTCTGTTTTATTCATAAAAAGAAAAAATTTTGGAGGTCATATGTCAAACTTGAGTTTTTCCTGTTTTCTACAAAATCAGCAGGTGGTACTTGCACGAAAACTCTATTCTTCTAATTTGCAAAAATTCCCAAGAAGAAAATATATGAGAGAGCTGCAGTTGGTTCCAGTGTGAAACTTGGCAAGAAAACGTTTTGCCTGCAAAAATCAAGGCTTACTTATTACATTTGGCACTTATTCTTTTTCATTATGCAATAAGGACATGAAACATCTACTGGATGCTCCCTAGAGATGGACAAAGCTCTCTCTTGAATTCTTTCTTACAAGAAGTGTATGCACATAATTTTTTAAAAGGTTTCCATGAAATAAAAAAGTGAAAGCTGGAAATGTTGTGAGGTTGTTGGGGACCTTTTGTCGTGCCCAAACAAAAACCCAAATAAATAATTTTTTGACAAAATCCCAGAAAAAATCAAAGACTATTGTTTATTTATTTAATTTCTGCTGAAAGATTTCGGGAGCTGTTTTCTCTCTGCTTGTCAACTCTCCTAACCTCCTTCCCTCTCCTGTAAGCATCTTTTTTTTTTTGCCAGGACCACTTCATAAACCTTTGTTTACAAATATTAAAATTCTCACTGGGAATCTACAGTTTCTAGGAGTTCCTGCCTGTATTGTGTTTTGAAAGTCCAGGTTTATAAACTTAGGCACTTTGGCTGTTAAGAGTTTGAGTCTGCAATTTTGGACAAGGAAACACCTTCCCTGTGAATGCCAGATGTTCAGATACCAGGTTGCTGTTGGCCTATAATTCCTTGTGGTTTTGATTCCCCAAGAGAAGGTGGTTTGGTGGTGGGCTCTGGGGAAAGGCCATGCCCTGGAGGGGGATTTCATGCCCACGCTGGGCTGGCAGGAGATGACACAGGACACCATAACCCTGTTATGTGCCCTTCTGGGAATCTTCTTTTAGCTTTCAGATGCTGTCTGGAGCTTGAGGAGGCTCCTCTAATCCAGCCTCCAGTAGGCACAGGCCATTAAATACTACTTCTTGCCATTCCCAAGGAGAACTGTAACCTGCTTTGCTTTATAGGTAGCCCAGTGATGGGGATGCCCCAACCCTGGCAGTGTTCAAGGCCAGGTTGGACACGGTCTTGAGCAACCTGGTCTAGTAGGAAGTGTCCCTGCCCATGGTGGGGGAAAGAGGGGGTTGGGACTAGGTGATCTTTGAGGTCTGTTCCAACCCCTTAACATTCTATGATTCTGTGATTCTATGATTCTATGATTCTTGCCTTTGAAACCCACCTTCGAAAGTGGTTCTCCTCATGCAGGCACAAGAGCCCAGAAAGCTCTAAGGGTTATTGCAAGCCCTTTTTAAACTTGTGGCACCCTCCAAGAGATTCTCTGACATCTCCTTTCCTCTGACACCTGATTTACTGCTCTTCCTCCTCCCGCTGTTATTGCAGGTCAACCCCACCCTGGGGCAGTGACAGTGTCCCTGTCAGAGGTGTCACCGTGTAACATGACTTTCCTCTGGGACATTGGTGGCCCAGCTGCACCAGTGCCAGCACTGATGCCTGACAAACAGATAAGGATGTCAGTTGGATGTACTTTGCATCTTTTTTTGCCTTTGTCAAGCTTCTGACTGCTTTTTGACTGGGGAAAAACCACTGATGTACCATCCTTTTTTTGGAGGGTAAAATAGTCTACTGAAGTGGATGATGAAAATAAACAGCCAAGTGACATCAAAATGAAATGTGAATACCCAGGTAATAGCTTCATCACTAAAAGTTTAAGAAAAAATTCACAGGAAGCAAAAGAATACCTTTATTTTTCTTTAGCACAAGCAACAATAAAGTAAAGAAAGCACAGTGCATCCAGCTGAGAAGATGATGTCTCTGAAGTTTCATCTTTAGTGCTTTACTTCTCCTTGACTGCAGGTAGTTACATGGTGTCCCTAAATCTAAATCAAGCTTTCAGAGAGAACTCAATGACCCTATATCTGGTTCTTCCCTGTCTTGTACTTTACTTAATGTAAGTAGCATGGCTGATGTTAGTAGGGCTAAAGTCTAAAACTGAAGAATAAATACTTGTGATGCATTTCTGCATTTACTGAAAAGCACATCTGTCAATATTTTTAAAAATTAAATCATCAAATTAAAATAGCAATTGTTTCTCATAAAATAAAATATACTGTGTGTCCCAGACAATACATATGTGGGAATTAGTCTTGACCAGGCAAAGCCTTATTTAATTGATTAAGTTTTAGATATGGTAAGTAACCACATTGGAGTCAATGCAATAAAGCTAAACATATGCTTTGCCTCTGCAGAGCTGGAGCCTTAAAGCTGAAAATGTATAAAAGAGCTGCTTGGCTGGAAACCATCAAATTCGTAACCTTTCACTCTTCTACTACATGCAAAAGAAAATACCTTGTATTATCAACAACTTAATTTATGGGGAATTTAAATGCAGTTTCCAGAAAATAGCTCCCATTAGGATCTAATTAGAAGACACTGCCACTTTTCCCAGCATATGTTACTCGATTCCTCATGAAGTTTGTGGGGGTTAAGGGTAGGGACCATATTTTACCATGAGCAGGATTTAACCTCATACCAAACTGTAAAAATTGCCCCCTGATATTTTGGCCTCAGGTCCTTGTAAATGCTCATCTCAGCAGAAAATTTCTACCTAAAACATTAGGCATAGATAGATCTAAAAGTAAAAGAGATATTTTGCATTCAAAATTTCTCCCATCCCACTTCCAGAAGCTGCTTGGATGTAGCTGGTGCCTGTGAGGCATCAGGGACCACTGGCAGGGGAGCAGGGGTGTGAAGGCCATGAAACCCTGGTTGGTCTGGTGGGTCCAAGGCTGACAATGAGCAAGCACCTGCCTTGTAATCCAACTCTGAAACTCTTGTGTGGCCTCTCTATCGTGGAATATTAGGGGCTAGATGTGGTGTTTCAAGGTCTTCAACTTCTCCCTGGGTTTCACACACATGCTGAAAATAGCTGGTACCCCAGAGCGATGGCAGTGAAGGATGGTAAGAGACGCTTGCGCTTTCCCCTCACTCCCACTGACCTGTTTAAGTCAGGGTTTCAAAGACATGCTGATAAAGGTAATTTCAGCCCAATTTTAGGCTAGGTCCAGGGGGAAAAAAAGAAGTGAAAGCCCTAATTTTTCTATTTGTGGATTTACAGTGTGCTGCTTATTTTGGATCATCTCTGATGACAGCTCGGAGTTACTCTGTCATTATGTACCGTGCCGCAGTCATGATGACATCTTGTAGTGGAGTGCAAATAACATTTATTTTTCAGGCAAAATACAGACCTAGTGGTTTTAAAATGTTTAATTTTTTGTGCTGTATCTGTTTTTAAGGATTTTTTTTTAGATGATATTGAACCTGTGTCAGGAGTAATATTTTCCTGGTTTATACCATACTGGCAGCAGGGCAGTGAGGCTGCTGTGCCTCAGCTGTGCTCAGGGTATGTCAGGGCTTTTTGTGGAGACCATTGCATCCCTCCCAGTCCTCACACTAGTGATGTCTGGGCTGGGGCTCTTGGGAGCCTGGGATCTGGCTACTTCTACACTGGTGAAAGTAAGCCACAGTCTGATCCCCAGCAGGGCAGCTGTATGGGAGGCTCACTGCCCCATGATAAGCACTGAAGCACAACAGGGGATTTTTGGGAGGGATGTGTGCTTGTACTGAGCATGTGTCACAAATGTCTTAAGCAAGAGGGTGTGGTTTTTGTTTGAATGCTAAGTTTGGGTTCTGCTTTGAACCTTATACTTTGAAAAACTCAGAAACAACAGAAGTGTCAAATAATCATATCAGGTTATATATATAACCATATAGGTTATATATAATTGATCTGGACCAGATTCTGAATTGGTGCAATATTGGTCTTGTTTCAATGAAAGCTATGCAATGTATATGAAGAATCTGGCATTTTCAATATTAAACTACCAAAATATATGCTCGGCTTCACACATTCACCAGACCTTCTGCTACATTAAATAAAGTATATACAGCACCAGACCTTCAGTCAAATCAAAAGCTTATTTTACTTAGTCCAGAGTGTTCCTTTGTGGACCTTTCCCATTTTTCATAAAAGATGGTGTCCTGTTATAAATGCAGCAGTTTCAAAAACAAAGCGGGGAAAAAAAGAGACAAAAAAAGGAGAAGGAAACCAGAGTAAAAATAAAACAACATATTCCTCAAAATTAAAACCAGGATGATATTCATATGCAGGCTGAAAATGTTTTGGACTGAAACGTGTGTGTGTGTGTATATATATACGCACATATAAAACATGCAGACAACTAGATGTTAGTCCAAAACATACACAGTGCTATGTCTGCCAGAAAGGAGTTTTGTTCATGTGTGAATTTGTGAACACCTATCCAATTAGACAGTTTTGGATAATTTTTATAAATATATAGATAGTTTACAGTGGGTAGTGAAGAGTGTAGGAAAAATTTACCTGTGTCATCTCTGCATTTAGTCTGATTCAGTGATTAAGAATTTCACATGGTCAAATATGGAAAATGGTTGAAAAATGTAAAATAAAACTAATAGCAGCTGGTTGTGTGGAGACCCTGGGATGTGATTCTCTGCCTGCAGTGCTTTAGTGCTACAGTACTAAACACAAATGTTCTCCCTGAAAAGCTGCAGCATAAACTACCTTGTGTTTATACCTGCAAAAGCAGGTCTTCTTCCCAACCTTTTCCATGTTTACAATTGAATTCTTCTAAGAATAAGATCTGCACATGGAGAGAAGGGGAAGTATTGAACAGGGAGGAGGGAGAGCTTGTGACAAAGGAGCACTATCATCTTGAGGACAGACACTGCAGCTTTTGAGTGCATGGATGTGAGAGTGGAACAGAGAGCTGAAGGCCAGTGCATCTTCTTTCATTGGGAATCACACAGCATTGCCAGTAATCCTTCCCATCACTTATAGCTGTGCTTCCCTTGACTGTAGACTTTCCCTGTGATCAGGGACAGGCAGAAAACATGACATCAGTTAATTAGCCTTTCAGCTGGAAGCATTTTAATCTGCTGATAACAATCAGTAATTGGGAAGGGTGGAATGAAGCAGCTGTAATGCTTAATGATTTTTTGGGGGAAGGGGGTAAATAATTAAATCTCACTTGTCTTTGTTTTGTTTTTTTTTTTTTACTGGTAAAATATTATTCAGGGAATTCAATCAATGTGTTACACATCTTTCAAGGATTTTGATGCTCTTTGTAAACTGCTTCCCTTACAATGACAAATTGCTGATCTGTCACTCCAGTTAGTTGGCCCTACACTCTTACACAGTGTGGACAGACAAGGCATGTAATTTCATTCCTACTTGCTTTGCACACTTCTCCTTGGCCTGCTGGCAAAAGCCCTCTGGTGCCAGGTCTCACATTCCAGCTGTTGTGCATTTATCTTACTAGCGGACGAACACTTTATCATCCCGTAACTTATTTTTGGAATGGGGCTTCAGGGCAGACAATATTTGTGGGAAAATCTGCAGAGTCTGGCTGTGCCTTCTGACATAGGATGCAGTGGTTTGCCTCCCTGCCTTTTAGAAAGGTCCCAGACTGACAGATTTGGCTAAAGAGCACCAAGCCCCCTGTGCTGAGCCTGGTTGCTGCCTGTCCCCGTTAGACAGAGCAGTGCTGTGTGCTCAGTGCTAGGGATGCTCCTCACCTGCCAAGGCTGTGCTGTTTGCAGGGGGAAGCTGCTCACAACCTCGCCTCTCTGGCTGTAATTCCCTCCTGACAGCTACCTGCGTTCCCTCAGCCCCTTTTCCAGTGAAACCTGAAACCAGGTGAAACTTGCTCAGTATCAGGCTTCACTTCCAAATTGAAATTCAAAGCTAAAAGAAGCCCTGGGTCTTCCAAGGTTCACCAGCCTCTTGTCAGGCTAAGACTCAGAGTTGTACAATCTAAGCCAATTTAGAGCAGTGTGTGGAAATAATGTGGCTCAGACTTTTCTCATTGCTTTTGTCCACACTTGCCTTTAAAAAAAAAAAATCATTTACTCAGAATCTTTTTCCTTCTTATTTGCATTTCCTCTATGCAATAGAATGTATTGATTTTGTTATTACATCAAGGGCTTATGTACTTAGGCACAGGACAAATGCCTATTTTTTAATGAGTGACATAGTGTTATAAGTTAAAATATATGACAGAAAAGCACATAATTCACGACTGTGTCCAAGACTGCTCACTGAACAGTTTTGTTTGGGTGAAAATAAACAGGCAGGTCCAATTAGGAACAAAGTCTGTACACAGGGATTATTTTTGGTTATTTTTAAAAAGAATTCTTGTTTTCAAAGAAAAAGAAGGAATACCGACTGTAGTTTACTTTGGATAATTCTGCTAAGCAGCTGGACTTTCAAGAGATTATGTAAGATGAACTAATTGCCAAACTTCTGATTCTTGTTTCTTGCTAGCCATAATTTAATTCTATATTAAAGTTTCTGGCTTTCACCCGTAGTTACTCATGATTTGTGCTTTGTGTAGAGCCAGGGATGGTGAGTAAACAGTAACTATGGTAATCCTGAAATTCTTCTATTCCTATGCCAGCCATGCGACCCATCAATGTCCTAGGTGCATATTAGAGCTGCCTTAAGGCTATTCTAACTTATGGCTGCTCAACTCCCACAGGAATATCCACACAGCTGGGAGGAACAAAATTGTCATTGCTGCACAGATTTTATTTATTGTTCCAGGCTAGTATTTATGCCAGCCATATTTCACATTTATTTTGAAATCAAAGGTTTTTGAAAGTGGTAATGTCATAAAGAACTCAGACAGTTAAAAACATGGGAGCTACAAAACTTGTCAGAGCAGAGTATATTGCAGATATCCAATTTTAAACTTAAGCTGCATTAAATATAGCAATGGGAAAAGTGGGGAAAGCATCCATGTGATAAGGAACGAGCTGTGAACAGTTTGGTGGTCTACAAAAAATGCTCCTACTGTTGCAACTGCTGGAGGAGTGACCTGGGGGCAGGAGGGGTGAAGGAAAGTCCTGGTAAGAAATCAGAACAAAAATGCAAACACAGGCCCAGCCACAGAGCCAAGTTTATCCCTGACTGGGACTGACCTTTCTCCAGCACATAGGAATGACCATCCTACACTGTTCTGCGGAGATCTACTCTGAAAGCTCAACATTTTATCAGCCCCAGAAGGTCTCTCCTGGTGACTGTGGTGGGAGTGGAAGTATGAGAGCAGAGTTAGGTTACTGTATCAAATCTGAGGAAAGTTCTTGAAAGGAGAAAAGAACTCTGTTCTTGATTCCCACTGCTATTCTTAGAGAAACTAATGTTTCGGTCACAGCTGGGGCTTGACTTCTTTCTTTGCTTGACCCTTGGGAGGTCACAGCTAGGTCCTGAGGCAGTGTGCTGACATCCATGGGGCAATTTAGCCTACAAACTGCAGGGATAGACATGGCAGAATGATGGCCTGTGTTTCTTGCTCTCCTCTGAGGAGCTCAGCCACCCTTCTAGGCCTGCCCTGTGTTATCTGTGCTGTCTTTAGCACTGAGCAAGGCTGGTGCCTTTCATTTCTGCCCACAGTTTCTAGTGTAGCCCTGGGGGTGCTTCTTCTCCCTCTCCCCATCCTTCTGCCACCCTTTAAGTGGACTAGCTTAGTACTCTGGTCTCCTTTCTGATCCTAGGAGAGATAAGGTGTTGCCACTACTGAAAGAGTGTGGAGTGTGGATTGTGTCACAGATGGAGTCACACGTGTTTTCTCCAAGCATATCGTGCCAAAGGGAAGACTGAAACTGAGCCTCTGGTCTCATCCATCCTGTGGCTGAGCGATCCCCTAAGGGATACAGTGACCTCCCCTCTGCCTAGTAAAAGCCCATATTCAACTTGGTGGCCTTATACTCTTACCTTTCCCATCTCCACCTCTTCTCTGAAACCATGAAATGTGAGGCTGTGGTGTCCTGGAGCCTGGAGGACATGAACCCTAGGATCTCTTTGCTGTAACTGGATGTAGCAGGAATCTCAGCATGGGTACAAGTCAGCTTAAAGGACTATATGATTAGGGTATCCTATGCATACATTCAGGGATGTGGGATACAATTTTCACCATCCCAAAGAAATTCCATAATCTGCAAATATTCCTGTCCACTCCTTATCTTGCCTCTCCTACAAACAGTTGGTTGTAAGAATTTGAAAGTCTCTTTCAAGAAACACTTGAGAGAAATCAAAAAGAAATTCTGGGAGTCTTGTCTATGGCTTGGGTGTTGTCCCCTTAGCTTGATTTGAAATCGCTCATTCTGCATGAAAAAAATCATTTGGGAAAAATCACAGTAAAGGACAGGGTACCAAACTTCCCCCTCTGTCTGATAAGGCACATTTATCGTTCCCTTTATTTTCTACTGATTCTGTATTATTCACCAGAAACTTTTTTGCCATTAATTATTAACAGGATCATTAAAAGGCCGAACAAGGACTACAGAAGGAATCCTTGCATTGAATACTGGAGCACATCTCCCCCTGCTTTGATAGATCAGGTATCTTGCCTCCGAGTTTCACTGCAGGCTGCATCAGAGCCACCAGCACCTTTGTCTGACTGCATCAGCCTTGTCCCATGTCCCATGTCTGCAGCGAGCAAACCTTTGTAAGGCATCAGGTTCAGAAGAAGAGCAGTGCAATTGCTGACTTACCCATGGGAAACCCCTTACTCTCACTTCCAGGAAAGATGCTCTTCCTGGCATTCTCAGACTGATGCATTCCTACTCACAGGGGCTGCAGTAAGCAACTGTGTGGTGCACATTTGCACCAGCAAATAGGAATTCTTTTAAGCAGACAACGATAGCAGGTAATATGACTTGAAACAACAGCCTCCTGGAATTCAAACTATTTCTTTATCAACAGGCTGGTTAATTTGTTTACCAATTATCTAAAGGGCTCCTTCTCACATTTTGACCCAAATATGTCAATAAGGTGTCCTTGCTTCTCCTTTATTAATGTGGTGAGTTTGCTTTTCATGCACCTGCTATTACTGTTGGGCTTCACTGACAAGCAGAGGCAAAGTTTTCTCTTCTGGAGAATTGTTGAATTACATTTATTTTCTCATGCTTTTTACTTGTCTCTCTGGAAAAGATCTCAGGTTCACAGGCTTAATGCCTGAGTGATCCACAGAGCCCCATTTCCTGCACATTTCAGTGCTCCAGGTAACAAAAGTCATTTCTCTCTGGTCTCTGAAGTGGAAAAGCTAACTGTTCCCTTAGAATGAAAGGGGACTTTTGTTCCTACTTTATTACTTATGACTAACGATGTTATGAAGGGTTTGCTGTTGTACCTCTGTTCTTGCTGCTGCTGCTGGGGTGTCTCACAGCGTGCATTCATGGGCTCTTTCCTGCACTCCCAGTGAATGTGCTCTTCTGGCATCATGCTGGACTGCATGGCACATGCCATGTTTCAGGCAAAATCCTCACTACTGTGGTGAGAGTGTGTGTCCTTGGTACTCCAGATGACATTTCCCTGCTGAGGTAGGATGACCCCCACAACCTCAAGGGTGGGTTTTAGAAAGCAAAAAAGTGCAGCTATGGTCTCTGTGTCTGCCTAGGGCCAGAGTTACCTCCAATTCACCAGGGTCTGGAATTGCTTGTTATTGATTCCTGTAAATTGTCTTATTTGTCTGAGGGCTGCCCAGATGAGCAGCAGACGCTTGAGAATTCTAAATATGAGTCAGCCACAGAGTTCAGAGATTAATCTGTCCCTTTGGGGTGCTGAGCAGCCAGCAATCCAAACAGCTTGTTGTAAGAGGCTTAACAATGCAGAACAGCTGATTTCAGATTCATCCATTGAAACCATACATTCATGTTGCTGGATGTTGGAATAATGCTAAATCACTTTAATCTAAAGCACATTTGAATACAACTCCCACAGTTTAAAGGGCACTGAATTAATCTTGGAGTAACAGAGTTGCCTTGTAAAATGAATTTGTGTGATGTTATAAGAAACTTATAAGAAACTTGACTGTGAAGGGGGCAGCTCTTTGAACTTGTAAACCCTCACTGTTTAGAAACATATAGCTGGTTGAACACAAGACTAAATGCAGCAGAATTCAAACAAACTATTCCTCTGCTTTCCCATATTTTAATGTGCTCATCAGTGAATATTTATGTACGAACCCTGTAGCAGAGCACAGTCAGCATTTCTCAGCTGTCTCCAATTGGCAGATGGATGAAAAATTTGGTGTGCTCCCATTCAATTGAAAAAAGTAACTAACAGGCTGCTAGGTCGTTTTCTCTCAACATTAATCCATCATTATCACCTGAAGTGCAGTACTTTGAAGACTGAGGAAGGTCCATATTTCAATTTAAATAATGCTTAACAGGTATAAGCTTGACATTTTCAGTTCCCACTAAAGCTTAAAGAGCTGCCAACATTTTATTTTGTTGAGAATATATATTTTCCTCCTCAAGGATTTCTGTACAAAGACTTAGCCATAGGTATGCCTTTATGGTAACTAAAGAAGAACCTAGTTATTCAGAAATACCTTTATTTTGTAGGGCTTTAAATTATCATTGTGTTAGAATGTATTTTTGCTCTTAATATATAGGATTTGGGTTTTTTTGTTTGGGTTGTTTAACTGTTTTTGTTGTTTTTGTGGGGTTTTGGGGGGCAGGGGTTTGGTTTAGTTTTTTTTATTGTAATCAAAACCTTCATGATCTTGGAAAAGGAGAATGCTGGTAGATAAGATACCTGATTTGCTCTGGAAGGAAATGCAGGAATCTGGTTTTGCAGCAGCCAGATGGGTTTCAGCCTGGATTTGTCACCCAGCAGAGGTAAAGGGAGGCAGTAGCCTCTTTGGGTAAAAAGGCAGAGATGATCTCTGTGGAAATCCTTTTGGAGGTATACCATGCGTTCTTCAAACTTGTGGAGTGAGTCCTGCTCTGTGTGGGCACCAGGACTGTCACAAACAAAGGGACTGGGATATTGCTGGTACTCTGTACCCAGCAGGAGTTTGGAGAGGGATCCCAGTGCAGCAGGATGCGCTCAGCCCTTCCTTGCCTCTCCCCCAAGGCACACGTATGCACAAATGCATGCCAGGCGTAGCACGGTTGCCAAAGGTTGAGAGTGTCAGGTTCAGTCAGGTCTCAAGAACCTGCAGATGTTTCAAATCAAAATGTTACCTTACTAAGAGTAATTAGGTGTTTGAGAGAATATTTTGGTCTGTGCTGTTTGAATGGGGAAAACTATCTTTTCTCTAGCCTAGGCATTCTGTTCGTCTGAGCATCTTCAGCTCAAGCTTCTTCCCATAAGTCATCTGGAGGAGAAAGCTGGCGATTTTTCTCTGCAGCAATGACGGGTAGAATTTACTACCTTAAAAACGTCCAGACACAGAGCAAGGTGTTCTGAACAAATGTTGAGCAGCCTGTTCCCAGTGCTGCTGGGCCGGGGTGCCAGCACTGCCCATGACAGGTACTCCCCAGAGCCACCCACGGCAGGAGCAAATCTGGGGAAATGAAATCCCAGATGTGCTTCATTTCACCCTGGGCATGACAAAAGCATGTCTTGCGGCAGGCACATGGACTCCAGTCTGAATCTCTCATGCAGGGAAGATGGCAGCTCCTTTTCAGAGGAAGGAAGGAGCTGCAGCTGTTAGAGACCTGCTGCCTAAAAGGTCATGGGAGAAAGGGGAAAGCATTTCTACACAGCTTCCCACTCTTCCTGGGAGAGTCCTTGGAGCCCCAACTCCTTGGAGCCACAACTTTTGCTGCGTGTAATTCACTGTTTAGCTTTGAGGATTTTTTCCCTCCTCACTCTACCATTCCTTAGAGAATCTACCTCATGCTGAGCAGTTTTGCATAGTCAATTATTAACTATGCATTATTCCAAAAAAGTGCTTTGAAATAATTTCCTTTCATTTATTTTAGGGAAAAAAGGTGAAAAACCCCTTTCCCCACCAATTATAGTTTCCTTTACTAACGTATTGTGCATGAGTTTGTTGTTTTATGGGATATTACACAGCTCATTAACTTTTGGTGTAATTGGTATCCAACAGTGTAATCAAATCACAGACTATGAATAAAAGGAATTTTAAGGTACAAAATTTTCATTGAGCTTGTCTCCCAAAACATCCAGTTTTTTGATGCATCTTGCCAGCCCTGCAAATTCTAGTTTATCTGCTTTGGTTGAAATGATTACCCATCAGAAAAACATGTTCCTATGGATAGCAGAATATGAAACGCTTTTAAACACACTGTGTTAATATCTTATGAACACACTGACCTCTTAAAGGATATTCTCGAAATTATGAAGACAAACACAACAATAACATTTATAAATAGAAAGGCTCAAAGAAGACAGGCAATTGAGCAAGAGTGCCAGTTTTTGAACCTGGAAATTTGTACAGCTTTTTTAGAAGTTACCGTTGTGTATTTTTCTGTCTTCCACAAGATGTAAAACATCACTAATCTGACGTTTTTTTCTACCCATCTAGATTTATGCTGCATTCCTCAGCGTGGTAGCTTAACCTTACTATCTCAAAGCTTTATATCTATTCAGATATATCATCATTAGGTGACAGGTGGCCTATAAAATAAAATTCAGTAAGATGAATTTGTAGCTACATATATAATTATCTGATCCTTATGAGATATTATGAATTTATTTCCACCATCTCTGTTGGAGGTGCACATCAGCTAAAGAGCTGACAGTAAGCACTTCAGACAATTTAAATATTTTTGTATGGAGAGAGACACAGAGAGACATATATATATACATGTTGAGAGACATAAATATGTACATGTTCAGATGCTGTCCTTTGAAGAAAAATGTTTCAGAGGAGTTGTTGGGCTCTCAGAGGATGAAGGAGAGGGCCTAGTAAAAAGGGTCAAGCCTAGGCTTGAAAACCAATATTTTATCTGTAAGGAAACCCATGGATTTATCATATGTACATGTATGTGTAAACACATATGCATGTGTATCTTTAGATCAAAATGTATCTTTATTTCCATGCACCGAGGGCAGAAGACACATCCAGGCAGGTAACATTGGCCAGACTTGTACTGACACCCCCAGTGTCTGCCAAGCGAAAACCTGCCCAGACTCCAAGAATGTGAGCCTGGTGCTCTGTCTCTGCCTCCCTCAGCCTCCTGGCCAGAAAGGACACACTGCCTGGAGTGTCTCCTTGTGGTGTTAGAGTTGAGACCTCTGAGGGAGTATCCACAGATACATCATTTCTGTTCTTCCCACATGTTTTAAAATCCACACTCCAAGCCCTTGTGCATTGTCCGTTGCTGTCCGTCATTCACAGCCGAGAGAAATGAAGGACTGTGAATAATGATAATGTAAAAAGCAGCAGGCAGAGGTAATCTACAGCAATGCTGGGTGGGGAGCAACATCTCTGACTGGACTTGGCTTGTGTTTATGTGGGCTGCTATTAATAATAAACAAGTCTCTACTCCTTTGCCATATGATAAGCATCATGTTCAGTATAGAGTTTCAGGATTTGGATCTGTCATTGAAACCTCTGAAACAATATGTACATGACCAGATCTGAACTGTTTGGATTGTTAAAAATCCAACTGTTCTGGCAAAGTCCACTACAGAGCCAGGTGCTGCTGCTGTGAGAGCAGCTTTTTACAGGCGCTCCAGGGAAAAAAGGTCACACTGGGCCAGGGTGGTTTTCAGTGCTCAGCTTCCCTCTGGTAATATTGTTAGACATGGAGAATATTTAAACAGGGTTTATGGCAACTGGCAAATCAATTGCCTTGAAATGATATGTATAACAAGGGAACTAAGGAAAGACTAAAAATATAATCTCTAATCTAAAGCATTTGACATGTTTCCTGGACAGTAGTTTGGTATTACCCAGATGTATGCTCACAGAGCTGTCTGTGCAAATCAAAAACATCCATCATACTGAAATGAGCTTAATTATGGAAGTTTTGCTTTCCTAGTCAAGCTTTAATTTCAGTTATTCCTGATTCCACATTACTTAGCTTCTCCTTTTACATTACATTCTGCTGCACATCCATCACACTAAAGCTGTTGGGATGACAAATGCAAAAAACCACAAAGCTGATTGCAAAAGATGGATGTGAAAATCTTCACCCCCCTGAGTTTCTAGTGGAATGCACTCCTTAAGAATTGCGATATTTTTCATTTTTAAATGTATTGAGTTCGAGTATGATTAGGGTGGTGCATGTGTTGTCAGATCCTGAGGACACCTGAGACCTACCATCACCCAGTTTGGACAGACTGGCCTTCATATCTGTGTTTGGTCAGGCCAAAATACTGATCCTCCTGAGGTGAGCACTGAGATTTAGTAACCCACCTACAAACCCAAGAAGCCGGTGGCAAGGTCATCTTTACCCACAGTAATTTCTTGTTTGTGCTAGTTTGTTGACCTGTGTGGGGGCCACACCTGTGCTGCAAAGAGGTTTGGAGTCAAACTCCTGCTCCTGCATCCTGGGGCCCTGCACCTCAGAGCTCTTGGGCTCTGTGGGAAGACATCTGTGTGTGAGGAAGCTTCACTACAGGTTGAGATAGTCCCCAAGGGCTACCCCTGTTTTAAAACCTGGAAACAACGTCATGCTGACTTTCTGTAACACATGAGTAAAAGTAGATAATTCCATGCTGATTACTCAAAATTTTTCAGTTGTACCATTTAGCTTGATACAACATATGTTTATCTGTAACCCTGCTCATCTGAGGCATTTAAAAGGATTTAATTCATCCACAGAGAACCTTGAAGACTGTTGCACATGGCTGAAATCTGTGCTCCTATAACAGAAAAGTTCCTTAATGGTATCTTCATCTTTTAGACAAATTATAATTAGAACACCAATAACCTCTTTTAAAATAGCTGTATCACTTCTGTATCCATTTATTTTAAATTCCAGATGCTGCTGAAAACTCCCTTTGGGAATTCTGGGTTAAAAAAATCCCTTGCCGTGAAGTGAAGAATATGATAAAATCAGTTTTAAGCAGCTTTGTCATGCTTGCAAGCAACAATTTGCAGTGCCAGTTTGGGGTGTTAGTGCCCAAGATGCCAACCTGGCTGGCACTGGACTGCCCATCCCTCCAGGAGCTGCAGAGAGTGGCATAGTGCCTGTGACAGGGGACAGCCACAGCATAGTGGTGAAGGTGGCCACAGTGACCTGTAAAAAAAGAATAGTGACATATCATCACTTGCTTGCTGCCCTCCCAAGTTTGGGAGGTCTTTGGCTAAGTCCTTATCAAATGCTATGTTAGTTATTGTGAAAAAATTGTGTAAGGACAAAGAAGTCTAAGTAAGTGTGTGGATGTGTATATGTATATATATTTATATATACACATCCACCCACCCAAAATACTATTATTATTGGAAAATCATGCAGATACTCAGATTCTCTTCAGAGTGATGTCCTTGATGAGCCTTTCTAAATTTTTTTGCAAGTGTGACCTACTAGGAGCACACCTCTGCTCAAGTGAACCTCATCATTACTGTTGGCCAGTAGCTTGCTGTCTTCACTGCTGTAGAGGAAATAGGAAACAGCTATAATTAATATATATGAATTTATACACCCCCTACAGAGTCTTCAAGGAGCTGACATTTACTACTGGTTAAAGATAAGTGGTTATGCCCTGGCTAGTTAGCGTAAGATTTCAGTTTAGTTTATTATTTCTAAGTCTCATTTGGGCAGTAATCATTCTGCCGATGATACTTACAAAGGCATTTTTTTTCCTTCCTGTTAATATTCAAGTAAGTTTATTTTTAGAGTACATTTTTTGTTTTGTTTTGTGAAAATGTAAATAAAGTAGGATGCACATAGGTTTCCATTCCAAAAAGCCACATAGAGCATTTATTTCACACAGCACAGCAATTTGAGGCAAAATCTTGTTTTTGTAATGAAAATACAGTTATTACACCAAGCAAGGTTGAATGGTGCAGCTACCCTGATGGGCTTCAGGGTAAGTGGATTCTTAATGTTCACTGTAATTAATTCCCATGAATAGTTAAACAGAGCTCAATGTAGCTTTAAAGTAGTGTGGTGTCATATTTGCTATGAAACCTTCTAAATGTGAACCTGTGTCCTGCAGCCCAGTAAGGGGAAGGCACCAGCCTGCTTGCCTTATTTGTAACCTTGACACCTTATTTGTAACATAATTATTTTAATTAATTTTTAATTTTATTTTCTGCTCTTGTTTAGAGCTAGCCATGGTAACTTAATATGTATGGTTTTATTACTAGTGCTAAACTTCCCCTGCCCAATAAAAGCTGGACAGGTGGCTAGTCACCATTTTATGAGCAGTTAAACCATTTAGCACATCGCCACTAGTTTTGCATTAGTGCCAACCCTGGGATTCATTACATGGTTCAGCAGTACAGAAACCTAATGCATTATGGCCCAGCAGGGTTCACCTCAGGCTGAGTTCTGCTTGATTTTTTGCTCTTGGTATGGACGCAAAAAGTAAACATGTCTTGCAAGAGACATGGTTGCAGCGGACAGCTTGTCTTTGGACCATCTCTGTACATTTGTGATGAATCCAGCTGGTGGAAAGTGCTAAATGACATCAAACCAGAGGCCACCATCCACTCCATGAAGGTGCAGATGCAGCCTGGGTGTCTGATGTGCAGCCCTTGCTGGGAGGGTGTTTCCCATTCTGGACTAGTTTAGGGGATGGGGAAATAAACAACTAAGCAACAAAAACCCAAAAAATCCCCACAAAAGGGTAAAAAAAAAAAAAAAAGACAAGAAAGTATTGATGTTCTCTCAATCATTTGCTCCCCTCATACACTTGATGAAGCTTCCAGCACTTACTGCTAACCTCCGAGATGGTGTTTGTCATGTAGATACTCAGCCATTAGAAATATGAGAACCGTCTGGTTCCTTTCTCCTTGGAGAGCAAACAGCTATCTGCCAAGGTGGGCCGAAGTCAGATGGATTATTTCAAGATAAAAGGCTTGTTTTCTTTCTGTAGTTTCTCTCAGCCACACAAAATAACTGCATGTATTTATTTTTTTGTCCTGCTGTTACTAAGTATATCTATATGAGTATCCCCCTTTCCGTTCTGTTTGCCCTTTTCACCCTCTCCATTCTCTTTCACCATTTCCATTTAATTTCAGCTCGGTCCAATATTTCCCTCTGAGAAAAGCAGCAGAATAGTCATGGTCAAATCTACAGTAAAGGTTAATCTCTGAACTGAATTTTAAAGAGTATTTCATACATTTCTGTAAGAATCATTGGGGTTTTCAAAGAGAGCTGCCTCTCAAATGAGGAAAATTAAAAAGCATGTGGGCATAATTCTGGAACGGATGCTGCTTTCTGATGAATTTTTACCCTGAAGAAAGAAGAGTTTTCTCAGAAATTAGACAACTTTTCAGGACAGTCTTGTTCTTCAAGATGACTATATGGATACTCATGTGTGTAAATATGGTATAACAAATAATTTTGTCTTAGTTTTTTCCAAGGGGAAGTTTTGGAAATTTGCAGAATTTCCTTTGGAATGTTGGGGTTGTATCTGCTCCCTCTGAGGCTCCTTTGTCTGGTGCTGCTGTGTTCCTTCATCCCCTGGAAGCCCCATTTTGGGAGAAGCTCAGTCAAGGGCACAGGACTGTGGGACAGCAGCAATGCCCCCCGGCAACCCTGTTTTCTGGAGAAACAAACAACACAATGCCAAAATTCCAAGAAATTTTCAAAAAAGAGAATTCTCTCTGGCAAGCAGAGAACAACAGCCTGCAAGTTGGAAATATATGTATTGACATTTGATTTCTTGCTGCTCAAACATACTTTGGGGTTTCGTTTAGCCTGAGCTCAACTGCTGGTTGTTTATACAGGCTACTGGCTGTTTACATTAGGTCAATACACAGGACAGGCTGTTTATACCGGACCAGCAACAAATTCCACAGCACAGTCTGTGCCTAGCACTGCTGCTGTTTGTATGTGCAGAGCTGGAAAGAAATAGAAAATCGCCTCTGGAAATCAGCAAGAGACAAACCCTCCTATGTATGGAGTATTCCTTCTTGCCTTTGAAGTGACCAGCACCATCACTTTTTAGTGTTCTTTTCAAAAATATACAGTGCTGGGAATAAGATCAGCACATCAAGAATGGCAGATGAAGGGGAAGAGCCAAGAGGAAAGTGAAAGGTCCCAGTTGATATTTGTCTCCATCTACAGGGTCACGGAACACACATTTGTAAGCACTCGGTGCAGTTGCACACACAGGTTTGCAGCACACTTAGCTCACAGTGTAGCTGGTTCCAGCTCCACGAATGCAAAGCCTCCTGTGTTTAATTTGAATGTTTCTCTTCTGAATGACTTCATGGGCTGCTCTGACAGAGCTATGTACAGGGCTCGGTTCTCCTGTCCTGGGTGAGCAATGCTGTTTGTACCCTTCATGTAACTGATAAACATTGGCAAAGCTATTAAAAAGCTTCTTGGCTGCAGGTCAGTGGGCTCCTGTCAGGCTGTGGGACAAGGTAGGTTTCTGTCCTGCTGCTTTCAGCAGTGCTCCACTGATTTGAGCTGCCAGAATCCATCCCTCTGGGATTCACCCAAAATGAAGGGTGTTGAATTTGGTGATCTTAAAGGTCTTTTCCAACATAAATTATTCAGTGTTTCTCTTTCTTGAGCCCCAGCTCCCCACAGACCACTATGACATTCCCCCTCTGCTCCTGCACTTTCCCAGGAAGGGTGCTGCCACTTGGAGGGAAGACAAGGGGGAAACCCCATCCTTAACTCACTTATCTTGCTGGTCCTAGTAAACTTGCTAAGAGAGGTGCTTAGTGTCCAGACGCTGCTGGGGACCTTAATTCCATGCTGAGTGTGTGTGGATCCTGGAAGATCAGAAATATCTCTTTATTTCTGGGAAATGCAAGCTTAATGTGCATTTTTTTGCACACCTCAGCAGTTTTGTTCTCATTTGACATTTAACTCCAAATGCATTTTGACTTCCTTTTGATTCGGGGCCTGTGGCTGCCTGTGTGCTTTCCCAGCTGTGGCCCTCAGGAAGAACACAATGAGAAAGGGCATAAGGTTGAGTGATACCCACCCGAAAGGGAAAGGTTTCACCTCCTGCTAGTCAGCTCTGGGCCCTTAACAGCTGGTGAAGAGAAATTCCCGTGGGTGATTCTTCCAACTAGATCCAGAAATGAGGAAAGAGCACATGACCAGGGTCTCATCCCACCTTATCTGTGGGCTATTGATTACAGAGGAAGCCTAGATGTGTAGATGGATTAGGTATCTGGCTTCTCAGTGCCTAGGAAGGAAGGGGATTTTCATCCCACCTCTCCCAGTCCTTTGCAAGTGCACATGTGCCCACGTGCACCAGCCTCACCAGGGCTGCCAAGGAGGGTAACAGCAACTGAGTTTTGTGAGGATGCATGCAGAATTTCCATGACTCATAATGTTAATGCCAGATTTTATTAATAAATTAAATAAATAAATAAAAAATAAATAACTCCAGGAGGGTGCAACTGGTTTAGCATCACTTACTATTTCCATCAGGAGCTGGTGTTGGGGCTCCCCATGCCCCTCGAGCTGAGACGTGATTTAATGGACTGTCTCCTCTCAAGGGATGGCTTCCACTTAATTCTGAACAAGAAGTTATTACCATGCTAGTTTTTCTGCTTTTCCTGCAGCAATACCATCAGGATGAATTTAATACAATATCAAGGTTGTGATGAGGTTTTATGTTTGAAGCATGCCTTCCTCCAATGCCACGTCACTATAGTGATGGGTGAAAAGGCACCTTATTTGGCAGATGTCTCCAAGTAAAATAGATTTTCTTTACCTACTCTTCTTGTGGTCATTGCTAATAGCCTGAAAACTCACCATCTTGTGTCTTTGAAATCTTCCAGTTAAATGATAAAAGGAGGTTGCTCATGAAATAGGCAATATTGGACATATTCCTGACAGTTGCACAAGAAGGAACTGAAGCTTGCAGAGAAACAGAAGCTCTTAAATTCTGGCAGCGTTCTGTAAACTGCCTCCCATTAATAAATAACTGACATAATTTCCAACTTTTTACTCTTTTACAGATGCTTTTCGCTTGGCAGCTGGCCTCATCCCAACCAAGTCAGGAGTAAAAATTCACAATGATTTCAGCTGGCCAAAGGGTCAGGAGGCTGAGGATGGATATCTGGATGCTGCAGCACTCTGGGGAGAGCAGGGAGCAGCAGCCTCTCCAAGAAGCCTCTGTGAGTAAAAAGCTTCAATCTGATCTTCTTTAAAAGTTTTTCTCTGCTTTTTAATCTTGGGCATAGATGCACTCCATGAGGATCTGCTTCCAGCGCTGCTTCACGGACTCCCTCTGCTCATATTTCATGCTAAGGAAAATGAGCTCCATGGTACATGGCAGCTGTATGGGTGAGGTTTGGAGGGTTGAAGAGTGCGCATCCAGGCAAATCAATACTTGCCAAAGGGGATAAGGCAACTGTACCTTTCTTTCCCTTGCCCCTAACTGGACCCCCTCAGCCCAGGAACAGGGAGGCTCACACTGGGACGTGATGCTGCATTTGCACTGGGGCTGCATCCATCTCTCAACCCCTGCTGCCATCAGTGGTGAAGAGGTGTGCCCCTTGTAGCTTGTAGACCTATAGCTGTGTGCAGAACAGAATAAAAATCCCACGCCAATATTTAAGGGGGTTCAAATTGTAGGCCTGGTGATGTTTGTCCCAGTGGTGGAAGGCAGGCAGGAGCAGCACACAGGCTTGTGAAGGGTCCCTGCTTTTCCCTGAAATTCAGAGCTCATCTCAGCAGTGTGGCACTCACTGGTACTGACCCCAGGGGATCTCGTCTGTATGGTGCAGGAATGGGCCTGAGCTTTCTTGCTGCCCCGTTATTCAGAGAATTTGGGGTAACTTGGGATTTTAAGCACTGTAGGCTGAAGCAGAACTTTGCCTTTAGCAAAGGCACTGCTGCTTGATGGGGCTCTGTGCCTGCTTGTGTAATCCAACTGCTGCACTGGTTTTCCAGCAACAACTTTAAATGCCATTCATCAATAAATCCATTGGGCTGCTTGGCTTGTATTACATGCCACTGATTAACTACCATTAAATTAGCAGTTAGTGTAATCAGATATAAACATTCCTTTGTGGCTAAGCTGTTAAACTTTTTTGCCCTTTTACAATTGCGGGTAACACATGTCGGCACGAGACAGGCTCAGTAATTTCACATTACTGCAGCTAAATTATGTTTGTGGGCTCCAGAAACGCTTCTGGTGCTACCAGGCTCGTAAACACCTACCTGGCAGGGAAAAGCTACAACTTCTGCCCCAGAGCATTCGAGGTTTAACAGGATTCGACGTAGTACAGTGAGTGGATTTATTACATAAATATGTGCCTGGGCTATGGGCAAGCGATTGATAGGAGTTCAGAATTTGATTTCCTGACACTGGCTGCTGACTTTCACCCTGGGTCACATTATTAATTAGTGTAAGTCAGCATCTAACTCGTTACAGGGAGACATGAAAGAAAGGTAGGTGGTAGCAGTTTTAAAGGAGAGGGGTGTGACTCCACGTGGCTTTCAGCTCCGGGAACTCCAGGCTGTCATAGTCAAAAGCGGATTTTAATTTTTCAAAAGGAGGCATTTCACAGGTATTGATTTGTATTTTACATGTAGCTCTGTACTCTCTCCATTGCTAGGTTTTCTTATCACTCATAAAATCAGAAATTAAATACACAGCTGCAGTTAGTCTTATGCACCAGTGCGGTACAGAACATAATGAAATTATTACTGGAAGTTGCTGTCTCAGTGCCAGAGTTAAATCACAAAAAAATACCCACCAGCATCCATGTCCCTGTCATAATCTTCTGTGTCCTCACAATGCAAGAAAATACCTAGAACTTGAAGCCCACACAGAGCACAGATATTCAGACAAAAAAAGTCCGTGGAACATAGTTTTTTGAAATATTTGGGTGGTGGTATTTGTTGTTGTTTCAGGGTTTTTTTCCTATATTAATTTGATGATGTTTTTATTGTTTAGATATCACTGTATTGGCTTTTAGAAAAATGCTTATGTACTTTAAATTATATGTGTGCATGCTCACCTCTGAAAGTTTACACCAACAGTCTAAATAACTTGGGAGCTGGAAATTGAACTACTACATAAGCTGCTTTAAAAATTCAGTCTTGTCTCTTTAAAAAACATAATATTCAAAGCATTTAATTCAAGTTGTTGAGAATGATTTTCTTTTTTTAATTTTAGTTGTACTGTTTGGAATTACTGTGTGGATTGTTACACTTGGAAAATATGTTGTGTTTTGCTCTCATGGAAACCTGTAGTTTCTCCAGCTATGTTCAGACAGCTTTCCTGAGTCTTGGAATGGAAAAGCAGGAGAACTCAGCTTAACTGCCTGTGTCTTCTTACATTATGTTTGAGTATTTGAGAAACTTTTAACTTGGGTTTCTAAAACCTAATAGTGGGCTACCCTCCAATGTATTCTCTCTAATTCTGACTATGAGAAATGGAAATTTATATGGCTGCTCTTAATATTTTCTTCAGGGGTGCAAACCTGTAGAAACTGGATTAGTGTGTTGACTCCCTCAATTAACTTTAATCTAATATCCTGCCTATTTAAATTAGTGTAAACATTGGTGTATAGGGCTAAGGGAAAGAGTTGAACTGAAAAAGATTTATTTAAGGATTAGTGTAGTAGCTAAATTAGAATTAAATCCAGGAAGTAAACATCCCAGCAATGCAAGTTGTGGGAAACAAGAGACCACAGCAAAGATCAGTGGTTTGAAACAATAATGTGCCACCATGGGAAGAGAAAGGAAGAAGGGGGGAAACAAGGAAATCAAGCATTACTGTACAAATAAGACTCTAAGCCTATTACTGCCACACAGGTTGTGGGGAAACTCCCAATTAAATGCAATGGAAAGAAACTTTTATCCTTTTCAGCTTTCTCCTTGATTTGCTCGGTTGAATTACACTGTGGACTGAAATACCCACAGCAATTAGAATGAAAGGATAAATTTGTAGAAGAATCCCTGAAGGTACAGAAATTATGACATTTTCCGGCATCAGATTTGCTACAACATGTACTGTGGGTTTGTTAGACCTGTTAGACCCTTTGGATAAGAAAACATGCAAAAAAAAAGCAGTTCACTCTCTGTTAGGCTGCACTGGGAACCAGATTTGCCTGGGATGTAAAAGCATGAATGCTTTCCCAGGCCTAGCAGAGATTTTATCTCTATTCTGTCCAGCACTGCCATGGCAATGCTCTCAGGGCCACAGCACGCAGCCAGCCAGGACTGGCCCAGCAATACCACACTCTGCTGTAGAGAGGTGGGGGTCAGTCTCCTCTCCCAGGTCACAAGTGATAGGACCAGAGGAAATAGCCTCAGGTTGTGCCAGGGAGGTTTAAGCTGGATATTAGGGAAATTTTCTTCACCAAACAGGTTTTCAGTGATTGGAACAGACTGCCCAGGGAAATGGTGGAGTCATCATCTCTGAAGGAGTGTAAAAGACATGTAGATGTTGCACTTTGGGACATGGTTTAGTGGTGGACTTAGCAGTGCTGGATTAATGGCTGGACTCGATCTTGGAGGTCTTTTCCAACCTTAGCAATTCCATGGTTCCATGAAGCATCTCGGACTCCAGGAGTCCTTTGTGTGCCAAAGGCTGAAAGGAGGTGACTGTGTTCTCAGACTATTGAAAGCTGCCTTCCAGATTTCAAATAAAAATACTAAGCCTGTTCTTGATATTTATTTATTTGCATTTACTGGGATGGAAGCATGCCATCTACTGAATTATCACTTTTGGATCTGAATTATTTTTGCAGTTTGACTTGCATGTGTCAGTTTGATCAAATGCTACTGAACTGGTGATGAAAACCTGACAAAAATTCAGCCTGGGGTAACATGGCTGGAGGATGCTCTGGCTGACTGACTTGCAAATTCGATAAAGGCTTGGTTTTTTTTGCTAAATACAGTTTAAATTACAGTTACATTACAGTTTACTGGTTTTCTTCCTATATACCCAAGAGCTTTGGGTCTGATACTTCCTTTTACCATTGGCCTTTACTGGCAGAAAAATTAGGCCACTGCTGCAGTGCTGCCAAGGAGCACAGGAGCCCTGTGCTAAATGATGCTCTGCCCATCAGGAGCCAAGGCCCACAGCACTCCAGCACAAGGAGGAGGAAAGCTTGCATCTGCATGCACCCAGCACGTGTGGGGCAGCCTCTTCCAGCAGAACATACAGATTGCTTCCCAGCCACGTAGAGAACTCATTTTTTTTAAAGTTGTTTTGGCAGTTTCTTTACGCTTTATACCCCCAAAAGACTGAAATGATCCAGCCAGCTTATTCCAAAGGAAAATGTCTGAATTTCAGCTCCTATGAGCGATTGTCTTGTAAAGGCAGGCAGCTTAGTATTTCATCTTTTTGACTAAAGCAGCTTTTAACAAGCTTGTTCTTGGCAGAAGGTTTTGGACTTAACCATGACTGAAATACATCATGTGCCTTAAGAGCATGCTTTGTGTGAACTGCCACCCTGCTTGGCAGGGGATGCAAAGAAACACTGGTTCAGGGGTGACCTGACCCCTCGTAGTGTGTCTTCTGAGGGGTCAGCAGGAAGGAGTAAAAGAGTGCTGCATCACTCCTCATGGGACATCTGCTCGCTGGGCAGAGGAGAGAGTTTTCAGGGCTGTTACTTCACAGGACACAAAAAACGTCACTCCACAAATTATTTATTCTTGGTCTAATCCTCTCCCCTGCCTGAGAAGAGGAACACACTGAACACCCTGCCAAGCAAACCTTCTACAGTCCCTTCTGGGTGGATGTGGATGGCAAACACAAATACAACAACTCTGTGCTCCTCACTCACCTTAAAAGGCACAGCTACATCAGCAGTATTAAACAGAAGCAACAAGATCTCTCGGTAAATGCTCAGCCTAAGAGTGTGCTAATAAACCCCCCCAGCCACGTAATTCAAGCTTTCTTCTGTCTGACACCTGTTCCAGCTGAGCTGCTTAGGTTTAAATCTTCATGATATTTTTAATAATGTTGCTTGACTGCCTCTTAGTTAAAGGGTGCCACTGTGGTCCCGGGGTATTTAAGCACACAAATTGAGTGATGGAAGTGGTGTGTTGGGGCCAGAGGGTTCAGCACTAACCCTCAGGGCTGGGAAGACCTCAGCCCCCCTTCAAAGGCTGTGCTGGCCCAGCCTGATGCTGTGAGACACCGACCGCCCTTGTGTCCTGCCACGCGCATGCGAGAGAAAGCAGCGCGGACAGAAAGGGTGGAGGATGGCACATAAGGCTGACCCTAATCGCCATCTGCTTTAGGGTTTTGTTGCTCTTTTTCCCAGTGCCAGGTGAAGTACCTCACTTTGGGAGTAGTGCCCCTGGGTCAGCAATTGATATCTTCTTCAAGCTAAGCAGGTTCATGCTTTTCTGACAGTGTAGGAGGACTTGGGTCTTTTATGAGAATTCTTTTATCAGATGCTGGTGAAGAGAGGTCATAACATAAGCATGCAATGGACCCAGTCTGTGCAGAAAGTGCAAAAATCTGTCCATAGATCAACTTTCAATAAGTAATGGAACTAATTTCAGTCTGCTTTATTGTGTTACATTTGAGTTCTAAAAAGTTCCCTTAGTTTCAGATGGAGCATAAAGAGAGAGTACAGAGTGCCATTTCAAGGCTAAATCCTCTATGCCTGTCTCTGAAAAGTCAGACCTGAAGAGGTCTCAGATGGAGTAGTAACCCTGAAATGCTCACTGGGCACACTGAGCCAGTCTGGACCCATTTGTTGGTGTCCCTACAGGCCCCCCAAGAGTTGGGACACCAACTCACATTGGGAGTTTGTATTATCCAGACTAACAAGAGTTTGCTGCCTCTACCAGTGTCTGCCATCTCACCAACTTTACAGTAGCCTGGCAAGGGGGAGCTTTTGACTTGCAGAAACTTTGGGCTAAGCTGGGGCCACCAGCCCTGGCTTGTATTTTCTGGGGTTGGTTCTCTGTGCAGCCCCACCGATGCTCATGCTGCTGGGGAGAGCAGCAGTGAGGAGGGGTGGCTGCAGCAGGAGGAGGAATCGCTGCCTCAGGGGCTGGGCTCACCTGTGCTTATTCATAGACCTTACAGACATGCTGCCTTGATGCAGCTTGGTGGAGTTTTTTCCATTGACAAAAGGTTTTTGGAGCAGGTCTTTGTCCAGGATCAGCAGGGAAAATGGCAATTTACTTGTGACGTCTTACTGCCCATTGCATGAATCCTGCATATAAAAGAGAGATCACATTCAAGTAGTGGTTTCCTCCTCTTGTTTAAATGAATTCATCTGCTCAGCTTCGAATTTCCCCATCAGAGCTCCACATCAGCCAGCCCTGTTTGTGGAAAAGCCAGCAAGCATGTTTCAGCCAGCGTGGGGTATTAATGCAGGAAGCCAGAACTGGGTTGGTTCTCCTTGTTCCTCTTGCTATAGAGTTTCACAGCCTGGGATATTAGTAAATATTTATGTTTAATTACTTTCACTTAAGAAAAACAACCACAGCCAAGAAAACTACAGAGCAATTTAATGGGTTTTAACTTGTGACACTAAGCTGCCTTCTTAAACATAATGAATTATATGAAGTCATCCGGTTTCAGACTCTCTTAAAGAGGTAATTTAATTCAAATAAGGTTGCGTATTACTAGCCTCAGCGTCTGAAAACATTTACAGTGCCAGTAACTGTTCCATTGCTCTGAGTTATTCTGCAGACAATATCAAGCTAAGCTTAGAACAGCGTGCTGTGGTTTGGTGTAACCGATAGATGAAATTGCTACGTTCATTGCCTCAGGCGAGAAGTGCTGGCTGAGTGTGGTGGAGTCTCCTTTTACGTAAGACAGTCTGTGCTAAAACAAAAGCAGGAAAGTAAATATGGCATTAGCTGCTCAACAGCATTATTTTGTTAATCTTTTCCAAGGGAAAACATCTTACAAAAGAGCTTCTTCCCTCTGGTTCCTAGATACAAGGCTGCCTTTCTCATGTACAGTGATCAGATTCTGGTGTATGTCCTTTGGTCCATTGTTGCAGTATAACATAAAGATGTTTCTGTTCCCTGGCAGCACTGCAGAGCTCATATTCAGAGAGAGAAGAAAGGGAACACTGGGTTACCTATAAAACTAGTTTTTTCCCTGACAGGTAACTAATAGAAGGAACTAAAGAAATACCTGTACTATTCCACCTATAGATCCCCAGCTGCTGAACTATGTGTAGGATTAGAAACACCCACCAGGGCATTTTTCCCCTCAGAAGACAAATAGTTATCACTGGATTGAGTTTGGCAGTTAAGAGTCAGAAGGTCTTGCCACAAAAGCTATAAAAGTTTGTGAGGCTTTCAGTGTCCTTTAAATGGTCGTCCTTTAAAGTAATTGCATTCTCTAAAGCTCCTTATGGGGCTTAAGGGCTTTATTTGCCAGGACAATTGCACACCTTGTGAAAAAAACTGTAATCCAAATCCCAAGCTTGGTTCTGCCAACTTTCCAGATGTTGATAGCTAAGCTTGCAAAAGCTGCTAGATGTTGATTGCTAAGTATGTAGCCTGCATGTATGTCTGTCAACAAGGTAGACAGAAGATACTCAGGGAGAGCCCCTGTATTCCTGATGTATCTCCAAAGCTGGATACACAACTCACACTTCACAACTTTGCTCCTCAGTTAAAAGCACATATAATGGCTGCAACGCTGAGCAAAGATTACTGTAGTAGAAAATGCTGCAAGTGTAACAGCCCCCCCACAAAAACATTGCCATCATCCTTCAGCTGCCCACCATCACCAGCTGTGGAGATAACACTTTGCCAGCTTTTGAACAGGGCTGTGAGCGCACACAACGTTCAGTGGGACCAGCCTTGGCTTCAGAGCTTATGAGGTCCCAGTGAAATCACAGTCCAAGGTTATTTAACACTGTTTTCCAGTCATCTCCTAGTTCAGATACCATTTCCCATCTATTAAAGCCTTATCTTAGAACACACTAATTCCTCTTGATTCATACTCCAGCCTTGGAGCAGTTCCATGCTTTTCAAGTCAGCTGATTGAAGAGTGAACCAGTGATCAGTATTCATATGGGTAATAACATCAGCTTTTGGATTGCTTAAAATCCTTGAAGATTTCTTCACAGAATAGCACAGACCTTTTTTCCAGTTCTTGTGGGATAGGGACTGTATCCTTCCTGGAGTCACGCAGCATCTGGCTGAATGGAACTGCAAGTTTGCAGGGACTGCAGCTACGTGACTGTTAATTTGTTCTGACTGCAAGCTCTTCATGTCCATTCACATTCAGCTAGCTCTGACTGCTAATTAATTATGTGCTTAAAGTTTTACTCTCATAATACAAAAGTCACCCCTGGGAGAACATTGCTGAACATGCCTGATGAATGTACAATCTCTTCGTTAAAAGAAGCCATGTTTGAAGTTGCTCAGGTGTTCTTACAGAAGGCTTCTGATAGGATTATAAGTGAACATACAGCAATGGAAAAAAAAATATTCATTAGAAGGGATTACATATAAACCTTTCAAGATGACTGATATATTTTCCCTTTTAACTTTGACTTGAGTGAGCTGTTGAATGGAGCTCAGAGATTATTTCTTGTCAGAACATATCAAAAAACCCTGAGATCACTAAAGCATTTGAGCATGTTGAGCATGAAAATTTCATTGCCCTCTATGGTGCATTTTAACTGTGTCTAAAAACCAGTATTCACTGCTAAGGGTACTTAGTCATCTTTTAAGAGAACTAATTTCATTTAAGCTCATGGTCAGTTATCAGTCTGGAAATGAAACCATTAATTTTAATGCAGTAAGTGCATGTATACATTAAATTTTATTGCTTTGTCTGAATTTAAAAGGGCAAAAGTAGGGCAATTTCAGGTCAGTGTAAAGTTGCAGGTGCCTCTAATTTACTGCTCACCTCTTAAGAAAGGAGAGCTCAGTGTTTCAAGCTTTTAGTCCTGCATATCAGTGAAATAAATTTCCATGCTGCATGTTTCAGGAAGATTTGGATCAAGCCTTTGGAATATACCATTGATGTGTGCGGACCCTTTCACCTAAAGACACAACATGGGTAAAGTGCACAGCAGGCTCAACTTCATGCTGCCATTACAACCAGGAACAACACAGATTCCACGAGTCCTGAAACTTGCTACCCAAGCTCGATGTTTGTAAAGATCTATTGAGCCAACTATAAATGCATTAAAGAAAGCATAATAATAAGAGTGCAACCAAAGCCAAGAATATTTCCGTTTTTTCAAAGGCTTCCAAACATTTTATACGCCACAAGATCATGTGCAGACTCAAGGCATCACATTTCAAGTTAAAGTCAGACATTCATCTGTAACTTTGAATATATGGGTTGGAATCAAACACAATATTTTCACGTTACTTGAGTTTAGGCTTTCTTTGTGTTTTTATGTTCCTGTTCAAAAGAAAGGAAATCCCTGATACCAAGACAAGTAATCTGTGTTCTGAGCCAATAAATCCTCAGGGAATTTGAAGCAGGTAGATTTTAAGAGGCCCTTTTTGCAGTCTGAAAAGCAATGGGTGACATTAGACCAATCTTAATGAGAGTTGCAGGTGCTCAGCTTTTAGGAAGAGGTCATTTCCTGTGTGTTGGCACAATGACAAAGATGGAAGATTGAATGGTTCTTCTGACTCACAACTCAGTAATACAGACTTCTTAACTGGAAACGGCTGAAAAGATACCCTTGGAATGCTCTTGGTGCCCTAACACATCCTAAACACTTCAGGCACATCTCAACATCATTAAAATAATAGATGCAAATAAGACCCTGCTAGCTGGTAATCGACAACAGCTCCTTTCCCAGTCCTTCTTGTTTGGTTTCATGTTCAATACAGATGTCCTGTGGCTTTTTGTTGGCATCCTGACTGCAGGAAGAAAAAGAAACAAACCCAAAAAACCCAACCACCAGTGCCAATGCATGTCTTTGTATCTGATTTCGACAAGAACAATTGATCAGGTGGAGACTGGAGAGCCTGAGATGTTAACCTGCTGGGAAAGCACAATTTTGACAACATGTCCAGCCATGAGCTGGGCCTAAAACACCATCTAAAATCACCTTAACTTTCTTGTTTGTCTCTTGACCTCTGTGTTCAGTCACAGCCAAGTGATTCAATACAAATTCCCTTGAATAAACATGCAAGTAAAACCAGGTATTTACATTTGAAGTGGATCGTCATTAAGGCTTCAAGCTGTCAATAGGACCAGCACAGGAAAATGTTATTATTAGACCTGAAAGTCTTCAAGGGAATGTGTGAGAAGAAAGGCTACTATCAGGGGACCAGTAATCTGTTCCTAGCTGGCTTTTAATTCCACTTAGCAAACATGAATGATTTTGAGTGTTGAATGAAGAAGCAAGCTACAGAACCTGCACCAGGCATTTAAACTACAGCTGGCTGGAACACAATTTGCCTGAAGGCAACATTTTTAAGTTCAAAGGTAAACATTTGGCTTTTTATAGAGAAAATTAGTTGTACAACATATTTGCTTTAGTATACTGCTACCCAGTCCAACTTTTAATTGAAATGTATTAAAAAAATAACCCTCCTATCACTGACAGTCTGCAGTTTCCTAGAGAGCTGCATACTTGCTAGTAAACATCAGTCCTCTGGGCCAGGTCTAGAAGACAGAGGTCAGAATTTCTATAACTTAATATTTTCCAAGGCACCCTAAAGACTTCCTATTACCTTCCCATGTAAATTGTTTACAGCCAGCTCCAAAGAGGAGCTCTCCTGCAGGACTTTGACTGTGCCTGTAAACTGATAAAAAACCTCCCTCTGGAAACTTCCCCTGGCGAACTTCATCATAATATTTTATTGTCTTCGATCCTAAGCATATACACAGGGATCCTTTCTGGTAAAAACACAGGCAATAAATAATGCTGAGCAAGGAGAGGTCTATACATTGAACCTTATGAAGCAGTGATAGTGGCATTTTGTAGCTCTTCTTGCTGTTGGACTACATGGAGCTTTCTAAGGCTGCTCCAGTGTCAGCACACACTTTCCTGCTAAGCTGTCACATAGCATTTGCATGCAATTTTGGACATTTTAGTATGGCCTGCTTAGGTTTTATTTCTCATAATTGTGGGGCTTTTTTTGTTTAAGTAAACTTTTTTAAAGTGAGGAAAGCCTATGCTGCACAATGAGGTATTGAGAACCATGTGTTCCATGGTACAGAAAGATATGTTATGATTCTTATCTTCGTGAGACTGTGAAAAAATAGTTCTTTGTCCTCAAACTCATTAAAAAGTTATTTAATAAAGAACTTGAAACCATTATCAATATTTACAAAAGAAATGCTTGAGAGCTGAGTTATGTGTTTTGAAATTCACAGAAGGCTCAGTGCATTGAAGCAACAATATACGTGATAGGAAGTATAGCTGACATTTTCCAAATATAAAAACCAGATGATGGAAGGTTTAATTTCTGTGAATTGGAGCAGTAGCTGAGAGCCTAATAATCTCTCAGGAATATTTTCAACCCATTGGGGTGCTCAAAGAATAGACAATTCTCAGCATTTCTGTCAAAGCAGTTGTGATCTATGTGATTTTGCTAGATTCAGAGGTGGCTCCAGAATTAACCTTGATTTGAGGATTAAAACAATTTTAATTTTTTTTTTTGGGTGGGGGGCTGTTTTATTTTTTCCCCTAAATAACAGTATATAACCTGAAGAATCCTCAAAAATCCCTGTAAGCCTTGACCCAGGGGTGCCCAATCCCTGTTGGCAGGTCGGTCTGCACCAGTCAAGGCTGCAGGATGCTCCTGTTCCTGTGGCCATGTGCTGAGCCATGCAGGCGTGAGCATCCTGACTCTGCAGCCAGTTCAGGGCTTGGCTGCCCTGGCAAAAACCCACTGGGCATCTCCCCCCATCTGTGAGTCAGTGCATTAACTCTCTTAAAGTCAACACCAACAAAATGGGCTTTAAATCCACCTTCTGTGTTGTTAAACCTGCCCCAGCTGCTGGAAATGAGTGTGCTGTGTGTCTGCTTCCTTCATTCATATTTGAATCAGGGATGGACTCAATGCTTTTATGCAGCAGCTGATAAAAACCACCACAGTACAGAATAACTTCTGCAATAGTTTCTAATACTCAGCCTGTTATGAGTGTTCATGGTGGAGGGGAACCCATCATGTAGTCTCCTGCCAGAGTACTCCAGTAAGAGATGAGGGACATGGGATGAACTCTGGTCCCTCTGGGACTCAGATATGCAGGTCTCCTGGACTGCAGGGCAATCCCAACCACCAGGATTGGAATCAGGACCAAAACCACTAAGCACCAAGTTAGGCAGTAAAAACTACAGCCTCGGGCATCAGGTCTGCACAGGTGATCCCCTTAACCATATGCTCACTATTACTGAAGGCACACTTCTGTCTGAGAAATTCCCATCCAGGGTCCAACCACATGCACAAATATTCAACTAGCAAAAGTAGTTTTGTGAGATATTCCCCACATGGTGTACGAAAACCCCAAGTGTTTGTGAGGTTGTTTAACATGATGCAATTGGTTTTTATCAATAATGCAGTGGTCATGCGAGTGTACTTCACTGTTCATGCTAACAGGGCTGTGTGTTCCCTAAACTATGCCAACAGTTGATTTAAAAATATTCAGGCAAAAGACAAAAAATACCCTCATATAATTTATTTTTAATTTTTAATTACACATCAGGGACTTTTAATTAATATTTTAGCAGGCTTGAAAGTGGTCTAATTGGAATGAAGAGATGGCAAAAGGGTCACAGAGTAGATACAGTGACCAATATAATATCCGAAGGCAGAAGCCTGACCACTGAGTGCTTTAGTTTCCCCAGAAGTTTCCAACTTGGTCAATGTGTACTCTAAGGCTGAGCTTTAAGCAGTAGTTGGATGAAATGTAATCCATACATCTGGAAACAGCCTGTGTATCACAGCGAATACGTGCAGAGGGGGCTGCTCTTGTATTTGTGTCCCATGTGTTTGCTTTTATTTGATTTTGTATTTGGGTGGGAAAGGGAAAGAGGAAATTCTCTGACATTTTCACATGCCTTTTTTTTTCAAGTGACTCTGAGAAACAATTCAAACATCTTGTCTATTCAAAGGGAAGGTTGTAAAGGGACCTGACATCTTTCCTTTTTTCTCACAGAAAGTACTGCATTCCCATCTCTAAGAACCACTGCTGCAATTATCCTGCCTGCCAGCATCTTTGGAGGTAGATACCAAAGGCACAGGAATAAAATATAGATCTCGGTCTTCCTCTCTGCCATGTCTTTGTGAACTGGTAGATAGCAAGAAATCATCTTCTGCGTACAAAATACTCTGCTTCTGCTTCTTTCTATTGTTCTGTGCTGCTGGAACAACTAACATTCAGACAACCTCCTTCTGTACCTCTCCAGTCTGACCCTTCTATTTCTGTGCTGATTTTAATCCAAAAATGTTTAAGCCATCTAAAAAACTACTACTGCTGCAAAGGATTTTATGTCCTGGCAAAACATCTGCCTCTGTATCTTCTACAATCATGCATAAAAGCTCACAGCTCCTAAACCTCCTCAACACTATGTAAACAGATGAATTAAAATGAAAACATTGGTGGTGATTAATTATGCCTGAATTAACAAAATGCCAGCCTTTGCTTATTGTTCTGGGAGTAAGGAGGAGAGGAACGAGGACAGCCCTGCTAGAAGTGGCTCAGTAACTGCATGCAGTCATTGCAGTCTGCAAAAAGGCAGAGGAAGAGGAGGAGGCTGAGAAACTGCCATTTTCTCAGTTGGCAGGAGGAAGAATCAGAAGGGATGACTGGAGGGGCTGCATGAAGGAAAAAGGGAATGTGGTGGGAGAAGCAGGCTCAGTGTTGAAGATGGGAAGGACAAGAAGACCTCAAGCAGAGCCTGAAGAGATGAGTGGTGAAGACACAGTGGAGGCAGCTGTACCTCCCCCCACACCAGGGCAGCGAGGCAGGCAGAGGGCAGCCACTTCCAAGGAATGCTAGGGCTCTGCTTCAGTGGTTTGAAGTCACGAACTTGAGTTTTAGTCTTTCTTGCTTTAATAGTGCAGCTGCCCAGGGCCACAGGTTGCCCTAGACTCTGGCCTATCCTGATTCCCAGAACCAGCTCCCAAAACTTTTCTTTGCATAGAGAAAAGTGATGGTGCTCATGGTGAAATGTACCAATTTTAAGCCATAAATCCCAAAACATTTACTGACTTTCATGTTTGTATGACTGCACACTATGCTCGTGTAGTATCGTATTTCCTGCAAATATTACCATGATGGTGCCTGAACATTTTGCCTCCCGTAACAACTGCATGAGCCATGGCCACAGAGAATTGCCCCTGAGGCTCAGCAGCACAGACAGCAGCCTTCCCTGGCCAGTAAAATCGCTCCTTTCCAGCCTGATGCTCAGCAGAGCCCCTGGTGATTAAACCAGTGCTGCTGAAGCTGTTTCTTCACTTCTGAGCAGGTCCTCATCTGATGTCAATTCATAAAGCTCCACAAATGAAGCCTACTCACACCGGGAGCCCACCCCCTGCATTAAAGTATTAGGTGGTTGTTTATCAGGCTGACCAGATGTTATGTGCATGTGTGTGTGGGTTTGCATTTCAGACTATGAAGAAAAAGAAGTAAAGGTGAGAATGCCAAGAGTGCCTACAAGCCATGGAGAGTTTGGATTGAATTACAAACGTGGGGACAAGGCACTGGTGCGTCACTGAGAGAGGAGAGCCTTGGGCTGTCTCCTGGCTGCTGCAGGATCAGAGGTAAGTCACTTCCCATGTGCTTGTGGACTTCCCCCTTCCCACCTGGGGTGTGACACCTTCCAGTTCCCCTTGAGTATTGAGCCCCACCTGCTCCTCTGGGGTTCCAGGGCTGGGGACACAGGGCATTTCTAATGTAATATAAATCATCAGATGAAAGAGGGGATTTAAAAACAATTTCTTTTGTTGCTGGTACTTCAAAATACTTTACAAGTCATATCAAGAGGATTTTTAAAAATCTTTCTTTATGAGTTGCTTTCTTTTCCAGAATAGTATCCTTGGAAATGACCCACTGGGTAAAAACAAAACAATACTAAATCCCTGTGAAAACCAGCCGTTTGAATTTCCATGAATGTCATTACCTGTAAGAGCCTGCACTCTGTTTGGGTGGCACTGTGGAGACAGAGCAGCTGGGACCGAGGACTGGCAGCACCGAGATTACGGAAGGCACCATCGATCGTCGTGCAGAGCGCTGGTGAGTACATTCGCCTGTGCCCCAGGCACACACACAGACCTTGCAGCGTGAGTTCAGGCCTGGGCCTGCCCATGCTGCTACACTTCACATCAGCACAGGCCGGTTAAGATGCAGCCACACCGCAAACGTGAAATCAGTGGGAAGAAGAAGCCACAGAGCAAACAACTCACCTAAACAACCCGCCCAGTTGTTCGGGCAGCTGCCTGTGCCTTTATCCCATTATGCACCAGATAATGTGACCACTATGCTCATACAGATATTTGCACCTCAGCTGTGCTGGCAGGTTCTGTTTTTCCAGGTGCCAGGCACCACACAGGAGCTTACATCCTCAGACTAAGGGGACTAGAGGTTTGTTACCATGCTCATCAGACCAACACATGATTTTTGAAATGCCTGTGAGAGGTGACCTCCAGAGTTTTTAGCATGTCCTCAGAGAATGATCAGCTACAGAAACTCACATTGGCTTTTTTAAACAATTACTGGAGGAGCTGGTGGAGATACTACTCAGAGACTGGTAGAGGGGCCGTGTGGGAGCTCAGTCTTTGCTCCTGGCATGATGAACTACGGGAGCTGAGCAGCAACTGAGAGGAGTGAAAAAGTACTTGAGATTCTTGGAAATATCTGTCTGTCCTCTGACTATCTACCCCCAGCTTTGTGGAGACACACCCATGTGCCAGGGAGCAGGAGTGCTGCTGTAGGTTTTGAAGGCACTTCCCAAGCTGCCCTCATACTTCTACATATGGTCCTGCCATTTTATTAAATTCTTCTGGAGTTGCTCCTGACCTAAGCTAAGTACTTTTCTATTGACATCAACTTTTGCCACTTCACTATTCACCCCCAGGTTATTAATAAAGCATTAAACAATATTGGTCTGAGTCTCGCTCTCTAGGGCACCTCATTATTAATCTCTTTCCCTACTAGAATTGGCCATTTATTCCACACCCATTTATAACCAGATTTTAATCCATGACAGGGCTTTACCTCTCACTTTGCGGTTACCAAGTTTCCTTAACAGTTTCTTGTATGGGTGTTTATCAAAAGGCTTTTGAATGTCCAAATAAATTATTTTCTCTGGTTGTTCTTTACTCACTATTTTATTAACTCTTAAAAGTGTAAAAGGTCTGACTGGCAAGATTTATTCTTATAGCAGCTACGTTTCTTTTTCTCTTTTGCCTGAGACTTGATATTTCCCTGCAGATTGTAAAATATTTAAAAGAGTGACCCTCTGAATCTAGTGGCTTGAAGCAGCACCAGATGTGTTGTCAATGTTTAATTAAAAAAAAAGTGAATGCAATATACTGCTGACTTTCTCAACTACTTCCTTGTAATGAAGTTAAGCTAATAATGTAAAATTTCCATGAGCTCGTCTGTCTGTGTAAATATTTACAGGGTCTTTATCGCTGCAGTACCAGATTTCCACATACATTAACGGCGTTATCCTTATAGCACCTCTCTGATACAGGGAAGCTTTAATCCCAACTGCCTGAAGAATCAGGACACACTGACATCTGGCACATAAAACCTGAACTGCTGTGCTTTGAGAATAACAGGTTAGGAGATAAAACACTTTCTCCCACTTACAGATGCTGTATTCACAAAAAATGCAAGAATCATCACAATTCACAAATGTAATGAAAAAGGCTCAGTGTCCCAGCGTCTCTTCCCAAGCTCTCTAAACTCCAAAGTTCATTTTTTCCTTTGGAAAAGTGCAGAGCACTGCAGGTAAAATCCAAGCTTTTCCTTTTTCACAGGCTATCTGAGCTTGTAGGTTTTTGCTGGCTCTGCTAGTGACCATTTATTTTGGACTCACACCACACATCCAGTGTTTCATTATGCATTTTTGCTCCAGCCAGAACTTATACAATTGGCTGCATCTCAGCTTGCTTCAAATATACAAGGGGGTGGGTTTCCTCAGAGAAAAGAAAGAAAGAACATCAGAAAAAGAGATCCTGTTTAAAGTAACAAGCACTAGAGAGATTGCTACAAAATGTACATGTGCAAGGGTTCACTGCTGGCCCCACATCCCTGAGGAAGGAGAGGCTTTCCACCCTGCCCTGAAAGCTGACAAGTCCTTGGCAAAGCAGGGAATGACGGAGAGGTTGGACGTGGAAGACCCCTCAGTGAAAAGGCATGCAGTCCATAGATTCTGTTTTCAAGAGACTTCTGGCCTCATGTCTGAGGATGGACTTTCCAAAAAGCTCACCTTCCACATAAGCAGCCAGAGCAGGTGGCCAGGAATTCAAAAGGTTATGAAGTAATCTAAAATAAAAAAATTAATTCCTTAAGTGTCAAAGGGGAGTAATGTAAGCACAGGACAGTTCTGGAAACACAAACTGCCTCAGCAGAAACTCTGAATTATTCCAGCAGCAAGTTTCCATTTGTAGTTTTTAAATTAGGTCTTGAAGCTACTGATGCCTGAAAATGTGGGATTTTTTTGGGGGGGCCTGGAGTCAAAATCCTTTGAGACCAACAAAGGACTCGCTTGAAGATGCCTGCTTGTGAGAATAAAACAGGGATAATGGAGCTCAGCTTTAGCAAATTTTATCAACTCCATAGAGTAGTGATGCCCAAGCAGTTGGGCTGGGAGCAGAAGAGCACAGGAGCAGGAGCACGGGCATTTGAGGTGGCTCCTGGTTGGGTTTGGAGGCCAACTCCCATCGGCCATCACCCATTCCTGAAACACAAGCTTTGCCTCCGGGATGGCCATGGCTCCTGCAGCAACAAAATTATTTCCCCAAGGAGCAGCCAATGTATTGCCACGATCTTAATCTTATTTAGTGTGGTAGCATGGTTTTAATTTTTCTGTGTTTGATCCCTCAGCTTTAGGAATATTGATAGAAATAGGGGCTGTGAGGATTAAATAAAGAGCAGCTTGTTGCATATGAAAAAATACCCCTCAGTCCTCACTTTCTCCGTGGTGATTCAGCTTTTCCAACAGCGCTGCGGAGATAAAAGGCTCGCATGTGAGCAGAAGTGTTAGCAAGGGCTGTAATGCTTTCAACGCAGCCTCTTGCAAAAGAGCCTTGGCTGCGGGAGCAGATCCCGCCTGCTCCCAAATCTCCTCCCGCGGCGGAGAGGAGATGGGGATGCAGCAAAGGCTGCTCCCCCTTCTCACGCCGGCACGGGCTGATCTCCGCGGCTCGCTGCGGGTTTCAGGGGAGCTCTGCTGATGCCGCCTGTCGCTCTCCCCTCATCCCCGGAGGATGGAGGAGGCGGATCGCCCCTCTCCGCCCAGCCGGGCCGAGCTGCGCCCCCGCGGGCCGCCCTCCTCGGCATCGCCCCGGCACCGCCGCCCTAATCAGTGGCAGGCCCCGGGCGCGGGGTAATTAGAAACATCGAAGGGGCTTTCTATCTTTTGAAATCTGTCTCTCAACATCAAAGTGCTCGGCGCAAGTCGTCCTCCAGAGGCCGGCTCCCATATCTAAATGAGTGATGTATTTCATGGTATCTGTCGGGAAGGATATAATGAAGAGAACCGGCTTTGAGACGGAGCATGATGTGAAAAACAGGTGGCCCGCTGTTGCGGAGCATCTGTTTTGCAGTCCGGTTGTGTTCCTGTAAACTGCACAAACACGGGGAGTGCGCAACCTCCGCGGGCGCGCAGCCTCCGGGGCGCCCGGGGATGCTCACGGGAGAACCCCCGTGTGGCTGCGGACCCTCCTCCTCCCATCCTGCGAGAAAAGGGGGCACTGCCCCCGCCTCGGGAAGGTGGGCACCTCCTCCAAACATCCAGGGCTGCGGGTAGCCTGCGAGGTACCTGGCAAAGCAAGATCTCTCTCCTCTCCGCGCTGGCCCTGCCGGGGCCCTCAGCATCCCCAGGGCCACGCTCCGCTCTCGTGAGGGCACGGCCCCTCGGAGAAGCCGAATCCCCGCTCCATGAGCCCGCCGGCCTCGGGTCACCCCCGGCCTGGCCTGTACACAATATTCCGCTGAGCTCACACCGCTCGCTGGTAGCGATTCCAGGGCCGCCCCCTCCGTGGACTTGCACAACCGCCCCGACTGAGCGCGGCTATATTCTGACTCTTATCTGCAATAATAAAAAGTGTTGGCTCGTATCAACCAAGCCGTAAATCCAGCCGAGCGTGCCCGTTTCAAAGGCACGGGCAAATCGCCGTGATTTCCCCGGAGGACGCGCAGGACGGCGGGCAGCGAGAGGAGCGCCCCGCTGGCCCCTCCGCGCTGGCTTGGCCCGCAAGGCACGGCTTGGGATGGCCGGCTGGCTAATAATGGACCGTGTCCCTCCAAGAGCCCTCTGCCCTGCCAGGGACCGGCGGAGGAAGGGCTCCGCAGCGGGGGAGGTCCGCTGAGTTCAGATCTCCCACACCTACCGTGGGAAGGCAACCCGAGCCTCCCGCCGCCTGCGGGGGCTGGGGGGATCCCACTCAAAACAGGGAGGGCTGCAGGTGTCACTGCATCTTTGGAAATGCACTTCCTACCATTATGACCGCCTTTACGTTGAAAAAAAGGAATTAAAACTCCCGGCCTACAACCCGCCGTCTACACCCGTGAAAATCCCACTTATTGCGGCGGGAATGGGCTGCCTCTGGAAGGTAAAAGGCTGCTCCCGACAGATCAGAAAAGAAACGATGAAGGGAAGGAAAAAACACCCAACCCCAAAAAAGAAACAAAAGAAGACCCTAACCCCCAACCAACCAAAAAAACCCACCCCATCCATGAAAGCTTTCCCCCGAGCCGTGGTCCCCAGCCGCGGGGAGGGCAGGGGGCACCGCCCCGGCGGGCGGAGCGAGAACCGGCGCGCCCGCGGAGCCTGGGCTGGGAGCCCGGGAGCCTGCTGTCCCTTCGGGGGCAGACAGCCCCCCCTCCCTCCTACAGTTGTTATTTTTATTTTAATTGGTGATTACGCGCCCTCCCGTCACTTTTCTGCGGTGGTTGGTGCCAGGCTCGAGAGTCCCGCGGGGATGGGGCGCCCGGTCCGGCAGCAGTCCGAGCCTCCGCCCGCCCCGTGTGCGGAGCCGCGGGTGGGCCGTGCTCCCGGTGCCTGCGGAGGGCTCTCGGGAAGCAGCGACAGAAAGGCTCCGAGGCTGCTGGGAGAGACGGTCGGTCTGCACATCCCCTGCCGAGGCTGCCTCCTCCCGCCTCCTCCCGGTCTCGCCGCTGCCTCCGGTCCCCGGGCGCTTCCCCGCGGGTCTGGGCGCCGGCAGCGGACGGGCGGGGTCTGGGGGCTGAGTTTCCCCGAGCTCCGTTTTCTGTCAGCGCTGGAGGAAACGCTGACGATCATCACTTATCGCTTATTCCCGGGAACCGCGGCTGCTGGGTTTTTTTTGGTTTGGTTTTGTTGTTGTTTTTTTCCCCTACGGTCTGTCCGATGTGTATTACCGAAATGTCTCGTCCCTTTCCCATATTGGAAATGATTTCCCACTTCTATTGTGGTGAACTTTGCCTCGCCTGACTCTTTACGGCTTTTCTCTTGTTGATGGTCTCTCCTTTGTGGAAGTTTCGCGGGCTGATTGTATTTGTTAATTAGTTGCTAACAGCATCGTAATGTGGGCTTGATGGATAACCATGTCATTAGCACTCACCCCTGCAATTCACATTTCCAACAGGGCAGGGGCTACCCCCTGCCGAGCCCGTGATTTGTGGCTGTTCTTTCCAGTGGGTGACACGCACCCCCATTCCCTCCCTGCTCTCCTCCGCGCCCGCGCTGTGCCGCGGCTGGAGGGGGCGCGACCGCTGCAATTTTCACTCCGAATGACGAACCCGCAGCTCCCGGCTGCAGCCGCCTCCTTTCGCTTCATTTTGGTGGAGAAAAGACATCGAACCCCTCTCCTTTGTGTGGCTCTGTGGGTACGGGGGTGCCCGTACAACACACCCCAACAAGCCCTGCGGGTGCTGGGGAGGGGGGATAAGGGCATCCCGCCCAAACCGCTGCCGGCGCGACTTTCCCCGGGCTGCGCAGCCACGCGTGGGAAGAACCGCGGCCACGCAGCTCCTCCCGGCCCGGCGGCAGCGCCCAGGGCCCGCCCCGCCCGGGAGCGCCCGTCGGGAGGGGGGGGTCCGCCCGCCCGTCCGTCCGTCCCGCCCTCTCCGCGCCTTCCCCGCCGGGGGGCTCGGCCGAGCCTGGGAGATGTAGTCCCGGCTCCCGGGCTCGCCGGCGGCCGGCGGGGCTGCTGCGGGGGACTACGTTTCCCAGGCCCCCCTGCTGCTCGGCCGGGCCGCGGGAAGGGCCGGGCTGTCAATCAGAGCGCGTCGGCGGGGGCAGCGGGACGGGGATCCCCCCGCCCGCCCCGGGTCCCGCTAATAATAAGTGCTTCAGAGCCTTAAAAGCAGGGAGGCAAGTGTCATGCGGGCGCGTCGTAAGGGGCCGAGCTCCGGCTGAGCGCCCGGGTCCGTTCTGCCGCCGGCATAGCCCGGAGGGGGAAAAAAAAGGGCAGAAAAAAAGGAGAAAAAAAAAGCCTCGGAGCTGGTTCCCGGGGAAGGGGCGAGAGGAGAGAAGCCCGAAAGGCTGGACAAGCCGTCAGCGAAGTGGCGATGAGGCGCAGGAAGACGGCGGTGGCGGCCGGCTGCTGCCTCGCCTTCCTCCTGGGCACCCTGCTCAACCTCCTCTTCATCCCCGGCTCCGAGCACCCTCCGCCGCCGCCCCGCGAGGAGCTGCCCCCCTCCCCGCCCGGCGCCCCCCTCTACCCGCCGGAGGAGGAGATCGGCGGCGGCCAGGCCGCCCTGGCGCGGCAGATCCGCGAGCGCTACGAGGAGGTGCTGCGCTACCGGCAGCACCGGGCGGCGGCGGCGGGGCGGCGGCCGCTGCGGCCGCGGGAGCGGCGCCTGATGGACCTGGCCCCTCCGCGCACGTCGGCGGAGCAGCCGCGGCCGCCGGGACCGCGGGGCCGAGCGGCGGCGGGGCCGTGGGCCGGCGCCTCGGCCGAACTCTCGCTGGAGCCGCCGCTGCTGGGCTGCCGCGACATCCGCGATGTCAGCGGCGTGCAGTACCTGGGCTCGGGGTACACCAAGGCGGTCTACAAGGCGGTCCTCAACCGCACGCTGGCCGTGGCCCTGAAGGCGGTGGACTTCGGCGGGCACGACATCGCCCACTGCGTGCGGCAATTCTCCGCCCTGGGGGACTGCTACCGCCTGGCCGCCTACAAGATCGTCAAAGAGATGATCCTGCTGCAGCGGCTGCGCCACGCCAACGTCCTGCAGGTACGCGGGTGCGGCCGCGGAGCCCCGCCGGGGCGGGCGGGTCGCGCTGCTTTTCCCCGGCTTTCTCAGTCCCGCCGCGGGCAACCTGTCGGGGCTACCGCCGCCGGTGCCGGTGTGCGCGGGGAGCGGGCCGGGACCGCGCCGCGGAGCTCCCGGGAGGTCGCGCACACACCCCCGTCCCCTGTTCCGCGGGTAGCCGCACCCCCTTCGGCAGGCGCGGCTGTGGGTGGCGGTGGCCGAGGCAGATGGTCCCTGGCACGGCGGCTCCGCACCTCCTCTCCCCATCGCGTGTCCGCGGGAAGCCGCGTCGATGGGCGCTTTCCGCCGGCAGCGGCGGTGCTTTACCCCCCGGCGACAAGTGAATCGCCCCGGCGGGGCGCGGGGCGCGGCCGGGAGCGGTGCGGGATGCGGTGCTGGATGCGGCGCGTTCCCCCTCCTGCCCGGCATCCCCCGGCGGCTCGCGCTCTGATCCCTCTTCCTCGTAAACAAAACGAATACTGAGGTGAGGAAGGGGGCGAGGCAGAGGCTGAGGAAGGACTCGGAAATCCAAAAGCACTCGCCGAATGCGGGAAATAAAGGCCGGCCTGAATGCAAGCGCCGCTGGCTCCGGTACCCCCGAAGAGAAGGCGGCGGGGGGGTTCACCGCCGGCAGCCTCTGCTGGGACTCCCGGCGGGCTCAGCGGGATCCGCGCAGCCCCGGCACACGGGTCAGCCCAGGGGGGCTCACCCGGGACAGGCCGGGTGGGAGCCCTGCTGGCCGGTGCGCCGGCACCGCGGCACTTGCCAGAAGGGGCTGCATTGTGGGGCTGTTACACATCAGCATGAATCTCAGCGGGTCCATTTGGATGTAAATGCTGGTATGGAAATTCCTATTGCGTTTCGCATAGCATGAGCGTTGCAGTAGAATAAAAAATGAACGTTAGACCAGACGGTCTCACAGTAGGTGCTTTTTGAACTGAACCGGGTAAAGGAGTTTTGTGTTTCTTCTTCAGCAGCTGCAGCAGGAGTACCAGCTCCCCCACGAGAACTTCAGATCCCAGCGATCAAAGCTCTCGAGTTTCATATACTGTTCAAAGAAAGGCTAGTCATGATTTATCCACGACAAGAAAATAGATATTAACCAACCTTCCTTCCTTCCTTCCTTCCTTCCTTCCTTCCTTCCTTCCTTCCTTCCTTCCTTCCTTCCTTCCTTCCTTCCTTCCTTCCTTCCTTCCTTCCTTCCTTCCTTCCTTCCTTCCTTCCTCCATAATCTTTCCTCTGTGGGGCCAGGTCTGACTGTAATGCATAGGGAGAACAACATCTTGCAAACCACAAAAACCTGTGTTCCTAGGAAGGATATCAGTTGCTCCTCTTATTCTGTGATGAATTATTTTTGGAAAAGCCGTGCTTGGGTGCAGCCATCGTTACTGGTTGCATTGACAGCAGGAAAACTCTGAGAGGATTTTTTTTCCTCCCCAAGATTTTTTTGTTTGTTTATTTTTTTCTCAGTGTGAGTGAGTTGGCCAGGTTGAACTTGACGCGTGTGCTTTTTAAAGTTGAGTCATTTTGGTAGGCACTAGCGTTTCTTTCCCGTGTTATTGTGCGTAGTTTTCTTCTCTGGAAGGATTAATTTGGCATTAATTTGGAACCGCCCCCCTCACAAAAAGGAAGGGGGGTGCGCTGCCTGTCCCCGCAGGTGCGGGGGCGGGGGGGATCCTCTGGCAGCGCTGCCGAAGTTGCCTGGAGCCCCGCTCCCCCCACAGCAAACCTTGGAGGAGCCGCAGTTATTGACTTCTCCGGTCCGGGATGCTGTGGAGGAACCACAGTAATTCACTTCTCCGGCCCGGGATGTCAGGTGGACTCTGAAGGGGGAAGCGCAGGCGGGATGCGGGGTGTCCTATGGCGGGGGAGCCGAGCAGGAGCAGCTGGAGGATGAGCAGGCACTTCCACCAGCGCCAGGAGAAACACGCCCAGCCTTCGTGCTGGGAAAATGCTCTCATGGGCAAAAATCCCGCCTGTCAGTTAGGGCTTCGTATTTACATGCCACCCCATTTAAAAATAGATTACACTTAAATCAGAAACATGTTTTCAGATTCGTTCCGATTTTGTCATTGTGTTTTCTTTTGCCTGGCCTCCTGCTGCATCAGCCCCAGTGGTGCTGCCAGGCTGGGAGAGGAGACCCCCGCGCCCCCCGGCCCTCACCCCCCTTTGTTGTTGAACACACCGCGTTCGAGGGGCGCACGGGGCCAGGGTGCTGCGGCCTCCGTGAGGGCCGAACGTGCGATAAGGCATTACCTTGAAAGGAGAGGGTAAATATCGACCTGACAGGCGCTATCTGGACACTGTCGGGACAGCGTTGTGGGCCACCAGCACGTCTCTGGTGTCATGCAGGAATCGTACAACCGATGTGGAAAATGGGCACCGGCGAACAACATCAATACATTGATTATGCCTCTGTTAAAATCTTGGACAGGACGGGGTCGGCTGAATTCATGATTTTTAACTTGTTTTCAGCAGAAGCCGGTCCAGGGCATAGAATTCACTGTCCGGGGTTTGCTGCCGAGGCAGAGGAATCAGTTCAAAAGCCAGCGTCTCCTCCCTCCTCTGGCTTTTGACAGGCGCTTCAGCTCCCATTGGAGCAGGAGGACCGCGCTGGCTACAGATGCCAAAGGCGAGGGCCGGGAGCTTTCCTGCCTTTGCCTCTTACCGTGGTTTTGCTCCTTTCCCCCGCACCCCGGCGGCTCCCGGCATACCCAAATACGAGCCGGCTGCTATAAATAGCAAGAAGGACGTGCCACCCTGCCGTCACCCTGCCGTCGCCGTGCCGGGGAGGGCAGGGCAGGGCGGGGGAGCCCGGAGGGGCCGGGCAGGGCACCCTGCGGGTCTCCCCTCCGGCGGCCGCCCGGGGCTGGGGGCGAAACGGGGCCGCTTGGGGCGAGCGGGAGCTCTTCCTCGCCTCGGCGGGCGTGGGAGGGAGCGGCCCCGGGGATGCATCCAGGCCGCCCTGCCTCAGCTGGAACCCTCCCGGCCGCTCCCGAGCATCCCCGGCCCCGGTCAGGGACTGGTGGCGGTGAGCGCGTTCATGAGTTTCTTCTGCTGAAAATAAAGTTTCGTGTCGGTCCAGTCCTAGGAAAGGGGGTTTTCCTGTAAATCTCTGGCAGCTGACAGCCTGAAGTGTAGTTTGTAAGATAACAGGCTTGTTCTTTACTGTCTCAGCAGTTCTCATTCTGGCCTGTCTCTTGTCAAAATCAGCTTTTTTTTTTTTTAAGCCATCCTTTTAAAAAGACTTGATTGTTGTACAATATATGATGGAGGGGGAAAGAGCTCTTTCCAGAAAGTACCAGTGCCTTCAGACAACATGCTGACATATCCACCGTGCCCTCCACCCGGGGAAGGAGCCAGATGTGTCAGCTCTGGCAGATGTGGAGAATCAAGTCTAGCAATAGAAACACGGAAAACCAGCAAGAGGGAGAGTGGTTTCGCATTAGGCAATGCTGAGGCGAAGGCAGCTTGCTTTCCTGTTTTTATTTCCATGCTCTGCCCGTCACTTGCACGAAGGGCCAGCGCTGGGCCATCGCCCCCCCTTGCCCCCGCCGTCTGGGGCTGCCCGAGGCTCCCTGGGGCGGCAGCCGCTGGCGAGGGCAGGTGCAGGCTGCAGTGGAAATATATTTGCTGTGGAGTGGAGAAGAGAGGGGCAGTTCATTAAAGTTGATTTTATAATGAAGGGCACCGGGGAAGAGGGGGAACTGGGTCACTGATTTATTGTAACAGAGGATTTAGCGGCCCGCTAATTGCTTTGCAGTCGCTCTGTGTCAAAAGCGGTGCCCGATCTCTTCCTTTCACTCCGTGCTGCGATTTCTTTTCTTGCAGAGTTCAAATGCTCCTGTCTGAATCCTGGCTTTCCGTGCATTTTAGTGGGAAAGATGTTTTAGTGTGCTTTAATTCCTCCCTGCCCATATTTGAGGAAGAAAAGAAAATCAAACCATTTGCAGTTAATTTCAAACAACGAGCACAATTGTAGTGACACAAAGGCAATGTTTGATTTAGTGTAATAATGTAATTATAGCCCTGGAGTATCAGAATTAAGGGTGGTGCCATTCTTTCTTCGTTTGCATTGCTGAAGAGAAGGGAGGGAAGGTCTGAAACTGCAGACGTTTAGAAAAGTGTAAGTTTAGTTCTGTGACAGCTATTTATCAGCACTTCCAGTGTGAGTTCACAATGATTCATTTAAGAAGGAGCTACTGCTTTCCTAAAAACACACACAAAAGCTCAGGGAAAAGGATTGGCTTTGTCTGAAGCTGATGGAAGACGCTAGCTGCTAACAGCACCAATGGCTTGCTGGCTGCCCAGACAAGACCGGGTCATTTGGTGTAAAGTTAAAACGTGTAGATGAAATACTGAGATGGCATCCACACTAGAAAAGTCACCATCCAAACATCAGAGCAGTTTCTGTCTGAATTGGTTCAGTTAGCTCTATTGTATTTGTAACTGCTTTTTTTTTAAGATGGTCATGATTACAGGGAGAATATTTGTGTCTTGCAAAATTAATTGATTAAAATAGACCGCAAATAATACATCACTTGCTGTTGACAAGTAGACTTAAGATGTGCTAGCCGATCACAATATTTTTAAATACCTATTTTTAAACAGGATTTTCTTTCCTTTACATGTGATAATTAAGAGGGTTTTTTTACCCTGATGGTTTCCCTATACATATGCATAGCCAACAGGATAGGGCAGTTTTAATTTTAATGTGAGAATTAAAATAATAAAGCTTTGTATAGGTCTCCTTATTCCAGGTGGAAGTAGACAATCTTTCCAAGTCTGAAGAAAGTCAATATACAATTAATTTCCAGTGCAAACTCATTTGCATAGGGAATGTATGGACTCTTAAAGGGTCTGGTCCTTCACGATCCTTTTTGCAGGAATCCACTGTTGTTTTCACAGAAGGCAGGGGGGAGGGGGAGATTGTGCTACGGTGGAAACAGCTACTCAGGGACCTCTTCCCTGCTGCCAGCGGGTGGGCATTGAATCCCTTTAGTCGTGGCAGTGGTGCAGGACTCCTAGCAACAAGTCTTATCTGTGTCTGGCTGGAGTTTGGCCATCAGAACTTTGGGAACTACTGACCTGAGAAAAGTGCTGCAATTGCTGATAGCAGCTGGTGGGTGTCTATATGGAGAATTTGTCATTCTTAATTTTTGGATGGGGCAGCAGAGGTCTCAGCTCTTGGGGATCAAACCTTTCAAAACCAAGTGCCTAATGAGAATTAACCTTTGAGGCTGGGGCTGGGGCCAGATGGGCTCTGACTATGTACCCCACCTACAAGATTGCTGTGTTAAGGAAGGTCATGTTAGACTGGGAGTGTTTTCTAATGTTTTCCTAAATTACCTCAGTTGAGCTGCTCCTGGGACAGGTTTGTTAAAGATGAAAGAGGCCATCACATGGTGCAAGAGCAGACTGATTCTGGCTGTTTCACTGGTGTTGGGATCAGAGGAACCTCAGCTCCCAGACAGATGAGCCTGCCATATCTTGTCAGTGGCAAGGCAGGTTGGCACCTCTTGCTGGCCACCTCCTCCCTCTGGAAATTGCTGCCACCACCCCTGCCTGGGGAGCAGTGATGGAGCTGCTTCTTTGTCCCAGTCAGTCCATTGCTTGACCTTACTGTAGGTGCACCTTGAAGAAGGTGAGGCATCTGAGTCTCTTGGGCACCCTTTGAGATGCTTCGTGGTGGTCGGCACAAGGTGTTGGGGATGGACATTGGTGTGGTGAGAGAAAAAAGCAGGCAGTGCCACCTACTGATGGCTCGGCAGAGACAGCCCGCTGCTGCTAACAGATGTCCCCACAGCCCCAAGGAGCTCGGGCTGGAGTGGAGAAGGGCAGGGGGAGCAGACAGATGCGGTTTGGCGAGGAAAGAAGAATTACACAAAGTGCTTCTTTATTGTGAGACTGCTTCCCAAAAGGCCCAGATGTTATCCTGCACTTTTAAGAGTGAAGAAAGGATCTGTTAACAAGAGCTCCAGAGCTGCTGGAAGCACAGGGCTGATACAATTGCAAACCCACTCTTAACTGTTCCTGTCCCTGGAAGGCAAGCTGCACATCCTGATGCTGAAGTCACCAAATAGTATTTTTTCCCCATTGAATTCCTTGGGATGGCAGAGGGTGTTCAACTTGCAAAGCTGCTGGCAGGAATGGCTTTCCATAAGGCACATGTCATCACATAAGTTAGAAGGGCTACATTGTCCCTCCTTTTGAAAGTAGCATTCATAAAACTAATCCCAATCATTTGCTGAATGATTTCTATGGTTGCTTCTCAGTTTTATGTGCCACATAAATCACTCCAGAAGACTGGTTTGAATTTCTGCCTCCTTTATGGGAGTTGATGACTTGCAACCCCATCCAGTTTCTTTGAGGAGAGCCCAGCACTGCTTCTTCTGCTCAGTGGCTTGGAGAGATCAGTGGTCACCACAGGATACTGTGGGTATGATCAAGTTCTCCCTTGCTGCTTGCCTTTTTTAATGGGAGCAACAATGAATGAACAAGGTCATTCTGGGCCGTCAGTATCCTGGCCTGGAATTAGTTATGACCAGGCCAGAATTGCAAGAGGAAGCACATGGTTTTTATAACTTATGCTTTCATTCCCCTGCCCCCCAGTGTGGGATAGCTATCCACTGATAAGACACATGGGAATTATTCAAAGCTGCACTAGGGAAGGTTGAGACCTGACATTAGGAAGGGTGGTCAAACACTGGAACAGGCTTCCTCGAGAGGTGGTCAATGAGCCAAGCCCATCAGTCTAAAGGAAGCTTTGGAACAATGCCCTCAATAATGTCCTTTAACTTTTGGTCAGCCCTGAAGTGGTCAGGATGATGGACTAGATGGTCATTTCCTGTCCTTCCCAACTGACCAACTGAAAAATCCTATCCAATCCTATCCCTGAACCAGATCATTGTGGCCCTTTTGCACATGCTCTGTCTTCTAGTTGCAGCCATGTTCGGGAAGGGCAGGCAGGGATGTGGTGGATGGCCAGGGAGGAGGAGGGGACCCCTGGAAGGAGACACCAGGGCTGGCATAGCTCTGCTCCTCTGCCTTTCTGCTCTCTGCATGGACACAGCGTTGGTGGATTCACGCATCAGCTCGGGCCGTGCTTGGAAGCGTTGCAGGCCTGGTTTGTGAAGTATCTGTGTCAAATATGCAAGCTGGGCTTTTTAAAGATGTTTTTACATCACAGTCATCTGAGGGTTCGGGTAGATGCCCCATGACATCTAACTTCTGTTGCCATTTTTCATTTGAGTGATGACCATGAAAAACCTGACAAGAACTAGTTCTCACAGGCACTGTGCTAATACTAATATTGATTCTAGACTAATTTTAAAGGACTTGTTGTTTTTAATCACACTCAGCTGAACTGCTCTGTTTAGGTAATAGACACCAAACATGGGTATTTTATATTGTTTTAGGCCAAATTTGGAACAACTTAGTTTGGAAAGACTTGCCTTTTTCTTGGACTGTGTAGCTGCAGATAGACTCCAAAATTATTTTAAAGCTTGACATGATAAAGTTCAAAATTACATGACTCATACCTAAGAAATAAGAATTATACAGATGGATTTATTATAATGAATCCAAGACAAGCTTTTCTGAACATGTGATGCACAGAGGTTATTTGACAGTTTTGTAATGCAAAATCATGTCATGACAAAGGGTTAAACTTGTGGTGCAGTGGAACTGAATGCCAGTGGCTGGGGATGGAGGTCAGGGGAGCTTCTGATCTGGCTATTTACAAGATAATGAACTATGCCTCCAATGATATCAGCCTGTTTCCATTGAAATCATGGTTGTATGAGTGATCTATTTGTCTTCACTGGAAGGCTTTACAAGAGCAGGCTGCTTGTGTGACTAAATATTTGCAGGGTTGGGCCTTGAGCTTGTGCAGTGCAATGCAAATTCAAAGTGCTGTAAATGTTTTTAGTAGAAGAATTTTCCACTTCAGAGTATAAGAAAAGCAGGGAGAGTGAAAGGGAGATAATGCTACTAAATCATAAGATTATAGCCAACATAATATGTTTCAGAGCAGCAGGTATGTATGGATATATATACACACATATACCTCTAAAATGTATGGAGATATCTGTGGACCTTTATGGATGTAGCAACAGATATGGGTAAATACACATAATGTCTGTTTCTGAGTACTACATTCCAGTTTTTCTATTAATGAAAATGTTTAGTAACATGTTTTGTAACAGTGCCAGGAATGAGATTCTCGTACCTTTTAGTTCTCCTGAAGTTTGGTGCTAATCATAATAATACATTTATAAATAAAACCTAGGCAGGACTGTGAATTTAGGGTTTAATAATTGAATTACCGACAGCTTGCTCTCGGTTCCAATATCCAGCAGCAGACAAAATCCTGCCTCACAGCTGTCAGCCCACAGTTTGGGTCCCACTCTCAAAAGGTTCTGTGTGGTGCTGGGGTTGCTCTGTGTGAGTCTTTTTCCAGTGAAACTCAGCACTTTGCAGGGCTTGGTTGCTAGATTTCAATGGGAGAAAATCAATTTACTTCTCATGTGCCATCTTGATATATTCTATAGCAGGGAAGTTGGCATCGGATTGATCTGCAGTAAGTTTAGGCATTGAGTTCCTGCATTTTCCAGGTTCTCTCCATGTTACAGGTTTGCACGTGCTTTTGGGCTGATTGGCAATATGTAAAAATATTTTAGGATATATTTTAAAAATATATAAAACATTTTAAAATATAGGTGCAAATATTGTGTATATACATTAGAAATCAGAACAGGCATATACATATATGTCATATATTAAAAAAAATATGTATATATGTGCTTGTGTGTATAAGTATGTATATTTATATATGTAAATACCATCAGCAATGAAGGGAAACTTTTAAAACAGAAGCGATTAACAAATCTTAAAGTGACAGAAATGTCTCAAATCATGTATTGGTAAATCATAGCTGTATCAGGCTGTGCTGGGGATTTCTGCTCTTGCAGGGGTGGACTGCCTGAGTGCTTCAAGGATGAAAGGTGAATCCAAGGACTGGTTGCCTAAAAATATTACATTAACTTAGCAATAAAGTAGCAAGAGCTTCTCAAATACACTGTTCTGGTTTTGAAATATAGCAGCTCAAGCAAATGGCTCATCAAAAGGCCAGTAGGATCTTTTAATTTCCCCCGGGGCACCAAAATTCTGCAAAATACAATCTTGATACAACCAGTTTTGATTAAGCAACTCTGTGTCCATGTATTTCTGAAAAGAAAGGCTGTGTCAGGTGTTGACTACTGTCACTCTTCATACGTGTGAGTTTGTATTTAATTGCACTTTCCTGTTGTGGGCAGCAGTTGGGTCCTACTGTAGTCAAAATTAAATGAGAATAGCAGTCCAAATTAAAAGAGAAGAGAGTTAGGTTTCTGAAATTTACTTCTGGTGTAATGCAGTTGGGCCTGTCACTTATATTACAGCTGGTAACAGTGTGCTTGAAGTTCGTGTTCCTGGACTCACAGAAATCTCATGTTCACTAAAGAAAAGAGGGGTAGAATATCCAGCTTTTGTGGTTGCAGAGAAAGACAAATATTCACGATGTGTTGTAATTTTCAGGGAAATGGTATGATCTGTACAGGGGCATTTTGCCCTCCAGCAATCCTGCCACAGCCTGGCAGCAGAGCTGAGCTGAGCCAGCAGATCCCCAATTGGGGAAAGTGGCTGGAAACCTGTCTGGAAAAGGTGGTTCCTCCTCTTTGTGACTGGACAACCTCCATAAAGGAAATGTAACGCTTTGGCAATGGTTCTGATTTGACATTATTTTTCTGGAAGTCCAGCCAGAGTGTCTGCCCCAAAGCAGGAGGGCTCTTCATTCGCACAGACTTACCCTGCTGATGACAGCTTAATAAGCTTCTTTATTTTGTGTTTTTATTCAGTAAGCTTGTTGGCTTTTGTGTAGAGGCTGACCTCTGCTTTTGCCCTTCTCTGCTGCCCCAGCTCCTCTGAAAGGGGCACCTCTGTCCCCATAATTTGTAGTAAAAGGGAATTGTAAAGGGAGGTGAACTGGCCGGCTGTAGGGACATGGGCTCATACAATGCAATATAACTTTCACAGGGGCTGACCCTGTATGCCCAGCATGCCTAAGAACTGTTGGGAGTCAGTGGGAATTTCGGGAATTTTGGGTGCAGAAAGACTAACGCAGGGCTGAGCCTTTATGACCGAGAAAATCCAAACGGCGAGGGAATAATTTGGTAAACGGGGCTACCCGAAAGAAATTAATTATGGCACATGAAGTGAGAACAGGTCAACATTTCATATCTGGCATACATTTTTCTAAACAGACAGAAAGGCATCCCAGTGTCGTGACTGTTTGCTATTAGGTTCTACACAAAAATATATTGGGGTGGCATTTAAATGCAGTGACTCGAGATAGCAAAAAGACGTGGGATTGTATTTCTTTCCATTCATTTAATTGGAACCATACTGAAAAAGTGTATGAAAACCATCACTCTTCAATATGTCTGAAGTGTAGCTTTGTGACGCTGAGAATGATGTCCAACCTAATAGAATTTCAGATAGAGGAGATATTTTGGCTCATCTTTTGCTTCCAGCTATATTCAGTTTCCCCGTGTGGTTATTTTTCTTGTTATTGTATGCACCAGCTATCTGTTTCTTACTTCACTGTCTGGGAATACAAACCATTCTGTCTCATTTCTGACCTTAAAATGGATTGGACAAAAACAAAAGGAAGTTAAAAAAAAGTGTTTTGGGTAGTACCCTTGTACTTGTTTCTTGTGTTGTGTAAGTCAGCTTTTTAAACGAAAGGCCTCAGTATTGCTGCCTGGGAATGTTTTGCATCTATATATATTCTGTATTTTGTAACATCTGTGTGCTGGGTGGTGGTTCATCAGGAGGGGATGAATGTAGCCATTTCAGATGCTTAACTGGCTGTTGGGACTTGCCCAGTTTGTAATCATGGTAATTGCACATACAAATATGGCCATGTAATTACATGTGCGTTTTTGCATTTAGTTTCAGGAGTTCATTTAGAAGTATAAATGCGGCCCAATAAATCCTTTGTATCTCAGACTTCGGTGCTTTTATAACTCTATATAATTGTGTAGTAACACTGTATCTGGAGAGGTTTCACTCAAGTCAAATCAATAAAGAGCTCAGGTTAGGTTATAGATACAGTCAGATACTTGGGCAATGAAGACTTTTGCCAAGGTACAAACTGGACACTAAAATGAAAGAATTGAGAGCAAATTCCAGCTCTCTGAGAGCAAGCATAACTTGTTATTATTACTATTGACATTCATGGATTGAGATAGACACAAATAGGTACTGTATTTAATTTTTACTCGTATGTTCATATGCACATAAATAAATAGTGAGACTAATTTTTCAATATTTTTTGTGTACATGTATTTATGTATTATGTTTGTATAATCAGAAGGGATGGATAATTGTTGTTTGTCTTCTGTGTTTCTATGCCTGGCGTTGTTTTCACAAATGTTGACAATGTCTGATGGAGACTGATACCTTTTTTGTATTCAGTGTTACTGTGAACCAACAGTTACTGCAATACTGTCATTTCCCAGTCTGGATTGCTTGCTAATTTCCCTTACGGCTTTTTTCCCAGTGGATAGTATTACTGTGCTAAAGACAAGAGCTGAATTCTGCAGATGATACAGAAACAGATGCTAGACTTTGACACTCAGAAGTGAGGGTTTTCAAACCTGCCAAGCTTCATCCTGTCTCCTTAGTCCACACATGAGGGGTGGGAAGTAGCTGGTAAGGACTGTAGAATCCAACATTGCCTGAGAAAATAATACATATTGCAGTAAATATTTTCATTTAATTTTACTTTTTGTTAGCATAGATAGCTTAAACAGTTGTGCTGATGTGATCCTCTAAGATTTAACTCCTGGCATTAAACTGCACAAAAATGGTGTCACAGATGATAAGGAACAAACCCAAGTCTGGTCTGAACGGCTCTAGATGGAGAAATTATTGCTGTTGATATGTTTGGCATGGTTGTGGCAGTAAAGACAAAGGTTGGTTTTCCTACTTCAAATGTTCATATCGGCATCTATCACAAATCCTCTTTTTGGCATGTTTTAAAATAAAATCTTCTAGCTCTTTTTTTTTGTTTAGGTTAATGTCCGTGTTTAAGCAGCTGTTTTGAAATACAGTGCCATTTTTACACCAAAAAGAAAAATTGTTTACTTCTTTTACATTTTTGGCACCCTTTTTTCCTTTAAATGTAGACAGCTACAGTCAAAACTAGCAGCATGGTTCATAACAAATCCAGTATTTGCTGACTTTAGCCTGGTCTTTGCTTTTCTGCCTGGGGAGGTCACAAGCTGTAAGAATGTGCTGGGTGCTGGGATCTGCTTGCAGGGGCTGTGTGCAGCCTCAGCTGTTCCCTCCGGCCATGGCATTCTGCTTTCCTCATGATTTGGGATCGGTCCCTGTTCTGCTCTGCCCGAGCCTGGCTTCCTCTGCAGGGTCATATCCGAGTGCCCTCAGCACAGAGGAACCCCCTGTCATCTTCCCTGAGCTTTTTAAAATGAAAAGAGGTGTGAAAAATCAAATCTCTCAGGGCAAGGCAGAAGAGGAATGGAAGCAGGGCATTTTTTTAATGCTGCATTTTCACACTGACCCTTTTACTGTATGTTTTATTTGACTGGGGGCAGAGATTACATTTAATTTTATTTCACGTGCATGCTGTTCTGGCTGGAAAGTTGCGATCAGATCCTTATCTGGCTCATTGAACATCATCTCTGCCAGGGCTTGGCAGGGAGTTCATAAAAGCCTGTCCCCCAGCCTGTCAGACATTGTCCTACTCCATATAAAGCAAGACAATCTCTCCTCCACAGTCTTTAAATATTCTTCTTGTGCAATTATTTGTGCAAGTGGAAATCATTCAAATATCCTTGGAAAGCAAATAAAAGAAGAAGCTGGAGTATGGCTGAAATTGCCATTTAAATGCTTTTAAATTGTAGAAGCTACTGGCAAATAGTATTTTGGAGTATTTTCCCTGCTTTAATGATACTGTACACAGAAATTCATCAGGTAAAGTGAGAGGCAATTTCTGGCTGGGGAAAGATAAATGTTGGATTTTCAAGTGCTTTTCAAGGTGCTGTGTCATTGAAATACACATTGCCACTCAAGGCACAAACAGAAGTCCTATGGAAAATGTCATTAAAACTATTTTACAAATTTTTAAAGCATAAAATCAGTATTATTTAGTCAGGTATTGCATAGGCTAAATTACCTTTCCTCAGATAATTTTCTGTTTCTGCATTCATAGATATTTTAAGTTATTATTATTGTTATTTTTTGTCTTATACCTTTGTCATGGGTTTACTGTGTCTGGGTGCCAGGTACCCACCAAAGCTGCTCTCTCACTTCCCTCCTCTGCTGGAGAGGGGAGAGAAAATAAAACAAAAGGCACTTGGGTTGAGTTAAGGAGAGGGAGAGATCACTCAGCAACTATTGTCATGGGCAAAACACTTGACTTGGGGAAAAATTAATTTAGTTTTATCAAATCATAGTAGGGTAATGAAAGATAAAACCAAATCTTAAAAACACCTTCCTGGGCTCCACTTCACTCCCGATTTCCCTGCCTCCTTTCCTGAGCAGTGCAGGGGGATGGGAATGAGGGAATCATATGTTGTTTCTGTGGCTCTTTGCCCCTCAGGGGAGGACTCCTGAGAATCTTCCGCTGCTCCAGCATGGGGTCCCTCCCACAGGAGACAGTCCTACATGAACACTCTGGTGTTGAGTCCTTCCCATGGGTTACAGTTCTTCATGAACTGCTCCAGAGCGGGTTGCTTACCCCAGACACAGTCCTTCAGGACCAGGCTGTTCCCGCGTGGGTTCCCTGCAGGGTCACAAATACTGCCAGAAAACCTGCTCACAGCCTCCTTTGGGAATCCACATGCCAAGGTGCATTATGCTGACATTTTGTGGTTGTGATTGTTTTCAGCTCTATGGCTATTGCTACCAAGACAGCAATGACATCCCAGACACACTGACAACCATCACTGAACTGGGCTCGCCTTTAGAGATGATTCAGCTTTTACAGACTTCCTGGGAAGACAGGTTTCGGGTGAGTAGCAACTGTTTTATAAGGACCTTTAGGAGAGTGAGAAATAAATAAAGTTATGAAGCAGGGGTTGTGTACTCTTCAGCGCAATTCACATTTATTAAATGTTTGTTTTGCAGATGATTACATCTTGGTTTAGAAGCAGTACTTAGCACTCCCCTTCTGTAGTGTTTAAGATACTGTGTTATTTTGTCTGTCGATGTTATCTAATTGTAACCAGTTATATGGTTTTTACATGATATCTTGAAACATTTCTTACTTGTTAAAGCTTGAGGCCCAGGGTTTTTGGCATTGTGCTTTGCAACTGGGATTTAAACAATAGAAGGATGTTACATTTCTCTCCTGATCCTTATCATAGGTTTGTTTTATAATTGTTTTCTACTGCTTCCTGCTCTGTTCATTTTTTCCTGGGGAAAGAGTGAAACAAATGTACACAAATCTCAAACCCCGTTTGTCCACTGCACTGGCAATTTACCAGGAGCACGAAGGTCACACTTAATTTGTCCAAAATGAAGCCAGACTGCAGCAATGCTTTGATCAAGACAGCGCTGTCTCACTTGGTGTATTGGGGATGTGCCGTTGTCTGAGGTTAAGTCCCTGGGACGTTGAAAGGCAGCAGCAGTCTCCATCTGAAACACTTTGGATTGCTCGACTACATCTGTGCCAGAAAGTTAAAAGTGCGCCTGAGTGAGCTCTGCGTTGAAAGAGCAAGGTGCAGCCCACGGCTGTGCTGTTGCATTCCTGCACTCCCTGAAGGCTGCAAGCAGAATTGCTGTTGGAAACAGTCCCCGGGCCATGCTGCCTTTGGGATCGTGCCTGGGGACAGAACTGTGCCTGGGGACAGTGTGGGAGAACAGCCTCGGTCCTGGTCAGACCTGGCCAGAGACCATGCTAGCCAGTGTGCAAGTGGGATTAAGTTTCTGCGCCCAGGAATGTTCTCTGGCAGAGTTTATTTTACTCATACAGCTGCAGCAAGTGTGCTCCCTGCACTAAGCTTTAGCTCCCTTTTCCTGAAAGAAGTGCGGTCTTGATGAGCAGTGGAGGTACTCATCAGGGTTCCCAAAACACAGGACCACCTATCTTTAGCTCATCTCATCCAGGGAATGCAAATAATGGACTGTGACAGCAATTATGTACAAAATAAATGACCAAGAGATATGTTAGATTATGGGTAATGAACAGAGAAGTTTCCTTCCAGTGTGGATATTTCTGAGGGAGCAGTTGCAAGGGCAGATAAAGGAGATTTAGATGAACATGCTGAGCTGGTTCACAGAGTTAGAATTACAGGTGAAACATTCCTGTGATCACTGTAATAAAATCTTAAATAATGTCGTGGTCATTAGTTTGTCTAGGATGCAACTAACACAGCAGGCAAGGAAATAAAATTGTGTCTTCTTGATATGTGAGACATGTTTGTGATCCAGTCCTGAAAATGACTGCATAAATCCATGGGGTTATTCCTACAAATGATAATTTCCTTGTGTGGAGGGACTCGGCAGTAAGCTGAGTAAGCCAGAGGTGTGTGACACAGAGCAAAGCCTTCATCTATGTGCTGAAAGCTTGTTGTAAGGGAGTATTTGCAGTCCCAGCCTGCAGCAGGTCTGCAGGGCAGAGCCTGTTGGGGCTGGTCACAGAGGTTGCTGGTGCAGGAGCAGGGGCTTTTTGGCATTTAAGGAAAGGCAGTAATTCCAGATGACAGCCTGTGGGTTTGTTCAAGCTAAATTCTGGGTGTGTTGGCAATTGAAGATACTCTGTATTAGAGGTTAGCTTGGGCCTGATGTGCTTTTTGTCTACAGAGTATTGCAGGGTAACACAGACATGAGTTCTGTGTCCTTCCAAGGGGAGGTAAGGGTGGTCAAGTTTAGCATCCCATAACCAGGCCTATCTACACCTACAAGCATCTCCATGTGAACTATGGTATCCTGTAAATAGGAGAAAAATATTCTTGTCAACCAGGAAAAGGACTGTGTAGAAGCATGAGATGGTTCTAATGTCCCACAAGTGAGGGATAACTTCAGCTATGCTCAGCTTTCTTATCAAGGATGTGTTGAGGTGCACCCTTGAGTGTATTGTTTATGCCCCAAGATTAAATTTGGATTTGACTACTTCAATGCACGTGCCCTTAACATTGTATTTTAATAGAAAACAAAGATTATATATAAACAGTAAAAAGCTGGCTAAACTGAACAAGACCTGTTATTTATTTAATATATAAAATAAAAATTCCAGTATTTAACTATGTTCACATTACTGCTACATTTGGATTAATAGGTTACATAGTGGACTCTAAAGGAATGCATAAATTGAAAACAGGACTTTGGTAAGGGAGCTGAATTCAATGTTCATCAGGGTTGCTGTCTAGTAAGAGTTACTCAAGTTTCTAACCTGCAGTGGAAAAGTGAAACATCAGCAGAGAGCTCCCACCTCAGGCTCAGAGTGGTGCATGAGGATCTACCAGGGCAGACCCACTAAGGCAGACAGATGCACTTGCCCTGAGGCATGGGGTGAGGAGTTACACTGGACCTGGGGAGCTCCTCTTCCTGGGAACTGAAAAAAAGGAAAACATCCTTCTCCCCTGAAAAAAGGAAAACATCAGGAAACAGTGGAAAAAAAATTATAAAAACAGTCAAGAGGCAGGATCAGTACAGAGGCAATACAGACACTGTCTGCAGTTGGAGCTCCAGGCACGGGTGCAGGGCAGTTCAGCCAAAATTTCCAGACCTGGAGTTTGTAAAATAGCAGGATCAGACTGTGTGGTCAACGCCTGTGCGTAATGTGTTATTAAAAGTTAATGCTTTTATTTCTGTTAAAAGTAAGAATAGCAACAATGAGCCCTGCTTCAAGAGTAGTGTGGGAAAGCGCTTGTAAAGAAGCTTATTTTTGTTTCAAGTCTCTCATGGTTTTACAATCAGCTATGTTAATCCTGTGAAAAATACCTTGATTGCAACATTCAGTTTTGAGGGTAAGTTATAATGCTTATATTAAGTCATAAATTTATGAGCGTATCTTCAGCTAAAGTGGATTTGTTGTATACTTTGCACTGAGAAACTAATGTGAGGTACCCATGTTTTTGTGTTTCAGATATGTCTCAGCTTAGTTCGGCTTCTGCATTATTTGGCTCACTCTCCCCTCGGCTCGGTGACATTACTGGATTTTCGCCCTCGGCAGTTTGTGATCGTGGATGGGGAGCTGAAGGTGACGGATTTGGATGATGCCAGCATTGAGGAGAGCTCTTGCACCAGTAACAGTGACTGCTTCATGGAATTTCCTGCGAGAAACTTCACCCTGCCCTGCTCAGTTGAGGGACGGTGTCAGAGCATGAATGAAAAGAGGAATCTCTACAATGCCTACAGGTCTGTGATCAGATAAAATAGTAGAGAATTAAGAGTGGGCCTAGAGCTCCAGCATCCTTTGTAGTTATTCACATCAATGAGCACATGCTGTCTCAGAACCATGAAGCCATGAATTATTGTTTCATTTGTGAAAATACATGGCATTTTTAACTTCTGAAATGTTTTGCACACTCTGAGTGTGATTCACCACTCAGTCTAATTCTGTGTTGGTTGAAGCCCACTGAATCCTTCACTCAAGTAGAGATTTTCATAGGAGTGAAGCAGAAGACCTGCGGAGCTGGAGGCCCACAAGCTCTGTGGTGAGACAATTCCAGCAGCACTTTGGTGTGAGTTAAGAGGGATCATCACGTGTTTTGCACCACGCAAAGGGCTGGCTTCAGAGGCAGAGTTAGAGCTCAGTTCACATCCTGCCCTCTGGCTCAGTGCTCCCTGCCTTGCTGGAGCCCGCCATGGTAGGGTGATAACAGCCCTGGGGCCGCCAGAACCACCCTTATTGCTGACAATCTGGGGTCTAAGCCCAAACCTTTATAACAAGGAGTGGTCTTTTCACCCTCCCTGCCCAGCCCCTCCGGTCTGTGTGATCAGGTGCTGGGGGACTCGCTCCCAGGGCCGTGCCCACAGTGGGGGACACGTGGCTGGTGGGCCATGCTGGACCAGTTGGCCATTCTGAAGGAAGTGTTCAGCTATTGCAGCCATCTTCCAAATTTGATTCTAAAGGTGTGTCCAGATTTACGGCTGGGTCCTTCTGGGCGATGGCTTTGTTTTTGTCGTCTTGGCTGACCCCCATCAGCCATCACTTCCCCAGAGAGCTGTGTGGGATGCTGGGGGAGCCACATCACTGCTTTCCAGGGAGCCATTAGCAGATGCTCAGTGCCATGCTTGTCCTGCCATTGCCTCTCCATCTGACAGGCGCTGCTGGGACAGGCAGCCACCTTGGCTGATCCAGATAGGAGGCTGCAGATCTCAGAGCAGTGCCATAATGGTGTGCTCATTTCTTAGGCTTCCCTTTCAAGTACCATGCCATTCACAGCCTTCCAGACCACAGCGAGGAGAGGCTGCTCCAAAGAGAGCCTTCTGCTTTGGTCACAGGGCGCTCGCCAGCATGTGTGTTGCATTAGCTGACCACACTGAAATGGGCTGCGCCACATGACAGCCATCTGCAGTTGTGCAGCGCAGTGTTTAGTGTGTCCTGCAAGATTTTCCATTTCCATTTAAGATCTTGCTTAGCTTGCTAGCTTTTGGTTAAGACTGTTTCGCTGTTTCTGAGTAAGAAACCTTTAATAGGCACTCATCCATCTCGGTCGTAAGTGGGGACATGTCTGTGGTGTGGTGGGCTTGTGGCAGGTTGTTGGTCACGCTGGAGGAAGTGGTCTTTTTCTAATACAGTTTTTAGTATTGCCTTTGAACTGCTCTCAAGTGTGTATTTCATGCACAGTGCCCCAGTGTTCTCAGCCCCTGCTTCGCCCTAATCCCATAGAGACAGTGGGGTTCTGTTGAACAGTGGATTCATGGTGTGGGAGGCTGTGACCACCCATGCTAAGGCGTTACAACAAACCCCATGCACTTGTCTTGGAAGGTGAAATCCTTGCTTCGTTAGGGATAGGCTGCTAAATTTTTTATTTTCATAGGTGCACTCTGTTGCTGTAGGTTTAGAGGCTGCCCTCTGATGCTGTTAGATAGACGTCAAAAGCAGCAATACGTCAAACAGTGCATAGACCCCTTGTAATTTTAAAACACAGCACACCCTAGCCTTGAAAGCATACTTAAATCTATCTAGCTGGTTTCTTTATGAGGTAAATAATTAAAGGAGAGAAAACATTTGGGAGAAACCTGTACAAGAGCTGGCCCATCTTGACTTTCAGGCGGTTACCTCCTGTCACAAATGCGTCTCACTGTGGTTTCCTCCAAATATTTGGGGGAACAGTTTTCAAAGCACTGGACAGTTTTGAAAGTAAACATAACTAATATTTTGAACTGTTAACCAATGGCTGAGATGAATTCTCCATCACTGAGAATTCTTAAATTAGGATCAGATAGTTCTCAAAAAGAAACAATTTGTAGGAACGAATGTAGAAGGATCTGACATTCTGCGTTGTGCAGATCACAGAGGGTGCCACTGGCCCTGGAATCGATGAGTAACAAATGTTCCTGCAATTAAGTTATGCAGACTCCAGTGTCTGTACATGTCAGGATTTCACATGTGGGTGTTTGCAGTAGAACAGTCATATGTTTCTGTGGCCCTGTAGCTACAGAAAAACAATAACGTCCGTGACTTGCTTCCAGCCAGCATTGAGCAAACTTAGTGACAGCTACTGAATTTTTACAAAGAACTATTCACCATCAGTTGGACTCTGCTTTAGGGATAATCTCTAACCAAAAACAGTGAGGTAAAACTCAGCAGACAAATTATTTGTTACAATGTTATGCTGCCCTTCAGATTTCTTTATGAATTTATATTGTCTGTTTCATACTCATCCTTAAGAAAACCGACCAGTGGATTATCCCATTTGGGAAAATCATAAACACTATTTTTGTTGGGGATGAAAAAGGGAGTTACATTCACAACGAAATATTCATTGTGTAAGTAAAGTGTCAGCTCAATAACACCTGCATCTGTGATCAATTTTTGGTATCAGTAACTGAATTTTCTAATTTGCTCTTATGTAAAACATTTGCTGGTCTCCCTCCTGAGCATGAGTCCCTGGAGTTTCATTTGACAATGTGGTCTCTGTATATCAAAAAATTGTTTACTTTGCAAGTTAGATGTGAAGCAGAGCAATATCCCAATTGTGTTCCTATTCTTTTCATTAGCTAATATTTATGTCCAATAGTTCTGTTTGTATTGTCAGATCCTGACCTCTCCATCTCCATCTTAGGTTTCTGTGACACTGAGTTTGTTGCATTAGGCAGTAGTATTGCCAGAGTAATAGAGCTCTAAGGGAAGACTATGAAAATTAAATGTACTTCAAGGGGTGGTAATGGCATATTGTTATTTCTTCTGCAATAAAACACATTAAAATGGAGTTGTGGAATCTCCTTCTCTATAGGTATTCAGAAGCCATGTGGACACAATCCTGAGTAAAGTGTTCTAGGGGATCCTGCTTTAGCATGGAGGCTGGACTAGCTGACTTCCAGTGGTGCATTCCATTCTGTGATTCTGTGATTCTGTGATTCTACATCCATCAATGAATACGTACAGGATGCATCTTGAATATAGATAAATGATAGAAACAGAGAGGACATTCTGTATTCCCGAACTATTGAAACAATAGAAGGCGGCTTGCTCCTGGCAATTAATTTGAAAGTCTAGAAGACTAAGAAAAGTGTAGTAAAGAAAATAGTAATTTCATTTATGGATGGAAATATAATTTACGAACTTTCAAGGTTTGAAAAATAATGAAGCCCAGGACTTATGGGGTTGATGGCATCCTTTTAGTTTGTTAAAGTACAGACAGCTTTGCAAACAGTCACAATCCATGACGCTTCACAGCAAATTGCTGTATTAATGGAACATTTACATGTAGGTACAAGGCAGCCTTGTACGTAGCAGCGTGGTCTAGGCATGCCAGACAGCTGTGTGAATAGTCCCAGCTATGTATTTATTTGAGTATAGAATGCCATTATATTTCCTGAATAGGTCAGTGGCATATAAGCAATAGGAATTTTATTCCTTATGATGTTCAGGAATAACCAGACATTTGTAAACTCTTGGAAAAAAAAAAAAAAAATTCAATATTGGTTACTTTTCTATTGCAGGTTTTTTTTTACCTATCTTCTTCCACACAGTGCTCCATCCTCACTGAGACCATTACTGGATAAGATAGTCAATGCAACAGGTAATCACAATAAACATGGTAATGCCAGTATTTGCTTTTTCAGTGTAACTGTCATGTTTGGGAGGGCAGGGTGCAGCTTTTGTGCTCACTGCAATAGAACCAGATTGTTTTTCTATCCAGGATAAAATTGCTCCCAAATCAAGAAGGCAAGAATGGGCTCATACAGCAGAGAAATCCCAATTTTAGATTTTATCTAGGCTTCACAGATATTTGTTTCATGCTGACACTTCAGCACTGAGGTGAACTGCATCAGAATGCAATTCCTTGGGGGATCTGGAAGAACTTCTGTCCCTGGAAAAGGAAATTTTAATGATAAAACCCAGGATACTTTCTCATTATCAATGATACCAGTAGTGTTTTATACCTCAGAAGCCAGAGGCACAAATGACATTTCCATAGATCTTTGCTGATTACCAAGGTAGTGCCTTTGAGACAAGAGTAGCTGGCTGTAAGACTGATTTGAGGGTTTTTTAGTGCCTTAACCCAGTGTGCATCCAAGGGGGAAATGACTGATGCTGGGCTATATCTAGTGAGCAAGCAAAGCTTTGGAGTTCCCTGTATTGACTGATGTTGATCCCTTGTGGGGAGTTCTCAGTGTTTTCTGCCTGCAGGCCTGGGACTACCAGCTGGACAAGCCAGCCTCTGGAATGCCTGGGTCATGTCAGGACTTGTAGGAACTCAGGGATTTCCTGCCCGCATCCCAACCCTGCCATGGAGCAGGGCACCACGGGGCTCCCATGCTCAGGGCTTTGTTCAAATGAAACCTTGTTTTGTCCTGTGCAGGATGCTCCTCATCTAAGCCATTCTTTTGCTCTACTTTTAAAGGAGAACTTCACTGGGGAATAGATGAGACAGCTGCTCAGCTGGAGAGAGTTTTGAACCTGTACAAGAGTGGGGAGTACCTGCAGAACACAACCCGGATGCCAAAAGCTGGTAAAGTCGTCTTTCTTGAAACTTAAAATCTGAGACTTTGTCATTATTTCGAGGTTTGCAAGGGCAAATGTGCAGAAAAAAAGGCTCAGTGGTCCTTGAAACCATGCATGTGATAGTATTTTATCTGCTTTTTGCTTCCTGTGAGCCTCCTGTAACCCTCCTCATTAAGTGATGTAGCTGGACATCCATAAGTGTGGGCAGGCTGTAATAGGAATAAAGAAATCCAAAGGGAGTTCTCCATGACAGTCTTATGGAAAATGTGTTTCATCACATTCACACACTGCTGTTGTAGTATCAGAACCTGCCTGAACATGTATTGGGGAGAATCCAGTCATGAGGCTGTAAACCTCCATGGGTTTCCTGGGACTTAAAGGGATTTCTTGTAACATAAGCACTTGTAGATAGGAAGAATAAAATTTTTACTTCCTTTGCAAGGGAAAAATAGTATGTCCCTCAGCTTCTGCTAGCAATAGAACAAAAAATAGAAAAAGGGACAGGATGAAAACAAGGCTGAATAATAGTATCTTTTTCATAATATGTCTGTATGCTATTCAAGCTGTGGTATGAAGTGGTGCATGCTCTTCCTAGAAGGATAGCTGTGGAATTGTACACGTCAAAGAATATTATCTGTGCTGGAAATGACTGTTAAGTCCAGCAATTGTAAAAGCTGCTTTGGAAATTATTTTTGTGTACATACAATGTTCGTGTCAAACTGTCAGCATAATTGACTGCAAGTTGATAAGAAAATTATGGCTTTGCTGCAAAAGCTTGGTAAAGAGGGAAAGATGGGTTCTAAATGAAGATGAATGTTGGCACAGGGGGTTTGAAAAGTTCAGTGAAGCATTTGCTCAGTGAAAGAGACACAGGAGCCAAATTCATTCTGGTTATAGCTCTGTTAACCTCAAAGGGCCATGATACCAGGGATGAATTTGACCCACTTATCAGAATAATTCAATATTTATTTTGTTGTAAAATTGGCAGGAAAATTGTTGCAGGTGTTCATTTAACTTTCTAAATTTCAGCTTTTCATCACAATCTGTGCTGAGTGATACCTGTCAACACAGCAAAATTATTTTCAGCAGTACAATCAATAGTACAAACATGTCCTTTGTTGAAGAAATGCCAGGAGAGCTGAAGTTGTTCTATGATGCTGGTTGATTCCAGATCTCACTGCTGTATCAGGACAAGGTGAAGTTTTTGAATTTTAGAGGTCTGTCATGTTTATAAAGACTCTCAAGGAGAAAAGCTTTGGACAGCAGTAGTCAATGTAACAGTGCAGGTTTCTACCGATACAAAGCAGAGCTCTGTATATTTAGCTACTGTAATAATTACACATTTTTGTGTTCATTTAATTCTGTAGAGTCCCAGATAATGTAACACAGAATCCACTGCCCATGTTCATGGTTAGTAATGCCTGCTCTGCAAGGAGCCCTTTTTATTTGCAGGACACTGCTCACGGACTTAGGCGCTTTCCAGTGTTACCAAAGATGTTGAAAATCTGTAGATGCTTTGTGTAGTGTATTGGATAATGTACATTAAATACCGTGAGTGTAATACTGAATTCCTTGATAGGAAAAGGTTCTCAACCAGGAGCAAGCCTGAGGAACTGGGCATCTTACTGGAAATTACACTTAGATGAGATGTGTTCTCAGACTTAGCTGCCATGCTTTAAGATGTGCAGGCCTGTTTCTTGTTTCTGCTAAGGCTACTTTAACCAAACAGAAAAGGTCTCGTAATTTCTTTCTGTTTTAAGACTCCCTTTCCTTGCCAGACAAGTACGAAGAAGTCATCTCATGAGGGTTAAAATGTGCCTCCATACCCACCTGTATAATTTTAATTCCAACCTTAATCTTTCCTCAACTGATATTTGACTGATACTTGATATTAATACTGTGCTGGAATTAATTTTTAATGTTTTTCAATCTAGAGACTATGGAATTAGAAACTACTGATTAGAATTTATTCAGAGCTAATGGAATGAGGAATTCTCCTGTGGTACAGTGAAGTTGCAGGAGAGGGTGACAGGTGTCCTGAAAGGAAGTGGTGTTCAGGGAATCAACCTCTTCCACACTGTCAGGACATTACAGCTGAGATGGCATCCTGACCACCGAAACCAAGGCTGAACAGCTGAGCAGATTGAATATTTTGTATAAATCTTGGTAGAAAGGTAGACAGGGATGAAAAGGAGCAACTGTGATATTTTCCCCAGCTGTCAGTTGAGGTCCTGCTTTGGTCTTGTTTGGACAAAAAAATATTTTTAAGATTGCATGATTTTATAAAATGTTTTCTATGTTGCTCTGCAGCATAGACAAAGTTCAACAAAGGTGTTTTTCATCCAGTGATAAATTAAGATAAAATTAGAGATGATTGTTTGGTTCTCAGGCCAGATTGGAGTTAATCAGTTTTGCATTCATATCCCAATGTGTGCCAAGATGGGGGAGGCACAAGTTTGTTTCCATTTTGTTCCAGATGATAGAAATCTCACAAGGCGACTCATTCCCGAGATTTTTTCTGTCACAAATAGTAGAAATGACAGGAATTTGTGATGCCAGTCCCTGGGCATCTAAAGGTTTGTGACAAAATAAGTCCTTACTGGTGCACGATCTATTCTGAAATCCTAAAAGAGCAGGAGGAGAATTCAGATCCAAGAATTGTAAGGTTTTGTTTTGTTTTGGTTTTGAAAGGAAACTGCAGAAGGTTCAGGTGCTGGTGCTTCAGAATTTGTCTTAGGTCTTAAATGCTTGGAATTATGCACTGTCTTGGATAGAGCATTGTAAATTCATACTAGGAAAGATGAGATCATGATCTTGGGCAAGTCACGTAAGGCCATAACTAAAACATTAGCGTTGAGGAAACAGTGTTATCTATGTGAACTTATGTTTTTGAAAGGAAGACCTCCTCCTATGAACACCACAAAGTGAGAAAGGTGATATTGATAAGCAGTAGGGAAGTGACACAAAGAAAGTTCTTGTCAGCCCTAGTGTTCCCATAAATAAAGTTTAACAAGATGACATAGTCATATTACAGAAGGTCTTGGATATTAAGCTTTCACTGTGCTTCAGTTGTAAAGATTTTATAGTGCTGTAAATTATATTATGCTCTGGACTTTGGTTTAGTATCCTAGAGTAGAGGCGTGGGAGACATTCGATAGCTGTGTATGTGTTCTGCAAACATAAATCACACTGCTGTTCATGTTGATATGGGAACATTGCAGCGTTTAAAACAACACCAGGAACAAATACTTTGTATTCTATTGGCTGTTGGCCTCTCTTGCTGGAACCCAGAAGAATGTGAATTAAAACAGGAACTGTGTATTTCTTCTGACATATGTTATCTAAAAATGATTAAATCATGCCATTAATTATCCAGATTAAGGAGACTATAAAAAAAACTACTGATGTTCATCAGTAAAGTCATGCCCCAGTATCAACGTTTTTATTACTTCAATCAAGTGACAGTGATTTGTACCAACTGAGTATCTGGCCCTTGAGCTAAGCCCCAGCCCTTCAGTTAACTCAGAATTTACTCAGAAATGCGTGAAATCAGCTAACACTCGTAAATCGGATAGCTTTGTTATTCATTAAAGCTAATAGATGACCCATTATTAGGTCTCGGGGTGTGCAAGCCCACAGAAAGCTGTAATTAGCTGCTGTTGTTAGCTGAAAGCACATTCTCAAAGCTAAAAAAGCTAGAAGGCTGGACATAAAGCAAAGACACGTTGTGTTTTTCTTTGTCTCAAGATAATTTGGCAGGATTATGCCGCATGTAAATATTTACAGTACAACAGTATTTTGAAAAAATATTCTGCAGGGTCACTATAGCAACCTGCTTAGGAAATTGTAAATCCACCCAAGAATTATTGAAATCAGGAACAGATTGAAATCAGCCCAGATTCCTACTCTATCTTAATATATTACAACAAATCTTACTAATCTTATTTTTTAAAATTATTTTTATACTTGTGCCTTTGGTGTCCCTTTCCCAGAGCCTTCAGGGGGAAAGGTGCACAGGGCAGAATGTCTCCCTTTATGGCCTGCCTTGCTCGGAGGGCTCTCCCACCAGGAGCCAGGCAATCCCAGCACTCAGGAGTACAGGAGCAGGTTCCTTTGCACCGGTGTGGTGCTGGCAGCACAGTGGGTCTGTGCAGCTGTGCAAGGAACAAAACCAGGTGGTTGTTGCTCACTTGTATCTCCACCACCGTGCAAACCATTTGCTCTGTTCCCTGAGCAATGTGTTCTGCTGTTGCTAAACTTCTTCCTGTCCAGCTTGGCCGTGCACAGCAAAATACTTTCTGCTGAGGTCCTCAGTTCCCTTCCAGAACACTAAAGAAGTCGCCGAGTGTCTTTTATAAATCCTGCGGGCATCTGTCTTCAAGCTTAAATGCCCCAACACGTGACTGTCAGCAACTTCTGGCTTGTCCATCATCAGCATCATTGTTTTTACGGCTGAGCGGACCACATGCAATGTTTAAGTATCTCTAGGATGATTTTGGGCTTGTTGCCTTCAGCAAATTGGTGTGTGCCACAGAGGTGGCTGTGGGTATGGAGCAGATCCCTGGGATGTGGGGCATGAGGCAGGAAAAATGCTCCAGCTGTGTCATGTTAACAGGAATAAAATGTAAGGGAACATGTCGTTCCTCTCGTTATTTATTTGTGTTTTGGTGACAGCCTGCATACCGTTTTAAATATGGCTCTACTGCCAGCACAATGGAAGTGCATAAAAAGAGACAAGGCCCGCCTCGCTCCCAGCCCTCACACAGGAACGTGCCAAAGGACAGAAATGCTCCCCAAAGGAGCAGGGCTATCTCCTGGTCTGATGGCAGAGCTGGGTCTTGCCAGGCCAGCCTGTCTTTCCAAAGAGTTGGGATGCGCCAAGACTGATTGAAAGCAGAGGCCTGTGGGATAGGCCTGCGGGATAGGCCTGCCCTCTTGTTTCCTCAGACATACCAAAAAGTCGCTTTCCGTAGCAAACTGTGCAGGGTGCTTTGAAGGGCCTGTTGTCAGAAGCATGTTTGAGTGTGAGGTACTGGAACATGAGGAAAAGTTCAGCATAAAATGAAGCGTACTAAAAACATCAGTGTATTATTGTCTATTTTGGATCCAATACTGTTCTCCAAAAGCTCCCTGGGAATCAGAGGGAACTGTTTGTAGAGCAAAACACTGCTCAATACCAGTTCTTGCTGATATTGGCAAGATCAGGCTCTTTCTGCTTGTAAGCAAAGCAATTAAAAGCAATTCCAGAGTCAACTGCCAGTGTTCCTCTTGCGACTGGAGGAAAAAAGGAGGGAGAAAAAGAAGTGACATGATTTTTCTCTCAAGGATGAACATGGCTTCTTCTCTGTCATTGACCCACGGTGTATTGGCAGGTGATAAGAGAACTGGGCAAATCTCCAACAAGTAGCTGTAGTTGGTAGTAAAAATGCAGTCTGGCTGCTGTGGCTGAAATAAACGGTCATTAGGACTGATTAAAGTCAGATTTAGGGTGATTCAGACAGGCTAAAAGGGGGAAACCACAGGCGGTTTCACATAGTTTATTATATACTTGTGGAGCTCTTTATATGATTCAGTCTAGTACAGTGAAAATGAGTATGTTTATAGATTGTACTCGGCTTTGGGACAATGCAGGTGGTTTTAGATGGAAAAAAAATTAGAATAAGAATTTAAAGCATTGGCTTTCTTTTATAGCTGTTGCACTGGTCAGCGATGCTGCAGATTGCTTTTAAAGATGCCTCTCTTACTTGCCACAACAAGGAGGTGATCTTGGTTTCAGGATCACCGTGGCCATCATGGGGATATGGCTAATAAGCCAAAGAGCTTCTAAGATTTTGGCCTGGTCAAAGCAGCATGTTTTGATTCATCAGAGCAACGTTGCAAAAATATTGTAAAATGATAAAAACTATTGCAAAACAAAACTTCTGAGGATTGCCCGGATTCAGCATAGCAAGATATCTTGAAGTTCCAAAATGTTTACAAGAAAAAATGCTTTGTAGCAGGATTTATCTGTGTAATTGTGAGCTCCTGTATTACCTCCCGTGTGCTAAACAGGAGTAAATGCATTGCAATCAAGATCAGGCTTACTGCATTGCATTCGTTTGCTTCAATTGTCATAAAATTAGTAAATGGAGGAAAGAATTCTTTTTCTGGTGATACCAGTAGGAATGCCTTGCATTTCTCTGATGTATTCCTTGCCATTACCTTGATAGACTTTATGTACTCTCTGTCAAGCTATGTGTATGTATGCAAAAGTGTAAATTTATGGCTGCATTTATAGTATTAGGCAAGCATTTATTGGTTTTAAACACCATTAGTCTGGAAATTGACCAGAACTTTGACCTTTTTATGATGTGATTTACTGCTGTGAGCCTTCAAATTCCAAGGACTCCATTTAAGCAAGTTTCAGGTCTTGGCAGGACAAAAACTTGAGCTGGAGCTGTCTTTAAGCCATTGGGGTACTGCTTAATTGAGTAACTGCACTGTGGTGTTCAAGGTGATAATTTAAAGGTGTAAAGGAAGCCCAGCTCTCCTGAGGGCCTGACCTAATGTCATTGCTGGGACACATCTCAGTGGATGAGCATCCTTCAGGAGGGTCCTTTTAGTTCATGTGAGAGAAGTGCATTTCTTCACAACTCTTACGAATAAGGGCTAAAGTGCAAGCTCCCTAAATCGACACTATGCAAGCAAGAGATTCCATGGATACTTGCCTTTACCATGCAAATGGGCAAGGCAGCTGCCTTACTCTGCTGGAGATGGGGTGAGTTTTGAAGAGAAATACAGTTTCTTAGACCCCCACTTGGTTGGTGTTGCAATGAGTTTCTGTTCAGTTCTGACTGTAACAGTTGAAGAGGAGATCCCATGTTGGCTTCCCAGGGCAAGCAGGAGTGCCTGGCTGGTGTGGGAGCAGGAACCAGGGTGCAGAGCCATCATGTGTCCCTCTCCCTACTCCTTGTGGCTGCCTTCCCACTGGGATGCTCCTAGGGGAAGGCACTCCCAGGCAGCCATCGCTGCTGCTTGCCTTGCAAGGGGGAAGGGGAGCTGCCTTCCTGCCTTTCCCCCTCACTGCATCCCACTCCCCTCCTTGTGGGCAGTGTAGGCTCAGATCCCCAGGCTGCAGGTATCCAGTGACCCGTGCCAGTTGGAGGCCCTGCCTTGTGGAGCCCGTGTGACAGTGTGCTCTCTGTTAGACTGCGGTGTTTTCACCTGTGTGGTGCTCAGTGATCCCCCAGCCAAAGGAAAGTGCTCTTTGCATGTGTGTCACACTGCCATGTGCCTGTTACCTGTTCCCATTGGGGATGGTTGTGGCTTTCCCTCGTGTAGGAGCTGGCAGGGAGCAGCGAGGAGAGAAGGGGCAGCCATGGGGCTGTTCTGCGTGGTGAGACCACCTTGGCACGGCTGTTTCCTTCTTCACTTGCACGCTCAAAGCAGGACCTTGCCATTGCCATCGCAGTTACTGCTGGCCCAACTCGGTTGATTAATGTGTCTGAGCTGCCCAGATGATTTACCAGGCTTGGTCACCTTGAAAAAGTCAATGGAAAGGGAGAACTTTATCTCCTACCTCTGACAGAGCCTCAGGTCACGTAAATCAGTGCGGCTCTTATGAAGTCTGTGTATGAAGCCGAGAGCCTAACCCCTGACAGCTGTACCAGGAGTGTGCTGAGGAGAAGGGAAGTGCTATAGGCCTATTAAGAAGCATATCTGTGCTCAGAGGAGTTTAAATATTGGATGATAATTCAAAATAAGGGTCTTCAATGTGGGCTTCTCCCTTGCTTGAAGTAAAACACCTGACATGATGTGAGGCTCAGTGCCATGATGGTGTGTTGAGGGATGCTGCAGCTTCCTCCCAGCCCCAGCATGGAGCCCATCTGACTCTCAAAGTGCCCTCGAGAAGGGCCAGGACATGCTGACATGGAGAATCAGGTAGAGGCTTCATCTCCTGCTGCCACAGCAAGGACCATCCTTCTGTGAATGCCCTCTACGGAGTGGCCCTTGGCACAGTTCAGTGTGAGGTGGCAATTCTGTGGTGTGCAAAGACGAGCTGTGCGTAATCCCATTTTATGTCCAGTCATCATGGCATTTATGCTGATACAAATGGTTACATATGGTGCTAACTACAGGGAATTGATTTTTTTTTTTTAACTTTTAATTTGTGCACATCATTTTACTGACCCAGGCTGGGAGGTACAAATCAATACTCAGCAGTTGCCATGTGGAGATAAGAGAATATTCTGTTACACTTATTGTTACACTACAGTTGATACAGAAACTGGGAAAAAAGGGGCTTTTACCTATCCAGCAGTTTGTTTTATGCTCTGACTTCTCTTCAGAAGAAATGCATAAGTATTTTCGATGGAGAAATGACCAGTCATAATGTGGAACTACTTTTTTTTTTTTTTTGTGCATTAATCTGCATTTCCTGAATTAAGAAAACTTTTCTGCTTTTGATTTAACTGGGACCATGATCAGCTCTGATTTTGCTTCTTGTTTGGGAATGTTTCTTATGATACTTTTAATGAGCTAAGGCTTAAAATAGAATGCATTTACTACGTTTGTTTCCCACTATTTCAGACTGTGTGCTGAGAACAAGCACTTGTGAATGTGCACTTCTTTTCTCAGTTGAAATACTGACAGTTTGGAGTAGCAGACACACTTGCCTTTGACTTGGTGGTGTTCCTACAATGTGCTGTATGAAATATTAGCAGGCTGAATCAGCAGAGCCAGGCAGAAAATGCCTGAACCAAAGTGACTTAAGAATAGGCTGTGAGTCAGGGCAGGCAGCTCTGGTTTCCATAATAGATACAATTAGAAGAAATATAGAATGTATTTAGTTTTTTGAATAGGACGTGGGGAGGAGAGAGGGGAGGGAACCATTAATTTGTGCGTCTGGAGGCTAAATAGAAATGTTTATAAATGATCAGTTGAATTTGCTGATGCATTCGTTAGAGAAAGCCCTGTTAGTGGCTGGGAAAGTGAGAGGAGCTGTGAACAGAGAACAAGAGGCAGCTCATAAAGGCAAGTGAGACTGAACGGCAGCCAAGGGAGAGGAGCAGTTGGCGGGGCAGCGCGGAGGCGCTGGGCGAGGACCACGCTGACATGCTCCCGCTACTTTTTCCCCCCCCTTCTCTTCAGAGGCCCATCAAGCGACTCCTCTTTTGTCCTAATCTGAGCAAGCAAAAAAAGTTTGCTTAATTAAAAGCCTGTCTTTTCTTCCTTCTCTAAAGGAGCTGGAGAAAAATAGCATGCTCTTCTGAGGGAGAGGGAGGGCTGGGAACGCCTGGTCAGGTCTCACCCCGACAATCCTGCTCACTGTTGAGAAGTAGGACAGTGAGTCAGTTCATTCAAGTGGATGCTGTTTATTCAATGGGACATTCTTCCTGTAAAACTCCTAATAAAACCAAAGCCTCGCCTCCGCAGTGGGGAAGGGGAAGGGGTTTTGTGCACAGACTGTTTATTTACAGACGCTTTCTGCAGAAAAAGGTGAGAAGAAGAAAGGAGGAAAGGAAAAGGGAAGTAAGGTGCAGAGTTATAAACACATTTGGGAGTAAACCAGGGCTGGTACAGTCTAACCCGTCAGCTTTTCCGTCCTATATCCTGCTCCTAGGCTGTTCTAATAAACCTTGCCTGTTAAAAACAACCAGTTTACTGGAGCTTTCAAACCATTGCTTTGTTCTGATTTGCAGAGTACAGACGGGTGCCTGAAGCCTTTATTCCTGATGAGAACTACAGATGCTGGCCATCTTACCATCACAAGGGCTGCCTCCTCTCCGTGTTTGATGTCAACGAAGCCATTGAGATCTGTGACAGCTACTCCCAGTGCAAAGCCTTTGTCCTAACTAACCAGACGACTTGGACAGGTAGGTCCTGGATGCTGTGGAGAGGGAGCAGCAACTGAGTCACCTGCTCTGGCTGCTCCAAGTGTTTTAATACAGCTTGGGGAGTGTGTTGTGCTGGGCTGTGGGAGCCACCAGCAGCATCTAGAAGTGAGGTAGTTTCCGAAGGTCCAGCTGAGGCAGATTCTTTTTTGGTGAGGCTTCTCTTTGCCAGCTGTCAGGGGAGCAGAATCCTACAGACAGCTCACAGGGGCTGGCACTACAAAGTTAAGCACGTGGACCCCGGGTTACCAAACCACAGGATCTGAAATGGGGTTTTTTTGCATTTTTGTGCTTCTGGGAGGTGTGAACAGGCACTTCCATGGAACCAAGAAAAAAAAAATTCCTGTTAACCTTGCCTATGGCTAACCAGTGGCTACATCATCATGTCAGCTTATCTGTAGTTGGAATACTGAAGTTAATTAATATACTAAAAAAGTATTTATTCTGGCACAGGGAAATTCATAGGAAGTTTAGAGCAGCTCCTATCTCAGGTTACAATATTAAAAGCAAATGGGACTTAGCAGCAATATTTGTAGTCTTCTTTGTCATTCCCTTTGCCATATCATTCCTGATGCATGAGCACTTGAGTTCCTGCAGCTCGGAAATTTGCTCAGTGGCTGAGGCATCCCGTTTACTTTTAAAGAAAATAGTGTTATGGGAGCCCCCTAGAGAGGCAGGCTGGGAGCAAATAACATTTGATTTTCTGAAGTTTAGAGAGGGAAGGCAGAAGCACATATGGACTGTATCTCTGTGGTCTCTGCTGCAAGGGAAGGCAATGATTTTGCAGTTCTGTGGGGCAGCAGGAGCTCACTGGGAGGCAGGGATGTGAATAAGGTGCCAGGTCAGTGAGTGTGGGGAGATAGAAGAACTCTGCTGTGGCTCCCACAAGTGCCAAACAAAGAAAGCTTGCCAAATTCAGCCCCCGCTGGCCTCGGATACATGTGCAGCAGGTGTCTTATGCTACCCAGGCTGTTGTCACTTGCTGCTGCTTTTTGTCTGAGGACTAGAAACCTTGTTCCAGCTTAAGGCCCAGAGCTACAAAGTGATTGGCAAGAACAGTTTCAGAGAAAGTCATGTTTAATACACATTGCACCGATGAGTTTTGGAAAGATTCAAGTGTGCAAATATTATTCTGCTCCTGTGCAATCGAACAAATGTCCTTCATCTAAGCCCTGAACTCAGTCCTGTTTTTATCAGAGGGAGTCTCAAAATACTTCTTTGAAGATCACATGGAATTTGTGTTAAAATCTTCAGACCTTTCCTTCATTTACTGTGTTAGCTGTGCACAGCTGTATCTTGACCATAATTAGGTTAGAGTAAAGATACTGAAACCAGGGGAAATTTGGTGTCATTTTAGACAAAAACAGTTCAGGTTTATACCAGCTGAAATTGAGAGAGTTCAGTCTTGCATGGCCTGAAAAATGCATCGGTTGAAGTAGAATTTGAAATGTCAGTATTTTAAGGTAGGCAACCTTTTGCTCATCACTTCTAAATATTTTTCCCTTCCCCCCCCTTTCCTATTCAACGCAGGTCGGCAGCTTGTCTTCTTCAAGATGGCCTCAAATCATATTGTGCCTGATCCTGACAAGATAACATATGTGAAGGTGACAGACTGACACCTAAAGTGGCTCAGTCTGACACGTGAGTGATAAGAGCTGTTTGTGTATAAATATAGGCAGCTGTTAGGTAGAAGGCGGCTGTGGCCGGAGAAATAATTGCACTATTACTCATTCTAATCTATAGAGTGCTAAAGGAAACTTTAAAGAAATAACCTGCATGACCAGGATGAATGTGCAATAAAACAAGACTTTGAAAATGTGATTTCAAAACAGAACAAAACAACCCAAAGCAAAGTACAAGAGACGATACACTGTTAGAGTATAATTTTGGTTATAAATCAGCTGGCAGCTCTGGCTTTTCTAACCAAGGTTAGGATAACATTTCTGACCTATACATGTGTGTCCAGGGATGAAAGCTGATCATTTCTCTGGGAAGCCTGTATCCTCCACACTGATATTTATTTGGGCATGTACAATCACAACAGAGGAACTGAAGCGTATCAGTTTGTCTGCTGAATAGCAAACGTTACTGAGGACAATCAGCATTTGTGTTAAAGCTATGGAATATGCAATGCCGGCATATTTGTCAAACGGAAGGAATTGCTTATGTTTAGAATTGCACGACTGCAACTAATTTTCATTTTTGCTTCCAATGTTATCATAAAGTTTCATTTTTAATTTGAAAGAACCATTTTGTAGATCTAGCAAATCACATAAGCATATGAATAGTCCCACTGAAAGGGCAGGGACTTACCCAAGTGCCGAGTGCTTTGCTGGATAGCCCTAAGCATATGCTTACAATTAAGCCTGTGCTTAAGACTTTTGTTGAATCAGTTTGAACTGTTCAGGAAGCCACATCTTTGACAGACTGGCAAAGCAGTCCAGCTGGTTGAACAGTACTAATTTAACGACTGTCTTGCAGTTATTCCTACCTTTTATCATCAGGTCCTTGGTTTTCTAAGGCATTGCTTGCTAATTCTTAGAGTGAATGAAGTAAATGATCTTAATGATGTCAAATGAATGCTAGCCTTAATTCTATATAAAATGCATCTTAAAGGCAGGGTGTGTCTAAAGAATTTGCTTTCAGTGAAAGCAATGAAGTAAATGCTAAAGTGACCAATGTCATACTGTTTTGTAGTTTGTACAGTCAGGAAAAAAATGTGCTTTTGTTTCTCAAATTGTTTATTTTTGTAAAAAAAAAAAATAAAAGATAAATAAAATTTCTTTTATTCTTGATTTTTGTGTGTTTGTGTTTCAAATAAATGCCTGAATCCAGTGTATTATATGTATACTTAAACTTGGGATATTTTTTCCAGAAAGGACTGAAGTTGTTCCAGTGGCTCCCAGGGAAAGGTCTGTTTGTGCCTGGAGTTCTTGGTGGCTTTGTCTGTGGTTGCCTGTCACAAAGTGAGTCATGGTTGGAAGACAGTGGTTGAGCAGCCTTTGCTGCTCTGTGCTTTGCATTATGCTGGTATCAATCTCAGCACTCGGAAGGGGCAATAGTGAGAGCAGGACTTGGTGAAACTGGGCCAAAGGTGTATTTTTGCTGCCAGGGAGGGGCAGGGAAGGAGAGCAGCGAGTCAGGGAAGCCGGGCAGCAGTGTGGCTGTGCAGGAGAAAAGGTCCAACAGTGACACTGCCGGCAGCGGGTCTCGTCTCACCGTGGTTCCTCTGAGGTCACTGATGCCCTAATGGCTCTGGCAACTGGCTGAGGTGACGTCCTGTAATGGCTGTAACTCACAAATTATCAAACTCCCAGCCGTAATAGCTCAGCTGATTGTGTCGCCGTGCACTTAGGAACCCATCAATCATACTGTGGTAATAAACAAACACTACGGATTCTTTTAAAATTGCTGCATAAATCATGCCAACACATACTGCACAGTTCATTGAAGTGATAGGGGTTGTTGGCACTGAGGTGCTGGTATGTATTTTGAAAGTCTTTAACTTCCTGTGATTTCCTTCCCATTAAGCACTGCACAGTTCCAAAAATACTCAACATTTAAAAACATTCTTTAAATTTAAATTCTTTAGTTGCATTCCTATGTAAAAAATGCCAACATTTAAAAGAAAAAAAAAGCATCCAGGGTAATACTTTAATGTTGTAGTAGGTAACTTCAATAATTTCATTCCTTCACTTTCTGCACACCAGAAGAAAATTGCCTCTTAAGTCAGGAACTGTTTATCCCTAGATTTAAACAAAGTTGCCAAACCAATTTACATCAGCTTTTGCAAACAGAGATCAAGTAAGCAAGAAAGAAATATAACTGTGAGCCAAGATGCTGGATTTTAAATTTCAGTGGTAATCAACTTTATACAGGCAGGTTTTATAACTCTGAGAGTAAGGCTTTCCAGTGGAAATGCTGATTAAAATCTTAGTACGAGAGGTGTGATACTACAATAAGGGAATTTAGCAGCTGTAATAAGCACTGCTAAAATTCTGAATTTATGTGGAGAAAGTGATTTTTGCAGCAGTGGGTCTGATTCAGCCAAATGCCTGACTGGCATTTGTGGCATGGGAATCCTTGAGAAGCCACAGAGGAGGAGGAAGAGGAGGAAACAAGGCACAAAGCAAGTTGGCGGCTCTGGGCCAGTCAGCCTGGGACCTGCTTCATGTTTTCTTGTGGAAAAGGCATTTCTATCTGTTTTTCCCCCTAACTTTTTGACTGCTTTTTACATTTCCTGGCTTCCTCAAGCCACAAGGTAGAAATATTAGAGAAGACACCCACAGGGCTTTAAACGGCTGCTGTTGTGTGTGCACATGCATGTGTGTGGATGTGTATACGTATTTATGTACGTGTCACGCTGAACAGGGAGAGCGTATTTCCTTAGTGAAAAATCAATTGCCTGTGCACAAAATGAAGTGCTAAACAGGATGTTGAGTTCGTCTGGAGAAGTGAGAGCTGCGTGAGGCAATGGGTGCTGCAGCTCTGCAAGGGGCTGTGCTGAGCATTTGGCCCAGTCCAGTGCCATATCACCCTGGCTGGTCTGAGGCTCAGAGCACCTCCAAGAGCTGCCCACTGTCTCCCTGATGATTTGGTGAGGAGGTGATTCTAGCCCCACCACTGGGAACAGGCTCCAGGCAATGAAACAAGCACTGACCAGCATCACCTCTGGTCTGATAGCTTGAGGGTCACAGGGGGAGACATGCTGAGAGATTTCATCTTTGCTTAGACCAAAATAAAAATGTGTTATTCTATTTTTCTCTGTCTTGTCTGAGCCTACTGCTTTCTCTCTGCTCATTTTTCAGAGCTTTCTCCCCAACTCCTGTGTGTCTTTTTAAGTAGAAAGCTGAGGTGTCCTTAATCAGTTTCAAACAGGTGGTCACAACTCACATCACATCTGGGAGAAATCTATGGTGAAATTAGTAATACTGCCACGAGCATTCGTTGCCATGAGACAAAGCCTGAAAACAAGTGGGCCCTGTTTCCAGCTGAGAAGCTCAGGTAAGTTTGTATTAGGAGTGAAGGGGGTTGGATGGGCAGTGAGATGCTGGTGAAGAATCTCAGTGAGATATTCTTTCAACATGAGATAAAGGAGTTTACTGTAGTACCACTATTTGTGATTTGCCCTGCCTCCCACTGCTTCACTGAGGCATTTTGCTTAGTCCTTCTGCCAGCCGTGATCAAGTTTCCTGTAAGATTTGTGAGATTTGTGGGAATGGCAGAGTGGGGTGCAGGGAGGACAGCAACTTGGCATGAAGGCAGTTCTCCCTGCTGCCAGTTACTGTGTGTGGTGCAGCAACCACAGGGGACACTCTCCTGGACCTGACTGTGGCAGGTGCACAGTGAGACCTTGTCCCTGCCTCTGAAATTCACCTTATCAGCTTGCACCAAGAGGATTTGTAATTCAAAGCATATGGACGGTGGCAGTGAATATCCAGAGATCATATTATGTTGCCTGTCAGGAAGTAATATGAACAGTGATGATATGAACAGTGATGTTCAAATTTAGCAGGGAGAGCCTTATCTCGTATTCCTTAGCTCTAAATTCTGTGAAGGCTTAACTACAACTTACTAGCGGGGGGAAAAAAAAGGAAAAATGGAGTGGCAAGACTGTTCACAAGTTTTTTTGAGGAAAACATATCCCTAACCTTTTGGTCAAAATGTGAAATGGTGTTGAAAGGAGCCAAACAGACTCGGGTTGAAAAGACTCATCTGAAGTTTTCATCAATCGACTGCAGAAAACAAATGGGACTCAAAGAAGAAGAGGAGCATTTGTGGAAAGCAGGCAGTATATAAAGACTTCACAATCATACTATGCTTAATGCTTTTTGAGATGTGATCATTGAATCCTTTTTTTTGGTCAAGAAAAGGTATTTTTTTCTCTCTCTGTGTTTTAAGCAGGAACGAGACGTGTTGGGCTGCCCTCCTCTAGAGCTCCCAGGGCACACAGAGTCCCTGTCCTTCCTTCAACACAGACACGGGCCTTGGCATTTGAATTCTTAGTGAGTAAGGTTCTTGCAAGTAAGTACAAGGGATTTTTTTCTGATTGGAATGGATGCTTTTAAGAGGTACTTTTAAAAAATGTGAAGGAAATAAGACGTCGTGTCGCTTCCCTTTGTAGTTGCATACAGTCAACAATTGCCTTTGTGTGATGGGTGCCCCAGTTCTCTGCAAGCTGATGGGAAATATAATTCAGTAGGAGCCACCCTCATTATGAAACTGTCTTTGATGTTAGGCCAGAGGGCAAACAACACATTTATTGGAAATTGTGGCTTTTAAAGAAAAAATCCCTGCTAACCACAGTTTTTCAGCAAAAGACTGGGAGGCTGAGAAGGAAGACTAAACTATCCAGTGGCTACTTGAAATGATAAAGCCAGAATCTGATCTTACTTAGCTTGATTTTACCAGTGTAGATCAGTTAATCCTTGATTTATGTTCATGTAAAACAGAATCAGACTGTTCAATTTTAAAGTATCTATGGAGGAGGAACTCAGTAAAACCTACCTCTTGGACCTAAATATTTGAGCCATATGAGTGAGGAAAAATACACTGATTTTCCCATCACGTGTGAGCACGTGTAGGTTCCTGTGAAATTTAAACATTGGCAACATGAATACTTATCTTTCTTTTAGATGGAAGCTTTAGCAAGGTGCAGAAAATTAAAGACATATTATTTAATAAGTAATGCCAGGAAGGGAATATGAATTCTATGCATTTACACTCACTGTTTAATAGGAATAATGCCATTCCTGTTTATCATCCTTCTGCCAAGTTCAAGTATGCCCTAAGAACAATTTCCAGTTTTCAATACTACAAGTACCTGGCATGTATGAAGATAATGGTACAAATTGGTATTTATGAATTACAGCTTTCTATAAATAGACTAGAAGGAATGCAGAGCAGCCAGTCAGACAAATAGATGACATAGGGTACAGTGGCACTTTTAGAAGTCAGTGTATTTAATGTTTTATACAAGACCTTGGGTTTGTGCAAGTTCATGACCTGTTAAAAACCTCATATGACTTACTGGCAGGTGTTGCCTCATTCTTGGGCACAAACAGTTGATCTGCATGCGTGCTACTCTTTCTACATATTTTACCATCCTCTCCTTTAACCTCTAAGAGTTACAAACCTAAAGCCTGTTTAAAGAATGGAAACACTTCAATTAAATGTCAGGTTTTCATCTGTACATGGTTCTAATTTGTGATTCATTATAGAACTTTGGTCAATGACAGCTCTTAAGCAGAAAGAATATTACAGAGGCAAAAAATAATGCATATTTTGTCATACAGACAGTGAATTTGTGAACAGACTCTGCACTGTCTACCTGGAGAATTGAAAAGTTTAATGACTTAATTATGGGTCAAAGTGGCAGATGTGAAAAGAAATCACCATTTTGCTGCCTTATATTGCAACATATGTTCCGTGGCCTATAATTATTCTGATATACAGTCCATTTCTTAGAGACTGAGCTCCTAGAATTGTGTATTCATAGGTGAACAAACTCCTCTTTGCCTCTTTTAACCAGCTACTAAAGAGTAGGACTAAAAGAGAGCTCTGTGAGCGTAATAAAACTCTTGCAAGTCAGAAACCAGTGTAGCTATGGTGCAGTTGATTTTGTATGGGTCCTGTGCAGTAACAATCAAGGGACAAGAGTTGGCGGCTAAAGTTAACAGTAATTCCAAAGTGATTGATGCTAACCAAAAATATCACTGGATGGCAAACATGTCTCATTCTAAAAGTAATAAGAAAGGGACAGGAGGACCATATAGTAAAAAAGGTGTAAGAAAAATAGAAATACCAATTGTATAATAATTGTATAATTTGCTGTGCAGGAAAACAAATACGCAGTCCAAAAATTCCACCCTACATCTCAGGGGGAGATTAACTCTTACCTCTCTGAAGTCACCAGCCCATGCAATACTAGTTCACAGTTTCTTCAGTACCCTTTGCAATTTATTTCTCTCCAGATTTCAGTCCTCCCATTCTCTCTCAGAGATGGTGGACTCCTTGTGTGTGACAGAAGGAAACTGCAGCAATGCTGAGGCTGCTCGGCCAGCCTTGGTCCTTGCCTCGTGTTGCAATTCCCTCACCACAGAACATGCCTTCTGCTTGCTTGGGATAAATCCAGTGTGTTAACTTAGTGTTTCTAATAAAAATTACTATAGACTGTTTCCTTATGATGAGATAAAGCACCCTCCAATGCCATCTAGTGATGCTGATAGAATCTTATTTAAAACCCCAAACCCTGTGCATTCCACGTAAATGTTATGGGTATGCATACCATGAAATATAGTTATTCTTTCAGGGCAAACCCAGAACAGTTTTTTTCCAATTAATTTCAGCAGTAAATTTTTACTAATTTACTCAGGTAATTTACTATATACTTACATATGGCCTTCTTTTTTTTCCTTCTAAATTGCTTGGTGATGTAAGAGGCGGCTGAATCTGCTCCAGCTGTCACCCGGGACCTTGGTGCCATATGCCATGTTGATTGCCCTTAATTCAAACTCTACCACAGTGCAATGTGAAGCTGCCTGTTCAGTGCCTTCCAGGGGGCACGAAGCTCACTTTAAAGCAGAGGTCCAAATGCAGAATCCTACAGAAAAATGATAATAATTTAAAAAATGCACATTGTTTATTGCAGCAAACCATGCATGAATGGCATCGCATTTCTGTTGCTATGTCTTCTCGAAGCTGTTGAGGCTGATAAGATTTCATACAGCCACAGAAAATCTGGGGAAGGGAATGCAGAAGGGATGGAGAAGGGAATGGCAAATTTGCTGTGTTTAATGTATTGGACACCATCTGTATTTTATTCAAATAGGGTTATATATTTTGTGAAAATAAAAACCAGCCTCATGAGTCAGTGTATGCAAGGCAGTCACTTGAATATATATAATGGGAAACATGTTTTAGGCTGGAAGTTGCAAAGGGAAATCAAATGTTTGAAGTGTCAAAGTTGGAAAAATATAAAATACGCCTGACACCGTAGCTATTGAAGCCAAAATGAATAAATCATCATCTCAGGAAAGAAAACCCCACCAAGTTCTTGGCTATAACCTTCATTTTCCTACACTCAAATAAAATTACATACAACCTGATAATTTAACCAGACTTGTCAATAAGAACTGATGGGTTCAGCAGACACTATCACTTCATGCTTCAGTGTAGACTTCAGAAGCATCCAGTAATTTATCCAAGAAATAATTTAATGTCAAACTTGTCTCTTCAAGTTGATAGATAGAAGAACCTTACGCAGTGGAGCTGATGTGAAATATGCCATATTGCAGAACACTAGAATAAAATTAAATTAATGCCAGCTCAGTAGTTTATTCCCCACACACAGCTTTTCCTGAGCAGTTATGTAAGAAGTATTTTAGTATCTTTCTAAGTAGTGCAAGCATGACTTCCAAGAAGGAATTTGAGAGAAACTTTGAGGTTACAATAATAGGAGCCTGAGTTTACACTCCAATTTCAGTTGCAGTCCCAGTATTGATTCTGGTGAACGTTAGGCTCGGTGTCAGAAATGTGAATTGCAAACATAGTAACACCTATCTGTGCCTGTCTGGGGAGAATTACTGGGACCTGGTGTTTTCTGGCTTTGTGTGCATCAAGGTTTTAGGGATAAACAATTCCTGACTTAAGAGAGATATTTTAGTTGCAATTTGACACGCAATTATTTGGGCAAACTGAGGCCATTAATTTACTGTTTAGATGCATGCATACCTGCTTATTTATTTGTTAGAAGGAATAGTCCCTGGAAATTGCAAACCAAGATAGTGATTCATTTTTGTGTAATGAAAATAACCTAGCTGGCCTTTTACTTGCTAAAAATCTGTTAGCTGACCTAAAGCTTCTGCTGTGTAAAGCCTCAACTGAATGCACCAGCGAGGGAGTGATCAGCATTGGACATGGCATCCCAAATCTCCCTTTCCCTCTGGCCCTACACACCAGATTCAAAAGGCTTTTCTTACTTGTTTAGGCTCTGTGCAGGTCTTAGAGGACCACGGTCCCCTGGGGAGCTGTCACAGTGTTCCACCTGCTCTGTTCTCTCTAATTTCTGTTCCTTCCCAGCTGTGACCCACAGTGAGCAGTGCAGCTCCTCAGCCATGGCTTCACACTGTGAGAACAGCCCAGCCTTGCCTCATGGTTTAAGTGTAGGTGTGTGTTGGACTTGTCCTGCATGGTGCCAGGCAAGCAACTGGGCAGATGACACAAACTCCAGTTCCTTCCCCTGCACTAAGCAGCAGTAGGATTTCAAAATGTCACGTGAGGTTTGGTATCCAAAGCTGTGGTGACACTGAGTCTGTCATGCAGGCAACTTTCATCTGCTCCAAAACGGCCTTGCTGGGGCTGACTAATCAGCCAGTAACCCCAGCAGTGTCTGACAGTGTCCAGCAATTGACCTCGAGGGAAAGAGTAAGTACAGACCTGACCTTTCCTCTCACAGTCTCCTCCTCTCTGTCAAGCAGCCGATCAGGATTTCCATGACCTTAAATTATTAAACCATCTCCAGACATTGTCTCTAAGAGTGTTATATCACTTGTCTTGCTAGCTGTGGCAGGACCAGTATCTCCTACTTTGAAAATAAGCTCTTCAGCTTAGTCTTGGTGCATACACAGCAGCAGAAAATTGTTCTGCGACTAAGTGCTTTCTATTGGCATGACATCTTAATTAAATCTACAACTGGAACACGTCTTTGGTGTTTTCAGCAATTCTTTTTCCTCTGTGAATTACTTTCAAAATTTGTTTGTTTGTCCTCCAGAAATGCTGTCCAAGGGAAGTTAGAAACAATGCTCAGCTTAGAATCTTGATTCTAGCATGCACAGTCCACAGAAGGCCATTTAAAACATTTGTTTAGCAAAACTGTACTCCCCTCCCAAAGAAGGTAGGGTTTCTCACCATTCTGGAAGATTAATTTTAATGTCTAGCAGGGGGTATTTCTACATGCAGAATGGAATTTCTCATTGCTCCCCTCTATAACAGTTCAGAACATTTCTGAACACACCTCTGCTAATGAAAATAAAAAAGGGTCCAATACTGCAATCTTTTTGGCATATATTAGTATTACATAGACCTGGACTAAGCAGTGAATTTCTGATTTTTCTGGGCATAGTTTGTAAAAACAATTGAAGCAGATTCAGTGGGATCTGATCCTGTAGTGCAGGATCTCCAATCTCAGTTTTTGAGCTCTTGTCCACAGTTACCTTGTTGAATGAATGACTTTTAGGTTGAACTAATTAAGGAATTATGGTGAGATAACTGAACACTGAATTTGGGCTATTAACTTCAGATGACTGTGTGGAAATGAGATATCTATTGTGTATATTTTTTACAATAATACTGTTACATTCCCTGTTGGAAGGCAAGTTTTAAAGCATGTCCAAAAATTTCTCTTTTGAGGTCACCTGTTATTTAAGTGTACTTACTAGAAGACATTTATATGCATGAAATTGTTTTCCAATCTCTAGTTGCACTTAATGTGATAAACTTGAGAAGCTCAGCAATCAGAGGTATTATTTACCCTGCTTCATGTGCTGAATACCTCTGCTGTAAATGAACATGAGATCTGATCCTCTTTTCAATCTGGGTGAAGATTTTCTGAGCAATTCTTTATCTCTAAATGTCTAGGTTTCACAGATATAGTTATCCAGCTTTTTGGTAAATATAGAAGACTACTAAAAACTAAATACAAAGGAATTGGACAAGATGAGATACCCTTACTCCTGAAAGCAACTCTTGAGAACAACTTGCATCTTATCTCCAAACCAGAAAAATACTTGTGAAAAACTGCGGGAATGCAGAAAAGAGATGAAGAGGAGAGAGCAAAGCCTGCTGGCTTTCCCTAAACTGTTGTGTTCACTCGTGGAACTCAACTCACAAAGCTTACCTCTGTCACATGAGGTGCATGAGAGGCAAAGGAGGCTTAAGACATTTACATTCCAGCTTCTTTAACTTGCCTTTCTTCCTCCTTTTGGTTTCTTAGTCACTATCCTTAATTAACACTATCACTTTTATATAGCAGTTGTATGTGAATTGATGACTTAAATTGGAGTTGTATGTGAATTGGTGACTTAAATTGGTTTTGTCACAGAAAGGTCAAATTCCTCCTGCCAGTCCATCCTTTCTGAGCAGGACTGCAAAATGCGGGCTCCTCAAGCCGCCTTTGCTCTCAGGCAAGTCCCAGCCCAATACAAACAAAGCTATTGACTTCAGCGTGCCTGCTTGTATGAATAAGGCCTGTAAGATACAGCCTGTACATTCCAAATTGCCTCTTTTTTGTGCCATTCACACCAGGGATTAATATCTATGGGAGGCTTTTGTGAAGCCTTCACCCTCTTGCCCTTCCACAGCCCAGCAGTAGCTAAGATTTCAAGGATGCAGATAGATTTTTTTCTCTGTACTGCTCTTTGTAAAACAGCCCTTGAGCTGGGGGAAACTGAAAATTCGCTTCCAGCCTGTAATTTAAAATCCTGAATTGCCTTTATTGGAATACTGATAGAAGGTTGGAGAGCCAGTGCTTTTCAGTTCCCACTGCCCGTTGATACTTCTCTGCCCTCTGTCAAAATTTCAAAATTAGAGAATGGCAGTGGAATACAAGCTGTCCATTAGCTCACCTAAGAAATGATGCATTGAATATTCATTGTTCCCTCTTGCAAAATGTCATTTTTCCATGAGTACTACTTAAAGCAGTTCAGAGAATACATTTGCATAAACCATTTGTCAGAAACAGAAGACTCTTTGTGAAGAACTATTAAGAAACCACATAATCTACTTTTCTGTTCTTATGCAAGTTCCAGGGAGAAGACAGAGCTCCTTTGTAAACAGAATCTAAATACAAGCACTGGGTATGTTTTTTCTGCAATCAAAATTCCATAAATAATAAAAGTGGAGTTCAAAACCAGAAGTACCTGAAATTGTTAAATGTAATGTTAATGATTTCCTGGCAGTATATGAGATTCAGAAAGTTTAACACCATTAATATCCATGTTATTTTGACTGAGCCGAACTCCCCCTCTGCAGTTCTGCTAAATAAAGCTGTAATTAATCTGCAATACAAATTTGGATATCTCCAATTCCTGGGGAAAAGCATTTTTATAATACATCAGGGGAAGCTGATTCTGTAAATTCAGTTGTGGGTTTTAATAGCCTTCATAATTCAATGCTGTCTCAATGATTTTCTGCATTTATTGCCTGTCTGAGCCCTTTTGTCGAGATAGGTGGCCTTGAAGGTTGCTTTTTTAATAGTACCACCTTTCCTCCTTAACGTTTCATTGCCCTTCTCCAGTAGCTGATCTTGTGCACACTTAAAGAGGCCCTCTAGCACCTCCATGATCACACGGATTGGGGTAAGTAAGCCAGATAAGTCAAGGCAAACAAAGCCCAAGTGTGGCACACTGAGCAGCCAAAGAGATTACTGCTCATGCGATTAACATCTTTTCATGCCCCTTCTCCCACCGCAAGATGGTCTTGTTTCCTTTTCACTGGACAACACAGTTCAAGTATTTACTTGTTGCATTTCCCCATAGTGAATTACTCAGGCGTTTCTACCATTCCCTGGGAGCCCCTCCTGGGCCTGGCTGAGCTGCAGAAGGAGGCGTAGGGGCAGTGCTGCTCAGCGGGGAGGCATTGCCAAAAAAGCTCTGCATGTGCTCTGCTAGGCAGTCTTGGCAGGGAGCACATTTGTGTAATCGCCTTCTGGTTTTATTAATGGATAACTCCTTGCTTGAAATGAAATACGAAACCTTTGCAGATAACATGTGCCCTCAGTGCATGGTGACAGTCATTTGGACCAGCAGAATGCAGCCAGCTACCTGCAATTATTATCAACAAAATCATATGGACTAATTATATGTCACCTTTACTCCCAGAGTACGGGTCTGCTGCCAGCATTCATTTACACTGGCCAGCTGTGGAGGTGCTGAGTGCCTCCTGATACCAGGCAAAGTCACGGTGCCCTGGTGTTCCCTGGGGCACTGCTGGACCTGGCTGGAAGCCCCACAACACTGTTTCCTCTGTGCCTGGTTTTCCAGCTGATTACATTCCAGAAGCCGAATAGAAAATAAATATATTGATAAAGTTAAAAAGAAGAAAAAAGAATGGGAGCAATATTGGAACAACCCAGAGCAGGGGGTCTAGTTTAAATTCCCCACTTTTCAGTGACTGTATGGTATTTTATAGTTGTGTAACCATTCTAGATCCAGCACAACACCCATACAGCAAATGCTCCATGTGACTGCACTGCACTGCACTGCAGGCTAAACCCAAGCTTAAGTAGATAGAAATATTCCTCACTACTCACTCCTTACAGTGCATCCCAGATTTGGGCCTCAAATACTTGATCCATCAACTTCTTAGTAAATTGCACCAAATAACACACATTCAGCAAGAGGAACTGAGATCTCTTTTTCTTGGGAGCTAAGGATAATGGTTCCTATTGAATTCTGCAAATGTCCTCCCTGGATTTGAAACGGATTTATTTGGCTCACAGCTGTTTGGTATTTGCTTTCCATAACGTTTGTATGATCAGACTATACCATCTGAAATATTTGCAGAAAGTGTATTACTGGAAAACTGGAGGAAATGCATTTCGACTTACACTTTAAATGATACCTTCTGGATGTATTGATTCACAGACTCAGTGCTGAAGCTGAGCCAAATCAACCCTAGGCCTTTCCACCAGTCTCTACACAGCACAACCAAATGCACTTGTCAGTGATTCCAGTCAAAAATTAAAAGTGTATCTGAGAGAGTGGACTGAGTTGTGATTGACGTGCATGCATTGAGAAAAGAGACAAATTTCATCCAAGTCTTACGGGCTTGCTGCAACCCTGACTGAGGTTGCAGGTAATTTTTCCTGTGGGATTTTGCTCTCCAGGATGTGGTATGCATGCCATGCCTTCTTCTGTCTCTGTCCCCCACTTCCTGTGCTCCCTCATGTTGCTACTGCCCCTGATGAGATGTGCCAGCGTGTGGTGACAACAGATTTAAAACTATCCACCAACCTCATTTACCAAGCCAACCAAGGAACAAACCAATGCAAAACAGAGTAGCATTTGGTAGAAATAGGAAGTCTTTAATTTTAGCTCACATCTTTGTCGGCAACATGGTGAGTGGGATTGAATGTACCCTCAGAAATTTTCCCAACACCACCACGCTGGAGGAAAGGGATGCCATCAAGAAAGACCTGGACAGGCTTGAGAGGTGGGCCCATGAGAACTCCATGAAGTTCAGCAAGGCCCAGTGCAAGGTCCTGCCCCTGGGTGGGCAAAAATCCCAAGCACAAAACAGGCTGGGCAGAAAAAGGATTAAGGGCAGCCCTGAGGAGAAGGACATGCATTGGTTGGTGAGAAGCTCAACATGACCCAGCAATGTGCACTTGCAGCCCAGGAAGTCAACCGTGTTCTGGCTGCACCAGATGCAGCGTGGGCAGTGAGGTAAGGGAGGGGATTTACCTCATGCTCTGAGGGTTTTCAACATCAGATGAGTCTTAAGTCTATTTTCTCTTATCATCTCTTAATACCTCTCTTTTGAGCTCTGGTACATAACAGCTCATCCAGTTCTAGTCAACAAAGTTGGTTTGCTAATTGATGGTGCTGGTAGAAAACTGAACAATTAACTCCCAGGTTAATAATAAAAGTATATCCCACATAGATATATTCTATCTATAAATCTGAGAGCTTGAAAACAGCTGTGGGCTTTAAGCAGATTATTTACTTTTGAGCAGTAACAATGTTTAGCTTAGCATCCATGGATTCAACTGTTAGCATCCTTGCTGGAATGCAGAATTGTGCCAGGTAATAATCTTTTCTTGTACAGTGTTAATGCTCATGGCTGGGGTGGATCAGGTGGCTTCAAACTGGGTTGCTCTGCGGTGGTGTGTGAGCTTTATGTTTGAAAAGTTTATGAAATAAACTGGCTGGACATCAGAGTACTCATTTTTGTCAACAGCAAAGTTTTGTTCTGTTTTAAAGTGTTCCTTAACTGTGGTTTTCTGGCTGCCTCTGGAAAATCCCAGCAAGAATACAGTTTTTCTGCTAGATTCTTGAACTGATCGTTATCACATGGGATTTTTGGGCTGTAATTTTTTGAAGAGATTATTGCAGCCAGACAATAACTGTCACCTATATTTAGCAAAAGTCAATCCCTAAACTCTTCTGAGAATCTTAGCCTTGCCAATAAAGGTGAGATTTGGGTTTCTGAACCATCCAGCTGAAATTATTTTACAGAGTAACTGTGCATGACTATGTATAAAGGGCAAATCCATGTACGTTTTTTGCGCTATTGCTCTTCTGGCTGCAGAACATGGCATTGGTGCAAAGAATTTGGGCAGTCAGCTGGAAAATTTAATCCTGTATATTTTTCTAAAAATAAATTATTATTCTTTAAAGACATAAAATGAAACAGTATGAAAATAATTCTTATTTTGAAAGTATGTCCCTCTATGCCCCTTTTCAGGGATTTTCTGCTGATTTTTACATTCTTTATATTCTATATTTATATTAATTTAAAATTGTACTTGCATATTCCTCCTCTCATAAATATGTTAATTGGACCTAAATTTGTACTGAGTTAGCAAAGAACAAACACTCCAAATGAATGGTCTGTTTTGCGGCTTGCTGCAGAGAGAGGTGATTAATATGGCCTCCAAATGCAAGAGGTTCTTGCAAACAGGATTACAAAAGCCAAACTGGTTTCATTGAAGTCTTTTCCAGAATGAAAGCCTGCCCAGAACCATAGGTTTTTGCAAGCTCTTGCACCCATTCTCTCTTTCTAGTCTGACTTGTGTCCAAAATAAGGTGCCAGCAGTCAGCAAGTTCCTTGTATCTTGCAGAAGCACTAACTTGTTGGCTGAGTGATGACTCCAGACTCAGCATTCCCTCAGCTCTCACTTGTGACAGGGATTGCCAGAGCTAGTGGGGAACCAGATAAGGTCGGATGAACAAGCACCAAGTACTCCTTTGGATTCCTTTTGAATTTTTGAACAGTGAGACATCATATGGCCTTGTGTTCCTTAGATAGCCTAAGGCTGTGCCTTTGCTGAGGAAGAATGCAGAGTCATTATTTCTCACTCTGTTTTCAAGCATGAAATTAAAAACTACCATGTTGTGGCCGCATTTAAGAGTTTGTTACTGTAGCAGGAATCAGGATTACCAAGATGGCCTTTTTTCAGGACCTGGTGGAAGACTAGGTTAGCAGAGTGGCCATAGCCTGGGGATCTCCTGGATTTAAAAGGAAAAGGCAGGATGAGAGTGGCAGGACTGTGGTTCTGTTTTTTGGAGAAGGTTAAGATGTTGGTCTGGCACAAAGGGAGGGAGCATGATCACTTGGAGACACTCTGCCCAAGCACTTACGGGGGCAATTGCTTAGGTGTTGCTTGAGCCTCCCCATTTCTGCTGGCTCTGCAGTGTTTATGCTGATGCCACAGGGAAGCGTGTAAAGCTGGATCTAAACCAGCCTGGTCAGCTGGGGTTGTGGATGAAGGCTTGGGAAAAAGCAACCCACTTTAAACAAATTCCTCCATGACAGATGCAGGGCGGGTGGAAGCATCCCAGGAAAGTGGTAGATATGTTTATTTGGCAAGAATTCATTCTAATAGTCCCAAGATACCCATGATACTTAAAATCCAAACAGAAGAGTAACTGCCACATGTAATACCATCACCTTGATTTTAGGACATCCCTCCTACCCACTAAATTTACTACTTTTCCGGTCATTGATCTATCTGGGAATCCTTTTCAAATTCACGTGAGTTTTATAAAATGTTGGGTAATATGTGACCCCATCAAGTGAATGCAGTGTCCACTTGGGAGACTTTTGTTCTATTCAAGCCTTTGTTGACAATGCAGCCAGCTCTGCTCCAGGCTGCCAGGGGGGCGGGCAGCCGGGGCCGAGCGCGCTTTGATTGATTTGCACAATAGGAACGAAAATATTCCCGAAACTCTTGAGATCACTCAACTCTTCCTGCCAGACTTCCATGAAATATAACATGCAATCAATTTAGCTTACAGCCAAATTCTCCCCTTTCGGCCCCCTCTTTCCTTTGGTGTGTCAGCGAAGATAAATGAAAGAAGCAACAAGGAGTACAAACAGCAGTAGCCACGAAAGCAGCAATTGCTTGTGTAGGGGGGACTCATGGTGCCAGGCCAGAGCAGAACCCACAACAACTTGACCAAACACAGGAGTGAATGAAAGGTCCTTTTGAAAGGGCAAAAGAAAGACCGCGTTGACCTCTTTGCAGAAAGAGGAAACTTCAAAGGCTTTACAACAGTTAAAAGACCCAGTTACACGCAGCAAAAATGACTCGCATTGGATGCTAACACAGCGAAACTAAACAACCTCACAGTAAGAGATAGAGCAGAAGGTGGGGTGGAGGGGGCATATTTCCCCTAGTCACTGGAAAAATGTGGAAAAGGCTGATTCTGTCCGTTTGCTGTTAGGTGTAAGGTTCTTTTGAAAGCCATACTTGGGAGGAAAACAGAAATTTAGACAGAACTCCTAACAGGCTTTGGAAAAGTCAAGCATGTGTTTTCTCCTCATTTTTCTCATCAAGAAATGTTCTCATCATGTGCTTCTTTTGGAAACATTCGGCAGTTCCTTAGGTATGACAGAAAATGTGTCTGAGGAAGTTAGAACTAATGAAACTGGGTATTTAACAGGGAAAGCTTCTGAATGATATGAGTGTTGCATATGATTTATGAAATGTGTATTGAAAGGGGCAAAAAAGTGCTAATTGCCTGAGATAGTTGCATTCTGCTGTTTTTCTTCAGGTTTTTTACTTGCTCAACACAGCTTGGAAGGTATTTGGTCACACGTGTGGTTTTAAGCGAGAGGGCTGCTGGCTGCAGTGACATTGTTTGTGCCCGGGGTTAAGCAAGTGCATAAAACCTTTTGCTAGACAGCAAGGTCTGTCTCTGAATTCCAAGGATTTGAGAGCAAGTAAGTCGCAGCACTTCAATGAACAAAGACGTTCCTCTTTAATCTGCTCTAGTTGGGAAAGATAAGACCTCAAATGGAATCTACTTCAAGACTAGATTACACATTAAGATAAGCATAATATGATAAGGACCAACTGACACAGCTTCTGTAAGGGCAAATTGTGCTGCTCTATCTTTCAAGAATTCCATGCAAAAAGTGCATGAAGTAAGAGATGAAATGTATCTTTTGAACATAATTCATGTGGAATTTCAAGAGACTTCTGACAGGACCCTTTGTGAGAGGTTTTGAAATAAAATAAATAACAAGCCATGTTACCATCCTATAGGGGGCTTGGAATTCATAGCAAATAGCCAATTTTAAATTAAAAGGGTGATGAGAAAACATATCAGATTTCAGTTTATTATTTGAATTACTTTGCAAAAAGAGTTTTTAATGCAATTTGTTAACAAATTATTCTGGATCAGTAACAACGAAAGAGGACCATTAGACACTCCTAAAAATACTTGTATTTGCCCAAAACATTAATTCTTCCATCCATCTATCAACATTCTGGCAGCTGAAAAGAACTGTGTGTTAGAAAATATAATAAACTTCTCGTTATCATAATGGATTTTGATCTAACATGGTTCCCTGAGGAAGCAGATATGAATCATTGAAAGTATTACAGCTTAATTAATATCCCTTTCCAAAATAAACTAACAAAGAGATTAGAGGAATACTATACAAAAGTAATATCTCACTGTAATAACAATTTAATAGAAAACTACAAATGATATGCACCAGTTGCACCTCAGTTCAGTTTTGGATGCCTCAATTTAAATAAACATGCTACACAGAGAAAGCCCCTGGAAAAGAACGATAAACCATAAGTCAAAGCTATGTGAAGATTTGCTTGAATGATTACTCCAGCTATGGGCATTTGATATATAAAGATGGGGTTAGCAAAATAGCAGGCAAAATACACTTTCTTAAATTAAACTTTGGAGGGCCCACTTTCAGAGCTGTGGGTTACCAGATGCAAGATCAATCTTTTCAGCATGAGAGATGGGAACCTGTCTTCTTGAGAGCCACTGATGTTGTCTTTTGCAGTTACTTTCTGCAGACTTCTTACAAAATAGTCCAGGTATCCCTTTATCCCCAGCCCATGAGCTGAAATCAACTGACAAGTGAGACTAAAATGTGATTTTAAACACAAAATCATGAATGTCAATGAGAAGAGTTTATCTTTTCTTTCTTCTTTGCCACAGTGTATAAACATTCCAAGGCATCTGATTGAACTCAGATTCAATGTATTCAGGACATCTCAGTTAAAGAAGACACTACTTTATTTAGTTTTAATAGTAGCCAATTTGTAATTAATTGACACATGTCCTCTTGTGGCTCTTGTGTAGAAGAAGGTTTTGATTCAGTTTTTCAAATCTACATAGGAACTTTTCAATTTTAGGACAATTTTTCTGTTTGGTATGGATTCAGCCTTTTTTTATTATTTTTTTTTTAGTGCCAAATAGAAAAGAATTTTCTCTAAATCTCTATACATATAAAAATCATGTCCTTAAATATTTTACCAGGGATAGTAATTCCATAACATTATTTAGCAGAACTTTGTCCTTTGGTCAGCAGTATAAATGCCCTGAGGAATTTATACTCCAGTCTTTACTGCTATATAAGACAATACATTGGGAATAAAATACCTGTTTATAAATCACCATTTTTCCAGAATGGAAAAAAAAGTCCAGAACGACTAAGACATTAATGCAATATTGTCTGTCAGCGTGGTTTCATTTTTCTCTGAATATATCACACCAATAAAATGAGATTAATGTCTAAGGTAAGGCTTTGTGAATGCCCTGTATTAAACTACTGAATTTGTATTAAATATGGCATGAAAATAAGAGGCTACTGCCTTCTTTTCTGCCTTGGAGAGCTGTTATTTTGATACTTCCAAGCAGATAGGAATAAATGGCTCATGCTTCAGCCTGTTGACTCACAGTCACTGACTATTCTTATGTGGATAACTGCAGTAGCATGAAGATTGATTGCCCTGGCTCATAGGCAGCAGCTGCCATTTACAAATGCCAGCCAGTGCTCCTCATGGGGATTTGTGATAGAATACAGAAATAAGCCAGAATTGCTTCCATTAGCCAAATACATGCCTTTTCTTCTTATTTTGCAGTCACACTGTGTGTCCCCACTGTGTTTTTTTAAAACATCAGCTGATTTTAAGTAAATTTGACAGAGGCAGCTGATATTTAAAAGACAATTAAGTTCTTACACATAGTGTCAAAATCAGTGATCAAGCAGAAGAGAGAGAAAGAGGTTTTTCAAGTGTCCTGTCTAAAGGAGAGGCTGTCACATATATTTATTATACATCAAGGGATGTATGCAACCAAGAAATCTAAATGCTTAAAAACCCTGGGGTTTTGTAATTGTCAGATGCAAGAAATGCTTTCTTTAGCCAGCCTGGCATATGTGTGTCAACTCTTGTCATGTATCATCTTGTGATCACAGAGTTGTGCTATTTCTGTGGCAGCTTGGCACTGAAGAGGCAAGCCATAAACAAATTTCTCTCTTTTCATATAGTTGCAGTTCACTTGATTTAAAATTAACAGCGAAATAATAACTTGGTGTTTTATTTAAGAAGGTGAGGTCATGCTGGAACCATCACCCAAGTAGTTTTGTTTAGTTTGGAACCTGCTGCAGGGTTTTTAACAGTATGGGTGTCTGTGCACCTATTGATATATGCGTGTGTATATCTGTGCATACATTTTATGTGGTGTATATCCTTTAACCAAGACTTTTAGGTTGGGAACTTTCCTCAGCATGTTTTGTTTTAAACAGCACATATTTCTGCCAGCTTTACTCACAGTGAATACTATCTATCGGTGACTTACTCCATTGGTTTTATATCAGATTGTTCATAGATTAAAGAGCTAATCAGCAGGAGGCAAAAGTGCAGCCAGATTTTTCAATTTTATCGCTAAGTCTTGAGATATTTGGTTTTTTCTGTGCCCTAGCTGCTGGGATAGTGAAAGTTCATGAGAATCTAAGTTTCCATTAAAGCTAGGAACACTTAATGGCAACTTAGACTTGCTAGCCTTCCAGGCTGTGGATCTAAGTTGAAAATATGAAGCAAATAACCTCAGAGGGTCAAGATATGAGAAGTCAAATGTAAACATTTTTCTTTCTTGAGACATTCTCATAATATCTCATAATTTTTCAGTGTCAGTGATGAATGAATAGGAATGTCAGAATTTCTTCCTCAATTTTAAAATGCTATGGGGTGACTTCAGCAAAGATGAAATATAGACATTTGGTTTTCCTCATGAAGAGATGGATCAGCATAAACAATATGTGGGGCTGAAACAACAACAAAAAGCACTTTTATGGATTGAGCAGAAGTATGGCCCTTCATCTACGACACTTGTCAGAACTGTTAATCTCCTGCCTGGAATCAGATTGCTGAAACTGTATTAGTATCCTTAGAAAGCACAAGCACATGTCTCTGCTCATTCAAGACAAACTTTGGTGTATGGTTTTCCTGATGGCGGTTTTAAACAACTTTGTGTTTCAGTGAAAGAGAGAAAAAGATTGAAAAGTTAGAAGGATCTAAAAAACAAGGACATAACTTGTGTGCAGCCTGGGGAATAATAAAATGAAGAAGCACTGATGGGAAAGGGGATTCCTAACTTTGAAAGGAGTTCTTCCTGTTCTTTGGGTTTGGGGAAGGTCTAATCAAATTGTAGAATAAATAGAGTTGCATCAGACAAACTTTACTCCATCAAGTGGAGAGGAAACAGTAAAGAAAACCCAGAAAGTCAAAACCTTTGTTTAAATGGTTAATATACCATCAAAATCCTAAGTGAGTGGTAGCTGCTTGCAAAACAATTCACTTTTATTTTTCTGTTCTTGTTTGTGTGTATTCCTGTCCCTCATGAAATTAAGAGGAAACAGTAAATTTTAAGAAACAGTGTAATAAATTGCAGCAATCTAAGAACCTTCAGGACTTTGCCACCAGAAGTAATGGCCAAAGAGAAACAACATGTATTTTAAGAAACACAATTAATCAAAATCACAGACAGAAAACCAAGTTTAATGGACTCAGCTTTAACTTTCCAGGAGTAAGAGTTTTTCTCTTCTGTGAAGGGTATTCTGGACGAAGCCACCTAAAAAGGCGTTGGAGCCAAAGCGTTAAACAGAAGGTAATCAGCTAGTGAAAAATTCCCCAGAAACTCTCCGTCATTTCCCTCTCACTTGTTATTCTGCCTTTGGCTCGTCCCCAAAATAAGCCATGTTTCCTGAGATATAGCTCTCCATGGCTCCTGATGCTGTCTCTCTCTCTCTCGCCCATGGATACCCTCCCCAGCGAGAGTATCACATGGATATCCTCTTTTGCATTTTTTATAGCATTCGCATCTCTAGCTGTAAAAGATTAAATTAAAATACTATTTGACCTGCCTTTTGTGGTCAGTGCCACTCTAGCAGGCAATACATCACTGGAGGAATGTCAACTTCATGACCCATTACTCAAATGAGGCGCCAACTAGGAAGAGTAAGCTGAGAGATCCAAGAATTTTAAATTTATTGTCATGATACAGCTAAAAATAAAAACCCCCACCCTTTTTATATTATGTGGAGTGGGAGGCAGAGGAAAGAAAGAGTAGGAAGTCTCTCAGGTCAATCAAAAGCTTTAAATTATCTGACTCTGGCAAGCAGGGCTTCTTTGCACATGAGAGCTAATTCTGCTAATTTGATTTTCCTACTGGAAAAGACAAAATGTTTTATATCCTCCCTCAGTGCAGCCTTTAGACTTCTGGGCAGATTTGCAGCATCAGATTGGATTTGGATGGATGAGGATATACCAGTCACTCCACTTTTGTGTGATAAATTGTTAGGAAAATATTCTTCACCCAGAGGGTGACCGGGTACTGGAACAGGCTATCCAGGAATGTGGTCACCAAGCCTGACATAGCTCAGGAACTGTTTGGACAATGCTCTCAGGCATGTGGTGTGACTCCTGGGGTGCAGGACCAGGAGTTAGACTCAATGATTCTTGTGGGTCACTTCCAACACAGAATATTCTGTGATTCTGTGGTTATCTTGAAGCAAGGAGGATCAGTTTGTGACTCAGCTGCCAACATGCTGCAGTTTCTCAGGACAAATTTTTTAAGATGGTTCTCATTTCAGGGGAAACAGTTGGGGTGGCATTAGCTTCAGAAGTTTGATTAGACTGTCCTCTACTGAGCACAGTGTGGCAATTCTTGCTTCCGTACTCTTTTCAACCTCAAATCTTCCTTGTGTCTTTCCTGCAGCCTCACTCTCCTTTGCCGCGTGGCCTTTCTCTGTTCCTCTTTCATTCTTATTTCCATTTGGCTTTTCCATAAAGATTTCCCTTTTCTCTCCTTTTTAAAATTGCATATTCTACTGACTCCTCTCTTCTGGGCCACTTCTCCAGGTATTCATTTCCCTGAAACAAATCTGGGAAAGGAAAGAAATAAATCCGTTGTGGACACGGACTCTGTTGGCTCTGCTTGCACACTTCAACCCTATTGCCCCACTCAGTCTGATATATCCTCATAAACTTCATACTCCTGCAGAATGGGTATTTCTAAGGATTTCTGTAGCCAGTTGTGAGTGAAATTGGTATTAACAGAGTCCCAAGACTGACATGTGCTTCAGGATGCTACTAGAAGATATAGAGGGTGGAGGGGGGATTAATGTCTGTAAGCCAGGGCACAACATTTCAAGCTTTAATGTAGAACCTGAAGCATCTGGTTCTGATGAAGAAGGCTGAAATACAACATTTGATGTAGTCAGAGGTAGATCTGCTTGTGCCGTTGACAATCGTCTTTTGTGGGGCCTGATGAAAAAAGTTCTATCACAGGAGGCTCAAAAGTAAGGCATTACATGGATGGGCAAAGGACAAGATTTCAGCCCATTCTCTGGCACCACATGCAATGTTATGGAGTATTCTAGTATTAAAAAAAAATAAAGTGTTCAGAGCTGCCCTGTGTTGCAATAATCTCTTCTGAGTATGAAGAGTTTCACAGCTTCTGCAGTGCCAAAGATTCTTTTAATAAACTTTGCATTTGATCTTATGAAGTTATAACAATGTATTATCTCAATTATTAATACAGGATAATACAGCTACACAAGGCATTTATGAATTAGCTGATCAGACTTTTGAGGGACCCCAGCCCTGTGGAATGGAGAAACACCCTGTCTGTGCCAAATTCTGCCATAAATTATATCCGTATGACTCCACTGCTGCCTGCAGCAGGTTTGATAGGATTTTGAGAGTAGGAGCAAGCTGAATTCAGACTGTTGATATAAATGCCTCCTTGTATGTGTGTAAGGGTTCCCATCTCTTCTTCCTCATCAGTTCTCCTATGGCCCTTACGTGGATCACAGTCCCAATGCAGCCATTGCTGGGCCATTCTCCTGAGCTGCCAAGGACCCCTCTGTGCTCATTTGGGATTTGCCTGCATGGAGTTTCCTGTAAGACTGAGGCTTTTGCTGCTTGGGAAAAAAAGAGTCCCATTCACCATGTTTGACTGGCATCTAGAAAACTTTAACTATGAGAGTACTATTCTACTAGTAATAATGATAATAGTAATGATAATATTATTGGTAGTACATTTTCCTATTACATTATAGTACTAAAATATGTTATTATATTTTTTATTATTACAATAATTTACATAGTTTCACTGCACTAAAACCAATTCACATATAAATGTATATAAAGAGGGAAACACTTTTTAAAACCTAGTTTCACAGCTGCTGAAAATGGCTGATTTTTCCAGCCTCTGGTTTTTTGGAGGGATAATCCCCAGCACAGTAGTAAGCCAAGACACGGTAGGCTGGAAACAAAAGTATATGACTCAAAAGAAAGACTCTCATTCATGGCAGAATTACTGCAGCAGCTCACACTTCTGTTCTGGGACAAAGCGATCTCCAGAAGGGTGTGATCTTGGCTGAGAAGAAACAGTTTAAGTCCAGTCCTCCCCCAGGTTTGGTTTGTGGTGTCTCAGGGGCTGACAGGAAGGTCAGTCCCTACGCAATAGCTCACCCTTCCCCGAGGAGCTGTGAAAAGCTGTGCAGGGATCACTCCCCCAGCCACAGCCACGGAGGAATGGGCTGTTCACACACAGGCTCACTAAGGCAGAGCTCCCAAAGCAGCTGCCAGAGCTCCTTGCTATTTTGGCACCTAGAATCCATTTTTTTTTTTAACAGTACCCTTTAGCAGGTATGAAGTGTATCTGAGGATTGAAATTTATGCTGCAGAAAGGGAAAAAAGCCTTAAAAGTGATGGCAAGCAGTGGAATACTTAGCTTAAACCTTAGCAAAATAATTGTCTTTGTGCAATATATGTCATGTGATTTATAGGACGGCTTCATGAGAGACCAAATGAAACCCTGGGGTGAATTTCACTCAAAAAGATCAAAAGATTAATGAACTAGAATTCTCTACCTATACCATTTATAGGACTCCGCTGGACAGAGAGGTCCCTTTTGATGCTAGGAGTCCAACCTATATATTTATATTTTAATCTACTGTTTTTTACATATTTTGTATAATGCAATTTACATATATATACACAATTATTAATATGATTTATTACAGTGCCCCCCCAAACATGCCAGATGCTTTGGGTACAGTTCCACTTACACATAATTCTCTGTTTCAAAGGGTTTAGTAGCTGGAAACTTAAACTTGGAAATGTCTGCACTCAGGTATGGCTTTCCTCACTTTATGTGCAGAAGTGTTTGCAGGGTTGGGCCCTGTGCAAACAGCTAGAGTATGGATATTGCAGTCCTGAAAATCGTGGCTCTCAGACTTACTTCAAGGCCATTTTTGTTACCATTTTGGAATAAAAAATCAATAGGTTTAATATTCTTCAAATCTAACTTTGCTTGGAGAATATGCAGGGATGTAAATTTGAGGGGGAGTACTCTGGGGATATCTTAATTTTTCCTCTCCAAAAGCCATATCAAAATGCAGTGGTATGAAGGGGTCCTGAAACCCCTTGTGAAAGAAATTGTTTTGGCAGGAGCCTGCTGGAATATCTCCCTGCATTTCTGTAGGGAGCCTTCTCTATGGAGCTTGTGGCAGGACTGAGCAAGGATTTACAAGAAATTCCCATTAGTCATTTGATCGATATGTGTGGGGCAAAACAGGGGTTTTCCAGTCCTGAAGTAATTTTAGGGGCAATCATCTTCAATTTATCCTCCTCAGAGTGTGATGTGGCTTCACAAAATGCAGCACCAACAACCACAAGCCATTTTTCACACCAAACCCCCTTTGTTCCTCATCCAGAGAGCGATGTGCTGTCCACAGAAGCCACCCATCCCTCCACTGCCCAACACTGGGTCAGTCCTCTCCGAGAGTGCCACTAGACCAAAGCTGGTGCTCCTGTACACCATAATTGCTCTCCAAAAATGCTGTTTGGACAGGCCTAATGGGTTTTTGAGGGGGAGGGCACAGCTGGTCCCCCGGGCAGCGCCGTGCGCGGTCCTGCGATGGCAGCTAGTGATTGCAGGGGCACCCCTGTCCCGCCCTGCCCGCCCTCACTGGGCCTTTCTAAACGTTCCTTTTTCCCCAACGCTAACCCAAATAAACACAAGTATCCATAATGATGATGAATGCCCACCAAAGGCTAAAATAATGTGCAAGTTTCTAATTTGTTTTTAAATATAGTGATTTTATTTGTGAGGTTTTTTGTGCGAGCCTCTCAAACACCATTAAACTCATACTCAAATATTTACAATGTGTTTATACTTACCGTGTTCACCTCTGAACAAATTGTTTGACCTTATTTGCAAATGTGTTACAAGAGCCCCCAATGACAGATGATCTTTCATAGGAAATCACAACATGTAAGTGAAATTGAAGCTATGCTGCTGCCCTGTGCAGTATATCAAAGCGCTCCGATCTCCCCAAAACATAAATTTGCAGTGCAGCCACCCTGGCAGAGCCTGGGTGGGGATGGAGGAGGGCCCTCCTTTAACCTCTCGTGCACAGACCCGCACTTCAGGGGTCAGTTTACGCCATGCGAGATGAGGGCATTTGGCGTCCGAAACCTGTGGGGCTGATGCTACCCAGTCACTCAAATCACATAATTAATGTGCTTCTGGGTTCCAATAATAAACAATTCTTGATGCCTACTCACTACAGCCAAACTTCCCGGCCTAAATAAACAGCTTTTGGCTTAAAAATGCCTCTTATCCAAAATGAAGTTTTCCATTGATCAACCAATTCTGCTGTGAGTTTGTACTTTCATGATTGGCGGGGGCACAGAAACTAGTTTAGTTTCCCACTGATTATGTTAAAATTGAGAGGAATTATTAAAGAGCTATTTGTGTTTCTGTACCTATAAATTTTATGCTGATGCTTGCTTACATTATCTCCAGACACAGTAGTCCCACTTAAACCATGTCATTTCAGCTAACTAAATATTATCCTACTTTTACAGAAATAATGGAAGGTATGGAAAACATGAAGTAATGATAAAAGGAAAATTAGGATAATTCAAATTACATCGCATTATAACTGAACGGCTAAAAAACAGTCATCGAAGAGCAAAAGGGGGTGAACTCACCATTGTGTGTCTTACCCCACTGAGGAACTGGAAGGAACATTAGCAAAAGTTTCCCATTTGAGAATAAAATGGTTTTTGTTCAGAAGACTCTTCTTTTGCTGCTCAACAGCTCTACCAGCTGAACTCTTAATAAGAGGGGTGCACTGCAGAGAAGTGTCTTCTTCCCCAGGTGACACTGAGGCAACATATTGGGTGAGAAAAATGGTGAAGTGTTCCTTCTAACCCCATGACCCAACCGAGTCCTTCTACCCACAATTTTTATGTTGAACTGTTTCCATGGATTTCACTGAAGCTGCTGTAAATCAGCAATCCTGATTTACAATATCTGTGTCCAATAAAAGAATCAGGGCAATTACAGTTCTTCGAACGGGAGTCTAAGCAATGTCTGTTCCCAGTTTAGACACAGTCTAGACATCATTCCTTAGCCATCCTAAGGCCTTTCTGGAAGGACAATATTTCATAGTCATGTAATCATAGGCCCTTTGTTGACACGACCAGTAAGAAAGTCAATTGGTGTCAGCTGTAGTGGTGATTTTGTGATGGGAACATCTGTCCTTTTTATTCCTGATGAGACTTAGTCTTGGTCACTGTTAATTGGGCGAGGATGAAAGCTCAAGATCCTGTTACAAGTCCTTTGAGTAAACTAGTTACTCATAATTTTTTCACTTAGTTTATCTCCTTTGATTTGTAAAATTGTTTCCACTTGATGTTTTGGGCCCAGGTGCCTTTTGAGTAATAATAAAACTTTGCAGCAAGCCTCTGACAAATCCAAGTGTTCCTTTCTACCTATCCTGGTAGTTTAGATGATGCTATATCTGCCTCAGCCCTTCACGGTCCTTTAATTTTTCATGTCTGTTAATTAATCATTCTGACACAGAGTTCTGCCACGCCAAAAAATGTTGTAAATATCCTATATATAGATCTCAACTAGGACTAGCAACTAGGGATTTCTGCTTTGTTCTTTTATCGCACATATGTTTTACTTTGATGTAAACATTGTTTCAAAAACAGTAAAAAGAGCTTTTTCATGTTATGCATAGATTATTCCATAAACATATGCATCCTGTCAGACATAGTAATAATTAGAAATAGCTGTAGTTTCATTGCTAACTCCATAATTCTTCAAACTGCTTAGACTTTTAAAAATTAAAAATCAGATGCACATCTTTGATTCTGGGTAGAAACTGTTTAAATTTCAATTCCTTTCCCTATCGCTAGGACCCATTTAACATTTATACAAAAGAAATAGCAAACTCAATAAACTCACTGCAATTTTATAGTTTTACAGCACTAAAATTTCACATGCAAAATTCATCTGGGTAGAGGACTTGAAGTTGTTTTAAGAGTGAAATTAAGAAATGTTCTTACAACATAATTGATTTTTTTGTTGTTCATTAATATCTTTTACTATCCAGACAAACTGATGACATATGTAAATCTCTGTTGTACCATACAGTTGCAGTCAAAGAAAAATTTAACAATAAAAAAATGAAATTAAAAACCTTTCAGAAGGAGGGTGCATTTTAATGAGTCTTACATCCCACGCAGATAGCTCCGGAGATAACAAGATTAGAGAGCTCTGTTAACCACTGACACATTTATTTTTAATTAAACATCTCTCAGGGTGTACTAGATGGTTTCTTGATAATAAAGGCAAAGTTTAAAGGTATTATTTGCTCTTACACCTGTTCATGGATTGAATTTGACTCATCTTTCCACCTTAGCTAGGAAGTACAGCAATGGCACTAATCAAGAAGTGAAAAAGTGAGGTTTATTTAAACCTGGCTGTCACAGGCAGCAGCAGCAGATTAATTTTCATAATATTTAATGGATTGGACTCAAAACTCAATGAACTCACGAAAAATATCCACAATTCATAAAAGATGGATTGGGCATTTGCATAGTCTGATGTTAAAGCTCAGTCTGGCTGCAGGGAAATCCTCTTGGGCACCCTTGAGACCGCTGTGAAATGCTGCAGTGCCACATTGCAGATATCACTTTTGGCTGCCCAGCTCAGGGAAGGGTTGTGCCTCAACACGAAGCCAGGCAGAGTCTCCTGGCCTGAAACTGGCTGGCTTCACCCAGGGGCACCACGGCTGCTCAGTGTAGGAGGGCCCTGTCAATGGGCAATTGTGCTGGCCAGCTTTGCGCCCTTCACTTTCTGCCCTCCGTTTCCCCCCACCTCTTTTATAAACAAGCTGCTCAGGAAAATTCTGCTTTGCACGGAGCAGTGCCAAGTGACGTGCTTAGTGAACTGTGTTACCCTGGATAATTAAGAAGAGCTAAACCCCAGGTTTGTTACAACAGCTTTAGCTACAGAGTTATTATTGAAGCTGTGTAAGTATCAACAAAATCATTGCCCACCGATCATGCTTCAACCTTTATTTTTGAAATACATTAAATGAACTATTGCTAATGCTAATGTCTCTGAAGATTAATTAAGAGTGTTGGAGAGGAAATTTTTTTAAAATATGGATCAAGAAGTAACATTTTCCACCAGATGTTTCCAATGTAACTCTAGGAAACCAAGTGTCACATCATCTAAAAATTAGATTTGGCGCAGTGGGAATTTCCAGTACAATTTTATTTTCTCCAAAATTATACCAGTTAGTAAAGAACACAAAAAAATAATAGTTTTTATTTGACGGCAATGTGGCTAGAGTTTTCAAAAGCTTTTAGATAGATAGCAGATAATCTGACTTTTATGAATCTCACAGTGTGCCTTTGACTTGGGTGTATTTGAGATAACATCACATCCATCACAAAGAGCCTGGCAGAGATGCTTTCTCTTTAATTCTGCCTTGACAAACACAAGATCAGATCTGCTTCCTCTTCTCTCCTCTGAGGCCAAGGAAATTTTTTTTGTTCACTATTTTATCTTTCAAGTAAAAGAGAAATGATTTCTGCTATCAGGTATGCACTGACATTCCCCTGAATCAGCATTTTGTGCTAGAAAAATTAAATATTGTTGAATTGAATAGTGATCCCAGGATTCCTTCTGCTACTTAGCCTGCCACTGCAAGTGGTGCCAAGCCTGAAAGGGTAAACTAGAGTTTCCCAGCTTGCTAAGCTGAGTCCTCTGACCTCTGGTGTTCGAGGCAGTGGGATAAAGAGTACTCCAGCTCTCCAAACTCTTGTGTTTTTATGGCCAAGTGGAGTTGTGATTCAAACACAAACAGGCAATGGGACCCCAAATTTAACTAAGTATCTTAATAGATATGTGGATAAACCCCTGATTACACACTGCCCACGGCCCATTGTTCATTGTTCAGAAATAAATGCCCCCAGCTATCCTCCAGCAGTAATGATATCAGCAATAGTTATCAGAAGCAGACTGATGCCTTTGTACAAATGGTGCTGATAAAGGACTTGCAGAGCAGAGAACAATTGAAACAAGTGGAATGAACAAAGAAGTGTATGGCTTATCTTTTGTGGCATTTTCCATGGCTTCAGAGTAACTGACAGTGGAGCCAATGGGAATGTATATTTTCCATGATAACAGTTACATATGTGGCTTGCACTTTCAACTGGAGCACACTCAGTCTCCTGTCTGCTGACGTAGGGCAGGGCAGCTCTGGCACACGGGATCAGCCACCACTTCAGCTATCCTGGCCTCAGAGTGCCAGGTGATTTAAGGTGCTCTCTTAGGATGGTTGTTTTCCACAGCTGCACCTATTTGTCTCCAGATAAATCTACTTTTTTTTTTTTTTGGTAAAAAAAAGAGTTCCCACAGTTCCCAGTCCCAAAACAGGAGCCATGGCAGAAACCCCCAGGATCACCATTTGTCAGAATTCTGTTTGCTAGACCATTGTTTTACTTCCTTTGCACCATACTATGGATTTCCCGTAAGAAATACTAGACTTTATTTTATTATGTGATAGCCCCCACATTATGTGCATCAATATCCCTCTGCCTGCCCTTCCATCACCAGTTTGTAAAGATGGACTTGGGACTAAAGCCTTTATTGCTGAAACCTTAAATAATCCTTCCTCATTTTCATTGTTTATAAAAAGCCATTGAGATCACTGGGAATGATTCTTACTTCAGTTACGCTACCTGAAAACAGCAGAGCTTGTTTATCAAAACCTATTCTTGCTCTTTCTCCCTCTACTTTGTTGCCTTCTTTCCCACTCTTACTTTTTGTCACTGCAGGCTCTTTGCTGTGCTCAGTAACACCATATCTGAACCTGTGATGGTTTGCTTTTTCTGCCTTCAAAATAATTGAACCAAATTTGCTGTTAATGCTCTCTTAATTTAAGTTTGTGCCAACTGCAGAGGGAATTTCCTGGGTTTTGCATTGTGGCAAGGCAGTTTCAGAAGTGCAAAGACAGCAGAATGCAAAGCCAAGAAACATTCTATAGGAGAGTCTGGACTGAAAAAATAATGATTCTTTGCTCTTAGCTGTAATGCTTTATAACAAAACACTGAAAAAAAAATATTGCAGCACAAGGAACAGTCTTCCAGTGTTCATTGGGTGGCCTCTTGTGAAAGAAAGTTAAAAAATTTGGGGTACCCTGGGAATATCTTAATTTTTCCTCTCCAAATGCCATATCAAAATGCAGTGGTATGAAGGGGTCCTGAAACCCCTTGTGAAAGAAATTGCTTTGGCAGGAGTGTGCTGGAATTTGGCCATATGTGTTTCTGTAGGGAGCCTTCTCTGCAGAGCTTGTGGCAGGACTGAGGATATTAAGCTGAGAGTCAAGTGGCTTGAGGAAAGCTCTGATAGAGCTTGCATGTGACCTCTCTATTTTTGTTCTGTTCATCCCCCAGCCTGGATTGGTGCTGGGGGTTGCCTCAACCCAGGTGCACCTGGAACTTGGCTTTGTTGAGCACTGTGAGCTTCCCATGGCCCCACTGATCAGGATAGTCCCAGTCCCTCTGGATGACATCCTATCTTTCAATCTTGTCAGCTGCCCTCTGTGAAAATGTGGAGCCTCATTGCTGCCAGTGACTATGTGAACTAAGACTTCTGTCTCCTGGTTGACTTCATACAATATGCTGCCAGCAGAATAAGCCATCTTTTACATTTGGATCAGGAATTTAAAGTGCAGTTAATATACATGGAGGGGATCTCTGGTTGGTCTTCCAGGTATGGCTCTAGCTTGCTGAAATGCATGAGCTGTGGAAACTTCATCCCTTTTGCTTTTTCAGGTGGGTCTTAACTTTTCCAAGCAGCTGTCTGCAATATGTGTGGCCCCATATCTCATGAGAGGCATTTTTGATACCCTCTGAAGTTTAGGTTTCAAAAAATGTTATTGAAAAAACGCCCCTACTAAGAATATTTTTTCTTCGAATAGTTATAAAAAGGGAAGCCCATGCCCTGAGTTTGAAATCCACATGTTACTTTCCATGTGGTTCACACATGTGTAACATAGGCATGTTTTTATGAATCGTTTGTATATTCCTTAGCCAGACTCCTGTGTTTAAACAAACGTGGAAACAACACAATACAGCTGTATAAGGAATTTTTTTTTTGTTCATAAGAAGGATCTACAGATTTTTAAAGCTACACTTTCAGCAATAAAGAAATTGTCCATATTACTGGAATGTACTTCATATCTTGATAAAACCTTTCATTCTTTTGGTCTGGAAAAAAAAGACCTATGAACTTTATAATGATGCCAACTTAGCATTGCAAGGGTTAGTAATAGTCAGGGGTGAAGGTGCTATTCATTACTAAGATATCAAAACAGGCCTGTCTACTTGGCAAGAAGGTTAGTTCTGATGTTGCTTCCAAAATTATTAACATCTTATTAAATGAACTGTTTCAGAACTTGGGACAGTTGAACACTAAAAAAGACTGAACAGTGAAATACAAAATAAATGGGCTTTATTGGCAATTCACTCCAAACATTTTTTCTGTCCTTCTCTTTTCTTTTAGACCATGAAAGGAATAGCTTCGGATGGTTGCAATAGCATATGAGAAAATGGTCTCATTTCTTGTACTGGATGATGTAAAATATTACTTCCTGAATTACTGTGCTCTGAATCATCCAAGAAGCAAAGACCAAAAATCTGAACACATAACTGCTTGCCAAAATAAAGTGCTGAATTTGGACCGAGTGAATTTCAGGTGTCAGATGTAAGATGGTCTACAAGATAAATGGTCTACTGTCTGCTCTGCTACTAATTTGATGAAAAGATGAGTTAAGTTCAAATTCTATATTGCCAATACAAAGAAAATTAACTGCCTTTTACTGGCACATCATTCAGTCTTATTGCTGCCTCTCAGACACAATGAAAAATGGTGTCTGCTCCTACTATGACTGCTTGGAAAAGAGTAATTTCTAACCCTCTCAAAGGGGTGGAACACTCTACCTTCCCTAAAGTGCCTCTGACTGTGCTGCTGACCCTGATGTCTCTTCTCTGCCTAATTCATGTCTAAAGCAAGATACCAAACATGTTCATCTCCAGGTCTGCTACCTAGGAAAAAAATTCCTTATTTCCTTTCATCTTATTTTCCCACTGGGAAGATAGTACGGGCCTTATTCTTCTGTGGGTTCCTCCATGAAAACTATTACAGAAGCATCTTGCACAGACATTGCTATTTTTGTTTGAGTGAGGTCTTAAAAATCTTGTTAGGACCAGAATTCCAAAAAAATAAAAGTAATTTTTTCCACAGAGTATGAAGTCAACCCAAAATACAAATGCCCATGTGAGCCCAGTTAATGAGCTTCTATCACCAAAATAATTGGTAGTTGTTCTTGGTGATTGAGGATTAAGCATTCTTTTATGGAAAATTTTGGTTAACTAAGTTGATACTATACTCTGTAGAAAGAAAAAAAGAAGACTCCTCTCACAAAATTACTTACAAAATCAGAAATAAAGCAACTGAAGCAAAAATAAGAGTTTGCATTTACTTTCCACAAACTGAGCTTAAACAATAGTAAGCATTTGTGTCTGAAGGATGTGTCTGATGCTTTTTCACCATGCAGCACACCCTACATTTCACCAAAATTATCACCGAAATCTTTAGGAATGTGCAATTAACTGAAGGCATGAATAGGATGAATCCCATCCAATTGTGTGGAATTCGAATCTGTATTAAAATTACTCTAGAAAAAAAAAATATGACTTGTTCAGTGGAGAAATTCTAGCCTTACATGTGAATAATGGATGTTTCCATTCTATAGCTGCATTATGAAGAAGAGGAATGTGAGGAAAAAGGAATGGAGAAAATTTTAAGACATCCAACAATTCTAACATGGAGAAGCCTTCTCTGTGTTACTTAACTCCCTTTTTTTACTCTACTTAAAAGATTTAGGTAAGTTAAAAAAAAAAAAAAAGAAGCAGAAGAAAAGCCAAAACATGTGATTTTAGAAATGTTCTGATCAAGTGTTTTAACTTTTGTGCATAATTTTTGGGTTTTTTTTGCTGGGCTATTGCAAAGGTGATCGAGATTTTTTATTTCTTCACCTGCATTTTTAGCCTGTGTTTTTATGTGTATTTAGGCCATATAATTTTGGTTTTATCCAGTGTTATCAAGAGATGGAAAAATGCAATATATCAATAGAGACTAAAAAGCATACTGGCACTGGTACCAAATGAGAATAAGGGAGACAACTCCCCAGTGTTTGCCCCAAAGAAATAAATTTTCTGATTTCTTCAGATGAACCTAGGTCAGAAAGGGTGAAGAAGAGGTTTTACGTTACCTGACAATTATCTTCTAATATAGCTTCATTTTGATTTACTAAACCTTTTAGCAAGGATTTACATTACTGAAAAAAAACTGCTAGAAGGAAAAATGTGACTTCATTATCCACAATTTCCCCCCTTCGTTTGTGCTAAGAAAAGATAAATATGAAAGTTCTGAGAGCTGGAAAAATAAAGGCCTCTGTCTGTCTTCACCTACAGCAAATTCACGGATGAGACAAACAATACACTCAGTAAATGCAGGTCTGACTTCAGCCATCCCGCATTGCTGAAGCAGCCACAGCAGCCGGAGCTAATCACTTGCTCTGGCCTGGGGTCTGTATAAACACCAGTAGAACAGTCTCATGTAGTTCTGGGGCTGGGACTGATTCAACAGAAAATGTAGCAAGAGACATCTTGTTGGATTGCTGGCAGGATGCACAGAGTCAATATTTGTAATAGTAATTAGTTCTGGAACTGAGACAAGCGACTTGATACACATGTTATGGCATTGTCCTTTAGGTCTTTCCTTTTTGAAGTAAATAGTTATGTTAATCTAATCTTGCACTAAGTCTCTTTCTCACAGTTCTAAGTTTCTTTTATAAGGGAATTTGTCTAATTTAGCAGCTGTTCAGAGGACAGCTTCTTCCTAACAAGTATTTCTGCTAAAGACAATCTAAACTAATAAAGAATGGTTGTCAAAATTTAGTAGTAAGATTAGAAAATCATAACTGTGCTGTAGACTACCATTGAAGAATGCATTTTGTCAATCAGAACCAAACACTTAAAATTAATGCTAGCTAGATATGTTAGAAGCCAGCACCTTCCCTTTGGAAGCTTATTCTGAGGCTTCTACTTGGAAGAGTACAAAACCAGATGGAGGGAGTCTCATCATTTACTCTGACCTCCAGCATAACTTAGACACAGGACTTTCGTAAGCTATTTCTCATTCCAAAAAAGCATCTGATTTAGAAAACATTCTAGCTCTGGCTTAAAGTGGCCTATGATGGGAGTTCTCTATAACCTTATTGAGCTCTCCTAGTGGCTAATCAGTCACTGTTCAGAATTTGTCTAGCTCCAGTGCTCAGACAGTTAAGCTTCTTATAATTTGATCTTTTGCAACTCTGAAGAATTACAACATTTGTGTTGCCAAGCAAATTGCCCTTTTATATTCTCCTTGACACAAGAATCTGTTGAGTTCCTGAGTGTTTCAGTATAAGGCAAAAATTTCAACCCTTTTTTTCGTTTTCCAAGTATTTTCTGCACTCTTCATGGTTCCTCAGTACTGAGTACAGAGTTGGGCACCAGTTCCCAAAGTAAATGTTTGGTGACTTTCCTTGTCCTGTTTATTAGTATCACATTTCTTCATCTAACCCTGAAATAAATGAACTCTTTCAGCTGCAGCACAGCATCAGGGACACCTCCAGACCCCAAGTATTTCCAGAGCTACAACTTGCCAGATGTAGTCTGCTGTCTTGGCAGCATTTGCTCTGCATAGCTGGGTGTCCTGCACTTGGCCGTGCTGGAGCTCAGATTTATGGCTGTGCCTTTTTCACACAGCACTCCAGGTGACTCTGTATCTGTGTCCTGCTTTCCTAAGTACTGGCTTTCTGTGTCATCCCCAACCTTCTCAGGAAGTAAGCAGGCAGGGACATGACTGCTCAAGTTTATTTCAGCTCTGTAGAGCTAGAATGGATTTTCCTTTTCTCATTTCTCTTTGCAGACTTATTCAGTTGTTCAGCTTTGGGCTATTTCATAAGGTTGTATAAATTTATCAGAGTGCTCATTTCTTATTCAAAATGTCATTACTGGTATTAAATTGAAATGTCTTTCATAAATCTTCCTGGAAGTGCGCTATTAATTTTATCAGCCAAATTTGTAGCTTCTTGCCTCTATCTTTAGAAGAGGATCTTAGACTCTGGCTTTTCATTTAACTAGCTGACATTAATGAAATAATTTTCCTTCATTGTGCTTCTTTGTCTATAAAGTACAAGCCAATTATTCAGACCCATTTCTGCTGTGCCTTTTTCACACTGTTTAAATATTTGATTAGGAGTGGCTTTGTACATCTCCAACTAATTTCTGGAAAGTTTCACTATTTCATAAAAATCTAGTGTTGTGCTGAAGAGAATTCACTTACCCTTTCTGTTTTCAATCTTGTAGGAGGTTACATTGATAAAAAAAATTCAACTATTGTAACTTCTATTTATCATGTTTCTTGTTTACTTGTATAAGGAGGATTATTTTGCTTTCATTGAATGATAAGTGTTATAATAAACCCTAAGACAGCACTCTCCAAATATAACATTATTGAAATATAGTTATAGGCCAACATTTGTTTTACTGACTTTATTTGTCCCTTTATTTCATAAAAAACACCCCTACGTTACAGATTATCATCTCAAACTCCCATACCTTTTAGGATCAATTGCACCTTTCAAACAAAAATATTACATCTGTGGATTTCAGATGGAATTAATTAAGTGTTTAATTGTATCTTAAGGACATGGGTTCAAAATGATTTTCCAGACACACATGCTCTCTCTGGAAAAAAACCCTCACTGATAATTCTCAAATGCTGCCATGATCTTCATCCCAGGCCTTCCACTGGAATAGGCAGCACAAATCTCATGCCCATTGATCTGTCCAGAAATTCATAGATCTCTGTTTTGTTTTCTGTTCCAAAGCTGTCAAAACAGAGAATCCCAGTAAAGACATTAATGATGTGGCAACCCAGCTAACATTTAGTGTCACAAGATTTGTCTTTGGATGCTTGAGAGCACCCTGGGTAAGATGGAGGCCCATGGGCCTGTCAGCCTGCCATGTCTGTTCTAACTTGTGTGATAGGCATGGGGTCTGCACGGACCCAGCACTGCAGTTGTGGAGGAAATCCAGATGTGTGGAACCCCTGGGAGCAGGGGCTGCAGTGCCCAGGAGCCACCGAGCCCCTTGTTTGGGGTCTGTGGAGTCTTCAGCCCAAGGAGCAGAATTCCTCCCATTCTGCAAGAGCTGTGATTGTATAAACATACAGCAGGCTCTGGACAGGTTATTCAAGAGGCTCTCTTTTATGACTTATTTATACAGTTTTTCCTTGGGCTGGTGATGATTTGGGTCAGAGATCTGTGTGGTAACAACAAAAAGGAACTTGGATGGTGATTGGGAAATAGGATAGACCATCCATTTCTCTAGGCACCATTACTTTCAGATATTTAATAATAACTTTAGCCCTCAGCAGGCATTCAGATTGCTTATCAACCTACAAGGAAACCAAGAAAAGTAGAAATAAGAAAATAAGAAAAATCAACAATTCAATAAGCTGTAGATAAAACTAGACTTCTTTCCAAATTGATTCCATATGGTGAGTCAGATTCTGCTTTCCATTACATGAATATAAATCTGGACTCACTCAGCTGATTTCACTGGGGTAACTGCATTGAAAACAGGCAGCAGGATTTGGCCCAATGGGTAGAGATACAGCTTATCCTATTGCTGTTGATGTTCTTGCAGTGCACCAATATACTTGCAAATATTCAGTTCTGTCGCCACATGTTAAATGTTCTAAAGCCCTTATTTTGCACTTGTTAGCTTAGCAATATTTGGGAACCTGGAATACGAAGTCAAGGTGCTCCTGGAACCTGCTGTTTTCCTTACTAAATAGTAACAGTGCCTGTAATGAGCTGAGGATAAATGCCATTTGGAAAGTGAGTGTGGGAGCCATTTGGTAGCAATCAGGAAAACAGGAAGAAACTCTAAACCCTGATTTTTCTCTATGCATGAGAAGAAGTTAAATAATTTCCTCCTCCTCCTAAAGCCCAGCAGCCACATTCAAAAACCCAAATCAAATGCTTTTAATAGAAATCTCAGCATGTTTAAAAAAAATTACCGAGTGTTCATTAACTGAATGCACTGGGGTTCAGACAGACAGCTGAGTTATAGCAACTTAATAAGTTACTGCCTGGCAGCAGAACTGCAGGAACTGCTGGTTACTGGCCATATCTGTCTGAAGTCTGCCCCAGTTTTAAACTGATGTAATGTAGATTAAAAGTTAGAGAGCTTCAGTTTTGGTTTTTCTGCCTCCAACTCCACCAGTTGTGAGGCATCAATGCTACACTGCAGCTGATCAGTGGTAACACAATAGATTTCTGTGCTCCTTCTAGTGACCAAAACATAGTAGATTTATGAATTTGATACTGCATCCAAACAAAGTGCTGATTGCTGAGCTATGACTCAGTTCCTTGCAGAGCTGGAATTAGCTACCAGAGCCTTGCATATTCCTCATGAGTGAGATTCTGTGAGTTTTTACTCACACAGTTCATGTAATTATTTATTTACACTGAAGACAGAGGTATTTCAGAGTAGAAGCCCATGTCCATGAACTAGCCATGAGAGCTACTGAACCTGTACAGTCCCTCTGTCAGCAAAGCTTAACACATGAGGTGCTGTATCCATCAGGGGCAGTTCCACACCTGCAGTGGGAGGCTCTCCAACTGTTTGCTGGAAGATGGAAGATGATGCTGCATGGAGGCTGTAGAATGTTGAAATGGCTCATCTGAAGCATGTCAGAAGGTGATGGTAATTTTTTACTCTCTGAAAGAAGAAAGAAAGCAATCTGGAAATCAAAAAGTGGTCTGAAAAGGTAGCAGGCAGTGTCTCACCCTGAGGTTGAATGACAGCTGATGCTGCCTTTCAATGAATGTTTTATTCCCTCAGCTTCTCGTTCTCATCCTGCCTCTAAGCCGAGGTTGTTCTTTGTTGTCCAGAGATCAAAGGATGTACAATGTAGAGACACTGATTTTAGCTAAGGGAACTTTAGAGTGTCTTTCTTCTTGCTCTGTAATTGTAACTAGCTCTAAACTGAGAAGTTTGTGTTCTGCTAAAATAACTCATACTGAAATTTGAATGCAATTGAAGAAACTGAATTTGCAGTATCTCTTTAGACACAACTCCAGATGCCATTAAAAGAGACCAGATGTCAAGCATTTTGTTTTATATTCTAAAACAAGGGGCAATAAAAGTTTCTATTTGAATTTGCTCATTTTAACCTAATGGCGAATCACTGTGTAGCTATGCCCACATTTTTTAGAGATATAATCATGACAAAGGAGGTATGGATGCTCTACAGCACCATGATAATGTCAGCATGTCCAAGACAGTGTTGTGGGAAATGATCTCCAGATTCTCTGTCTTCATTGTTCTGGTCACAGATGAAGACTTGGCTTGACAGATACACAGGACTGAATTTTCCCACAGTTTCCACCAGAAGGAAATGGGAATTGTGTGCAGTGGGGGTGGGGGACACAGGGGATGGGGGACAGAATCACTTTTGTTGATTATTTTATGTCACAGATTTGATTTTGATGGGGCTAAGAAGGCCATTTCTATGCTCATTTTTTTTTTTACTAAGAAAATTGCTAAAAAGGAAAGGTTTGGGCTTATACTTTATTCAAGAATGAGCTTCAGCTTTGCCTCTTACTTACTTCTTAACATAGCTCCAGACCCTGTGAAGCACTAAAGAAAGCTCCTCATATAAAACATATGAACCGTTGCAGGAGATTGCTGCCATTCTTTGAGACAATACTTGCTTAAAGATTGCTCTGGACCAGAGCCCAAATGAATTGACAGTGACATTCTGTCAGATGGTGCAAATCACGGTGATGCTGGGATACATGTCTCATTTTGCAAGTTTTCCAGAACTTCCCAATATTTCATTTCTATATTTAAAAATAAAAACAATGTTTGTGAAGTGAAATCACACAGCACCACATTTGACAACTTTCCATGAATGTGTTGAAAACATGTAGCTGGCCTGTCACCCTATGGTGGATGATTCAGACTCTGCTTTTGATTGGAGAGTTCCTTGATTTGCAGCTGATACCAGGCATGTGCCAGATACATTTCAGGTGGAACTTTGCAGATACTGTATATTTCTGAAGCAGATCAAACAGAAATTAGAGAACCTGCCAGTTTTGTAGGAAGAAATAAGCATTTCCAGAAAATGACATTTTACATCTGTTTAATTTTTTTGTGGTGTTTGGTCTTTTCAGTGGTTTTCTGGAGCTTGCTTTGTAGTGCTGCTAAGAAAGTTGGTGTTTCAGATTTCCTGGGTTTCATGAAAACCTTTGTTTTGGCTTTGGTTTGAATGAGTTCATACTCAGGAATTCTGCACTGAGGGTTAGGGTTCAAACCCCAAATCTCAAAGCAATTCTGTGCTAAAATGATTGAGCTTTAGGCTGTTTATTTGTTGGAACCAGGGGACTTTCACCCAAACTAGAGCCTCACTGAGGGCTCAATTGAAACCCGAGCCTAGTTTTGCTAAAAAGCAGCTCAGTTTTCTAGTTAGGTGTATAAATGAACAGCACAAGCCTATTTGAACACTTCTCACTCACAGATAATTTCATCTCTTAACATGCGGCCAAGGTATGAAAACATTTTCCCTGACTCATACAGGGCTTGAAATATTGGTCTGACAATAGATCAAGAGTCAGTTTATGCATGTGGACACACATGGACAGAAACTGGCCCATGCACTGACCTGACCAGCCAATGCAAGTTTGGATTTCAAAGCCATGAAGCCGAATTTTCACGATGCCAGAGTTGTCCTGAATGGACAGGTGTTATTCAAACAAAATGCTGTGGCAACATAGCTGTAGGAATTTTACCCAAGATCTGACTTGTCCCTCAGCATCTCAAAGAAGGATTTTGTTTGCCTGTCTATTGTTGTGTTGGTGCTTCACAGAAAACAAATTGTGAGGCTGGGAGTCAAACAGAGGCTTGTTATCCTGAGCTGCTGCTGTCAGACATTACATCCACACAGCCATCCTGTCCTCCTCCTTCCCTCTGCTGCTATGCTATGGAAACTTGAAGTCTGAAACCTGAAACTCCTGGGCCAGCCATTTCTGCACAGCTCTCTTCCTTGACAATCCATCCATTTGGGGAAGGAATGAAAGCTCGCAGTCTGCCTCCTCCTCAAAACATTTCAAACTTTCACTTATCTTCACTTAGAATAACTTGCCTGACCGGAGCGGGAGTCCAGGCAGTCCTAATTTGTCCATTTGCCAGAACACTTTGTAAGCAGTCAGCCTCTTATCTTTTGTGTGAGGAGGGGGAAAAAAAAATGACCTTACTGTGCTCACAGGTCATGTCATAGGTCATCCTTTCATTCTCCTTACAATCAACTACATTTGCAATCAAAGAGACAGCACATTTTCCACTAGCAAAACGCTCCTTTCAAAAGCAATTGGAATGCTTAGTGCGTGCCACGCTTGTCCCAAGTCCATGAATTTTGAGGGGGAGAAGAGAATTAGAAAAACGGAAAGATACAGCGGATTTTAGTCTCCCCATTGCACAGAGGGATATAATAATATGTTGCACCACAAGATGCTTTTTCCTAACAAACCTTCAGTGATTTCCTCTTTTTTTTTTTTTTCATTTCACAATTGTTGGAGCCATCATGAAGAGTGGGGGTCAAGTTTGTTTGCTTTTTGTCTTGTAATTTAAGCATTCCGTCCTGTCAGGGTTCACTTTCCAGTGACCTCTGAATTCATCTAAAATTGCCCAAAAGAACCCAAGTGCATACAAGTGTGGGAGCTCATCTGTTTGCCATCTCCACCCAGAGCAGACCTGCAGCACAGTTTGCCATTGAGTCTGAGGGGAAAGGGTGAATGTGTCGGTGCTGGCAGAGAAAGCTCACAGGCTCTCTGAACTGTATAAAGTTTTGCTTGTTAGGCTCAATATTGACAATGAATCTGAGAGCAACCATTTTTATGACCCAGAGTTTCTTAGAAGAGGGGAGGCTTTTGGTGCCTTTGGTTTTATATGTTTGAGTGGAGACATGATGCAGCTGGTTTCTGTAGAGCCAAGGAGATCCCTAGGTACATTTGAAAATATGAGGATGTGCTTTTGTTTTAGAAAACACACCTGCATTACCTGACACTGAGAATAGAGCAAGACCAGAACCAGAAAAAGATGTGCCTCTAATTATTTTCTTCTGGAATTTTCTTTAAGCTGTTTCAAAATATGTGATTTTTTTTTTTTTTTTTTGCTAGGTGAAGGCTTACATGTTGAAGGCTTACATGTTTTATTCTGTGGTCTGTGAAATTGGATGGTCAGTTTATTTCCCATGTATCTTTTCAGCTAGCATGAATAGAAAAACTGTATTTTTCCTTTTCTTTATTATCATTTATTAATGAACTGACTGTGTATTTAGAACATTTGGGTCTGTTTTAGTTGGTTTGTAAGCCTGCATATATGGTGAATTTATTAATGGAAAAATGGTAGAAGTAAACTAAGTAGTAAAATCCTCATATGTTAAACAGCTGTTTTAAATATGAATATAGTGTATATGTAGCATATAAAACCTTCAAAAGGAACTCCATGGAATGCTGGAATTCAGTGTTACTCCATTTAGTTTACAGTATAGGTTTGCAGATATTATACAGAAGTTTTGAGGGAAACTAGGTAAGCACTGGATTTAGGGCAAATAATTTACAACAAAATATTTATTTGATTAACTTAGTTCCTAGCTATAAATTAATAATTTGCAAGCAAATTTATATTTTATAAAATGACTGATTTTCAAGTACAGCTAGGTCCATTGAAGTCTGTGAATGACTTACACTGACTCCAACGGACTTGGAACCGGAGGATTCTCCAAGCTCTCAATGACAGCAGGATGAGATGGACTGGCTCCTCAGCGAGTATATGTCAGCCTCCATTTTTTAAATAAACTATTCAATTACTGTTTAGTTCCGTGGTTTTCAAATATTTTCCACTTCTGGTCCTCTAGCATTCATCTAGTTAAGGTACAGCACTCTGCAATTAAGTCTGTGGACATTTTTTTCTTGTTTTTTTTGTTAGCTCTCACAGACTCACAGAGCAGGTAATTTATAGACTTCTATGGCTCTGCAGATCACAATATACTAAAAAAACCCCTTATTGTCATAGAATAATCCACTATTTATGAGAAATGAGTCATCACTCAGTTACACGGACTTTGCTTCTTGAATCCTCCCCATATACCTCTTTGAAAATACTCTTAGTCCAAATACTGGTGCAGTTGCATATCCATGATGCAGTAACAAAATATTTTCTTTTTGGGAAGGAAAGAAAGAAAGAAAGAAAGAAAGAAAGAAAGAAAGAAAGAAAGAAAGAAAGAAAGAAAGAAAGAAAGAAAGAAAGAAAGAAAGAAAGAAAGAGAAGGAAAGAAAGAAAGAAAGAAAGAAAGAAAGAAAGAAAGGAAAGAAAGAAAGAAAGAAAGAAAGAAAGAAAGAAAGAAAGAAAGAAAGAAAGAAAGAAAGAAAGAAAGAAAGAAAGAAAGAAAGAAAGAAAGAAAGAAAGAAAGAAGAAAGAAAGAAAGAAAGAAAGAAAGAAAGAAAGAAAGAAAGAAAGAAAGAAAGAAAGAAAGAAAGAAAGAAAGAAAGAAAGAAAGAAAGAAAGAAAGAAAGAAAGAAAGAAAGAAAGAAAGAAAGAAAGAAAGAAAGAAAGAAAGAAAGAAAGAAAGAAAGAAAGAAAGAAAGAAAGAAAGAAAGAAAGAAAGAAAGAAAGAAAGAAAGAAAGAAAGAAAGAGAAAGAAAGAGAAAGAAAGAAAGGAAAGGAAAGACAAGGAAAAAAGTTTTCATGATTTTCACATGAATATTCAGTATAGTTCTACACACTGATCAGTCTCATAAAGCTCTCCCATATGCTGGTTGGTATTTCCTCATTTCCTTTTTTTAAATGTATTGTTTTGTGTGCCTGACAAACAAGCAATCAGCTGAAAAAAAATAGCCTTTGACCCTTTTTCCAGACTGACAGCTAGTAGTTTCATATTTATTTAGACAGATCCTGTAGGGAACAATCCTCCCTGGTGCTCATTACTCTGTGGACTGACATTTGCACCCACTTTGGAAAGCTTTAAGATCACTGATCCATGTTAAACCAGCACATTCCAGCGAACTCTTGTGCCAAGGGGCATTAGTTCTAACACATATCACCTTTCAGGACAGGAAAGAAATGAAACGTTATCATTTAACATCAGTACATCTTCTTTGCCCTTGGCTATTTTTACAATAATCAGATTCAATTAAGTTCTTAATTTCGTTGCCAAAATTTAGATTTCTCAAAAAAAGGGACATGCTAATAAATTCAGTGAGAGTCCATCTTTCTGCAATGCATTCAGCTCTTCAACAGCTTTAGTTGAAACTGTAGCCACCATTCACCTAATGGTGATATGTGAAAAGGAGAAAGGGAATTGCACACCTTAGACTTCTATAAAAGACTTGATTTATTAATTTGTTCAATATTTTTCCTTTGTTGTTTATCTAAGAAAAAGCGAGCAATATCCAGCTTGATCTGGAAGTGTTTTCCTGGAAAACTTATTTCAACACTCAGTTGAATTTCTTTTCAACTTTCCAGATCCAAATGTGTAGGACCATTTTGTTGGCATTTATATTGAAAAGACACTGAGAAAACTAGGCAGCATCAAATTATCCAACAGGATAGCTAAAATTAAATTTCCCCATGAAGATGCCTACACTAATTTACTTATGTCTCTGATTCCAGTTCCTCTAATCACAAATCAGATAATTTCAGTCACTGCATAATAGAGAAAGCCTGAAACAATACCTGAAAGCAAATAGTTGGAAACAGAATGATCTGGGTACTTCTAGCTGTTTTTGCACATTATTAACAAATACTAAGGTACTCTTCATCACTTCTTAATTGCAAACTTTGTTTAACTGCATTACAAGTCACTTCCTGGTGTAGTTTGCTTTTGATGTGGCACGGACTTATCCATTTGACATCCAGCAGGAATGGTACACTACAAAATCAGATTGTTTTATTTTATAACTATTTAAGAAATTTTTTTCATTAGATTGTCTAATTATAAAAGTTTGTTCTTATAAAAGTTGTTACTCTTCATTGGAGATTGTCCAGAAGCAAAAGACTAACTTAAATCTACACAATTGTTACTTAGATTCATTATTTTCTTCTGTCCTAGTCATTTGAGACTGTTTTTTCTTGCTACTATGTATGTATTTAAAGATTATTATAATTTCTCTTCCATTCTGTCTTTATATGAGCTTACCTCTTCTTAGAAATCCAGTACCTAAAACGGGGAATGGAACTTCACTTACAGTTTTAGCATCACAGGTCAAAGAAAAAGGATTGTTACTTGTTTCTGCTAAAAGTGTTTATACAACGCAGCATGACTTTTTCCTTTTTTCTTTTTTCCCCTCTATTTTTTTTAACACTCCAACTGCATGACGTCATATCTAGTTTATAAACTATTATCTCCAAAACCTCTTCTGCAGAAGTGATCATTACCTGTTCTGAATTTGTGACATGGTTATTCCTGCTTAGAGCCCTGCCACTGTGCATATTAAATCACATCCTACTACTGTACTTTCAAGAGCATTTGACCACTTCCTCTGTCTTTTTTGAAGACTAGTCATCATCTTCAATGTGCCTCCAGGCCCCAAAAGCTTCCCCATTGTTTGCAAATGTAAGAAGGAATTTTACTAATGAAAATATTAAACTGGCCCAGGAAGGATGCCTGGGAAATTCCACATTATACAGCCCTGTAGTCTGACAATGAGCCACTGCTCATTTCTTTTTAGGCACGTTTTGTCAGCAGATTCTATAGCTTTGAATCATATAGGCATCTCTTTTGGATCAATTGTTATTTTGTTTACCTAATTTGCCAATGGTAATGTCATCTGGGATGATATTAAAAAAACTTTTTCAAGTATAATGTAGTGACAGGACAAAGGCTGATGGCTTTAAACTGAAAGCAAGTAGGTTTGATTAGATGTTAGGAAGAAATTATTTTCTGTGAGGGTTCTGAGGCACTGGAACAGGTTGCCCAGAGAAACTGTGGATGCCCCATCCGTGGAAGCATTCAAGGCCAGGTTGGAGTGAGCTCTGAGCAACCTGGGATAGTGGAAGGCATCCCTACCCATGGCAGGGTGGTTGGAAATAAATGATCTTTAAATTCACTTCCAACCTAGACCATTCTATGATTCAATGATTCAATGATTTTATGAAGTAGAAATATAGAATTTTATGCTGCTTTTCTGCCCACAAAATCTCTGTTTTACTACAGCAGGAAATAAGGACTGCTTGATATGAATTGTTCTTTACTAATTTATATTGGCAGCTATATGCAAAGGTAAGCCTTACAGCAGTTTTATGGGAAAATATATTTTGTACACAGATGAATTATTATCTCCTAGGAGGGTTCCTGAAGCTGTCATTAATTGCAGTAACGATCACACTGTTAATGTTGCCAGATCTCAGGATTTTTTTGTGAGCCTCACAAGTAAATCCTTATTTCCTGTACTCAAGTGACTATTTGTGAAACCTAGATTTCTTTTATTTTCTGCCAGGCTGCATTTCTAGATTTGTAAGTGGACAAGCACTTGATAAGGTGACCTCAAATGGATTTTAAATACAGGAGACAGATAGTAAGAAGTCAATGGTGACTAAGTGTTTTCAAAATCTCAGTATTTTGAGACACCTGAGATGTTTCTCAGGATAAGATTTGGGATGGCTGTCATGACACACATCAATTCAAAAGGCAGTGCTACAGAAAGCTATACCCTCTTCACTTAGCATTCCTCATGAAGAAAATATTCTAATGAGACCCTTAGAGTAGTGGAGATTAACAACTGCAGCAAAACTATTATACCCAAGTGCAGTTCTTTAAAAAATGTAGAGCTGCTACCAGGGTAGAGCTGATAATCTCTACCAGGTCCACTCTAACTTATTTTTCTAGTTCATTCTGGTCTATTTCTGATGGAAATTACATAAAAATAGTGTATAAATGTAAGAGACTCCTGAAGAGGCAGAAACTGAATTTCTGTCTGCACAAATTAGGCTACTGCTTTGTTAGCAACTTGCAAGTAATTGCTCTTCCCAATTTTTGTGTGTCATCAGTTCTAGTCAAGGGAACACAGGACTCCAACATACAACTAGGATCTTGAAAGGCCTCATATCGCAGTTAAATATACATTAGATTGAGCAAGTATGTTCAATACTTAGCAACCTCAAACTATTGAAAACCTGGCAGATTTTTGGGAACCTTCATGGGAGCTCAACACTCCTGAAAACCTGGCTTTAAGTTAGTTTATCTCGCAGTTTGTGGGAGTCCTTTGCTCAGCAGCAGGGGAGGGAAACATAATGTTAAAAAGGGAGGAAAATGTGGCTGCAAAGGAAATTGGAAGGTGAGGGAGTGAAGGGCAAGAAGGGAGAATGAGGAGCACCTGAAAAAAATCTTCTGAAACTGTGGATTTCAAGCACCCGTTGACTTCATATCCCTCCTTTGCCATATATTCTTTCATGCTGTCTGGGATCAGCTTTATGAAAGTCAGAAATAAATTATTTTATATACCCTACAGCCCAGACCCAAGGCAAGCTTTGTGCTGCTCAGGCCAGCCCAGGGAGCACTGCAGAGAAGGAGGAGGGGAACAGGGCTCCCTTTGGGATTGCTATTTACAGCTGTCTCCCTGTGGGTTTCAAGGCTCGGATGGTGGAAATTTAGCTACAAAACATTTTGATTTTCAAATACAAAAGTTAAAACATAGCCAGGCTTGTAGACACTTCCATACTGTAAAAGAGGCTGGGAATACACCTACTTATGTACAGGGCCACAGGCATAATAAGATGTTAAGGGCATAACTGTGGGCAGAACCTGCTATGGCATAGACCTTGCCATTCCTCCATGCCCCAGCTGATACTGAACTACACGCCCAGGCCACTTGAGACTTCCTTCTTTTAGCTTCCCCAAGCACAATAACATCAGAGTGCCACAGAGGTTAATCAGGTAGGCACAGGAAGGTTCATAAGGGTCTTTGTGAAACTTTTGTTCTTTGTTTCCTGTTTATCTAGTGGTGTACCTTGTGCATATTTGTTCTGTGGGGTCTTTTTTTTTCCTGATGGAATATTAACCAAAAAGGCTCTCAAGGTGCTCAAACTCTGGATTAATTTGCTCTCTGGAAACACATCTACAGCCAAGCATCTCTGAATTGGAGCACTGTCTCATGCAGTTTTGTCAGCTGGGTTAGGAATAAAAGTGCAGCTGTCTTACTAGGACATGCATGAAGATGTACTTGCTGATGGTTTAGTTCAGGTTTTTAAAGCATCTCTGGTTTTGATGGGGACCTAGGTATTAGTTTGGGGGTGTATTAGGAGCCTGGCAAGTAGTAACAACAGCTTGACAGAACAGATTTAGGAACACTTGACTGCTGTGAATTTTCATGCAAGCAGGCTGCATTGGTCTGAGATAGAATGGTGGCACCATAAACAAGCAGGCTTGAGTTCTGAGTAGTTTATGCTTTGTAGATGTTGAAATAAATTTTTATTCTCTTTAGTCTTTCCCATTTGGTCTTTAATTGTCTGATATCCCTGTGCAGATGCAGAAGGAGGATAGTAAGGACTACTGTATTCAAGGAAACTTCAGTCAGGCAATAGGCAACCATTCTGATTCCTACACACCACTGGGGATAGCTGTCTGAGTGAGCTGGAACTCTTGGGGCAAAACAGGATGATACATGCCATGATGTTGCTGGTAGAGAAGAGAGGAGCAGAAATGCTGGGCTGCAGTGCTTCACCTGGGATTTCAAGAGAACCAGAGCTCCTAGGCTTTGATAGGAATTTTGAGGGGAGGGTGGAATTAGTAGTCTAGAGTACACTAAAACAGCAGATTTGACAGTGTCCTCATAGAGAGAACCAGAATTACAGTAATAACCAGGTCTCTTTCTCACAAGCATCAGAAAAGTAGAGACCATGAGATCTCTCCCCTATAAAGCTTAGATTTATCTGTATTAGGTTTATCCATACAGTCTAGTTATAGTCCTAGGTAGCCTATATAATTTTACACCAACAAAAAAACCTTTAAAATGTCCTTAGAGTATGGCATAATGGTGCATTTTATGTCTTTATTCATTGGTCCCTGTGCATGAAATTTTACTGTATTGCATTTAGTAATATGGGAGATGTAAAGAGGCAAGAGACACTGCAGATCTCAGTGGTTCATTAGTCCTGCACTTTATCGTGTTTTAAAACTTCTCCTTCTCCAGACCACAAAATAGCTTCCTCCTGTATCGAGTGTATTAAGTGTGAATCCGCAGAGGGAACTTTTAAATGCTGCTGCTCCAGAAATAATGATTCCTCTATCTCTCTTCTAATAGAATTTATTATTCTGGAGGAACTTCCTTGTGTAAATGCCTAGTCCTGAATATTTATATCCAGTGCTTGTATGTAAGTAATTTTGTTTCAGCTAATTTTGTAAGGGCACAGCTAATGAAACAGTTTCAGAAATAGTGATGAGCACTGTTTCCTATCATGAAGACACATGTTCATTAGCAGGTACAGGAGACCATTATCAAAAATCCCAGGACATTTTCAGAAAATCCTAAATGAACCAGTCTAGACAGGCATTTACTCCTGAGATAATAGAGATGAAATGTTACCAAAAAGAGAATCATAATAAGCAATCCCCCAAAAAGTGCAAAAAAAATCGCTGAGGGCTTGGTGCCATTCCTCTCAGAGGGAGGCCTTCCTTCTCCTGGTGGAAAGCAGCCAGATACTGAGTTGGAAAGAAAAGAATATGAAATAATATTTTTCCTAGCATAGTTCCAGTACCTGGATTGTGATCTGATGGCTTGGATGGAAGTTAATCCAGTTTTTTTGACTGGAGTGACTTTTTTGATAGCTTGGATGGGAGTTAGTCCAGATTTTTTTACTAGATTGGGGGTTTTTTTAAGAGAAAAAGTAAAGAGATTTCTTTGCCAGCAGGGGACAAATTTTCATGCTGTCAAATTAAGCTGCTTCTCACACCTAGTTTTCATTTGAGACTACGCCACCAATTTAATCTTGATGAGATGGGCCCATAAATCTCAGCCAGAAGAATTATGTGAGCTATTCATTTTCCTTCTGCGCCAGTCACCGTCATCCTTGGCTATCCTATTCCAGCGGCAGAAACTTGTGAACCACTGCAGCGACACAGAACTTCGGTCATTCCAAATCTTACCCTGCCCGAGCACTGAGGGTACCAGAGCCCCAACTACCCCTGGAATTGTGTGACTTAATCAGCTCTCTCCCGCCCTGAGGTTAAAATGATGAGGCACTGACAGGCTGCAAACAGGCTGCTGTGGCTTCTGATGCTGTCTAGCCTCTCCTGGTGTTGAAATGCCGGGCTGCTATGACACCTCCCAGGGGAGCACTGCTACTGCCGGGTGAAAAGTGACCCATAAGCCTCACCCTCATCCTTCAGAGCCAGCCAGGGGCTCTTTGGTGCCTCTTCAGCCCGTGGTATCTCTGTATGGACCAGCTTAAAGATGTGAAAAATATTCTCAGTGACTTGAGTGCGGCTAATCAGGGAAGTAGATGTAGCTATGAAAGGCAAAAAAGAGCTCTGTGTGAACAGTGGTCCTGTAAGCTGAGGTTGCACATGTCGTTTGCTTGGCAGGATTGGCCCCTGGAGCATTAAAATGGAGCCTGGGGGAACCCCTGCTCCTTGCTTGTAGGACCTGCATTCCAACAGAATTATCAAGTAACAGACTGAACACAGAAGTTCATGACACCATGAAAATAGGTACATTTTGAGCCATTTTTATCTGCCTGAAAAGTTTTATCTCTCATTTGGGTTAGAGCAATTGCCTTATTATCCTCCAAGGTTCTGCACATTTTATACTCGAGCAGCACACCTGAATTCACATGCCCAGGTAGGCTTCCATCTTGTTTTCCAGAGCTGCCAAGATCAGTGTTCATGAGCGCTGGGTTAACCTTTACTTCCTCAGAAGTCATTTACCAGATCCTTGTTGCTGTGTGACTTTCCCTAAACTCCATGACTTGTACAAGTCCACAGTTTTATCTTTCAGCACAGAGGAGCGGTTACTGCTGGACTCAGGAGACATTTATCAAAGACATGACTGCTGATTTACTACAAAGGGCTGCTGAATTCCTCTAGGAACTGTCTTTTGACCTGTTGCTATAAATTTTGCACTGTAGAATTGGCAGACTCTAATAGCTTTTTGTAAGTAAGTTCTGCAAAGAGAAGCCTGACCTCAAAGGACCTAAATATGTTAAAGTAAGAAGTTGTGCAGTTGTTGGGTGTTAGGTTAAAATGGAGCTTTAAAAAATGTAATTTCTCAGCTAGATACCAAGAGATATTAAATGCCTTTTTTCCATTAAAAATTAACCTAGGATTGTGACTTTTTCAAGACATTTTTAAATTTAGTGATGGGGTATTGTGCCTGTGGAGCCAAATGCACAATCACATGTTGCATGGCTCCACATCAGAGCGTATTTTATTCTGAATAATGAAGCAAAAGTGTATTCAGCTACCTGATTTTCATTCTTTTCAGTTTGCTTGTGCTCCAGGCTAGGAACAGTATTAAAGACACAGCTGTATTCTGGAGAATAGTTGAAGGCATTTGGAACAGGGACAGCTTCTACCTTCCTATTTAATCACAGAAATAATCTGGATACAGGAGAGGAAGCTCTAAATCAGTGGTACAGAGTGGGTGCAAAAATCAGCATTTGCACACATGTGGACAAATGCAGAGCGTACCTGGGAATTCATGGACAGGCAGGTGTTTGAACCTGCCAAGTAAAGGCATGAATTTGCCTTTGCAGCACACTAGAGATGCCAGTGGAAAATCTGGGACATTGTGGAACAGCCTGGTGTAGGTGTCAGTGGTCAAAGACATTTGAACATTTTATAGGTAGTGATTAATGACTGAGAAAAGCAGACATAGGTCAACTCCTCTTCACCCTGTCTCTCTCCCTCCCTGCTCCACCACACCATAGAATATTTCAGAGGGTGTTTTTGCAGTTTGGTTGATGTTCTTGCATGGAGTTTGGATGATCTATATAGCCTCACTGCTGGGGAAGAAGCACTGAAGTGAATTTCCATTTTATAAGTCATACTGGGAACAGGAGAGATGGTTCAGCTTTTATATATGGGGCAACTGGCCAGATGGGGCAGACTGATGACACAAAGGAGTGAAGATGAAGGGAGTGCATCTGGAGACAAAAGAAAAGTCAAAACCACAGAAGAAGCCAGTAGCTCTAGGAGAAAAAGAGAGAAATATGAATCAGTAGGGAGTGAAATGTGAGGAGTCTTAGTGGAAAGAGAAACTATGAGAAGAAAGAACAAAGAAGCAAAAAGGCTGATAAAAGATGCAGCAAATTTAGAGTATGTGAAAAGAGAAGATTAAAAAAAAAAACCCAACATCCCAGAATATTTCACATCTGCTCCTGGGGTTCAGATGACATTTCCTGCTTAAATTCATGGTACATGTGTGAACATGCAGGTTCCCTAGGTGACTTTGAAAATTTCAGCCAGGAAATCCAGTGAGCCAGAAACAGTACCTCAGACAGGAAGCGTCACCTCCAGAAAAGCCAGTTCAGGAGCTGAATCACATCAACTGGCCAATTTTATTTTATTTTTTAATGGGAAAAAATGAGGTTAGAAGAAGAGAAATGGCTGCTTCTTGTCTAACAAGGGCACTTCAGACTGTGCTCATGCTCTAATATTTTCCACTGGAGGAATACAGAGCCTTTCCTCATTCCCCATTCCCTTTTGGGACTTGTATTCTGCTCTGAACTCAGCTTCTTTCCTTGGCATCTCCTTCTGCTTGCTTTTCTTTTTCTTCTCTGTCTCTATTGCACAGGGAAAAGAAGCCCCTGGGTACTGGGAAGGAGCCTGCTGCCTGCCCTTTTCTGAGAGACCTCACTCAGAGACCCGGGGAGGCTGGACCCACGCTGCTTGAGTTTGCCATCAGCTGTGACCTGCTCGGGTTTCTGTGGCCTTTGCAGTGAGATGAGCAGATGTGGCTGTGCCCCTTGTGCTGTACAGCTTCTGTGAAGCTCAGGTTTGTATTACAATCAGGTGCAGTGTCTGCACTGTGTTTATACCCTTCCAAAGGAACGGTGATTAGCTGTGGCCATGGAAGCACAGGAAAGGGAGCTCCTTCAGACAGGTCTGCTCCCTGCACAGCGTCTCTCCCCATTTTGCAATCAGTGCTTACCCTCAGATTTATATGATGCTGAGACAGAGCAATTTTTTGACTGCTACTTAGCATAACCTCTCCTTCCCTTAGTAATAGAATTCCCATCTAATTTAAGGTAATATCAAACTTGGTTTGTGAATTTTCCCACCTACACTTCTTCTACTGTATACAGATAAATGGGATGTAGGACAGGTAGTGGTCTGCAAATTCACCAAAATGAACTACCAACAATGTGCATCAGCTGGGGCTTTAAAGGCAGCTTATTTAATACATGTGGCTAAAATTAAATGTGTACTGGATGATGGATGAAATCACACTATGTTTTCATAAAAATACAGTTCTGGAGGTGTTCTTCATTCCTGCTTTGCTGGCTTGCACATTGTAATTGAATCCCCAAATCCAGAATTTGGCACTCTTTCTACACCATAACTAGAAACCTGGTTCTTTGTGTTTTCTTAATTTGTATTATTTATAATAACAGTAAGTCTCCTGAGCTGGTGGTAGAAGTCAAATGACAGATCCTTCACCTATTATGCCATGTTTTTTATCAATTATCTTGCTGAATATTCCAGATGAAAACAGTGTTTGTATTGGCCAGAATCTTCAGGTTGTGCCTGAAGAAATGTTTTAGTGAAATGAGCACTAGGAAACCTTTGGAATATTAAGCCAAAAATAGAATTTTGTGCTTAAAAATTCTCCTTAGCCTGTTGTACACATAGTATACTATTAAGTTGTTATTTCCAAGAATGGCCTATTTTCAGAATTTCAGCATCTGAAAAAAAAAATTGTAATGATAAAGAGGGAATTCATATTTTCAGGCTTTTAAAAAGCCCATTGTGAAAGTCAGCAGCTCTTACAATAGGCATCTGTCTGAAAAATATTCCTCAAATTTTCGCATGAAGTGGTGCTGTGTTCATTAAACACCCTGCTTTTGTATTGCCCTCTGGTCAAAGATAAAATGCTTCTGAAGGGCCTTCCAAAGGAGATTTGTGAAATCACATATATTTCTGTCTTGAGGAGATCCTACCTGGATGCTGGCAAGCCACAACAGACACAGAGTTTATTGATGGTTGTGTCAAGAGCTGAGCAAATTTATTTCACATGAGTGAATATTTCAGATGAGATGAAGGATGGGAAGGGAATTTTCTTCCAGGAGATAACTCATGCTACATACCCACACGCATTTCACAGGCTAAGAACCAGGCTAAGGGACTGCTGGGTCTGTTAGGACTGCTGACGCCTTTTGTGTTTTCTTTCCTTTTTAGGACTTACTAGGGCTGCATAATTAAATGGAGATTATTGGCAACATTATTTAGCAGTCATTATGGAGTCATTAGGGTTCTGCTTGGGCAAGAAGATAAGTCCCCTTCCTCTCTCACACTTGATGCTTCTATCAACAGCTTAGAAAAGTGGTTCACAATGAATTGCTACTTAAGTAGTCCTATCTTCCTCTGCAATCTCCCTCCTGTTGTTCTTCCCTGTGGGCTGGCTCAGAAGGTCAGTACACTCAGCTTGCCTGATGCAATGCAGGCTTCCCGATAGCTTTTGGCACTTTGCAACTGTTCCCGTGAAAAAAAAAGAAAAAAGAGGGCTCCCGGGGGATGGAGCCACTGCTGATCCAAACAGTGATGCTTTTCCTGTACTTTGTTCTGTAAGCCACAGGCTGTGGCTCTCTGTGGGCTACTCGGACACACCAGCGCTCTCCTTCCTTCACATCAGAGGCTCCACATCATGACAGGGCACAAAGCTCCGTGTTGCTCCATGAAGAAGGACTTATGGCACCTAACAGCTTCCCGGGCTCCGTGGCTCTCTGGTGACTGCTCTAAAATGGGAATTAGAAGGCTGGATATCCTCCACACCACACAGTGGAAGTGGGCATACAGTCCAGTGTAATTACATAGCAGTTAATAATTCTGCAAGTGTGTGTGTGCGTGTGTGCGTGTGTGTGTGTGTAGGTTGAGCTGGCCAGAAAAGGAAACATCTGTTTTCTGGGAAATTCTAGGCTGTCAACATTTCATTTTGTTTGCCCTGGAATGAAACATCAACATTTCCGAATACCTGTCATAAGGAGACAGCCTGTGTGGGTCCCTGTAGCTGCCGCACAGCCGGGCAGTGCTGGGCGGAGCCTGGGCACCCAGTGCCAAGGGCATCGAGGATCCAGGCCAGGGGCAAAGGGCTGCCAGCTGGCCAGGCTGCCCGGGAAGCTTCCAGAGAAAGTTTAATGAAATCAGCATGCTGCTTCTGACAGCGAAACAGCTCTGTGATTTCAAAGCGGATCATTACCATGGGTTTCTTTTTGCTATACTTTAATTTGAAATTTTGCTTTAAACAAGGAGAATCAAACGTGCTTTCCTTGTCAGTTGATCACCGGGTAAAGTCCAAATCTGAGAGGCCCAAGAAATGCATTGGCTGTGAAGCAGAAGACCCTGCTTCACAAAAGAAGTAGCAGTATTTTCTGCTCTTCCAAGACAAAACTCTCTTTCAGAGTTATGGACACTCTGCTAGGGAATGTGGCAAAGCAGCACACAGCAGTTCCCAGGATAAGCCCTTTAAAATAGGGAAAAAAGAAGTAAAGAATTTTAATTATGCCCTTTTTTTCCTACTGGAGCATAACTGAGGATTTAATTTTATAGGCTTCATTGCTGAACACTCCAACACTTTGCAACTGTTTAATGCATATGGGTGTGGAGGTGAGGGGTACAAGTGCTGTATGTCAGCATGGAGTCAGCACGGGCTAATTCTGCAAACTGCAGTCAGGTTTGATGATGGTAGGATCAGATTGCAGAGCTAATAGAAGCTCAGAGGGCAAATGTTCTGGGACTGGCAAAGCTCTATAGATGACTGCAATCTAGAGCATGTATCTCACTTTTCCTCTAGGAGTAAAGTCTCTCCTCTTTTCTAAAAGCTTTTCCCTTTTTTTTCCCCTCAAATGAAAGCAGTGCTATACCTCTCACTGAACTATCGGATATTTCCTTCCAAGTAGATGTGTATATGCTGTTGCAGACAACTCCCTAAATATTATTTCCATTATACCTCAGAGATACTTAATTGTTAAGCAGTGACAAAGCTTTGAGGCAGATAGGGTACTAATATATGTTTATGGAAAGATGACATTAAATTTGAATAGTAACCTACCATAGACCTTTGATTTTAAGAGGAAAATTAATATGAAGCGGCAAGAAATCTGTTCTGCAGAGCCAGTAACTTCTCAAAATGTTTTAAATCCTTCAGCCCATCTTGTGAGCCAGTTGATCTCACCAAGTATGTTCAGGTCTGGTCTGCATTGCAAATGGAGCTCACCCTGGCAACCCTGTTATTTTGGAAACGGCAGCTGGGTGAATGGCACGTAGGGCCGACAAAGCCCCAGTAAGGCACGTGTGGAGGCCTGAGCAGAAGTGGCAGAATTTCATAGTCATTACTGCAAACTTTTTCACTATTATGCATGAGCAGTGACAGGCTTGCATTGTTAATCAGAGTAATTAGGATTTAGTTGAGGCATGACAATAACCTGTGCCTCATAAAGGCCTGAAGGCGATCCATTTTCTCCCCTTTTCCTAGGAGTCTCCTATTGTGATTCATAGATAGCCCAGCAGGAATGCAATCAGGAAATCTCCAGTGAATCAGTGTCCCTAAATCTTCAGGCTTGACAGGTTGAAGTCTGACAAGCTATTAGAAAAAACTGCTGATCCTTAGGCTGTCTAAAACAGACTTAGCTTGTTTCTGTCTGTGTTCATTGATTTATCTGCAGAATGATATTGTTTGAAGCTTAGATTACTCATGCTGCTGCCAGCTGACATGATTTGTATGATAAAATGACAAAGCATGGCTCTGGCTAAGCATACAGGTCTGTCTACCTTTGCAGTTTCATTGCTTTTGACTCATTCTGTAGTAAGGACAAGTTGGTTCAATATTATTGTGAGAAACAAAACCAGAAATAGGCCAAATGGTTTAAAGCAATTTTTGATCATCCCAAATTCTACTATCACTGATGAAGTGTCAGCTCTCCCTGGATAATTTCATAGCAGTGATTTCTAGGTCAGCTGCTGTGGGCTGTGCATTTTGCTTCCTAGAGTTCACAACTTTGAACAGGCCTATTACAAAAGGTCTGCTAAAAGTTCTCCTTTATGTATGTCTTTTCTGATGCTTTAATTAAAAAAAAAGAATTATACTTAAATTTAATTTAAAATAGAGTTAGTCCATAGTACAGTATTTGAGTTGTGAGAGTTACTTCTGAGTTATTCTTACATTCTACTCAAGTTTCCATACAAAAAAAATCACATCAGATTGAAAGAATTTCTGACCAGATTTTTTTTAAACAGGATTGTGTTCTTAGTTGTCATTGTAAATGACATCTGTTTTTCCAGTCTTCCAGTTTTCCTGGCTTATTTCTTCTATTTTTTGAAAATGACTGGCTTTCTTACAGGATTCAAAATCTCAATGTGGAAAATAAAAAATAAAATCAGCTCTTCTTTCCCATGGCAGGGATTCCACCCTCTTGAAAATGAGAAAAAAGCATCTGTTTTGCACCATTAGACATGCAGAACATAATCAGGCTTAAAAATGTATTTTTATACACCTGCATAGATTTACATATAGTATGTATATAGTGTCTTATCTGCATAAATCCTCCTGCTTGTTAAAGATGTGTAACAAGACTCCTAAAAAGAGATATATATATTTACATGTTATTTAAAGAAGATCAAAATACAGAGAGAGTTTATAATTTAACAAATACTTGTTTACATTTACAGGAATTAAAGAAGAGAAATTTAGCATGCCGCGAACATGGTCATATTCCTGTGAAAAGTATAGTGAGACACTTAACCACACAGCAAGTCCCAAGTTTCAGGTGAACATGATTCCCTTTCCACCTATTAACTGAAGAAGATCCTTGTATACCTTGCTAAGAGAGACAGCACAAAAACTCTGTGGGGCTTTCCTAAGACTTTGCCCAAAGTTCTGAAGCTGTATTTAGGACCTGTTGTGGCTTAATTTGTAGTCTTCACATGCAGATTTGCTGAAGGATGTGTACCACACTGCATCTTGCACAGAAGGTGAAATATATGCAACCAAGCTGATGTTTCCTGTTAGCCATGCATCAGGATCTAACTACACTTGGAGGTTTTGGCAAAGAGAATTTTAAAGCCTTTTGTAGAGGACAAAGAATTCAGTACAGTACCTTAAGGATAAATTTGCCTCCCCATCTCTCTTCCTCTGCTTCGCCCCCATGATGCTATAGACGATGTTAGGGTAGATATGTACAATTTTATGAAACAAACATTGATGGAACCACTGAGTTAATATGTGATTCAAATGGAGAAAGTTTTTCATGTCAGCTTACCTTTCATTATTTTGCTTTGTTGTCTGATTTCTATCCTTAGTAAACACTTAAAAAGCACTTCAGAGACTTTTGAGTTTGTTGGTAACATTTAAGTCACCACCAAAATACTTCAGATAAATTGTTGTGGAACTGTATATAAATGAGGAAACTCTTTAAGGCAGATGTGGAAATAGCAGTTAAAATAATTAAATATTTGCAAGTAGCATGCATGCTTTTAAAAGGGTAAATGTGTGCTAGTCATCAATAGCATCAATAAAAATGCACTCTGAATGAACCACATCCAGAAGCAGCTGGCAGAGTTAAACAGTGGTGTAATAGACACCATTCAAAATGAAAAGACATCTTCCAAAATACGGACATGGTGTCCAAAGAAAGAAAGCAGAGGAAGAGCATAATCCCCAGCAAAATAAATGTTAAACCACAGCAAAGCTAGCTAAAATATTAGTGAAAGCAACTTGCAGAAGTAAAGGGAGCTAACAGTAAAGCCTTTTGTATATACATCAGAAGCAGCACGGTTGGACAGCTAGCAGGATGAGAAGAAGCAGTAAAGGAAGATAAAGACATTATGGAACAGCCAAATGAATTATTTGCACTGGGCCCCGCTGTAAATGAGGTGGGAGTCTTTCACACTGGGGTCATTCTTTACACAGAATGAGTCTGTGCAAACTCCCACATTGGAGTGTCAGAGATTTTAGAGCAAATCAGTAGCACAACAGATCAGTAACAATTGGCAGTACTCACACAGGAGATTTGAAAGAGTTCAAATATTAATTTGTCAGGCAATCAACTGTGATTGTGATTGATGACAGCAGCACCAGTATCAGATAAACATGAAAAGTATAGATAAGGGGAACAAGAATAACCAGAGGAGTTATCTGTAAAGGAGCCAACGAAATTAATGCACTTCCATTTGCAAAAGTGGTGACTGAAAGGTTAGCGTGGTGAAAATATCTGAAATTAAGAAGATACTAAATTTTTGCAATAGTACAAGTGCTAAGGGCCATCTTATTAGACAACAGGAAAATATAGGAGAAGGAAGAGATTTTTTTTGTTCAGCACATCATTAAATTGCTGTAGGATGGATGCTGTGAGGACAAACAGGTAATTTTTCCCCCCCTGAAATTATTTGATTAGGCAAATTGCTGAATATAAGACATTTTGTTGGGTATTAATATGGGTTATTTACACGCTACCTCTGGCTCAGAAAATTCTTATGTAGACAAATGCTGGAAGATGGAAAGTAGGCCACAGCTGAAGGGCAGACTCTCAGAAGGATATAGGATGAATCCTGCCTTAATTGAATCTGCTGCCAAAGATAAAACACCATCAAAGAGACATGAGTCTGGGTATGTGCTATATTCCTTATGCTTTCACCCCATGAACCAGGCATTTTGTCTATATAATTCTCCTAATTTCCAGGGATGTTCACTTGTGTGGTATTTTTCTCCTCTAACTCTGTGATTGGATACAGTCTGGGCAGGAGAAACATGAGAAAGATATGTAAAAGATATGCAACCTTTGAATAAAAACCTGTTAAATAATGTCACAATCTGTCTACTTTCAAAAATAATGTGGTTCAGCAAACAAAACAACCGACCACAGTGAGCTTTTTCCACAATGCTTTTTGTTTTACTGTGTCAAATAAATAATGGTATCACTTCTTATCACCTCAGCATATATTTAGCGGTCTTTGCTTTTGGGGACAGGAATGGCAGGTAAGTTCTCCCACATGTGTTGCTTCTGACTTGAACAAAACAGGATATGATTTATTTTCTTTAGCTATGAGACCACAATGCAGGACAGAGAAATTGATTTGCTCCTGTGTATGCAGGAAAACCTGCAGCCAAGCCAGAAACCAGATCCAGTATGTGTGAGTTCCACTTCCCACCCTCATCATTGGAATGTAATCAGTAAGTGTTCAAATCATAAGGTATCACTTCAGAATCTATTCAGGGTATGTTTGACTGTGATATATATATATATATATATTTTTTTTTTTTTTTTTAAATGTCTTCCATGTGCTATTGTGAAGAAATTCAGCTTGAACACAGTTAACTCAGCCCAACTTTTGGAAATAAGATTTTAGGCCCTTCAGGGGATTGTCCTTCCCTGGTGTTGTTAATCCTGTGGTTTTTAAGGCATTTTTTTCATAAAAAGGAAATGTGTTTTGTTTTACTTCAATGTTTACAAGTGTTTGTCTGGGAAATATAGGATTATAAAGGAACACATTTCAAACATCATGCTGGGTGCGTTAGTGCTTTGTATTCTGCTACCACATCTGAACTTCCTTCATGTTGTATTTCATAATGTCCCAGACAAATAAGGATGAGATCATGTTTGCTAGAATTGTTTAATCGCCAGCGGTCTGACCCTGAAAGAGACAAGGCACATTAGCTTTCTGTCACCCTGGATGGGAACTGAGGTTGCACAGCATCTGGCAGGGTGTTCTCAGCACCTCACAGAATTTGTGCTTTTAACTGAAGTCCCAGACCACATCTCTTGTCTTCAATATACTGCAAATATATAACTGCAGTTAGCACCATTGGTACTTTCACTTTTAGCTGAAATGCCTCTGCCCAGCAGGCAAAGTAATAACCATGGGATGACATTGTGATGAATGACAATGCCTCCAACAAAGTGCTTGAGCCATAAATGGAAAGAGTAAGTTTCATCCTATTTTTTGAAATTGCATATGCTGCAAATCCATTGCAAATGAAAATTAAATAATGCTTTTTAAGCTACAAATTACAATAGGCCTAATGCAATAATGCACCAACTTTCCTTGTACTCAGTTCAAGTCCTGGTGGGGAGTTTCAAGACAATGCCTAATAAAAGACACATTGATTTGAGGGCGGTTCCCTGTGATAAGACTGTTCCCAGTTGCAGCTCTCTACAATCTTTCATTTTAAGGAATTAATGAAAGGAGGTGAAGGCAAGAAAATGAGTAAAGAAAGATAAAATGTGCAAAACACAATGTGTTTGAGGCACCCTCATCCTGCTGTCTGTACAGTTGTACAGTCCATTGATTGCAGTGGTGTTTCTCCTGACTCAAATTTACACAAATAGAACAGCAGGAGCCCTTCAGATAACCATGATTTATGCCCTTCCTGGCAGTCACAGCAGATAACAGTGCTGAACTATACTTTCTCCTGTTGAAACACCTTGACATTTGTGGCACAAGATATTCTCTTGGAAATGATAGGTATGATATTTTGTATCAAGGCTTCCAAACGGATTTTAAGAACTTGAAAACCATTGCGTGTATAAGTTTACAATTTTTCATTTTTCAGGGTTCAAACTGGACTAATTTTCTATTCCAACCACACAACATTAATGAAATAATTTACAGACTGATAGAAATGTTGCTATTTTTCAAAGGTTTTTCTGTCAGAATCCCATCTTTTCAGAAAGACTTAAAAAATATTAAAACCCCATCAGAAAATAAAAATCATAATCCTGAATTTGCAATGAACATCCAATACATTATCCATTTATGTGTTCACTCTTTGAACAGCTCTAAATACATTACCTAATTATTATCAAAAGAAGATAATATTGACAATAATTTAATCATCCGATTTTCCTTAATCTTTAGACGAAAAGAAATGTCTTTTTGCTTCACACACAAAAAGAAGGTCTTCCTGGGGAGCAATCCTCTTATAGGGTTACATCTAAGGATTCACCAGTCCCATCATTGGGCAGTTCCTGTTCTCTGAAGGAGCAGGAGGAAGCCCGTGCAAGCTGCCTTTCTGCACAGCTGACACGTTCTGATCCCCAGTACCACAGTAGTAATACAGCTGAATTAACAGAGGGTTTGTCTATACCACAGTCACAGAAATTCCTTTACGGATTATGGAAAAAGTGGTTTCAGGGAATCTGTGCTGTCTGCTGAAAAAAAGATTTAATGAAGAATCAATGACCAAATCGAGCCCTAGTCTCTTCTCAATGAAACCCTTGTTTGAGTCAAAATTCCCCTACATGTTTGTAGCCAACTTGAGTAAGTTTAGAAGAGCAGCACCAGCTGAGGGGTAACTGCAGCACCATGTTTGGAGAATGCCTCCCGTTTGCTCATGCTTTCTAACATTCCTGAGCACGGTAAGCACTTGAGATTGCCACTGCTGGGCATGCCAGCTGGCTCGTCTTCCTTCTTCTGTTCTGCAGAAGAATCCTGGCGAGTGAAACAGTTTCAAAATGTGTTTCTGACACAGTAGTGGAAGACTTACAGCTATTGTCTGAAACAGGCAAGAAGAAATGGCTATATGTGTTCTCCTTGTTGGAAGGAATCACATAGTAATAAAAAAGTTCTGGATTTTCACTGCAGAAGGTCAGTATGTTTTGAGTCTTTGCGATGGAGACAACCTCAACAGACTAATTTTAGTGGAAACGCTTGTTTTGACAAGTGAGGAAACACAACAATTCCTAATGCGTTCTGCCACTTGAGTCTCTCTTGGCAAACATACCATGAGGATTACAATATAAATACGTAACTGCTTTTCCTCATTTCAGCATGCCACTTGTGAACGACTTTGTCATAACAAAACCCATCTTCCCTGCTTTTCATTTATCTCCCTAAAATAGAAATGGTCTTTTTCCATTTACCCTGCTAGAATAAACATCTATTAATTCTCCCAGGTCACAAAACCTTCAGCTTCTGAAGGTTAGAAATGTCTGCACAGTATGCAACTCCTTTGGTTTAGTTCTGCCTTGAATCAACTCAACAGAAAATGTCCAAATATTTGCCTGGTAATGGGAAAAATGAATGTAATTGATCCACGGCTCTTATGTACAACATCAAAGTACTTAGAGACAAGAAGCTATTGTAAGACAGTGACTAATAACTGTATGAGGGGATTTCCATTAGCAGGCCCACAAGGAAGATGATTCTAGTCTGTGAGTGCCTTGTGAAAAGTTAAAACTGTCATGAACTATACAAGGAGTTTTTAATAAAACAAAAGTTGTGGGAAAAGGGCATCACATTTTATATGTATGACCTTGGGATACTTCAATTAAGGTCAAATGCAATCATAAATTATTTAAATCCACTGAATCCTCTGTAAAATCCTTCTGTAACACAATTTAAAGTTTTCTACCCCAAATCTTTTAAATCACTGTATTTTTGACAGCTGCGTAGATAGCAATAAGCAAAACTGAGTTACAATGAATAGCTCCAAAATCTCGTGGGATGAAGTGATCCTTTCCCTTACTCCGGAAAATGCAACCTGATGGAAGTGTAGCAGTTCCCAGCACAGTGCTACTTGGGAGGCTGCCGTAGGTGAACTCTTGAGGTACCTGATACTGATATCTAGACAGCATATTTAAGATGAAAGAAAAGAGAAATAAAAGACTGACCAGGAAGCAGATTCTGCCACCTTTGACTTCACTTTCACTTTGCGCAAAGTATTTAAACAGTGGCAGCAAATATCTGGCACTGGAGAATCTCCTTCTAAGTTGTATTTTCATAATATTTGCAGATGAAAGTTCATTTCCAGTTTTATTCTGGTTGAGAAAGCCTGTGCTGTTGTCAAGCTCTACTTAGATTACCTCAGACCCTTACAGACAACAGTTCATCTTTACTCTTGTAATCATAGTTACATATGCAAGGAACATACGTGCATAGGTGCATTTCTTCTATATGACCCCATACATCATCAGAGTATTCACTGCTAAACCAGCTTTGCATATTTTTCCCCCACAAGCTAAACTGTTCATCACAGAAGCACACAAACAGTGGAAGGGGGAAGAGAGAGTAAGACCATTCTTGTCTTTTCACAGTCTTTGTGGATGGCTGAAGTACGGGACTCAGGGACCAGGCCCAGTCTTTGCCTGGAACAGTCTTTGCCTGTGAAAATAGAGGTAAAGAGCATATTAAATCATTAATTTCTTCTCCTTGCCTGATTCCACTGGGCCTGTCTGGAAGGAAAGAGATAGCTTGTTCCGTGAAAAGGCACATCACAAATTCTTCCCCATTTGAGCCAAATGCTCGTAGCACAAAGGATTGCATTTTTTCTGAGACAGTGCTTTGGATGTGCTCCCTAATGTGGTTCAGCTTCCTTGCTGCCCCTTATTTCAGCCCATGTCTTAACGGTATAATTTAACCTTAAATTAGAGGCATATTTTACCCTTGTTTTGTATGCAGAAATTCCTTTGATGTAATTGGGAGCCCTGTGCAAAGATGGAGGGTTTATCATGGCCCTTTGAATGCATGTGACATGGCAATTTGTCCAAGACATATTCTCATGCAAGAAGAATGGGATGCCATTGTGGGAAAATCCAGGGCCAAACACTGCACAGAACTGACATCAATAGGACTGAACACAGTGTGAAGTTATGGCAAAATCTGATGTATTGGCTGGGGTTTTTTTTAAACATCCACTACTCTTAGTGTTGCTGATGGAGAGTGGATATCATATTGTCCCGAGAAACCCTAACTTCTGTTGCAAGAGGATGAAAGGGAGATGATCTCAAAAGTCTAAGTGACTGTTTTAATTGGATACATGTGGGCAGAGTCCAATGGAAATCTCACAGAAAACTGTGGAACTGATTCTGATGGCTTTTGGATGAGTCCCACCATGAAATCTCAAAAATAGAATTTGAAATAGAGCGAGCACAGAAGTGACTGTCTCACCAGATAAAAGGACATGACATAATTTTAAAATTGAGCATGCTCTTTTCAATCAAAGCATCTCCAAGCTCTTTTTGTCTTTTTTCCCTCATTCTTTCTTAATAAGGCAAGTTTTGCTGACCTTTATGTGGCCTCTCACAAGAAATTCACCTAAAGTCCTAAGCCCAAACTTATCTACAGAATTCTAAAGAAACTTATAAATAGAGGCATAAAGCTTACCACATCTTCTTATTTAGGCAGCAATTTAAACAATGTTTTTCCAGGCCTTTGACTATAACACTGGTCACATCTCCTTTGCAAGCTCCCATGGGGTCTTAATTTCTAGATACATATAAATTGCATATTTTCTTTTAGCACAGTCCAGTAAAATGCAATGGAAAACAGGAGGGACTGGTTTGAAAGTTCTGGAGTTTATGAAAGGCACGTAAGATAAGAAAATGTCAAGAAAAACAGATCATGGGCAGGAGCAGATGTTCAGCTTATGGCTACATCTTTGATCCTTTCTTTGCATCTCTCTTACATGATGTGTATACAGAGGGAGTATAGAGCCTACATTGCTAATGTGCAGAAGTGAGGGTCATCATGAACGCACAGGAAGATGGGTCTGTAAGTGGATTGAAAGGGGTCATAGAGTCAATATTTGCACCATTTTCTCATGAGAAAGTGGGTCCCATGCCAGCTAGAGCACAATCAGCACATAGCTTCTAGCCCATATGTACAGATAAATCTGGGTCAATAGCACTGCTAACCTTGAAGATATATTTCAGTGTGTGGATGAGAGACTTACTAGGAACAAAACCTGTGCCAGAGCCTGGAGAGCTATGCAGCAAAGACCTATCTGAAGAACTTGAACAATGTGATTGGATGATTTATATCAGGATGAGGATCTGGCTTTAAACAGGCAGAGGAAGAGAATTTTGAACATAAACAACATAAACTTTTAAAATTGGTTCAGACTTTTGTTAGAAAAGCAACATTTAAATTGCTGCAGAGAGCATGTGAATCTCCTTGTACCTGTGCATTGGCTTTCTGGATAATGTCTTTGGTATCTCACAGGTACCGAAGTTTGCCAGCTGTGTGTTTCTGCAGCTGCTTTTTATTGAAAGACACAATAAACACTACAGTTGTGTAAATCCTCTATAAATAGCTGCAGCAAAAGCCATCCCTGCACCCTGTTCAAAGTTAAACACCCTACTGACTTCCTAGCCCCTCTCTACTAGCTTGTAAATTGAATACAATAATGGTTACCCTTTTTTGTTTCGGGATCATCTAATGAGAGGCGCTATATAATAGTAAAGTCCAAAACATTGAAAATAGTTACTTAATTATTTCTCATAATTTCTGAACCATCATTTCCAATCCATCTCTATTGTTCCTAGCAAGCAACTAAAATAATTAACAGCAGACAGCCTATTAAGAAATAGAAAGTGTTTTGGTTACTTGCTATTTGTGGGTACGCATTGTTCCAGCATGGCAGCATCCAGCTGCAGTTGGAAGAATGTTTTGTACACTACAGACATTTTATCTCCAATGTTTACCATGTTCTGAATCTGGAAAAGTTCTGAGATCATTCAACTTCTCTAAAGTTCAATGTCCAAAATGATGTCATTTACAATGAATAACTCTGACTAAATAAGTTTTTTTTAAGTGCCACAATTTTACACCATCTTAAGCCAACCTTTTTTCCTCCCACAAATTCTCTATCCCCAAATGGGGCCTTTCTGTCCTTTCCAGAACTTTTGCTTCTATCATTTATCAGGGATGGAGGTCACCTTAATGCAGGACATACACAAAGCAACAAAAATACCAACCAGCTGGCATTTATAGCCATATTTTTTTTTAAAGGTAAAAGCCAAAAAGGTAAAATAAAAAAAAAACCTGAGTTGCCCTAAACACAAATAACATGTAAGACTTGTTTGTGTGTGCTGAGACTCTAACTTTTCAGTGAGACACTACAAAGCAGGGGAAGGACTGCAGAGAGAGCAATCACATGGCTCTAGGCAGGAAGAAGACCAATTTTCTCTCAGGTGTCTTACAGGTTAAGATATCACAATGAACCAAAATTACATTGCCTTCATTTTGAAATTGTTTTTGAGACCCAAAGAAAGGCTACTTGTGCCTGCGAGTTTGCATTTGTTCTGAGGGTATTAGTTGTTGTAATCAAACATATTATTTCTACTACTGGGTATTTCCTATTTTCCTAAGCAGAAAAGTTACCATTGCTAGGGACAAAGTTTGAGTGGTCTTACTTGAAATGAAATTTATGTCCTAGGGAATGGGATGATATTTGTCATGGATATCTTGGAGGAATGAAAAAAATAGACCACCTTGAGAAGACTTCCCAAGGGAAAGATAGGAGAATGGCTAACATCCTTCATCTTGCTTGAGAAACACCATCCTGCCCCCTGACGGATTTCAGAACCACTTAAAATTAGAATCACACAAAGCTATTTTCTAGTGAAGTCTTCATGTCACCCCTGGACACCATTTTGTTGGGGCTTGAGGCCTAGCTAAACTAAGTCTTAGTTCTCAGCTTCCCTCAGCACTGCTGCTCTTTGCACATCTCAGTGCTGTGTTGGGGCAAATCTACCTAATGATGCCAAACAGAGACAGAGAGCTGTGGCAAGCAAGTAGCACAGAGAGAGAGTGCTCTCCATGAGGTATCAGCTGCTGCTTTTAATTAACAGAGTTAAGTGGACTCCTACCCGACCTGAGAGGAGCAGCTTCACAGATACTCCAGCAGTTAATCCCATGCTAACAAGGATGATAAGCATCATGGTTTGGTGACTGAGGAGCCTGGCAGGAGGTTATTATGGGATAACTGCTAACTTTTCTCTTGCAACCCCCTTGAAATGCCCCTTGGAGACAGAGGGTTTCTGTTTGCTCACTCCATGGCTACGATACCATGCAGCCCATCCCACAGAGCCTTGTCAGAGCTCCTCAGCCCTGAGCCACCTGTGACTCCAGGCCACCCAGGCCCTGCAGGACACGGTTGTTCTCCTCACTCATTTTGCCTTTGGGCTCCTTTCTGGAGCAGTTTACAAAGCACCCAGCTGGGATTGCCTGTCTCCTTGCAGCTTTTTGAAGTCCACTAGTGCAGTTAACCACAACTGTCCATGAGGACCAAAATGACCCTTCAGATAGCTTTTGGGGATAATGACTTGAGCTAAGGGATACCCTTGATTAGTCACTATGTCAACTATTAATACAACTATTGATACAAGAAAAAATATTTAAGGTATCAAATATACGGTGACAACTTTTTATTTTTAATAGTTCTTTCATTTCGTTTTCTAGATCATCAGTTAAAAGCAGAAGGATTTTGAACTGAACTGTGTAATTCTGCAAGATACAGTCCTCTCCCTGTTGCCTTTTTTTCTTTTCGTCTGCATGGTAGAGAGGATGATTTCTCCCTAGGGAGAAATAGTAAATGAATTATAAAAGCATGCATTGTAATTTTTTAGAAGTGGAATATGCTTCACATGCCTACTGAGTGATGTGCACAAAAATCCATGTAGTGTACATGTTGTAGAAGAAGGCTTTTTTGTAAGATTTTTTTTTAATGACCTGTGCCTAGAATACTAAAATTGAAACCTTGCTCTGGGTGGTCTTTATTTTTGGCTGAAGCCTCGTAATAGTTCCATAAATATTAATTTATGAAGAACGCAGAACACAAGTGAATGCAGAACTGACCACTTTCTTGGTGCTCTCATATTACTTAAGCTGTATTATTATTATTATTTTCTTACAGAACAGTGGGAATACTGTTAAAAAAATTAAATGGGACTTTTATCATTGAAAAAGTTTGTGGTTTGCTTACTTGGATGAAAAAAAAATCAACTGAGCACATGCAAATAACTTCAGATATAAAGTGCAACAGTACTAGTTTTGACACCAGCCCCGTTTGTTTCCTCTGAAATGTTTAGCCAGTCCAGCAGCCAGATATTTCAAGAACAGCCTCAGAAGAGAAGATTAAATGTGTGTGTTTTTATAAAACAATGACATCTTGTTTTCAAAGCCCTGCAAGCTTAAAATGGATATTAGAGCAGTCACACATAAACTGCAGTTCCCAAGGACAACTGTTTAGCTTAAGTGCCATTTAATGTTCTCCTAAATGGTTCTGCTGTTTAGTGTGCAATATATCTTCTAGATTAGACCTTTAATCATTTACATTGTGCTTGCTGTGTCAAAGAGGGCTTCATGCCAACTTCTTCCTATTGGTGGGTCTCTTTCTCTCTCTTTTAACAGGCAGTGAAGAACATCAAAGTCTTATGTTTTGCCTCTTTGAATCCAAGCAAGAAATCCAGATAAAAGTTTTTGTGAACTAAAAACTTTAAACAGCTTAATGTGTTTCCCCTTTGTTTCTGCTTTAATTTTAGTACTTTTATGAGCACAAAGAAGTAGAAGAATAACCAAAAATAGTTTATAAAGCGTCGGGTTTTCTATAAATGTAAAAAAATCGATATAGATTGGTGGGATCCTTGTGATGCTAATGAGGACTTCAGAGTGCTGTGGCTTTCAAACCTCAATGCCACTACAAACACAATACACAGAGCAGAGAAATTACCTGGTGCACCATGTCTAAGCAGAGCAGGGCATAAAACTAAGCCCAGCTTTGATGCTTAAGGCACATCACTTTATGCTGAGCCAGCAGTTCCATGTACTAACCAGAAGAGCCTTGGTATTGATGCACCTTAACTGTAGGTACTGCTCTGCAGCATAAGTCAATAGCTGGTTTCCAGAAACTAGCTCTGAATTTCTTAGTCTTGGCTATTCTTATGTTTGCTCCTGAGAGGAAAATAAATTTGCCCTGTACAGCCTAAAAAGCAAAAACATCTGCTGGTACTATGAGCAGCCCTATTGTCCAAGCCCAGCAGCAGGGAGGTCTGCACTTGTTCAGTTCTGCTTTCCTGCTAAACATCGAGAAAGCCTGTGGGAATCATTATCAAGGTTCCTGAGGGCAGCTGGGGTATGAATTCATGTTTTTGGTGCAGCCAAAAAAGGACACCTAAATGTCCTGGCTAGTAGCAACCTATGCTATGTACCATGCAGCAGACCCATACTCGGGAAAAGGTTTGGAACACTTGCTCCAAAGCCATGGACAGCAGCCGTGGGCTAAGAGAGGGACATGGCTTCTGGGAAGGTTTGCTGTGGTAGCTGGCAGCTGGAGGACATGGACACTAAGACTCAGTGGGTGGTGGGGAGGAAAAATTGATGGTGCAGCCAGAGCCCTTGGTTAGAAGAAATCCCAGCTCACTTGGCCTGACTCATTAACCTGAACATTGGACTAAAGGAAATAAGCATTTCTCACTTCTTGCCACTCACTGCAGTTTCTTCATCAGTTACAAAATATCTACACTCAGAGACCTGGGGCCCAACATTGCTTTTCATTATTACTTTTGTTATCCTTACCTACAAACCACTACCTTTGCTTTGTAATTAGGAGCATTGAGAAAAGGAATACCTTTCACGTCTTTATTTTTTTCTTAAACTTGCATTTCTGTTATTTATTTTGGAGCTTATGAGTAAGAAATACATTTCATATTTGGGACCAGATGTGCACACACCCAAAAGCTGAAGTTTATCTCAAAATTTTTAATTATCAGATGTTAATCACATTTGGACTTGAATATTAACAAAATATGTGACCAGATGTCAGCTATCTAAGAAGAAACAAAGTCCAAGTAGCACTGACTAGGAAAGCAAACAAACCCCTTCCTGTAAGTGCAGGACCTCCAGGTTTCCATCCAAGCTGATGTTTCTGCCAGCATTGAGGAGGAATCCATTCCGTCCTCGAGTTTCTTGGTGGTCCTTTAATTTTTCTCTTTTTAGGCTCATGAGTGAAAAATAACATGGGCTGTGTTCTCCCAATCCCATTCACCTAATACTTGTACTTTGGTTTTACCAAGTACTGAAAGCTTTCCAAACCTGCCTGGCAGGTCCCTCAGAGAAGACTTTCCAAACTTAAGCCTTTCCATTCAGAACTAAGTCTCAACACCTGAGCCTACTCCAACGGCAATTTTCAGCCTCTGTCTGAAAACATTTTCACAAATGTAATTATTTTCCTGATAGACTCAGCTTTATGGTGATTTTTTTTCAACATGGTATTGTAAAGATGTTCATAGAGGGCAATTTAAATTGTTGATGTGGTAGATGTCCTGTCAAAGGGTGGACAAGTAATAGTTGAATTTGTTGCAGAGTGTGTTCTTCTGTCCATAGAAAGTTGTGCAACTCCTTGCAGTTGCAGCCAAAAAGCAATTGCATATCAAGGATTAGCTAAGGTAATTCTGGTGACTTACCCAAGGAACTGCCAGCAGATAGGGTCACTGATCTCCAGCTAGATGTATACACAGCCCCCCTGGTGATAAGGGACTGTAACAAAAATAGACCTGTCAGGAACCGTGAAGCGGGATAAAGCATTCCCATTTCACTCCAGACAGAGGTTTTGCTTACCTGTCTTTAAAGATCTCCATGCAGAGACTCCACAGTTGCTTCAGGCAATCTTTCCCTGCACTTGACTTCCCTCAGTGAACATGCTGTCCGAAAAATATTACTCTAATCTTTCCTACCACAGTATTTGATGCTCCTACTTGAACACATAATTTTTTTCCCTATCTGCCTGGCATGTGGGAATTAGCTTGTTCCCATCCTCTTTGCAACAGCCTTTCATATCCTTGAATACTGTTTATCACAGCTCCACTCAGTCTTCCTTGCCCGTGCTAACAGATGGAGGAAATCTCCAGTTAACAGGAAGATGGTGTAGCTGCCTTCCTATCAGCCCACCCTTGACTTCACTGAGATAAGTGGGATTTGGAGCTCTGGTGAATTTTGACGTGCACAACAGCCCCTCGAGGGGCTTTCTGAGATAAAGTAGCGGTGAAGTTGTTCTAATTTATCTTGAGGATATAACTGGATAGCGCACATAATCAGAGTGGGGGGCATATAAAGATAGCTGGGCTGTTCCTCCTGTGCCTCTGATTTGTGCTGCATGCAGCTCAGGAAATCCCAAATATTTACCCACAGTAAGGTGGTGATTTGACAAGTTCTGCCCAAAGAATCATTCACAATATCTGACGATTTTAGCTGTGGGATACTAATCAGTCTGATATCTTTCACATTCTTCTCCTAAATTGTTTAGCTATTCATTAACTTTTCCATAAGATAATCCATATATTTTTTAAAAAAGAAAATGCCACTACAGAAACTACCTTTCATATATCACCAAAATCAAATAGTGTTTAAAGACTTTTAACTTTAAACTTCTAGACTTTAAATTCAGTACCGAAAAATTTATGTATTATGTAAAATTGATAGTTAAGTTAGCAAAACTGCATATTAATGAGAGTGTATTGGTATCAGTTTTAAAATATTGTTCTGAAATTTTACTTAAATATTTTGGGTTCAACTCACTAATATAACTTGGCTCCTTTGTGGAGCTCTAGTGATGCAAACAGCTACAAACCAATTTAAATCTTTGGTTAACCTCAGTTTATGACTTCTTTGTGCTTCTGCAGTGGTGGAAAACAGCCAGTCTGTATCTGGTTCTCAGTCTCTTACTAATCAAAGGTATCCAATTGCCTCCCACTAAGGCGTTTTGTGTGCTCTATAATACACCTTAATCATAACCTTTGTTACTTATATTCTGATACCTAATAATTTTAATTTATAGTAAGCTTCTGCCTTTATCTACAAAGTGATGGAGACTATCAATTTGTATTATAAAGCAGTGGGTGTACTGAAGGCAGACTTGAAAAGAGCAAACAATCTATGTCTGAGGAAGACTTTTAGACATCAGTATTCATTGAATTAGTACATTTAAGTAGAAAACCACACACTAAGTACTTGCTGTTCGTGTGTATATGAAGGCATAACTGTAATACTCCTCAAAAAGCAAAAAAAAAAATATTCAAAGATAACATCTTTGTTACTGCATAGGCTCCCCATCAGCTATAAAAAATGAAAGGGACAGATGCAGCAGATGTAAGCATGGATCCATGTTAGTGGTAGCCATAACAGAAAAATGCATTCATGTGAAATACACCATTGTGTGCATTCTGAAGCCTGGAGAATTGTTGAAGTCTGTGCTTTCTTCCTACGCACAGCTGCAAAGATAACACTGTCTACTGTTCAAGGGCTCCGCGGGGAATTCCTCGTAACAGTTCTGTTCTTTCAATTCTTATTAAGGCTTACATCCCCATTTCAGTTGATGATCAACTCACTATCTGGGTCAACTGCTGGCATAAATCCCATCAGCAATTATAATTTTAACTTGACAGTATCATTCCTATAGTGAGAGAGCAAGTCAGAGCTTTACAGTGAGTCTGGATGGATCATTTTTCCTTTTTCTGCCCCCGTACTGCATGAAAGGGTTTCTCCATGCTTACCTTTAGCTGCTAAAATTTCTGTGATGATGATATAATTTTATGATGCACTAAAATAATAAGGACAATGACACATGATACTCTTGGACTGAAAATGCTTTGAGGAAGAAATATAGATGCATAGGCCCTTATCCAAAATGTACCGAAATCACTGGGAGGCTTTTCCATAAATTTTAACAGACTTTGGATTTGATCTTAAATTATTTATTAATGACAAAAACAGGCGATGCACTTTCTCCAGTTGAGACAAACCTTCTGAATCTGCCAATTAGAAATTTAACAGGAGTGGTACCTTCTGGTTTCTTTCAGGAACAACTGCTCTTCCTAATAAATGCTTGCACTTCTAGTCTGTAACATTTATACAGCTACCACACATTAAATTGAGTGTCACATTAAAAACAGTTTTTAGGTCATCTGAGCTGTAGTGATAGATGTCTTTGGAGATCAATTCTGTCAATTTGTGCTCCTCCAGGTTCCACTTCAGTGCCTGGAGACTTGCAGCAAGTGCTTGGAAAACTCTTAGTAGAGCAGCTACAGAGAGGGGTTTCTAAAGATTTCTTAGAAGAGACCATACTTTGGACTATGGAGCTCAAGTGAGCTTGATCAAAGCTTGGCAGGGAAGTTCTCTCAGGTTTTAATGGAACCTCCCAGTGGGGGGTATGCATTGCGATAAGAGAAAAGAATAAAACTGGTTTGAGAGTGTTAGTGGTCAGAACTTCATTCCTGTACAAAGGAGATTTAAACAGGTTTAGGCTTTGCAGTCTACCTCTGAGTTAAAAAAAAAAAAAAAAAAGGCTGTCTACCCAAGCTTCTGATGAAGGTATCTATATTTTTTAATTCTGAGCAGTTGAGGATGTCAGCATTGCATTGGCCTCCCTTTATGTAAGAAAGAGAAGTCCACATAGAGCCTGTGGATCAGATTTTTCTGTCAGTAACATTTATTTAAATGGAGACAATACTGCAAAAGAAATATGTTCACCTTGGAGAAAGATGGTGGAAGTGAGAAGAGAATTAGGTTCTTTTTTTCCTTTTTCAGGAAAATATGCAGAATGTTTGGGATCTGAAAGGGTGTTACAGAAGTGTTTGCTGTTAGATACTGCTGTAAATCTCTACTCTTTGAAACATGAGAGTCTATTAAAAGTCAGCTTTAAATACTGTTTTGTTTACCTTAGTGCATTCACTAGTTTTATCATATCCTTTTGTTAATCCAACAAAGATAATAGCCCATTATTCCGCATATGAAGTGCTATGAAGAGTTTTGGACTGTAGTCTCCATGTAATTATTAGCTCTTGCCCTGAAGGCCATGGACGAAGAAATCTGTCAGCCTATGAAAGCTATGCGTGCTTCAGGAATAAACTTATCAGCAGGAGTAAAACAAGGATTTAAATGAAGAGAAGGAGGAGGCAAAGAGATTTCCTTTTCATTCACTAGCTATTCAAACATGATTGGATTAAAATAATTACTAATTTTTTCCAAATAAATCATCTCTGCATGGCTTGAAATACTTAATTTGAGCTATTCATGCTGAGTCAAAGCATTTGCTATTGAAGCATTTAGCAAAATCATGCAGTTAATCCAGAAATCATCTGCAGTAACCTCACTATGGCTTTTGTACCCTTATTCCCCACCAGCACAGCCACTCAGATAAGAATGGGAGCTCCATTTTTTTCAGGAGTCCCCAGAGAGTTTTTGAGTGATGCTTCATCTGTATGAAAAGGAAAGCAAACCAGGAAGGTCAGACAGTCATTACAGGAGGATATGCTCCATTCATTCTTGACCACACTCTCTTCAGTGTCCAGAATATTTGTTTGTCTCCCTGGCTGACAAAACTTAGAAAGATAAGATGCAATGCAAAAAGATACTCTATCTCATAAAAATCACACATCTGTAGGATGTTCTATATGTTTCAAGAACTGGGATTGTGCAGAAAGGAATTATTTGAGGTATACTATGTTTGCTGTTTTTTTAAACTGATATCCAATTCTGGGATATTTCTGGACAAGGGCTGAAATCTCTGCTTCCAATATCCTCGAGTCTGGGGCAATTCTGAATTCAACTTCAGATGTTGATAGGAGAGTTAATCTCACTTCTTACTGTGAACAACTCACTGGAAAATAAAATTCAGTAATCTAAATTTACCATAGTTTTTACAGTCAGCTGATTTAGATTACTTAATTAACTCTTTCATTTGGAAAACATTTCAGATGCTGAGTGGGGCTGTTTTTCAAATTTGCAACTCCATATTTCAGAATATTCTTCCCCGGTCAAATCTTTTTTTACAAGATTTCTGAGTAGTATTCCTCGTTCTCAGGTAACATCAGCCTTTTTCTGAAATTTGTGTAACTTTCTTGGTTGGGTCATGGCAGGTCAAGAAAAGAACGCAAACAAAATGCGCCTTGCCTTGATCCCTCATCATCTTTTCTAAAGGGAGGTAACAAGGTTATTCTGAGGACTATTCATCATTCCTCTGGTGGTCCAACCACTTCACTTAGTTTATGACTTGCTGCCAGTGAAGCTGTGTCAGCACAACCTGAGGCGTTGCTCTCAGGTTGACAGTGACAGACTGTTCCCTGTGGGAACAGCAATATGCACGGCAAGGCATATACTGCCTTAAAAGTCTGGCAAGATTTTAAATTAAATAGCAGTAAATGGAAATAAAACTTCCATTCAAGGTCTGAGTAAGAATTCATGGGGCATTAATAATTTTGGGGGCAGATCAGCAAAGGGTTTCTTAATATTGTGACATCATTTTGTTGATTTGAGAGGAAACGTCTTGTAAATCAGATAAGAGCTTTTCTCATCACTGTCCAAATGCATTTGAGGGAAGTGACAATAGAACTAGAATCAGTTTTTCTTGTTTGTGTTCTGGCCATGTACACAGTATCTCTTCTGTTGCAGATGTCTGTCAACAGGGGTAAACAGAAGTCCTAACTCATGAAACATTACAGGAGGTAGACTACAGAAAATGGCTCACACAGCTGCTCACTCATAGCTTTCAGATTCTCTTTTTCTATTCTATAGTATTATAAAACTATGGATTTTATTGAAGATTTTTTAAAAAACGAACTCTGTATCTGATGGTCTTCATAATTTTTATGTTCCCTTGATATGAGTATATAAGTGCAAACCACACAAATTCCTACTCCTGATGGTTTTGGAGCCCTACCTCAGTGCAAAATACAGCTGAGAAAACAGTTTAAGAAAACCTGGCACTCAACCGAGCATAACAAGTTCAAGTGTCTTTAAACAAGCTTAAATTGTTGGGCTAGGATGGGTCTCTGGGCCTAAATCTACAATCCTACTAACTTCAGCTCATGGATCTAGACTTCCTTCAGCAAAGCTTAGCCAGTTTAATCACTCTGTTACTGAAACACAGTGCATACAGGCTCCACATGCAGTTTCAGTCAAGCTTTGGGAAGTTCATAGTAATATCTGAGTTGTAAGTGCAATTTTTTATTATCCATTGAAATTCTGGACAATACATGGTCAAAATCAAGAAGTTTTCTTTACTCAGGAATAGCCTTACTATGAACTGGGGAGAGAGGAAAGAAGGGATTTTATGACACACAGTACTATTCTGTGGCATGGGAATAGAAGCAAGAGTTACTGGACATAGTATAAAACTCGGCATAGACAGAGTATAAAACTTCTTCTTGCCCCCATAAACTTGTGCTTGCATGTCCTGTGAGCACACACAGGCACGTGCTTGTGCTGACAAGCACAACTCCTGAGTATTTGAAAGAAGTTTGTGGAGAGAGGGAAAACTTTACCTCCATTGTAATTTACATTTTTATGGGAAGAATGCCCTTTTATATGCTCTATATAGCAGAAAGAGTTGATGATGGACTCAGCAATGAGTGTTCTCCCACATTCATAGCTCCTAACTGTACCTAGCATGCACTGAGGAAAACACGATACACTTAATAAAAGAACCACAGGGCTTTTGTTTCCACAGAGGACTCCTGGCTTTACTGGTCAAACTGCTTCCAGAGATGTCAGCAGTTGCAGAGCCCTTTCATATGCTGAAAATATGAACCCACACCATTCCAGGCAGCATTTGTGTTAGCAATGGAATTTTTAAATAGAAATAATTAGTTTTGCTGGCCACGGTTGTTACATCTGCCATACATTTGCCCCAGTGAACCCTATTTTTAAAAAACAAAGCATCTGAATTGAGGTTCCAGATTATACTAGTTACTGATCTTTGCAAGCCTAATCCATTCTTATGAACAACGCCTCTGTGGTGTTTTCTTCCCCAAAGGATATAGTACGGGCACAACTCAATCTTTATTGTGCTTAATCTGAACCAGAAGTTTGAGCTGAATATTTTAAAAGGCATGCTGTTTCTTAAAAGTGATTTTCTTCCTGTCTTCATGCTGTGCTGATAAGAAGTTATAAGTGGATCTCTTTAATGCTCCAGGCTGGAGTGATACAGAAGAAGGCAGTTGTGCATCTGGGGGCTACACAGCCCAAGGCTAAGTCAGTTGATGTAACAACAGTAAGGGCTGCAAAAAAATACACTTCTACTTTGAAGCATATATACCATAACTTTTAATTTCTGGAATCAGCACATGTGGGGTGAAATTATGCTTGGTGCTTAAAGGTGCTAAATAAGGACAGAGGGAAAGACCTTACCCTTTCAGCACAAAGACCTGGGGTCTGTAGTGCTGTTGGAAATGACAGTAAGCTCAAAGCACAGGGAGGGCAGGGGTCAAGAGATGTCCCCTGCAACCTTTCAAAGGACTCTGCTGCCCAGCAGGCTGGTGTAGCCTCTATCAAATTGCCCTTCCCACCTCTATCTTCTGACTGGTGCCCCCACTGAGGTGAGAGAGCACCCAGATCCAAGCAGGTCTAAGTCCTCAGAGACCATGTGCTCCTTTATCTCTCTCCACTAATGGAGGCTGTCCATTTGCCCCTGTTATAGCAGCCTCACTTCAGCTGCTGTGCCCTGCACACTGACCATTGCAAACACTGGGTTTACCTCTGAGCTGATGGTCTGTAAGAAATAATGGCATAGTTAATACATAGTTAGTATGTATTCATGCTTCAGTCAGTGCTGGATGTGGGACATCAGCCTCCAGCAGTGAGGGAGTTGGCTTCAAGGTACATTCCTGGCTCATTCCAAACTCCCATTGGCCCAACTGCATTTAGGTTTCTGCAATGAGTGATCCTGCCTATTGATCTTCCTGTAATCAGTTCTCTCTGCTAGACAAATACAGGTACTATAAAACCTAATTAAGTGTTTTTACTGTTTAAATATATTTGTCAGTAGAGATGTGCCCTCTGTTCAACATACAATATTTACAAGTCATAAAAATCTCCTTTTGGTGATAAAAATGTCATTTTACATAATACTCTTATTTTTTAACTAGCAAAAGCAGACAGAGCAATCTTCACAAACCCTGGATTGTCAGGCTCCCTCTACTATCAGCAGGTACTAAAGTAATTTCATCAGCTGCCTTAGAAACCATTATTGATTCTCAAATCAGTAGTCAGGTCTGTTTCTATTTGTAATCCAATAACATGCACAAGTGATAAATTAGTAGATATCAGGTAATTTGTTAAACTCTTGGCGTCCCACAGCTTCATGTTCAGATACCCAAAGTGACTCTAATGTATTTTGATTATGCCTGCATTATATCATGATGTCAGAATCGTAGCAATTAAAGAGCTGGACTGAAATCCCAGTACCGAGATCACACATGCACTGCATGTGCATATCTCTCCCCGCAGACCTGCAATCCATATTATATCTTCACAAATGCTAAATGCACATTTATATATTCATGGGAATTAAAATTGAGAATGTGAAGTATCAAACAGCAGTCTCAAAGTCATAATTAAGTTGTTTTATTAACTATTTTTCATGCTAAATCAGCTCCTTAAGAAATTTCTTTCATCATTCACTTGCCCTACATTTTATTCTAGTAGCTCCAAATTGCAAGGAAACTGGTAACAGATCTTCTTGTGTCCAAGTGGTTGAAGACAGGAATTAAGATAACCAAACTTAATCAAGTCTGATTTATCCACAGTTATGTAGATTCTGTTATTTCTCCTGATTTTTTTTCAGTCCCTGGGATATATAAAACCAAATCTTCTAAGAAGAACAGAAAGCTAGTGCTGTCCTTTTCAACCTCAGACCAAATTTTCAACGATTAGCCAGTTTTAAGCAGAGCCAGATGAGACCTCCCGGTTCCTGTTGGCCATGTCCTTGGTATCTTAGGAAAATACTGTCCTGTTACTTTAGAAACAGAAGCCAACAATAAGCACTGAATGGAGGTGGCCAAGAAAAGTGACGGAGTTAAATGGCTGTGTCATAGCTGGCAGAGAACCAGATGAAATTATCCAGGCCTTAGATAGTTGAGATCAAATATGTTCTCAGGCAAAGCAAGAGGAAATTCCAGTAAATCATTTACTTAATGAGATCAATGTGCAACAGATCTTTTTTCTCTCCTACAAAGTTAATATTAGTATTCTGTTATCATCCTTTTTTTTTTTCCTGTTTGCTAAGTTATCATGCAAGATGCCAACAGGGTCTGGCACTGTTTGGGGTCTGACATTACTCATAAATATACTGTGTGAATTAGGAGCAACTGCTGCACCCGGATGAAAAATGCAAACTCTTCAGAGTTGTGACCAACCTGTATAAGATACCTTACTCCTGTCAGGTTTTCTGGTCAGAATAGTAGGAGACAGGATTACCAGAGCCTCCAGATTCCCAATTTGCTCCCATTCCTATCACTAAGATCTTCAGAGATCTTAGCACCTTTTATTTGTTTTTTAAAATATTTGTGTTTCATAACAAAACATAGAATTTCACTACTGTGAAACTGGTTCAGTGCTTTTTGCTTATTACTGCAATTTGAAAGGAACATTTCCTAAAATCCTGGGATTTTTCACATATGTACAATTTTGCCTCCTGGCCCTTTCAACAACCACACTGGAGTCAGTGGAATTATAGCTCCCTTGCCCAGTTAAAACTGCTCTACGTTCGTGGACAAATTCAAACCTTGTGTTAGGAAGCACAGTTCCAACCACACTTGTGGAGGTTTCAGAGTCTCAGATTCCAGCCACTTTTTTGAGAGCATGTGGCAGGCAGAGGAGAGAAACCCTATTAATGCCACCAGTGAGAGATGGAGAGTAATGTGAGCTCAAATATTGTTAGACACCAGAGAATCCACATGGAAGAGAGCCCAAATACATGCTCCAGCCACCTGAAAAACTAAAGGACAAAGATCTATAAAACCTAACAGGAGAATTTACAGGAAATCAGGCCTCTTTGGTCCCAGTGTTCTCTGAACTACTCATTTATAGGCTCAATTTTCTATGTACACTCTCAACAGCAGTAGCCAAGACAACATCATTCTGTAGTCAAGGACATGGGGGGACCACAAGCAGTTTGTAGAGCATCTCTTGACAGCACAGTCCTTTGCCTTTGTGTTCTGCTGCACTTAGTAATGCTTTGGAAATCAAGTGCTAAGGATGAAAACCTATGCAGCTGGGAAGAAAATTCTGCCATCAACATGCAGCTTCACAGTTGCATCCCACACAAGTTCTTCTTACCCATTTGGAAGCATTTGCATTTGATTAGTCTGGTCAGCCATCTAGTGTTATCCATCAGGCAGCGGGAAGGGAATAAGCTGGTGGTGGCGAACGCCTGAAACTAGCCAAGCTTGAGCAAAGCTCCTTGTGCAATTTAGAGCAACTGCTTCTGAGATCTAATTACTGCTGTCCTTCCCCCACCTTCAGGTTTCTGCATTGCAAGTAAAATTGGATGGTGGGAGGTTTGTGTCCGTGCCTGTTTTTGCTTAGCACCTAGGACAAAGAAGCAGTAACGTGGCTGAGAGACTCACGCTGCTCTCCCTCGGAGCCCTGGGGCTACCAAGGGCTGATCCTGCCCTGAAAAGAAGCCTTGTAGGAAACAGTGCCAGCCCCTGGCAAAGGAAGGGAGGAAGACTCAGAGGATAGGAGAAGGGTGTCATTCTGCTTTGTTCCAGCTTCAAAAGCTCATGGAGATGGAGCCTGGTGATATTTACAGAGTTCCCAATACTTCCAGATGAAAACAGAACAGGCAAGTGGTTTGAAGCTGCCTGGCTATAAACACAAAATCTACAGGAGTAAGTCAGTAAATGAGCAAAATATACTGAATATAAAGGATCATCAGGTATTTATTTTCTTTTTCTTACCCTTAAAATGCTTCTGTGGTTATTTTTATCCACTCAGTAAAACCTCTCAAAAATGTAATGATGTGCAAGCATTTGGAAGCTTTTTTTCTGGTTGTTTATTCATTATTTAGCATAATCCCAGGCTGACTTTAAAGATCCAGCTTTTTAGAAAATATTCGATTACCTAATATGTTTCCTTTAAAATTACAGGATAAAAATACATCTGCTATGTAAAAAAAAAAAAAAAAAAAAAAAAAAAAGGATGGCTTTCTTTTAGAAATACATTTTATACATGAAAATTAAACTCACATAATCAATTCTTCAGATGAAATTATTGTACTGTAGGCATGTCAAAGACAGTGGGATAACCCATGGGATGGAATTTCTGGAACAGCTAATTATTTGCTCTTTAAAAAAATACCATTTCCTTTCCTTAATGAGCCAACTTTCAGGAAATGAGTGCAGAGAAGGGAGAAGAGAGGAAGAAATACAGTATTCTGGAAACTAAATTCTTGTTGGTGTTCCTTCTGCAATTTCTGTGGCTAAGACACTGAATGGATTCCATAAGTGGGATTTTGTCAGTATGCCAAATCTACATGGTCTTCTATCTTTTAAAAAATGCCTTTGATTTTCACAGACTCCAGCCCAGCTTGGGACTTGCAGTTTTTTTAAAAAAGCATATCCTGCTGCTACAGGAAATATTTTTCTCAACACCACTGTATTTTTTTTTAAATCATATTTAAAAAGAATCTTATAGAAATCCCAACAGTACTCTTACGCATAACACAAAGGAGTTCATTTCACCTATTTGCAGGAGAAAAACTCACAGGATTAACTCATTTGGAAATGATGTGAAAATGAAAAATGTATTTAAGTTTTTTTAAGATGTTCAATTATTGGATATAGTAGGTTATGAAACTATGACTTTCTTTCACATTTGGAGAAAGACCATATGACATACTGAATAAAGGGATTGGTTTATTTTCCACTGGATTACGGAGGGTACTACTTCATTTTCTAGTAGAGAAACTTATTGACACTGGATAAGGCAATTCCAGCAAGCTTGAGAATTCAATATTGGGCCAAAACTAAATCTCCATGTTTGCATATAACCACACACTGACAACATTCAGGTCTGAGTAGTTTAATAATCTTTACTTCTCATAGTGGGCCAAGTTCAGATTCAGAAAACTCTTTTTGCAGATGCAAACTTTTGAGCTAAGGTCTGCAGTGAAAGGTTTGGGTTTCTTTTAATACATCATCCCTATTGGGTTACTTACAAGTCATCTGCAAGAAACTCAAGTTTGCTGTTATTAATAAAGGGGTTTTGAGAAAGTGTTACCAGGCAACCATCATTACTGAAGTGTGCTGGACTACTGAAGTATGGGGCTGCAGCAATAGAAGGTTGTTACAGAAAACCACAGTGGTAATCAGCCAGTGCAGTAGTTTGTAGGGAATGGTCTTAAATCAATGATGTAGTTCCATATAAAATGTGAAGAAAAAACCCTGGATTATTGGTATTTTTATTGGTGACGTGTGACCTGTTTTATGCACTGTATATTCTCATCCTGTAATCCTTTGCTTCATCAGGTCCTGCATCAGTAAATCACTCAAAACAGTCATTCACTGCACTGGCAGGAAGATACCAGCAAGAATGGCCATCGTTTAATCCTGGCAGCAAATTAAAACATCTCGCTTCTGATCTAGAGAAAAGCACCTTCATTACATAAAGCCAACCAGATTACCAATCCAGCCCTCCATAAGTAATTCAAATGGAAAAATGAGAGAAAAGAGGTACCAAGCAGCCAGCCCACATTGCTCCTTTGTTTACTGTAAGCTACAGAAACAGAGATGACTGGATGAACCTTTGGTTTTTGTTATCTATTCTCTAGGAAGTCCTTGTTTTCATGGGTCAAAATCTCTCCTGACAGGGTCCATTCAACTGATAATCATCAGTGTGGGCCTCAGTAAGCCATGGGGTATTCTAAACCCTAAAGGGATGCTTAGCATATTCTGAAAGGCTAAGCCATCAGGAAACATTTTTGGCAAATGTCACTCAGGTTTCTCGAATATACCCAAACTGATCCTAGTTCCAAAAATCAGATATTTAAGAGATCCAAAGAAATAATGCATATCCATTTCAAGTCAGGTTAACTTCATAAGGAAGAGATATTGCAGTTGGTGATTGATTTTGACAAAGCTGCTTTGAAATAAAACAGATTTTCCTGCACAAACTACATCTAATTTGTTCAGTCCTAATCAAGCATTAGAGTATAAGAATTTGAGCATGGAGAGATCCAAGACAGACTGTGGGCTTGGGGAAAGATGCTAAGATTCTTACAACTGAGTAAGCTCATGTAAAATTGGTTAGATAAAAAGAATAATTTTTTGCGCCAAATATTTCAAATTCCAATAAATTTAACTGTCTTGTTTGAAATTTTTATTCCCCTTGAACAAAACACCATCTGCTTTTACTGTATGAAATGCCACAGTCCATTCCTGCCAAAAAATGGAGTCTGTGGAAAAATAATGGAGAAATATATTTTTAAGAGTATCTGGTCAACATATTTGCTTTATTTTCCTTACTACCTTTTTAAATCGTCATAACCTTAAGTTGATTTTAAGTGAAATCAGAAAACAGATCTGTTTAAATTTAATGAAGTAACCCCTCATGGATGGTGAAATGACTTCCTAAGTACATTTTATGTTCTTTTGGTTCTTGAGCTTTTCATTTTCCACAAATGGAACAGATTTACATGAGCTCACATGACAGCTCTGGCTTGGCGAGAAGTGACCATGGCTGCCAGAGAGACTACTTAGCCTTTAGGTACCTCAGCAAGGTAGTACTGTATGTTTAATAGAACTAGGTGTAAAGTGATGGTCTTTTTTCACTGTTTATTGCTAAGCCAACCTACTATAAAACATTGATCTCTCAGATACAGGAGACACATGACTCCCATGCCACTAGGTCCAGTAGGCTTAACCTGCTGAACTCAAAGCGCTAAAAGGACTTAAAATGTAATCATTAGTAGATTTTTGCAAGCAGCTGGTAAAACAAGACTTCTAGGCAGTCAGGGTGCTTTAATTTATTTCTTAATCCTGCCAAATCAGCAGAAAAGTATTTTAACTTAGTTCCACTTGGCAGACAAAAGGTAGGATTCCAAGGGGACAGCACAAGAGAAAGCATCCATGCAGGTGGAAAATGATAAACTCTGTGTAGTGGTGCCTATCAGCTCTGAGGTCCAGATTTTTAATGTTTCTCTGGAGGCACACACAGAAAAAAAAAAAAAAAAGAAAAAAAAGTAGGAGAAATACTACATCTTGTTTTGGCTCAACCCTGATAGAAATAAACTATTACTTTTTTCAAAGAACCAGCAGTGTTCTGCTCAGTCTTTCCAGCCTCTATTAAATCCAGCATATTGTATTGAGACAAAAGAGATCAGGGAACTTCCCCTTCTTTCCTCCCCATCCAAGTCAAAGCTCGTTTGTCAGCAAGAGTTATTGCCCTAACAAGCAACTCACAAGTCACCCGTTTGTAGCAGTTCACTTTTCACATTAAGGGAAGACATGGCAATGGGCAGCCTTTAAAACCAGTTTTCCTATTGTTTAAGCTTGATCCTGCCAGTGTTTGCACACAAGATGTCAGGGTAAATGATAAGGACTGCACTTTTGAAAGCAAACAAAAACCTTTGATCAATACAAATATTTTTTTTCTTGGTTAGTACTTCCTTTACAGATTTTTGGGATACTGAAATACATCATGAACCTGATTTCTTGTCAGCTCATCCCTAAATGTACAGGAAAATCTGTGGTGCTTTTTAACAAGAGGTATTGACTAGGCTGCAGTGATTGCTGTACAAATACATGCTGCACACTTATTTTCATTATCACATTTTAATGACATGTTTAATTGAATGCAATCTACAGACTTGATCTCTTGCCATGCAGTGCACACAGGAAATCCTGGAATAACATCCAAAGACTGCATTGGACTGAAAGTGAAGACCTTTGGTTTAATATGCTGCCAAATCTTTTAAAGAAGCAGAAACTCACAAAAAAACCCAACCCTTAGTGCCCCTCAGATCATAACATTCAACTCTGGCTGACTGGACTGATATTTGAGTTAATTCTCATTAATTAAATGCACTGTTACTTGATTGACTGGCATATAATATGAACCTGAAAGATAACATGCAGTGACACTGAAAGAAAACTTGTAAGAGAATTACGTAAGAGAGAGGACACGAGAATAAATATATTGAAAGTATTCTCTAGAGAGATTTTGTTGTATTCCTCTATTAAAACATTACAAAAGATCTCCAAGATATTTGCTTTCAACACTAAAAAAGCCCTGACCAAAATGCATGTCATGCTTTTAATATCCCCACTTGGAGTGGGGTTTAACTGCCAAAATTTCCTGAGTGGCTACAGAATTCATGGATGCAGGTTCATTAAGTCTCATCTGTTACACCATACAATTTGCTCAGCGGGCAAACAGAGGTGTTTCTCAGTTTCAAATCCACAAAAATCTGGCAGTCAAGTCAAGCCTTACCATCTCATGTGCCCAACAAGCACTCTGCAAACCAATGTGGTTTTTCAGATGTTGCTGAAGGCATATTCTAACCACAGCTATGTTACAGAGATAGAGCTAGCAGTATAATTTGGCTTGTGTTATTATTATTGTCAGTGATGATGCATAAAATAAAAAGGGCTCTGGAGGGCTTGGGGACTTTTTAGCTTGGAAAACTAAAGTTTTCAGATGAAAAGTGGGTAAATGCAGTAAGTATTCAGTGGGAACAGTAAACAGAGGCTCTGATAAAGTGATTATTGGAGTCACATTTTAAGGACATGTAGTGTCATATCCAGCTACCAAAACCTACTCATAGGTCTGCATAAACAGTTTCATTTATGGATTCAAAGCCACAGGCCACCCAGTATTTGAAGAAAAGTTTCCATACTTGGAAAATATATGCAATATAAGATTACTGTCCTGGTTATCAGGATTTTAGTCTTCACAAAAATTTGCTGCTGTTACCGGAGCATGGTCTCATTATCTATCAGAACAATTACCTATTCAGTAAGAAGGAGATACAAACAAAACCCAGAGTCTGCAGTGAAAGGGAATTTAAAAAGCTATTTTTTACCATTCACACATAGAAATACTGAGTTCTAAACAGAAATATACTTGCTTAAAAAATTGTACTTTTTTAGAAGTACGTTCTTCTAGTTCAGTCCTCTTTTCAAATTTTATATCAAGGAGCTACTCAGAATTGCTGTCTTCTGTTTTAGTAAAAGCCATTAATTTTGGAGTGTATTTACATAGAAGTCGCTCTGGTAAATTTTTGTAATTACGAGAGTAACTGTGAAGAGTGGAGCTGAAATATGGACCACTTCAGAGGCCTGATTTTGTTTTTCACACTACATTATCTAAGGAGCCAGTTCACTTTGCAGCACTGAACATGTCCCTGGACTTTTGCCTCAGGCCCCTTTCCAGTCAGAAGGATCGTGATCCCAGGCTCAGAGGCAGTTCACCTCCTTTGTGAATGGCAGCAGAACCTCCAAGGTCCCCAAGACTGGACTGCAGATGTTCTCCTGGACAGTGCATCTACTGAAGCAGCTAGTCAGGTCAGCTCTACTTTCAAATTCTTTAATGTTCTATATTCTTACACCTGAAAATGGCTTTTAATTGGTCAAGTGCATTGGGTTTGTTTTACTCTGAATAAGAAAGAAGAATAAGAAAGAAGAGAGGAAAAACTGGAACAGGAGTGATTTGAAGATAACCTGAGCTGAAGGACACGAAAAATATAGCAGAGATGGCAGTAGACTAGTCCTGGTTTTGTCACCCAAAATGGATATAAGAACTTAAATTTTATAATACACGGTATACTAAATCTCATACCTTAGCAACTGAAATTAACATCACAACTGGAATTTGTTAGGAAGCATAAAATTGCATTTGAAACAAATGTCTGTAGGCACATATGTACAATTTATATATCCTAATACATATTTAATACAGACACTGCTTTTTGCAGTTAGGATTATAAACAGTTCACTTAGAAGTGCCAGGATTTAGCAGCAGAGAGAAAGCAGGAATAGAGAACGTGTAGGACTCCAGGATTAATACCTTCTAAACCAGACCTGACTGATGATCTCAGGTCAGTATATATAATTCACATGCAGCACTTTTTTATGGGATAGGACATTCCTCAAGAATGTGAGAAAAATTAGGTAGTCAGCAGGCTGGACCAGAATTCCTTCATACAGAAATTAAACAAAGTCAGCCCAGCTCTGACTACCTCCTTTGCAACTGGGCTATGCAGTCATAATGACTGCACAAGAATTTGTGAGGAGGAAAATCAGACTGAAGCTCCACATAATAAAGTGGAGCTTAATGGCACAGGAAGCCTCAGGCAATGAATGTTTTAGAATGAAAACAAGCACTTATTAAAAAATTGCTAAACTCTTTCTATTAGCACTACATATGATTTTCTACCAGTACAGCAGAAATTTTGGCTGCAAAATGAAACGTGAAACTCCTCCTGCCTGCCAGTTTTAATCAAATGTAGAGCTCAGCCTGAACCTACACAAGGCTGAAATGATGCTGATGGGAGTGAAACTGGCTGTCTCCCATTAAAGGCCTGCAGGCTTTTTTTTGTTAAGGTTGTATGAAGGCTTGGAGTCTTATCTGACTCCTTACTGGGCCTGGATGACTGAGCACCTTCCCAAAAATACCTTCTCACATCTTTAGCTTTATGGGGAGTTTCATCCCTTCCTCCTGCTGAGGCCACAATATCCTCTGCATTTGTTACCTGATGGCTGTGTTATTAACAGCCTCCTGCTTCCCAAGCCAAATGTAAGACAACGAGCCGGCTCCAGATGTGGCAGAAGGAGGCTGTCTGCCCTGTGCCTGCCTTAGATCACTGTAATCACTTCAGGCCAGTGCTCAGGTCCTTGTTTCAGCTCCAGGTAATTCCTGATGCCAGTTTACAGCCTTTGGAGAACGAAGCCCTGCTGCAGTTGCAAACCACTGAGGCTCACAACAAAGCCTTTGAGACCCAGGTTCGAAAAAAGTTTTTGAAGGCAATCCAGCATTGTAAAAACCTTTTTGTGAACATCAGCTGAATACAGAATCTGACCATCTTTAGAAAATAAAGGAAATCTTCCTCCTGGAGAATGCTTAGCATCAGAAGCACTGATTGCTTCAAGTTTCAAACTCTTTAATTTGCCTTTTCAAAAAGATGCTCAGGCCAAGTTTTGGCCCCCAAAAAATTAAGGCAGAAATGCTAGATAGTGAAAAAATGTAGTAGTTCTTTCACTAGAACTGCAGACTCACACACAGGGTAAGTGATGAAGGCCAGAACTCACCAGCTTCAGGCCATGGTTCAATGGTACAAGTTCAGTTTTATATTTCTAACTTCTAACACCAAAGAGAGATGACAAAAATCACTGGTCTGGTGTAAACTCACTTGACCAATGCAACTTCTGATGAATTATCTTTGCAACAACAGGCTTCAAACTTAATCAGGTACCAACTTTCACCACACTGCCAGGCATAAAACTATCAGGAAAGCCTACAGCCAGAGTAAACTCGGTATCATGTGCTCTGCCAGATTTGACAGAAAAGTGATCCTGTGCCCTGATTTTGGTCCAAATTTCACTGCTAGATAACAGCAGTGTGCATGGTTTCAACAGCAATGCTTGTGGAACTACCACTTACCTTGCAATAATTTATTTTTTCATCGTGATTTAACTTCTTCTCAACTCAAATCTTGTTGTTGCTACTGCCCAAGTGTTGTGCCCTGTATACAGCAGTAAGAGAGTCTTCCCCAGCCTTGTGTGGATTTATAGACACAAACACATATAGATGCCTGCATATATTGTGCCCTATCAATTGGGGAAAAAAGGTCATGCTCTGTATCTGTTTAAAAATTTTCCTATGGAGTCACAGAACAAACCAAACATACCATCTCACTGATAAAATGGTTCATCAGACATAATTTGGACATTGCTGCCATTTCCCCAAGATCTCTCCTGCCAGTTGCAAACCTTCATGCTTCTTTAAGACTTCTTTTCAAGTGAACTCCTTATTTTTACCAAACATTTCCTGTAGTTCACCATGTGCTGTTCAGTCTGGCTGTTCTTCCCCTGTAACCCCATGGCCTGGGGACAGATGGTGGACTTCCCCTGTAGCAACAGCGATCTGGGGCGAGGTGCCCCTCCTGAGAGCCATGTACAGTGGGTCCCCATGTGCTGTAGGTGCTCACAGCCCTCAGTGCGTGGGGTAACCCCAGGGCAGGCTGTGCAGCACAGGCTGTGATTGCCATATGTCCCCCTCCCTGATAACCCTCCTGAGGCATTGAGGTTCAAGGTACTGTGTCAGCTGAGCACTTGAGATCTTCAGATGAATGGAGTTTCAGGACAATGGTTATTTTTAGCATTTTTAAAATACGTATGGTACCAGTTCTGTGTAGCTGACTAACGTGGGCTTTGCAGGAGTGCCTGAAAGTGGGTAGCAGTGAGCAGTACTCTGTTCAGACTGTCAGACAGCCAGAAATCCTGAAAAAGCATCAAAAGGAATCTGCAAATTTGTCCCAGAGAAAAATTCAGGTAGAAAAACAGGAAATGTCTGTGGAAAAACAGACATATGGGAGCTCTAGTTCTTCCATAATCTTCCAGTAGATGAAGCCTGGGCAAAGAATTCAACTTCTCATAGGGTGGAGTTTTATCAATTTATTAAAAGAGTTTAATGATGTGTGAAACCTGGCCTGGTCCCACCTAGTCCTTCTCACCGAAAAGCTACTCACAGAACACGTATAACAAAAAGATATTTACATGTATAACAAAAAGATGGCTCATAGAAGAATAAGCAGAGAGCATTTATTTGTACCCGTGGATTCTTAATGTGAAGACACCATATAAATACATATGCATACAGAGATGAAAATTGCAATGGGTCATGGGTTTCTTAAAAAAAAAAAAAATACAGCCAAAGAATACTTATAGCCATGGGTCAATTCACATGGCTTTGTAAAAAAAAAAAAAAAAAAAAAAAAAAATCTAAATTATATGTTTGAAAAGATTCACTTCAACAGACAAAGTACTGGTTTAACTTCCAAGATCTGAACTATTATTTTAAAGCATCTGTCTAGCAGAGCTGAAGTTACCTTAACAAAGGGGCTGACTGAAGATACAGCTCTTGCTCATCTTTCAAAGTACTGAAATAAATAAAATATTTAATGGAGAGGACTGCAAAACAGGCTATTTTACACTACTCATATTTTCAGGTGGGAGGCTGACAAAGCCTTAGTGGCTAATTGCTAATGTCAGTTTTACTGGAGTAAGTTAGACATACACATTATTAAAGATTTCTAGCAGAGAGACCAAGAGGTAGAACAGGTTATAGAGAAGGAAAAACAGAAAAGCTTGGTTTATTGAACTTAGATTATGCCAATAGTTCAGTATTTCTTAGTATTGTAGGTTCTTCTTTATTCCTTCTGCAACAAGAGTCCAGAACTCTTCAAGAAGTAATCCAAAATGGCAAAAGTAACATTTTTCTTTACCTCTACCTGGCAAATTTTCAGAGAGATACATTTACTGGATGGAAACTTCCTGCCTGGATTGGCTGTTCCTTAGTATGAGTAATGAGCAATCCATTCATCATTAGGGTTAGCAAGTTTTCCATTTCATCCTCTTCCCTCTTTAAGTGCATGATTTAATTCACAGCACATAAACATTTATGCAGAAACCTTGTAAAAGCAAACCCATGCCCAGTGTTCTGGGCATATATAAATATATGAGAAAACTATAGGCAGGTGGAGAAACTCAGTTTAAAACAAACTCATATCCACTGTTTGTTCACAATATCTAACCTCTGTATTCTCTGTGTGTACAAAATTTACATTACTCTCCTTCCTTTTTTTCTCTTTCACACACAGGTATTTCACACTTGGCACTGCTTAGAGATAGAGCTGCTACATACCTTAGAGGAAATTTGTTCCTGGGACAAATATGAGCTCTGGGAGAGGTTGCTTTATCAACTAGGTTGTAGGCCTAAAACTTGGTATGTTCCACCTTCAGGTCCCTGTGCTGCTTCCAACCCTGACCCACATCACTTCAGGGATGCTGTGTACGGGGAAGAAGTGGCTCGTGGTACTTGAACATCCAATATTTATCTCAGTGCAGAAACACCTGCCTTCCTGTTGGAGGATGCCTGAAATATTTTTAGCTTTCTTTAGCTTCTTTTCAATGAAGCCTTTGGGATTCCTCTTGCTCCTCGGAGCTGAGGCTGGCATCTCACTGCAGGGCAGGTGTAAGACCTGAATGCTGAGATATGCAGAAGGGGCCTCAGATGGCAACACTGCAATGAGTGTGTGGCCAGGTGCTTGCCTTTTCTGCACTGCGAGATGCAACAAATTTTACAGTTCAGAAGAGTGGGGCCCCCTTTTGCACCTCGGAGTGTGAGTCTTCAGCCACCTTTCCTGGGTTTTTCCTTTGCCTCCTCATAGGTTAGCAACCTCATTCTACAACCAGTGCTCTTGGGCCAGAGGTAGTCAATCTTACCCTGCAATTCCAGCATTTGGGGAGTTTTCACGGATTTTTAGTGACTGTCTTAATTTAGTCTGCAGCAAAACATGCAGCTATCCAGAGTGAACTCTTATACACTCTCTCCCAACCCTTAAAAAATTGACTGTTCTTTGCCATAAGTAAATGTGATTTCCTTTCCCATTCCCCAAAATCTACCCACAAAAATGATGCTTACTTGGTGCAAGCAGAGGGTAGTGGCAGCAAGAGCCCTGAGCTGCAGGCAGAGCTGTGAGGCAGAGCAAAGCAGTGCTTTTTCAATGAATACTCACTGAGCCAAGAATACATTAAACACTCCTCCTCCATCACCTTTCCTTAAAATTGAGATTATTAATGAGTCACACTTACATTCATATTCTTCAGAGCACTGCTGTAGAGAGAAACAATAGCCAGGTCTCTCTCTCCTTCCTCCTGGGTGGGCAAGCAGCACAATACTAAAGCATTATCACATCAACTGCTGGGCTAAGAAGCTTGACCCAAAGCCCTGTGCCAGTGAATTATTTTCCCTTGACATATGGCTTAAGGCTGAAGGATTTGAACACTTAATTGGTGCATTTTCTGCAAGGCTTTAAAGGCTTGGCAAGGTGAGATTCCTGCTAATCAGTGATACAGCTGGGAAACAGCTCCTGCTGTGCATCACCAGCAGCCTCCACCTACACGAATTTATTGATCCCCCAGAGCTCAAGGGACTTGTATTATCTGAAGGTGTTAAATTCATTTCTAAGTGAAGCTGTCATATGATTGTGTTTCAAACATCCTTTGTAAGTTGTGTTCACTGAGACATGTAACAGCATTGATCTGTTAATGTATGTGAAAAAGGACACCATGACCTTCTCTCTCACATTACCATTGAGGCGACTCTTTGTTAACTAGGAAAACAAATTCTCTGTAAGTTTTTGCCTTTTCCTACAGAAAGTCACCTCAGCCCCTCATTACAAGCAAGCATTCACAAAATTAACATCTTTACATCATTTTTTTTGTCGTTAAAACTATCACCCTCTTCCAAAAATACTTCCATTCTAAAGGTGGGTCATTTGATGAGAAATCTGGTAAATTAAATTATTCATTATTGACACTCCTGGAAAAGAGTTACTCAGAACATTCATTTCTCATTTTAATCCTGTCATTTTGCTGTATTTTGACCTCTGACTTGCAAAACCATGATTTCTGCAATAGTCCTTACGTTTTTCCAATATTTTACTTTCTATGCAAAACTTCTATAAAGAAATTCCATCACTTCCATTCTTACTGATTTACCAGTTCTATCTCACCAGAAACCTTGTAAAACTACTCTTCACTAAGGTCCTGTGAGCTGGAAGGACTCCTGCACATGAAGGATTTGCAGGACAGACACATTATTGTTGTTATTCTGTTTTTCCAAGAAAAAATATTTTTCACAACGATGAAGCCAAAAATTGTATTTTTATGACACGACAATAAAACTAAAGAGAGCAGTTACTGTTCCCATCAGAGAGAAGAGACTCTCCCTCGAATATAACTGTATCCAACCACAAACTGACAATTCTTACTCATGAAAGATGTTCTCACTGGGTACACCCCTGCAATCACACTCACTCACTCACACTTAGAAATAAAATGATACAGTCTTGAAGTATTAGGACTGCTTTGGAAGGCATTCTGCACATATTTGTTGTAATTGAATAAAGTCAATCATATTTAATTCTTTTAAACACATAAGCACAGAAGGAAGCAAAGGTTGGAAATGTTCAAGGAATGCATATTAGGGCCTTATTTCCAAAAATCTAGGTATCAGTATAAGTGCAATTTTAATATTTTTGATTCATTTTGTTTTAATTCCATTAGCTTCTCCTTTCCTCTGCTAAACACATGTCAAATTTAGAAGATGGCACAAAATTCCTCTATCCACTTTCTTCACTTACCTCCATTGGACAGCAATTTTATTAAGTTTTATAGACTTCAAGCCTGCTTTTAGTCCTGGCATCATATTGAAGTCCTGTGAGAGCCAGAATAAAGATGATCCTCACCCACAACAAAGACAGAGATAACACTGCTTGTCTTTCATTCTATGTTTACACCAGCATCACCCAAGGCTTTGCAGCACCTCTCTCAAATTTGTAAATGACAAAGACCTTCTAACAAAACCAGGGTCAGCTTCTTAAAATATCTTTGACAACTTAATTAACTTTGCACGCTGGCATCTCAGGACTGTCAATTGTAATGTAGTTCAAAGATCAATTAAAAGATCAGTTCCTTTTCTCTGAATATGGGAAAGTATTTTTACACTAGCAAATACCAATTTACACTCATTAAGTTCTGTGAATAAGCCTGCTGACACACCGGGGGTCCCATTGAAACACACTCTTCACAAATACAGTAGGTGTAGTGTTTACCCATTGCTTAACTGCGCTGAATAAGCTCTTTGACAAACAAAAGCTTTCTTGCTGGCCCCAGTTATCAGAAGGTGCATTACATGCACTCTGCTGCCATCATTCACCACCTTTTCTCATCGTCCTACCAAACAATTTTTAATTAGCAAACTTTCCAAACCATTAGAACTAAATCCGTCTGTGCAGCAATGGAGCAAAACCACTGCCGTGAGTTGCTGTAGCTCACTGGTTTAGATTTTGTGTCTCTTTCATAATCCCAATGCATCTTGCATAACCCAAACCTCCCTTAGTTTGTGCAATTTTCTGCTTTTACATGATAGGTAGTAAATGTTGGGGGTCTCATGTCAGGGCAGCGATGCAATCCGGCAGGGCAGCTGGCTTGGCAGAGCTGGGTGCTGCTGGGGCAGCCCTCTGCAGCCAGCCCAGCCTCTCTCCCTGCCCCTGGAATGATCAGATTCCACCTGGGTGGGAGCCATTTGTGATGAGTGCATATCCTTGCATTGGTAAGCTGTACCTGGGAACTGTGTGCTTCCCTGCAGAGTGGTTGTCATGGCCCATTGTGTGTTATAACAGTCATGTGTCCTCTCTTGGCAACAAATTTTTGTCTCACTAAGGTTAATTTCTAGCCCAAAATGCAGCAATATTAAAGGGATAACCTTTTAGAACCGCCCATGATTTACACTCTACTATGTTTATTAGTGCATTTGGGTTTTGGAGAGCAAATGAAGACATCAGTGGTGACATTCTGGGGGTTCATGTGCTTAGGCCTATAATGTGGATGTGTAAAATATGTATGGTCCACCTGAGGGGTTAATTTTGTTTTTGTCACAGGCTCTGTGGTGCACATCTCTGACATTTCAGTTTGCTACACTGTGCTAAGTCCTACAGTCTCTTGACTTCTCACCCATCTCACACCCTGCCATAGGCTACAAAACCAGAACAAATCTTGAGCATGACAAAGAAATGAAGCTTGGGAGCCAGAAGAAAGAAGTCAGAAAGCAGATTTTTGCTGCAATACACTTGACTGCCCTTTTCCTGCAAGCCCTATAATTTTTTTTTGACCAGCTAAAGTTGGACAAGATGGTCATCTTGTACTCTGCAGAGCTTTTATGTGCATCTGTCTAAAGGTGTATAAACAGATGCATACACACATCTATCAACATATACGTGTGTGTGTGCGTGTGTGTGTACTCGTATATATAAATAGAATGTGCAGGCACAAGAGGATTTTATAGTGCTGTGATGGGATAAATGAGCCTGACACATATATGAAAACCTAGAGTAAACTAAGACAGTGTTTGAATGAGCAAAAAATGAGACGCTGGACCTTCCAAACAAGTCATGCATCTTCTTTACAACACAGAGATATGTACTCACTATCTTTCACTTTAGCAGGGGGAAAATTACTTGGAACTATTTTAAGAAAAGCAGGAAGGGAGATTCAATTTTATTTGTTTATGTTTCTCTCTGTAAAACTCTAAATATCTTGAATCTAACTATATGAGGTCAGAAGAAATCATAAAAACTTCTAACAATGATCTAAACCAGATTTTAATGTATATAAAAAGGTCAGCTACTAGAGACTTTTCCATGGTTAGATTTGAAGTTTATATGTTTTGCTGGACACCTAACATAAAGCTCTTCAAAGCTGCAGGATTTCAGACTTTATTGTCGTAACACATGTAATGAAAAGGGAAGTGCTCCATAATAATTTCTTAGCAGTATTTGATAATGTTGTAATTGGGATGTTTACTGCCTGAGTGTATTGCTTTGGTTATTGGATCTAGAAGGAAAAAAAAATAGCTCAAGAGAGGCCTCTTGGGGGTGTCAAGAGAAACCAGGCTGCACAAATAATTGACAAAAGATAATACAATTTTATGGAGTCTACACATCTAAAATTTTTCTTTCCCCTGTGAAGGCTTCATTCCTATTGATAAAAGAAACAGTTCTTTGAGTGCAGTAGGCTGTCTGCTCTTTGTAAACCATTAGTCAAAACCTTCCAAAGGAAAGACCTGCAAGTTTTCAAGCTTTTTTCTGCTTCAAGCTTTCCAAGCCTTTCAAGGCTTGGTATGGTAAACATGCAAGATACAGGTCAAGGTAGCTTTCTGCCTAGGCTGGGGCTGCAGACAGGACCATTTTGGGTACTCAAACCAACCAGAAAGAGCTCCTGTCATGAGGGAGACATATTCAGATATCAAAAAGTTTTACTGTGGGTTTTATTGGGGTGGGGATGTGTGCTTTGGTTGAAGGACTCTCTAGGGACACCCATTCTCTCAGAAGCAGATTTGGCATAGCTATGAAGAAGGCCACTTTCCTGCTGTCTGTCCCGCTGTGGAGTCAGGCCATTGGCATCCCTGCCAAAGCATCCCCGGCTCAAACAGTCCCTGATGCCTCTTCCAGAGCCAGAGTGTGCCTGAGCCCCACTTGGGCCACCCTTGTGAAAAACCACTGCAGGAAATCTTCTGTGTCTGTGGGTTTTATTACCTCCCCTCACGGAGGACAAATACATTCAATATTTAACATTTCCTATATGTTAAAACCGGCTCTGTTGCAGCAGTACAAGAAGGGCAACTGACTGACCTCACAGCTGGCATTAAAGACAAGAAGCCAGGCAGCTCTCTCTGCCCTACATGATAGCTTTCCTCTATTGCAGAGCAAAACAAGTCACCCAGTGTGCAGATGGGAGGAGTTCACCTGAGTTGAATTTTGGCTCTTTCTATCGCGAACAGGCTGTGCTTTGTGCAGGTTTCTGTTCAACTGCAGGAGGAAAAGCTTTCCTCTTTAGAATATTTGACATAAAAATACCCCCCAAAATAAGAAAGACTTTTTAACTGATTGCCCTATGAAAATTTCTCAGGACTGTACAAACAAAGAAAAAGTTGGGGGGGGTTACTTTTTTTTAATATCATGCAAGTCCTAATATATTATGAAGCTGGGTGTGCAGTGAAAACCTAGACAGACCAGATATTGGACTTACAGTATCTTTTTCTGAGTCTTTGCCCACAGAGTTTCCTTGCAACTACTAAACTAGGATCTTGAGAAAACAAAAGTCTCAAACAACCACATTTTGTTCCGGAAAAAATGTAATTATTTAGAAGGGTTTTTCTCTTTTGTTTTATTTAAGCAATACAATCTAATCCTTTAAAGTGACACTTCAATAAAATATTATTTAAAGGAATTATATCTTTTAAAACTATTTGTTGTCTGTAAAACAGAGTTCTGCCCATCACAGAGGGAAGCACACATAAGTCTCCTGGCTGTGTCTGACTGTCACATATCACAAAAGGATGTGATGGACTTCTGAAACAACACAAAATGTCTATATTGCAATAGCTCAAATTTTCATACCCTTGGCTGATTTTGTCATTTGTTCTTCATTATACAGCTTGCAAGTGTAGGTAGCTGCCATAGCAGGAGTCACATAAACATTGTCGTTGTACTCAGCAGATGCTGTCAAATACAGGCCCAGTTCCCTGTTTTGTCTTCAAAATAAAGTGTGGTATAATTTCCTTGCCCTTGGGGATAATCAGTCCCTCCTTTTTGCATACTGCAAAATGCAGTTTTCTATTAGTCTAACCATTGACAGCTGTGGTTACAACAGAAATAAACAAAAGTAGCGCAAAGATGAATGAGACTGGTTGAAGATATATTACTTCCCTCTCAGAAACAAGTCATAGCCCTCTTGACCATAATCATTGATCACTTTAATAATTTCTTTATATTTGAATTGAAATTAAAAAGTAGCATCTCAGTGACAAAAGCAGGCCACTATTTCAGTACACTTACACAATCATATGGGTTGCACATATAGATATCTGAGGATCATTGCAACAGAGATCAGCTTGTTTTGTCCTTGAAAGGGAATTGTCCTGGTTTGGACGCCCCAAGACAGGAATATTTTTTGAGAAGAAATGTATTAAGAACTGCTGTTAATGGAAACGCACACACACAAATCCCTAGACTGCAAAGAGTGCATCAGGGTTACTGTGTTTTGTTTCAGTCTCTGTGTTTTATTTCAGTCAGTTGCTGGTGAGGGAAGATGTTGTGTTAAAGGAGTGAGGAGGACTCAGGCATTTGGTGTCTGGTGGGTGACACAGACTGTTCTGTGTTCCTGCTGCAGTGACTTTCCAGCTTGCTGTGCTTGGGTTTGCTGGAGGTCATGCGGAGCAGGGGGTCTAACTCATGGGTCATTCTTGCAGTATGCTGATTAAATTTTTTCTGGTTTTTTGGTCCCTCTGTCTATCCCCATCAGTTTAATGTTACTTTTCTTCACACAGGAGTGATGTGAGGCTATTGCCTCGATGCATTGATGTGTGTTATATCTGTCATATAAGTAAAAGAAAAGACAAACATAGAAAGACTAGAAAGTAAGGCAAAAATAGAGTAGCCAAAATACACCAATTCAAAACTGAATCTGAGAGTCAATAACTCTGGCATTTTATTTTAATTTCCCATCTGAATTTTAGTTGAATATATAGATGACTTGCAAGAGATCTATACTCTAATATTTCAAGTTGCTGAGAATGGAACACCATGGGAGAAGATGATGGAAGACTTTTTGGGTTGTTTTTTTAATCCATGGAAAACTGTTTCTCCTAGTAGGCCTTTTTTCATATACTGAATAGAAATCATAGTCAACAGGTAGATTTCTCTGATGTCACTCTGAGTTAGAGCACAGAATTTTTCCAAAGACAGAAGATAAAATTGGCTGTGTACCTATGTCCAATTTTCTATATGCTTTTCATTTACTTCAAAAAGAAAATAAGGGAGTTCCTTATATCTGCTTTTAAAGTGGACTGCCGCCAGGGCAGTGCTGCTTTACCCTGCTTCTCTTCCAGCTTGTCCATTTATCTCTTTAGCTTTCTGAGGCATGTTGTCTCTCTTTGTACTGATAAGAATAATCCGCTGATCCTCCTTCCTTTGCCTGCAGTATTCATGCAGAGTCTGGCAGAAACTGACATCCATATGGCATTCATGCCATTGAATGGCACTTGGAGCAATGTGGGGCCGTGGGAGGACAGGTTAACTGGATGGCCCTTGGAGCAACCACACTGACTCTTACCCCCAGAACTGCTGACTGCTGTCACAGTACAGTGTAATCACATTTTACAACATCATCCTTTAGACCTTTTATGCTGGACACACTAAACAGTTTACACCTTCTCCTGGGCTACAATCCACCAGAGATTGTACATGTGCATTTTAATCTGACTTGTTTGCCTGACTCATGAAACCTTTGGTGAGGTGGGGGAGACTTCATAAACAACAGAAGAATCTGGAAGAAGAAAAAATTAAGGTAGAAAGACCACCGAAGGTCTCCAAGGTGTTGACATCTGTCTGATCATCTGTGCAGGCAGACCCCATCTATAGGGGTCAGTCCTACCCTGTTGTAATGGTGGGAAAATGCTAAAATATTGTAGGGAAAGATCAATGATGCTCTGATTTCTTCTCTAGATTTGCTGACTTGCTCTCTGATATATTGTTCTATTTGAATGCTTTGTGGAATTCCAGTCAGTATGGAAGGCACCATTTTAAAGTCTGGGGATCAGATCTGGTTACAACTGTAGAGACTTCAGCAGTTCCTATTTAATGCATTCCTTAGGAAGGCAAAGATTATTTTCTTTTTACCCTCCCTGCAGTAGGCATTTTCATCAGGGAGCTAAAGCAGTGAATTCAAATGTACATGACTTCCTGTGTACCATGCTGTACTGGAGGATAGAATATTTTGAACTTTGTATGAAATTCAACTAGAATTAAAATAAGGAGAGGAACCTGAGGAAAAGCATTAAAAAATCCCTGTCTCATAAGTATATAATGAGACTGTTATTCAGAAGATCCTAAAATAGAAAAAGTAGCAGCAATTTGTCCACTGCTATTTCTCAACTATTAAGAAAGCCTATAACATTTATTTCTACTGCCTTGCAAATCCTAAGAATTTCCCTGTTCAATGGCATTGTCAAATCACACTCAATTGCAGCATAGTGCTAGAATGTGCTTGCAAGCCATTGTTGTTTCCAGTCTTGATTTCAACATTCTGCTTACAAGCGCTTCATTATGAAAAGATGTGGAGCACACAAAAAAAAGAACGTTTTTATATTCTCACAGGGGATGTGTGTTTTCTGTCTATCCTCATGCTCACAAAAGGGCAGGGGAATTTGCACAGGAGAAGAGAGAAAATCTCAACAACAGATTGCTACAGATCTGAACATTCTAAACTACCTGTTTACCCAAAAAAGCCATTTTGTGCAACATTTCCACTGGCTATTTTTTTAGAAGTGGATGAACAAAGACAACCTGTTTGCACAATCAGCTGTCAAAAACTGATTTTAAAAGTTCAGAGACAGAAACTCTTTCAAAACTGGAATTTATCGAGAACTATTGTGAGTAGACCAAATCAGGCTCTGACCTTCAAAGTTAAAAATTAATGAGATCATTCTTACACTTAAATGAAACAACTGGTAAATACTTGAAAGTCTGGGATAAAGCATCCCCAACAAACAGCAAAACAAAAAAACCCCCACACCTTGTTTAACAGTGCAGAGGTATTTTACACCTTGCTTGTAACTCTGCAGCTCCCATTTACAGTATCTGCATCCCATGGAGCTTTCCTTATATACCTCTACAGCTAATCAGACTGTGCCCTAAACAGACTTCTACTCACAAATATAACCACCTTAAACCCCATTGACTGTTAGTTTAAAAGATCCCCATTGTTTCTTCTCTTCTTTGTTACTTTCTAATGCTACTGCTGCACACATCCAGCCTGTTCAAGAAAGCTGCTTGTTTATGGCTCTGGAACCTGAATTTTTGCCTTTCTATTCCCGCCATGCCCTAACCTCTGGCAGAAAAGGAGGAGAAAGGAGATAGCTGACTGAAGGACAAACCAAGCAAACGAGAAGGACAACAGCTGAATGAAAAAAGATAAGCACATGGGAAGTGCACAAGGTCATAATTCAGGGATCAGTAATGACAGTGAAGGTGATTAACATGGAGACTGACATGGTTAAAATTATCTCTTCTTTGCTTCAGTGCCTTCAAGTTGGTATGCAAAGGGGATCAATCTCACTGCATATTTAGAACTTGCAGAGCAAAGCTCTGGTAAGGAAAATGTATTGCCCCATCACCGATTTTGTCAGAGAGTGCCTTTAAGAAACTTCCTTTCAGGTTTGATGCAGTACAAGCAACACTACCCTTAAAACTATGTAAAGGGATTGTGTTCAGCAAGTAGAGCTTGAACTTCCTATTACATCAGGACGTGTAACCCATGTTTTTGCTTCATATAAGTAAATAATGTGTCCATCAGTCCATGAAGTTTCTCCAGTCTGTCAAGTGATGCTCTTATTGAGGTTTAAGCTTCTTCCCCATATGAAGATAGGTGAGCATAATTTTCAGTTTATTCTTTCAAAACTGCATCCAGTGTTTGTTTACAATAAAGCCTCTTATTCCCACTATATGATTTTCAGCTGCCAACCTTCTTCTTGAATCATTTAAGTCCTTGATAGCTTAGGGGAACATAACAGGGGAATGAGTAACACCTTCCAACCCACATAACCCTCAGTGTGCAGCGATACAGCCTTTTGGGGAATGTGATAAAGTGAGATTTCAAGTTGCCAACAGCATAAAGCCCCAGTAAGGTGCATTCTTGTGGCTGAGACCCACTGATTGCAGAGGGGAATAAAGCTATCATCACCACAAAGCTGTGTGGGTTCGTTCTCCATACCACGAGGTCCTGGATTGTGACCAGTGACTATCAGGCTAACTGTGGTGGGTTGCCCAGCATGTGGAGGCTGCTAGCTACAGCTTTAGCAAAACTGCTTAAATCTGGGAGTCCCATTGCCTGACTCCTTTCAGACAAAGCTGATTAAATAATCTGAAAATGTCTACAGGCATGACAACATTGTGGAGGTCTTCAGTATCAGCATGACATTCAACACAATGCATCTCTATCTTGAAAGTTAATTGAAATCCCTGTGGGTAAAAAAAGCTTATGTAACATTTGCTTCACTCATGACTCACTGCGGGATCCAGTGATGACTCCCAGCTCACTGTGATGGATAGCCTCAGAACAGCAGTGGTTGACATTTTCTGTGTCTTGGCCCTTTAATATGTTTTATGTTTGCACAGTTGCAATGAGCATTCTCCACTGCCTTTAATCCTGGCTGATAAATGAAGCATGAGTCTCCCTCTAACCTTGGACACTCTCACAGCTGATGCTTGCTTGATATGGTCTGCATTCTTCCATGGACTCTGTTGGAAATTGTCCAATTAGCTCTCTGCCGCTATTGGAGGAGCATTGCCATTGATTGCTTAATGCTTTCCCTAAAAATTATTAGGCATGCTTGTTATTTTTACCATACAATAGTTATAGATACACATTAACCAGTTTCCTGGGTTGTAAAAAATCTGTACAAAAAAGGCAAGACTTTGGCTGGTGATCCTACAGGAAAAAACAATAAAAAATCCTTGGACAAATAAGGATTCAGTCTCCTTGACTGTAAATTTTAAATCTAAAGCCACACAGTCAATCTCTGTGTCTCAGTGAAGTATTTCTACATGGAAAAGCAGACAAGTTCTGATGTCATATCTGGAATAAGAAGAGCATGAAAAAGAAAATGATAACTGCAGGAAAAATTCTTCCTCCTTTCTTTCTCACGTGTCAAAATTATACTTGAAGAGCACTTGTGATGTATGGTTCTCCATGCATCTTTCCCCTTCTACTTATAACCTTTTCAAAGCACACACTTCCCTTATGGAAAAAAGCTGCAGATCAAAGCATGACAGTTGACACCACAAAAACAAAGAGACAAGGTTACTGGATCAAACCCAAGAAGCAAAACTGATGAAAAGCCTTCAAGTGCAGAGCAGACTGATGAAAATAAGTGTGCACTGCATGATTTGAGTAAAAAGGGGCTGAAATAGAAGAGGAAAGACTGACGAAAGCCAAGGGCTGAAGACTCATGAAGAAAGCATAAGAAGCTGATGGCTGCAGACTTGTTTCATAAGCAGAAACTCTATAATGCATTTAAAATTTAGTGGAGAAACCACTGACTTTGAAATCAAATCGCAAAACAGAATTAGGAGCAAAGATACTGAAAAAAATTCCTCTCAAGGGTATACTTAAAGTATTCAGAGAGGTGATAATGAAATATTTTTTTCACCGTTCATCTGGGTGTATTTGAAAGCACATTGCTGTGGCTTTGGCTATATTTTGTGCCCTAAAAATGGCCAGACAGCTCACAAATTGCGTAAAATTAGCCAGCCTCTATAAAGGGCTCTTTTGCAAAACATGTATATTCAGCTTCTTTTGCTGAAGTTCCTACTAACTCCATAAAGGCATTTTAGAAGTTACACTCTTAGATTGTAACATACTCTTCTATAAATCTTGTGTTATCATAGGTTCCTCTATGTAGGTAGGCAATGCAATGGCATTCCCACACATATTGATGATAAATCTAATCAATATTGGCAGAAAGACATTTCCTGCCTTATAAATTTCACCACACATCTTCACAACTAAATAGAATTGGGATCCCAGAAATCCCAAGTCTTATGCTATTAAAAAGCCACTTAAATACTGTCTTACCCTTCCCCATCCAGCATGTGAAGCGTGGGTGAGTGAGCTTCTTAATACTATGTTCTAAAAGCAAGTGAATTTTAACCACAGAATCCTGCATTAGAGTAAGACCTTTAAAGCACCACAAAAGCAGGAAACAAAGCAAGGAAGACTTGCTTGCTTTATGTTGCAGCTGCCTTGAATTCTTGTGTCATGTTCAGGTACTGTTGTACTATACATTCTTCTACCTTGTAGGCATTTGTCAGTCAGCACAGCAGACGACATGAAGATATTGCAATGAGAGTTTAAACAGATTTCTGTCTGAATGCTTATGTCACTTCTAAGTCATGACTTAAGGAGTGAAAGAAAATTTAAAACTGCAATCGCAAGAACTTGGCATATTGAGAGGATTGCAGAAGAGGAAAATTGGTTTGACATCAAACCACACTTTTTGTACCACAAACATCCAGCAAATAAAGGATGATTCAGTTAAAATCAGAATTCCTCCCCTGTGCAGTCATTCAGTCCTGTTCCAGTTTTATAAAGTGCCCAGTGATTGTTATGCTTCTGATATTTACTCTTTTTTTTTTTTAACTGAATTTTTGGTAAATTCAAAACTTGCCAGAAATGGGAGTCAGATTCACTGAACTTTCAGATAAAGCAAGGGCACATTCCCAGGCTGTGGAAAATCCCATTCCCTTTTCTGACAGAAAGAATTTGACCCCATGTAATCCAGATTCACCAGAAGGAGCCCAAGGTACCACGCTGTTTCCTGAAGTTATCCACTCTGCACACTGGTCTGTGCTTCCAAACCCCTTCCTCCTGCAGGCATTGTAAACCTGCCAAGGTGCTGATGAACACACTCTATCTTTAGGGATTTGCTACTGGGGTGGGGGCAGAAAAGTTGGGGTGCTAGCTCACCCTTCCCTTTATATATACGTACCCACCCACCACGTTTCAAAAGGACCCGATGCTGAATCTCGGGGGAAGACAACAAAAGAGCAGAAGTTACAAATTTATGTTCAGGGTAGATTTGCTATTAACGGCCAGGGGTGGGGTAAGTGAACACTTGAGCACATGAACTCCTATATCTGCTATACCTATGAGTATAGTACAGGGTGTTGGTTTTTTGTACACCTTATTCCCCTGCTCCTGGAATTTATCTTTACTCTCCTCCACTCTTCTCCTACCTGGCCCACACAGCACATTAACAGCCCACCACTAAATCTGCAAATGTCCTCCTGAGAACAGTACAGGTCCAAAGTTTCTTCAGGCAACCACCTTTTACAGTAATTCCATAGAGATCTTAGCAAAAATATGTCATAAATTACTGTTCCTGAGATTAACACCACTCAAATAATTTCCATACATCAGGAATATGACTCATGATCCAGAATATTCTGGAATTTCAGTCAAATACTTTTTGGGACTTTAAAGTCTTGCCAGCCCCATATGAATGGGAGCAGAGTATATAGATACATTTGAAGGTGTCACCCAGATGGGTCCCTTGTTCCTGTAACGCTTCAAATGCCAGGTAGCCTTTATCAGTCATCTTCTATCAGCTGCCACTCAACAGGTCAGCTCTGCATCCCAGACCACAATGTCAGCTCACATAAAGCGTATTACTCTATCAGAACTGGAGCTCATTTGATGTGCCACCTGCATACTACATTGAAATGTGCCCTAAGAAAGGAAAATATTTTAAGTAGTATTTGGATATTTTGATGTAATAAGCAAAGCCTCCTGACTATCATTTGAACTCAGGACTTATACAGATGTAAAGTGGCCTCATACACTTGATCTGAAGAGAAGGACCTTTAAGGTACACCATGCTGTACCTTCACTGGATCACATAAATTCAAATTCAGGGGTTTGTCAGGGTAAACAAAGAAACTGCCTTTCCTCCAGGCTTTCTGTCTTCTGAGTAATAAACCAAGTTACTTCCTAGTATCATGCAGACAATAAAAGCAAACCGAAACCACCACATCAAAACCAACACATGAATATGTGGGAGTGAAGAGATATTGTTTCCCTCCTGCTTCTTTACTGTTCTGAAATTCATTATTAGTTCCTGAGTAATGAAATGTCAATGACTTTTAGAAGCCACATGAATCACTTGCATGGAGTAACTTCTGTTTAAGAAATTACTTTTTGTGCATTAGACACATTGACATTTCTCAAAAAGAGAAAAACAGAGGTACAGAATATGCAGCTAGGGAATTGTTTGGACAAATAGTGCAAGATTTACTTTTGATCTGGCAATCTTAGGTGATCGAGCACGGCATGTTGATAAAATTATTTAAAAATGCACATTTCGTGAACAATTAGTATACAAGATTAGGACTCCTGATACATGGGATCTGTCCTAATAGAATTCTGTCACCTGAATATTCATGGGACAGTGTGAGAAAAGTGCAACTGGGTGAAGTAAATGTGTCCAGAATCTAAGATGACTGGAGTAACACAAGCTTTCCACTGCTGTTTCAGTGCTATACAGATGGCCTGTGATTCAAATTATATTTATACAGCACTGATATGAAAATTTAGGCAAGAAAGAACACAAGTGCTACATGTTTATATTTTGCAAACATCAATAATGGATCAGTGCTCTTGACAACCTTTAATTTAAAATAAAACTACAAGAAAATTTTTCATCATTATTGTTAATAATGCTACATAAACCTCCTGAGATGGACAGATAAGGACTAACTGTTTTCTGTTAAATACATGCTGATTTTGTAATCTAAAAATGACTTTTTTCATTTTTCTTTATATGTAAAATTAAGAATTATTTTGTTGGCTCAGTGTGAGATGGGCTGTATTGGCCTGGTGGATGTGAGTCAAACCCTGCTGTTGGTGCACGGACTTTACCTCTGAGAAGAAATACAGAAGTATGGACATTTGTGCCTTACAGGCTCCGTCTGAAGACAAAATGGCAGTTCCTGCTGAAAAACAGTATGGGAGCCCTTTGCTGTAAAGCAATTGTGAGCAAATAAGTCAGAACAAGAATGTTGGATCCACCAAGGCAGGGCTGAGTCTGGGAAACTGTGATCAGCTCCTGTTTCTCACAAAACATCTGCTGCAATGGGGATTTCTCAACACGCACAGTTAACGTGCTGGCCCAGTATGATTCAGGAAGCATCTTCTCTGTTTCACTGGAGGAGCTCTGCTTCAAAGGGCAAACCTGCTAGTCTCAGGAAATAAAAACCTGAAACTTGCAGAGAAAAGGATGTGGAGTAAACAGAGAGCTGGCAGATGTAGCTGCATGCCAGGGATGATCCCACCAGCCCATAAATATTGATGACTTTGCAGTCTCTGAATGCAGATTATTCAGGACGCTGAAGCCTGCAGCTGCACATTCACAGCTTGCTGCTCTCTGAAAGAGCATTCCTGAGAATGTGCATCCGCCTGTCTGAGAATCCCCCACTGCTCTTTTTAACCCTGCTGAAACAACGCTCTTCTCCTTCTGGAATTTATATTTTATCATAATAATTCAAAAAGGCAGACAAAATATTTGTTTTGCTAAACCCATTTGCAAACAGCTATAACAGGTTGCTGTAAAAACATGTTGTTAGCAGAGAGGGGATAAAACTTTCCCCTTTTTTCCCCTCTATTCCATATATGCCCTTCACACAGCTACTTTTGTCTAAGACTGTTTAATACAAATAAGCAGAAATAACTGGAGAGCACAGTGACAGTTCATTCATGGGTGTATCATGCATAACCTTAATGTATTTGGCAATAACATCAGCACTTCTTTTGGGTATGGATCCAGTTAAACTCTGGGACTCAGACATCCTTAAGAGAAATTAACTTAAGATTCATGCTGGATCTTTAATTCAATAAGCCAAAATTGGAGCTGACATTCTGAGGATAATAAAGAAACCTAGGAAAGTACTGAAGTCCAAACAAGGACAAGCCAAACCACAAAGGATTCAGCAGAGTATTTCAGCATTTCTGAGAAACAGTAAAGTATTAGGAGCTCAGAGGCCACCAGGGGTTGGCTCACGTTTAAGGATAAAAGCTAAAAGACTTTTTACTTTAATTCTATGACAAAGGCTTTTTACTTTAATTCTATGACAAAAGTAGCAATGCCTCAATATTTGCTTATCACTTTGAAATAAATAAAGAGTTAATTTATTATTATATATCACAGAGATATACATATACTGATGTATGTATTTATAGCTGTAGATACATATATATACACATACAAACTCTACTAACATCACTCAGTACATGGCTATCACAAATCCATGCTTAAGGCCTGATTGTACCACATTAAGTAAGGTCTTACTCTACATGTATTTTTAATGACCTACCTGTGCTCTCTGTCTTCTGTGTTCCAACAGGGTCATGAACTCTCAATCAGCGTTTGTAAAAATACTCATAGGTATAACAGAGCTGCTTTAAGCACTCTGAACATGGCCCATGTGGAAAAAGAGGCCGGAGCTCAGGCTATTAAATCAGATCTATTCTGGACAACAATGACATGTGTTTTAAATTTTCACAGAACTTCAAACATGTATAAGGGCTTTCCTGAGAAGAGATGCTTCCCTTCACTGGGGTATAGCACAGAAAGTGCAAATTAAATTAGGAGTGAAATTGGTCGCAGGGGTGTAGTGTTACTGCATCTTGCAAGGAATCTTGTGCCTCAAACAGCATCAAAGAATTATCATTTCACTGTAGGCGTTTTTGCCGTGTGTCAGACACCACAGCTTCCTTGTTCGTGAAAGGAGTTTGCTGCTGAAATGCCTGTTAAAAAGCTTGGACTTGACTTTCTGTTATAGATTACCACAAGCCTTAGAGGTTAATCAATCAATTGGCAATTATTTTTGAATATTACTATCACCTTTACTTCAAGTCCCACTTAAATAGACATAAAAGTGTTTTGTGAGTGACGTTCTCAGCCCCTTCCGGAATCAAACTTCTTGTCGAAGTTCAGGACAGTCCTTTCTAATGCAGCTGCACTATAAGTGGTCTGTGCTTCTGTGTCCTGGTTTTGTTTCCAGCTAAATGGCAGCTCAAACTCAGAAGCAATTCCTGATAAGCATATACGTGGAAATCTAAAACTGATAAAATAGTTTGAAGAAACTCTTCCATGGACTCCCACCAATGTGTCCCACCATGAAAGAGTCAGACCGACTCCTTCTCCTTTGCACCTTTATCTCTTTTCCTCCCTGTCCAAACAGTTTGCTTACTTACAGCAGGATCATCACTAATTCTTTCCAAAACTTTACTAGAGCTGGTAAAGTTTACTACAAGCAGTAACATGTCATGCTGAAATAACATCCAAACACTGTATACAATGTACAAAATAAGATACCAGGTTTGAATCCAGATTTGTAAAAACTACCTCTTTTTTTAAATTTGCCTCTCTTGCATCATTAAAGCAACCAGACAGAACACATGTTTGAAAACTTGGGGCACAGTGATTGATTAGCTGCAGTCCTTTCTGTTATGGAAATCTCTGGGACTCCACACAAGCTGCAAGTGCTAACCACCTGTCCAGACAAAGCCCGAGGGACCTGAAACTCCAGCTCTTCTTCAAGAAAACCTGCTGGATTGGCACATGTTCTTTTGCAGCTTAGGCTTTGTCCTCTGGCTCTCTCTTGGCATTCCTTTCTTTACAATATTGTACTTGCACACTTGCATTAATATTAATTCACTCTTATTTAACATTTTTATGTTATTTCTACATACTCCAGTGCCTCAAGTCAAGGTTTTCTGCAGCTAGACAAACCTTCAGTTTTGCTTGACTGCAAGTGATTCATCTTTTCTTTAACAATAATATTTATTTCTACATTCACTTCATAAGGTCTCAGTCTGTTGACACCAGCATGGTACCATTACCAATGGTATAAACAAAGAAAAATTATAACACTGAGACCGAATCAAACTTGTGCATAGTGTCTGTGGTTGGATTTTAAATGGATGCAGCTCCAGAGAGTTTATCCACATAAAAGTAATAATTAACATTCCTGAAGTAATAACTGCTCGGCCACATTTCAAACTGCTAGCTCAGACGTTTGCATGCTTCCAATATGAGCACGATATGGCTCAGTCTTAAAGCTGCCAAAGCACAGTAGGTTACTCAGCATGCATAAAAAGAACTGACATTACATTCAGCAGGGACTTTATCTTGTTTGAATAATCCTCCCTACAAGATTATTTCAGCATGCAATGCGTTTCATTTGAGCAAAGTCAGAGAATGCAAAATAATGTGAAGTAATTATGCTATTAAATGTTGCTATTACTTTTTAAGCCCTCTGTCTCAAAACATAAATAGTTTTCTCAAGGCTAAAAATTGTCAGCAGAAGATCAAATGCACCTCTTGAGTAACCTCATTAAAACCAATGAAGTTTCCTGAAGATTGAGATTGGTCTCTTGCTCCACTACACTCAGAACTAGGAAAACCACAGGAGTATCAATATATTCTTTGCTTCCAATTAGTATTGATTTGCATTTCTAGAACACCTCGATTTGAAATTCTCAAAATATTTTACAATCCTGTATGGAATAGAACAGTTCTGTTTACCAGCATCTAGCAAATGGCTGGTGGTATCTCTCTGTGCTGAGATCCACAACTGTAGCTGTATCCTGGAGATCAGCACCTGGCCATGTCAGCAGAGCATCCACTGTGGTTACAGTCTCATTGGGCTCTCTGTGTTAAACTTATCTGGTCATGGAACAGAAATGACACTTTCAGGTGTATTTAAAGAGAAACAGATGTCTAATGTTTCCCAGTAAATTGTGTTTTGAAAATTCTCTCCTGCAGTGGCAAACGAATCACAGTCCTGCAGATTCGAGTTCATCCCTAGGGTCCAATCCAGGCATTACACTGTAGAGGGACTTCCTGAGAAGTGTGCACAACTGCAACCTCTTAGAGAAAAGCATAATGAAGTACTGGGTTTAGAAGTGACTGTGAGCCATTCAGCCAGTAGACTGTAATTACCTCTGATTACTATTTGATGATCAGCTATGCTCAACTGGAGTTTGTAATCCCCTCTCCTTACACCCTACAGAAGGCAGCAATGGGTAGTTACAGTGAATGAGTCAGCCATTGTCATTTTTATTGGAAGTACCAGAGAGGCCCCTTGTCCTTACAGTTTATTCCCAGCCAAGATCTAAGCACAATGGGGAAAACAAGGGGGAAGCAAGTCAGGATTGCTAATTGACAAAACATCATCTTGCCACTCCCCACAAAGATGTCCATAAAAATTGTGCTCACTTCTTAAAATTTCATTACTACTTAACAGTTTAACTGCAAACACTCTTTTTTTTCCCCCCTTGCTATATTACTTTCTGTTTATTTTCCTGGCTTTTCCTTGTACCCCAGCCCTTAACAAGAAGCATTCCTTACAAGCACACCTTGTGTTGTTGTGACAATGTCACATGGCTTATTGTAGAAAAGACTTGCTGGGATTTATAAGGTAGAGGGGTACTTACTAACCCAACACATGAAAAATCCTATTTCAGACTTTGCAAATGAGTATATTATGCAGTGACTGCCGTCTGAGCAGTTATGCAGAGCCAGTCTCCTTGTACCAGCTGATATGAATGTGTCAATCTGGTAAGCATTGATACTTGGATGTGAAGTTAAGCTCCTGAGAAACTACGTACCATCTCAAGTGTTGTGCTGGACTGGAGCCACAGGACCTGAAGCAAAACTCATGGAACTTGATCAGAGTATTTTAAATAACTTCAGTGGATTCTGGATCAGGTCCATGCTGTCTGCTAGAGGTATTGGCTACATTTTTCCAAATAAAAGAAGTTAGGAATAATATATCAAAACCTTTGATCCAGGACTAGCAGGCGCAGGAATTAAGACTCAGTCCCTTTATATGATGAATTTACAGATTTCCTGACTTAGGAAACATGAAAAACACTGACAAATACTTATGTTGACATACAAATAAGTACAGGAGACCAAAGGGTAGAAAAGGCATTTTAATCCTCTAAAAATATTGAACCATTCCAGAGCAGAGAGTCTAATGATTTCAGCCCCCAGTTGTTTATATAGCCCTAAACCCCGTATCCATGATGACATTTCATTTTACATCATTTGTTTCTTTAATCAGTTGTGTTTCATAAAAACAGTCTTTCAGCCAGGTCAGCAGGGAATGTGCTGAGCTACCATGAGCAACAACTGGAGTCACTGATTTCATCTGCCTGCTTGCAGATGGAGCATGTCCGTGCGATCCCAAAGCAGCTGCCTGGGGAGCACTGTCTGAAGCTGCTGTGTATCCCAATACATTACCCTGCCTAGGCTTTCAGCAGCAGGACGTGTTTATTCATCACTAGCCATTGCTTTAGAGAGCACTCTAAAATTGGGGTTGGCCCTTTTTGCTTATTATTTAATCCTTTGCAACGGGGCCAAGTCTTGCCTTCATAACTAAAATAACACAAATGTCTTCTTAATGTCTGTGACACCCTTCGTCTCTGCTGAGAGTGGTTTTTGACCCTGTCCCATACTAATTGCATTGGTCCTTCTAGCATGGCAATTACTATAGCCTTTGCATGCCTTCCAATACTCATTAAATAATGTGACTTCATATCCCCTAGGTGTCATTTCTTTTTTCATCTCCCCCCAGAGGAGGAATGTGCACAGTAGAGCACCTTGGATACAATGTCTGTAGCTTGGTGCTGTATGTTTAGCCAATTTTTCATTCAAGTTTCTCCTGCAATATGAATATAGTTTCCAGGCTCAAATGGGGCAAATATCTCACAAGTTAGCCTGCTACACTGGAAACACTTCATTCATTAAAACTAATTACATTCACCAAAACAGACAAATGTATAAAAAACCCAGCATAAGCATATAGATAAAAAGGAGTTCTTTTAAGAAAACACTTCTTTTGCAGAAACAAAAGAGCCTAACGTGCCCCTTAGATTTTTAACGGGTCAGCTACTGATCGGTATTTATAGCTGCTAAAACCTGTTTTCGGCATTGAACCAAACAATCCCCTGGCTCCAATTACTGTTACCCACAGAGTATCCGAGAAGGTAGCAGCCGCAAACAGAGGGGCCAGGCAGAAAAGAAGAAAAGTAATTTAGTGGTTCTTCTGATTCCTCCTTGTCTCATTGTTGGATGGTTTGAGCAGAACCAACCCAGATTCTCCTTCCCTACTTATGTTCATTCAGATTTCTCCAGCACAGCTCTTCTTAAAAATAGACAACAAAACGCTAATCAATTAATTCACTTACCTCGGGGATTTTCAAGCAAAATTACCTCCAATCAAGCATTTCTTTTACCAGGGTGCATGCTTGCATCTACTGAGTAACTGTATGAAATTCCTTCCATCTGATGTCATCGCACCTGATTAAACATCACCTATATACCGTATTTCCAATATTTGTATTATTTTTATACTGATTACTTGCATGCTGGTACTAATCAAAGATCTCCAGCTCTAACTGCCAAGAACACTGCACTTGTTGTAAAATACCAGACAGAAGGATAGTCTCTCCTCCAAAGACTGTATCTGATTTAAATTGGACATGGGAAAATGTTTCCTATTTCTCCTGCTGTTCTTCCCCAGGTGACCTCCAACGTAGCTTTGGTGGCCTGAAGCTTCCCAAAACGTCCTACAATCTATCATGGTCCTTGTGACTATTTTGAGATACCTGAAGGTGATGCAAGACCATGAAAAAAATCTTGCTACTGAGCCTATTGGTGAACTCCTCCTCTTTCCACTGGACATAGGCACAGGTTAGCACAAATATAGTTAATTTGACACATCTAAGAATTTAATGTCTGTATTGGTTTCTTGTTTGATTTACAAGTGGAGACACAGAGCAGAAAGTTTTGTCATGGAAAATTAATTTTGCAGTTTATGACATGATTGCTGAGTAAGGACAGAAAATAGATTTCAGTCTTTTTTCAGCAATATTGTGTGTTGCACCATCACACAACAGTCAGAGAACTAAAACTATCTAAATAAAATGCACCTGAGTACAAAACATATTTGTATGCTCACAACATTGTCAGTCTCTTATAATGGTAACACAAATGCTAGGTTGAATGATCCAAGGATTTACTTCCCTTTTTTTTTGCAAATATTTCCAACCTACCTAGGATTAAAAGGCAAGAATAGTACTCATGTTTTGTAGCTTAACAGCTAAGTTGGATACCTATCTTCCTTGAACAAACATTACACTGAATCTATTGTGCTTGAGTTGAGAAAACACCTCAAAACTTACTCGTTTGTATGCTCCTTGAGTTGCATTTGCAGATCGTAGTAACCAAGGTGTCCTTATGGCTCCCAATTCCTCTCCGGCCTGCAGAATCAATAAGATGGGTTATATTTTTTTTTGCAAAAAATTAGAAGGAACTGTTTACTAGATTTCAGTTCATTAGACTGCAGAGCTTACACAGGAGTCAGAGGGCATTTTGTGGCCTGCAGGCCCTTCATTGCTGTTAAAGACAACCGAGGGGGTAGAATGCCACGTAATCTCAGTGACACGCATTTATCAAACAAGCAGCTAAGAGACTTCTATTTATAGCATTGTATGTAGATCTCTGGAAGATAACAATCATAAAGACTCATAAGCTCATTTCTGTCTTTTTTTTTTTTTTTTTTTTTTCAGAGCAAGGCTCTGCTCCAAGGCTGGAAAGTCTCTGAGGCTCCACAGGAGTGTTACCATGGTGTTTCATGGGCTTGAGCTCAAGCTGTAAATATTTAAGTGGAAATAATAAAATGAAAAACAAAAGATGGCCAGATGCCCAAATGAAACCATCTAGAGCCTGCATGAGCTGGAGATAAGGTTAATGTGACATTCAAGATAAAGTAAAGGCAACATTTTAATTGACACATTTTCATCTCCTATCACAAAACTACACTTGCTTTCATCATGGAATCAACCTTTCTTTTAATATTAGCTTCCTCTCAACAAAAGCAGCTTTCAATAAGCAATTGGGGGGTGGGGGTGGGGGGGAATCACATATTTTGTTTTAATAAAATAGAAAAAGCAAGGACATAAAAATATGAATTTTGAAAGCCAAGCCTCGGTTTCCCAGTGGGAGGAAGTTCAAGTGTGCCAATATCCAATAGCTATGGGTTAGGATGCTGTGAGCATGCATGGTGTTTATTGACTTCCAAATTAAAGCAGTCAATCTCAAGGAAAAGCAGAGTAACGGAGGCCATTCTTTCATTTTCATACCATGTGTGCAAAATAGTAACAATCAGCAAAACTTTACTGAATCAACTGCCCCCATTGCAGCCATGCCACCCCTTTTTTGTTATCTTGTTCTTCTTTTCAGATTTTTCTCCACATCTCAGTCAATCCCATCCTCCTCCACAACCAACAAGTAACCCTACATGTCTCTTGGATTGATTTATATTTATTACTCACTGCAGTCATTCTCCTTCATTTGTTAACTTTTTCCAGATGACTGTTAGTAAAACCGTGTGAATAATTCACAATGAACAATTTACTCAGCAAATCTGCCTTCTATTTATGTTCTGTTTTCCTCCAACATATGCTTTGTTTTGAAGTATTCACCTGCTATGGGCTGGCATCACAGGTGAGCACTTGTGTAACTACTCTTAAGCAAGAAATGCAGCAGAGGTCCCAGCCTTATCCTTCAGACAAAGCCATTGCTCAACAATTATGAGCCAAACAAAATCAGTTGAGATGTCTGGGGGTCCCAGCCTTCTTTCCTATAACTTGTCTTCTTCTTCCTCTCAAAGCCTGGTCCAAATCTGACAGGATCCTGTACCTTCCCTTTGTCACACCCAATATCTTATCTCCAACTAGTTTTGATAGTCCTTTTTCTGTTAAATTACCATATCTTAGAAACATACAGTCCCAGCTACAAAGCCAACATTTGCTTTCTGCAATAGTTCTGCAGTTCCCTGCTTCCAGGACTGTTCCTGCTAGGAAATTTTTACTATACTATTCCATCTCAGCAAATGCAAAATCCAGAGGGGGGTGAATGCAAATAATTTATCTAGTACCTCCATTAGCTTCCTCACCCTGATGTAACAGGAAGAAACACTGCCCTTCTGTGTGTTTGCAAAAACTCACAGATTCTGGCACAAACTCATGGTGAGGATGTTTCTCTTTTACACTTTAAACTCTTTTTTTATTTTCACAGAGTTCTCCTACAATCTTCAAATGTAAAATGTCTGCAGCTTATAGCTTCTTATCTTACATAGTTGATGCAGATATTTATATATGATTGGGTTAGATTATGTTAGGAAGGCAGGCACGTAGACACCACAGTGTTTGTGAAAGACTGTTTGGTAGAAGAGATGGGTTGATGGATCTACCTCCCTAACACTTGATGAGAAAGCTGAGCCAAATCCTTTTGCTATCCAATTATTTATCACTTATTTCTTTGGCAGAAAATAGAGAAAATACTGGAGAGAAAAGGAGGAGCACAGCCTTGTTTGGTCCAGTAGGCCATGGTTTACACTCTCCTACTGCTATATCAAGCAAGCCATCAATAATGCTTTTTAGCAGGACAGAATTCTGGCTCTGGTAAAAGAGAAGCTTCAGTGAAGGCTGTGGCACCATTTCATAACTACATGAAGGGAACTCCAAACATTCTTCTCTCTCTCTAGCTTTTAAATTTGATGTGCATTTCAGAAGGCCTATTGTCTTTTTCACAGAAATTTTAAACAAAGTGTCGCACGTGTTATTTACACAAGTGTCCATAAACAGTAGGGAGCCACTTGAAGAAGATGATCCTGCTGTGTCTGGGTAGGCAAAAGTCTAAAATATAAAAGGTAATATAAAAAGTTCTTCCATGATGGACCAGGTGCGGGTGCCCAGGCGCTGGCAGGGGGCTTAGGGGGCAGTCTCTGAGGAGCAGCCTGGGCTCTCCATGCCAAACACAGCCGGTTCCAGGGGCTCCAGCAGCTCCTCTGGGGGCACGGCTCAGCCCCACAGCCCCGGGTGAGAGACTCAAGGATAGGCTATCAGAAAGGGCAAAACACAGTGTGGCAGCCAGGGCTGAGGGAAACCGGTGAGAATCAGTCCTGCAAGCCCCGAGGGGTGAGTGAGAGGGGAGTTTTTTTATTGTATCATTTACCTCTTCTAGCACCTACTTTAGGAAATTAATCATACCCCAAAAAACTTTGTTTCTTTCCACTGACTGAAGGCAGTCTGGCTTGGATGTAGTTACCTGCAATGTAGGCATCAGTATGTTCTGATGGATCCCTCCCCAGACACAAATAGAACCAAACATGCTTTGCTGCTAGACAACAGCTGAACAGGCCCTCTTGAGTTATAGTTTTGGACTTAGACACTCTAGTTCTAAAAATATTATGCTTTTACCCCTTAAGGCTTTTCCTGGACTCTTGTCTTTGCTGATCTTGTTGATGAACACTGTTATATATGAATAAAATAGCGAATAAAATAGCATATAAATTATTACTGTGAAAAGTATGCATTTCATATAGAATAATTGTATGCTGTGTTTGCTAGAAATTTTGGAGCCATTTGATGTTTCTTTAGGAACCTGATAAAGGAATAGTTTTTTTTTTTTTTTAATTTTCCATTTTTATTGTGTGTTAAACAATTTTGCTTCATTTGAAGTTTGTCCACTGAGGGGATAGACACAAAGTTTAGAGTGGGAATGCCTGCTTTAAGACGATGTTGTGTTAGAATGGAAACCACTATGCTACTTAGTAGTTAAGCATCTGAGCCTGCTTCCACATGAGTTAGACATTTCCAGAGGCCTTGGCAAAGCCCAGCTAAATACAATGCTTATTCAGTTAATAAAAAGCACTGCACTTTCTCTCCTGACAAATCTGACTCCTGAGTACTTATTAATACATAGCATTGCAACAGCTTACCTTTTAGCTTCCTAATGCAAGCCAAAAATTCAGAATATCAATTTATTAAATTTTCTTCATTAAAAACCAACATTCAAAATGAAATAAGTCTCAAGACTCACACTTTTCAAGACAATTGATATATGGGATTGCCAGACCTATCACTTTAGCACAGAGACCATTTTTGTCCTTTTAATGTCACAAGTATGTGAAACCCACAGCCATAAAATAAAATTCAAATAGCTCTAACAGGCAACTTGTCTAGAGATTTTTCCCCCATAGAAAAAGTATTCAGTGGCTTGCACAAAAGTTCCACTGAGATCTGAACTGCTGCATATCAATGGGCTGGTGAATTTCAAGGAAACACACAATTCTTTATTTTAATCATCTTTTCCTGTGCACTGCCTACCTTTATACACATATTTGATTTGGAAGCACTCATAACTTTCATACCTTCATTAATCATTTGGAATGAACACAGGGGACCTTTTGGGAAATTTAGGGGGATGACCTCATGATCAGGATTCTGAAAATAATAATTAAATGTGACAGGAGAGCGCAGCTGGGAAATAAAGCTAAATTGATAACACATTTTGTCTGACTAATTACAACATTTTAACCCACAATTCAATATGAAGTTGTTAAAATACTGTTGTGCAGTTGCTCCTTTATGAGTACAACTTCATTGTGAAAAAATATAGAAGATAGAAATGCAATAGACAAAATGTTGGTAAGAAGAGATCTGGCCTGAAAATCTTAGTTCAGTGTCTTCCTGCCACAGATCACCCTGGGGAAGCAATTTCTACCTGTCTGGTTAATTTATGAAATGATCCACTGCCTTATGTGCATTTCTTCTGCTGCCCCACAGGACCGAAAGACAGTGAATGTCTTCTGCCCTGTCCTCATCATTAGTTGCATTGAGTCTTACAGTCAAAGATTTCAGAGGGAATGAGACAAAATTTATAAATGAAAATGGAAAAAATGTTTGCTACTAGAAAGTGTCCTGGACGCACACATGCAACAACCCACAGACATTGAACTGGCCTGTAAGCAATACAGTTGTTTAGCAAAATAAGTAGTTTATGCTCCTCTTATCAGGAATGACTTCATGAGCATTTCTAGAATTCTTAACTGAGCTCAGAACAGTTGATCCATGCTACGCAGAAATATAGCTGAAAAATGTCCAAGTTTTTATTACTTTTCCAGAAGAATAATATGTCCTGGTTTTTCCAGCTGCAGATTGGGCATGTTCCATTTAGTGAATGTTTTTAAATCTCCCAAGTATTAATGTTAGAAGTAACACAAGATTCATTAGCTGAGCTTAAAGTAGTTTTTGGAGGTGCACTTGATGGAACACGAGCTCATCCATGATGCTCAGAGGACACGGAAGATTTCTCTCCATACAAAAGGGCAACTATTTGCTAACGTAGACATCAGGAAACCTTGGAGCCAGCCATTGAGATTCAGGACAAACTGTGTCTGATTGAACACTAAAGTTTTAGCATTTTGACATTGCTCTCAATTTTCTTGGGTTTACATCCAGAAAGCAGTGATTTAAAGACTACAGGCTCTGTTTAGCAAAAATGTTCCACTGCTTTTGCAGTGTTTAAGCCAAGAATGTCACGAAACAGCTTTTTGGCACCCAGACGAGCTATTAAGCAGCTGGGACCCCAAACCAGGTGCCTCCTGCAGAGAGCACTCAGGAGGTGGACTTTTCATGTTAACAGCTCTCTCCAACCTTGCTCCCCTCCCAGACTTCATTCAGGACTGTGACCTCTCCTTCTGCAAAAGCAGTTCTCAGAAGTCAGTCCTTTCAAAGACAAATAGTCTTTCTCCTGAGCTCCATATTGTCAGCTGTGTGACCACAGTGACTTCCCTTCCTGCTGCTGAGATTGCTCATGGTTCTTTACACAAAGTAGGTAAGAGCACATACTGAAATGAGCATGATTTCTGGATATAAGCTGAATAGTGGTTAATCAGCAACTCCTCCAGCATCTTCTGAAAGTTTTCAGTGGAGCCCATTTGGTCTTTTCATCACAAGCCAAATTTTATGTGGTCATGAAGAGAGGAGGCAAATCAAAAAGGTCCTTATGGAAAAACGGAAGATAAAAAAATAAAGGCTCAGTTTCACAACCATGATTAAATAAAACAAACACTTTTGCCATCTGATTAGAAGTGAAGGAATATTTCCAAAAACATTTTCTGAAAGTCATCTAAATATTTCAGCTGAGGGGGTGTTTGGGGAAAGGGTGTTGTGACGGATAATAAACCTGACTTTCTTGTGTATTTGACCTTTTTTCATTTTCTGGAAATATATTGCAGCAGCACTTGCCTGAGTGGTAAGCTGAAAGTAAGTATCACAGGATATTTGCAGAACATCAGATTCAGGACCACAAGAACTCAGATGTGAAACTACTCAGAGCAATTAGGTTTATCCATAAACCAGGAGATTTTAGGTGTTTGCTCAAAGCAACTTCAGTGCCGAGTGTTTTGCTGTTTGCCCTACAGATAAAACAATAAGCAGTTTCACTGTAATGCATTCAGAATAGGCTGGCAGGAACATTAACATCTTACTGAAAGTGTTTTCTGACTTCAATTCTCCTTAAGAGACCAGGAGTCTCAGAAAGAGACACCAACAACAGTGAGGACCATGTGAATGCTCTCAGTGTCAATAAAAAATTACACTGGTAAAATGTTCTTGTATTTATTAAGTTTCAGCTCAGAAGAGGAATATTTGAGAAAAGTAGTCAACAGCCAAGGTGACAGGTGGCAGGCCTAATCTTTTGTCAAAAGGGTCTTATTAGAAGGGGAAGCAATTTAATACTATGTCAGTGCCAATCAGTATTACTTTCATGGAAGACTGCAAACAGAGGACTCTCAGGCCCTTGCTAATTAATTCACATGGAGATATTGGTAACAGATGCTAAATACATGATTAGTCATGGGATCTTTGGTGTCTGCTTCAACATAACTATCACAAAAAAGAAAAGGATTGTACCACTAGAAGCAAGAATTGTACACTTCTGAAATTACTTACAAGTAATATATTTCTGCACTCACCATGATAGTTCTACCCTGCAGAAATTAAAGTACCAAGTTCATATTTTGTTCAGCAACTGTAACTTGTTCTGAGCAGAACAAAACTATGTACAAAAGTCTCTGCCTTTGGGAAAGCATGGCTTAGCTCCATTTTTTAATGTGAGACACATTACTTCAGTTTTCTGCTGTGAATATCAATAATTTGTTTCTTCCATTTGGAAACATTATGAAACAGACAGAAATATGTGTGGAAACACATACTACTTTCTCAGGAATACTGCCCACCAGCCTGAGTTTCCTGTTCAGATCTTCCTTCCTTGCTGAGGAGAAAATACACACATGGAACTCCAAAGAATCAAAGATTCTAATGTTAAAGTTATGTGCTGTTGCAAGCTAGGCCAGCTCCTAAAAAGCATGCAAAATCAGAGTAAATGGAGCCCAGTCTGGCAGCTGTGAAAACTTTCACTGCTGGTGCAGCCAAAGCAGATGCTTCAGCTCGGAGCAGCATTCAGCAAAGCAAAAATCCCAAAGCCCAAATCCTGGGCCGTATAGATGGAGGGTTGTCCAGGCTGGCACTCGGTGCCAGGGCTGCTGGATATCCCATCCCCTGTGCTCACATTCAGATGTGCTGTGTTATTTACATAAAGTGACAGAACTGGAAAAGCATGTGGTGGTAAACCTGGCATGATCCCGAAGGAAGATACTTTTTTTAAAAGAAAGAGCATATAAGTAGATCTTAGCTTGAGTAATTCCAACCTGCAGGGAGCCTATAAACTGCATACCAAACCCTCATACAAAAAGCCACAAAACACATCCCACATACCTCAGAGAGGATAGGAAGGGTGGAAATAGCACTCAGAGGCTGCTCAGGAGTCCCTCAGCTCCAGCCTGGGAAGGTCTAGGCTCAGAGTGCATCCAGGAGCTAGGACAATCTAGAGGATGACCCCATGGCCTCTGTTTATCATCAGCTGGCTATCAGATGCTCCAGCACATTTTATCTGAGCAGCATCTTCGTGCTGGTCTCTAACATGGCCCCAACATATAAATCTAAGTGGGAAAAGCTGTGTATGCGTGCTTGGTATTTAGCCAGCTCTAATATACCCAACCACACCTTTTATCTTCTTCTAAGGTGAAGAATAAAAGAAAAGTCTAAAAGATGCAAAATTTTTATGTGTTGAAGAAGTGAAAATGTTTTCTAAGACAGTCACTCTATCCTTATGAGACAGAGCCTGAATCCATTGGGAGTTAGGCTGATGGCTTCAGTGAAGCAGATTTGAGCCTGAGACACAGCTAACACTAAATCTTCCCAAAAGGCTTGAGCAGGATGACTCTCCAGCCTGTAGGACAACTTGGGAGAGCAGGATGACAGTAATCACAGGAGTTAACAGCAGTACAGAGCAGAAAGAGCACCTGAATGGGAATTGTGAACACAAGCTTTTTAAGTATGAACTCTGCTGGGTCTCATCTTTATCCAGAAAAACATAAATACGTGCACATTATTAAGGAAATGGTAGGTCTATTTGTGAAAGGTGAAATCACAGGTGGGTTGGCCTAACCTGGGTCTAACTGCCTGAGGGTAAAAAAAAGCATATATTGTCCATGCATAGAACATTTTGTTGATAGTAGACTATATCAGGCTGTGTGGTGTGCTTTCTTTTTTCCACTGCTTTAACTGTGCATTTTATCATATATTTTCAGATGGTTTCCTGTGCAAGGTTCAAAGGAGTCTAAGAATTGCTGAATGAAGTTGTTTTTCCCGGGTGAAAAGATGGCATGTTTAAAATGCCTTACAAGGTCAGCTAATATAGAAAGACCTTCCCATTAAAAGATCAAATTCCATTCCACAGAAACTGATTTCCCTATTATAAGAGTAGGAAATAAATGAGGTATATTAGATAGTGTGTGTACTGAAGAAGGGGCTGCCAACAAGGCATCCCTTTTGCTTTGCTAGGATTGTTGTCACTTTTTATCAGGTAAGACAGAACAGCACAGAAGAAAATGGTAAATATAACATGAGCTTTTTCTTCCCCTGTGATCACTGCTCTGCTAAGGTATTCCCACTGCTTGGGTTCTCTTACCTTGTCTACCCACGTTAGCTCCAGGTATGGTTTAGTTTTCTCAAAATTGTCTAGGAGGAAAGAAATCACAGACCACCCCTGAGAAGGAGAAGAAAGTCAATGTCCCTTTTGTGCCTCCTGGAACTGCACTGCCTTTTCCCAGAGTATTTCCCAGGATGGCCCATTCCCTTCCAACATAAGCTCTGAGAGCCTTGGCCAGGGATGCATCTCTGGACTCTTTGAAAGACCACAGTCATTCAGAAAATTCATTTTTCCTTTCATACAGTGCTTTAAAAAAAAAAATAGCAGGTTTTTCTCAGAATGAAGCCAGATTTTTATGCTTGTTTCTGGCTACCTACCTATATACACAGTCTGGCTTAGCTTATCCTCAATACACAGGATTTAACTTGGGGATAGAATATTTGGCAGTTACATTTAAAATGTAATGAACAAATCAGTTTGTCATCAGTTTATAATGGCACAAACATTTGGAGTATTGCAAGACAGCTTGAATAATATCATGCTCTCCAAAGTAAAATGTTAGCATTTGGTTAGTGGCAACAGCGGGTAAAAGTGAATTCTTGTTGCTGGAATGTTACAGTTCTGTGAGGTTAACCACACTTTGGCCAGCATCAAGCCAGAAATTAGCCTCTCAGCTGCTAAGACGGCAGCCTAAATGTGCAGATTTGATAAAGAAACCCTCCACAGTTCCAGCTGTTTGAGCCAATTCAGAGAAAGCATAAAGGAGTTTAGCATTAATTTATATTTGGTTAAACTAGGTCTAAAATTGCCTCCTGCTATGTTATTGATAGAAAAATACGGTACATCTGCTCATTATGATTGTATACCCTAAAAAGAACCCAAATTTCTTCAATGAATTCACACAGCTCTGGGGAATGACAGCTGGAGTCAAGTTTGAGTGCAAGTGTTTACCATCAGCTCTGCTTCTCAGGCAGAGCTTGCCCAAGCAACAGGAGCTGGAGTTCCTGCATACCTCCCATTATAAGGACCAGTTTTTAAATATTTATGAATTTGCTAAATTTAAATCATTCAGGCAGAACAACTTATTGTTGCCAAATTTGTTTCCACTTATACAGTTCATTAAAGCAACAGAGATTTGTGCACGAGTGTATATCTAAAAAAATCAGACCCTACTAATGACCCAGGCATGGTAACTAATTTTATGGTGAAGAAACATCTGTATTTTATCTGTTTCCTTTAAACATTTAAAGAATCTATGAGAACTTTTGCCCCTGTAACCAGTCACTACCAAGCCATGACAATACAAAAAATCTGCACATGCTTGACACAGTATTCTTGAAATACCTTTGAGTCTTCAAAAGATGTTTTTGTTCTGAATGCTGAATTTAAATTTTTTTTTAAAGGGAAAACAGTTCTGCTTTCAACAAAATGAATCACAATAATAGTTTTGACAGAAATTTCTTTAACTTAAATGAGAAAAATGGCAGTTCATTTGTCACTGGCTTCTCAAAAAAAGAACATCCTTGCAAGTATCTTAATGTTTATCCCAAACAAATTCCTTTTATCTGTGATTTCTATCCACCTATTTCAGGTCTGAATTATTTATGGCAACACAGATGTAAGCATTGGCCCATATAAATTCTTACTAAATTAGGAAACAGTACTGAGCTTTTTGATGCAAAGAGGAACCTGTGATTTGATTTGCTAGTTAAAATAAAGCTTAGCAAGCCTTAGAGTGCTAATATTGAGGAAAAGGTTTAAGAAGGTTGTAATTTGAACACACTGATGATTTTTTTGGATTGCCCTTGTTTTAGCAAGATATACATTTGGTAAGAGAACAAAAACTGTTTGTTGATTATGAAAACCAGTTAGAATGCATGAGACACTTTAATACATCATTAAATACGCCCTTCAAATGTAAAAGTTTATACTCACATAGTTGAGCTTTATCTCAAGGAAGGAAGGAAGGAAGGAAGGAAGGAAGGAAGGAAGGAAGGAAGGAAGGAAGGAAGGAAGGAAGGGAGAGAAAGAAAGAAAGAAAGAAAGAAAGAAAGAAAGAAAGAAAGAAAGAAAGAAAGAAAGAAAGAAAGAAAGAAAGAAAGAAAGAAAGAAAGAAAGAAAGAAAGAAAGAAAGAAAGAAAGAGAGAAAGAAAGAAAGAGAGAGAGAGAGAAAGCAAGAAAGCAAGAAAGCAAGAAAGAAAGAAAGAAAGAAAGAAAGGAAGGAGGGAACCTGTACACTGTCTCACAGCATTTGCAAGGAAACAGCTACAAATATCATGAGTATGGAAAATAATTGGAGAAGAACATTTGTATTTAGCTCTTAGAAAATTCTACAGTATGATTTTCTGCTAGGTTTTATGAATGACTTAAGTGGGTCACAGAGATAAAAAATGAAATATGAAAAATAAGCAGCTAATTGGTAAACAAGGCAATTAGGTGTCCAGTTGTGCAGCAATGCTTTGTGAAATCAAAATTGCTTTTGATTTCATGGGAATTAATGGAATGGAGGAAAATAAGTTACTGATTAAAAAGCCCTTCAAAAATTCAGGGCAGTTCTTGCTCCAAGTTCATTGGAGCATTGATTATGTATCTTTTGCCCTTCATATGCAGCAAACAGGCAATATTCCACCTGATCTGTTCAGACATAGTAACAAAAGAATAATCTCCACATACAGACACTACCTACTCTCCATAACAGGATGCAAAGTAAATTACCCAGAGCCCAGAAACTTTTTTGAAAATGTGAATCCCTGTCAGTATGAAGAAAAGCCTTTATTCAAATACAGTTAGCATGAATGTAGGATGCACTAACGGACCCTGCCTAAAAGATGCTCTTTCTCAATAATTTGGGCTTAATTTCTGTAAGCAAGTTGAAAAGATTCCTGTTTTGGTTTCAGCTGGGCTAGATCAGATTTACCGCACAGAGAACCTTCACCAACAGTTGCACTGGTGCAACCCAAAGTGGGGACACTGCTTCCCTGTGCACAGGTGCCACTGGCAGCCAAGGGTGGAACAAGGGTGAGGAAGGAATGTTTTAAGCCAGTATCATCACTGAACATCATCACTGGTCAGGTGGTATTATCACACCAGGTCCTAGATATTCTGCACTGTGCTGAGAGTTTGATATTAAGCAACTAATAGGATGTACATATTTTGAAAGAGGATTTTCTCAGTTTAAAACATAAGTTAAAAGAAGTTACTCCTACCTCTTACAGCAAACTTGTAACATAAAGCCATCTCCCATTAATCTGTGATCTACAATAATCACAACTGTGTAAATAGCAATTGATTGTAAAAATCTCAGTTAAAAATCTTCACATCCTCATTTTTAAAAGCATCCATTTCTTCTTGGTATGAAATGGAGTCATCCTTCTGCTCATAGTTAGGAATCTACTCTGTGCCTTCCTGGACACTGGGATCATTTGTGCAGCAAACAAATACCCAGTGTGGGAGCGCTCTTCCTGGTTTTAACCATGTGTTAGTCAGGCTCTGAGAGAAATGAAGAATTATTTTTTCCCCTCTGAAGTGCTTATTGTCACAGAATCTGGATATTTCATGAGCATGATTGAATCTGTCTTTCAGCATTTATTAACATAAGACAAAAATGTTGGTTCTGTTTTAAAAATAGAAATAGCCAGGAGTGGCTAAGTACCTAAAAGCAGACAACTTGGAATTGACTTCTTGGAGTACTTAACATTTTATAGCATGCTGTAGTTGTGCATTTTTACTGCACAACTTGTATTGACTCAGCTGCATTTCTGAGAGCTCAGCACTTCTAAAAGTCAGACCTCAGGTATTTTGAACAGGGTGCTCATATCTGAGGGAAACACAATCAGCAACCACCTGTGAAAGTGCTGGTGCATAATTTGCCCACCATTGCCATCAGCTCAATAGCAGGGCAAGGGACTGAATTCAACTCACCAAAGTGGAAGTTTGCTCTCTAAAGAACAAAATTTTCCACCTTCTTACTAAATATCTGCCTTCCCTTTGGCTGTATCAACTTATGGACAGGAGTATTTTTTCATAGATGACTTGCAAACATTGGTGGTCACTTTTGCTAAACAGTACAAATTCAGTGTAACTTTTCTGTGTAGCAGTAGATAGACACAATATATTCTGCAAGATGCTGAGAGCTTTTTGCAAGACAGGGGACATTCACTTTTTTTTCTATAGTGCCTGACTTGTTGAGTATGGCCTCAGTTGTGCTGACTGCAAATTTGCAATTTTCTATGAAAATCTCATCCCTGCATTTTACTTGTGCCAAGATTAAAGGAAGACATATGGAAAGCACAAGGCAAAAATAAAAATAAGAAGTAGAATCATATCCTCTATCGCACATCATGATATTTTAGTATCATGGGAAGTCAGCTAGTGTTAAAATACTTTATAAAATACTGACATGAAGCTGCAAAGCAGAGATAAAAGACAAAATCTGAAAGCAGAGGTGTCACAAACAGTATCCTACAGCTAAGCCCAAGGAAACTAGACTATAAATTGAAAAGCTACATTAGAAATAATGATGTGTCTTTCTTTTGAGAAAAATAAACAAACACATATGTGCAAACATATTATGAGAGGGTTCACAGTTTATCTTGTTTGTCACTTTCTTCTTTTTGGAAGCTTTTATTTTTTTTTTTTTTTTTTTTTTTATAGTATTGTATCAATAAAACAGCATCACTTCTCTCATCCTTAACATTTAGACATCAATTATTACCTCATAAAGCCACCACACTTATATGGTCACACAATGCTTTTTAGAATTGCTTTTCATATATTAGAACTGACAATTGCTGTGTATGACCTGGTTCAAATAAAGTCAATACCCACTTTTAAGCCACTCTGACCAAAGGCTACATTCTCCCCTACGGCATAAAATCTCTGATCTTAGTAACACACACACAAAAAGCTGTCCTGAGACATCAGGTCTGTGCCACCAGTAAAAAACAATCTGCTCAGGATAAGAAAAAACAATCTTCTCTTTTTGTGGTTGGTTTGGTGCCTGTTTGCATCCCTCCAGAATTCAACAAAGCCATGGCCAATATTGGTATTACTGATTCTCTGCTCGAAAAGTGCTTTGTGCCCACCAGAGAGCTGTTGAGTTAATCCCCTGCCTGAACAAACGCAGATACTGTGAGATGAAAGCACTGTGAGCTGGCTGCAAAGCAACCTGCTCCCGCAGCAGGGAAGGGCAGGAGCGCTGCCTTCAGTGACAGCCCGCAGTCACATGGGCTTAGCCAATTGTGAAACCACAGAGTAAGCCTCCCTTTCTTCACTCCTGGCTGGGCCAGCCCAAAGCACAAAACCCCAAACCTTTACTAACGATATATTATGGCTGGGAAATGGAGCATGCACAGAAGTGTGTGTTTACACAGATATTGGTATGTTCCCAGCTAGGAAATTCACACAAGCTGCTGAGGAAAAGCGGAGCTGCTGTCTCATGACTATTCCCACCACAGGAGAAGATTCTTCTTTCCATTCAGAGTGAGTCATCACATGTGAGTTAATTTACAGTAAGAAAATGAAGAAAATGTTTTTAAAAGTTGAATCTTCAATGCTGTGCGTATAAAACTTCAGCATTTCTGATAATTTTTGCAAACATGCAGCTCAGCATTTTGGTATTTTTTAAAGTGAGTTGCATGTGGGACAAGATCCATTGTTTTAACCTCAAAAATTACTGCAAGATGAAAGGGAAGAAGAAAGGGTTTCCTACCCTGCTCTAGTCAGCCCCTTTCCTGACTGAGCTCTCTCTTCTGTTCCCGGATTTGTGCAGCAAAGCCACACGGAGGCTGAGTGTCCCAGCAGGGTTTACCAGATCATTGCCATGGCATGCACGGGTACCCGCTGTACCCTCACACAAAACTCTCCTCTGGTGAAAGCCCAACTCTGTTCTGGTCTGCTACAACCACTTGTCATGAAAGGAAAGATCCTTTCTAGATGAGCTTCACTGTGAAGAATTTATATCACTCTGTAACTATCTATTCCTTTAGTCTCATTTCAACCCTGGAAATTGAACAGGATAATTTCTCGGAACAAAAAATTAAGTTATTCAGTTCTGGCATGCCAAAAACTATTGCAATAGCTAGTGATGAAACCCAAAATTCCTTGCTCCAAAACATGAACTCATGCCCCACTCATGCTGCTTCCCTGTTTTAGCCAGTTCTTTTCTACTTTCTTTAATATTTGAATGATGGCAAGTATTGGATATCCTAAATTATATAAACCCCTGTCCACTTGAATGTATGTCTCTCTTTCTATTACAACTGATAGTTGTAAATAAATTTATTATTTACACTATTATAGCATTACCATTTAATCCTGAGTTTCATATCTGTCTAAACTTACTAAGCCTATGACAACATTGCTCAAATTATGGTAAAAATGCACCAAAACAAAAAAGATGCTCACTTCTCTGCATTCTCTTCTTAGTCAGTGTTTCAGCTGTCTGGCTGAGTACTGGTAATGAGGAGACAACAAAGCTAGGAAGAACTGAAGTAGTGAAAATGCCTTATGACAGACTGTATGTCAGTAGGAAATGTTTACGCTGTCATCAAGAAGAAAATATTTGGATATTTTTAATATTGAACATATTATGGTACATGGAGAGACAACAATCATAGCTGTTTCTATATACATGATCTAACTAATACAAACACACTTGTTATTTATGAAGCAGTAAAATAAACCTAACTCTTCCCTGAGGTGATATTTTATTTAAGAGGTAAACTTATAAAACCATTTAGGTAACCATATAATTGCTTTATAAGAAACCTGAGGGCCTCTACTCTGCTGGAAATTTTGCATGCGGCCTTTTCATTTTCAAACCTTTGGTTTCTCCTCATTCAAAGACAGATCCTTGCCAACAGCAATAGCAGAAGAAGAGCACCACGGGTCAGAGTGATGGCAAGAACTGGTCTCTGAGGACTGTGAGATGTTCCCTACCTCCACTGGGGACAGAGGATGCTTAGCACCTTTTGAGTCAGCTCTGTCTCATAGGATGTCCAGTTCTCATTCTCATATCTCCTGTCCAATTTCTAAATCTAATCTGGATTCTGTGAATAAAACACTTATTCTGCAGTGCCTTAGGTGACATTCAGATAACACATCTGTGAAAAACTGAGCAGTCTAAAGTTTCTTAAACTAAAAAATCAGAAAAAAAAGTGTTAAGCCTTTTTGTAAGTATAATCTGAAGTATGTAAATGTAAAACTATGGGTCTTCTGTGCACATAGGTGAGAGGAAAAGGGAGTTTTCTCTCCAGGCACTAAGGAGAGACAGAGGTATTTACTTACAACATTGCAGAGCCTTGTCTGTGCCCAGTTTGTTACACCACAGGACACTTGACAGCATAATGATATAAAATTATATGAAATGTAAAGGAAAGCAAACACCTATTTTGAAGAAATACCCACTTAGCACTCAGTTCAAGTGCCTGCATCTCCAAGCTTAGCAATAACAAATTATTTCAGAACAGAGTATACATTCTGCTGGAAGGGTGGAAGTGCCATGATATATAGTTCTATCACATTACATGCCTACCATCATGAATCTTAATCTTCACATTAAAGTCACAAGGGCTACTATTGTTCATATCCATTCCCTTTTCATCCCCCATCTGAACATACTCTTCCATTTGAAAAAATAATTTAAAAAAGGCCTTGACACATGCCTGGGCACAGTGAATTTAAAAGAAAGAAGTTTGGTTGCTATTCCTTCCAGTTGTGAAACAGGAATTGCTTTTGTATGAGGCTGGGTCTAACAGAGTGAGACTAAACGTTTATAAAATCAAGTAGGGATTGAAATATAGCTTTGTGGTTACTAACATTTTGCAGCAGACTATCAAGTTTCACATTTCATCAGCTGAATAGAGTCTGTGTGCTGGGCTATTGTGGTTCAGTAGCTGACAGCAGTCAAGTAAGTGCTGCTCTCTTCCTGGCTTAATCATTTCTATTACACTCAGTGTCAAAACAATAATGTCAGTGAAATAGGCTTGCTGACATTATAGATTAGAATTGAGTGATTCTGAATGTCCTGTGACTGAATTGCATTTTATTTCTAGAAAATTACACATTACAATTGCAAATTAAAGAGCTTAGATCTCAACAGGCTGTATCAACAAATATGGAGCTGTGGACTCCATGCTGCTGGGGAGATGATCCATCATGAGATTCATGAGGTTTAATGTATAATAACAAGAGAACAACTGCTGAAATACTCGGCCATGTGTTGGAGGGGATCTGAAGGAAAATCTATTTTGTTAGGAGGGATTAATTCAGATACACAAGAGGTGAGAATCCCTGGGGTAATCTCAGAGATTTAAAGGATGTTCCAGAAAAAGAAAAAAAAAATCCTAGATTTTCTTTCTTCCATCTGTGAACCACCACAATTTATGAAGACACGTCTCTTGAGATTCACTTAAGGAAGATATTCAGAGTTTAGAGAGCAGCCATAGTAGCAGGCTGCAGAATTTCTGAGTGACTGACAGCTACCAAATGACAAGAAGCAGGATTTAATGACTGCAGTCATCAGGACACTTGCTGAGAAAGAGCAGGGCATTTCTGTCATCTGCCCTTTACATGGCATGGACAGCAACTGTGTTCCATAGTACTCTCTTCCTCTAATCTTATAATATCTAAGTGTAAAACACATTTGCCAGAATATGAGAAGCTTTGAAATACAAAACATAAATTGTCTATTAGAGTTTCCCTAGAAAAACAGCAACTCAGAAATTACTCTGGAATTCCTAAAATAATCTGAGGTTGCTCACAAACAATGAGTAAGACCAAGCTCAGGAAAACTGCAGCAATCAGTCACAAACACAGATAGAAATAAATCGGCTATTTGATATTTTTTTATAGAGCAATGGATCACTTTTGTTCCTCTCAATACCTTGTAACCTTCCAAAATTATACTTTGTGAACATATGGAGCTTCTCAGATGACTAAAATGGAAATTTCCAGTTATAGCAATTCTCTCGTTCCACACTGTTTTGGTTTCTTCCTATAGTAAACTTTCTTCAACTATGCAGTCACAATTAGAAGATGAGTTCCCAGGAGTTGGTATTCTAGCAGCTAAGGCAAGACAAATATTAGATGGTTTGTGTGTTTGATTTTATATGTATTCTTCTAAATGGGAAAGTACATTAATCTTATCTGAGCAGGAAGTGAAATTTATTTGCAGCCCACAAAAGTTCATATGAATTCAGTATATCATTTGCAAGTGCTGCCATACAAGAAGAAAATTAATCATATTGTTCATACATGTGAGTATTTACCTCCAGAAACCAAAGTAATAGGTCATCACTTTCAAGGCATTCTGAAAGTTCATTTAATCATTCACCAGAAATAATACAACCAAACAAGTAATGAACAACAGATTCTCAAAGCAAAAACAAGAAAAAATGAGTAGGAAATATATGATCTGAATGCAGTTCATAAATTACTAAAAAACATCTACCAGATACTCATGTGCCAGTGTCTTGTGAGTAAAGTGGAAACAGAGAAGACATCAAGTTTGTAGAATAAACAGTTCTCATCAATATCATGAAAAAATAACATTTATGAAGAGCAATGAAAGAGAGCTGGGGAATAGAGCAAGGCTCCATGAACTGACATAATCCATCATATTATGAAAATAGCATTAAAAGTGACTCATCTGTGTTGCATGATGGAACTTATTTAAGTTTTCAGTTAATTCTCAGTGCTGTTATTTTGAACTAGTTTTCAAAAGGCATTAGTCAGTCAGCAAAAAACATGAGTTTATTTTTAAAAATGCTTTTCGATCCTCTTCATTTACTTGATACTTTTTGAGCAAAGAGTCCGGGGTGGTGTATTTTCAATATTCTCTCTTCAATCAGGCTAGGTATTTATTTTTTAAAAAGTCAGAGTTTAGGTTAATCTACTAATACAAGGTAAGATTTTTTTTTTAATGAAATTCCTGATGTAACTGGGAGAACAAGGAACTCTAGTTTTCCTCTGAAGACATCAGCTTCAGTCCCATGTACATAAGGAAATATATTAGTTACAGAAGATGTGGACACATTTACCAACTGTGTTTGGACATGATTCTTGCAAAAGCTTCATTACTTTCGCTCCATGGATGATTACTGAGAAGCCACAGCTTTACCCAGTTATGTGACTGACAACCTCCTTTTTGTAACTGAATGAGAAAGTTATTCCTAATTTCATAGTTAGCAGAAAGCCAGTCATGCACGAAAAAAAGGTATAAGTTTAGCAAGAAAAAAGGAGGGCCAGGAATACAACTATTTATTATGGATAATCCCAGAACATCTGTTGCTTCCTCCCCATGGGTGGTCCAGCTCCAAAATATCCCCAGCTTTTACCCCTTTTGCAGCCTAGATAAAGTAGTGTTGTACAGTATGTTGGTTAGTGCTGCTTGCTGTTACCCACAGGCCAATACTGCTTTTCTGGGGGAACCATAAATTCTGGGTGAATCATAGAAGCAAGTTTAAGTTAAAAAAGAGAAATTGCAAGAGTACATGTGAATAGAAATACAGAGCTTACCTTCCACAGCGAGTTTTGATTAATTTATGTTTACAGTTACAAATATGCTCTCTGCTTTTATCTGTCACTGTTTTCCCAGTGCTTTGTCCATAGAGCAATTCCTTTCTTCCTGCTCTTACCCAGAGTGATGGTGGTTTCTTGGGTCACAGTTAAACTGTTTGACTCCACAGGAGTAAGTGCAATACAATCTTTCAAATGGTCACTTTCGGCGTTTTAGCATCACCTCTGTCTTTCGTCTGCGTCTGTCTTTTTCCTCCCTTGGTTTCCCCCCGCCCCTCTCTTCCACATTCACAGGCTAGAAAGGGACTCTCCTCACACGGCAGAGCACTAAAGCTCTCTACAGATGCTCCAATTACATCACAACCTGTAGTTATCACTCCAGAAATATGATGGAAGGACATTTCTTTGTAAGGAACGTTCCCAATATTAAGCTTTTATTAACATGAGGTGGTTCTGATCAAGTGCCTATGGCAAAATCAGTATTAAAAATGAGAACAGAACCTCAACTAATAAGCTGCAAAACCCCTTGTTTGTGGACTATAGACTGGAATGCTACTCTGTTATGGGGATGGGCAACAAGAGAGGCCTCTTGGATCTCTCAAAATCTAAAGTGCCTGGTTGCAGATGTGCAGAGTGACTGATTATACTCTTATTTTCAGCAAAGGTCTACCAAACCCTCAAGCATTCCTCAAACATGTCTTTGCCCCTGTGGTCACTTTTACCTTCTTCCAACCCTCAAAGGTCAGTCAGTCCCTTCCTCCTGTCTGTCTCCATTTTCATCACTTCTCCCACAAAGAACAGACACAGTAAATCAAGTGGGCACATCAGGTAGCTGTTGAAGTAAAGCAGGTTATCTGCCAGATGGAGAAGCCAGAGAGAAGTAGAGATGCTGAGAACAAATTAGGACACTTGGCTTTACCAGAGTTTGGCACTCCCAGAGGAAATGTAGAGGGCAGCTTTGATTTCTTCCACCGCCTGCCCTGTCCCTGCCCAGGCTCTTTCCATTTCAGTGGAGTGGGACGTATGGTTTGGGTGGGGTGCAGCTCCCTGACCACTCCTCAGACAACCCAATAGCGATCCCTCACTGCTCAGCCCACCCCTGACCCCACACTGCTCAGGAGTGCTCACCAAAATGGCCAGACAGCCCCACACAGCACAGAGGTCAGCACCATGTCCCTGTGGCTTCCTGGCATCCCACTGTGCCATGGCTTGGAGCACAAGGTACCTCTGAACAAGTGGTTTTATGCCAGGACAGTTACCTTGGGACTGCAGCCCTGGGACTGTCACCTTGGGACCAAGAACATCTCCAAGGCCACCAGATGTCAAAACAAGCTGCAAAAACACCTTCAGAAAAAAAAAAATGCATTTTAAAGAGAAGGGTTTTTAACACTACAAGAGAGCTTCTACTCTCCCATAAAGCATAGATCCATAAGCTAATCAAGAGCTAGGCTTTAAACAAGAATCCTAGGAAATCTATAAATTTTCCAGTCATTTCTGCAGAAATAAAGAATTAAAAATCAGACTTAATTTTCTGATAAAATAGTATGACTAAGTCTGTTTGTTTTTAACTTGTAATAAAAAGAGCAATGTTCTTTCTGAAAAGTGCTAATTAAGTCTGGGTACGTGATCTAGGAAATACAGAGCTGTGTAAGCTGATGGAAACAATCATTTTCAATTGTCAGGATGCTTCTGCTTCTTTTCACCCCAGTTTCAAGTACATCTGGCTTCCACCTGCTCTATATAAAATTGGTTCCTCCCTTTTTTCAAATGTGAGTATTACGCTCTCTGGTTTTGGCCATGACTGTCCAGTGGCATTTAAAACTCAAAAAAGTCAGCTCCACCTGGAATATGGGTTCAGCAAGATGGGAAGGAGATGGGTGCTACAGGAAATTTATTCTATTCATGAAGGAACATTACAAACTTCAAAAGGGGCAGTTTAGTTGGCACATGAATATACCAAGTCTCTGGTTCAAAAGGTAAACTGCTTCAGTTTTAAGAAGTGGATTTATATTTTGACTATTGTCTTCTAAAAATTTGTTTTGGTTGGTGTCCTTAAACTTTCACATCCTCTGCACAAGTTTTGCAATCTGTCTGACAGCATACATCCCACGTGATAGAAGATTTTCCAGGACAAAGAATGCTTTCTGTCTCCATGACAGAAAGATCTTCTAGAGAGTCTTCCATTTTCCGCCAGCAGTGGCATTTACTGAAGATGATTGTGGTTTTGAGATGCAGTATGTAAAGATATCAATTTTATTTTAATTAGCCCTCATAAAAGCTAAAATCATATCAATCTTAAATTCAGAACTGAATTCAGAACTGCAGCTGGAACATGAGGATTTCTCCTTAGATGTAAGGAAAATATTATTTACCATTAGGATCACTGGACCCTGGGACAGAAGTTGAGAGAGGCTGTGGCCTCCATCCTTACTGATACATGAAACTCAGTGTGAGACAAAGTGCTGAGCACCATAAACTTTATATAGGAGGAGAGAATTACAGACTTCTAGAAGTCCCTTCCCATCTACATGATTCTGTGGTATGACTTCCAGCATGGCTTTTGTTCTATTAAGTAAAAATGTGACTACTGGGCAGACTGTGGTATGAAGATATAAAAGTCAAGAGATTTTGCTTGGTCCTTTTCTTCCATCTGTAGCAGGAAGATCTGCCCAGAGCCTGCAAAAGCCCCAGGTGGACAGGCACAGCACTTCAAAATATCAACCTGTAGATCCATCAATGTACTTCAGCAAGGAGACATTCAGCCTTGTAATGTTCAAGAAGTAAGACAGACACCTATCACATTCAGGACAACTCCGTGGCCCTGTCCTAGAAATGAAGTTTTAATATCAGGTTCTTTCAGGGAAAAACAGGATGTAATTGTAACACTGAGGAAGCAGTTGTCCTTTGAGTATCATCTGGTAATGTGGAAGTCCCTGGAAAGAATCTTTTTCTGCTTCGTATCATATGATTGGGCTGATTAGGGAAATCAGTGTTTTCCCAAGGCAGCTGTGGTGATGCAACCACTGAAGTGGGGAAACTCCTGCTTTTTTCAAAATATAGCTTAATCCCTTATTCCCTGAAGCACAAGATAGTTCTAGAAAAATAGTCCATATAACAGGGGCGTGTGATGCAGCTTTACAGTGTCACAAGCACAGATAAAGTGCTGCTACATTTTTCTGCAGATTGCACTCCAGGTGCTTTTACAAATCTCGGCTTTGATGATGACACATTGAGGAATTTTTTTTAACGGACACTTTCTCATTTTATTTTTACTGTTCAGAGCATGATCTGTGCACACTGATCAGAGTCTGGCTTGAATAAAAATAATTTTCAAGGCTGTCCATGCAGGCCCAACACCAGGCAAACTGGAATGAATTTAGTTTCACAGAACCTGATGCAGTTATGGAGGCAGCAGTGTCTGCAGCTGGAGTGCAGCTCTGGCTGAGGAAGGGGCTGATATCATGAGCCCACCCGTCACCCAGCCACCCTCCCAGTTCTCACATTAGCCACATAGAGGGGGTACCAGGAGCCAGCCATAACTGACATGTCCAAGGCCAGGCAGGAAGTCTGAAAACAAAACTGAACCCAGACACTTCAATTTTTAATCCGGTATTGGACATATGTTTCTATTTCCTCCAACTCTCCACTCTTTTGCCATTGTGCACATTTGGCACGTTTGGAACATGTGGTACTGCCATGGAGTGAATGAGACAGTGCTTTCTTCTGGAAGAGAAAAATGCCTCATGATCCCTTCACTAAAAGCCATCTTGTAAAGGTGTTGGATAAAAGGGAAGTGCAGTTAACTTGCAGGCTGAACAAAGATAATTTCCGGTATCGAAGTGATAAACCTACCAAATTCCAATCTTCCACTACCTTTTGCAGAGGTGCTAGAACAATTTAAAAAAATTGTTAAACCTCTTACATACTGATTAAAGCAAAATGTCACTTTTTCCTAAGCTATAAGCTATTCAACCTTCCCTAACTTAAATATGGAGAGAAAGTTGCCCTTTATCTGGAAGCAGACATGCAGCTGTGCAGGTAAAGCTTGGAGAAGAATTTAAAGTAATGATAAATAATTTAAAGTAATTGAATGATAGCAACAATTCATTGCATATTAAGCAAATGACCCAGATAGAACACCTCAGAATGCTACAAATGTTTTCAAAGACCCACATCATGGGCATGAGCTGGTACCTCTACATTAGTATTTTACTTCTGGTCGGGACTGTTTTTGAGAGGAGAGTTGCTCCCAGTCACTGTGCTTTTGTTCACACCCTAGATTAGTCTTGGCATGTATGAACTGGGTTTCTTGAGCTTGTTCTTGAAGATGTGCTGCAGGAGTGCACCTAATTTACTATAGCCAAGATTAGTCTTTAGATCAATGCGAGCACGCTGGAGTTAAAGTGAAATTAAGGAGCTTGGAACATATAGCTTGGATATCAAGTTCTTGGCATCCATTATTTCACTCTACACATCTGCTTCTATTGGTCCTTACTTCTTGCTAGTTAGAAATAGAAAATACTGCTAATAAGTAATAAATGCATGATTATTGCTGATAAAGCTGCATACAGCATGATGGTATTATTTAAAATTTTGTGTTTGGTACTATTTAAAAAAACCCAAACAGCCAAGTTCCCACTGTAGCAATGCTCCAAGTGGATGCACAGGAATGATGAGTTTTCAGTGAAGGAGGCAGGAAGAAGATGTGCCTGATTTGGTCATCCTCTGATGACCTGGTGCAAGCAGTCAGATTCTGAAGTCATCACTTACAGAAGAGAGTTTACTGTGTAATTAGGCTGCTTCAAAGCATAGGAAATCCCTCAACAAGAGTAAGAACCACAAACTGACTCTTCATGATCGTAATTTGAAAACAAGAGCAGATGGAAAGTGTTGTCTAGAGACTTTGAACACAGCCTTCAGGATGCTCCCACCAGCATTTTCTGGCTGGAGTTCCACAACTCCTGATGCTGGAAATGGGGCACTATTCGATCACAGCACAACAGATGTGACTGACATTGGAAACAGGCAAACAATCACATTTCTCTTGAAGTAATGAGAGTGAAAGTTTATGCATAAAGCCAGCTTTATGCCTTTATTCGGGCTGCACAAGGACATGGAATCTCTTTTCTGTGTAGTCCACTATTGCAAAGTTAACTCGTCAAAAGTTACTGAACAAATTTGAAACAGCAAGTGAGTTTACACAGGATCAGCAATTTGCACTGTATGGCTGTGGTGTCTTTGTTCCAGTGCTATAAGTAATGGATTTATTATACCATGACTCTTTGGAGAATTCAGACTATTCAGAAAAATGTGCTCTCCACTAACCCAGCGGAAATCTCTGATTCACATCTGCTGCAGCAAGTGGTTATGTATTTTACGGCATTATCGCTTTTCCTGCTGCCACCCATGTTCCTTCACTGTCTGCTCCATTTTCTGCCAAGACCAGACACTGGTGGCACAGACAGCAGAAGAGGAGGTGCTGCACCTCAGCCTCTTCCTTCCTGAAGTTGCATCCCCCTGTGAGGCTTGGTGTGGTGGCAAAGACTCCCATGAGAGAGCTGAGGAGAGGCTGGGGGCAGCCAGGCACACACAAGGAGGAATTGCAGACGTACCACACTGCCACAGCCGTAGGGGGCCACAGCCAGCCAGCCAGAGGGAGGACTGAAAAACAGATATATCCTAGAAAACCACAGGCTTTCTATGGACAATTCCCTCATGGACACGCAATGAAGAATGCCGAGTAAATCACTGCAAATTATTGGTTCACTCAGATTTATGCCATCTCTGAAGCAGAAGACAGGAGGGAGTATGGGACATTTTTGTTTTCTCCTTACATCAGATTTCAGGGTAGAGGAAGAGAAACTTGCTGACAAGACTTTATGTTTATGTGGTGAGAAGTAAATTGAAAGCATACTTAAAAAACCTAGGGAAAACAGCAAAAACAAAAATAAGGCAAAGTCAATCCAGCAGTTGCAACAGTATTTTTAGTCTGGTAAAATAAATTCTGATACGCTCCAAGACTTTCATTGTTTCCATGGCTTTTCTATAAGTATACACAAAAGAAAGACCCAAAACTCTAAATAATGGGCCACCACCTAATACATGAGAATAATTGTTCCCTTATCCTGAGATTTGCTGAGAATTAGCTGAGTCTTGTAATTCAGCATCATCTGGAAGGATGCCAGTCCTCTACCTGGCCTGGTCAAGGGCTGTCTCCGCTCAGCACGGCTCTGTGAGCATCTCTTCAGTCCTGAGATCTATAAGCGGTGCCTCACTTTTGGGTTTTTGGGGTTTTTTGGTCATAATGACTCTTCTGGTCAGTTAACAACTGCTGTTATAAAAAGAATAATTTCCATTGTTATGGCAATCTCATTTCAATAATTAATTGCAGGAGGAACTATATGTTCATGACTCCACAAAAGCCATTCTATAGTATGGCAGCAAAGCAAATTTTATGAAAAGCTGCTGAAATGTTGTGAAATACATTCAAAGAAGTAATTTAATTTACTAGGGAATGCAAGTGCCATTTTAAATGCAGAGAAAATGTTTAACTGAATGTTCATTATTAATTAGAATGGACCTAATGATTAACTTTTATAAAGTTATTAAATTGCTCAGAGGCAAACAGTATTACTTATAAATTCTCAAAAGCACTTTCCTCTTGCCCTCCTTGCTGTGACTGAAACTAAATATTTACAACACATCTGGGGCCTCTTCTTGGCCCAGTCTGTTATTTCTGTCATTGTTATATTTCTCTTTTGGGGTGGGTGAGCTGGTGCTGCAGAAGATAGCTGGTAGATCCAAAATCCAGGTGGTGCAGTCAAATATCATACACAAAAAATTGATGCTAACCCAAGCAGTGAAGTTAGCTGAAATACGTAGCCAGTTCCTGATGATTAAAGTGGGATTTATACCATCAGCTCTCTGCTTGGCCTCCTTGGGTCTGAGAAAAAGTTAAAAGAGTAAGGACTGAAGGTGTAACACCATGTAATAAAAATTGTCATAAAAGCATTTCCTCCACAGGAAGCCCTGAATTTCTGTGTCAACAGAAGTAAGTAAATACATATTGTGCAATCACATAATTCTAAAATTTGGCACTTCTGTTTGATGATTTAAAAGATCTTGTGACATCAGGTGAATAATTTACCCTTTTCCAAGTGGAAGGGCTGTGGGTAATAATTTCAAAAACATCTCATTGCTTCAGAAAATCTTAGAAATTACAAACAATGCTTGCAAACAAACTGAATGTTACTCGGGAGCAACAAAATGTCTCTGAGCATTAAGGGAATGACATTCAAGTACAGCCTTGAAACAAGAGTATGGGAATGGGGGAAGACATGGAAAAGAGAGAGGATAATGATCCAGCAACACTGGAAGTGAATAAACAAATAAATTATGGCATAGGAAAGGCAAATACAATTCCTAAGCACTGAAAATGAGGAACTTCCGACAATCTTATGCTCACTGTTTTCAGGGGTCAAAAGGGAAAGCAGTAGCCGCAATGGGAAAAGACTGTTAATAATAAAGTATAGGCTTAAAATGCTTATTGACTCCACACATCTGCATATCTTACTACTGGAAACCAAGATATTGTGAAGGGAAGAGGAGGGGCAGGCAGGCACTGGTGTCTTCCCTGTGGTGCCCAGTGACAGGACCCAAAGGAGTGGCTTGAAGATGTTAGGGGAGGTTTAGGTTGGATATCAGGAAAAGGATCTTCACCCAGAGGGTGCCTGGGCACTGAACAGGCTGCCCAGGGCAGTGGTCACAGCACGAAGACTGGCAGGGCTCAAGAAGTGTTTGGACAATGCTCTCAGGCACATGGTGGGATTCTTGGGCCAGAGTGTTCAGGGCCAGGAGTTGGATTTTGAGCATCATTATGGGGCCCTTCCAACTCAGAATATTCTGTGATTCTGCAATTTTGAAGAACCAGAGCAGCTGAAAACTCAAACTTGGTTGCAAGTTTAATCTTCAAATCTTGACCTTTCCTTGAGAAATGTTTTTTCAAGAGCTACTTAAGTCGCTGGCACGGGGAAGACCCAATCTACTCTGGAGGCAATGGAACATTTGTGCCTTTAAGACCAGGCTCAAGAAGTGTCCCCTGATGTTGGAGTAGCTGATCTGACAATCAGAACGGGAGCAGAATAACTAAGATGTATTTGGTTCTCTCCAATTGGATTTTCTCTATGCTACTTAGTGGTTTTAGTTTGAAGTCACTCGAGTTTAAAAAAGAAAAAAGCATCTAATGCAACATTTCATGACCTCCACTGTTTGATGAGTGAAATATTCATAACTGATACCTCAAAGCTATTACGTTTTGTTGCTTCCACGTGATGAAAACCTGCTTCATACTGCAACAAAATTCAAATTATGTGTTTTCCAATAAAGCAAAAACCCAGTTTTAGCCTGCTTCAGAGGGAAGTGCGGGGCTGTTGGCCGCCCCCGTGCTTTGCTGCGGGCTATCCCGTGGAACGGAGGGGGCAGGCGCTGGGACACAGCCCCACGGAAGAGGGGCTCGCCAGCTCCCCGCTCCCAGAGCAGAAGGAAGATGCGGGCCCGGGAAGGGAAATCGTGTTTTCCATCGCTCTGGCGCAGCCGGGTTTAGCCGGGCAGCTGTTGCCATCTAATGGTGTAGGGCCGGCAGTAGCGCATCCGGCGGGGATGGAAACCTAAAGCCCTCCCGGGCAGGGCTGAGCCCCGGGGGCAGCCCGCGAACATTCCGCCCGGCTTCTTTACGGAATCTCACCTGGAAGCCACGGAAGGACCTGGGAGACCTTCATGAGTTTCAAATAATAGATTTTAACGCAGCAACGCTGCCCTGCATGTGGTTGTACCAGTCATATTGGACAACTCTATAGCAAGCCCACCACGTATGCTGTGGGCAGTGACAAGCTCAGGGAAAGGCTGCAGGAATGCGGCAGTTTAGGGACTCTCACACTTAGAGGTGGCATCCGGCAAACTCTATCAGGCCTCTGGTGAGGACAAAGTGCTTCTAAAGTTACTCTAACGAGTGTGTAGCTCTATGCGGGTTTTAGTGGGGGATTTTTATTTCCAGCTAAGCTCCTCTTGAAGAAACCAAACCAAACCAAACCAAACCAAACCAAACCAAACCAAACCAAACCAAACCAAACCAAACCAACCGAAGAACAGACCCCAAAACCCTCCTGCAAAACCCAAACAAACAAATAACAGAACACAGTAACAAAAGACGTCTACAAAATCCAGATACCTGACTCGTGGTCATTCTCTAGGGAGTGACAAAGATCACATTGATAATATTGTTATTTAAATCTCAGAAGGGTCATTAAATCCATCAGAAGTTGAAGAACTTCAAACTGTGATAAGAATATTAAATGAGATCAATTCTCAAGACTGATATGCTAAACAGAAGACAAAGAGATCCATTTGCTGATGTTTGGCATTTCTTCCAGAAACCAAAATCCACTCTTAGTCTCATCAGGAGAGCACAGAACTGTATCAAAACTGTAAGGGGAGAGGTTAGAAAAACAACATAAACACACAGACTCCCCAGCATATTTGCTCCAGATTTATATCTTGATTTATAGATTTATATCTATTTATAGACTTATATCTAGTATATTTTAATTTTTTCTTATTGCAGCAGTTATCCTGGGACTCAGATTAAGAACAGTCTCCCAAGCATGGGCGAGCTGGGAATGACCCAGGAACACCCAGCCTGTCACTACAAACCCCCTACATGTGCATGCAGTGAATGCAGCCTCTCTGCACGGCAGGTACAGAGCCTGTGCAGCTGGTTGCTACAGAAGGCCATGCTGGTAGACGTGGTTGCTATCTAAAGACCATTAAATCTCCTGCAGGCCCAAGAGCTGATGTCTCTTGTCCCCTGGGTCACTGCCAGGAATCCCAGCCAGACCACCTGGCCACGTGTGCCTTGGTGCCTGGATGCCGCCGGATTAGGTGAACACACAGAACTTGGATCTGGTAAGTGTGAGGGTGACAGAGTGTGAGTGAGTGAAAACAGTTTGGGTCTAGGTCAGATTCCCCTTCCCAATTGCAAAGTCTCATGGTTCAGCTTTCCTCTTGCTGCTGTAGTCCTGCAATTCCTACAGGGTTAGCATAACTGAGCTCACTCCCTGAATGGGGAAGTTTCTTTGATACTTCTCATCTTTAGATGCTACTGGTGGGTGAAACACCTTCTCACTATGAAAGCAGTACAATAAAAGTATTGTGTTTAGCCAAGAATGAGACCTTAGCCCAGATGTTATTTCAGAGAGGGGTGAAGCTCCAGAAACAGGTAATAATTGGATTGCCTTCCATCTAACCAACTTGCTGGGCCTTTGGCTATCAATAAAAGTATCTCTATCCAAACATATGCAAACACACAACAAAAAAGGACCTGTTATTTGAGTGTTGCTTCCAGGAATTCAATTACTCCTCAATTTATATTTAAAATTTTAGGTAAATTTCAAGGCAAAATTGTAGGTAATGTAAACTTGCATGTAAGAACTGCCAGATGATTTATAGAGAACCAAAGATAAATATAAAAGAAAATGGTAACATTTCCAGAAAATTCTTAAATGTCCTGTAGCTTTCCACAGTAATGCTGGAATTTGTCAGGATTATGCAAGACACTGGCAGACAGTAGCATGCAGCATTTTCACTGAGTAACCCTAAACTTAGGGTGCCGAGCCCTTGGCGTATTATCCTGAGCAATGAGTGCCAAGTCACTCCAGCCAGTGGCTCCAGCAAGGCATTGCTGGGATTACACCACTGCACACATCCTGTGGGACCTCGAAAAGCGCAAACACGGGGGGAAACTCCAGGGCTCTACTATTATCTCATGGTTATCAATACAGCCATATTCCAAGGAAAACCCTTCCTTTTGGATTTCAGGTTTGAGGCCTTCTCTCTCTGAGATTGATAGGTCCAGAGAAAGCTGCAGCTGGGCTGTGCATCCACCCTCAGACTGCGGCCACCGGGAACCGACTTTGGGAATGTAGCAGTATAGGGTGATGGCAGGGCAGAAGTAGTAGGGAAGAGCATGGCACAGTGCTTGTGCAGTCACCCTCCCTGGCCTGTGTGCACCACTGACAGGGATGCAGAGAGAGAAGCTGCCCAGGAATGGTGACTTGGTAATCTCCCTGGGGTCAACAAAGCCCAAAAATCCCTTAAAAACCTGGATGCTGGAAATCTATACTATGATCCTTCCACTGTTCATTTCAAAAGCCAGTACATCAAGACAGGTAACAATCTGCAGTTTCATCGGTGTTTTTTCTGTAAGTCTTTGAGGGAAAGCTGTGTCAGCAAACCCACATAACATTTCTCTACCTACCGATATATAAACTGTAAGATGTCTGCGCATTTTGTTTCGGGCTTTTTGCAAATCAGGAATCCTATGAAACCACCTCAGCTTGCTTGAGATCACAGACTTATTGTGACAAATACGTCCTCTGAATGACCCGGGATATTTGTTTTGGTTGGCTAGATGACAACACATGGGAGACAGGGAATACTAACCGCATTGTATGATTTGGTCCAACTATAAAGTTCTCTTTTCTTTCTCTTCAGGAGAAGCAGAAAATGTTTTTAGAACTTTCACTTTATGGCAAAGACCTGCTGAGTTCAAATGGAAAAGGCAACATAAATTCAGTGAGATGACTCTCTTTTATCCAGACCACTGGAATACTTGACGTACTGTAGAGTGAATAAAATATGTAAAGAACACACAGTGTTTTGAAGAAAATTATCTTTTAGCCAATTTAAAAATATTTTTCATTATAGTCATCATGTTGGGCTTTTTTGTTTGGTTTTTGTTTGTGGTTCTTCCCTATCTTGAATTACACCTTTGATAATAACCCCTGCTGGGCATAGCTCTTTCTCATGCAATAACCTAAGATGGAATTCATTAAAAAATGACATCCATGGATATTATATCCCCATTGCTATTATTTCATAATTTACTCTTATCTAATCTGAAAGGTATCAAAAATTAATCTTGCTGAAGCCCATTCAGTTGTGCTCAATAGATATTCTTTTGTACTCTAAACAGCATTCCACTTGCATACAAAGCACTGTGTCTGTTTCTCATCTTTATCTGTTTGTCTGGTTCACTTCTACATGGTGAGACATTTACTGAATCTTTCTTGTGACAACTTCTAGTTCTAGATAATAGGATCTGCCCGTGGGATTATTTTTATGTTACAAAAGCAGTCAAAACATGCTAGGTATTTCTCCAAATGAGTCACAGTGATGATTTCTGTCCCCAAAGCCTACAAGTCTGGGAAAGTTAATTTAATGTCCAAAATGCAAGGCACACTTGGCAAACAGGACATACCTATCACATAAGGGGATCTCCTTGCACTTACAACTTCAGGACCATTTTATCCCCTCCTGTCAGCAAATTAATCTGATAGTCATCAGAAATCCAAACCCAAACCCTAATCCCAAATCCTCATCAAATTTATTTTAAGCTGAATGCATGAAGTGGAGTGGGTAGGCAGAAGTCAGAGAACTTCAGACAGAAGCTTTGTAGGATCAAACAGAGACCATTTGCTGATTTGGTAGCTCTGTGACCTTCTGGGCTACATCAAACCATGTTCTCCACAGGATAACACTGTAGCAGCTTTCCTTAAAACATGGCTTAAAAATGCTTCTTTTGTTCTGAATAACATGAGAAAGCAGAGTGGGAGAGGGGAGATAACACAGCCTGAGGCAGAACTACTTTTTCTGCCCAGAGTGTAGTGAGTGATCCCTACTTTCAGGTTGGTGAAAAAGGGATAAAAAATGATACATCAGAATTGTTCTCCTGACAAACTCTTCTTCACTTTGAAAGAAAGATGGCAAGTTGCATTACAAATAAGTTCCAAAATACCATTCCCATTCCCCTTCCCTTCCAGAGAATGATTGGAATAACATAACGTATTACCTCAGTGATTTGCAGGTTAATAAGTGTAATAATTTTTCGTCCATACTAATAAATAGGCTGCCTGTATTTGAGTTAAAAAAGTACATGCAGCAATGGCTTTGATTTAACAATGTTATTTCTTAGGAGCATGAACCTTAACTTTAAAGCTTTTTAAATTTTGCCTTGCAAATGATGCATCTGTCCAGGGAAAGAAATAAATTGATTTTTAGCTGTCTAAAAAAAAAATCACAGAATAAATCTGTGCTTAGAATAGCTTTTGATGCTGTATTAAATAAATTAAAATAGGTTATAGGGAAATTGTTATATTGGAAGTGAATAGATGAGTGAAATCCTACTCTTGAATAGGAATTAGCCATTTTTCACTCTCAAAAATATAGAAATGCACCAGTATCTACCCAAGCCCAGTCTTCTACAAAAGTTATTGCTTTGGACAAAGGATTGCAGTATTATAATCTGAAAGGCATCACAAACCCTTTTGAAGGACTAAATTAGAACTCAAAGGCTCTTGACAAGTGGGTGAAATAGTCTAAAATCTGAAGGCAACCCATGGTGGATTACGGATTAAATGTGGTCAGCAATGTGAGGCTACTGCAAGCTGAGAAAAGTTATATGCAACAGATGGAACGTGTTTATTGTAGTGTCCTCTCTGCTGGTTAGACCTGAGCTGCTGCTTTTAGCACTCCAGTTGAAAGAGGTAGAAATAACTTTCCATCTTGGGTAGTTTGTAGGGGAGGTTACCCTGGTTTGGGGTAAGGACCCCAAGGAGAACAGCAATATAGGGAGGGTTTAATGTGCATATAAATGAGATGGAAAAGCTGAACGCTCCCTACCATGTCTCTTCTAAAAGAGGAAATTGAAAGGTTGTAAACTGACAACTTTACAGTGAGGAATACAACATGCCCAGCTGTTTCTCCTGACCACAGTGAGGGAAAAAAAAAATCTTAATTTAATCAAAATCCATTCAAATCAGCCATTATAAAAAGCTTGTCTGTATGCAAAAATACTGGAGAGCATGGGAGGGCATGGATTTTCCCACTTTAAAATGTTTTCAGTAGATATTAAACTATCACTGACCGATCTCTGCTCTTGTAAGTTTGAATTCATCCTTCTGCAGAAGTATAGACCAGATGACCTCTAGAGGAACCTTCCAGTTCTTCATGTCTATGAAGCTACGGGGAGCTCTGAGCTAGCAAGCAAAGGAAACTGCAAAAGCTACTGAGTAACAGCTCACTTGGTTGAGATTGTTTTTCATCCCTGTCACTGGCATGCATCCATATTTTGAATTTGTTTGATGCTGAATTGCATCCAAATAAGTGTCTACACATAGCTACAAATATGCCCTGCAAGCCAAAATAATTGTTTCTTTTAATATGAATCATCTTGAAGAGCATTTTATTATTATAAATGAGAAAGTTTCTAAAAATATATTATGCCCTATTTGGCATGGTATTATAAAAATACCATTGTATTAGGTTTGAAAATGTTCCCTCCTTGCCAAGTCTTACCCAAATTGACTGGTGTATCTGAGGGCAGAATTTGGCATACTGTAATTAAATCCAAATGGTGCATCAGAGTTTAACTAATACAGGACTTTGCTTTTTGGTGTAAAGACAGTGGAAATTTTTATAGTCTTTTTTTTTTTTTTAGTGTCTGTGGACTGAAACAGGCCTTCCATAGGTTTTAATCATGTGATGAACACCATGCAAAGAAACGTGTCTCCCCAGCATAAAAGAATAATCATGGGTTAGTAGGATTAGAAAGGTAGACTTTATAGCTAGAAGTGAGCTTTTCTTTCCGGTTCCTGCTCTCTGTTTTTATAAGGAGGAGACCCTGATGGCAGCTGATAGAGAAATGCACCTGAAATGTATTGATAATGCCTAATATGAACTCTGAATCCACCAGTACTTAGACATATCTCGTCTGGCACTCTAAGGGGAACTGCTGACCTTAAAGTAGCCAACTGTCAGTGGAACACATAGGGCTGGATTCTCCATCTGTTGAATTAATTTTGTGAGTCTTATAGATTGAAAACGGAATTTTCTTTGGGAAGTTTATCCCTTGCTGTTGTAAGCCTTACTGGCACAACACTGACAGATGGCTGGCATGGGATATCACTCCATCTTAGCCAGAAAGTTTTTTTTAATCAGCATTACAAGGAAGGAAATAGGTGGAGTATGAAAATGAGGACAGGGAAGAGATAAAGATATGCAAAGGTAATGATAGGTAGGCATGATAGAACAAAAAGAAAATTTGAAAGAGTGAAGCTCCACTGTGTTACATTTCCCACTTTCAACTAGTTTGAAATGCCCTAAATCTCTGCCATTCTAAGTTAAAGAATAACACAGTAATTTAGAATAAGGGATGTCTTTTCCCTTGAATGTCTTTGTGCCTCAAAAGGAGCATCTTTTTAAAGATTGAATAGGGCAAACTTGCACTGAGTACAAAGAAAAGTCCAGACCCCTTCTGTTGTATTGTATTTGCTTGTTCCATCAGTAGGGCTGAATCTGATGAGTGAATGAGGAAATGATCCCTAGGGACCATAAGACTTCTCATCAGAAATTATATTTGCACATCTGCTTGGCATAGTTTGCCCATGGGGCTTTGTTATTGCCCTTATTGGGGAGTTTTCAACAGCCCTGTGGAGAATAAGAATAGGCTTGGTGCTGGTTGCCTAAAAGTACACACCCAGCAATGCCATGGTTTGGGCTCGGCTCAAAAGAATATGTTTTAATGGGGCTGACTTTTGAGAACTGCATGTTTATGGCTGGAAAAGTATATCTGGAGGCATTACTTTTTTTCATGGGGTACGGCTGTTGGAAGCCATCTGGCCCAGGACAGAGCTCTCTTTTGTTGGCTTACAAAACTACTTTCCTCACTTTCCAGGATGGCTGGAACATCAGGTAGAAGACTGTGAGTTAAAAGCTATAAAAATTATACCACCTTGCCCACTGTGAGCTAGAATTTTATGAAGGAATAATATAGGAATTTCTCTTTAAGCTAAAAATTAGATTCTGCTTTCAAAATAGGTGTCAATTTATCATTCAAGTGAGAAGCAAAATCATTGTGAATATACTGTAACTGTGAAGACAATTGAAGTCACTTGCTAAATGATAGAGACCATCTGCAAAATTTGCTATGGTACATGGCACTTTTCAAAACTGATCTATAACTTTATCATAATTTGATTTCATAGCTCAGAAAAAAAGGCTTCATAGTCCTTATGAAGTACATATAGAAAGTATATTATTCAACTTGTATACTGCCCTAAATGTTAACCTGGTCATAGCAAAAATGGAGTGGAATGGAAATAGAATAGAATAGAATAGAATAGAATAGAATAGAATAGAATAGAATAGAATAGAATAGAATAGAATAGAACAGAATAGAATAGAATATTTCAGCTGGAAGGAACTTACAATGATCACAGGTACCACTGCAAAATATGACCAAATCCAAAGACAGCTATTCAAAATGTTTGCCTTTTCACAGATCACCTCTATGTTTCAGAAACAGCCCAGATCATAAAACTTAATTAAAATTTTACCTGGTTTGATCACTCTTGTATTAAGAATATTTAAACTGACACAGCAGAATTAAGATAGCTGTCCCGGGATATTATTAGATGTACCTGTTCATAATGGAGTGAAGTAAAAAATTTAAATTACATTTATGTTTCTATTTGTATTACTTATGAAAAGATCAAGTCCTCAGTCAAAAAAAATCTTCCAAAAGAACTGATGGGCAAAATTTGACAAGTAAAAAATGGTTGTGTGGGAAAGAAATGAACCACTCACATTAACAGATTATTAAATCCTTAAAGATAAACAGAGACTGATATCAGAAACTGATAAGAGACTCTGACAAATATAGCAGCACTCGAGCAATTCAAAAGAATTCCTGAATTCCCTGGATATGTGTAAAAGGATATGCTAGGCAATGTAGGGCGTCCATATCCCATACATTGAATTAGGAGTGCTACAAGGTGGAAGGGGAGGGGAAGTGGAGGAGGATGAGAAGGTTCAGCAGTAGATTATATTAAGACTTGGAAAGATGCCTCTTCTAAGCCATATTAAATGCAGAAAAGGTCAACATTTTTGGCATTCAGGCCAAATCTAAATGAGAAGGGTTCAGCACTGCACAACCCCTGTAATACGCTGTCAGCTCTTTAGCAGCTAGAAAAGATGTTATCAGTAGAGGCAAGAATGCAGAGGAATGTTCTTGGAGGCTTAAGGCAGATAAAAGAAAGGAATAAGATATCACTTTCTATTTTTCTTTTCTGAGGTCAAAAAGATCTATCAAACACACAAATTTTATATAATAGGTGCCTGAATACTCTGAAGGGAATGAAAAACAAAAGATATCCCTTGAAATAGCTCATCAGTCCATCAAAACTATTTCTCTCTTGACCTTTTAGTCAGGATGCCAGTGATGTGCAGCATTAGTTGGTATAAATACAAGACTGGCCATGTGATATTCAGATATGATAGTCTAGTCATAGTAAACGGAGAAGCAGAAAGAATACACAGAAGAGCAGGACAGAATTAACCAAGCTCCACAGACTCACCCGTCTGTGTCTCCTTAAATGAAAATCTTATCTTTAAATGGCTCCCTTTTGCAAGTCTGGAGACACAAGGCAAAGGTAACGCTGTCGGCCCGTACCCTTTAGCAGGGCATGTGGAAACGTCTTGGTTGAAAATAACTAGCTAAGGCTCACGGAAAGAAGCAGCAACCATTAGATGTGCTTTATTAAGATAATAATCATCCTAACTAGAGGGGAAGAAAAAGTATTTTTATATTTTCTAGTTAACACAAAAGTGGCCCGGAGTCTGGAATTATATTTCAGCCACTGCCCTTAATGGACTGCATAGTAGGTTATAACAGCTAAACCTTTGCTTCTATTTTATTGCCTCAGTCACAAGGTTTTAAGCTCTATTTATACAAGTGGTTTGAGTTATAAAACACACATTATTACTTAGAAGTAATTGAAAATAGCCTCCCAGACAAACAGAGATCTGGCCACCTGAACTGTAAGTTTGCCTAGGAAAACTATAATTTGATAGGTGTGCGACAAATGGTAGATATCCGGCACTAATTCTTCTGCATGTCATTCGATACAAAGATGTAAGGAAAACAGTAGCAGAAGTATACACAGTTATTTCGAGTTTAAGTCACTAGGAAAATTATTGGGAAATTGCAAATGTCTCCCATTAACTTTTTAACTTTATTAGTATGTTTTCAATTTAGCTGACAAGCTCCTCCTTTGCAGGTCCTCCAGGAATGTGTAGAAAAATAAGGTACTTGATAAAATGTTTCCATGCAGAATTTGGTTTCAGCTATGCAGTAAAATGTACACACTTAGGCTTTTTCCTCTTCAGGATGGTGGAAATTGGAAATGTTAGAGAAAAGGTGCTTTGCTTGTCGCAAGATGGGCTTTTTTAGTAATGCACCTTACATGTCTAAAGAGAAGCAAGTATGGAAACTAAAAGTTTCAAGAAGAAAGAAAAATAATCATATTAAAAGAGGTAAAGAAATTTCTGAGTCTCCTACTGACAAAAGACTCAGGACTTAATCCTTCTGTGGTTGAAGTCGAAGTAAATTATTTAAACCAAATTGGACCTCCTTCTAACACAGGAATAGAGCAAGTACATCTGGAGTTACTCGAATAAAAGCTATTGCAAAAGGAATTTTCTGTGGCACAGAGGATCATGGCCAATTTTAAGTTGTTTCTGGTAAGCCTGGGTAAAACTTTCAAAATCAAATTAGTGTCCTTGAAGTCTCACTCCTTGAAGAGACTTAGGCACTTCAGAAACTTTTGCTCCATGCCTCTTTCCAAACCACTTCTGTGTTTGCCTCCAACATATGCCCTTTAAATTGATGCCATGAGTGCACTTTGTACTGGAATGCAGCCGACAGTATAAATAGCTGCTCTGCCTAATTACAAAAGGAACATTGTTTTCTTCTAGAGTCCTTGCATCATCAGTATAAAAATCCTGTTTCATTATATTTCAAATTCTGAACTTTAACTGTTCATTTAAATACTTCCAGATATGTATTCTAGCAGAAGTAGTATAAAGAAGAAGTAGTGTAAAGAAGATAAACAGCAAAAAGCAGTATTTGTGTTTTCTTTGCCGCAGGAAGTGGCTTTCAGTAAAAACTGAGATAGTAGATCTAAATCCCCATAATCAGCACAGTTGCATGTCATGCTAGCAATTAAGTGGAACTTCCCTTCAAATCCAAAGAAAAAGCCTGCTTTCAGATTTTAGTCACTGTATTTCCCTCCCCAGTTAATATTGCAGATTGTAAGTACTGCAAGCTGCGCTGTAGAAGGTGACCAGCAGCCTAGAGCAGCTTGGAAGGGAAATGCAGTTGCTGCTATTTTACAGAGGGCTGAAGAGGGTCAGAGAATGAATTATATCCTTTTACGCTCTTCATAAGATCATACTGAGCACTACAGAGTTGACTTTTCTTATTTCCTTAATGCATTCTCTGTGTAATAGAATTTTGGGTGTATGTGCACACAGCCCACAAGCCCCTAAAACCTAATTAAGATGCTTTCACTGATAAAAATAAACATTTTAGGTTTTGACCATTCTAAGCATTTCTTAGTCTACAGGATGAGTGAAACCTGAGCAGGGTTTGGCTAAGCAACTACAGTTGGCACTAACATTAACTTTATTCTGCCCTGTGGAAGGAGATTAACACAGTATCCTCACCCCAGTAAGATCAAGTGGATCTGGGAATGACAGCCTGTTGCACAGAGCTTTTCCTGGGTTGAAGCATCTGTCCTGTTTGGAAGTGTTCAGGCATGGCTCCAGCTGGCTAAAGTGACAGTGTTGCCTGAGTCAGGGCTGCCAGAGTGTCCCTGTTCATGGGACTGCAGCCACCAGCCCTTGCCAGCCTGTGCCCGCAGCAGGCAAATGCCTGTGGTCTTCAGGACCACCAAGGGGGGCTTGGCAACAACAGCACTGTTGCAACACGTGCCACACGCTGCTTTTAATTAGTCACAGGCAGACTTCTTCAAACAGAACTGGGTGAAAGTTTCCCTCTTGGAAAAAATGCTGAAAACACTTTGGAGCCTCACTGAACTTCAGCAGATCAGACGTTTAAAAGGTGTGGTTTTCCTTCAGCATTGCAAACGTCTGAGACAAGGAGGCACTGAAGTTTGATTTCCAGACCAATTATTTCCCAATAAGAATCTGAATGTGCTATTGAAAAAATTTTTTATGCTTTTAAAGCTTTCCCAACACCCCTCAGCAGCACTACTCTTCAAAGCTCTGTGGTTATTTAATCCAGTGACATTCTGAAATCATGCTGGCAAAGCAGGACACTATGGATTAGTCACCACAAGGTGATCAAAACCGTACCGAGCATGAAGGAACACACACCAGAATCACATTATCTGTTTGGGGTATTCTGTTTCTGAAATCCAAACGTGTCATGGTGCTCAGTCTCCTATCACCAGTACCTAATTTTTAAGATTAAATGGTCTGGACAGCTCTGAACAGCAGAGTTAGGTTCACACCGTGCTGCACAACCAGCACCTGGGGACAAGGGCAGCCAGGGCGAGTGCAACTGCAGCTCTGGAGCTGAAGTTCTTCAGCAAGTTCTAGGTCTTCTTCCCAGCTGAAAAGAGGCCACAAGATCCTCTGGAGATTAGGACTCTTCAGATATTGTATCTGAGATATCAATATGGGTTCACTTTGCAGATAATAGTGAAGAAGATTTACTTTATACTACTACTTCATGGGGGTATTAACCATGCCCTCAGAGTGCCCCTTCTTCTGTATTGTCTAGGAAGTCCATGAGTAGTTCACATGCTGACAAGAAAAGAATTTTCTTTCAAAAAAATATTTTTCTAAAAGATTTTTTTTTGTTTTTTTTTTGGTTTTTTTTTTTTTTTAGAATAGACTAGAAGAAGAAATAGGAAGCAGTAATGTGAAGTTATGAGTGAGGAAGATGCCCTTCATGAGTGGTCTATTGAGAATGCACCACTGAGGAGGCTGGGATGACTAGCTCAGATATTGACACTTACAGTGAAGACATTATATTTAGCTAGATCAGTCTGTTCCATTTTGGCCACATTCACCACTTTTCCTCATCATCACCATCCTCAGATCTCCTCCTTACAGATTTTTTTGGCCAGCTCAAAACTCCACCTCCTGCTTAAGAAGCACAGATTACATACGCACATTACACACCTTCTATTGTTGTCAAAACCTCTTCCTCTCCTCCTCTGTCAGATTTATATCTCTGATGATCTCTGAGTTTCACAAAAGCACTCCAAGACTTCATCTTTTATCAGTCTCTTCTCTGTGGGGTGCCATTTCATATGACACTTTGGACCAGTTTGGACTGTCATTGCTGAGCATTTTCAGCTGTTCAAAATCTTACACACACACTGGGACAATTCACTTCTGTCTATTTTTTTATCAACTCTCAAAGCATTGAACCACATGTTATAAATGAATAATTCGTGCTCAAATATAAAATTCCAAACTGTGTATTAAAGTTAAAATGTAACCAATATAAAATGTAAATAAAAGACTGGTTTCGGGGAAAATTGTAACCTTTACTAGGGGAACCAAGTTGAAAACCTGGTTTTGGGGAAATTGCTGTCCTGCAGGCTGGACTTCAGGAACAAAGACCCATCCAGGGAGAAATTAAGGCGTCTCCTGGCATTTACATCTTCAAGGAGAACTTCTCCCTGAGTGTGGCCGATTAACAACCTGCGAAAACTCCCCTCCCAGGTGCAAGGTGCCAAGGACTGCATCTAGAGCCGAGATATGAGACATCACGACCCATCAGATAACATCCTCCGGTGATTGGGACATCCATCAGATGCAGGATGTGTTTTGTTTCTCCCAGCACCATGAATAGTATGCTTTATGTATATGCTGATGGACAAAAATGACATCATAGATCTAGACTCCAGGGGAAAAGCTGTATAAAAATCGGCTGCTGGAAACAGTTGTTGTGAACAGAGGGAGGTCTGATGCGATAGAGGTCAGACCTGTGTTCACCCAGTGCCAACCCCGGGCTTGGCACTGTCTCCTTTTTTGGTCGTGGCTTTGCGTGTTTGTATTTTCGGACACGTAATAAATTTTATATCTGTTTTATATTAATTCGGCTTATTTTATTTCTATCACAAAGTTGTACCCAAACTGGTGCTTTTGCAAGGCTGCCACCAAGAATTGCACCATGTAAGTTTTGGTGCCTATGGAAGGATATTCAGATAGGAAAACAATCTAATTTCTAGGCTTATGACTAGAGGCAGTTTTGTTGCTATCTGTAGTGCCTGGAGATAGAAGAGATGTATTTGAGCCTTTGAGTCCTCCTAGGTTAAATGTTCTATGCATAAATACATAATAGGACAGGAAAAAATGAGCCCTGATGGAAAAAATAAAAGTAAAATAAAAGATGTCTCATTCTTTTTGCTAACAGACAAGTACTCATTTTCATTCATGGTTCCTCTCTGCTCAGGGAATGGACACAACCAGGTAGGAATGGGGAACAGAAAGGGCACTTTGGGTACCATTGTCTATCTCAGGATGAGTCACAGAGCTCATGGTAAGAGCCTCAGACCCTACCACAGCAGTTCCAGGATGCACTTTTTCTTTAAGGAAAGCTACGGCTTTTAGTGGCATGAGGGGGTTACTGACTCCTCCCCCAAAACAAAAATAGAAGGGCAATGACTAGAGCTATTATAGCTTTTTTTTCCTGTAAGGTACCTCTCAATATGAAGAAATAAGGAATGATGCTGCTTACATTTGTGCCATTTTGTCAAATGACTTCTCAAACCCCCCTCATATGATGCACTAGAAAAGGGTGCTGAGAAGCTTTTCACAAACAATGCACTATAGAGGAAGTTACAATGACTGCAATAAAACCAGGAAAGATTTCCATCGAGAAAGGTGAAGTAGCCATAAATAATAAATAAAGATAAAATAAAATCACACTCACAGTGAGAGCTGGAACTTGAAAATAAGAGGTTGGGACACCTTCAGTTAGAATATCAAGCCAAAGTATTTCAGACATTTTGGAAAGCCCAGATAACACAATTACACTTACTTATTTGTCTTATTTGCATTTTAAAATTCTGGAGTGTGCAGGAAGTGACAAAATACCACAAAAGAGCTTATGTCTTAATTTTTCTGGCTGACTGTGACTGGGGAAATACCAGAAATATCAAAGGACCTTTTTCTTACATTTGCAAGTAAAAGAAATTAAAAGGTAAAAATAAAGCAGCTTAACTTCTGCAACTAGTGCTGAGTTAATACCCGTGATCTGAGGTTTCTTAAGAGTTGAGTAGACAATTTTCTGATATTATTAATACAGTGAATCAGGATGAGAGATGGAAGATCTAACAGAAAAATGCCATGAACTTTAAAACAGAAAGTCTGGGCTACACTTCTTCTCCATCATTGTCTCTCTCTGTGACCTTGGGAAAGGGCACGTTCCCTCTTGGCTTTTCCCTTGTGAAACGGGGACAACACATTCTCCCATTCCACAGAGTGAGAATCATTGTGTGTAATGTGCATTCTTTTCATCAATTATGAGGATATTTGCAAATATTTTGATGAGTAAATAATAATTCATCTTGACACAGCCCTTGGGTCATCCCATTTGATTTGATAGCATTTTTTTATGCAAGAAATCCTCCTTTTTAAGTTGAACAGTTTCAGTTATCCTATAGGTTTATTGCCTCTGTAGCTGCTTAACCATGAATTTAATTAGGGATGCTAAAATAAAAAAATTTACCAATGTCTGCTAAAATGTATGAAACAAGAGCTGATTTTAATCTACATTATTTAAATCTATGTATTTTTAAATACAAGAATCTCTTAGTTAGAATTCCTCAATGTATGAAATGTATCTTCAGAGAACCTGGAGTCCCAGAGCCAAAATACCCACGGTGTGAGATGTGGCAGTCTAAGTTCATCACTGTGATGAACAACCACAAGGTGGAGATGTTACAAGCTCTTACTGGCAAATACGAAGTATAGTGTCTAATAGTGATTTTTCTAGTTTTTGTCTAGGGAAATAGGATCGTATTTTGAATTAAAATTGTCTCCAGTTAACAATTACAGTGCAATAAAAGTAAAGGAAGTCTGTAATAGCAAAATAATTAAAAGGAAGGCCATTTGTATCTTGACCTTGAAATTAGTTCCTTATATTTTATACAATTTAATGACACTAACTTGATTATTTCTCTCCATAAAGGAACATGATTTATGTTCATGAAATAAATTGTGTATTTGATAATTATATATCTAGACTACAAGTCAGCTTTGCACAGTCACTCACACAGCCCTTAAGGCCTTTGCACAGCCATGCAGAATCTCTTTAACTGTAGGAGGGAGAGTAGCAGAGAGAGAGCACAAGCTGGAGTGTGTTGTATTTTAGCTCTGATATACACGTCTGTATGAGGGAATGCCACCAGCTCTTGCCATGTCCTCACCATAGGAACTGCATGTAAGAATTGCATCACGCTCAGGAAACTTTCAAAAGAAATAAAGTTTCACAACTGATGACATTTGCAAGGAAAAGGAAGAGAAAGAAATAATACTGGCCTTTTTATATTCTGTACCCAATAGTCAGAACACTGTGCAGGCAAGGAAAACGTGCATTCAACTCCTTTCCTTAAAAATAGAAATTTGACTACGACATCCTGACTGTCCAACCACTTAGGAAATATCCTTAAAAAATAGAATCTGCTGATTCCAAATCCTGCTTTGAATAAAAGAGCAAGATGGTCTAAATATTCTACTGCAATTCGTTTGACCTTCTCCTGACCTACATGAATTTTACCTGCTCCTATGCATCTACATCCCAACTTTTATATGATTCACAGAATCATTTTCAAAAACACTGATCTTTCATTGCCCACATTTTTGGCAGGACAAATATAAGAAGAGGTTTGTAAGATTGCTCTAATACACTAGAACTTCTAGAAATTACCAATTTATTTCCCCTTTTGGTCCATTTTCTAAATCCCTGTGTTTTGCATAGGCTATGGAGATATGTCCTGCAGGACATTCCAAAATGCAACACGCTACTGTTGCCAACAATCTCAAGGTTTGCGAATGCAATAAATACTTTCTACAGAAGTGGAACTTAATCTGACTTGGGAAAAGTATAACCTATCATCCTGAACAGTTTTTACATCACTAGCTTGAGACAATCAAGTCATTCAAGGCATTTTGAGACATGAGAAACATCTTTGGGGAGTAGTACTGGCGTTATCTACATCTGTTAAATTTATAACTTCAGAATCATTTAAACTTAGGCATAAGTCATCTGCTCTTTTCCTGGAGATACAATCTAATACAGAAGGAACTAAAAGGTTCAAGAATCATAACAGCTTTATGTCTCCATAAAATGTGTTACAACTCCATATAACTGTTGGCTAAAAGTTGTGTATATGTTACATATTCATTGCTGAGAGCTGTAAATTTATGTATAGCTGTAATTTCTGGAACCAACTTCTATCAAGCACATCCTTCAAACCAGTAAAAATTACCCCTTTGCAGTTCTCATATTACAGAAATATTATAGCTATGTTATGGGAAGTGAAAAATGGGGATTAAAAGAAATTTGCTCCTATGCTTCACATTTTCTATTTGTGTACCTCCACGTTCTTCCTCTGTAGTAATTATGTTATTCAGAATTAGGAAAACATGGATGTGGTTCATATTTTATGTATATCATTATCTATATAAAAAGTTATTTCCCTGATTCATTTTTCAAAACATATTTATCATTCCCAGGGTGTAAGAATCTTTATCTTGCAAGCATGTTGTACAGCTTGCTGCTACCCTAGCAGCAGTAGAATGTTACCATTGTTAGTATTAAACCTTAGAAATCCACCCCCCTCCCACCCCACTCACTGATGTCCAGTTTAAAATGCTGGAGTCCTGTTAGTCTTTATGATCTTACTGTGTACATTGGTTTAGCTTTAAAAACTGGATAATGAAGATAGAAGAACTGCCCAATACCAAAACCAGACTCTAAAATATTAACTTCAGGTGAAACACCCTCCCTTGCAAAACCCAGAAGATGACTGCTGCATCTGCACACAAATTCTCCATCAAGCCCCAGAATGAAGTACTTAAGGCTGATCCAGACAAGTAAGGGATAGAAATAAGAAAAGCCTTACTGTGGGAGGAAGAAGCATATTTGCTTTATTTTCTTTATTGTTTATTCAGTTGGTCTCCATATCCAGAGCATTTGCAAACACAAAGGCCCTAGTGGTGTCAATTTTTTCTTATTATCAGTACATAAACCCACAATTACACATTCATTATGAGTCACTACACACTTCTGCATGAACAAATGTAGTAAGACATTGTTCTCTGGAAAGGGAAAAATGCACCCACAGCTATTTCTAGCCCAGTTAAGGAGGCCCGCTGAATAAATGTCTATGTGTGTTTAGATCAGCAAAGACCATTACAAGGCAGAAAATCCTTAAAATCAACAAAAGTGTGAGCTGGTAGCTACTGTAATTGCAAGCAGTGAGTCATGTTAACTGAGAAATGGTGAAATATGGCCTGTTTTATTATTATTATGAGGGGCTACAGCTAGATTCAACTGAAGAATATAGGACTCATGGGAAGCCTCATAAACACTGACATAATCAAGTATTGGTTTTAATACAAATTCATAAATTTTTATAGGTGTCGAGTTGTCAGGCAGATAATATATGACCAAAATCTGAATAAAGTATATGGAAAAAAAGCGTTCCAGAAGGTAAATATAACATGATACAGTGCAATGTCACTGAGGACTGCAGCTTTGTTGGGACCAGAGCTGTGAGCAAAGGGGTACACAAAGCATTCCAGGCACTGCCTTTGAGGGACTGGCCTGCCCCCTGAAAGCCTTCGGTCTTCAGGGAATGCTTCCTTGAAATGGTTAGCAAAAGCTAGCAGAGGAACATAAGCCATAAACATACCAAGAGTATTTTTCACAAGATTTCTTCTTTTCCCTACGAAGAAGTAAGGATTATTAGGTTGGAAGATTTGCCGAAGGAAGAGATGGGGCCTTGCTCCAGTAAGCTGGAAAGCTGGACTTTGTCCAGGAAAGCAGTGCTTTGTGTGCAGCTCTTAGCTGTGTTTCCCCAGTCACCAGCAAAGCATCACACACTGTGCATTGAACAGCCCTTGTAAAGGACAGCAGCAGAAGGAGCACAGGTCATCTAGCCCTCAGCTTTGGGAGTGCCTCTCTAGCTCCACAGTGTTGTCACGAGCAGGCTGAGGAAGATTCAAACAGTGGCAGCTCACGCTGGATAATGACTGGGGGGAAAAAAAAGCCTGAATGACCCCTGCAGCAGACGGTTTTACATTGCAGATTACATAAAGGAAGCATCCAGGGGTACAGATGGCTGCAGCTTCTTCCTGACTCTCACAGAGAAGAATGCAAGGCAGGGGCCCCTTTCCTTCTCTGCTCCATTGCTGTTCTGCTTCCCTCGTAACCCCTCCTTGATACTGCAGTGTGTTGGCCCTGAGCCACTCGCTGCTTCCCCACAGGCAACTACAACTGCAGTTGCAAGATGGAGGGTGTCTTGCCAATTGTGAAATATTATACTCTGACTTTATGCAATCTTTCCATGTAAAATAAAAATGCATGCAATCAGCAAGCAGAATGGCTAATAAAATGAGAAGAAGGAGTCTAAGGAGAGAAATTCTAGCCTTGTTGAGATCAATGGCAGAGTTCCCACTCTTTTCAGCGAGCCAAAATTTCACCCTAGGTATTCATAACCCTTTTTAGCTACATTTTAGATAGCTAGTTTGGCAAATTCTACAAGACTTCATCCTATGTGTATAACTTCAGGATTTTTATTCAATTGATTATGTTTGAGCCCTTTTACTTTGGTCACATATCAATTCCAGTCTAAAAATTCTTAGCTCACGGGACAAATTACAGTTTTCCTATGAAGTACTATTTCCTTGGTGCTTGGAGGAGGTAACATAGGTTTTAGGATGGCTCCAAAGGATCTAAGATGTTGGTACCTCACAGCCATCATGAACTTTACACAGCCAAGGGCTTCTGTCTGGTCTCTTGGAGTCGGTTGCCCTTTGCCTGTCCCAGAGTAACCCCTGTTTGTACCCATGTAGCAGGTCCCTGACACACTGAGATCCTGTTTGTTACATGGCAGCTCCACTCCAGTCTTCAGCCTTTGCTGCCTCCTTCTGAAGACACTGTAAAGACCCATCAGAGCTCAGAAGTGAGCAGGCAACTTCCCTCTGACAAAAGATTTGTCTACTTTGATCAAAGATAGACCTGACACAGTGATCTGTCCAAGCATAAACCTTGTCATGCACCATGACAGTTTGGTGCATCCACTGTATGGAGCTCTGCTCGTGCTCAAGGACATCAAGAGATAAGTTTCAGGACAGAAGAGAGAGAGAAAGATGGGGATTTCTGGAAGTTATCTGGACTTATACAAATCCCACAGTATATTTATTAAGTCAAAAGGAACCCAACTTTTATAGAAAATGATGCTTCCCAACCTCAGAAAGCTTGGCTGGAAACAGCATCAAGGAATAAAACTGAGTCAAGTTACCCGATCCATTCTGCAATCCATCACGTGCCATGGTGCTTGTCTTCAGTACAAAATTACCCTTCATCTAGGACTGGGAATGGTTAGCAGCCTTTGTTCAGACTGAGCAGGAGAAAATAACTCATACACAGGTTTGTGTTCTTTTAATAACTGGGTTTGTTTGATGAATTTGTCTACTTTGGACAGTGCTTTGATCATTTTTCACTTCAGACTCTCTCTGAAACAGCCTTATATATTATACTCTTAAGGAGAGACAACCTTATAATTTATACCAGTTAAATATATATTACAGTACCTTATAGCTAACATAAGCCTTTTGTTTTCCCTCTGAACACTGCAGCAAGCCATATTATGAATCAATAAAATCTGCTGCCTTTTCCCCTTGTTCAACTGCATACACTTGGGGCCTGGGGCAGTGCCAAAAAAATCAACACGTACCAATGGGGGTCATAAACAAAAAAGTTTTGACATCTTCTCCTGCCACTCATTTTAACATAGTTAGTCTGGCTGGAGAGATAATTTACTTTTTCAGATAATGTGCTAGTTGATTACTGTTGCTCACCTCTTACCAGATATTTTGGTCAAATTTCCCAATTCTCTGAGCCAATGCTTCTATTGTATGAATGCTTGTTGGGCTACAAAATATCTGTAATTAAAAAGGGCATTTTTTTCATTTCTTAATTTGTCTGGAATGATAATTAGGCACTCTGAAGCTCATTATTCAGAGAAAATGGAGGGGGAAAAAGACAGCAATCAGTAGAAAGTTTTAACCCTGTGGGAATTTCTTATTGAAAGTCCACAAGAAATAGCATTGTTTAATTTAAGACTAAAGGAAAATCACTCACACAAAACATATGTTCCTTGCCTAAACCAGAGCATTTATTAAATGCTGCCAACCACAGTTCATAGTGTATGTACTTACTTTTATGGCACACCACTTCTTCACACAAGGCCGTGTTTTTGTAAGCAGACTGTCAACACAAAAAGAATATTCACTTCTGAATTTCATTTTCCAGACTGTTCCTACTACAACTACTCAGAAATTAACCAACTCTGTTCATGTTGGAGATGGTAGCAAACCTTGTAGTTTTGAAACAAGCTGTTCAAAGGCTTAGCCAAGGATGAAAAACAGTCAAGAGGACTGGATCTGATCTGGGACTGAATCCTGCATTTCAACACTTCACAAGAAAACATTGAAATTTCAGTGTTTAGCCAAAGTGACTGACTTAATATCCCCTGAAGTCAGAGTCTCACACTTGAACTCAACAGTGTTGGACAGAGTCCATATGCCCTAATTCGTATCTGCATCTCTAATTAGAAAAAAACCCACATTGAAAACTAAGTCTAAATAACACGCTGGAAAGGCAGGCACTAAAGTACATCTTCTAAATGCTCCTTTGTATCATGGCTATGATAAGAAACCATAAGAAGAACCACAAGAAACATGATAATAACTCTAAATAAATATGATAATAACTCTAAAATAATGTATTCTACAATTTTACAATTTGGTGGAATAATGCACAACCATTTTAAGTGTTGTAAATTATCAAATCCAGAAAGTTCAAAAAACTCTTCTCCCAGCAATGACCTAACAGTACACTATATTTATAATGTCTGGTTTATAGATCTGATTCTGCAGCAGAGCTACTGCACAGCTGCCCACATCATGGAGTGGTTACAAATGATCTTACTAAGCACAGTTCCCCTGTCAACTTGCCAGCACTTGCTGTATTTTCCTGTGGGTCCAGACCCGTCCTGTCACTGTGATACTCCTCCCATTTACTTTAACAATGTTGGAACTGATCCATGCACACAGAAAAAGTTCAAGCAGAAGCAGGCCTTATGTTTGCAATACATTTCATTAATATTTCCTTTAAAAAACAAACCCCCATGGAAATGCAGAAAAAGTTCTTTTGATATGGTCTGAATGTCAATAGAATAACTTCTTTGCTTCTTTTTGTAAATGTGGTTTGGTGAGTTTTTTACACTGTGCTTACACAAACAATCATGGTAGAGAGGAGTGAGCAGTTTGTTATAATATTTTCCTGGATTTACTTTCCTTCTCACTTTCCTTTTGTTAATACTCCCAGTTGTCCCCATTACTCTGAAGAAATTGTAAGTGGTTCATCCCTGTGCTTCTTTTGGAACTGGACTCAAGCCATTGAAGTGCAAATCAATATGGACACAGAAAGCCCTGAGCACACAAATAAACTGTTTCCTGACTGAGTGATAGTTGCTCACTTTGAAGATTTGCATTTTTTCTCTTTGCATTTTGTACCACTTGTACACAAGAACATTAGGGAAGTCACAGATGTGGTGCAGTCCTTTCCCAGCCGAGACGCAGGGACCACTCAAAGGGATGCCTTCACCACACCAGACATAAGAGGTGACATACCCAGGGTGAGGAATGCAGCTCCCTCATCACGATGCAGCCTCTATGAGACTGACAACCTCTTCCAAGAAGGCTCTTCCATGATTAAAGTCTGCAAAACCAATACCATTGGGAGAGGGGCTAAATGACTACTTTTTCGTCCAGAAGAGCTGAGTGTAAAGCAAAACCACAGGTTTTTAGCAGCTAGAGCAACTGCTGCTGGTCTGTATAACCATGTGAAGGGCGCCACACTGATTTGCAAGACCACCTTGAATTAATCTATACCTCAGGACGTTGCTCATGGCACTGTGGTTACTTTGGAGGGGCCACCACACTACTCAATTCACACACACTTATCTTGGAGCATTCACTGACTGCTCCTCAGATCATGCAGACCAAACTCCCTCGATGATATTGCTGCCTCCATAAAAGACATCTGCTAGGAGGGCAATGGAAGGTATGAACCAGGCCAGGGTTCTTCTGTGCCAAAAACACCTGCAGATGCCAAAAGCATCTTGGGTTGCTCTAATAAACCAGGACCTAAATGATTTCACAAGATAATTTTCTAGTTATATAGAATTTTTACTGCAGATAGAAATGACTTCCACTGAACAGAAAGCACAATGCACACATGGATATTGAATTGCAACTGAGCCCAATCTTGCTTCTCTAAATAAATCATGATTTTCCCATTAACTAGTCAGTATAGGCTTTTGAATTAGAAGTCTCTACATGCATTCGCCATTCTAAATTTGCTGCACTTCATTAAAAATATTGAAGAAACGTAGTCCTCTTTTTCCTCTCCCAATTTTCTCTCCCGTTGCTGTCAATCCTTACAGATTCTTGGCAGTTGGCTCCTATGCATACAAGCACCAAGTACAGTTAAGCTAACTGAAACATTGCTTTCAAATGAGAGAACAGAGGAAAACATAGAAAAACCTATTTTGACTTTTCTGTGTTTCAAAGAGCTTTGGCTTAGCTTGAAAGAGACATAAATTCTTGGTTTATTTTAAAAGTAACAATATTTTAGTCTGTTTTTCTCCCAAGCATGTGGCCAAACAAATACTAGTCCCACCAGGATCCCCATGACTGCTCCTCGAACAGAGGCATATTTGGTACAATCCTTCAGGAGTGGGATCTCATGACTTTTTTAACCCAAGATCTTCCTGTGGCTTTATTGCTGCAGGTAGTGATAGGTAGCGATGAAAAAAGTTAACCTGATCCAAGGATGGGTTTTGTGCAATGTCCTTCTGAAAGCTGCCATTGCTGAAGGAAGCCAAGGACAGTCCTGGTGAAGAGATCACTCTGGGCTGCACCAGCATGTTCAGACCTCCAACTTCCCACCATTCCCTCATTTCCTCTCTGCCTCCAAGTACCCAGGAGTGCTGCTGCTTCCTATCCTTACTCTCAGCCTGGTGTACTGCTTCTTGCTTTGTTTCTGCAACTGCTGCATTTTGGGGCTGCTGCAAAAGTCCAAGGGGGCTTAAAGCCGGATATCAGTAAAATTTTGCTACATGTCTGATGGGCAGTTTGCCACATATCTTCAAAACATCTCCATCTGTCAGATGTCCAGATGTCATTGGTTCTAGGACAGCCTTGATGTGTCTGTCCTCAGGGAAGCAGGTGGAAAGTGTCTAATCAACATTACCCTGCTTCCTTGCTGGTCTAGCAGCAGCCAGAGAAGACTGCAGAAATTACTCCATGTGTGATCCTGTGCATTTCTGAAGAAAATTTGGGTATTGCCTTTTGCTATATGGAAAAACTGGAACATTCAACCTTATTAATCATTCCATAAAAAAAACTTCTAGTGCCAGAAGGTCTTATGGTGGATAGCGAAGAATTCATATTGAATAAAATGGAGATGTTTCTGAGAAGAATGGAAACACAATTTCAAACAGGGCAAAAAGTGTCGGGACAGGATGAGACCTAGCATGATATTTTTTCAGTCACCCTAGCAAATAATTCAGTGCAAAGCACTGAGAGACCTCTTTAAATGCACATGCAACTTTTTTTCCACTGTAACTAATTGCCACATCAGGAGACAGAATTTCTTGGTGCAGAATATCATTGTGATATAAAATGAACTCTGTTTTTCACTACTAATAAGTGTAGGATATTTTGGACCATATTTAAATTATTCATTCTTCCTTGACGGTACCATTATGGTTAATTATTTTACCCAATTTCTCTTTTTTCCTTGAATTCTATTGTATTGTAAAATAAGAGTTATACGCCAGATTTTGATACTGGTTGTTTATAGGATTGGATTAATTTTGGAAGAACAAATTCTTTGCTTAAAATTCCAACATTTGAAGAAGGCCCCGGAGATAATTGAGCTGCTGTTGTTCCTCTGGAGCAATATGGACCTTTCTTTTCCCAGTTGTTTTCTTGCTGTTTTCAGTAAGGGTGCAATTTGGGCATTGCTTTGCACTGCCTTATTGCAGCAGATCCCTGAGGAAGAGGACTGTTACAACATGTGGCTGAAAGGATCTGTTTTCTGGATCCTGGTGGACAGAGGTTCAGACATCTGCAGGCTGGAAAATGCCTTGGTCTTCAGCAAGCTGCTCTGATGTTACCTGAACTGCAAAAGGAGAGATCCTGCATTGCTCTCATCTGTCTGAACAAGTTCATACACAAACAGAGATGGGAATTTGACTGTAACATTTCAGAAATCCTTAACAGTGGTTGATCTTTCATTTTCTCATCTAGTGCAATAATTACTCTTGAACATATGGACTGGTCCTACTGCAAATGTTAACTCTTAAAAAATGACCATTTTACTTCAGCAAATTCTTTGTATAGACAGCTTATTGTAATAATACTAGTGCTATTCTTTTAAATTGACTGTGGCCACACACCCTGAACAAAACATTGTGGTACTGTTTTCATAAGCTCTCCTTTTCACAGCCAAAAACATTGGCCCTGGTTTGCACTCATAGCTACATAGGGCAGAGTGAAGAAAAACTCTGCCAGGAATCTGCCTGTATTAGCTCCAAATTTATTTTTATGCCTTGTAAAGCTAAGGATCATTTGAAGACTATCTCCAAACTCTCAGGAGAGAGGAACATGCCTGGCAGCCTGTAAATATAATCTTAGTAAAAAGATGGGAGGTTATTTTTTTATACTCTGTAAACACATGTACATTGTGCTCAGTTTGCAAACATGCAGCTGCATACTCTCTGGTTTTTTGAAGAGTGGTGTTGGTTCAGACTGGAATAAATCTAAGCAAAATTTTCTGTGTGGGCTAAAGGTTCTCACAGAATCTGCTTTAAACTAGATGATACAATTCTAGTGTGTCTGGAAGAATGATAGGGGCCTTATTGGCTGCAACTGTGACAATAGGAAAAAATTAATTCAAGACCATCCTGATGATAGCAAGGATAAAGCTTTGTAACAATAACCCTAGGAGCCACTGGATAAAGTGTAACTGGCTGTAACCTCAGCCTGTGTCACATTACCATGGCCAGAAAAGAGAGATAATTTTGTTCCCAGTTCTTCCTGTGTGTCATAACATTATTAAAGACACATAGCCTTACTTTGAAAGCACAGGACCCCTAAAAACTGAGCAAAAGTCAAGTCTTTTACAGCAGGATATTTGCCACTCACATCAGGATTGTTTCTGCCTTACAGTGGAAAGCTCTGGGGCAGAGATGTCCTCACCAGGCAATCACAAAACAATTGCTTCAGGGACTAAATACTTGCATTAAAAAAATTTATTGTCCTACAGCAATCTCGTTGCTCATAAACCCCATGTTCTGCTGACATAATCGGAGCTAACACAAAGCCACCTCTGTGTCTCAGGAGAGTTTTTGGACAAAGTGCTGCATGTGTCCTGTGCCCAGTTTGGTCAACTGAAGAATGGACAAGCCTCATGCCTTGACAATCTGAATGGTGAAGAAGACTCTTTCTCTGGACAAGATGTTCTTCTGAACAAACAAGCTTTTTCTATTAGATTTTCACCACCCTGCCCTTCTACTGCCACAGCAGCAGAAGGGCAGAAGGTCAGAGGCAGCAATGTCACCAGGAACAAGCTCTCCTGGAGAACACCCAGAGACATTTTTTTCCCACTCTCTGAAGGGTTACATCACATTAACTGCATCAGAAAACTAAGCTTCTTTAAAAACCTGCACCAACTGCATGCACAATAGCCTTCCTAAGCTGCTTTATGTTTTTCCTGTAGGAATATTACTATATTGCTATAGAATGAAGTCTCCAAACTCTGCATCTGTCATTTTGCTGTAAGTAGGACACATTGATATCCCCAGTTAAGACAACTTCCTTTAATCCTAATGGGACACATAGCTTGGATTTGTGAGTGCCAACATTCCTACTTCATTCATGCCCTCTTATCAGTTCATGTCATTGTGTTTTGCTTGGCACTTGAGAAGGTCTGAGGAGCAGATTCTGAGTTGACTCTTATTAACCTATTCTTGTACACCTTCTTCCTCTCTCTGAACTGCCAAAATGGAGGTCTGGAAAGTGAATTGTTATTTCTGTGCATTTAAAAACAAAGCACACACAGGAAACAATTTCTGTGGAATTGGCAATAGGCAAAAAATATCTGAAAGAATGCACTGGAACCCCTCCTGTTTTAAATTTTTGCAGACGCTCACCAGGTGTCCTTACCCATACATCACTGAGTGGAATAAAGCTCAATCCTGCATACTAGATAGCAAATCACTTGCAGATATCCTTTATTTCATGCAGTGCTTCAACATCCACCCGGACATTCCTCCCTGGAATACATGTGAGTGCTGTTCACTTAAAGACCACATCAGGTCCTCACCCTTTTGTCTTTCATCACTTTGTCTTTTCTTTAAGAAAACTTCAGGAAAATTGTAAAGGATTTTCCAAATGTGCATTTTCATTTCTCTCTCTGCCCCCCTCCTCCAGAAGTTATTTCTTCTGTCTTCAGAGAAGATTCAAATTGGAAGAAATGGGAGGGAAAAAAAATCTGCCAACATCTTCAGAAGGGGGATTGGCCTCACTAGCATTGGAAATGGCATGAGGATAAAGCAGAACAGAACAATGCTGTACAGAAGCCAAGGCTTCCTTGCTCATCTGCCTTTTGCCATCGTTGTCAGCACCTACACTGGAAGCACAGCAGCTCCAGGAAGAGAAATGGGGCATTTGCAGGGAGTGTTTCAACACCTCGTAGTGGTCTCTGCTTTTAGAGTTTGTTTCTTTACTTGTTCCAATCTCTGCAATAGCAGATGATTGTGCATAGGCATCAAACCAACTTCACCAGACTTCACCCATCATCACCAGGTCACTGCTTATCTTTGTCCCTTGCCTTGAATTTGGCTGACTGCTGCAGCCACTGTTCCACCAGGTTGAGTTGGAGTGTTGCTGAAACCTCCTAAATGTCTGTTTGATTTCATATCTCTCACACTCACAAAAACCACTGCCTTGCCTATTTTATCTCCAGGTTTGAAATAGCTGATGCACCATTTGCTGTTCAGTAACTTCTGCAAGCGTCCTAGAGCAGAATGCATGCAGCTGAAACAAAATTGGAGGACAAAAAGATCAAAAATCTTTCATGGCTGCAATTTCACCTTTTGCCAAAACTTGGGTGGCAAGTTGTGAAAAGGGGCTTTTCTTCCTAAGAAGAGAATACAGATTCAGAATTGCCTTCAATGAATTCAGGTTAACTGGGGAAAAGTGGAACATAATTGCTGATGAACATCTAAGGACAAAACCAGAGAAGAACTGAGTTAAAAAGCATTTTTTTAATGACTTGAGCATAAAGACAAAATACCATGAAAAATCTGGAATTTGCTGTGTTTTTCACAGATAGGCCACACACCTATGAAACACATGAATTTCTGTTTTGGCCATCATTGTGATGAAACTCTCAGGCTTTTCAGATGGGTTCTTTCACCTGTACAATCATTTCCAGGTCATTGCAGGGTAAAGTGTGGGTGCTCTATGATGTGTTCTAAGAAATACATGACAATTGCTTTGGCTTCACTTGCAAGACAAAAAAGAGTGCAAAAATCTCTGTTCACTGAAGTTAAAATCCAGAAAAATATTGCTTTCTTCATGCACAAAGAGCTTTTGTGTGCTTTTACTCCAAATGACTTATTTTAGGTAAAATGGAAGCATGTGAGAGAGAACAAACATCAGAGGCCCCAGGAGGGAGTTCATTTCGCACGTTTCTTTTGGAACAGGCTATCTCAGCTCTTTCCACAGCTCACCAAACAAGCAGACTCCATATTTCATTAAAAGGCTCAATGTAGACAAAGCAAAAGATGAGCAATGATGAACATGGCCCCACTGTGTAAGGTATATCATAGACAGTGAAGGAGATAAGAGACATTGCCCCAGAGAGGTCACAGCCACAAAAGATGTATAGCTACAGAAGTCTCCTTGCAGCATAAGGCATCAGATGCTTTTCCAACAAAAATAAGCATTTTTTCTCCAAAAACCTCCTGTCTACCCAGATATGGTGTTAAAAAAAAAAGTAAAAAAGAATGTAATCCAGATATTGTGGAAGAAAATTGTGTACGGTGTTCATCAAGCAAAAACAAAAAACAAATCCATTACAACAGAGTTCTGGTATCTGTACATCATCTCTGGCATGTTATCCTCCTCATTCTTTATGTTGATTCTGCAGTAATGCCCTTATTCTGTCATTTTGTGAGATATGTTATTCTTTTTAAAGCTTTGAACAATATGTTCTCATATGAAATGTTCTTATGGCTGTACTGAATAGGCCATGAAATATCTAAGTACTCTCTTTTCAGATCAAGTGTTTGCATAATTGATTTACCAATCATGATAGATAGAGAGGTAGGTAGGTAGGTAGGTAGGTGGGTAGGTAGGTAGGTAGGTAGGTAGGTAGGTAGGTAGGTAGGTAGGTAGATAGATAGATAGATAGATAGATAGATAGATAGATAGATAGATAGATAGATAGATAGATAGATAGATGCAGAAACATGACCTTTATAGATATCACTGAAAAAGCAATGTTAAAACACTAATTTCAAAGTGGAGAAATGAAAAGCTAAGGCTTGGAGAGATCACCCTTTAATCTGTGCTTTTCATTATTATTTTATTCTCTAATGCTCTGAGACTGCAGGAACATATTTCAAGGGACTCCTCAATACAGAAGTAGTAATTCAAAATATCACCAGAGAAGAATGCTGCAAAAGTCACATTTTATTCTCTGGATTAGAATTCAAAGGAAATATCTAATATCTGTAGATTGCAGAAGCATTGGCTAAGGCCTGAGCTCTCTCAAGCAAGGTAAAACTGATTGTTTAAAAAAAAAGTATTTGGCATGAATTTAGACTTTATGGTAATATCCATCCAATATTTAATGCAAGAATTCCACATTAATTCACCTTCAGATAATGGAATATTTTCTAAGAAGTCCAAGGTATCTGAAAATGAGTTCTATGTACAACATGGCCTTAGCAGTCCCAAAATGGCCTATATTTCCATAGAGTTTTACATCCTGGAAGAGTCCAAAATAATTTTAGAAATTATGAGACATTCTTGACTCTATGTCCTGAGGACCACTCTGCCAATGTTATTAAGCATCTAATTAAAGCCATCTAAAGGAGCCCCATGTGATGCCTGCCCATTTGTGGGGTGACACACATAGGAAAACTCCTCAAGATAACACAAAAATATCTCATCTTGTTGATAACTAGGAAGAATACAATAGTCAGAATACAACAGCCCATATGGAAATTTGGATGCTGCAATGGAATTTCTTCTTTAAATTAAATTAAATTAAATTAAATTGATCTAAATGGATAAAACCTGGAGGTGCTGGTACTCCTTTTGCTGAGTGTGCAGGCTGGAAGTCTAATTTGATACTCTTGAGGTAGCTTTTAGGTCCCTCTCCAACATTTCAAAGCCTTGGTAGAGTAGTTTATTCAAGTCAGCTAAAAAGCATCACCCAAAGAAGCTGTCAATCAGAACAAATAGTTCAAACTGTGGTACAGCCAGCTCCAAACTCTGGGTGCAGAGCTTCTGTGTGAGACCATTAAATAAGAAGTTACAAGTATTTTCATTAAGCCAGAAAAAAAAATATTTACTTTGATTTTCTGAAAATGTTTCTTGGAGAATTTGCTGTTTTGAGAATAGCTTTGAGATTACTAGGACCATGGAAATTACTTTGAATGACAGTAGTTCTACATCCACCAGTATCATGATGAAAAAGCAGTCAACAATTGCATTGGTCACGAGACAGTTCACTCTGGAAATCAACCAAAACACAACCTGAATCCCATTAAATTTTAAAATGTAGAACATCAATTTGAAATTTTGCACAACAACAGATTTGATTACCCTGAGATGACTGTTGACAGCAAAACCTGATGGAAAGCCTGAAGCCTGTTCTCCTGTATTCTCAAACAGGAATACCTGGGGGGAAAAAAAAGGGTCAAAACATGTTCTCAGCTGGGGGTTTGGTTTTCCAATCTAAGAATTTTCAGGAGTAGTATTACCAAGGCTAGAGCCAGCCACTCTGAATCACTGCCTCAAGCCTAAGGCTGTGTTAGGTTCCAGCTAAAAAATGTCTTGGAAACTGCTTCTGTTTAACATTGAATAGACACGGTACCATGAAGACCAGACCTCATAACCCTCTTATCTGTGCCTTTCTGACCCTATTGGTTAGAGAATTTATGTGTTTAACCATCTGATGAATCACAGTTTTTGTCCACTATCAGATCCAGAGGTTACTGGGATCCTGCCTACAGCTAATGACTAAAAGGGTATTTTCTAAAACTGAAGAGGGCCACATGTGGCAGAGTCACAGTCTGGAGCATTAGCAGATACTGGAGTACAAGGGCTGTCTTTTGCTCTGTGAAAGGTTCTGGCTCATGCATATGCACACTAGTACTATAGATATTTTTTTTGTTGCTTTCTCTTTCTTTGGGAAACTCCTTTCACTTTACAGCCGTGCAAGCTCCAACAAAGCTCTGCTCACATAATAATCCAGCTGCATCCCACTATGACAGTAATCCAAAAATCTAAGACCTCAAAACTTCAACAGCCCTTGCCAGATTTTCCCTCGCCCTTCCTGGGTTAGCACTGCAGCCAGTTAAAACCACATTGAAATTACCTTTTAAACATGCCCTTAGGCAAAGAGCTACAGCAAAGGTTTGGCAAAGCTCACCCTGTTCTTAATGCTCTTATTACTACTCACTGAAAAGCTTAATGCATTTAAACTCAGCCCTTGTGCCAAAATACACTGACGCTATTTAAGAGTTTGCCATATAATTTGAACTGATTGCATATTTATTGTTGCAGCAGTCTCAGACCGTAAAGCCTCCTGGTTTCCTCAGAAGCACTTATCCCTCTCACGCTCTGATAGTCTCTTCCTACAGAATTGTTATTCACAGCAGACTTCAGGGAATTCTTTATTTAATAGAGAATATTTATATTTATATTTCTTCTGCCTCTATCACTAAATCTAGGGTTCAGAGATTTTCTGCGAAAAAAGTAACAATGATACACTGCAGCAAAAGATCTCAGATTCTCCTGTGTCAACACACTTCACCCCTGGCATGTCCTGAGGAGCAAAAGTGCCTGTACAACTGCATTTTGGATGTGTCTATACAGGATCTGTGAAAAGATGATTGCCTTTCCTTGTGGAAGCTGTTAAAACCAGTGTGAGCTGCCACAAATATGTTCTAGGGGTACTTCTTTAATTCCTGATGCCATTTTAAATTTGAAAGATAGATACTGAGAAACTGGGTAACTGTCAATGGCCAGCCATTCTTTAAAGAAGAAATCCACAACCCAGACATCTGAAATAGGAGGGTGCATACTCAAGATAAGGACATACAACAGAAATCTCAGTACCTGTGTGAATAATTTTTTTTTGACGTATCACTTAAATTCCTCCTTGCCCTCATTTTGATACACACTTTTTACTTCTGAGGCAAAATCACAGTTAGTAGCAGGGCGCATTCACAGAAAGATACACTTCTTGCAGCAATTAAAATACATTAAATGCCAAAAAATACCAGCTATACCCTCAAATTACACTGGGGTAATTTGTCCAGTGACAGTAGGTCCCACCAAACCACTCAGGAGCATCTTGCCAGTTGACCCAGTCTCACAAAAGTGCTCCTCTCTTTTCCCTTATTTTTTCCTTTTACTTTCTGATATCCCTGCATATACTCCACAACATCCAAGAATTGCTAACTGCTGGATGTCTTTTCCCTGTCTACTTTCAGCAAGCGCTTCCTTTCACTAAATTACTCTATGAGCTCATCTACTTGAAATACCCCAAAGTAACCTGATGAAATAATATCGAAACACACCAGTGCCTTTTATCATGGAGATGAAAATAACTCTACTATGGCACAGACAGACCTGTTCAATACTAGATCTTCTCTGCCTGCTCAGAAAAGCCCCCTCTGGCAGTGGGTTGAGGGAGAGAGATACAGGCTGCAGTCAGTGAGAACAGAGCACGTCTCAAGTGCCCCAGTGAGTTCCTGCCGAGGTAACTGGCAGCAGGGAGAAGCGTGCTTTGCTACACCACAGCTCTCCAGCTGGCCTCCATGCAGGGAGACCAAAAGAAGCATTTGACCCTCTGTGTATTTAACAGGATCTGTGCCAGGAAAAGACGAAAAGAGCCCACACACAGTCTGCAAATTTATCAAGTAAGTATCTTTCAAGAAGTTAGAAACAGTGAATCTTTCTTGGGCGACAACTGTGCCTACATTGCAAATCATCCATTCCTCAGCTAAAGATGGTACAGAATTTGCACTTTTTATTTTTCCTTTCAGGCTTGTAGTTCTGTACCCTGCAAATGGCCAGCTCACTAGCAGCTGCAAAGTCACCTAATCAGGCTTTGCTAACTGAGATTATTTTTCTATAATATTACCCATCAAGCAGCCCATGATGTCCCCTGTGCAAAAGTGAGATTATGAAAGAGTTAAACACTGAGGCCTTCAATTTCTCTGAATATCCCACTGACAGCAAAGTAAAATACATCTGCAGGCTAAATGGGAGGTACTTTTATATTTAAAGAGGATAGTGCTACTGGGGATATGGGAGGCACGAAAAGAAACAAGACAGAAACCAAAACACACTGAATCATGCTGGCTAATTAGAGACTACAGCACTGTCACCCAAATGGAGGGCAGCAGGAATCCATGAAACTCTCAGCTTTCACCACATCCAAACAGGCATATTTCACAATGAAGGTTTCTGTAGGGATCTGTAGTGAATCTGGAGCCACCCATGTATCAAGTATTTGGTTTGTTTTAAACTGACATGCTCTTTTCCTGGACTGATAAATGAACAGGAGATGGAAGTGAAAGGGAATAAATAAATCTCACATGTAGAAATAAATACATTTTTTGTCTTCATAACATCAGGGAAAGAGTTCTTGCCAACTCCAAAAAGTAGGATGGCAACTGTGTGTCATTTTATCATCTGAAGCTCATGGAGATGACTTTCATTAGAAAAATAAATCAACTTTGTCACAAAGGCTCTTTCAGCTTGATTTCTTAGTACTATGCTGGCCAATACAATTCACTTATGGTATCAATGCTCGAAAGTCAAAGGCCAAGAGCTACAAGAACAGCCAAGAGATAGATAGTACTTCTTTAATATTTGGAAGTATGGAAGTACACATTTTCCCAAATGGCTTTTATCAAACAAAACTTTGAAGAGAGACTTCTGTCCCTCTTTCCACCCAATCACCCCACTCTGCTGGATGCCTCTAGTATTGTATAGCTTTGTAATCTGCTTCTTCAGATACTGGCAAACTCAGCATCTCCACTGCCTGGAAGAGATTTTTACTAACTCCTTAGGAAGGCAGCTTTGAGCATAGTGGAAAGATGTCATCCAAACAAAAACAGGACTCTGTGGATGAATCCTTACACATAGGAACAGAGCCCATCTCCCCGGATGTTACAGCAGGAGCTGCTGCTGCCTGGCCTGGCTAACTCAACCTGGGTAAGTGTTTTGCTGTGAGCTCAAGCAATTCGGTATCTTGTTAAAAGAGAGAGAAAATTACATTGAACAAGTATGTTAACACATTTGATTTTAAATGGTTCTGGGCAAGGTCTGAAGAAAAGACTTGGAATTGGTCCATTTTCATGATATTGTGATTATGACCTTATCATCACACTGTTTACTGGTCCATTTTCTGCACTCAATGTGATTAATAAATTCCTCCCTTAGTGATTACAAATTCAGATCCTATTTTTTAAGTATCTTTTTCCTTTGACAGATTTTTCATGAAAAACAAGTCATACCAACCTTTCCCTGAGGAAATTTTCATTCCTATTTCTTTACCTCCAGATCACTCCATACAGTGTTTTGAGTTTCAGTGAATCATAAGAAAAGGAAGGATGGGGTCTGCCATCTGGAAATTATTATGAAAACCTATTGTATTGAATAAATGTGCTTCTTTTTTCCCTGTTAATTCTAACACAAAGCAATGATATTGAAACAGATGCCAGACTAAACAGTGGAGAAAACAATGCAAACATGAACTTTGTCACCAGCAACTTAAGAATTCAGCTTGGTCATAAAGGAAAGCACAGGCTGCACTGCATGAATATTCTAAAGTGGGTGAAATGGTCTGCTAGGGAAAGTAAAGAGAAGTTTAGGTAGGGTTTTTGGTGGTGGTTTTCTTTGTTAACATTAGCAAAATTTGATATCATTGAGAACTAGCTGGACTTGAGTTGCTGAAGTGCAAAATCACAGCAAAAAGGTTTAGTTTCTCAAAAAGCTCTAGGAAAACTTGCATCTCTAGCACAGAGGAAGTCAGAAGGAAATCAGCTACAAAGAATGTCTGCTCTATTTCCTCTGAGACAAAGGTATTTCTATCTCCAGAAAAGGCGAAACAATCACAGCTTGCCTAGGGCCCCAGCTCCCACAGCCAGCACTTTTTCGGGTTTTGTAATGTATTTGTTGTTGTTGTTGGGGTTTGAGTGATCTGGCACTACTATCAGTCTCCTTTTAAAAGGATTTCTTTTTTGTTGAAAATATCACTGACTCTACATTTAGCTGGGAATATTGCATTGGACGGTTTGACCTTATTGAAAAATTCTTTTGTGTCCTGCAAATTCAAGTAACATTTTGCATATATTTGTCTGGCTCATTTATTCTTGATTCAATCAAAACCAAGTTACCAAAACTATCAACAGCCTTTTAAAGGTGATGATGCAGCAGCCCAAAGCACAGATCCGGGGTCACAGTGTTCAGTATAAAGAGGTGCCCACCTCGAAGACTTAACAGTCGTATGCAGGTGGGAGTGCACAGAGAGGCTGGGGAGAGAAAAGCTAAAGATCTGCTCTGGGTACAATCAGTTCACCAGGTAAGCAGTTACAAGCACAAGACTTTTAAATATTACTTCCATTTGACGTCTGATTTTTGTTCACACTAAGCAAACCTTCACCTTGCTGTTTTTCTTACTGGTACAGAGATGGTCTTACTGGTACAGAGGTGTAGGCACAGCTGGCAGGCAGAAGGCTGGATCTGCACTTCTGATTTTCCTTTCAGCCGCCTTCTCCACCTCCGGACTCCTGCCACTGCCCTTACCTGCCTCAGCCCTGTTACCCCATGGGACTTGATGCTGCCCTAAAAGTGTGGTGAGCCCCAGTAAAATAAGTTTACCATTATTTTCTAGTTGGGTCTGTGCTTCTAGCTGTGGCACACCTCATTTGTAATGCTGGCACACTTCCACCACAACCCCTTTGTCTCCTTAGTGACAAAGCAGGGCAAAAAGAGCAAGATCAAGCAACAGGCACCTGTCCTGTTCCATATCCAATTCCTAGTGTCAGGATGCAATCACTGTAAGCAGCAAACACAAGAACCTCTCCTACCCATCTCTGCATGGCTGCTACACAGCAGCCCTCTATAACCTCTTCTGCCTGTTCCCCATGGAAAAGCCCACATATACAAGATCTTTAGATTTTGTCCATGATTTTCACATAATCAGAAGCTGGACTTGCAATTCTATTCATTAGACTTACTTTTATGGAGAGACTGAGGAGATATTAGTGACAGGTAGGCAGAGAGTACTATCAGTCAGCTGACAAAAGAGCAATCTACAGATCATATGTATTAGGGTATAGGCTATATGGATATTCAAATATTGATGTTAATCACATGCACATAACATATATCAGGTGATTGATGACCTTGTAAATCACAAAAGTTAAACTTATTTATCATCTGAAATCCCTAGGGTGTGATGTTATTCAATTTGATCTTCTATGTTTCACTGTAATGTCAGAATGAGAGAATTCTCTGAAATGGTATAAAAAATATCAATTATGAAAGCATAAGAAGGCTATGAAAATATAACATTTCTGTTGTGCTCCACTGATTTTTTCAGTGCAGAAGGGAGCATTTAAAGTTTGCAAATTCTTATGGAAGGAGATAACTCTGTTAAGTGGACAAGAAACAGCTCAGGAAATTGGTTAGCCGGGAGTGGCCACACACTGAAGTTGCACAAGCTGTATCCCAGAGTGTCTTTGTTAGCCATGGCCAAATGTGGCCTCAAGTCACCGGTCCAAACTGCCTGGAGGTCCGAGTGCTTGGCAGGGCAGGGTTCAGAGTGAAGCTCGTCCCCATGTGGGGTTTGGTTTGATCTGCCTGAGAAAACACAGTTGATTTGCCTGCGGCCAAGCCGAAACATGAGCCAATAACAGGAAGTGAGGATGGTGGGAGAGCCTGGACTCAAGCCACGAACCAACGTGCAATTATGCACAAATAGCATCACATCAGAAAGCACTGCTGAAACCAACAAGTCAGCTCTGGCTGGAACCACCAGCCAGTTAGGTGTTATCAGGCAGTTATCTAGGCAGGTATTTAACTGGAATCACATTATCATCTGATTTTTATGCTGCACAAGGGAGGGGGCTGATTCCTCTTCTTTTGCAAATCTTTGGGTATGACTAAGACTCAGAAATGAGCAGATTCTCAAATGTTTTGCCCTAGCATATAGACCCAAACCAGCAGGAGCAGCTTGGAGACAAATCACTCAATCTAGTCAGTCAAATATCCCAAGTGCTGCTTTCACTGATCTGATCACAGAGAGAAGTTCAAGGGAGAATTTTCAATAGCAGAGTGGTTGAAAAGTATGTTTTGAAATTGCTAATCAGCCTCTTAAGATTTTCAGCAAAGTCCTGCAACAAGTCAACTGCCTGAAATTTTGCATACATGCCTTCCTATTCCTGATGGCTTGTGGATGTCAATTCTGCTATTGGCATCCAGGTGCCTGAATGGCCCCCTGTCTGGTATATGTCTTGGAGCTATGGAATATCTGGAGCTTCTGCCACAAAGAAATGAGCAAACTTTCAAACAAGAGCAAGCCAAGTACATGACCTTGAATAAGAAGGACAAATAGGCTTGAACAGACATCTAAGGCTCAGCCAAGTAAGTGCCACAGCCGAATGGGAAACAGGTTGGTGAGGAGAAAGAGAAAGAACAACATACACTGAACAATGTGTGAAACAAGAGGAATGCACATGGGTGAGTAAGGAGGGCAAAAAACCGAAAGCACAACATACAGAAGAAATTAAATCAGCACAAGAGATGGCCAATATGTTCTCAGAACACCACTGACAAGACAAGACCTAACCCCAGAAAAGGCAGGGCAAATCTGGAGGAAAAGATTGTTTAGCAGGAGTGTAATAAACAAGCGAATTAAAACTTTAAAGCTTATACAGCAAACTGTAGTCTTGTACTCCTATGAACTGTAAGACAAACCTTGTACCTGAATGCTGCTGGCACTCAAATACCATCCCACAAAACCAAACAGAGCAGCTCCCCTAGATCAGACAGCAATGGAAATCTCCTGACTCTGAGACCACAGTTTGTTAGTTCTGCTTAGTCCTAAAAAGCCCTTGCTGACCATATCAGACATCTGCATTAAGCTATTTCAGGCGCTGGAGTGTAGTCCAAAGTCTATGGTCCCTTAGGACCAACTCTTTGCCTGCAAGCCTCTCAACCAGACACCTGCAGGGCTCTCTGACATAGCAGTCCAAGCCTAGGCAGGAAGCTTTTATCCTACATATTGGCTTTTAAACATTCAAGATTTATAATTCAAGGCCAAAAAACTACTACCAGCCTAGTTGTAGCCAATGCTACTACAAAGTGCAACATCTGGTAAACAAATTCCAGCTTCTTAATGGTATTTGATAACTCTAGTGGCACCACACATTCCTCTCTGTATATTCACTGCTTAGCAGAGTAATTTTAAAAACATGTTGATAAATTGGAGAGGCTGGAAATGTGATCTGGGTGCTGGAGAAAGCACAGTACAGTGAGAGTTGGCACGTTCAATCTGTGCATGTTATCAAAAAAGTGAAAGATGAGCTGATTGTCACATAAAAACTTTCAGAAAAGACATAAACAGGGATTCAAGGGCCCTTCACTTTAAGGACAGAATGGCTGAGACCTGTATGCAGCCACAGGAGCCAGACAAAAAATCGAATTATATTGCAAGAGCACATTTTAATTGTGACAGTGATAAACTACTGTGGCAAAATTTCAAAGGATGTGGTAAGTTCCTCTTGCTACTTGTCATATCAAGGGTAGATGCTTTTCTGGGCAAGATGATTTCAGTGAGCAAATTAAAAGCTCAGTGCAGATCTGAGCCAAACTACAGCCTTTGTTATGCAAAAAATGAGGCAAGATTGTCTGATGGTCCCTTTTGGCCTCAAAAATCTGACTGCGGATTCGTGAATCCCTTTGCTCGGTTGTACGCAGAGACAGGAGGAGAACCTCAGCACTGCTGCCCAGAGCCTCAGTCAGTGCGCCCGGCACCAGCCGATCTCCAGCCGCTAACCTGCGCCCCCGAGGGGGCTTTGGGTGGAATACGTGGTAAATACACACAAATGTATGTGGTAAACACCCGCAAACTGACCATTAATACGCGTGGGGAGGCGGCTGCGAGCTGCGGCCCCCGGCCCTGCGCTGCGCTGTCGGCGGTGGGTGGCTGTGCCCCTGGGCTCCCTCACGGCAGCGGCCGCCAGGGGGCAGCGCCGCGCCGCGCGCGCCGGGCCCGCGCCCCGTCAGGAGGCGCCGAAAGCCGGGACTTTTCCCCCAAAGCAGGAGCAGCGCGGGGCACCGGGGCGTGAGAGCGCACGGAGGCGGCTCCGACCGGCCAAGCCCCTCCGGTGGCGTTTGGAAGGGATGCCATGAAGCCGGTGGAGCGTTTGTCGCTGCCCTGTCTTTACGCGCAGAGGAGCTGAAAGTCTCCCACGAGGGGAGCGGCTGTGACGCACGCCAGGATTTATGTTCGCAGGGAATATCCGTGGGGAAACAGAAGTTGTAAATGTCTAATTCTTCGGCTTAGTAACTGGTATGTTTTAGGAATTTACTCTCCTTGTAAACTTGGAGGATTTGGAGCTTTCGTAAAACAACCGTGTGGTGCGCCAGAGCTGCTGTCTCTGTCACGCCGAATTTATGTGCTAAGCGTCATTTCTGATCCCATAAATGCCAGCTCCAAAGTGCTTGCAGAACTTGCTACACGACAGCGGTTTTGCCCCACTCACTCTGAACCCAGAAAATGTGCTCTTTTATTATAAAATGAAATTTGGCCTTTATGTTTAGTGCACGCTGATAATTACGGCGGAAATACCGTGGCAGTGGAAGTTTGCAGCAGAAATAGCCATCACCTTCCGAAGCACTCAGCGGATTTCCAGAATTTGTACTTGATATATGGCAACACTTTAAGACACAGTGGCATGACACAGTAGGGGTGGAAATATCCTAATTGCTCAGAAGATGAATTTTGGCCTATCTCTCTTTCTTTTCCCCCATGCTGTGATTTTGGTATTTATTAAGAACAAACTACCAGCACATTAATTTTAAACTTAAAATTATTGTGCACTCAATTCCTATCACAACAAAGCCCAAACATTAGGACTTCTCACTGTTCCCAGTTAGCTAGAGGGAGCTCTCTTTGCCATTGCCACTTTTCCTGAGCAGTCATATCCACACTTTCTTCCCTAAGTCCTGCCTGGCTCTTTTTCCTTCACTGATAAAAAGCAGCAGGATAATTGACTCGATTGTTTTATCTTAGGGTCCCTTACTTTCTTCAAATACATCCTTTCACAAAATATGGACCCAGATCTTGAAGGGGTAAGGATCAAGAAGAGGTTTTGCTTCTTACTTCATTTTGTTGTATTATCTCACTAAAGTTCAGTAACTTTTCTTGCAAGTTTATAATAATCAAAGTAGTTCATCTTAATGAATAGTTACATTCCCTGTGCTTGAAAGAGAAATAACAAATAATTACTTTTAGAAGATAAATCAATTCAACAGGAAAGAGCTATACTTTAACATCATGTGTAATTTTGTTTTTAGATTTGTTGGTTAGTATTTCCTGTGACTGCAGTTTATCTGCAATGAGGGGCTACATACAGTCTTTTCTAAATGAGGGTGTTCATTAGTTTTTCTGGTATTGTTTGTAGGTCTAATGTCACAAATGAGCAAATCAAAAGACCCACTCATTTCAAACCATCTGAAGGGTCCTTTAGACTCCATCTATTGCTGCTACCTACTTACTGTCCTTTGATACTGAAACAGTTAAAAATATCTGCAATTTCTTGACTGGGCCAAATTGCTCCCTGGTGCAATTCCATAGAGTATATCAGGGATGAATTTAGCACCATTTCGTCAGCATTATAAAAGCTGTATTCGGTCATTAGCCAGATGATAAATTATTCAGGAGATTTTCTTCCATGTGGATCATTAGGGATAAAGAAAGTCCTTTTCCAATCAGTCATTGTCTCGTTTTTATTTTTGGTACCGGTTTAAGCAAACGCACCACATTAGCAGGTGATTGATGGCGTTGGCAGGCAGTGGCCAATGGACCATGGCTCCTCTGTGTCCATGAGGAGGCGCAGCTGGAGCCCGTCCCACTCCTAACACGAGCCGCTTGGGGCTGGCAGCGGCAGCCTCGTGTGCTTTCCTGCTCCCAGAAAAGTTCCCACATCAGCCACGGGGTAGCCCCACAGTGCCCAGTGCTCCCAGAAAAGTTCCCACATCAGCCACGGGGTAGCCCCACGGCGCCCAGTGCTCCCAGAAAAGTTCCCACATCAGCCACGCGGTAGCCCCACGGTGCCCAGTGCTCCCAGAAAAGTTCCCGCATTAGCCACGGGGTAGCCCCACGGTGCCCAGCTGCAAGCGCCTCTGGCTGCTGGCTGCGCACCGGCGTCCTCCGTGGAGCTGCCAAAGTGCTGACGAATGCTGCTCCTGATGGGGAGCTCTGGTGAGCACACAGGTCTGCAGCAGCAAATCCTCACGTGCCAAAAGAGATAACTTTCTGTCACTACTGACAGAGCCCATGGCTAAAGCTGTGCAATGAAAACAAAAATGAAGCTTTTTTTTTTTTTTTTTTTTTCTGTTACAGAGTTTGGGAAGTGGACACTGAGCACAGCACACCCGGTTTTGGTAATGGTGAGGAGTGTGTGTCATTGCCACAGAGTTCAGGTGCCAAAGCCCCACAGTGCTGATTCTCTTGCTTCCCAAACCCTGCAAATACCCATATTCTCTCAGCATCAGCTTCTGGCTGCAGTGTCCAACACAAGCACACAAGACCTGCTCATTGAAACATCTAAATGCTTTGCAGCTTTCACAGCTGGATGATTATGCCCATTTCCTTGCTCTTCATGTTCTAATAATAGTCAGTGAACACAGAGAGAGAAGTAATGTGTTTTCCCCATTGTTCCCTCTCCATCCAGCCATCAGCTCTTCAATGACTGCAACAACCAGCTAAATAGTGGGACATCTCAGCTAAAATCTCTCTCCACCATCTCTTTAAGAACAGGACATCGAACTTCAATCTCGCCTCTCATTCTTGTCATCAAGTCTGCCACGAACTGGTGTTAGATTGTTTGCTGAACTTTTTTTTTTGTTTTGTTTTGTTGGGATTTTTTTTTTGTTTGTTTGTTTGGTTTGTTTGTAGAAGCTTTTAAGATGCAAACCAGAGAATGGGGAGGGATTGAGATCTCCCAGCTGAATGTCCTGGATATGGAGCTATGGGCTCATTGCTCTTCAATATAAATAGTTAATTGTGCTGAGGATCTACCATCAGACACTACTATGAGCATTTGAGATATGTAAGCAGCCAAGAGGGACTGAATTTTTCATCATAGCCCAAGAACAATGGAATTAAGGTGATTAAAGGTATTTTTCAATTTAATGTTAAAAAAAAAACAAACAGAACCACACTTCACTGTAGTCACAGAGTTTTATTTGGATCATTTAAAAGCAGGTCTGCCATTAATTTTAATGTTGAATTTGTAAAATACAACAATACAATTTATCTTTTTCTTAGTTCTATTGCTTCATGGTGTCTAAAAAGGAATGGAAAGTTTTCCATCTGCCTAGCAGGAATGTTGAGAAACTGATCCGCAGAAAATGGAAAAAAAATTAAAACTATTTCCGAGTTCAGAAGTACAGCAACTTGTAGGTGAAACATTCACATTCACCTGATATTTCAGAATTGTTATAAAATGTGGGGAGGAATTACAGAAGTTTGTCTCAAGCAGAGAGGGAATTATGAACTATATTAAAATTGTCTCTATAAAATGGCACTAGTTTTATCCCTACTTGAATCGTGTAATTCTTTTCTTATAGTCACACCATGACATAAATGGCTGGCACATTCTCTCTTCTAGGGAAAGAACAAGCAAACCCATCAGTCAGGATATGTCTGTCATACCAGTTTGGGCTCATTGCACTAGGACCCAAAAGATAATGCCCAGCTCTGCAGCACAATACTCACTGCTCTGTCATGAGGGTGAAATTAATTCACATTAGGAGATTGAGTTGCACACTCATAAAGCCAATAACCATGCCAAAGCTTTGATGCGTTATACAAAAAGTCAGTATCGGTTTTCACTCCCCTTCACTTCTGCCTCACTTAAAAAATTCCCCACTCAGATCTGTTTTTTCCAATCCAATCCAACACAAATTCTTTGCAATATAAGCACAGAGCTCAGTCCTCTCGAAAACCAGATGATATTTAAATTAGCTTCATATATTTGCTTATTTAAAGCAGCATGACAGCAGGGATAGCTGAGCTCCACCTTGATGGTATAATAAACTTGAACTCAGTGTTATGTGCAGGGCATTGATTTATGCTGTTGACAGATTCTAGGCTTCAACAATGAATGTGTTAGACAGGATGTAAATGCAAATGGCCACATGGTTTCCTGAAGACATGAGTGCTCCTCATGGTCTTGTACTAATCACTTCCACATTTAGCTCTTATTTTTCTCTCTATAAGCTCCCTGTTTTTCCCAGGAAGGTTATGACCATCCTCACGGAATGCATTTATTCACCAAATCAAAGGTTTGGGAGTAATAGCCATTGATTCTGAAAAAAACAAACACACGAAACAAAAACCCTCACAAAAACAACAACAAAAAAAGAACTTCACTTTCAGAAGTATCCCTTGAAGGTACCTTTTAATATGTGTTAGACCACAACCCTGACTAAATGAAAACTGACATAGGGTAAAAACCTGTATAAGAAATGTCAACCTGCATTTCCTAGGTTGATATAGAAAAATTTATACTCTTTTTTTCGCCATCTCCAAAAACTTCAGTCAGAAACACACATCTGTGATGACAGCCTCAATTTTTGCCAAAAGGTAGTGTTGGTTTTCCCCAGCTTTAGCAGCTTTTGTCTCACTCCCATTCTTGAGAATGATGGAGCAGCCTTTAGTGCGAAGTCTCAGACGGACTTTCAGCGTGTGGGTATTTTGCTGGTGGCTTGCAATGAGACAAAATGTCCCCAAAGTGTTGTTACCTTTCCCCAGAATTTTTGCCTTGCTCAAATCAAAATATAGAGCTATAGAAAACCTGCTAAAAGAAGTGGCAAAAGGAGAAACCCTGATGTCTTAACACTATATCTGCCCATTGAAAAATGACTCAGTTCTTATCAAGATAAAGCAGCTATGACCATGCTGCCAGTGTAGTAGGAAACACTCTGCACCTTGAGCTGCTGAGAAGAGCCTACACAGCCCTGTCCCAGAGCACTGCCCACCACAGCACCCAGCTCCTTCCCAAAGCCCATCTGCTGGGTGCAGGCGTTGGCGTGCTTGGCCTTTTGAGGAAGGAAATGACCTTGCCTCAACGGGGGCATGGTCACAGCTGAAACCGCAGCTGCAGTTTTGCAGAGGAACTACCGAGACCTCGGCTGAGGTCGTTACCTTTTCTCTTCCTGATTCTTGCACTAAAGGAAGCAGAAGCCATACAAATTTGGAGGAATATCTTGACTGGCAATTAAGTAATTCTTTGAGTTCAAGCCTCTGACACAGCTCCCAATGACCTAAATAAACTTATAAACACAAAGGACTTGACCTTGTATGAAACCATTGCTTTGTGAGGGAAAAGAAGTAATGGAAGGACAGACAGAGCTGACAGATAGAGCTGTCCATCCAACTCCAGCCTGGCAGGCAACAAGTGCACACACCTGGTAGCTGGTACCATCCAGCAAGTGGTGCCCACAGTCTCCAGCATAAACTTATTTCCTTGGTTGTTTGTATAGTGGCAATCTAACAGATTGACCTATCCTCTTCCATGTACTCTGAAGGAAGCAAATGCAAGTGAAAGACTTCTCCCAGTTTCTCTGTGGAATCAATAGTCAAATCAGTAGTACAAACTCAAGGTTTGTCCGGGCTCTGCTGAGTAGCCTTTTGTCAAAGTATAAACATCCTGGGTTCTTTTTGCCCTTGATCTTGAAACTGTTGGTCTTATTTTAATTTTTAAAGAGATTTACTGCCAGAATTCCAATAAATGGAGCCTTAAGCTAAAACCAAAAAGGTCACAATGTTCACAATACCCTTGATAACACCGAGAGCACTGCATATCTTGCAATAGCCTTGCAGTCCCTGCTGAGTTATCGTGTAAAGACTCACAGAAGAAAAGATTTGGTTTAGCAACACCCAGATTACAAAAAGCCAGTCTTTCAAAGCAAAACAGGAAGCCAGATCTCTGTGCCAGCTACCTGACTCATGGCAATGGAACCATTGGTAAAGTGCTGTTCAACACCCAGTCAGTGAACACCTTCTCACAAAAAAAAAAAAAAAAAGAATTAATGACCCAAAAGGTCACTGCTACTTTTTAAATTCTTTTTGCATTGTATCTTGTTTTTATTGTTTGGGACAGATTAACTTTCAAAGACTTTTATATGCTATGGGGAAGTCTATTAAATCATTACACTACACTTCCTTGTTCTTATAGTTAACCTTTTATAAATTTGAAATCTCATGGTGTTCTCACAGCAGGCTTTATCTCTCTGTTTTAGAGAAAGGGAAAGAAATCAGGTCACTACAGTCAAGGGCAGGAGTTGATGTCTGAGTCATGATTAGGACTGTGGACTTCAGCCTGTCATTCAACCCTGGTCAGGGATGGTCTGTGGTGGACAGGGGTCCGTCATGGCAGGGCGGCATTTTGAGCTTCAGCCTGAGGTCGCAGGGAAAGTGCCAAGTTCTCCACACAATTTTGCAGGAGGGTTTTAGAAAACCAACAGTTAAAGTAAAGTCAAAGTTATAGCCAAAACAGAGAGTAAAATTGCAATTTCATTATTCTCAGCTGTTTCCATAAAAAAACATCAACCTGGTGCTGGTGTATAACACAAGTTTAATCACCTTAATAATGCCCAAAGAATTCATAGCTTGGCTGGCTTTAGAATGTAAGGGACTGTTGTTTGTGCAAACTCTGCTCAGAAGTGTTTTGCTTTTAAAAGTTGGACAACATCCCACAGACCAAAAGCTCAGACACTGTGTTCATTTGCCCAGAGCACAGTCTTGGATACTCTTTGTGTGACCCATCTTTTTGAAGCAGCATATGCATCATTCTGCCTGGAAAGCAAAGCAGAGTCACAGAGGGCTCAGAGCTGGACGGTATCAGAAGGGCAAGAAGTCAGTATCTGAACAATTGAATCACACTCACTGTACTGGGGTAACTAGGTTGAAATAGCCAGTGGTGCTGCTCAGACAAGAGAGAAGAGTAAAATGCTTAGCTCTACATTTCTTTTAGCTCTAGCATTGCCTATTGCAACAACCTGATCAACACCCAAAACTGTGCCTTCAGCTATTGTCACTGCTCCAAAATATCTCAAAGTAGTGAATGCTTTGCCTTGAGACATTTTGCATAGTCTAATAACTCTTTGGCTAGGAAAGAGATAAACCTCCATTTCTAGCATACTGCATTCAGCTTAAATCGCATTCCTCTGCACTCTCTTTCTCTGCATTGTAGCATAATGGTGGGAAAGGCTGTAAAGCACCCCTTGATATTTCAACTTCTCACCATCCTTGCTGCAAATTTCCATGTAGATGGCCTGCATGCCAGCACACTGACTACTGTGTTTTAAAAAATATCATATAAGCTCATGGAAGAAGTTGCATATGCTCTTGAAGAAAGAAATGAGTTGAATGCCCATGCCTACAGGACAATCACTTTCTAAACTTTTTAGATTTCTATACAGCAATATCACCCAGCTTCAGCAGTTAATTACCTTGCTCGGTGTTGCTGTGACTTAGTAAATGTTCTTTTGTGTTTTGATCACAGGGTAGAAACCTGAAACAGGTACCCTGGGAGATACCAAGATTCCTGTCCTTAACTGTAGGTGGCATTCTTCATCTGTTCATCTGAGTTATTGCTGAAGGAATTTCAATATTGCTGAGACAAATGAATTATTTTCATGTTCCCTTGATTAATGTTATCAGTCTTCTCCTATGTTTAATTAAATAGTACTTTTAATTGGAAGGAATGCAGGTTCATAAAATCTAAAGTTGCATAGCTATGTTACTTGGAAAGATTAAAACAACTTTCTGCTGTTCTTTCCCTAGAAGCTGAGGAAATGACATGTCTTTGAGTGATCTGGAGTGTTTCCAGATAAATTCTTCCACCGTGTGCTATGAAGAAGAAAAATCTGTAAGGCCTAAAGGCCTGGAGACCATTTTCAATTACCTTGCAGCAATAGTGAGTAAATCCAACACATTTTGAATTTTCCGTGCTATCTCTAGAGAAATCTCAAATAATTTCCTCTAGTAGGTGGATTTTGGCTTGCCCAAAGTTTCTCATGTGTATTTGGTTATCTGAGACAACTCTGCACTCTTCTAGCAGCTTTTGTAAGGTTACAAAGGAAAAAAAGAGAAGACTTTTTTCTCAAATTTAGCAAAAAAAGTAGCGAGATTAAAAAGAGAACTAATCATATTTGGCTAGAACCAGATTGAACTACAAGGAGGCAAGTTATCTATGAGTATCCCATGCAGCTCTGAGTACATTTTACTCTCTAAGCTTTTCCAGCCCTGATCCTTCTTCTGATGTAATTCCATCAGTGGTATCAGATTATGTACATCATTCATGATGCAGGCAAACATCCACAGAGGAGTAGACTTAAGGACACAGGGTTCATATGCTCTTGTGACCTGGGAGAGTAGACAGCTTCTAATCCTGGGAATAAATCTTCCAAATAGAAATGCAACTCAATTAAATTATTCATTTCCCTTCTCAGCTTAATCAAAGATTAAGCTATGAGAAATACGTACTTGTGCCAGATAACTGAAAACAGATGGCTGAAATTTGTTTAGTTCACCAGAGAAATTGGTAGGTCAAAGACATCAAGTTCCTTATATAGTAGGATTTATTTTATAAAAAAGAACTTTGTTTGGGGGTAACTCTACTGATATTTAGATTTTTATTTCTGTTATGACAGCGAGGTGCAGTCAAAATTGTTAAATGATTTGTTATCCACATGGATGAGAGGATTACAGGAAACATTTCACAGGGATGTATTAATTTTTTCACTTTTTTTTTCTGTGTGAATAGTATTACCAAAATATTGATTTCAGCCTTCTTTATGACCTAGTCAAAACCAAGTATTTTAGTCTTATTAGAGGGGAAACATTCAGATAAAGACTAAATAAAATATTCTGGAAAGTTTATTTTTTTTTGATGGCAGTTTGGGGCTCAGTGCAAACAAAACACTGAATTCAGGTACAGAACTAATATTAGTTTTGATCAGTCCTAAATATTACCACTTTCTATTTCTATAGCACTTACCAGCAGCAAACTTGAAAGAACATGAATTCTTTTTCTCTTACAGAAGTTCATCTGGATGGTAGTGCTGTTGAATTTATTTTGTAGAAAAATTAGTGATTGAAAGATAAAAATGATTTAGCAAAGCCCTTTCTAGGAGTTGTACCTAGATTTCACTTTGCCTTGTATGGATTTTCTGAAGACAGTGAAGGGAGACAGAGTAAACTGTACTTATGTCTTCACTCTGTCTCCATTTTCACAGCTTGGGTCAATGTGCCTTCCCTGATAAGGGACCGTGAAGAAGCTGTGATGAGTCTTGTCTCTCCCATTCACAGTGTTGCTGGGTTCAGCCTTTAGCTGATAGGAGCAGAAATACAGATCAATCACCATGAGAAAATTGGGAAAATCCTGTATTATTCCTGAATAAAACCCTTAGATACACATCTTTCTTCATAACCAAAAAGGTACTAGTGTTCTTGTTTATAGTTCATTATTATTAGACATGCACAGAAGGGTGTATTAGAATTGAGGAAAAGGGCATTAATTAATTGGTTTTTGTGTTGGTTCATCTGCTAAGTAACTGTATAAAAACTTAATATATCTGCCCATTGGGGTCCAGCCTCAAGGGATGTCACAAAAAGAGCCACATCCACTGGCACCAGGTGAAGGGGTGGACTGCAGCCTGTGGGAACTTCTGTAGGAGTGCAGTGTGTGATGACTAATGAAGGCAGGCTTAGATTTGCTGCTGATTATCACAAAATGACAAAATATTTCACAGAGTTCACTAATACCAACAGGATTTTAGAACATTTAGCTCTGATTGGTGGATAGAAATTATATTACTAAAGTTGGTTCTGTACACTGGAGAATCCATTACAGTGCAAAATCCTGACAACGTTCAAAGCTCCAAACTGCAACATGGTCCCTAAAGAAGTCAAACATAAAATAGAATTGTGTATCCCCATCTATCTAAGCTCATGGATGATTTAAATCTCAAGTCTTTCTTACCTGGGTTTTGTAAAGGGTCATCAAAACAAGTTCTTGAGTTAGGGACTTTTCTTTTTTCAAATTGGACCAATGTAAATGAGGTCTTTGGAAACAGGGCTGATAAAAATGAACAGCCACATTCCATGAGGAAACAGACCAAGGTTATACAAAGTCATCCTCTTGTATGTTTTACAATTCCCTGTATGTTCTCAGATCTGGAAAATATGCTTCACAGTGACAGTTTAACTAGAGTACTGTGAGCTGAAGCATGCAACAGGTTTCTAAGTTTCATTTCAGGCAGAGAAAAAAAAAAAAAAAACAGGTTTGATTTTTGTAAACATGAGCCATTTTGGTATTAGCTCAATCCTACAACTCAGTCTGTTTCAGATAGATGTGGCTTTGCACAGATCTCTAGAGTCAAGCAGCATGTCAGTGACTCCCTCAGCAGCTCACCATTATGCAGAGACAGCATATTTAAAACATGCATTCATAAAGTCATATTCTGCAGTGCAATATTTTTATCACTTCAGTGAGGATACACCTGATGTGGTGCTCTAGACAATGTCATCTACATTACAATTCTACAGCAAAGCTGAGGTTAGCATCATTGCAACCATGCTGGCTGCCTGGGATCATGAGCATAAGTATCTTTAATTAATAGGCAGCTTTGCAGCTATTTGGAGTCTACTTTGATGTATTTAAAACTGCACCAATGTCTTTCCTGTGAACTGCTACAAGGGCAAACCTGAACAAGACCGAGGCAAAATCCATCCTTACTGGGTATAGTATATCCCACCTCGGTCATATTCCTTGGCTGTGGTGATAGATTCCCCAGGCTACTCAAATGGTTGTAAAACCTCTCCATTTTGCACTTGGTAAAATGAAGAAGAGATGGTCATGGATCCTCTATAATAGCCCAGGGACTGAGCCAACACATCAGGCTGAAACTCATGTTCTGTGCCATCATGTGATCCTTACAGGTGACTGTGGGAATTAGTTCACAAATCCCTTTCCTCAAGTTTAGTAAAGGGATTTGGCTAAAGTAAAGATCACTATATAATCTGGAGACAAACATTCAGAGGAATAATGGTTGTCACATTGTGGATTCAATAACGCGAACTTTCAGGTGACCCGCTTTGACCACATCTTTGCAAATCCATTCAGTGATTTTTCCACATCAGATCCATTCAGTGTTTTGAAAGAGTGTCTTGGAAAAGGAAGTTCATGATTTGTCTTGTATCATGTGAACTCTGTGTAGGCATGTTTTCTAATACCTTAAAAACTGATAGTGCATTTTCCCACTCACCTCAAAACTGAGTTAATGCAGAATGACTAATGTATCTGTTTGGACTGTCAAAATGCTCATTGTAAACTTGATGCAAAATTTAGCCTAAGTACATCACAGCAAAGGACATCGTCCAAGGAACACGCTTCTTTTCCCTTGATTAATAAAGGCTTGGGAATCAGGCTTAAGAGCATTCTGTGCTCCCTCAAGGTCAAGAAAAAGATGCAATACTAAGAAGTATTTCATTCTGAGGCATTAATCAGTACTTTAGCTCACTCCACATTGCTCAATAACCTACTTTAAAAACTTCCATGTGGCTTCATCTACCCTTTCCCTCTCTGTACAATGGTTTTTTTTCCCTTTAGGGTGGACTGTGCAGACTCCAGGGCTGCCCAGGCAGTCTTGGTGGCCTGGTCAGTGGTAGTTTGACAGAGGTCTTGGAACAAAGTGTGCACTTCAGTCTTCTATAAAGTGTCTGCTTCATGGGAAATATTGTGCAGACCCCTGACAGAGACTAGAGCAAACCCCAAAATTTATTTGCCTTTTATGTATGATTGCTCGAGTTTGGAATTTGCCACCAGATAATGCAAGCTGACTTTATAAGGGTGATATAAAACATATCTAAAGGTCAGGTTTTTCAGGAACTACAGGGCCAGGTTTTTTAGGAGCTATGTGCAGCATCAGCAAACATTTTCCTTACAGACTTCTTCCCAGCAATTTATTTCCAAAATAAACTGCTGTGATTATGCCAGTACTAAAACAATCATTCCCCTGACTCACCAGTGCTAATAAACATACTGACACACAAAGAACAGGGGATATTCAGACAACACCAGGTCTTTTTCTGTCATAACACTGATGAATAACAGTAAAAAGAAAGAAAATATTTGTGAAGAAAGATTACCAAACCAATGACCACCACATGGGACCAACCCAACTGATGTGGGAGGAAAAAGCTAGATCAAGAACAGTATGTATGGCTCATGGGGACACAGTGCTATACCCAACAGCCCTGTTGGAAGCTGAAAGCCTACTTGGCACCCTTGAAAACTTACCCCTGTGACACAGCTCCGTGATGAACAGGACACTTGCAAAATTCAGAATTTTATGCCTTCATAATGCTGTTTAAGATTTTTAGCCATTTTACAGAAAAACAGTGATAACATGGTTCAACAAGGCCTCCTGTATGTTTGTTTTTTACACTGTCTTATATAAAATTTATTAGTAAGTCTGAAGAACTTGGCTATAAATAATTTAAAATTGTTTCTTCAAACGACAAGACACTGAAAGTATATTTTCTCTCCTGTTGAAAAACAAAATAAGTCTTTGAATGGCATCTATAATATGCAGCACTGAATGTCTTGATTAATGAAACCCCAAGGATTATAGAATAGAGCACGCGTCAGAGGAAAAATTCGAATGCCCAGAAGCCTGTTGTTTTGTAATCATTACTATGGAATTACTAGCATTCATTGCAGCCTGTTCATCAGGAGCATTTCTATTTTATCATCACTGAAATACTGTAATATCTGCTAGTCAGCTGAGAGTTATGAGATTGCTACAGGAAGGAAACTGTACATTTAAAGCATGGAAGGTGCTCATTGATCTATCTCAGAAGCCAGTCGGAACATATCAGGGTAATATTGCTGTTTAGAAAGGAAGAAGCTTGGACCCCAATGAAAAACATGAATGTCAGCTTCAGGTTTGTCAACATGGCATCATGAAATCAAGTATTTCCAGTACTCTCAATGACCGGTGTATTTCAGGTTCCTTCTGTTCATCAATAAAAGGATGAAAAAGCTAAAAATAGAGGAATTGTTTAACTGTGTTTATGAATTTGAAATACCAATTGATCACAGCTCCAGCATCTTTTTACTGCTCCTTCAGGAGTTATCAATCAGCTTAAAAAGAAATGATAGCCACAGTTTTGTGGTTAGAAAAACAAAGAGCTCTAACTAAAAAATAGTAAGAAAAAGAAATGTCAATAAATACATTAATTTCACATTGTGATGCTTCCGTCTTATTTCCAAAACTCCTTTATTCAATTCCATAGTTATCTAATTATATACAATTAAACAAAAAATAAACTAGAGGCAGATAATCACGATGTGAACAAAAGATATAGCTTATTTTGTGAAAAAAATTATATGGATCGACAACAGCAAAACACTATGACCAAGGTAAGAAGAGCAAACTAAAATGCTCAAAAGTAAATAAAGCTTTAGTGAAAGTATGCAGTGGAAAAGAATATGGGAAAGAAAAGTTCAGGAAAAATGCAGTAAAGGGATATGGATAAAACAAATGGGAAAGAAAAAATAAACAAGGAAAATGCTGTTTTGAAAAAACAGAGCTTGAAATATCATATTCCCCCTTCATTGAAAACAAATCTAATGTCTACTTCTTTTATGTGCAGAAGGGTAAACACTGGCTGAAGCACACTGGCTTCCAAAGGCATTGCCAACATAAATACTGCCAGGAAACACAAGCTGTCCCTTGCATTTGCCCTGCAGTTAATTCTGTTGTTGACTTCCACGGGCATAAAACTCTGTGCAGGTTATGGTTAATGCTACACCTGAACAACGGGCATTAACCCAAATGCCGCTGGGGCAGGCTCGGGGTGTGTGCAGGGCTGCCCAGCAAAGAGAGGGCTACGTGAGCTGTGGGGTCTCTGTGGTGCCCTGTGGGACAGCAGCCACAAACCCACAGGCTCCCTCTTGTCTGCTTGTTAAGCTTTTCTAATAGAGTATCTTTCAAACTTGGCATTTCACCTCAGAAATGCAGAAAACCTACAACTGCATCACATTTTACAGCAGTGGCTCCACAGCTAAGGAGAATCTTATAGCTGCACACTCAAAAGCTGGAAACTGCTCTCAAATCTTCATTAGCTGCCTGCCTTGTTTCCCCAGAATTCATCCATCCACACATGGCTAAAACAAATTGTCTGTGACCAAGCTTCACTACTGGTAAGTATGTGATAAAATACTAGAGTATGAGAACCCCTGGAAAATTTGAGGACTTTAAGCAGATCTTTCTCAGGTCAGTTAGAAATGACAGGGTTGCAGATATGGTAGACTACATGGAAAACCTGCCCATTGGGGCACAGCTGCCAGCATCTGCTGAGAGTGGACATAGAACCATAGAATTGTTAAGATTGGGAAAGTCCTTTAAGACCACTGAGTCCAGCCCTTAACCCAGCACTGCCAAGTCCATCACTAAACCATGTCCCTAAGTGCCACATCTACATGTCATTTCAATACCTCCAGGGATGGTTACTCATCTTCTCCCCTGGGCAGCCTGTTCCAACGCCTCACTACTCTTTTGGTGAAGAATTTTTTCCTAATATCCAATATAAACTTCCCTGAGTGGAGCTTGAGTCTGTTTCCTCTTGTCTTGTTGCTGGTCACTCGGGAGAAGAAATCATGTCAACCTTTCTGAAGGCTTTTCTGGCTCTATCACTATCCTTTTGTTTGGTGACTTCAGTTCCTTGCTAAGGGAGGAGGAAGGGGGGAGAACAAGCAGTTTTTATGGTTCAGAGCTTCTGCATAGGGTCCACAACATATGCCTGGCATTTCATATACCTGTCCTTCCTGAGGCGGGAATTATTTGTTGCTGACATTGGTTTATTTGCCCTCACCTTTGATGTATGGGTGGGATCATGGCTTTGTAGCCAAAGAAGGTCCAGACTGGGATGGTCCTCAAGCAAACCTTCCTGAGGCTGGGATGTGCTCAGTGCCAACAGCCTGTCCAGCAGCACCCATGAGCCAGTCTATGGTTTTGAATACTACTGGGACAAAATTAGGCAAATACAAGGTTGTTTTAAGTTTAGAATATTGCTGAGCCTGGATAAAAGCCACATTACTTTTCCTTGTCTGAAGAATTGCTATGGGTCCTTTATACCCTTAAGGCACTCAGAATTATAGTTATTTGGGGAGGAAAAAATGAAATGCTTTTATATCATGTCTCCATTCATTTAAAGAAAACTTTACATGTCATGGCTTTGCCTTGAATATTCTTTCTTTGATGTAGGAAAGAAAGGTATCTTTCATGAAATCTTTTCATGCTTGAATGTAACATATACTGAGTCTGTGTCAGGAACAAATATTTCTCCCCTTCTTTCTTGCCTCATCAATTAATTTTGCATGAAATGACAACATTTGCCTTATTAAAATTTCTGTGCTTGTGGCACAACTAAAAGTATGAGTGACTTTTACAACTGAAAGTGTGAGCTAAAAATAAACAAATCATGACCTGATTGCTGTCTCCTATATATTTGAACAGGTAATGTATGAAGGTAGTCAGTAAACCAAAAATATGCAATGATCCATGGATCATTCAAAACTATTTTTCCCAGAGTCTAGAATCTGGAAATTAGTCCAAACTAGGAAGCACTTAGATACAGCACGTACATAGGTAGCAAGCAGAACTCTTTAATGACCTGTTAAGGTTCACATACTGCTCAGTATTTTCTTACTCAAGAAGCAATGTTCAGCCACCTCAGCTCTTGAAATGAAGTAGCAAATTTCTGTTGACAACTATGAATGCACTTGCAACTCAGATTTCCCTGAAGTCCAAGTCTTGACTCCACAAGACTGATTTCCTATGCCACCAGTAAGTCAAGTCATTATTTGATGTTAAATGTATAGAGGAAAAATGCAAAAAATGCAATTAAGTAGCATAAATGTATCAATAAAAACCAGAAAACCTATCTCAGGAGAGGACTGGCCAGCCTGTTACTAAGCAAAAATATTGACAGTGTTTCCCACAGTGGTAGAATCACTTTATTGTTTTTTCCATATCCTAACTTGAGAATGAACAACAGGCAAAAAGGATGACATTTTTAAAACTATCCAATGCTAATGTTTTGAACACACCAAACTTTCTGAATGTTCAAATTAAAATGCATGCATGCATTACATACGTATATGTTTTAAGTGCAAAAATAGAGTGCAAAATAAGTGTATGACACACTCTGCAAGCTCTGGGCAATTTTAGAAGGGAAATCAAGATGTTTTTCCATTTATTCTAAAATATACAGACAAGATTTCATGAAATTTTGTTCTGTTTACTTGTTTATTATTGTTTTCTTTTGTTATTTTTGTTTCACTATGTTGTCATTTCATCTGTTAATAGGTAAGCGTTCTACATTTCTTTCCTTTTTTTTTAAAGCTAGGCAAGATCATCATAAAAATAAGACTTAGTGGAAAAGAAATACAGGCTGGTTTAAGTTAGAAACTCAAGAAAGTTAGAGTAATGGTCCCCAGGAAGCAAATTCAAAATCTTTCTGCCTGCCCCCTGTGAAAAGTTAGTTGCTGCTTCTTTCTGCTTTCCAAGCTGTCTGACAATAGGAATTTACAACCGTGAAAACGCAGAGTAAATACTCCTGAGAGTGCTTGACAAAAAAAACCCCAAGCTGTGTCTCGAATGGAAAGCTTAAAAAGATATTATTTAATGGCAGAGATTTTGCAAAAAAAAAGTTTGTTCTTATAAGCCAATGATTCAGTAGCATTTTTGAGATCAGGAAATCCTTTCTCTACAATGGATACTTTGTCATGCCAAAAGACGGATCTAAAATTGCATTGTGACTCATTCATAAGGCATTCAAACATTTTTATTTTCTTCAAATGTCTGGAGTTTGAATCATCCAAATCTCCATTAAAGAAAAAAAAAGGCAGCAAGCAAGCACTCTCTACTTTCAGATGGGATGTTTTTTAGGAGAGGTTATGCCTTTCTCCAGCCAGTGTGGCCACGTGTGGCACCCAAAATTTGGTAACAGCACTCAGTGGTGTTTGCAGTATCCCGGGGGCTAAGGGGCTGCTCACCAACTTGTCTCTACAGATTTTTACCTCTAATAGAGCTTTTCAAAGAACAAAAGTGCTTTGGCTGTGGTAAGGTATGTGTACATCATTATGTCTTTGTACAAGCTATGTACCATTGAAATTAATCTGTTTAGACAAGTTCCTCGTGATTCACAGCTTAAGTAACATACCCTGAAAAAATTTTCATGGGGTTTTATTAATTTCCTGTTTTGCTTTTATTCAAGTGTTGCTGATGTAAAAATTTTTAGATTAACACAGGAACAGCAAAGATGTTAATCACTGACATTCATGAAACTCCACAAATTGCTCTCAAAAGAGATTTTATTCTCTGGTATGCTATGTATTCATGAAAGCACCAATAAAGACTTCACAGGGGGTTGGAAGAATAAGTGCACAGGTATTTTAAGTCAATGTTCACTTGTGAAATGTGAATGGTAATCTGTGAGATTTTTTTGTTTTAATTCCTGAGAAAAACCTATCACGCTTGTTTTGTTCCTCCTTTTGGTTTTCTGCTGCACTGTTCACTGCTGAGCACTTTTCACTTGAGAGAAGTAGAAAATGGAGCCACACATGGAGAAAGTTCATTTTGTTATCTTCTACTTTTTTCTTCTATGTGGGAGGGATTACGTTTTGATCATAAATTTAGGAATTACTGGATAAAATTAATTTAAAATTTATATGAGAACTACACAGTGTAGACAATCAAAAATCTTGTTTTTTCAATCAAGTGCAAACCTTACTATGCCTTTTGTTGGTCGACAACAAAAGCATCACATCACCTGGAACAATTAGTCAGCTCATGCATTTTAAACCAAATCAGTATTGAAATGGCTGGTAGAGTTACTAATGGCACATAGTTAACCAGTGATCACTAATTCAGAATCAATATCCTGTTAAATACAGCAGATATACCCCAGTATCAGGAATTTATGAAAAGTTAATAAACACCTGAATATTTCTAAACACATTTCTAGCACAGTTGTGGTTACTGCTGTTTCCATCCCAAGGTCGTACCACCAGATGCAAATCTTCATGCTTCTTAGACCATCCACCTCCCCCAAAACTTATCCTAACTATTAGCAATAAAGAACCATGAAATATCGAAGTTCTGGCTTACTAGCCAAGCAAACAAAGTTTTTACAATTTATCCACTTAGGTGTCACTGAAATGAAACAAAACATCTCACATTTAAGACTGATCTTACAGACTCCTACAAGGCCCTATAGGACTGCTTAACTTTACCACAAGGAGCAGTTCTATTTTCAAGGAGCTGTTCTATTGTCACAGACACACAGAGAATAATGAGAATAAAGCAAACTTATGCATGTTTGCTAGATTGTTACTCCATGTCTTGAAAGTTGGTATATTGGAAGAAAGGTGCTCAGTAGTTTATTTAAGCATATTGATTACCTTGACTATATTTTAACGACAGTTCAATTTTTTGTCTTTTCATTGCAACAGTGATTCAGCAGCTGCTTGCTACAAGCCTTACAAACTATTTAAAAGTATCTAGAATTACACCATGAAGTTTTATTTTTATTTTGCAAAAAATAGCGTGAATATTTGATTAGTCAGTTCACATATTTTAAGTAATATACACATAAAGTTTAATTTGTAATGAGGGAATCTAAGAAAAACTCAGCTGCTTGCACAGCTTGAGAGCTAGTATATTCAAACTCTTCAGAGGCAGAAAAAGGCATGCCTGAGATTCCAAGGCTTGGCTTTACAAGATTTCCAAGCACTCAACCTTAAAAAGCCTTATGAATAGAAAGTACAGGCTCTCCACATCCTCAATACCTGCTTCTGGCTCTTGCAAAGTAGAGACTCAAATGTTGTGAAGATTGGCATGCACAATTGTTGGTTAATTGAAGAGATATGCCATGGCCCCTATACCATGCACCTGTCTGCATATCCACAAATGTATCTGTCTGCAGCACAGTTTTGGAGGTGTTAAATATGTAATTCCATATTTTCCAATCTAAAATTAGAAAGAATTTTTTTCCCAATTTCTGTCAATTATAATGGGCTTTAAAATTTTTAATTTCTACAGAGCAGTTCTACTGCATTCACCATCACCTAGAATTTTACAGAAAAACATTGTATCTTTTTCTAATCAGGCTATTAATCCAGCAGAATCACCTTTTCAGATTTAGAGATATATGTGCAATATACTATTTCCAGTCTTAGTTCACCTCTGTTTGGAGCTGGAACAAATCTAAATAAGAATTGCCAACTGGAAAAATACTGGTAGGGCAACAGATTTGCCGAGGGCTGGATTACACCATGCAACCATAAAAACCCCAGGAGCATGTTTCAGCCACTCTTTCCAGAATAATTTGTCCTTGTCTACTATGGCAAGTCATATTAAATATAGAGCTAGTTCAGTGGCAGCCTTTACTGACACTCACCAGCAGCAGCAAGTGACATTTTAAGGTAGATCATGATTGTGGGCAAAATCCTGATCTCAGTCTCTCTCTCTGGAATGCCATTGACTCCAGTGGACAGGGTTTGAAAGATGGCTAGAATTGAACAGCCTTTTTTGGGAAAATAATTACATTTCAGTATATTAAATGGCAACATAGATTGACACTTCTGACAGGCAGCATTTTAACTTTCAAAGGAAAGTTACAGCCAGTGAAAATTGCTACTACCTGCTACTAATTCGCAGAGAGAACTGGCCATTTACCCAGGATTATGTATTCAGCTACCATTGGATTAGGTGCCTGTTTTCCTTGTGGGGCTTTTGCAGCCCATACTGTTATGAAAACTCATGCAATAGTGGATTGAAGATTGACTCATTGAATTGAACTGTAAAACACAAACTTCCCTGGAACAGAATATCCATGAATATACCTATCCATCTTAGACAGCTTATGAATAGTTGTCATGGCACAATAAAATTGCTTTGAATAAAAACCAATTAACTTCCAAACACCACTCCAGCCGACACTAACCATGAAGCCCACACAATAGTAGAGCAAACAAATAGAACCTACTGGGAAGGAGCTTAGGCTATCACAGAAAGCCATGCCACATATTTTCCTCTCTATAAGCCTTGTGAATCCATGAAAAAGAAACAAAATGTGATTAATTCCCCTTTGCAGTCCACCAGTCTTTAGGTACCGGATTGTCCATCTGTGCCTGTTGGTTGCTAGCACAGGCTGGAACAGAAGTCAGGATTATCTCAGCTGTAACAAAAGAAAAAGAATGATCCCACTTGAGGAAGGAAAGCTACAGTCTGTGCTATCTCTGCTCATCCTCCCCTGGCCCTGCCAGCTTAGTCAAGAAAAGTTCGGTTCTAACAGATTATGCAACGCAGAGGAATAATTTTGCATTTGAAGTAAAATTATTTGATGAGTATACCCACAAATATTTTAAGACTGACAAAAAGCCCAGTAGTATTAATGCTAAAATGCTCCTTCAAAGGGCAGCACATGGCATTCTGCTGTTGTGAAATGAGTTATACAGAGTACAAAGACCCCCATGGTATTGACCAGGAGGCTAAGTAAGAAACCCACCCTTTCAGTTCTTTGTGCTGTAGGAAATATTTAGTGCAACATATTTACATTTATTGTTCTGCTGCTAACAAGGGTGATCTCTCTCCTGGAAGAAGGCACTGTCAGTTTCCTTAGCCAAAACACACATAGCAGGAATTTCCTTCAATTACTGCAGATGGCACAGTGACGCCCATGGACCTACCAATCCTCCCAGTTATGGTGTTACCCCAAACAGGCTTTTCCGAGGATGACAGGGGGTGAGTGTCTTTCCAGATGTAGCACAAAATGTGCCTTCTGGGCTCTGATACCAGCACAGGCAACTGGCAAGGGGAGTCTTGGTCTAGAAGGAGTAAGAAGACAACCAGAGAACAATGAAAAATTACAAGCAATTACTCATAAATCTGTATTTAGTAATTTACAGAATGAGATGATAATGGAAATGTTACCTTTTACTGTACTCCAGTCATGCATTTTGACCAGACTTTTATTTAAGAAGTCCTGTTAGACCATTTCAGAAGTAGACACGGCATGAAGAGCAGCTCTGGCTCCTTCCATCCCCCATGCACTCTGCCTGTGTAATTCAGTGGTGTTAGAAAGATCCAAAGGCTGCTGACATCTTTGTACCTTCTCACACACACAACAACAAGGAGTGTTTTCCTTTATGGAAAGCAAAAAATACTCAGGTGAACACACTCAATCCTGGAGAGAGGAAGTGAAATATTTCAAGCCTCAGTTACTTTCCAGGTGACCACTGCTTCTTCCTGGGGACTTTGGGTCATCCCAAACCAACACAGTTTCAAATGGAGTCATCTCATTCTCAGATGAAAGGCAACAGGTCAACAAGGCACATATGAAGAGCAGTGATGGCAATTCTTCTGAAACAGCCTTACTTAGATAAAACCCATGTTTTTTCACTCATTCTTTCTTTGCACCTTACTGTGAGTGCTAAAACCCTCTGTACTCTGGGCATCAATAATTGCAAAGCATATATGCCATGAAATCTTATTCTGCAGCTCTGTGGCCTTCATGAATCTCAAAGCGCTGTAGGAAGGAAGGGAAATACTGCTACTCCTATTTAAAATGGATGGTTCCTATTTCACAGATGTAGTTACCACACCACAGGTTCCCCTCAGACAGCAGAAATGCTTCCTCAGTGCAGCTCTAACTATAAAGAGAATCAGCCCAGTGATGCATTTGAACCAAGACATGCAAGGGAGATGAATACATGGCTTGAGGCATTTTATTTCAAAGTCTGTATCTCTAGAGGACATGTGAAGATTAGAGATCTTTTTCACAGACACACAAGTGCAAACACCTGTATGTTTTTTGGGCTTTATTGTGTATAATGACTTTTTTTTCATTCTGTTTAACCAGCACATCTTCCCTACAACTGGAAATTGTTAGAAAACAGCAGGAAAGTGGGTTTGGGAGGGAAGCAGGGGAAAAAGAGAATATTTACATGCTGCTTGAAATACTTTCCAGATTTGAGGTTTCAAGGTGGGGGGAGAAAGAGGAGGGGGCATTTTTTCTAAAAAACATGTGAATTCAAAAGTCAAAATCTTTAAATTTCTAAATGCCAAAATTCAGTGGCATTAAGTCAAAACAGATGCTTTATTTCAGTTTTGCATTTTTTAAATGGACGTAAGTTTGAATACTGTCATGCCATAACAAGAATTTGTGTTTAAAAAGTGCCATAAATAACTTAATTTTCCTTTTTCTGGAGTTTTTTTGAATGAGGTGTCCCCATGGAGGTCCTAGTAGGAAAAAAGAAGGGGCTTTCCTCTACTTCCAAGCCTGACTTTAATCTGCAATGAAAACAGCTCATCTCATAATCTTTATTATGCTGTGCTCAGAAAAAGATGACCAAAGAAGGTGTTAGAATATTCCCCATTGGAAACTATATGATGATAAAATATATTATGGGCACTGCAGACAGTACCTTTTATCACTTATAATTTATGGGAAACTATAGGATATAGTAGGATAAAGCAGGATATAAAAGTGAAGAAGAGGAGAGTATATTTTTCATTTTGCAATATAGAAATGTGTGTTTCTCACACATTTATAGGTCTGGGTTTACTTTATTTTTATTATTTTTCCTGATAGAGTTGTCATAATATTTAATAAACAATACTTGACATTTGGCACCTTAGTTGCAATTTTTTTGAAGATGGTACTATACTCACTTGAAAGAATATTAGGGCAGACCATGCAAACATACATATGCAAAAGTACATGCCTCTGTACTTTCATTTTAAATCAATTTTAATACAGCATGCTGTAATACAAAGGGTGGAAAAGAATTCTAAAGGCTATATTTGCTATATTGAAAAAAGCTGCTTTGTGAATGATATAATTGCCATGTTTGCATGGGAATGCAAAATCTTTTTTAAATTTTGAAACTAAGCACCTGGCTTCTGCAATTCAATTCCTTTGAAAGGACTCCTGCACCACCACAGTGATATTTATGCAAATATGCCCTCTGAGATGAGCCTGAAAGACTGGGAAGCAGTTAAAGGGATTTTTTGTACAATGGATAAGAATAATCTGAGAGGAAAAAAAATGCAGTTTCAAACCACAGTTAATGGTGTGGATCCTGTGCAGAGAGAGGGAGCAGGGAGGGAGGAAAGGGAATATGTGTCTCAAGATTCAAGCTAAGGAATACTAGAATTGCTTTGTGAAAGGCAGAAATAGCTCTTGTGTCTATTTTTGTCTTTTGCAAAGGAAGTCTAAATAGCGCAGAAGAGCCCGGGGTCAGATTTTTTTAAAACACAAGGGATGTAGATAAGACAATTTGGGTGCAGAGAGGAGAAGTGTGTTATCTGTCATCCAACTCCCTTTGTGAATCATGAGGTGAGCAACCCATTTTAACTTTAAAAATCAACCCTCACCTCCATGTGCAGAATAATATGAGTAGCATTTCCTCATTAACATGCTTTTCCATAACCCTTCAAGCAGTGATCATGTCCAAGAGCCATTTGGCAGAGAGTAGAGTGCAGTAGGGGCACCACAGTACAGCAGGATGTCACTTCTTTTATTATTAAATTATTAAATCTGCACCCTCAGCTGTTCCTTTATAATACAGTGCAAGAAAATACCTCCATTATGTCGGGTTCCTGCATAGCTGGGCTGAGCCTGTGATTTCATGGCAAGAGGAAAGCCTGCAGTTTTCTGAAAGAGTAATTTTTGCTCCCCGTGTCTGGACCTCAGCCCCATGCTGTCTGAAGGGATGGGGCAACCTCATTTTCACCCACAAATTACCAAAAATCAGACTTCAGCTTCTGATGGGGTTCATTTACTCATGACAGCATTTCCTGGGGGTGACAAGGTGGCTCTGGGAGTGGCTGAGCTGTGACACCCATCTCCCCTAAGGAGCCAATGCTTGATTTTTGGTCCTGGATAAGCAGGGATGTGTGACCCATGGTGGGGATGGGGACATAGGGTGTGTGGGAGCTCCCTGTGCCCCAGGTCAGCTCCAGCCCTGGCTGTCAGTGTGGAGAACTCACCACAGAACAACAATATGTTTACAATTAAATGTTTTAGCATCACTGTCCCTGTGATTCTTGAGTCAGCTTGCTGTCTGTGGGGCAAATAAATCCCATTTTACGTTGAGAGCATACATTAATTTGGGCGAGGTGACTTTTGGTCTGAGACAAAGCAAAGCACTTCTGTGCTTGGAAAAAGGTCAAAGCACAACAGCAGCTCTGGCCCCAAAAGCTCTCTCCTCCTGTTTCTATTGGGATATTTTCTGTTCTCATGCCATTTTCAGAGTAATCAAAACCAAATTATTCCAAGCAGCAGCTAAATGAAGTTAAGGAAGAGGTTAATATAAACTACATAGAAAGATACACACTTGAAAGAGTTTTCAGTGTAAGCAGACGAGAAGGGTGAGACTGTGAGACAAAGGGAAGCACATACCTCATTCAGCAGGGAGCTGGTGGGAGTGGTACAGCTTTCTGAAGTGAAACTGGAATGTCACTCATTTTGCTAGCTATAAACCCATGTGTCACAGTCCCCTGTGCCACTCTTCAGTGGCTCAGGAGTGAGTCTTCAGGTCACAATTCAGTTTGCAATTTTTCAACTTAGTTTTTACTGTTTGGGTCAAAACTTCCCCCTCCTTAAGTGTGTTTTAAGACAGGTATTTCTAATTCATTAAACACAGTATGTTCATATATGCACTGTGTGCTCCAGGGCTGAAGACTTATTTCAGTGTTTACTAATATTTACAGAACACTATTTACACATCTCTTGACAATCATGAAATTGTTGTTACTCAGAATGTTCCTTTTCCCCTCAGAGTCATCATTCTGAGTTCTTTTGTTTCTTTCTTCCTGGCTTGTTTGCATTCCCTTTACTTTCCAAACCCATCCTATTTCCTCTCAGGTGATTTACAAAGAAAGTCAGTGACCTTCCACTGTTCAACTCTTGTATAAACTGTCTTGACAGAATTGTGGGCTTTAAGGAAGGGGGTAGGCAGAGGAGTCTGGCTCCTTGGCTCAGGGTGCAGCTTCCTCAGAGCTTCGGTTTGGGCTGTACATTGTTGGCAGAGCTAAATGACATCCTTACACACCATTAGCTGCCCAAAAATTAAGCTGGCTGTATAACTAAATTCTTGTCAATCCCTTTGTTTTGATATTAGCCTCAATTTCACTGTAACTGGGTGATTGAAATATTTCTTGTATCATTTCATCATTACTCAGAGCCAAACAAGTGTGGCCAATGACTAATGGCACATTCATTGTGGGTCATGGATACCTGGTGATCTGCATGGGTGCACTTATTTCCCAACATCCACTACATTCAGAAAACATTGTGCAGAGTGGGGCCTTTGTAACACAAATTTGAAAAAACCCTTCTCTGAGGTTTTTAAGCATGTTTGCTTGCAGTGTGTTTTCAACAATCTTGTCTATTATTCCTGTGCTAGTTCGGAGCTGTGTCTTGGCATCTGCTCGCAGATATTGTATAGGTATGTATATATATATATATATATCTATATGAAAATCAGATTTTAAAGCTGCTCGGGACTGGACTAGCTGTTGCTTCCTGGCATTATCTTAGCAAGCAAATTTATTGGCATCCATAGTTATTAATTAAAACAAATCAGAAGCGGCTCTGATAGAAGTCTATTTTAAATTGGTGTAATGCAAAATCTCAGTAGAAGCCCAGTTCCCTGAGGTACAGACATCTGATCAAGGAATGTGCTGGAACACTTGCATCCAGTAAACACAAACTCAGCTTTACATGTTTGTATGACATTGAATAATTGCAGAGAATTGATATTTTGTAGTGCCACTCCCCATCCTAAAATTCCTTGCGCTCCTGCTACAACATTCTCCCTAGTGGGCTTTCCATTAGCCAACAGAAGAAAACCTCTCCCCTAAAACATCCCACAAGGAGAAGGGATGCTGCTGTCTCTGTTGCTGGGGGTGTCCAGAGAGGAACTGATGGATTGTAGCCCCAATAAAGCAGCTTCTCCCCATCCCTGCAGGGTGAGCAGACTCAGCCAGTCTGCTCCACATCTGGTTGTCTGCTCCAGCTTTTGGCACTGAGTCTGCATGGATATTTGCAATCTGTTGAGGGTATGATGAACATGTCAATATGATGGTCAAACATGTCAGTTTTCATTTCATGCAGCATTGCCAAAGTATGTTTTTATTTAAAGTAAGGCTATTTTGAAACTCCCTTTCATTCTTCCGTGATGTCTCACAGATTATTGAAACTCATTTTGGTAAGGATTAAGTGGCCTTGAAAGCTTAACCTCCATTTTTCATGGGCTGTTCAGGGAATTTGCCACTCTTCCCCATGCTGAACTCTACAACAGGCAGATAGAATGGCTTTCAATGTTAAGCTTTGCCCATGCAAAAAAAATTCCAGCAATGTTCATATTTTGCAATGTTTATATGTGACTGCAGAACAGGCTTTCTCCCTGTTGGAAGGGGCTGGATTTGAACAGCCTGAGAGCTGTCCCACCACAGGGGAGTATGCTTCAAGTGAAGACAGTAAACAGCAAGGAAGGAAAAATGTACAAATGAGGACATCCAGAAAAGTTAATTCTTATTTTTTTTTAAAGTGGATTGGTTAAATTAAATTAAATTCTCACATAGATGCTTTTTCTTTTCCAAAGGGATTAAGTACTGGCAGCCACAGAGGTGTGTTTAACAGTATTCACAGGACAGTTTAATTCAATTTAATTAATTAATTTCAGAATTCACTCTTCAATTAAATTCAAGCTCACTTTTAAAATATATAATTTGTTGACAAGCCCTAAATGAATAGTCCCTAACAAGGTTGTTTTTTTGCTAACTTGAAAATGGGAAAAATAATTCTAGAACACTGGTGTTGCTTAAGGGGAAGGAGCATTATAAGGAGCTGGTACAAGAGAGTGCCTGGCTTTGTTTTAAATTGCAAGCCTTTCTATGACTTTTCCTTTAATTTTTCAATTCCTGCCCCAGGTTTCTCCGGAAGAGTTCAAGATGCAATTAAATGATAAGAATGTCTCATGGTTTGGTGAGGAACCATTCTGTTTCGGTAGATCTGTAATGACTTGAAACTTATCAAAAACAAGACCAAGCACATTCTCTTAGAGAAATATGTTTCAAATGGAGCCTGCTCTTCCAAGGTCCCATTTCAGGTACAAAGAATGGGCAGGAAGTATTACATTCATTTTTACACAAAGAAACGCCTGTACTTTTGGTTCAGTGAGCTGAAAATTCAGTGAGATCCAAGGTCGGTTGGACAACTGGATGACTTCAGCTTCTAGGAAAAAGAAAAACAAACCGATAAGACAGCACTCTGTCTAATGACTCTGTATTAGTCACTCTGTCTAATATAATGAACTCTAGCTCATTTATGGTGCAGTTGCTTATGGCTTGAGCCCCCAGCCTATGGTATTTCCAGGATGCATGAATACATTGGTGCATAGCAACCTTCCAAACTTGCTAAAAGGCAGATGTTGAATGGAAATCTTCACTTTCTTGAATTGCTGTTTATTATCTGAGAAAGTTGGGGCAGCTAAAATATGATTCTCCAAGGGGTTTTTAGACATTATCTTGACCCAATGCAGCACTTTAGCACCAAGCTTAAGAGCTCTACTGCACCTTTAAGCCAGAGGGCTCTCCAGCACCTTGATTATGATATCCCATGTGAAATCTGCTGGGTAAGGAGCAGGAAAGTAAAGTAATTTCAGTACTCTAAGAGTTAAAAGCACAGCTGCAGCATTCCAGTAACAACATCCCGGAAACATCAGCTCCCATAAGAACACATTGACCACAAAAGTCTGTCAAGCTTAAACACAACAAATTGATTACTGCTACTTTTAAAAAAAGCCCTGTCTAGTGAAAACACATTTATAAAGCAGATTTGTAACTGCAGTTATGGCAAGTATCAAGTGGATTTCCTCCCTGCAAGGAGAGAAGGATAGCAGCAGACACTGTCCTCCAAAGGTCTTGTTCAGCCTTTTCTTTCGAGTCCTCAGCAAGAGGGAAGGTAGGCATCAGCAGCCATCACCTTCCACAGTGATCCCACCTTTGTTTCATGGTAACCCCCACACCATTCAGCCAGTCTTCCAGCTGGTTTACCAACCTAGCAGCACTGTAACTGTGTCACATTCAACACCCAAGCACGAGCTGAGGCACTGAACGAGGTGGAATGGCCCCTACAGCCAAAGTTTACATGACACTTGGTCCAGGCTAATAATGAAACATAAACGGGTAGATCAGAGTCCAATTTACTTGTAAGCACCAGACCACCAAACCCCACCATCTCAGACAATGCTGCAGCACTTGCAGCCTAATGAGAAGTTCCTTTTTGTCCTCCAGGACTACTACTTGGTTTTTTTGTCCTCAGCAGGAGGTGAATTGTGTGCCAGTGCAGAGATGTGCAGGAGAGAACTTGACTTGCCTCAGTAGGTATCTGTGAGATGGGAAGCTGCCTCTTTCTGGGTGGTATTGATTTCAGTATCTCACCTTACTGATTCTTCCATGGCACCTTGAGGAAAGTCAGATTCATCCAGATTCTGTCTGGCATTAAGTACTTCAAAAACACATACATGTGCCAAGACCAGCCTGAGAAAAACTGTGTGTGATCCAAAGAATACATGTATTTTTCCTACTTTTGAGGTAGCTTATTTCTATGCTTATCTCTTATTTTTAGCAATTACAGCATCAAAAGGCCATGATGTTAACAGAGCACAGAACATGGTATTTAGTGAGCAGCAATTATGCAGCAGTTGAGACAAGGTCTATAAGCAGAAGAAATACATTTTATTAGTCTTGCTGCTACTACAGGAAGAAACAAATAAATTCTGGCCTTGTGTGCACTGAACATCTTCTAAACATGTTTTGTTTACCTTTTCTTCCCTACAAACCATGCCCTTCTTACATCTTGTGTAATAGAGGAAGGTTAATCAAACAACAGGCAAAAATGAGAGGACAAAGTTGGTACCATCAAAAATAAGACATATATATATATATATGTTTGTATATATGTATACCATTTTTTTAAATGTTAAGATGTTAAGTAAGGACCTGGATTCAAGAATGGTCTGTTTACTCCATCTTAGGTCTTAACATCTGAAATATAGCCCAGTCCATATTTCTGACTTACCCTTTGATTTTTGTCAAAACCAAGCAGCCCAGAAGCTGCTTGCCAGCCCTTCTACTTGTGCCAGACATGGAGGAAGCACATCCTTTTCTGCTAGTTCTATTTTTCCCCAACACATCTTATGCTACTGTTTAAATCTTGGTAAAGATCTACTCTCCAAAGCATTATAACTGTAGAAAACCAGAATTGTCATCACAAATGTGAAATATTTGGATTCTTGATTTGGAGTGATCTGTAAGCCTAAATGATTTCTCAAATTCTTTTTCTGAAATACATGCAAGCAGAAATGTAAAGGGAAAGAAACTATTTCAAGATATCAAAATTCACTGGAGACGGACTCTCACGTTATTTCTTTCAACTTTGGCCAAAACCTTTGCTTCTGCTAGTACTAAGGAAACTTAAAGGATGCAGCAAAATAATAGAAGGAAGTTCTTGCCTGGCAATTGTTTGTTTAAAACCCAGTTCAGCCACAACCTGTGGTGGGTGAAGAAGGCGCAGCCTTACTCTTGAAAGGCTGAAGGCACTAAATACAAAGATCACTGAACCGTAATTTACAGCTTGATCTGAAACTTTCCACAAGCAAAACCACAGTGGGTGAATCAGAGTTTCCACCAGGGTACCAGCATTGCCACCCCTGTTTGGGCAGCGAAATGTCTAAACCTAGCAGGGGGCCAGCACCTCCTTCCCCCTGGCACCGGGGACACTGACATTGAGAAGGTGCCCACCAGCATGGCTGGTGACTCAGATCCTGGTCTCTGCTCAGAGGTGGGCAGGCTTTGGGCCACCACTGAATGAAAGATGGAGCCATCAGCAATGCCTCCAGACTTTCTGGAGATAAGACTGAGGGCTGACTCAGGGGGAAACGTGCCACCTACTTATTCTTGCAGCACCTGGGATTTTCCCTGAAAGCTCCCATTCAAAAATTTACACTAGCTTCACCAATTTATGGGTGAGGAATCAAGCAAGACAAGAGTCATTTCACTGTCTTGGGGTGACTTATCCAAACCAGTACACACACAGAATGAGAAATGGGATCTGCTTTCTGGACTTTCTGTCTTTGATTTAGACTTCCGTTTTTACTCAGCTAAGCTACTGTAGACGTCAAAGAAAATTTTGCCTGTGAATCATCTGGTGCTGCTCTGAAGTACTTTGCAAACCAAACTGTGATTTTTCACTGAAATAACCGTAGTCTGAGGTTTATGGGGTCATCCTGCTAATGGCCATTGCCACAAACAGAGCCTCTCTGATATGTACCCATTGGCCTCAGTTGACTTCTTCCCCAGATTTGCAGTTGTCTAGATTCAGCTTCCTTCCACGCATACTGTAGAAGCTTTAAGTCGCTAAACAGCCATTAGTGATGAATAGTGAAAGTGTTCTAAAAACATTTTTATTAATGATGCCATTCTTTTACATCTTTGTCTGCAGAGGCAAATTACTATGTCTCTTTTTTTGCACCTGATTCTGCTTTTGTTTACATTAGTGTTAATTTTTAACAGCTCTGTTTATTTTGTATATCTGTATTAGTATTTTATTGCTCACAGCAGAAACCGGAAGCCTTTTTTTGACAGCTAGTGAGCCAAATTGTACTTCGTTACATGACTATGCACCAAAAATGAACCCTTGCATTAATTCATTGTATTTTACAGATTCTCTTTTACAATTCTCTCTCACAATTTTCATTAGTGATTCCAAAGTCTCATTTCCTTTTGCATGAGATAACAAATCTTATTTTGATCAACTTGAAAGAGCCTTTCCTTGAGAATATAAAGTGTCAGAGCCCTTGTACACATTTGCAAGCTAATAAAACTGCACTGTGGCACTATGCTTTCTGAAGCTGAGTGAAAGAGCTGAATGTGGCTCCAAATACTTTCTGGGTGCTTTTGGGGCTGTTTCATCACAAATTCAAATTTTATATTGCAGAATACTGAAAAAAATAGATAAATGTGTAAAAGGTTTTGCATGTGTTACCTGACCTGGCTTTCTCACAAGATACCAACTATTTTTTCCACAAACGGACAGGAACACTCAGAGTAGAACTCTGTGCAAGCCCCTGCTGTGAAGAAGGTGAGTGCGCTGGATTTAGATTTAATCACATTCTGGTGCATGCTCACTCATGTAGCAATTTGTCTTTTTGCATTAGGAATAAAATATACAGGTTGTCAGTTTAAAACATGCATTTTCCCTTCTGCTTCTGTTATTCTTTCACTGGCAGGCCGAGAAGTCCATATTCTGAAATGAATTCTAAGAGTTAGGGTATGTTTTCTTTTGGCAGATCAGATTTTAAGGCTTTTCTCCTAAACATGTGAGATCGGAGGTTAGCTAAGCTTCATTCCCTTAAAAATGGGGCTACAAAGGTGGCATAAGAAAGACAGAAGTAGTTTTCCGGAAGAAAGGGGTAAACTACCCAGAAAGGGCATGGTATCTATTGAAAAGAGTTTTCATGCTATCACGTATTCAGAGCCTATCTTTAGTTGCAAAAACAATCAGCAGTGACATGGGTTTTGTTGTCAGGAGCAAAATGTCTTTCACCTTCCTTTTACTTGCAGGTATTTCTGACTGTCTTCTGCCAAACCCAAGAAAAGTCAAGTGGTCAGAAAGATCACTTGCTACTGATGTAGGTTTTGGCAGTGCCAAGGTCCTTGGTACTCACAGCAAGTTTCATTGCTACCCCTCTTCTGGAAGGGATGAGAGCACTGAAGGACAGGACAGCATGGGGGAAATGGTGTAGTTTATATTTCCACCAGCTTGTGAGAGGATGTGCTCCATCCTCAGCCTACTCACTGGACATGAAAAGGCTGAAGGTTTGTGAAGCTGAATTTGGAGAAACATCACAGACACAGGGGAGATGAGGTGGAGGACAAGACCACCCTCTGAGTAATTCATCGACTCAGTCTCCTGATAACACCCAGCATCTCCATTACGCAATGCAATCTCTCACCCTGTAATTCTTCACTCCTGCTCTTTTGGGCTGTGTCCTATCAGTGCTACATGCTCCTGCTCCAGCAATTTGGAGTTGCCTCCCCCCACAGCCTATTGAAAGGCTCCAGCCTGTTGAACAACTTAGAAAAACTAACACCACTTCTAGCTGCACTGAAAACCACTAAATTAATTCTTCAAACATCTGCCAGAGCATGGGGTTACTTCCCATTTTTGTCAGCATTCAGCCTTCTGGTCATATTCTCAGCTGCTCAGTCTCCAGCCTTCTCCCTCAAGCCTGCTTTTCATTTCCTGCCACTCAAATCCCATCTCTCCAGCCCCCTTTCTGAGAAGGAAAAAGAGAAAATAAAACTATCAGAATATCCTTTCACAAATTTACAAAGAATAAACTCATCTACCAAGTGTCAGGCACTAAAACTACTCACATCTAAGGCATGCTTTTACTTGCACACTGATAAGCAATGTATAATATCTCAGAAAAATTCCGAAAGAATGGAATTTTTTTGCAACATCTGCATTTCCAGCTGTATGCTCATCCTTTCTTTTGTTCCCTGCATGTAAATTTGTATACAAAAATAATTTTAATATATTTTATTAAAATGATTTATAAATATGTATAAATTTATCTATATAAAATAATACGATTATTCTTTGATCTACAACAATATCCATACTTAAGCAGACAAAAAAAATATTCCTAATAGCCACAGGGAAATGAAAAAAAGGATTGTCCATTCAACAGCACCAGTGTTGATGAAAATAGATTCCAGTGATCTGATGTTCACATTGTCTGCACCACTTGACCAAAAATATTTTCTTGGCACTGAAATGCAACCTGGCAACTGAAAGAAAAAAAGGCAACTGAAAAGATGGCAAGGCTTTAGTCAATGTTGAGTTTCCCTCACAAACCCATGAGCCCACACAAACTACGACTAAAAGCAAGAGAGAAGCTTCCTGTGGCAACAAGGTGCTCTTAGTAACAGACACCCAAATAATGCCATGATACTCATTGCAAGAGTGTCCCTCAATAGCAGGTGGTTATCACTGCGGTTTTGAGGAAGGCAAGGCTTCTAGGGGAAGACGAATAATTTTATTAGACTAGTTGGTGTACTTGGAAGAAGGGAACAAGCTTTGAGGAACACAAACTCTTCTTCAAGGCACAATCTGAAACCACTTTCAGCCTGTTCTTACCCAAGCCACTCCTCACTCCTCAGGACAGGCTATTGCCACACAAGTGTCCCCAGCCATGGGCTGCTGGGACTGCAGCCTTGCTGTAGCAGTGAGCAACCTGGAGGCTGCAGCAGGAGTGGAGAACCCATGGAGACAGGAGATGGACGATGCTGGCATGACAAGGGGGTTCCCTGGCTCAGGAGCCCACAGGAAAGCCACGTCCTGTGGCTTTCCCCTGCTGTTACCTTCAGGACTTTTTCTAGGGCTCCTGGGGGACAGTTGTGCATCGTGGTCCAGCACAGTGGGGAGTTTCCTGTGTGCCTCCCACTCGCAGCCCTTCAAAGCAGAGGCAGAGAGAGCACCACCCTCCTCCTAGCTCCCAGGGAAACCCACCCCTGACCCTTTCCTAGCCCTAAGAGGCTGTCCCCTCCTCAGCACACCATAACTCTCACCTGGTTCATCTCCTTCAGGGCCCTGTAGGCAGAACTTCAAGTCCCTGTCACACATCTGAAGTGGGGGATTTTTCTGTACAGATGCAGGGGAATCCCACATCGCAGGAAAGCCAGGTGGGCTGTGCTGGCTCGAGCTGTGCCAGACCCGTGGTGAGGAAAAGTGCTTCCTTAAGGATAAAACCCCCACTGTTTCTAGCAGTGGAAGAGCTCCTGTCACTGCAGCAATGCCCACATCTTGTTTTTCAGGAGAGGAGAGGAGTGGAGGACATGTGTGAGGATGGCTGTGGGTGACAGACGCCCCGGGGCAGGTGCCACAGTGCCAGTGCCTCACTCCCTCCTCTCAGGGAGGGACGCAGCTCCCAGGGAACAAAGCTGCTGCTTTCCCAGAGTGCTGGGGAAGAGGCCACTCTGGTGAGCTTTCACACCACTGTCTGGGGGAGATTTTCTCACTGGGGAGCTGGCAGCTGCTTCCAGCAGCCCATGCACTGCTCTGCCGATGCCTTTGACAATCTTTACCTTCTCTTAAGTACTGCCTTGGCCTGAAATGCCAGGCTCGTGTTGCAACTATCTCCCAAAGCCTTTCAGGTGCTCTTTTCCTGCGTGCTGAATCTGCCCAAGTGAAGCCTGTCCCAGCTTGCACACATCCTTCTCACTGCGCTTCCCAATCCTGAAGTCTGACCTTACAGATAAGTTACATAATGCATAATGTTATCAGAAACTCATGCAGTTTGTAATTTTCCCAAGATCCCAGCTCTTGGCACACAGCAAGGTTTTGGCTTTCTGTTATATTAAGGATAGTTGTAGCCCTTATGGAAGCAGGATGATTGGAAAAGCAATGCTGTAAGTCTGGAAAATAAAGGGCAACCAAAACCAGAACCCACAGTTATTATTATAAAACATACATGGTTTCAGATGGTCTCAAGATTTCTAAAGGCTTGGGGTTGGCAATAAAAAAAAAAAAAACTTGCCTCTCATTCCTTGAGTCTGGAGAGAGATGTATCTGCACTGCCAAAGCACAGCAATAGAGATTTCATTCTCATCCTGTTATCATCCATCATCACTCTGCCAGGCACAGACACACACAATTTCAAGCAGTCTGGGCCACATCCTTATTTAGAAAAATAGTCTCAGCTTCCTTGTACTTTTGCTCGGTGCCTGCTTATGCCATGCAGCACATTAACATAACAGCTGACAGAATTAATCAGCAGTAATAAAAGCACTTGCATGACTTGACCCGTATAATCTATTTGAGGACATCTCTCTCTTGCCTGCTCTTTCACCCACCCTCTGTGTTTATGTCTAGTTCACTTATTCTTACATGTCATCTGCAGATCAATTTAAATGTGCTGCAGCACTTGGTGATTACTGAGCTGCACAGCAGAAGTTACTTTTGGCAGTGGCTACACAAAGCAGGTCAAAGATAGCTGCAAAGCTGGTTTTAGGCAGTTTTTTTTGTTTTTATTTCTCTTAATGAAGACCTGTATTGGAAAAATGTCACCAAAAAATGTCCTCCCCTCTCCCCAAACTTCAAAACAAAACAAACAATTAAAAAAAAAAAAACCCCAAGAAGGGAAGGAAAAACTACTTGGAAATGAGCACAAGATTTATTATGCATGATGGGATCACTCTTATGTCCTGGTGTCTTATTGTTGTTAGTGAAGTATATTTAATACAATCAAAGGACACAAAAGGGAAATGTTCAGACTAGAACAATGAAATTTTTTACAGATCTGTGGGCCTTCCTTATGAAAAGAAATGAAAATGTCTGATTTTATTTCATGTGCAATGAAGTAAATGATTGAGGACATGAGTAATTCTGTAAAGGACCATTCAGGAAAAAGGAAGGCAACAATTACCATTTCAGCTATAATGCAGGTAGAAAGATGGCTTTCTGCCTGGACTGGTGGTAGAGACAAGGCAAGTCAAGCCCCAGGAAATTCCTTCTCTTGAAGCTACACATATGCATGTTTTACCCTGGGAATACTGGTTCATGTTACTTCCTGAGGGCTTACCCCAGGAGATTTGTATTGGTGGGATCATCTGAGGGGAGGTACTGCATGGCATCTCAGCTGACAAGCTGTGAGAGCAGACCTCTAGCACTGGTCTGGCTCTTCCTGCTGCCCTGGCTGCAAGTGACATCCAGGATGTGCTGGGAGAATCTGATATTGTAACTGACACGGAAAAGGATTCCTTTCTGCGCCTACCTTCTCATGCACATGGTGTGACTAACCTTTCTCAAGAAAGTTAAAGTTCAGGCAGATGTGATTCCCTGTGCCACTTTTAAATTTGGAAGCATGCAAACACACATGCAAGCAAGGCATGGGCCAGGAGACCTGGGCTGCTGCCAGGGTAATGCTGCATGTTTGAGGGGGTTCCTCGATTAGGCAATTACATAACTGCTCCCCTGAAATAGCCTAATGATTATAAGATACATTCTCCACCTGAGTCAGAAATGTGCTTCCCTTCCTTCTCGCCACATTGTTGTGTTGATAGATGCCACTTGCATAATTTGTGCCTACAGAAGTATTGCAGGTGAAGATGAATAGCCCTGGCTTATTGAAAACACTTCCTATTTGTTTTTCCTGCATACTATCCATTTCCAGATGCCTGTTTTTACAACTGTGTTTTATTGATAAATTTTCTCAATACATCTCCTATTTCATACCTGGTGCCATGCCTGTGGAGCTGCCCAGATAGAGTTGTGTGGAGCAGTGCAGGGTTTCTGTTTGCTGGCTCTAGGATATGATCAAGCTTCAAAAGAAGATGAGCATTGTTAGGTCAGGTTCTAGAAACAAGCTCAGTCCTTCAAAAAGTGTACATCTTAATACTGGTAAATCACTGCTGGAGTATTGCAAAGAGCAAATCTGGAAACAGAATTTCTTGCCTTTTTTCTTTTTTGAGTGCAAATAACGGGAAAGGAGTTTTGGTACAGATAAACAAATTTGGAATGGATGGGAAAGGGTTGGGTTTACTTTTGATTTTTCCTGTATACCATCTCCTGGCAGACAACTCTCATCTGAGACTAAAGCTATTGATCCTAATTAGATTTGTTAGAAATATCAGCTTTTTGCATAGTCACTCTGTTGACTCATTTAATGATTGAACCAAACCATTAACCAATTGAAGAATTTCTGCAGGTATTTTAATTTGCTTTAAATTTCCCTAATGGCTTCTACTGCCAGTAACACAGTGGCCAGTAACAGTGCTTTTGGCCTGTGACATTTTCTTTCCTGCAGTCGGTTCTTTTGATTCTGCTGAGTCTGCTGAGCCTGGATCCACTGGAAAGCTCCAGCTATCTGAGACTAACAGAGAAACTGAAGGGGTCTTGAACAAACATATTCAGAGAGCATCACTTGCTTCAGTTCAATGTGAAAGCAGCTGGGAGGCTCAATCATTTACATCTAGTACATGGAAGAGGATAAGCCAACTTTTCACAGGGTGGAAGGCAGAAAATAGCCAGCAAGCCATGATCATGAAAGGGAAAAGAACTGAGTAAAATTCTGTGTAGCTGGAAGCCTCCAGTAGCATCAGTACACAGAGTATGTAGAAAGAAGCCTTGACATTTTAAAAACAACAGAGTGCAAGAAAAAAGAAAATTTCTTATAAAAACATGCATAAAAATTCATCATTTTAAAAGCTTGGAAAGAGGAGCAAAAAACCTTAGGGCCAGCAGAGATAAGAACAGTGAGAAGACATCTTTAATAGAACAGGATTAAAACAACTAAGTCAGTGCATATGTTGGAACAAACGGTCGGCTTTGAGAAAATGGTCAAGTTTTTGACACTGAACAAGGGAGAATGTCTGATATTAGTGGGAAATCTGGACAATTTCTGTTAAAGAATTTTACAAGAACTGGCTGAGAACTTTTCTGAACTCCCTCCTTGAGTCACTTTTGGTTTTGGATTTTTGTTTTTCTTCAGCAGCTGTTGGAATGTAGGGGAAAACCTGGGAGGAAAGATGAAAATCTTTTAGGATTGTGCCAATATTTAAAACAGGTAGGTAAGGTGAAAGTTATTACATGGATGCTTGTCTCTGAATCTTAAAGAACATATCCATATATCTCTCACCAGTCTTAAGAGAGTGTATCTGTATTGCACAGTGCAGCTCTTGGCTGAGATAGTATCTTAGTTTCAGGAACAATATAGTTGTATCAGTGCAGCCTCTGCCCTATTTTAATTAGCCTGGGCATACCACTGTGCTGATGCAGCTGAACTGTTCCCAGTTCTGGAGCTGGTTCAGTTGGAGCTATGTCAGGTATTGTAGCATATTTTGGTATTGCACCATAAAGAAAGAAAGGATAGAATCCATATGTCTGGCCATGCAGTGTAGTGCTCACAGAAGGGGTCATGCTTGCACCAGTGAAGAAAACTTCCAGTTAGAACAACAGGCAACAACACAATATAAGTCTCACTATCCTTCCAGCAGGGTAATTTGTAACTGTGTTCAGCAATCATGCACTTGCAATGTTACAAACAATGATATATGAGCATTCATGTGAAATATGGTTCAGATGCTGCCGCCATATAATGTACTACTTTGCACAAAATTTCTTAGTGTGGATGAAGTCAGCAAGACAGTGCCAGCCTCAATGATTTATGCAGACAGAACAAAAAGAGGGAAAAAATGTTGAGAGAAAACTCTCAATTAGAAAGGGAAAGAAAAATAAAGAAGACATAAAAAATCACCACATAATCTGGAGCATGATCTGTTGAAGAATAGAGGATGGGATTGCTCATCTGTGTATCATTTTGTTTTTCGTTTCTGTAGCTGAGTCTCTGCTGAGTCTCTTGGAGTCTTATGGTATTTCTTCCACAGTAAGTGCCATGGAAGTCATTATCCTAATTGAACTCGTGCAACCCACAGACTAATACTTGGACTTGGCTTTCCCCACTGCCAACTTTTCTTTTTCCCCCAACAGATTTTCTTCCTTGTTTAGTGCCACACTCCTCATCTTTCTCTTTTCCTCCCTGCTGTGAAAGTATGTTTCTTTTCTGCTCTCTCTACAGCTCCTCTTGCCTGAGGAGAAGATCTGGGGTCCTGCAGAAGCATCCACAGGCTGCTCATATAGGGGAAAACAGCATCTGCAGGTTCTGCTGGCTGCCTGGGGCAGTACCCTCCCAAGTTATCCCAGCAAAGCCCTGCTAGCTGAGAAGCATTGCTGGTTATTCCTGTAGGAGTGGATATAAGGCTATCTACCCCCCAAAGGCAGCACTTCCCGCTCCAGGGTACCCTTGTGATGCCCGCTAGATCAGCTCACTGTGTCATGGCTCAGGCTCTGGCATCACTGCTGCACCACGTCTGTGGTGTGCTCAGGTGTCTGCTGGCACAGGGAAACCCCTTGGATCTGCATGTGCATGGTCCCCTCATTTCAAAGAGCATCTGTGCCCGGACTTGAATTTATTAAATTGCTTTTGGCACTAAAATGACAAGCAGATAAAATTGGTGAGAGCACAGACTAGAGGTAAACCCACCAACTTTGGGTGGCTTTTGCACAACTTGCACAACAACTGATCCTCCCTCCAAAATAGAACAGAGATTACAGACTCCCATCATCTCCTCAACATTCAAGAACTTTCACCCCTACTTACAAAACATACCTTCAACATCCCTGAATGTGCATGTAAAATGTTAAGAACAAAGCAGTGGGAAGAAAGAAGGAGAAAGAAAAAATATTGTCTGTATCTACGGCTCCTCAAACAAAAGGGGAAGAGGGAGGTAAAGAGTAAAGGAAGCCCAAGACTATTTCATGGTGGCAGTAAGGCTTTCTTTCCCAAGCTAACACCCAATCTGCTTCACCACAAGATTAAGAAAGAAAGAAATACAATCTACATGATTAGTTCCAGAATTTGCAGAGATGCTTAGCTCTCCTCTCATAGAAATGCTTTTGTGTGTTTGCCTATGCTTTTTTAAGTCTTTGGCAACCTCCCATCACCACAATATATTCACTGCACACATACGTGTCATATTAGTAACTTACATTGTCCTTTACCTTCCCTCATCATGTCAGCAGTATCAGCTTCTGGAACTAATTTGATGTCTTCTTTCTCCATTCTTATTGTAATAATCCAATCATTCTCAGCTATTTTTGTCGTATTTTGGGTGTAACATTTCTAACTCTGACCAATTGAAAATTTGGTGTTTTGTTGGTTTGAGTTTGGGGTTTGAGTTTGGGGTTTTTTCTTTTCCTTTTTTTTTTTTTTTTAATTCTGGTTTCTAGAGTTCTGTAGGTTTCATTTGAAACTTAATTCACCCCCAGGCTTACAGAGAACAGTGGTAGCAGAAGTGAAAACTTCCAACAATCCAAAGCAAATGGAAAGAATTGCACAGCTGGTATTTTTCTACCTTGTGATTTCTAGACCTGCCTAATGATTTCTGGACTTTTGAATGCATAGGGCTGGTGCCTGAGCTTCAGTCCCTGTTGTGCTGAGGGGACATGCTCTTCACATGCTGAAATTCTGGCACTTCCTAGGGAAGAAATCTTCTCTCCAGATGTAACTCTGCCTGCACTTCAGGATGCTGCCCATGTAAAGAAAGGAACAAATGTTGGGCAACAGAAGATCCAGCTGAAGGATGAGAAGTGCTCTCTTTTTCCCCAGTAATTGTAGATGGATTTTTGTTTATCAATTTTCTGCCTGTGGTTTTTTGCTCCCTCAACCGTTACCTCCCTGCCTTTGCACTGCAAAAACCTTACACAGAGCAGACATGAGTTTTCACTCATTAGTCAGGGATAACCCATTTCTGCAATTTAGATTTTAACCTCACTGGATCAAAAAAGAATTTACATCTTTACAAAGTAGGAACGAATTGGGTTTATGACAGCCTATGTTTCTCCTGAGGTGTTTTTTTTTTTGACGTGTAAGGTCTTGTTACAGCTCTGCAGGCAGAGTCCAGGGTCTGTCAGCACAAAGTGCTGGTTTATCTGTGCTGTGAACACCCGTGCATTGCCAAGTCTCAGCTCTAAGCCAGTTCCCAATACACACACTGTACTATGCAGCCCAGGACAAATGCACAGTTGAAGTAAAATAACTTTTCCTGCATTCTCTGCACGTATTGTGTATCTCTGTTTCATACAGCTCTGGTGGAAGTTATTCCAAAAATGAAGGTGCTAAAAATATCAAGACTTCAGAACTGAAATAGCATCCACATACTACAGCTTTTTTTTTCCCACGAGGTATATGTCCTTCTTATCAAGATATGTTAATAAGACTTTGTACACACCCACATTACAAATGAAACAGTATCACAATACTTTTTATAACATATTTTTTAACAGCATGTACACAGGCATTTGGCTGATAACCATTGGAATACATGGCACAATACTACCCCAGTTCTAGCATTTAGAATCAAAAGGAGTCTTTCTTGCTTTCTTCTTTACTTACATAAATTAGATACACAATGTGCCCCTTTTGGAAAGTGCACACCACATTTCCAACATTTAGTCATAATGAAAACCAGAAGGCCATAGTCTGGCTGCTCTGGAGTGTGTGTGCACTGCAGAGAGGAGGAATAAGGTCCATTTCCTCTGTTTGTGTGTCTCTTGTGAATGAAATGATGTCTCTGCAAAATGGTGGGGTCAAGAGGCTGCAGGGTCCATGTCCTGAGATTTAGCCCTGTAAGCCTGGGACTGTGCAGGGTCTCTGCTCATGCTTCAGTTCCAATGGACATCAGGGCTGGGGGGGAAGAAAAAACAGGAAAAAACCCCACTTCTGTATGAGCAAAATCAGATTCTAAAAGCTCTGGGTTGGAGAAGTAGGATATGTCTCTCTCATCTCACATGTATGCTGGTGTCAGGATCATCAGGAGCACGTTTTGGCACCAGAGCCAAAAGCTCCAGAGGCAATGGGCATGGTGGAGACTGTGCTGGCAGAGATCTGGGACAGCCTCACCACAGCTGAGCAGTGAGTGGGCTGCCAGGGAAGCTCAGGGGAGCCCCTGGCACTGTAGGCTCTCAGGCAAAGGAAAGTTGTGGCACCATGAACTCCCCACCAACCTCCCATCTTCCCAGGTGCCTGGGGACCCCTGATGCCAGCACACCTCCATGGGCAGCTACAGGAATGTGGATCTCCTGCCTGCAGCACAACTCACCCATGAAACAGCAAAGGAGTCGCCGTTATGGTCCACAGAAAATTGGAAAGGAATATAGCACACTCTTAGCTAATATACCTAAAAGTCTGCTGAAGGCATTGGAGGCAGCCAAATACTTTTCTCCCTCTGTAAATACATATTATTTCCCTCTGTCTGTGCATGACACTGCTGGATAAGAACAGCCACACACTGTACCAAGATGTACTTTCCAAATAGTAATCAAATTTGCCTCGTTTATATTCACATGCTTTTTTGGATCTTCTTTCTGAAAAAAATCCATCTAAAAAGCTCCTTTTTGAGGCTGCTCATCCTGAAAGAAAAATGTTGTAGAAATTAATGGAGGAACAATGTGGGGGTTCGTAACTGAAGATTTGCAGAGAATAAGGGGTAGGCTGAGACAAAAGTGTCCCAGGCAGGGATTTCTGGGCCAGGAGCCAGGTACCAGGCTGGCATTACTAAAAAGATACCAGGAACCGGTGCTTGGGTATCCCTCTTTCACTCGCAGTCTGTCTGTGCATAAATCCACCTCCTGCACCTGCAGTGAACTGGCAGCATGACTGTGTGGAAAAGAAAGAGTGGCTGAGCCATAAATAAACTCTGCTGCCTCTCAGGGAGACAACAACCCTTTTAGGCTGCAAGTAACGCCATCAAAGAACATGACTGACAAGGGAAGAATCTCATGGAGAGGGAAGGATTTGTTGCTTCCTCCATGTAACAAAAGGACAACTATAAGGAGGAGAGCACTAAACGACATGTGCAATCTGCTTGGAGACATGGAAAGTCAAAGGTAATGTGCAGTTGACAAGCAGAGCACAGGAAAAAGAAAACCCTCTGTTGTGCTAAACACATTACACAGCTCTCCAAGGGCTGGCAGGAGGGAACACTGAAAACTCCAAAGGATGCCAGCATCAAGTGAGCAGGACTGGAGTTTATTTTTTAGGAAGTTCCTCAAATTCAAACGTTAGACTATACAAAATAATAAAGGGACAAATAAAAGACCACTAAAAGAAAGAAATAATTCCAGTAATTTTATTCATTTAATCAGAAAACACAAAATAATGGTGTGACTGGTTCATCCAGATCTAAACTCCAGATTGCATTGTTTAAATAATAACTGTGGTTACTCTGCTAGCATAGAAATAGTTCTTGCAAAATATTTTCTTCACCGATAAATAGAACAATCCATACATTCACAGTCTATGAGGGAAATGAGAATTACATTAGGAGTACAAATAAACACATAGCTTTGGTTTGGCACTATGTGCTGCTGAAATACACTCAGGTTTGTGTGCACCAGAGGTGGATCCAGATTCTGGTAATTTTTAACGCTACTTGAAGCTAACTGGCAAGGCAGATCTGATGGTGTTGCTCCCATCTATTTGCCCATTTGGAGCCAGCACAAGGGATCTATTGTTCAGTCACACTTCCTGCAGTGGATTAGGAATAAAGCTCAGGTTGCTGTCCGAAGGGCTGTTGCAGGGAATCCGTTGATATGATTAAGGCATTACAATGGCAAAAGAGGAAAAGAGATTTTAATCTACCCATTATCTCCCCAGCTTTTTCTGCCAGGTAACATTTTTTTCTGCCAGGTAACATTATCTCTTTCTCTCTTTATAACTTTATAGCAACATTTTAATCATAGATAGACCTGCCTTAATGTGAGACTAAGGATATGTTTAGGAGGCTTTGGAAGTCATCATATTTAAAAAGAAAACTTTAGGAATGGGAGCTTTAGGAAAATGTTAAATAGTAAAGATATGGCCAAGCAAATAGTTGTTATTACATTTAGGCAGAAGACTTTGTAATAAAAAATATTTATGGAGATTTCATATTTGTAGCCTGGCTACAAAGGGAAGATATGGACAGTAATGGAGCACGTGAATTTATAGAGCACCAATTATCCAGCACTAGCTCTCTGCCCAGACACCCCTAATGCATAATGGATATGACATACCTTATTCCACTTTTAAAAATAAAAGTGGTAGCTTTCCTGTGAATACATAAATCCAAGACTTTGCCCTCCATGACAGAATGATGGGTGGGGAGGAGGGAAGAGACAGTTTGCAGAGAAATTCCTGTTTCTAAACTGCTGTTGCACCCTTGTCCTAGATGGAAGCAAGTGGTCACAGCAGGTCCTGAGGAGGGCTCAGTATAATGCAGTGAAGAGAAAGGACTGGGTAATGTGAACTGGTGGAAACACAGAGCTTTAAGATATGAAAGGGAGTAATCTTTCCTGAGAGTAGTAAAACTTTAAAACTCCTTAATTCAGTGCAGAATTAACTCAGCAATAGTTTTCAGCAATTATACGTCTTCTTCATGCAAATCCTATTCTAATTCAACCCTATTCCAAATAAAAATTGTCCCACTAAAAACCAAACTCTATGTCATTTAAAAATACATGTTATAGTTCTTGGTGAGGAATAAACTCCTCTTTTGAAAGAAGATAGGAAAACCTGACTTGACAGGCAACACAGAAAGAAGAACATTCTTCCTCCCAAAATATTAACACCCAAAGGACTGCAGGGATTACTGTGAATATTAATATGAACAACCAGGCACTGGAGGTTTATACCTGGTATTTATTTGTGAGTTCAGTCATGACCCCAAGGAAGGAAGGAAGGAAGGAAGGAAGGAAGGAAGGAAGGAAGGAAGGATAAGAATCTTTAAAGTTCCATGGTATCATTTTAAACCTATACTACTTATCCTACCAACTACAGGTGGAATTGTAATGATAAATAGAAGTTTGGAAGTTTGAAGGGAGTGAAGGAATGTATTCTACCAAGTAATTTATTCCAACAATGAAAGGGCATAGGCTCAGTCACGGTGGTTTTTCATCAGAGGTGAACACCTAGAGAAATAAATTAAACTAACACAGATTAGGAGGAGGATGTTAAAATCTTTCTCTGATATTTTTTCTCATGTTCACAAAACTCAGTGCCTGAAATGTGAAACTTCGTCTTTACTAAGACTCAGATTCAGATTATCTTGACAATTGATGGCCATCTCAGCATTGTCTTGGCAGACTGAGAAAAAGAAAAAGGAGTCTCTTTTAGACAATAATAGGGAAATATTAGTCATTTCGTACAAAAGGATATAATTATATAAATTTAATTAAATTCCATTTCTTCGCAATCATTGGCATCAACACTTACATAAAATTGAAGTTTTGTTATTAACTTCAAAGAAATAAGGATTTCATCCTTAATTATATTTTTCAAGTGCAATTTTAGGGCCTAATGCAGAACCTTCTGAAGGTAACAACAAAAGACTCTGGTTGATGTCAGCGGATTTAGTGGGAGTAGGTGGTAATTTAACAGTACATAAAGGAGCTACTGAAAATACACAAGAATATTTTCCAAATCTTCTAGAATGTCTACTTCAAATTCTGTATAGTGTATTGGTTATTGAGACATGTATCAGCAAGTGTGAGTGAAATGAAAGAAGTTTTTTAAAGTTCGAGACTTCTCCTTCTGGAGTAAGTGAAGTTTTGCCTCCCATTTTTATTGGAAGCACTCCTAGGTCTTTTATAAAGCAGCAAAGCAGAGAAAATCATGAAGGATTTAAGGTAGTATTTCATATTCCATATCATGTATTCCATACTTTCCATACCAGTATTACATATTTCATATCATGAAGTATTTCATATTCCAAGCCATATGAAACTGTATTGCTAAGGCAAGTTTTTTCATGAAAACTATTCATGTGTGCTAGACACAGTCCTTGCTTCTTTTTTATGCAGTGTATTGTGGAATATGCTTATTTCGAACAATTACTGATAAACAATATTAAGCCACATTCCATTAAATGCTCACCTGACAGTTTTAACTGGTTCAAGAGAGGCTGGAAAAGCACACTCATGGGTGGAGGGTGTGGTACCAGACATTGGTGTCCTTGTTTTTCTTCCTCTGACTATGCAAATTTGTCCTTCTTTTCAAAGAGGTGATGAAGAGCCACATGTATTTATTCCAAATAAGATCCAAACTCAAGGGCTACACTCCTGCAGCCAGCCAGTAGTCCTTTCTCACAGCAGATGTCCCTGGCTTCCCTGGGAGTCCCTCAGGCAAGGCCAGGGATGGTGTCCATATCAATCAGGGCCAATTCTTCCACTTAAGGCAATGTTGGTATGGTGCAACTGATAAATAACAGGTGGTCAGTGCAAAGGAATGTAGGCACATAACAAAGGCTGTATAGGGTTAAAACATTGGGATTTTGCCTGCAGCTGTCCACAATAAATATGCATAAGTTCATTTTTTGCTTAGTTATGGATTCATCCACCTGTTTTCCTAAGAGTGCCAGACATTTTGAACTCTAATTATTTCCAGGTCCTATCCAAAGTCCATTTCAGTTAACACAAAGGAAGTTGTCAGTGATGTTGGGGAGCAGGGTTCAAGCCATATGGAACAGTTTCACTACCATAATTATATTACAGATCCTCATTTTTGACTTTACATTTGGTGTTTCTGCAAAGGACTTAAAAATTCTGTGCTGTTCTTATTTCCAGTTAGTTTTTGAAAATAAACCTGTGCTCCTGCTAAATTATTCCAACAGACATTGTTGCAGGACCACAAAGTCAGTGGAGGGTTCAGAGCTGCGGCAGCAGTGAGCAGAGATGGATGTTGCTCTGCTGATTGCTCCCATCCCAATTCAGCCTCCAGACCTTCCCAGGTCAGCTTTCACACTCTCTCCAGAGCTGATTCAGCTGCAGCGCAACATTGCCCATAAAGCAGATGAAGTGCTGCTGCCCCAGAAATGAGCACACTTCCTTCTCCAGACCACCTCTCTGCTCCCCAGTAATGCTCCTGATGCTTCTTGCTTCCTACCTGTTCTCTTTGACTATGATCTTACCAGTTTATTCCTGATAACTTTATCTCTGTTGCCTTGGTTCCCAGGTAAGGCCATAGGGTATCCTGCAGGCATAGTTCATCAGTAAATCCACAGGTGGAATAACAGCCTTCAGAAATATAACCTTATGAGGAAAATACCTGTATTCTGTGAATGCTCCAGAAAACTTCACACTGTGATTTAACAAACTAAAAAACAAGCCAAAAAACAGCGATTGCAAAGGAATACCTAAATTCTCATGGGCATAACTGAACAGCTCTGTAAATGATCAGATGTACAAGCTGAAACAATACCAGTTTCCAGTGAGTTTTGGGATCCATTTTATAAATCTAGAATTGCATCAAATAATATCCTATTATTTAATAATATATTAATAATGTAAGCCATTATATTGTGCAACCTGGCCTTCTCTGTGCTGCATTTTCTCTCTTAGTGAAACAATCAGTGAGGCAATTTCTTGAACATGGCTACTCTGAATCATTATGCCTTATTTTATAACAAAACCTCTAGTTAATCAACATCAGACTTATTTCTTTTTATTACTGTTTATTACATCGAAGATGTTGGCTAGTCCTGAAACTGAGGCAGTAGAAATGTGGTTTGCAGTTCCCTGACACCTCTCTGCACAATTATTTTCTGGTGTGGGTCACTTGGGATGTAGATGTATGTCAGCCAGATTTTGGAAGGTTCATGGACATGATTAGGTGACCCTGTCCCAAGAGGCTAGTGCACACAAAACAAAAAGAAATCAGTCTTCCAGTCTTGGCAAGTAAATAGAGGAAGAGCTGGCCTAGACTTCTCTCTTTAATACATCTTTAGTTGTTAATTAAATTTCTTCATTACTACTTTATACTCACATTAGCAGACTAAGCTGAAATATCGTGAGTAGTTTTCCTTTCTTCAATATTTTAATTTACATTAGTTGTTTGTTAGACCTACTTAGGTGACCTGTCAGTAACAGTCAATGGCTTGGAAATGGAAAAAACCCCAAAACCAATCACGAAGATTATTTCCACAAATCTGTTTGCTTTTTAAAGGCTGGAACACAAAGTTTGAAATATCTGCTCTTAAAAACACACTGGTGAGCCAAGATGTATTTCCTTGCTGCTGACCACTTTTCATGCAGCACTGTCATGGTTATTTGAAGAAGAGATGGAATCCCCCCACTAGATCTGGATGGGGAAAGTCAGGCTGCTTGCTCAGGGTGTCCCAGGTGAGGCTGAGGAGAGCTGAGCTCTTGGGGGTCCAGGTTGGTAATCACTTAACTGATCCCTGCTCTCTTTCTAAGCGCTCTGCAGCCAAATCTTAGATCAGATCTATTGTCTTGATGGATGTATTTTTTAAAAATAGAAAGTGCACTAATTTCAGCATAAAAACACTGGGTGGCAATTTCAGCTTCTGAAAGTTGCTGCAGTTCTGTGGATGTCTAATTTACTCACTTGTTTTTGAGACATCAGCATTTTAGAAAAGACTATATACCCTAGTTGGAGATTTTTATTGGAATATATTGTATTAAAATACCATGTGTGTAATAGAGTATTAAATATTAAAACAACAGGCTCAATGCATTTTATATGCAATAATATAATTATTCTTGTTATAAACTATTAATACTGTAAAATTTCTTATTAAATTATAAATATTTTCCAAGGTCTTGAAAATAAGACATCTGATTACAAAAGTGTTCCATGTAACAGTTAAAGCAATATCCATATCCCCAGGCGTAAAGAAAGCTCAAAAACCTAAGCTGAATACAAACTGAACAGACCAAAAGAGAATAAAAATACACGCTGTTAAAGACTGCTGCAAGCTGATTTCATTCTGTGAGTAGAAGCCTGGTAATAGCCGATGAGCACCTGATTAAAAATAAGAATTGCTAGCAAACAAAAACTGAAGTAAATCTTTGCACAAGTGTGCATGCTGTTGCTGAACCTTGGGCCCAACTGCCTTTCAGCTTTTTCTGGTGTGGCTGAGAAATTTTAAGAGCCACATTTTCCTTTTAAACTAGTACTCAAAAATAAAAATAAAATAGGATGTCAGAAAATAATCTCCTGGGAGTTGAATAATAATTTCATTGGAGTTTGCTGCAGCAAGTCAGACTGTACTTGCTACTGCTGAGAATTAAAAAGGTAATTAACCAAAACCAGACAGAGATGCTTAACTGGATGAACTGGATTGCATCTGTACAGCTCATATGCAATCCAAAAAGACTGCCAAGACAAGATGAAGACAGACTTCAGGCTTTGCTTTGTATTTTCCTTGGATATACAAATTCAGGCACACAAGATTAAAGCTACGTTTTTAATAAAGTCCTATAGCTATAATACCTGATGCAAAATTGCACTCGACTTTAGGAGCCTGGCCCGCATCATAAACTTTATGGATGAGAAGTTAGTAATTGATTTGGCTCTGTATTGAAGACAAAGCCTTATTTCTCAGAAGCATCAGCATAAGCTGTAAAGGGACTTGTAGTTTATGGGAAAAACATGCATTGTAGAAGCATACCAATTTTACCGTAAGTGATCTGCTTCAGGAAGAAAGTTCTGCGAAGAAATATCCCCTGAACTCAATAAAAATATGAAGCATTTATTCCTAGTAAGCCTGAAATTTTTTTTGTTGGAATTATCTCATGCAAAAAATTTGGAAAGAATCACCCTTAAAAATTAACTGGTCTTACTAAGCATCACTAATAATTGATTTTAAAATCTAACACGCATATGCAGAGAGCTTAACTTAACAAGCAAATTCTGAATTTTGCAGCAAATTATTTTCCTTGCAGATGAGCATCTGGAATAATTTCAGTGTAAGTGGGTATCAAAAAAAAAAGACTTCAAGGGTACTAAGCAAGAATTTATCCTTGTTTTTCATATTTCAGAAGTAATGATCTTAAGAACCTGGAACAGAATAAACTACATAGTACTAACGCTAGCAAAACTGGTTCTGTTATATCTAGTTAATGGTAATAAGTTGCTGCTAATGTGGATATCAGTATTTTAATGATACATATCCTAGATGTGTATCAATAAATTATACTTACATTATAAATTTGATAGCTTAAGAATTCTTTTAATAGTATCTTCAAAGAGCTTTAAATAATTTGAATAAAATGGGGTAAATCTAGTTTAACTGAAAATCATGACTGTTTTAGTACTGTTGTGTGTTTGATATTTCTGCATGTCCTGAAGTATTATGAAAATATTTTAATATTGATAATACGAAGTAAATAATTATGTATAATTTTTCTAGCAGATGAATTAATTGTTTACTGGTATTGATATTTCATTGTTTTGCACCTGGTGTAGTCATTTAGGGATGTGCAGAGTCAGTGCAAAGCATTACAAAATTAGAATCAGATTTTTCCAAAGCCCTTTATGAAGGTGCTCAAAATGTAAGGCAGGAAACTGGAAAGTCAATCCCAGTGTCTTGTGGATCTCCTCTGGATACTGGGCTGGATTCTAATTTTATTCAAGTAAATCCTTCAGATCTGATCCTTTTTTTGTTAATTCATAGTCAAGGAGGAGATATACGGACCTGAATTCAGGAGTTCAGCCATGTACAATGTGGTTTATTTGAAGAAAAGGTAACCAGTGGTAAACAGGGGCAGACTCTCAATTATTATTTTTAGGGGGTTTTTTTAGGCATTTGCTGGAATTCTTACAAGAAGAGCCTGGTCTGTGTGCTTTGCTGGACAGAATATGCACAGAAATATTTTCAAACTAAATGCAGCTGGTTCTAATCCTCTGATAATTCAATCTACATGCATCCCTAGCTTTAACATGAACCAAGCCATCTGTAAAATGTTAGTTACATTAGAACACACAAATCTAGTTTTTGACCAGATCTGAGCCAATCAATATGTCTTTCTTTCTTTGATCTTTGTATTTTCTGGAATAATGGCAAGAAACCAAACCAAAGTCACCACAAAATCAGTCCAAGCCTTAATACACTCTTAAAACTACTAGGAACAGTTTTTGATGAGGGGCTTCACTGCTGGTAGAGTTTCACTCCTTGAGACACGCATTCCAGTGGTGATTCAAATTTTTCTGCTGAAATGAGGGGATAAACTGTACTTGCAATCATATAGCAAGCAGTAGGAATCCTAAAAAGCTAATTTTATTTTAAAAAGCATATATGGCTCTCCTTGGATTATTTCAGATGAAATCCAGACCAAATTTGTTTAAATAACCAGTAAAGACAATACAGGAACTAAGTGCAGGAAGAATGTTGAGAAAAAATAAACCACAGCTAATTCCAAGTACACCGAAAGAATTTTATTCATATTGTATATTCACATTACATTCAATAAGCACATTCATGTGCTTATTCCATACTCTCACACTCCAGCTATAATGTGGTTCCAGTAACACTCACAGATAACAGTTTGTGTTTAAAAAGCCCAAGGTTGTTTTATTAAAGGGCAATTAATTTGCATGAGAAATATCATTCTTTTTGTAAAAGTCCCTTTAAGCATCATGTCGTTTTCCTCCATTTGTGAGACACACATTATTGAGCAGGATTTTCACTACCCCGTATTGATATAAGTGAGAGATAGTTGAGTAGGAATGAGCATAAAGCACTGCTGCTGGAGCAGGGCAGTATTTTGATTTTTCTTGGTGCAATTGTCCATGCGAGGGAGAGATGAGCAGAGTATGAAACTGGTATCTGCCCACCAGCTCCTCTCTGGACCTTGAGGAAAGACAGTAACACTCAAAATGCCCTCAAGTTGTTTTTTGGCTATGTACAAAGATGATTCAAATTCAGCTCTTCACTTTCTGCGGAAAACAACGTGTTTTCAGCAGAATTCCTCCTAAGTACCTAAACCCATAAGGCACAGAAATCAAAAGATTACTAAGATTACTAATCAAAAGATTACTAATCAATTACTAATCAAAAGATTACTAAACTCCATGTCTGTTAAAGAGAGGCTGCTCTATTCCTCTAGTTGTCAGCCATAATTAATGTTTTCCTCCACGTTTTTTTTTCCCCCTGTTCCTGCAGTCCTGTATATTTCTTGCCATCTTATTAATGCTTATTAGATTTACAATACAGTTTTTGCAGTTCTCAAAATCAATCACTTTTTTACTGACATGTAACCAGCTAGAATAATTTAAAAGCTCTTCCAAACACCTGCCATCACAATCAAACTTCTACTGCTTCATTTACCTGAAACCCTTATAGGCCATATAGTGGTATTTTCATGTGAACTATTAACTAAGGTTTACTAGTGCCTGATGCTTTTTGCCTTTTCCACTTATCTGGTACCTTTACAGCTCCTCTTAAACCAGAGGACTGGATGCTCTTTCCCTTCTTCCATGTTGGTAGAAGATTTGGGCAGACTCCACTGTTTCATCCACTCTGCTGGTGTGGTGTGCCATGGAAATGTGGTTTTTTTCCAGTTTTATGGTCAGTGCAGGTAATGGGTACTCCCTGCTCTGAGGGATGCTGGAAGGCTGACATAGGTAGGGAGGGACATGACAAAAAGAACATTCAGTTCTGATCTCCTGGGCTTCAGAACATTACTTGAATTACAAAATACAGTAGCAATCATACTGAAATTAGAAAAATATGAGAGATGAGTCAATTCCACCTTTCCTATGCTGCCACCTGTCCTCTCCCAGCAAGATTCTGGTTTGACAGACTTTGTAGAAAGAACACTTAAAGAGGATTTTGATCTTCATAAATTGTAACAGCTGGAACAGCTCACAATGGTTTTCCAAATGAAAAAATCCTGGTGACATGTCTAAATCCTTAGATTTGGCAGAGGAAAATAGTATGTATAGCCAATATAATTTGTCTGGTGCATCTTTTCTTCAAAACCAAAATGTCATTTGGTGTCATGCATACTTCAACCAAAGCATGCAGAGATACAGAATGAGAGAGGAAACCTTTAAAAGGCTTACACAGAAATGGAGAGCCCTGGAACTTTGAAGTCGCTATGATGCCATTAGAATTTTTTCTTTTTTAATTTGAAACAAAGAACCTTCAGAATATCACTGTCAGTTGTGAAGTGGGACTGGAACAGGCAGTCAACATGGCAGAGCCATCTGAGTCAAACAACTTCCTATATCTCACTGTAAAGATGAAGATTTTGAAAGGATTAGCACAGTACAGAGGAAAAGAAACCATTTAGAAACATTTAGAAATGTCCCCTGAAGAGGACTGAGTTGTCCGCTCTGAAATATGGTAAAGGAGTGTACAGAGCATGAAACACCATTCATAATCTTACAGAAATTGTTAACTTGAGCTATTTTTGTCAAATTTGACTCTGTACTGTTCCTGCTTTCCTCAGCTATGAAGTCCTAAAGGAAACGTGCCCTTCATAGTTCAAGCTTTATTTCCTTAAAACATACCACACCTCTGAAAATATGAAGCTGCAGAACCCAATGCCAATGCTCTGAACTACCTGTGGAAATCTTACCTGCCCTGGTTGCTGTTCAAAGGATGAATTTATGAGCACCTGGATACTAAATTAAACTTTTGTCTTCAATGCCTGTCTCACAACTTCAATAGTACTAGTTTTTGAATGGCATTCAAAGAAGAAGAGAGTAAGTATTGCCTTTGCCTGTGACACCATTTTTGCATCCCATGATGCTCAGGTAGGGATTTTCTCATACCTTGTCTTCAGTCTGTAAATTCCTTGTGTGCAGAGTACACCCTGGGAGTTGTGGCCCTGACACATTACGGGTTTTGTCAGAGCAGCATGTTTTTGAAGGACAAATGTCCTTATTCACCAATATTATATTTAAAACAAAATAAAAAGGACCAAGTTGCTCTGGGCACTCACCTTTGCCTCCAGCACAATTTCCCAAGCATTACAAACCACATAAAAGGACAAAGGATACTTCAGGGCCAGTCCAGAGAGACCTGAGCCAAGGAACACCTTTCCAGGATGAAGATCACAGATTTGAAGATCATATGCCTGAAAGAAGGTAGGATTTTTGACTTTCTTATGTTTTCAGGACCAACTTGAAGCGATGTTAGCCAAGAAATGATTCAGAGCCTACCCACCCAAGTGAGGAAGGCAAACCCCGGATTTGGATGCACAGTCAGTGTTGCTGCCATCTGCTGTTTTCAAGTGGAAACAGGGAAAATTTCAAATCAGCTTTTCCCTCTACCACATTTTTTCATTTTTTAAATGCAGTTACATAAGCAAGATTAGAGGGAAAGCTTTCTTTTTTGAAATTCTTTATTTAAGAATGCTAATTTACTAATTTGACCTGAGAAATTTTCCTTTAATTTACTTCTGCTGCCTATTTCAGGGCTGGGTTTGGGGTTTTTTGGCTGTTTTTTTAAACATTAACTCCCATTTGAGCTAAAGGAAAAGGTTGTCCACTTCTGCAGAAAAGCAAAGATAGCAGATTAATAGGGGAAATAATGTATTCATTTGGGTGTATTATATACTTTCTATGAGTAAATTTTAATTGGATGACTTGCATAAATGGAATGTAAATGTGTCTAGAGCACAGCATGGGTTTGGTGCTTTAAAAGCCAAAGTTCAACTCCTGATGTCATTAATTAGGAACTATAATTAGTAAATATAGGGTAGGTAAAGGAAATTGAAACAAATGGGCTTCATTAACTATTCTTCAGGCACAGGTAAATATGAGTTCATTCACTGCAACTGTGCACTGCATGCCTGAGACAGCCTAATTAGGAATAAAGTAATAATCTACTGCCTTTGACTAGAGAATATCTAACTCCCCTGGTTACATTTGTTAGGGATTCATGGATAGGAATCATGGTGCAGGGAAGGTTCGAAGTTTCCCCTTTTAGCTTTTACAATTTTGGCCCACAGAAAGATCAATTATCACTGCCCATGTTTCACTATGATCCTGAAAGGTCTTCCCAAAGCAGGAGATAGTAAGCTGTATCATTTTGATAAACATTAAGAAACCATTAAATTAGAATTTTATTTTCTTGATTAATTGTGATGATCCTAATACTATTAATTCACAAAAACACAATCAGTTGCCTCATCAGACTTTGCAAGTGATACACCATTTCTGTATGACCCATCTGAATGGTGTGTGTCTCTGAGCTGGGCAGAAGCTCCTTCCCAGAGCTACATCTTCTCCTGAGGCAGTAAAGTAAATGTCTGGTACTGCAGATATGGAAGACACCAATGCCTAAAAGCTCAGTTTTACATTGTTGGTATCCAGAGAGCAGCCTTGCCCTTAATCAAAGTTATCTATAGATAGATATTATTGCAAAATTATTATCTTTTAATGGCAATAGTTTTTTTATTTCAGTTTAGCACATGCTGATCTGTTTTTGGTCTTCATTCTCCAGCCTATGTCTTACACTAACTCTTATCTTGTTGGTGCTCTCAGCCTGGAGAACAGAGGACGATCGCTGTGCTGCTCACTGAATTAGGGTGCTAACATTGTCCTTTCTAAAGGAGAACATCCCACACCTGCTCTGATGGCTAGTAACCAGGCAATAGGATGGTTGTCACAGCTTAAAAGGTAGAAATGGAAATGGAAAAGAATCCTGAGCTCCCAGAGGGGACAAGGCCAAACATAAGAGATAAATCCATTGCTGAGTACGGCATAGCTGAAAGACAATAAAAGATTCCTTAAACTGGGCAAAACAACAGGACAAAAGAAAAAACAAAACCTCCTAAACCACGCCTGTTATTTTTTTATTATGGGGTGGGCTGCAGACTGCCAGCCTGTTTTAAAATCAACACTTCACAGCAAGAAACTACACAGTAATGTATCACTTCTCTGCAGGCACTTCCTTCCCCTGACAAATGGTTCAGGCACAGTAATCGCTTAACCAGAACTGCACCGAGGGGCGACCAGCACTGGGAGAAGGATCTATAGGAAATAAATCTGTATTTATTTACAGACACATACACAGGCACGCAGCTTATTGTGCAGAGCAGCTTCTTATTGTGGAAAATGAGCTGTATAAAATGCAAAGCTACGGGAGATGTTTTAACACTCAGGGGAAAAAAACAATAAATTCCACATGTTATGCTAATTTATTCTGTCCCCAAGGGGGATGTCCATAAACTTCTCAGTTGAAAATCAGCTCCTCTTCCAGCAGTTTTAAGACTTACTAGTTAGCAGTCCTTGTTAACATCACTAACCTGCTAGCCTTATATTTTCCTAATTTTTCTAAGAAAGGAGAACAGAAAAAGGTTTGTTCCAGAGATCATCATAGTGCTCCTGAGTACAAGCTGAAGCACATTTTTCCTGAGGCAGAGAATAAACTGCACCCTAATGTAAATGGCTGATACAAAGCCAATACACCAATTTATGCCTCAGCTAAATCCTTAACTTAGCACTTATGTAAGACATTAGACTTTTATAGCACTTGGACCAAGGTAGGAATTCATGAGGAGCTCACTAATTTGAGAAAACAACTTGTGTGCTTTTTCAGTATGACAAACCAGACCACTTATCCAATTAGGGAGAGATGAAGGAAGATAAATTCTATTTTTCCAGCTTTCTGAAATGTTTTTCAGATTTCCTCATTTAATAGAAGCTTGATACAAAGCTGCAGAAAATAATTTTTAAGCTGCTCTCTAGTTAAAATGCTAAGCCTTTCCCCTCATGAGAAAAAAAAGTATTATGCATGCAGGGTTTTAACTATCTCTGCTCAAATTCTGCCAATTTTTAAATGCTTAGGAATCACACTGAATCTGCTCATTCCCCACCAGGGCTGGTGAATGAATTAGCACTAGAGCTCTGCTATTTTTCTCTTATTCAGTAGTCACATTTGTAGGAGACTACTGTTTTTTTAACACATTAATGTAATGATGGGAAATTGAGCGTAAGCTAACAGAGATTTGTAGGTTCTACACCCAAACCAAAATGAGCATTTAATGAGGACCCCAGGAAATGATACGGTCCTTGCCAAAGTGTCATTAATGGCTTGGAACTGAAATTTTGGGATAATCGACACAAATAAGCAACCAATAAGCTGGATTTTTCAGGATGTGGATGCTTAGCACATTCTCGAAATGAAGCCATCTCTATAGAGTTTCCATTACAGAGACCCTCACAAATCATAAGTATATTTTGGCTTTTTTGACTGACAGTAAATTGTATTTATGCTATTAAATGAAGACATCTCTGAACATTTGGGAACAACTTTGCAAACCGTGATTAAAATCTATTTGCAATAAACTGAGAAACTAGATGTGCAGAAGTGAAACAAAGATAGCTCTACATAGCTGCAAAAGTCAACCTCTAAGAGTTTTTATGTTAATCAGCAATGAAGTTGTAGCACTAAAGAGATAAGACTATGATCCATCCTACTACTACTACAAAAAAGTCTACCTAAACAGAACTTAGCCACTGGAAAGCTTTTGGCAAACTCTGATATTTTTGTTTTAGAAGACAATTTCTGTTCTTACTTCTTAAGACAATGGGAGAAGACCAGAGGATGCTTTGGCATGCTTTAACATCAGACCTCTAGGAATAATTTATAAAAACTGAGTGAAGCATGTACACAGCAATATCAAAAAGACTGGCTTCTAAAATGCATTCTACAGGAGGAGCTTGTTTTTAACAAATGAATGAGGATAGACACAGCAGTTAGTTCATCCCCATTTCAAAAATCCTAGGTCATATTTTTGTTAAACATAATTAGAAGCCTTAATGGAAGTTCTCAGTTCTCAAGACTCTTAGTGCCTTCCGGCCCATTCAGTGTTACAGGTGCTGATTCATGCCCCTGGGTAATTTAGAGCGACTGGACCTTAGGCTGCTTATTGGGGGAGGCAAAATCCCAGCCCAGAAAGAAAATCTGCAGAGATTCTGTGTTGGAGGTAAGAGAAGTAACCTCTATAAATCAGGAAGGAGTAATTTAATTTTCCTCTAGGTCAGGCATCAAATCTTTTCCCTTACGTCAGTGACTCCTGGGTACCTGAGACTCACTTGGGAAAATTAACAATACCCAATGCCTTATGGCAAGCCAAGAAAGTTGCTCTCAACGTTGATCTTCAAAACAAGGCATCATAAAGAACCCCACCTATCTGCAAAGGACAACATCTCAAATTAGCACGGGGAGAAATCCTGCACCGATTACACCCTCAGCTGTGGGGCACAGCTGGTTACAAATGGCATCACCTCTTCTCCTTTACCCAGGTCTGCAGGTAGAACAGGAGAGAGGCAGGATCAGACTTCTGGGGCTGGATCAGACTTCAGGCTTTCTGACTGCTCGTTGCCATCTGGGTTTTTGCTACTCACCCTGAAGAGGTGCACCAGAAAAGCTGCAGGAAGGAGATGAGTCCTGTGGGAAGTACATTTCTCTTTCTAACCAGTAAGATGAAGTGGCACAGGTTCAGACTCCCAACTTCATGGACAAGAATTTCAGCAATTTCATTTTCAGTTGTTAATAATTTTTATGTTTCCTCAGTGGAAAAATGCTTAAATGTAATTTACATTCAAGCCACCAAAAGGTTATAAACAATTCCCAGGCTGAAGGCTGCCAAACTATGTCAATTCAAAAAACCACCAAGACAAACCCAGGTATTCTTTCAAGAAGTACTTTTCAAAAACCTGCAGTCCAAGGAAAATGTGCCAGAGAAATGAAACAATGGGGAAAAACCAGCCTATTTCCTTCAAGGGCTGTGTAAATATATCTGGAATGTGTGTAGCCTCCACTGTGTATTTCAGGGTGACCTCCTCCTCAGGTTTGCATTTTCCAGAACTTCCCTCTGGTAAGACGGAGACTCTGTGTACACCCAGGTCCCCAGCGAGGGTCTGTCAGCCGCGCCTGCTGCAGTCAGCAACACCAAACTGATTCAGTGCAGCTGAGGCACTGGCTCATTGCTCACCAGCTATTCTGAGAAGCAGAGCTCAGGCTTTGCCTGCCCCAGCATTGGTCCAGCTGCCTCCTGAACCAGTGAGAGTCTCAACGGGTCGGGCTGCCACGCAGGGAGAGGGAAAGCTGCGGGAAAGAATTTAGATCACCCAAAGTGTGAATCTGTCAAGCTGATGTAAAACTCCTGCCCCGTGGTACCACATTTATCTTCCTCTATTTGCTATCTATATGTGCAATAAAGCGCTGGATGTTTGGCTGATTTGAAAGTTGAGATGGGATATTCCAAGTTTACTCCAATCTTGAATAGCGTTATCTGTCCTTAGCATCAAAACATAAACTAGACAGAGACAATCACTGAGCTTGTTAAAACTTTGTAACAACCCTCTGGGTCATGTTTTGGAATCACTGTCAACAAAGAAACAGAAGTTAAACCCCTTAAAGCACTATACAATTCCTCCCTCCTCCAAGTCAAACATTAGTACTATACAGGAGGTAAGAAATCACCTTTTCCTGAGGGTTTGCACCTGGAACAGTCCTTTTCTTAATCAGTTTACAGCTATGTTAAATAATTTGCTAGTATCTGTCTGAAACTTACATAAATAAGAGTATTTTTACAGAAGTAAGTTCTTCTGCTCATCAACTAAGTAAAATTGTTTAAGATTATATGCATATGGCCATATATATATTTACTAGCGATTTTTCTTTTGCTGAAGTTCTGCTTGTGTCTTATCTATACTGCAATTACATCTGCTGTGTACACCACAAAGACCACCAATAAATAAATTAATGCTTCAGTCAAAACCCCACCTAAATTTACATAGCATGCAGAACTTGGCTTAGACTGAAGAATTTAACATAAGAATTTAAAAGTTGGAGTTTGTCCTATTTTTTAAGTTCTGCATAATGTTTGCTTTTCAGACACTCCTATAACAAGTCACATTGAGATAAACTTCCTTTCCAAATTCCTCAGTTTTGTTCAGTTCCTTAACTCCGCAGGGGTATAGTTTTACTTTTAAAATACTGGAACCAAATCTTGGGCTTTCAACAGTACTCAGTACCACACTCATGTTCAATATAAGATTATGGAGAACTGGTTTTCTTTGCAGCTCTTTAACCTTTTTGTATAGTTCTGTGCAAGCTCTGCACAATACACCTAATCAAAGGTATTCATTCAGGCTCCTAACCAATTTCAGTAGGGATTAAACATCTAGATAAGGATCTATGATGCCATCTTCAGTTCTGCACCTCCATTTCCAGTCTATAAAATAGAGGCAACACTTACAAACTGAAGGATGTTTGCAATACCTCAGTTACAGGTGTATCTCAAGGATGGCTTTGAAGAGCTGAACAAGGCAGCTGGGCTTGCTTTGTTTGGTTGGGGTTTTTTGTTTAACAAAACAGCACACCTGATGCACACAAGTCCCACGTGAAGAATTTATGTAAGTCTCTGCCTCCAGGGAAGGGACTTTTCTTCTGAGGAAAATAGTGCACAGGTTCTGAATTCTCAGGGCACTTTTCCTTTCCTAGCTTGAGGAGGTTTCTCTCTGTGTACTCCCAATGCTCTGAGTAGCTTGGAAACCTGCCCTGAGGCAAGCAGTAAGTGGGGGGTGGGGAGATAGGACTGGAGCTGTAGTGCCTGGTTCTTCTTGCTTTTGTTTGTAAAATGAAGCCATTTAAAGGAAATTTTGACTGGACTATACTGACTGGAGGACCCATTTCTCATACCTAAAAGACCACGAAAGGAGCCTATAGAGAGCTGTTCTACAACATACTCCGTGTGCAGGTAGGATCTCTAACACCTGTTAGTAATTAAGACCAGAATTTAGAAGCTCATAGTGGCTCATTTATATAGCAGATCGATTGCAGGGCATCGTTCTTGACAAGACTACAGGATGTATGATGCTGGATTATTAATGTAGTTTGCAGGCAGCTGCACTCAAATTCATTGCTGTGGCAGCTGTTCAGTAAAATTTGCTGGAAAATCCAGTGGAGATTAGGTTTTGATGAAAAATTTCAAGGCCCTTTTCTCTAATGTGAGCAAGCATAAAGCTCCTGGGTTTATTTAATATTGCAGATCAGCAAGATAACGATGCTTTTGCCTAAGCGGATGGAAGGTGCTGGGAAATGTGGGCTGCTCCCAGCAGGTCTGTGCTGCTCTCCAGCTCCGCGTTCTCCCCAGTCCTGTTCGACAACATCCACAGCCTGTCATTAGAGGGCCCAGCTGCAAATGCCAGGGACGTGCTCCTGAGGCAATTACCCACGTCTGTGTGTAACTGCGGCACCAGCCTTGAGTGCATTACAGGGAAATACTTATAGCAAAACAGGATGTTGCGATGGGTACGGGGCTTTTCCTGACCAAGGAAAGTGCGTCATGCAACTTGATGATGTTGTTTAACACACGAAATAGCCTTGGCTGAGTGATTAGACAGTGCACAGCATGGCTGACTCGAATTTCTGGTCCTACTTTCTCTTTTCCCTCGACATCAAGCACATGGCGAGAAGTTAGAGAAGACGGTCAGGAACCCGGCCGGCTGGAAGCGGCGGGAGTGGCTGCCTTTGCCCGGCTGCAAGAAATGCGAGGGCACAGAAGTGACAGTTCCTTTGGCTTAACATCAGTGGGGAAAAACTTCCTCGCACTAGTATGAACGAGCGTTTTGCGATTCACCTAAGCAAATCTGGTTTGGCTGCTGGGGTGAATACATTAAGTCGCCCAATCAACCCTCCCACAGCCAGCCCGACAGCACAAGCTTTTGACGGTAAACCGAGGTGCTGCTCCTGGCCGGCCCACGGCGGGGAAGGCGCACTAGCCACGGCACTGCCGCTGCCCCGGCCGCGCCCCGCAGCCCAGCCCCGTCCCGTCCCGTCCGCGCAGCCCCGCGCTGGGGGCAGCGGCCGCGGCTCTCGCGGGAGCCTCATCCCGAGGCGCTGCCCGGCCGCCGGCGGGGGCTGCTGGCCCGGCCCGCCCGCAGGGGAAGCGGCGGCTGCCAGGGCGGGCGGAGTCGGAAGCACGACAGCACGGGGCGCTGGGGCGGCGCTGCCGGCGGGGGCGGGAGCAGCTCGGCACTCGCTGCCGTGCTGGGGTCGCGGCGCAGGGACGGAGCCGGGCAGCGCCGGCCCCGCAGCAGCACCAGAAGCAGCAGCAGCAGCGGCAGGAGGAGGAGCAGCCGCCGGAGCCGCCTCCCGCCGCCGAGCGCGGGGAGCCGCCGGAGCCGCTGCCCTGGGCGGCTTGTGAGCGCCGGGCTGCGGCGCCGCCGCTGCCTGCCGCCGCTGCGCGGGTGAATGAACCTGTCCCGGCCGACCACGACGGCGGCTTCGCCTCGGGCTCCGGCACCGGGCTCCCTCCGCGCAAGATGGACGGTTTCGCCGGGAGTTTGGGTGAGTGGCGGCGGGTCGGGACGGGGCGAGGTGCGGGCAGCCCGCGGTGCGGCGGGGCCCGGGGCGCGCACCTGCGGCCGGCGGGGATGCGGACCCGCGGGCTGGGGCTGCCCGGGGCCGGCCGGGCCGGGGCGGGCCAACACCGCCCGCGGCGGGAGGGGAGGGGATGCCTGCGCGAAATCTGGTCAGCTTCAAACCATCTGTTGCGAGAGCTCCGGCTGCACTTGCCTTCTTTGTTCTTCCCTCGCCGTGGGTTTGCGCTTCCCCCAGCTAGTTGCTTGGCTTTGGACGGATGGCTCAGCTTAGGTTGTTAGGGTTTTTTTTTAAAATGTTATTTTGTTTTATGTCTCTCGCTTTTGCTCCGCGGCGGGGGGGACGCCGTCTGTGCGGGCGCAGCGGGCCCGGTGTCGCAGCGAGAGCCCCGGAGCGCCCCGAGGGCTGCGGGCAGCTCTGCCCTGTCCCCGCTCGGGGCGGCTCCAAGGGGATCGCGGCACCCCTGGAAACTTGGGGGCGCTGGCGGCATCCGCGGGAATGTTAACGGGGCAGTCGGCGCCTTCCCGGTGTCCGAGCATCCGTCCGTGCGCTCGAGGAGCCCTCCTGCCTGCCTGGGCGGCAGGTTCCTCTGCCGGGAGCCGTTGCGTGGTCGAAAATATTTACCGCTTGCTCTTGTAAATGTTGCCAGAGAACTGATAGGCTGCGCTCCCTTCAGTTTTGTGAAGGCTGCGGCAAATTCTCATCAGTTTCTGGAAGCAAAAATACTCCACCAGCCCAGTTTTTGACTTGTTTGGTGGACAGATTGCATGTACTACCAAGTTGTCCTTACTTGTTTCCTTCCAAGTGTGAACTGAAAATGTATCCAGATGTAAGAGTTGTAAACCATGTAAGTTTCCTGTTCTGCCGATTATAAGACCATTGGCTTTGCAGTGCTGCCTACCTGCTGCTCTCATCGTTATTTAGTGCCGCTGCATCTATTGCAGGCATTTAGTGATCATACTCACCCCATCTTTTGTAGAATAGTAAATCTGTGCCTCTTAAAAATAAGATTAATTTAATTTTACGTCACTCCCATAAAATCTGTAGTAACAGTGAATAGTTCTCAATTTTCTGGAAAAATTGACTCATTTAAATACTTCTGAGTGTGATCCTAACCTTTAAGGTTTTTGAAATGTCAGCTCCAGCATTTTGGGCATCTGTCCAAACCAAACTGGTACACCATAATTAACAGCATGCTTTGGTAGTTTGGCTCTTTGCCAGATATACTATCCTTGCTCAAGTAACTGCCATGGCCATTTTAGATCTGGCGATCAGAAAGCGACACATGGAGGAATTGCACGGGTTCTGTTCCCAGTTTTCTGAGGGAAGATTGTGCCTGTGGGTGACATATGCAAATGTACCATGGTTAATATTTATGAACCTCTTAACCCAGCAGAGGAGCTGATCACCATATCAAAGCACAGAGATACTGCTTTTAACTCATGCAGTATTGGCCCCGTGAGGTCGATATTTAGAAATAACTGTTTTCTGTTGGAAGTAAGAAAAACTCAATTGTTATAATAAAGCTTTCCTTTCTCGCGTGGGGTTTGTTTGCTGAGCAGTGGCACGGGATCGTCGGGTGGCCCAGCACCTTGTGCTGGAGCCGTGATGGGCTCATTGGGGCATCCCATGTGTCTTATTAAGGGAGGCTCCATCTGGACCTTTAATTTGTTTCACTGTTTGTTCAGGAAGGCACTGTGATTTTATTAGAATTTAATGAGGATTAAGCTCAGCTCAACCTTTTAAAGTGCGTATTATGATAGTCACTGCTAGTTGGCCTTTGATTTTGCTTTTGTGGCAAGCACTGGTGCGCAGAGGTTTTCTGGACTTGGGCTGAGGAGAGGGCATTCCCAGAATCTTTAGCTTTGAAGTATGAAACTTTACGTGACTTTTTTGTTTCCAGGTTTGAATCATGGTGCTTAGTCCTCTTCTGTATTTATAATCACTTGTTGGCTGTTCTAGCTGCTAATGAGCACATAGTGTTCACAAAGATGTGTGAATTGTTCTGAGACCTTTTTTTTTAAACATCTCTAATTAAAATCTAATGGCCCTGAATTTAATTAGCTGTCTGCTAAATGTCTTTTAGGAAGGCCATAAATTAATGTAATTTAGAATGAAATGTAAAAATTAATTAAAATTATTGTTGGCAAAACTGGGCTATCTATGTATGTGCATGCTCAACCAGTCAAGCAAGCTTATTAGAGAGCGAGTTGTCCTTTTAATGCCTCTTGTCATTATCTGGTAAAGGCGAAATGTTATTACAGATTGTGCCCTCTAGCACGGGCAGAAATACCTTCTCGCATGTCTCTTGCAGTTGAAAATACTTTACGCAGCTGTTTTCTTTTGGCTTCCACATTGAAATTTTTATGAGAATAAACAGATGAAAGAAACCATTTTATATGTAACTTAGAAAATTGTTTTGGTTATTGGCTTAGTAAGTGTTTATGTAGCACTCTACTTAAGAGTATACAATTACTGTATACAGTAAAAAAAAAATCTATATGTTATGAGTTAACTTGCACCGTTAAAATAGGTATTGATTATTTTGATAATGCACTGAGTTATTTCCCATTTGCTGTGACTTCAATGCCTTTAGAATATCCCAGTAGTAATTGGATCCCATTTATTGTCTCAAGTAGGACAGTCTTATTTTACATTTGGCATTTCCAACATGACGGTTGTCAGAGGGCTCAGTGGATTCTGGCCATCTGCTTTTTCCGATGCATCCCTCGAAGTCAAAGAATGTGCTTCTGAATGGGAACAAGAAGTCTGTGAACTTGGCCTGGGTGCCTGGGCTCTTGCCTTGTGCCCTGGCTGAGACAGGAGCACAGCATGGGCGTCTGGCTCTGACGCTGCCAAGTTCCCTTGCCTCTCAGGGTCCTCATCAAAACAGCCTGAAGATATGCATCAGGGCAGAGAGAGCGCTGCTGATTCTGCCAAAAGAGTCAAGCAGAGAGTTCTAGCAAAAGGAAAAATAAAAGGCAAATAGACAAAAAAGCCCATGTGGGAAATAGTGCAGCTAAGGCTGTTGGTAAGTGTTATCCTCCTTCATCCCTCGCTCCTGTTTGTTCTACACTGCTGCCCTGTGTTTCTTCCACTCTCACACCGGTGCCTGTGAGCCCGGGGTGAGCTGGTTCAGACATGCCCATCAGAGGGGTGCAGGACTGCAGAAGACTGACGATTTTGCCAACAGTAATTTTGATTTTTAGGTATCATCACGGATTATATTACTTTACTGCCTTACTGCTTGCCTCTGCCGTTTTGGTGGGTTTGTGCCTAAATTTGTTAGGGAGTAGGAGAGAAATGACAGGAGGGAAGAAGTGGGAGCCGTCGGCTGAGGGGAGGTGGGATCAGGTGGCGCTGTGCGTGGCTGTCAGCTCTTAGGGCGGCTTTGCTGTGTCGTGTCTAAGGTGGGAGACCTGCTAGATTTAGGCTTAGGAAGAGGCTGCCTGGGGCTGGTGAGGTGTGCTCTTGGTGGGCAGTTTTCCATTGCTTTTAGCAGCTGCATTGCTCTCCCTTCTGAGAAAGCTTCTGCTAATTGAACTCTGTAACAAATACTCATGGTAAACAAAGATACGGAAACATGAATCAGATTATATTAAAAGAATCACTACAGCCTTTTCCAAGTTTGTCACCAGTGTATGATAATAACATGGAAGAAAGCATTTCAAAAGGACTCTCTCTCCATTATTGAGGTCTGTGGCAGAATAGTAACTCATAAAAAAATGGAGAAGTCTCAACTTCTGATTTCAAACTGTGGTTTCTGTGCAGCTGTGTAGGATGCTCTGAAGGTTAGAAGGAGTCTTTACTGAAGGATTCTCTATGGTTGAAGATATTTTCACAGAGAAATTAAAATCACTCTTGTCTGGAAGTCTGAGGCAAGCAGAACAGTTTAGGATTTTTTTTTTAAGATTATTTGAGCTGTTGCATTTTGTTTTCCGAGAAATAGAAAGTGAAGGAGAGCTGGGATTACTAATTGGAGACCAGTGCTTTGCTCTGCTGTTGTTGTTACTGGATGAAAAACTGGAGACATAATAAAAGAAATTTTTTTTTTATCATTTTGTGTAGTATCTGCATTTTGTTCTGTCACTGTGTATGTATTGCTATTAACTGTGGTTTATATGCTAGCTGCTTACTGGAGGGGTGACATGGAGGTAAGTTCATACCATTTTCCCCCATTTGTTTTCCTTTATTGTGCAGAAACTGTCTGTGCTGGGTAGGTTCTGAGGCAGCTCTATGAGTGTGTGCTGCTCCTCAGGTCTGGAAGAACCAGCAGAGTCTGTTGAACCTGTGGCTGTGCTAAAACCCAGCAAGGCTTCTCCAAAGCCCCCGGTGTGTGGGGGCAGAGCTGCTGCAGGGCTCACGGCAGCTCAGGCAGAGAGGATCTTGTGGTCACTGGTGCTGTGAGCCTGGAAAGCGTGTGTGCATCATGATTCATCTCTGGCTGGGCTTACTACCGAGAAAAATGAGTGTGTGGGGTATTTGTCATTTATTTGGGCTAGAATATTAAGTTTTATCGTTGCCCGTCTAGACTGCAGAAGTGGCCGTGGTGCTGCAATGCAATTGCTCATAGCAACAGCGAGCTCAGCCTAATTCACAGGGCTCTGCTCGTGGGATTGCTCTGTGCTATTGTCACTGCGCTGGTCTTCTTAAAAATAAAAACTTTGGCAGGACATCATTCTCCCCTGCCTGAAAAGGATGGCCTTGGCTGGTGCCAGGGGAGATTAAACTCCAGCAGCAAGGAGGGAACAGGCTGTTTGCTTTAGAAACTTGGTGGTGGCGGCTCACCTTTTGCTGAAGAGGTCTTTAGTTCATGTGCGGTGGGAAGGAACCCTTTACTCTCTTGCCAGCTGAAAAGCAAAGGATTTTGTATTTTTTAAAAAATCCTGGTTTTGCACAGAACAATTGGCAATATTTGCCCTCCTTGTGAGTAACACTCTAACTTTTACAAACAAAAGAAAAAAGAAACAGTATCTCAAACACAGGAGTCTATTAGAACTTCTCTCCTGGAACTTCCTTTTCCTTTAGAAAGGCTTTTAATGGTTGGGATCCTAAGAATAATTTCTGGCCTTACAGTGTGTTTTTCATACTCTTCAACTGAATAATTTTGATATGGCAGTGGAGTTATATGCCAGGATTGTCTCTTGCCTGGAGAACCTACTCTGAAAGGATTTTTTCCTTCTATGCTTTATATCATAAAGTATTTAGGAGGGAAAAAATTAGTCAAGAACAGTGTTCCTAGAAATTCTCTGAAGCAGCATTTTGTTTTGTAAGCAGTATTATTATTATTATTAATCATGTTGTTAGTAAGTACAGGGTGATCTGCATGTCACTCCTTGCTCTTCAGAGCTGCTTCCCTTCCTGGTGTGGTTTGTATCAATTACTGAGATTTATTTTTCCCTTCTCTCTTTAGGTTCTTGCTAAACCTAATCCTTAATGAATGTGACTGTAAGGCCAAGAATGTTGTTCCTGTTTTACCCACACATAATGCAATGGGAAGGGTGTTAGAGGATAATTAATTTTACAGCACATGGCATGTATGATGACAGTGCAAGTTTCTCTGCTCTTGCTGGTGCTGAGTATTTCTAGTAGGGACATTCTTCTGTTTAGGAGATGAAAATCACCTGATAAACAAATTTTCATAAGCTTCAATAACTTCCTTTTCAAGGACTCTTCCTGCAGTTACTTAGGAGCTCAGGTGGAAAGACTGCTCACCTCGCTTTTCCTCTCTGTAAACAAGTGAGCACCAGCAGTTTAAAGAGGAATTACTTTCCTCTTTTTCTTCATCTGTTTGTTTAAATTGGCATAGAATTCTAGTTTTCTGGACTTTTCTTTCATTGAATGCTGAAGGATGGATAACTGGACACCAGGTGGTGATGTGCAGTTTTTTCTGAGAGTTTGAGTGCTCTTTAGGAAGTACATGTGGGCATTCAGATTGCAAAAGCTTGTGTCCATGGAGCAGCTTGGAGTCTGAGCTGATCCTTCAGTCAATGAATGTAGATGGGTGGTGCTGATGGAAGGGTGGGATGTGGAAAGCAACACCATTATCATTAAAAGCCTGAGTTTATTGCTAAATCTTGGCACATACAAAAAGTTTTTTCTCTTCTCATTTTGCCTTTTTCTTTTCTTCCTCCTTCCTGCTCCATCTCTTATTTTTATTTAACTTTTTTTTTGCTCCATGATTTAAGTATTCATGCTACAGACCATCAGTGAGTGCTACAATATTCTTAAGCTTTCTGCCCTAAGACTTTTTACTGGGTTGAATGAACTAGAGTTTTCTTAATTAGTTTTTTGATTGTTTTGTCTCACAGTGGGTTGCCTCTTTTGCTCATCCTCAACAGTTTCAGCCTGACTTGTTTACTAAATATAGCTGTGTCTTGTTGTTCTTTAACTGCTGGTTTCTCGACCCCTTTCCTGGCTCTTTAATGGCTGCACTGCTCTACTCTGCATGACAGTGCTGTTCATTGGGAAGGACAACTGTCTTTTAGCAAGTACTTGGGGAATCCAGCTTCTTTCTTTGGTGGTGTACACTGGCTTTCTGCCCCATGTGCTGATGTGGATTTCATGCTGTTGTAGCTTTTTAAGCAAGATATTTTTGAGTGCAAATCTGTTTTATTGTAGAAGTAGGCTTACTTTTTGTATTTAAATACCTCTTCTGAACTTTCTGGAGCTGCTTGTACTTGTGAGTGACTCTTATGCGTAATAGAAATGCAGCTTGAGGGGCCAAGAGAGGGAACAACAGCTATGCACTGTAAATGGGTATGGTGTATGTTGGATATGATGTATTTTGTACAATTACATGGAATTTCCAATGTAGTATTAACTTGAAGAAAAATACTCATTGTTGTCTGTCACCTGGTTCTCTCGTTTCACTGAAGCTCCACTCGTAGCTCTAAATGCAGTGCTCCAGCCTGGAGTTGGTTCCCATTTCTCTGGCCAATTTCTCTGGACTTAGAAAATACAGCAGGGGAAGACTGAAACCAGACTGGTTTATGTTTGATTGTATTTTGGATTTGTGTAAACAGTTTTAATGCATCAAGCTAAATTGGCAGGCCTTCATAATCCTCTGGGAAAATTGGGAGTTTGAAACCCAGCGGATAAATGAAAAAAAATGGTTCTAAGCCCCAGATTTGGCTCCTAAAGGGATGCTGTGAATTAGTTAGATCTAGAAATATGGTTTAGTTAAAGTAAATGAAAATGTGTTTTCGTGGGAACCTTATAATTTTAAAGACAAAAGAGTTGGATTTCTTTTTTCCGAGTTGAGACCCAAAAGCGAGAAAATGGCTGTTGACAAGAAATTTATGCTTGCTGTCCAAACAAAGAGGTAATGATTTCACCACTTTTTATGGTTTTTAATGAGATGATGACATAAGGGTACTAGAAATTGTTTTAAAATGCTTAAATTCAGTCAGTGGCTGAGGTAAGCAAGCCTGCACATGCGTAACTAATTTAACAATCCCAAACATACCAAGTTGAATGGTAGAACTATTTGTTTCCTTACAGTTTACTGTATGTTTTTTTTTTCTCTTTTGAGAACAAAAGAAAAATGTTGCTTTTACATCAGGGTTCTGATGAGCTTTGTGCTCATCACTGTAGAATAGAACAGCAGTAGGGTGGGCTTGAGTTTGCTTCCCTCCCCCTTGTTCTTGGTCAAAAGCAGATCATGCCATTTTCTTAAGACATTTCCTGCTGTGTGCATTGTATGGATCTTTCCTTCATTAGAACTCAAGATTTGCATTGGCAAGCTCTGTTTGAACATGGCAGAGTAGGGCCCAGTTTTACAAGTTCAGTTTTTGAGGAAGGATGTCACCTCCCCAAAGTAACTTTTTTTTAGTCTTTATTGTATATCTTACAGCACCTCTGGCTTCTGTAACCAATAGGCAAACTTTGGAGTGGCTTTGAATTGTAGATGTAATCCTTCACATAGGGCTCAACTGACCGAGTTCCTTTCCAGGAACAGTAGATGTTGGAGACCTGGCCACGTGGAATGGAAGGAAAAGGATCACTGTTAAAGGTTGTCTGGCACATCTCTGGTTTGGTGTAGCTGTGATGAAATCATGCTTTGAGTGGGAGCAGTTTTGAGGTGATTGCTAGACACATCCATCTGGCCTTCTCTGGGAGCAGAGTCCACTTCAGATATGTGAGAGTGCATTGCAGCTGGTACGGTGTGGGAGTTGTTTGGATGCAATTTGATTGAATGGAATTTCAGAAGAACATTTCTGAAAATGTGTTTTTCAGTGTTTTCAAAGTGAGGTGTGGAAAGGAGGAACCTCCACCAGTAGGAACCATAAATTAAACTTTCAGCTGCAAGATTCAGAGATGTGGCAATACTCATGTCTGCATAGTATCACTTAGCTTCTTTAAACACGAGCTCTAACAAGGAGGTAATTACAACTTTGTTTAACTATGAAATTCTGCATCGAACTGCTCTCTCCTCCTCTCCCTCCCAGCATGTGCTGTGCAAATGCCATCAGAGAGACCTGGCAGGAAATCAGGTGGTTTGTGTGGCTGTAATGCTTGCTTTCTGAATTCTAAACATGTTCATTAGAGCCATGAAGCAAGAGGGACAATAACAGGCAGTACAAACTCTGGGTTTTTTAAAAATAATTTTAATTTATTTTTTAGATTCTTTCTTAGGATAAGCATGAAGCAGCACTGAGTCCATCTGCTTGTCTATTTTCTAAGCATTTAATGATGGCATTTTTCCATGAAAATTATATGACATATTTAAGAAAGATAACATGTTGGCAGTGCTGATCTCCAGTTCTAGGTTTTTTTTTTTCTGTATTTTCTGTAATATGTGACTGTAGTATTTTCTGAAAGATGCTTGGAGGGATGAAGTGTTGGTTATAAACAAAGAATTGGGCTACTTGAAATATTTTCAAAGGAGCTTTAAAAACATAAATTGCTTCTCTTCCTCTTAAACATAGAGAAAATGGGTATTAGGCATAGTTGTAGAAACCTGTAAACAATTCAGATTCTTGGAAAACACTTTTTTTTTCTTTTCTTTTTTTTTTTTTTTCTCCTCTCTCTTCTGATCACTTTACTGGGTTTTCTAGTTGTTCATTAGAAGTGATATTCCAGTATGGCACTATTCCTGTGCTGTTTGCTAGAACAACTAATCTGAATTAGGAGGAAACAATTGCTGGCCCCAAGTGCTGTAGAACTTTGGGTGGTGCATTTCCAAAGTCTACCCAGCATATTAGTCAGTAATGGTATTATGAACTGATGTACATTTTTGATTCAATTGGAAAATTTTGAAAGTGTGGAGGTAATTCCTGTGTGAAATTAGCATTACGCTGCAAGCTTTTCTGTGCTAGCTGGTTTAGGTGCAAAGAAAACAGAAGCTGGCAACCTTCAAATTTGTGAATTCTGAAGTTTAGAACCATCCCAGCCAAGAACGGAAAAACAATCCCACTTTATTCATGATGTGGACAAATATAGACAAGAAGTTATTGTTTAATCACAGAATGCTTTGGCTTGGAAGAGATCTTGTGGAGGGCTGTGAGCTCTTGACTCAGGAGTCCTCTGCACTCCCTTGGAGGAGAGAAGTCTGAGGGCAGGCAGAAGGACTCAGAGATAAGAAACTTCTCTCTAGGTTACTGTGACAAAATGAACCACCCCCAGCATACCCTGTTTCTATATGGTAATACCTTGTATCCAGTTGGTAAATTGGGTTCTACCCCACCCCCTGCCTTTCCCACAAAAAGGCCCTGGATCTCCCCTGAATCAGGGAGCCGCTGTCCCTGGGCTCCCCTTCCCAGGGACTGCTGGACAATAAAGCTGCCTCTGTGGCACTGCCACACACGGCTCCTGTCTCTCTGTCCCCGAGTTTGCCTCGGGTGATCTCGCAAAGAACTGAAATCACAAGAGCTGGAATCACTTGTAGCTGAGACATCGCTACACTTGCTGAGATCACCGCTGTGCAGGGAGGCTGCCTTGGCCCCTAGAAGGGTTGTTCTTTGCAGGATGCGCTTTCTAGGAAGGTCCTGGCTTCTGGTGCCTGACCAGTATCAGACCCCCTGTGACAGGACCTTAAAGATCATCTAGTTCCAGCCCTGTGCCCTGAGCAGGGACACCTTCCATCAGACCAGGTGGCTCAACGCCTCATTGGATGACAAATTTAATTCTGAAATAGACTTCCATTTTTCTTTTTTAGATGTCAAACCTTTAGATGTTAATAGTTGTTATTTATTTAAACTTTGGAGGAATTCAAGCTGTGGGCATCGGACTGGTGGTTGTTATCAGTCTCTGATCTTAGTGTACTGCAGAATGGTTTGTTACGGACAAAATTAGCAAATGCAGAAAATGTTTGTTTGGAGGAAACTTATATTGCTTTTTCATTCAGATAGTTTGTCAATGAGCTGGTATGGTATTGTGTGGGGCTCTAATCTGGCATTCTACTTACTGGAGATGGGAGACCAGTATATCTTCTTTATATCAAGTCATCTGAGTTTTGAAGAGATTTTTGATCATTCTTTTTGTGTGTGCATGCCAAGCTTGTGGCTCTGCTACAGGAATATTTGTATGCATGTATAGTGTTCTAATTGTAGAGGAATATGAGGTTGTGAGAGCATTTAATTTGACTTTTAGTTGTCAAATGCTGAGGTGGTCATCCACCTCAGAAACGAAGAGCGTAAGTTGTTCACTACCGGGATAAAGTATTTGAAGCATTGTCAGAGTGGAGATTTTACCTCATTTCCCTCTCTGCCTCTCAGTTCAGTTATTGCCTAGCTAAATAATACAGGTTTCCTTGTAGAGGTTCTTGCTAATATGCTTTTAATTATCTGCATTTACTTAATTATTATTTGCAGTAGAAATTTCAATGTCCTGCTCCTATAGCTACAGCAGCTTGACCAGCAAAAGGACTCTAACTTGGCTGCTGGTTTTTTGGCAACATTTGCTGTTTGTTTTCTACAGACCACAAAAGGATGCTTTTTCCAAAGCTATAGATAAAATGATGGAATTGCAGGAAAGTGAAAGAGAATTGCCAAGCAAACTTGCATAGGATATTTGCAGCTTAAGTTGTATTTGTAAGTTTGTGCAGATTTGTGTTTTGGTAAGATCACTTACATCTGCCTTTCAGCCTTTAATTGAAGTTAATTTAAACAGATAAAATTTGAATAGTCGTTATTTTAGTGTCCAGAACTAGTTGGGAAATTTCCAGACTCTGGTGTCTGTGTGTGTATACATATATGTATGTATGTATGTATGTGTGTGTGTATGTATGTGTGTGTGTGTGTGTATATATGTGTATGTATGTGTGTATTTATATATATGTATGTATGTGTATATATATAGTAATACACCCACTGACATCCCCCCACCCCCAGGTTTATTTAAAGGAATCCAAGTCTGGCCTTTTATAGTCCATAACTTAACATGTCAGGGAATGCCATTGGGAATTCCAGCTTGTGCTGGAACTGGTGGTATATTACGTTTTCAGCAGCATCTGCAACAGGTCTTTTTGACTTCTGCAAAAACTGCATTAAATTATTACACAGTGCTCCTATAATCTCATTAAAGTGTAGATGCATTCCTCAGTTGAAACCTTGTTATTATAGAATCACAGAAATTTTGAGGTTGGAAAAGAAAGACCTCTAGGTTCATTGAGTCCAACTGTTAACCCACCACTTAATGGTGTCCCCAGGTGCCATTTCTAGGTGGTTTTTGAACACTTCCAGGGATGTTGACACTTCCCTGGGCAATTGATTCCAGTGCCTGACAGCTTTTTCAGTGAAGAAACTTTTCTGAATATCAAATCCAAACCTGTCCTGATGCACTTTCCTCTGTTGTATCACTTGTTTTGCTGGAGACTGTGACCCCCACCTTATATATAACATATCTGTTATATAATACAGCCCTATCTGGACTTAACTTTTTGTATGTGTGATTAATGCACATTTTAGTTTCCTGTCAGTATTGCTCAATCTTGACTATCTTAGGCATTGCAATATGTATTTTAGTTTTGCAAAGCTTTAAGCTAACTTTGAAGTAGCTTTTTTTTGTTCTTTGCCATATTGCTATTTACAGAGTCTTTTGCGTACAGCGTATGGATTAAAACTCAAAATATCTTCAAAGTTAAACTAATTAGCAGGCAGAAGAAGATAGAAATCTTTACTAGAAAGAAGTGACTTGCCAAAGATGAACAAGAAGCTGCATTTTGGCAAACCACTCTTCTGTATTATCATACGATCTTTGGGTATGTATTTTTAGAAGTAAAATGGGTAGGGTTGATGCCATCTAAGAGCTGCCTGTTGACTCTTAACTGAAGTTTTCTTCATCAGCTTAATTACTCTGGGATGTTACGAACCGTTTAGTTGAAGTACTGCCTTAACAGCCTCGGATACTGGCTCCTGCCTTTGATCTGCATCTTTCTTTGTTGAGAAATAGGGGTGCAGGAACAGCCATTTCGTAGTGATGCTCATCTGCCTCATCAGCTTTAATGTGTGTGTGTTAACATCCCCCCTTCTGTGTTGTGCCCAGTTCATGCTGTATCCTACGTTCTCCTCTGAGCTCCACGAAGAGCAGCTGCTTGCTGGCCCTTGAGCCACGGACTGCTCGTGGGCACTGTCACGCTGGGGAGCAGAGCCAGATCCACTCTGGGGTTTGGGGTAATCCCTCTGGGGCAAGATCCTGGAGATGGAAACCATCTCTGCTTCTCTTTGCTAATTCCCCTGTAGATGTGGTCCTAAGTGACGCGGAGGGAAGCTGGGTGGTGTAACAGCAGAGACTTCCATGTGGTTGCACAAAATAGGGCTAATGTTAATAATTATGTATCACAAATAGCTTTAACTTTTTGTGAACAAGCTGTTTTTTAGCAGGAAAAGGAAAGGAAAATGTCTGCCCCTGGAAGAAAGGCCTCTAATTGGAGACTGCAGGAGCCACCCTGGGGAGCTCCCTGTGAGGTTCCACAGGGATGCTGACAAGCTGCAGCTGCTGGAGGGGCGCTCTGCAGAGCAAGTGGTGTTTCCTTCTGTTGTGTTAGGCTGCTGTGACATGTGCTCCTCACTATGAATACCTAGATTGTCCAACAGGATGTAATTTTGTAGCATTTACCATTGCCTCTCCAGTATCTCTGTGGATGACTTCTTGTGACTATTTGGGTTTTTAAAAAACTTTTATTCCATGTGGAATATTATTTTCTGTTTTTCACTTCAAGTGTTTTCTGTAAAACTCTTGAGGTGGTGTACAACATGCCTGCCATGTTCACCGTGCTTGTCATGGGCTACTTTATGTCATGTTATGCTTATGTCATGCTACTTTTTCTAATCTGTGCTCTCCTCAGATGCTGACTTCTAGTGGTTTCAGCGTTATATAAACAATTTTCTGTCCCTTGGAATCAGGTGTTAGAATAGGTTTTAGTCATTTACCTTTAGTGCTACATGAACCATTCATATTCTCAAAATGGAAAACTCAATCACATTGATTTCTGCTAACTTGATGTGTTGCTGGGCCACTTGCAGGGATCTTGGAGCAGGAGGGTGCTGCTGCTGTTGCACTGTACTGGCTGTTCAGTCCAAACAGGATCTGCCAACTCAGTTCTCTTCTAACAAGAACCATCCTTCTTATTTAATAAGATTTAATAAGATAATGGCTGCCATATGGTTTTCTTCATTACCCTCTTCTCTCAGTTTAGTTTTTTATGTGTGCTTATGTACCAAAAGCGTCAGGGGGACCATCTTCCATGCTAGTAAAACACTGAAAGTAGGTAAATTTCTACTTCTTTTTAGGGACAGTTTATTTATTCCTAGTTTTATGAATTAAGAAAATGTTCTGTTGACATTTGTAAGATAGACTCCTAGAGCTCCTGAAGACCCATACATGTGTGGGGCTGTTTTGATATTTGTATTTTTGTGATTCTTTTTCTTTTGTTTGCAGAATGTTTAATGCATTTTAAGAGAACCTACCATGGGAATAGGAAGCACCTTCTTTTTGCAGAATAGAGCTACACTTTTTTAACGTATAGCAAATAATCATAAAGGCATTTATATTAGAGTTTTTTATACTCAGAGTTGCATTCCACTTATTTGTTAATCATTATGGTTAGATTGTTTTCTTTGACGTAACTCCTTCTTCCAAGGACTTTTATTGCAGCAATTACACATTCACAACATGGAACTTAGAAGGAAGTGCAGCATCAGATCACTGGAGATTCTCTGCTGCTTTTACAGCTAATTTTTATGTTTCGTGGTGTTAAAGTTAATGATTTCTTGCTGTGCACACTGTTTCACATGCATAGTATATATTGTATCTGCTTTATTACTGAGAGTATTTTTGTGAACTCACATGCGTCAATGTAATTAGTAGGAAACTTATCTTTAGTTTCGTAATTGAACACACAGTTGTATTTAGGTGCTTTCTAGTGCTGCCTCTTTTATTGACTAGGAAGTGACTTGTAGCAATCACATAGAGTGGTTACAATTACCAAGAGGTACAGCAGCTCTTCTGTTACATGTTGTGATCTTTTTGTTGCCATGTGTGGTGTTCTGCTCTCATTCTGCATTTCACTTTTCTACTCCCTTTTCTGTGTGCTGAGCAGTTCTGCTACTTTTTACCTACCATGAAAACCCCTCAGTTTTAGTTTTGAGGCATTAATTTGTAGTCCTTTAGTAGGTCAGTGTCCCTGTTTGTATAGAAACATTTCTCAAAGTGTCAGCAAGAGCAAACCAGATGGATTCAAGCTCTGGTGGTGTTTTCCCTGTGTTCCCTGCTTGGAGGGACGATGATGCACTGCTGCCTTGGGGAGCTTGCTTTGCTCTGTGTGTGTGATTCCATCTTCATGATACCTTGCTGTGCTGGGGGAAGAGCTGGACCCATCTCTCTTGGGAAGCAAAGAACTTTTTATTTGGTTTTTTTTTTCTAGTCTGCTTTTATAACCCTTCTTCAGGTGAATACTGAGTACTGACTCCATCTGAAGGCAGGAGGGTGAGAAAAAAGGTGAGCACTTGAAGCCCAAATGATTTCTTGTATAAAATGTTTAGGATTAGCTGTGTGCCCATCAGCATGATAACGGGTATGTTTCTGCAGAAAATCAGCTAATTCCCGATCTGAGATGCCAGGCTAGATGTTTTATCTCATGCTAACCACTTTCTTGAATGTCCAGGGGTGACAGCAGAAACTCTATTCTTTCAGTCATGTTGGAGAAACCCTTTGAGGAGTTTTGAGATGCTGTAGGCTCAGCTTTGCCCTCCCCAAGGAGCCCAGGGGCAGGAGGCTGCACCAGTGTCATGTCTGCCTTTGATTTTGATGGGTCACTCTTAGTGGCTGCGTGGGAGGCTGCTGGGAGGATCAATGTCACTGTGTCTCTGGAGGGTGGCAGATGTGGGGAAGTGAGTGGGCAGATCATGGTCTGGAAACTTGGTTGGGAAACTAAAGATAACGCTGTGCCTCTCTGCCCCTTTGAAGAGCTCTTGAGCTGAGGGTAAAGAAATTAAAGAAGGTGCCTGGCTGTGTGTGCTGCCAAGTAAGGCCAGCCTGTGGTCCAGTTCCCCTCTGCAAAGACCTGTCTGTCTCTGTTGTGGAGCTCCTGTCTGCCAGCGTTGTGGGTGGAGGTGGTTCACTGCCCCCCTCAGAGGTGTAAATGTCCCCTTGATGTGTGGCTGCAGGACAGATGCCGTGAGGGAGGAAAAACAACCAGGCGTGGTAGCAGAGCAGTTGGGGAGACAGTTGGGTGCCGCTGAACATCCCAGTACTCTCCAAATCCCAGCAACTTTCTTCTCCCTCTGCTGCTTTTCCTCCACTTCTTCCTGTCCTTCTCCTGCCATCCTCAGAAGGGGTGTGTGAAAAGACAGAATGGATTTTCCTTCTCAAAGCTTTCTGAGAAAGCCTAATGTTACACATCCACCTACGTCATTGTGTCTTCTCAAAAATCAAACATAAACAAACATAGTACTGTTTTCTTAACCAAACTAACCCCAAACTTGAAATTGGCTAATGATATAATTATCCCTATTAATTATCATTGTTTGTCTTGTTGTCCTTATTAAGGCAGTTATGCATATGTTCCAGATGAGAAAAATGTGTTTCAATTTGGTTTTACTATTGCTGTATGCTAAATGAAAAAATAAGCCAACCTAATTCCCTTAGAATGTATATTTTATGGAAAATGTATATTCCCTCAGAATGTATATTTTATGGAAATATCTGAAATTAGGGAGTCAATAATTTTAACTTAATACTTCATTTATAAGACTTGATTTTGAGTTTCATATTCTAAAGCTAGTGTGTTGTGGAGCAGCTAATCATAGGAAAGGCAAATAAGTATCAGATTGCAAAACTTTTCTACATTAAAAATATGACCATATGTGCCCCTGAATAATTCCAGATGGAAGGCTGCTGGTTTATAATTTGTTGGTTTATATTACATTTCTTCAGAATTCTTTGCGTCTTTTTTTAATTTTGTTGTTTTTGTGAACATAGGTTGTGAATCCAGAGATATATTACAAGCAGAAAAAAAAATAGAGTGCAAAATAATAGTTTATGCCAGCAGAGTTTTAGGTTTATGAAAAATTTTGTCACAGAAAGGGTTGTAAAGCATTGGAATAGTCTGGCCAGGGAAGTGGTGGAGTCTCTTCCATCCCTGGAAGTGTTTGACAAAACAGTTTTGCCCTTGAGGACATGGTTTAGTGGTGAATATGGTGGGGGCTTGATGGTCACACTTGATGATCTTAAAGCTCGTTTCCAACCCTAATGATTCTATTCCACTTGCTACGTGTGGAATCCCATTCCCCAACACTTTGATTGCATACCTGAGCTAACAGGGATGATAGGTTTGGATTGGTCATACAGACTTTTTCATACACTGTTATGTAGTCCCTAAGTGATCACATTTTAGAGTACAATTCTTTTTTAATATGTATTTTAAGAAGCATATTCAGATGCTTATTGAGAGAGTTCCCAGAGTGAATGTGAAGCCTTTCAAATAGGGAAAAACTTGAGAAAGTTACAGACCTCTGAAAACTTGCAAACAGTATTATAATGGAAGTGCCTCTGCTTGCTGACAGTAGTGCAGCATGCAACTCCTTTTGAAAGAAACATACTCTTGAGAGCTTGTCAGCTTGTTCTCTTTTATGAGTCCCCTTTTAAAACAGCCTTGTTTTACGAAAAGAACCTTAGAAATAAACATAAGCTCTGTTCGTCGTCAAAGGCAGTGGTTAAACATTTTGTCTCAGTAATTGCAGCTGCACTTTCATGGTAAGGTGAGAAAAATGTAATTCTAGGTTATAGTTAATGAAGTTGTAATTGTTCTTGTGTGGGAGGTCACTTGGGACACCCTTGCTTCAGGAGTTGGTTGTAGTAATCCTCTTACCCTCTTGCACTGGGCAACTTGATCATTCTTTATCTGCATGTAGAATGCCTGAATCATGTTTCTGGTCCTTATTAGTCCTTGCTTGCTTAGTCCTTGTGACAGAGCACTAGGATGTCCCAAGTTCATTCAGGATGATCATTTCAGTTCTTGCTATTTGTGTCTATTTATAGTGCTTTCCTTAGATCTTTTTATATACTAATTTCTCACACAGTTTTAACTTTTATAAGTCCCTGTTGTAGGAAATAATGACTGTACCCATGTCAATAGATTAATTATGTTTATTTCACTCAAAACATAACTTGGGGTCTGTGTGCAATGTGTTAATAACACAGATGATGAGCTTGGCATAAAAAGTGCCTGTTCCAAGTTGGTTTTTTCATCTACATCCTCCCTGGTTTTATTTCTGCTGCCACAATCAAATTTCAGGGCTTTGAGAAAGGCTATGTTCTGTATTTGTTTCATGGCAGAGGAAGGTATGGGATTTAGTTTTGGCCATGACAATTACAAAGAATATCTGTGAAACTTATTTCCATGTCCGGAAACTTTATCCTTCTTTTGCTAGTAGTTGGGGCTAAATATTGATTAAATTACTGATTATTCAGGAGTCATGTGAAATACAAAATGCTTCAGAGCCTTGCAGTTTTAAGCCTTTAGAAGCTTGCCCCAGTGCCTTTCAATGAGCCATATAATCAAACAGGTTCTTCATGTGCTTTGCTGAGGTATTAACTGTTTGTGTGTCTGCAAAATGGGGGTTTTCTTTTTGTGATGCGGGAAAAGTGATATGTCCTCTTTACAGTAAGTGTAGATTTGAGTAAATTTTAAAAAAGTCAGATCAGTTTCAACAATGTTACAAGTATGTGCGACTTAAGAGAAATCATCTTGATTTCTCAAGAAGCATCATCTTTGCTGAAAACTACAATTTGAGTAAAATAGTTTCTGGAGTACAGAACCTACTGTACAGTGCTATTTCTGAAATACTGCTAGGAAAGAGGCCAGGATTAGAAGTGGAGCAAAATTTAGCAGGATGGAGGACTGGGATTGCTAATGGTAAGCTTTTTCTCATGCTTGTGACTGTACCATTTTTATGCAGGAGCCTTTTAAAGAGGGAGATTGTGATATTTCTCCTAGGCTCAAGTACTTCTGTGGTCATCTTTATCTGTGGTTTAGGCTTCTTTTGCTTCAAATTCCATATTTTAAAGGGTTTTACCACTTTTCTATGAAAGCTTTGCCCTGGTCCTTTAGCATTTTAAATGAAAACAGTCCTTTGCAGCTAGAAATTCCCATTAACTGGCTTCTCACACAGAGTTAAGTTTAAACATATTCACAAGCCTTTGTGTATAAGAAGGAGGATATTTCCTTGCAGTTGCTTTGAGAAAACAGGGGAATGAATGAGCTTTTGCAATATCAGGCTTGTTTGCTCAGTTGCTGACACCCCCCTCAGAAATGCTGCTTTATAAATGACACCCTACCTACTGTCAGTTATTTTTAATTCTAGAATGAAGTTTATTTGGTGAGCATTTAACCTGGAAAACTTGCCCAGATATGTGAGGCTTATTAGTGTGTATGGTGTGGTGTTCTTTGCTTGTGTTTTTTTATTTTCACATAGCTGATGTAGCAGCAGTGAGGCACCATCTGGCATTTTTTAAGGTTTGTGATCATTCCTCTGCATCAGGGTTTCAGGAAGACACTGTCACCACACCCACCAACAGCTCCCTCTTCTCTGGGGACTCCTTTTCCTGGTATTTCCTATGGTGCCTGTGAGATTCAGCCGTTCAGAAGCATTTGTTTCACTTGTTCTACGAGGTGATCAGATTTTCCTCAGGAGTCAGAAGCCCATGAAAAAAACCACTGCAAGCTGGCAAAGCCTGCCCACCTGTGCCCTTGCAAGGGATGGAAGGCTGGTGGTGTGTGTGTGAGATCTTGGAGTTAATTACTACAGAAACTGTGTTTTGGAGCAGAAATGTGTAGCTCACACTGTTGCATCAGCACCAATTTTCTGTGTGGAGCACGAGGAAGATGGTGTGGGATGGGCACATAATCATCTTAAAACATGGCTGAATTGGTTATGTTCAGTCTTTCAGCAGGAATTGCCTTGGAGTAGAAATCAGGCATGAAGAGCACAGGCCCACATGGAAGTCATTTGCTGCAAGTATGAAGATTTAAGATTTGAAAAAAGAGGGCTATCCACCAGCATATCCTTTCACACAAGCTAATGTTGTTTTCTCAGGTGAAATGTGGGCTAGCAGAAGGCAGGAGACAGCATTGTATCTTGAAGTAAACACATAAACCTTTAATTAAAAACAGAAGATGTGGGGAGGAGAGGATGCCTTAGCACAGGCGATTGCAATAACCAAAAAGGGTTGAAAGATAAGGTGATGCATTGCATAAAAATCTAGAGTATTGTTGAGTGTTAAAACTCTGTGATACTGGTAATTTCTTCATAGAGAAGTTCCTCCACATTACTGAAAAAACCATGCTATGGCTTTTGGCATGGATATGTTTATAAATGGATACTTTTTGGTCTGACAGGCACCTTTTGATCACTTTGCTCTTTCTCTATGGGTATGTTTGAAGTTTTAAGTGTGAGATGAGTGAAGAAGAAAATGGTAGGCACTTTCTTGGTTCTGCAAAGATTGATGGTCCCTAGTAAAACTGCTAACGAGGAGTTGTAACTTTAAAAATTACTTGTACAGGTGTTTTCTGGTTAAAATGCGTAAATATAAACGTTTCAGGTTTATGTTTCTGTGACTGAATAAATAATGGTTTCTCCAGCTCTTTTTGGTAGTCTAATCTGCTTGCTTTAGTTGTCCAAATAAGCACATCTAAAGTTACATGGAGATGACTGGGGGTCGAAAAAGTGCAATTGTACAATTAAGTTTTCTCAATATTTTTAGTAGATGTGTTTAAACCTCTTATTTGTATAACTTTCCTAGTTTAATGAAAAGTGGTACCAATATTAGATGCAACTGCATACTTTCTTCAAATGTCTGAGTGGTTATTCAGTTTTTCTCTATTTTATAAATGAATTAACCAGATGTACCAATTTAAATCTTGTATTTCTGATGCTACACTATCTTGAGTCATGAAGTCTCATTCGCTCAGGCTGCATTTTTGTAAATGACACTCGACAAGCCAGCAGACAGGAATTTAGCAACTGATAAGTGTTGGCATCTTTAGTAACTGATCACATTCTGCCACACATGCCCTCACAAAGTGTTTTTCAGTATGGAGTTTTTGTTTCCTGCCCTTACATCTGTTCATACAGGGCTTATTCTTTGCTTGTTGGCTGATTGGCAGACCCATGGTAGCTGAGTTATTTTTGTGTTGTATTTTTTTGCAATCAGGTAGCTAACAGAAGCTGTTGGAGCAGATGTGTATTTGCACCTAGCGTGGCTGTTGGTGTAGGTGGCTTTGCTTTGCAGCCATGAAATGCATGCTCAGAATGCTAATTTGCAGCTTGGCAGGAATGGTGAGGAGTTCAGCATTTAGCATCTTTGCCATGTTTTTGCCAGCATTCCTGCAGTACCTATTCAACACCTTTGAATGTCCTCCTTTCATCACAAGTCTTCTGGAGACTTAATGTTTGGGCCAGCAAAACAGGGAATCTTCTACTGAAATGATTTCCCCCTTCTGTTCCATTCTCTTTATGATTTTTTTTTTCTTTTCCTTCTTTTCACATGTATGCTTGTATAAATTGCACTCAGTTCAGTAACTGTTTGTACAGCTCACACAGAAACTCTTATAATACAGGCCGTGTTTTCTGAATGTTCAAAATGCTTTCTTAGTAATGGCTGTCTGCAACATGTCTCAACTTCTATTCCTTAATTACATATTAATGTGTAAATTCTCCAGTATTTTAACTTCTGAAGTTACTTTCACCCGAGTCCATTCACCTCAGTCTCCTTGATTTGCTTGGGGGCTGGTTTGTAAATGCCCACAACTTTAAGCAATATGGAGTGAGTGAATTTTTTATTTTTGGAGGTGTAGTGCTGGATGAGCCTGTTTTCTTTTGTCTCCCTTCATTCTTCCCCACAGGCCATCACTGAAAATTAAATTCTTCAAAATAGTAGTTTTCAAATGAAAACAGACTTTTCAGTGAGTAGATGAGAGATGGTTTTGTGACTACAGGAAGGAGGAAGATCAATGTGTGTGTAAGAGACAGCTTTTTAATGGCTTTTATCTTGTTGTTGGGTTCTACTTTTCACCAGTGTAGTTTGCTCTTGTTCCACCTATATTATGGCCAGGTTCCAGCCTTCATAGTAAATTTCAGTTAGACTTAACTCCAGCTAATTTAAACTTTAGGCACACAGTATCTTAATTATTTTTATTTGCAAAAAGTAATTTTGACTTCTGCATTCTATGTGTGTGGAGTGGACTGGTTTCACATTCTTCAGAGGGATGCTAAATTCTGTCAGCTTCTGGCTTAAACTATCAGATATTGAAACAAGTAATCCCTTTCCCTCTTCTTAACAGACTCCCTGTCAGGAGGCATAAACTCTCTGTCCGTCCACATAAATCAAAGTTATCACATCAGGTTCTACTTGAGTTTTTTCAACATATGCAACCAAAGCACAGCAGGCCAGATCCCCTCTCCTTGATGGGGTTCTCTTGATTAACATCAGCTGAGTTTCTGGCCCAGCATGTCCAGTGGTCTCAATTCCCAAACAAAGCCATGCTGGCTCTGTGAGACGCCAGTGCCACATTTATATTGGAGGGGAGTTTGTTGTATCAGCTGTGTTACAGAAAATCTGTTTTCCCTGGGCTGTTTGTTACAGGCTGTTCACTGTGACTTTGGCTGGCTATCAGATGCTTCTCTTTAAACAAACAGATTTCTTCTCCTAGTTTTCCTCAAGATGTCCTGAAGTGAAGTACCTCTGACTGAGACAAAATGAGTGGTCCATATGTATTTAATAAGTGACATCAGAATTTGTTCAAACACACCAATAAAGCACTCATTGAATTGTGACTTCAGAGTAGGTTCTACTGGCAGTAGAACAGCAACTGGAATCTCTAAAAATTTCCATTTTCAAGATACCTTTTGTCCCAGATATTTTTTCCCCTTCAAGCCAGATCAGTGCTGCCAGCATTTGTTACCTGTGTTGTTGCACAAAGGTGAGCCACATGGTATGATCTGCCATATTTAGGTTGAAGTCCTTATGTTCAGATACGTCAAAGCAACTGTGTGTTTGCGTTTCTGGATTTTTTTTTTTCCTTCCCTTCCCTTACCCTTTCCCATGAGTTTTGACACAGCATTTTGGAGCATCTGCTGACAAGGGTATGTCAAAAGAGCGTAGAGTAGTATCTTCTATTCTTGCATTTTGGCTGGCAGTGTGTTTTGGCTTGCTGGTATATTACATTTGTAATCCTATACCATGCATACTGTCCTAGAATAGATCATAGAATCACTGAAAAATGTAGGTTGGAACCACTGGAGGTCATCTGGTCCAACACCCTCCAGCTCCAGCAGTGATGGCTTCAAAGACAGTGTTACTTTGGGTCTTGCTCCAGTTGAGTTTTGAACATCTAGAAGAAAATAAAGGTTACAACTTTACCCAGCTACAAAGAACAAAAAAATGGATTGAGGGTGTTTAAAAGCTAAAGCAGGTGGTTGAGTTTGTTTTGTTGCCCCTTCCCTTTACCCCTCTGAAGAGAGTTTGATGCACATTTTCCTGTAGTCCCTCCTCCCCAGTGTAGTAGAGAATTAAACTGGATCCTGCTTTGACTTTTCTCCCAGCCTCTGGTCTTGCATGATGTGCTGCAGCCTCCTTACCATCAACTCTCTCCAGCTGGGCAGTCTCTGTACTGGGAGATACCAAACTGGATGTGTGTCTAGCTGCCACCCAGATGGGAATAATCATTTCTGCCAACGTGTTGGCTGCAATCTTGCTCAGACAGCCCAGTGTGTGGGCGGCCCTGGCTGCTGCAAGGGTCCCCTCCCAGTTCATTTACCTGGATCTTCAGCTTCTTTGTGCTGGTCATGCCAGCCTGCACACCTATGGGCTGCATCTGCATTGGGGTTTTCCTGCTCTGCTCCATCTGTGTTTGTCTTTGCTAAATATTGTGAGACTTCCGTCAGACCAGTTTTCTAATTTGTCCTGAGGCTGAGGAGCAGCAGCCCTACCCCCCAACATTTCAGTCTTCCCCAAGGTTGATGTCATGGATTCATAGAAGTGTTAGGTAGGAAAAGACCTCTAAGGTTGAGTCCAACCCTTGATCCAACATTGCCAGGTCCACTCCTAGACCATGTCCCTTAGTGCCACATCTACATGGCATTTAAATACCTCCAGGGGTGGTGACTCAACCCAGAAGTTATTGACGTAGTGTGTGACCTGAATTTTTCCCTTAAACTGCATTGGGAGTGGGGTATTGATTTCTCTCAAATAGGATGAGGGTGTGTCCATCCCATTGACCAGATGAAGCAGTATTGACCTGGGTACTGACCCATGAGGGGCACCACTTGGGATCAGCTGCCAGTAGGACTATTAGACCACAACCACTGCATTTGGAGCCTGATGACCCAGCCAGTGTTTCATCCCATGTCTAAAAATAATTACATATCTTCTTCTCTCACCCAATCCTTACATTTGAGCAATGCAGATTTAATAATCAGATTGGTGGAAGGCTTAACAGTGCAATGGAAATTGTTAATATTGTAGACTTCTAAAAATGCATCACTACATTAAAGAAGGAATTGGGAGGTGTTTGTGGTAAGCCAACAGTCCAGCAGAGGAATCTTTTTGTTTGTTTTCAACCAGTATAGATTTGTGAAAGTGGTACATTCAAAATGATTTGAACTGCAAAGAAGCTAAGGGGAGAATTGCAATTGGTTTGAGTTAATTTTTTCAGTACTAATTTACATTGTTTAAGCTTTATTGCACTGGCTGTTTGTGGAGGCCCTGTATAGGAAAAGCAGTTGAGGAAAAGAGGTTTGAAGGAGAATGCATGACAGTAAAACCACAAAGTGTCAGGAGGGTTCAGCATATTGGAACTACTTTTAGATAATTTTTGCTTTAAAGTCACTGAAGTTTTAAAATTGTGGAATGTACGACTTTTTTCTTTTTCTCTTTTTTGTTTTCTTTACACTTTGTGAGACTCTTTTCTGGACGTGATGGCAAATTATTGTTTGTTATTCAGAATTTGTTTTGTAAACTGTTCTTCCTCTGAAAATGAGCTTGTGTTTGGCTTGGATAAGCCCAAGGTCTATAAGCACAACTGTCCTGAAAAACTTGGGCTCATCTGAACTGCGGGATCCGGCTCTGGGCAGGGTTTGGCAGGGGCAGGGGTCCTGTTTACAGGGCATTGAGACAACTTGAGTGAGTGTTGGGAAGTCACAGCTGAACACCACGGAGCTGTGAACTTGTTAGGGAGAAAATGGGGACAGGAGAGTGCGTTTCCAGCTCGAGAACAAGGGGTGTCTGAGCTTAGGAGAGAATTTCCCACTGTGTAAGCGTGAGGAATGGAGTTGCAAATAGGGGAGAACACTGTGTGGGCAGAGGCAGGGCTTCCAGTTTTGCACAGCAGCTTAAGGCAGAAATACTTCAGTCCAACACCCCTGTCTTAAGGGAAGATTAGTATCACAGTCCTATGTTGTGGTGATTGCACAGATTTTATACCTCTGTTCCTGCTCTTCCTCCCTGACACCTCCCTCTCTGCCCCCTTCCCCTCCTTGTCAAGCTCACCCAGTGCCCACCACAATCTGCTGCATTGACAGGCGTGTGTTCAAACAGGTATATTGTATTTAAAATAGATACCCATAGCTCTGCATTAGTCAGGTGAACCTTACACCGTGCCTTAGTGCATTGATTTTACTGATCTCACTCCATTACTACTTACATGTTCTTTCCTTTTCTTGTTTGTTTTGAACTTGACAAGGTTTGCACAACCAAAGGTGCATTTTCTTGCCCTTTAATTAAGCCAAGCAGCTTTGATTTTCAAAAAATACACGAGTATGTTGACTTTGCTAGTGGACAAGTGGTTTGGTAGATGACTTAAATTCCACAAAATCTATGGAAAGAGAAGTATCTTCTATGAGGCACCTTGATGGATGAACATTCATTTTCAGTATGCCATAAGTGACTTATATGAGCAAATGTAATGGTCAGAAAAGAAAATTTGGTGGCAGAGATCAGATCTAGTGTGCTGGAAATGAGCAAAAAATTGTTCTTGAAAATCTGCATGTGATTGTTTTTGTCCTGAGTGTTGCTACAAAGAACTGTGTAACACTTTCTTTCCAAATAGCTTTTTTTTTTTTTTTTTTTTTTTTTTTTTTTTGTGTAAGCAAAATAAAAACCTAAGAGTTATTGGAATGAATGTGGAAAAAATTCCAGGTATGAATTTGTACAGCTGCGCATGGTATTAGAGACACTGACTTGTCAAATGTAAAAAAATACAAATGCAAGTGGAGGTGCATTGACCTTTTATTCTTAAACACTCAAGTTTGCTGGGAGCACGGAAAATAATGATCAGTTATCTTAAGGTGCTGGATGTATAGGTGCTGGATTGATGCCAGCAGGAGCTCTTACAATAAAAAGAACATCTTCAATTTTGAGTAGAGCCCTGTTCACCATACCCTGAGGAGTATTCACGCTTCTGAAAATAATCTGCTGTCAAATACAGGGAAAAAGTGACAGCTGTCAACTTGCAATCTAGTTTAACCTAAAGGAAGATGTTTATATTTTTAAAACTTTTTTCACTGTTGGCAGTGGAAAGTGGGTGGCTTTTGGTTTCTTGTTTTGGTTTGTTTTGTTTTTTTTTGTTGTTTTTTTTTTGTTTGTTTGTTTGGTTTTATTCTTTGTTTTGTTTATTTTTGGGTTTTGATGCTTTTGGAGGGGGCTTTTTTTTCCCCCCTTTCTGTACATGTTGCCTGAAACTCACCTTGCAGTAGTTGAATATGGAATTGAGCAGCAAGGCGTATCTGCTGGAAGGAGCTGCAAGTTCACCTTAAATTGTTGTTTCAGTGAAAGAGGACTTTGGTGTTGAGGAAAATTGGGGCAGGATTTTGAGAGGGAAAAGCTTGTGTGCAGTTGGGAATTTTCCTTATGATGCCCCAGGGAGAATTCATGTGTTCTGTTTTCACAGTACATAATCATTGGAGATCTTGGTCTTTGTGGTGACCTAGTTAAGATCAAGTGCAATCTTTGAGTTTCTGACACAAGTCGGTAACTTTAGGTTGGAGAAAACCGCTAACTTTTAGGTAGTTCTGATGTTCATCTGTGCCCCTGGGTACAACCTTAGATTTGCAGTTATAAAAGTATTTCAAACATCTTGGTCTGTCAGTCTGAGTGAAATTTGAAAATCAAAGTAATTTTGGAGAATATAATTGCTTTTAAAATAATTACTAGTCATCTGGTCATTACTGCGCAGCTGCGTCAGTTTGAGGAACACTCATATCGAGCTTTTTGTTAATTTGTCTTTTGTGCTGTTAGAAATAAGCACAAAAAGCTTGTGATAAATATCTTATCCTGGTCTGTGAGTTTATTAGATGGAGTTGGTGGGGTTGAGTAGACACAAAGCAATTCACCTTCAGTCCCTGAGATTCATCCAGCTGACACTGCAGTCACTTTTACCACAGAGCAAAAGAGAAACACAGAAATCCCCACTACTTTCCTCAGTGTTTTTTAAGTGCTGACTGAAGTTTGAGCGTTTGTGTGACTACATATAAATAAAGTTCAGACTGCAAGTAATGCTTTGTAGCATCAGAACTGAAGAGCTGGAAATTTTCCATGTTATGCTGGCATTTTTTCCACCATTGTCTCTTGCTGTACTCCATCCTGCTGCTCCTCTGGCTTGGCTGCTGAATCTTTGTATTTCCCCAGGTGCAGGCAGGTACTTAAAACAAGCTCCTGGCAGGGACTAGCAGCTTCCTCCTCTTTGTTGGTGAGATTTGGTGAGATCATGCAGGCACTTGCTCCAGGAGCTGGGAAATTGTGTTGCAGTCCGTTCCAGTTAGGTTTTTGTGAGTAATTGCAAGCTTCCCTTATCTGTATTGTCTTAAGGGTTTCTATTGTTAATTGATTTGGTTGCTTGAAGCTGTGATAAGCCTTACCATTTTTACTTCCAGTTAAATATTTATAAAATGTGAATTTCACTGTATGTGGCTTGAAAGTCAGATGGAGAGCCTCTGAGTGTATTTGTTTAATTGTCTGTAGCCAAGTACAATTAGCATGTACTGTACAGGCAGTGTAATTATCCTGTCTAGTGAGCATGCAGAATTCTTCCTTACTAGAAGATCATTTTAATGTTCCCTTGGTGCAGCGTGGGGCAGCAGTTGGATCCCCGTGCTAAAAATAAGAAAGGAAGATGTTCATTTCGTGTGCTGCATCAGCTTTCAGCAAGCTTAAAATAATGCATTGTGCAAGAACATGTCCTTCAGCTGAATCCCTCAAGGCTATTGAGGAGTTTAACTTCTTTGAGCCACACGCACCCTGCCATGTATGGACACACAAATAATATCATTCAGTTTATAAAATAACACATCTATTTTTATGTATTTGTCTAAATTCAGGGGGAATTCAGTTTGTTTGTGTGGAGGAGAAGAGGTAGCATTAGCTTTAACTAAAATACAGTACTTTAAATTTGATTGATTTGGCACAAATGCTGGTCGAAGTAAATAAGTGCTTTCTGAAAAGGTTATTTATGTGTCCATCTACTTTCTTTGGTTTCTTTGTTTCCCAGTGAAGGGAATTGGAGAATGAATGTGTCATGTGAAACGGGTTTTTTTAATGGGTGTGCATTGATGCCTTTCTTTTGGTGTATTTGTTTTTTTTTTTTTAAAGCGAAATCGTCTATAGATGCTGTGGAGTTTTGGAAAGGCAAAGCTTATTTTATTGCTTACTTTGGACATGATGCAGTCTTATTACCTGTTTACTGGGCAGGAGAAAAAAATAGTTAAGGAATTTGGTACAGGGTGGAGGAAAGATCACTGTGACACTAAAGTTTGCTGTTTAGGGAGGAGAGACCTTGTAAAAAAGGTGTTACTGTAACTTCCCCAAGTTGAACGGGTTGTTGCACTTGTTGATGTTTGAATCAATGCTGAGGTGCAGCTTCTAATATTTTTTCATATTGGCAGTGGAGCAAAATGAGCCCATTTCATGGAAAGACTCACTGAGATATTTTTCATTTTAACTTACTGTAACAGGACGAATCCATATTAAGAAGTCTCTTTAATTCTGTGTACAAGAGACAATCTCTTGATTGCAGCTCTTGGAGAATCAGCAATAAATGCATCCCAAATGCCAATTATGCATTACTGCTTGTTCTTGCTTGTAAGTTGACTAAAGGACTGTAGACTGCAGTATCTTGTATAACTTCCACAGAGGTGCTTAGAAATAACTGTGCATTCTGCTTTTCTCTTTTGCTTTAGTTGTAGAATAATATTTTTGTTCTCTGCTTTGGTGAATTTTGTGTGTTGCCTTAATATAGTTAATACTTAAAAAGAGAGCATGAATGGGGTTTCCAGTAGGCTAAGTAGCTATTGACTAAAGTGTTTAGATCTTAGCTTGGAGATGTGAGATGAAAGTATAAGTTCCATAAGTGAACTGTCAGCTTCAGTGTTTGAGACTTTTATTTTTTTCTGCTCTGTTTCTCACTGTGGGTTTTTTTTTTAGGTGTAAATTAAAAGAAGAGAAAGCAATAAAAATGTCATTCATATCTGTTAAGATAGTCATATGCACACACAAGTTTGCTTGTGCTGTTTCATGCACCTATTTCCTTTGAGGCATTCATCCCCTTGGTAGGACCTTGCTTAGTGTGGAACATCCCTGCTCGTTCCTGTGCTTCTCTCATTTCTTCTAAAACAGCCGACAACTGGCTCTAAACCTTATCTATGAAGTCCCTGTGTGCATTTGTCTGTCCAGTACTTACTGCTGGGATCTTCATCTGGCATTTCTTGGGATGACAGAAGTGGGTTTAGAAATGTGTACAAATATCTGAACTCCGACCTGAGTGACCCAGCTGTTGGAAATACACCACAAACACAAGTTGCAGAGTAGGATTACTTTGAAAAGCATCAGTAGATAGCAGTGGTAGGCTGTACTGTATGTTACTTTGTTGGGAAGGTACTGAACTGTGGAATATGTGTGCTTGAATAAACAGGGCTACATTTAACTTGGAAGAAAAAAAAGAAGCAGCTGAATGAAATGTTTTAGAGTATGATTCTAATACTACAGAAGAGGCACAGTTGCAGTTTTACCCAGGTGGTTTATTCTGTCTTGGAATCAGGGAGTAGGTAGCCATGAAACCTGTAGTCTTCACCCTCTAAAATGTTAAACAGAAACTAATTCTGAATAATATTTTTTTTTGTATGGTGTTTTTTACGTTTGTTTGGTTTTGGGGTTTTTTTTTTGTTTGTTTTAAGGAAGATGTGTGTATGCTTTCAAAACTTGCATGGAGAGCTGACATTTCTGTCTGAGCATTTGTAAAAGTCTGGTACATCTACCAAAGTGAATTGAGACAAAGAATTGAGGGCATTTCACGATAATTATTTTCATTGCTTGAATCAAAATTTCAACTTAACTGTAGTCCACAGAATAGATTCAAAAGTGCAAAATAGGTTTTTGTCTCTAAATAGTTAAAGGTGTCCAGATACTGCCATGTACAGGAGCCTGAAATTACCATTAGTACTCTGTTAACCTGTATTAAAACCAAATCTATATAAATGTGCAGAGTAGAAATGATGCATCTAATTGGCTTTTGATATTCTCATGAACTTTACTAGTCTACAGTTAATCAAATGTTGATTCATAGTTATTTAATTTTTTTGTTGTGGTTTGCATTTTGCATCAAATTATATTACAAGGGGCTTAATCATGAGCCCATTGCTCTTTACCTCGATTTTTTAATGTATAGTGCAGGGTCTTTTAAAAGTAAATAACCTTAATCTACAAAATGAATGTTCCCAGCCTTAACTAGTTACTGAAACAGAGTATCAGAGGTATAATTAGATTATAATAATTGTGTATCTTAGAGTTTGGGGTGGGGGGCTTTTTTTGTTTTTTTGGGCTTTATTTGGTTTTTTTGTTTGTTTTTGTTTATGGTTAATGGAACATTTTCTCATACTTAATTCTGATTAGCCATAGAATTTTAGAACTCTTAATTTTGTATGATGCTTTTCCTTTTTTGTGTTCTGCTGCTCTGTGTTCCTTACCACACTGAGTATGAAGGAGCAGTATTTTTTTGCCAGTATAAGAACTGTTTTATACAATCCCACAGTAAAAGGGATTTAGGGAATTTCAGCAGTATGTACTTACCTGCAAAGATGAGCTAAACTGCACAACCTGCTTTAACAGGTTCCTGCAGTTTTGAATGCCTGCCTTTCATATGCAGTAAGTACAGAGGCAGCTGATTTGGCTTGGCCAAGTTCTGCTACATCAATTGCAATTACCTAAACTTAGACATGCCAGCTGTGATGCGAAAAAAATTAGGAACGTCTTCCTCTTCTATCTTCTGTCCCTTATTTAAAGTAAAAGCAGATTAGCTCTGAGTCAAAAATATTTCTAAAATCTTGGTTTTAGGGGAAATTAAGCCATGATGTTTGTGTTTTTAACATGTGAGAGGTTTTTCTAGATATTTTCCTAAATGTAAGGTAAAAGAGTACTGCTAAAGTGATCACCCTGAGCTGGTAACTCTGCCCTGCCCTGCCCAAACAAGCCCAGTGAATTTGTGGAGGAAGGAGCTCAATTCCTGTCTGCCTACCCCTTCAGATAGAAGTGTGCCATCAACAGTTTGACTTGGGAAGCAAAGAACCTTGAATAATTAAATTTAGGTCATAAAAGTTTAAGCAACATCCGGTCTCAGAAAGGATACATATGTCTGGAGGGGGGAAAAGAAAAGACAAAAGGGAAGCAGGAAAAGAGAGCAGCACACCAAGGTTGAGTCAACAGAGGCCCTTCGGAAAAGGGGAATACAACCCTAACGAAACCAATACAGAAAGCCATAAAATACATCAGGCAAATGTATGGGAAGGAAATCAGAAGGGTGAGAAGTCTGTGAAGCAGATGGTCTGCTTTGTAATGCGTCACTGTACAAAAATAGGAAGTGAAATAGTTCCTTCTCCAATAGATAGAGGAAAAAGTTACGTGGGGCTGTGGTGATAAGTACTCTAATTCTGTGGAGGTGTCTTTTTTTGTTCTGTTTGTTTGAGAGTGTGGTGGTTTTTTTGTCAATGAGAGGGAATCACTGTCCTACTTTAGGCTGTTGAATAAAATTATACTCAAGCTGGTGTATTAAAACACAGACAAGTGTTGTGACCAGTTGGATATGCCAAAGAATTCTGGTAGAAGTCAGGGATGATGAGGTTGTTCTGTTCCAAATGTCCATTTTGCTGTCAGTGTTAGCAACACGGTGAAAGGACAAAAAGAATAAGAAAAGTTAGTTATTTGGCTAAAGCTGTACGAGTTTATGAGAAAATATAGAGTAAGCTGATGAAGCAGTGTGAGCGAGCAACGAGGAGACAAGGACAGCATGTTGGACTAGGAGGATTTACAGAGGCTTAATTACTGTCTTAACTTGTGAAGCAAGAGGGCAGGACAAACATTAGTTTACAGATAAAAGAGGACCTTGGTGTAGATTCTAAATCCAGAATTGGGCAGGCAAATTTTAAGTACATGGAAGAAAATGGAATGCTTTATCTTGTGCTTGTCTCCAATGTATCAAAAAAAAAAAAAAAAAGGGGTGGGGGAAACGTATGAGACAATGGAAAGGTAGAGCATCTCCTGTGAACAATGAACACTCAGCGAAACTAAATCCAAGGAAGAGGAAATACTCCCACCCACTCTTTTTTCCTTATCCTTGTTCTCACAGAATCAGTGTTTACATTGAACAAGGCCACTTTCAGAGGCCGCTGAAGCTGAGAGCTCTTCTGAGAATTCAGATGATTTAGACATTTGTATGAGTGGCAAGTAGGAGGTGTTACAGTAAACAGCATTTTGTTTTTAGAAAAGTGTAGAATTATCATGGCTGTGGGCATTGGCCAATTTCAGAGGTCTGCTTTCAGGTTTTTGTGGTTCTTGCCTCTCACCCCCTTCCAGAATAAAGTATGTCTGAATGTGTTACCAACATAAATGGAGAGGCAAATACATTCCCCTTTTCTGATACATGCTGTAGGATAGATTCACCAGTAGTCTCACCAGATTTAATGGTTTTCTGAGGTACAGCCCTACCACATGGGCAGCTTGTGACCTCAGTGTGTGTCAGGGGTGATGGGGTGAACATTCGTTTACTTCCTTTTAAAGAAGCAAGCAATAAAAACAACCAACCTTGCCCCCTGCAACAAACAGACAAACACAACGCCCAGATCAAATGCTTTGACTTGTATCTTGTTTGACTTGTGCTTGGGAAAATCATTAGGGACTGTTTGTCTTACGAATGTATGAGTGTATCCCTCCAGTGTTTAAGAAGCTGCTCAGAGGCTGTAGCATCAATGGAGATGATGTGGGCTGTTATCTCTGAATATAAACAGAATTAAAAAGGGATTGCTCTGGCTGGAAACTGAACTGCCTCAGCTGTTCAAGTGCTTCCAAGCACTGGTATCTGTTGAAGCCCTAATGCCTTCATCTGCCCAATTCTGCCTGTTTTGCAGCCGCTGCTGTCACCAGGGAAAGACTTGTCAGAGTTGAGATCTGCCCCATAGCACATGAATTTCCATCTCAAATATGCAAATAAAAATCTGAGGGCTGAGCACAGTCTGGTGGACGAGAGTCAGTCCTGAAGTTGTCAAATACAACTGTTGGCTTATTTCTTCTCTTACTAAAGAGAAATGTAAGTTAGTTGAAATCAGGTTGGGCATGTTGGATTTCCTTGTCACTCCTTGAGACTCCATCTAATCTAGGGCAGACGGTGGCTGGTGGTTGTGTCTCCCTCCTGTGGCACAGGGAGCTCCATGATTCATGCTTATGAAATAAACCTTTTTTTTTCTTAAATTTGATGGTCAGGTTAAATCCTATTAGTAAGCATCAAATGCTATGAGATACTTTTTCAGAGGGGCTTTAAACTTTATAATGCACTTAACAAGTATTGTTCTCTCCTTCCCGGTGTGTTACCGAGCACATCTGCAGAGCAGTTTACATGCCTATTGCGTTTATAGTGGATTAGTAATGTTTTTTTACCCAGAGGGGTATGTGTAAATCCTTGATGTGTGAATTGCTTCTGCAGATGTGTTCAAGTAGAAAACCCACACTTCAAAGTCTGTATGTTGTGGATGTAAAGTACTTGGGGCAAGATGAGGCCCCGTGTCAAAGTCTTATCTCAATACATGTTTCTGAGGTTTGCGAAAGGAAGGTGCTTTAACTTGGACTTTTCTGCCTGGGGGAAGAAACCTGTCTTTTATTACTGTTTGCGCTGAATTACAGGAGTTAATCATTGTTCACGTGTGTGTGTGCATTAGGAGAGAATGTGTTCACTGAAGGCAGTAAATGTAACAGTTCAAGATGTTTTCTTCTGCTTGGTACTCTCAGTGAGATATTCAGTAATGATTTTGCTGTGTTAGGTGCTTTGAAAGCATTTTTAAATATAGCAATCGCAGGTGAATAATATCTTAAAAAAATGCTCCTGTAGTGTTTGGGTAGTGGTGTATTGTCTAAAGCACAGTAAAGCTGATGTATGGGTGTACATTCTGAAATGTAGTTACATCTATCAAGGCATTAGACATGACAACTCATGCATTGGTCAAAGGCAAAAAGCCCCCAGGAATCCCATAATTTTCACGAAGCATTCGGTTGACAATATTCAGTTTGTCATAATTGAAGGATGCAAAGGCAGGTGAGTTAAAAGAAACTGCTGTTTTTAACCACTACGTTAATAATATGTTAATAACCATTATGTTAATGCTATGCCCATAGCAAGAATTTCCACACACCTAGTGACCTCCAGCGTGAGAACACGCTGTTGTCTGTCTAGTCCAGTGACTTTTATCTAACCTCAGGCATCAGCAGCTGACTCCAGGAAGCGTGTAAAACCTCCCTGCCAGACAAAAGTGGGATGATCTTCCTCCTCATTCTTAATGAAGTTGTTTTATCATCCTTAAGAAGGGTGCTTTGTATCTCTTCTAAAGCTCTTGTGTTTCTTTTCTTTATACTCTGTGTGCCGTGTCTGTTTTTAAAACTGGCTTTTCTTTGTATTTTTTTTCTTTAGGCCTATTTTTGTCAATAGTAATCTGAATGCATTTCTTGCCCTCCTGAAAAGAATAAGTGATATTTTTAGCAATGGTTGAAACCTTTGACATTTCATTTTTTAGCAGGAAATGTTTTTATTAACATAAATACAGCAATACTTCTAATTAAAGTGCTGTTGTGTTTTTAAGTGTACTGATATAGCTTATATAGCCTTACACTAACAAATACAGAAATGCTTCTTTCGCAGTAGAGTTCTGAAGAAAAATACGTCCCTGTTTAATATTTTTCTCTTTTAAAATGGTTTGGAAGGCAACTTTTTCTGCTACCAAAGTCATTAAAACAAAATACATTTAATTTTGTTTTATTTTGCCAGAGTAATAAAACGTAATTTTGGTTGTAATGAATGTTAAAAATGAGGCGTAATAGAGAAGAATATGAGCCTATGAAATATTAATTGCCTTTTTTAAGGGTATTTTTGTTCATGTTTATGCGTGGTCAGTTGGAAGGAAATAAGCACTTTGTCTCCTGCTAAGTGTGGAAGGCTTTAAATATGTATTGCTTGGTGTTAACTTTTTTAAAGCATTACTTATGACTGACACATCCTGGTGTAGTTTACTCTTCCCGCTAGTGACCTTGAAAGCACGTCTGTGCAATAATTGCTTATTGCTGGAACAAAAGATAGTTCTGTCTATGATTTGTTTGAATTCAGGAAGCCGTGTTTGCCAAAGTAAAATCTTGGTGACGCAACTATGTCAGGTTTCAGCAGCCACACCTCAAGCTGAGCAGTTTCAAGTTCTCAGTTTTAACCTTTGTTCATAGCCATATTCCTTTTCCAGCAAAACATCTGAGGTGGTTTGCTTTCTTCCCTTTGCACTGAAGCTGTGCTAAAGAAATGCCAAGTTAGAAGGAAAAGCAGCAGCAAGTGCTGTTGAGGTTTCCAGTCCTTTTGTGCTAAGGAAACTGAGTGGTAGAAGAGTGAATGGATTCTCTTCCCGGTCATTGTGGTAAGGTTGATGCACAATATTCTCAGGTGTTGCATGGTATAGATGATGTGGGTTTTGAAGAATAGGATTTCATGATGAGCTATGCTTGACACCTGCAAAGCAATGCAGAATGCCATCACTGGGCTCCAGTTGCCTTCTACTGTGCAGGGATAGAGGATCCAATTAAATAGCTACGTCTTCCCTGCTGTAGTGCAGTTTTCAGCCTGGCTCTGAGGTATTGCATTAACGTTTGTCTTTGATATTCGTGTTTAATGCAAGAATACATTTCTAATGAGCCAAGCTGCTGAAAGTGCTCCCTCTAGGACTGTGTGAATATAGTTTTCACTGCTTTATGTTGAGGATTTGCCTTTCTGTAATTACGGATTTGTAAGAATCCCTTCAAATTAATAGGTTTTGGATAGCAATTACAGTTCTGAAGTGTATATTGCTGTTAATATGCCGAGTTACTGAGTTGGTCCCTGTGCTGTGCTGGCTGTGTGTACTGACCTCTTCTCAGGACTGAGTCTCTGGCGAGTGTAACTTCTCACCATTATCAAACTGCAAGCAAGCATTTAATTACAAATTAGCTGTTTTAACTGCTTTGGGAAAAAAAAAAACCCAACAGAGCTTTGAAATTAAATCCTGAAGCATCAGCATTTCAAAAGCAGATCTGTCCATTTCTGCCTGGAGCCATCCATATTTATGCGCATGCATACACATGTGGCTTTTAATTACCAAATACCAAAGTTTTGCACTGAAATTTCTGAAATTTGACCCTTGGATGCAAATTCCAATTCTTGCCAAGCTCCAAAGTGCTTTAGGCATCATGTTTGAATGTTTGCTGAGTGTAGAGGGCTGAAATCAAGAGTCATGGTCTTGGAGAGAATTCAGAGCTTTGTTAATACTGCTCTTCAGCCAGATGCGATGCCAGGGGTCAAATCTTTGTTTACAGCAGAAGTAAATGAAGCAGTCATTTTGCAAATGACTTGTGAAGAAATGATAGTAGTAGCGTGTGGAGCCTCTCTAGTCCATTTGTTGCTGCATTCAGCCGTGCCTCATCTTCATCCTGCCTGATTTACTGCCAAATTATGGGACAACTCCCAAAGACCCTCGCTGAAAGGAGTTTGTAATCTCCTACCATGTTGAGTACAATACCACATTCATCATCACAGCCCACTGTTTATGAGTTAAAATGGGCATGCAAACTCATCATTTACAAAAACAGACTTTCTTTTCCCTCTCAGCTTGCTAATACTCCGTTGTGCTTCTTGCTCTTCTGTGCCTGCTTTCTGACAGGACTTCCAGAGCTAATCAGCACCACTCCTTTCCTAAGTCTCTTGGAGGTGCCGGTAAAGGATTTAGGCGTATTCTGTACCTTGAGAGATTAAATTGTACTTTCCACTAGGCACAGACAGGGAAAATGACCTTGCAAGCCCAGGTTTTTTTCATGGGCAGTGCTGTCCAACCAATTCAGTGGTCACCAAATACCAAAACTTTTTTTTAATTAATTAAAATTTTTAATATGGTTACTAGAGTATTTAGTGTGGCTTTTCATTAGGGAAAAAAAAAATTGCGTTTCCTCATTGAATGCATTTTCAGCCATTGATATATGCAGACTTGCCTGCTGCAATATGAATACACGTCTGCTGTGTTCAGTGTGGTCAGAGCTTGCATCTGGCCAGGAGACTGAGTATGTGCAGAGAGAGTAGCTTCAGCTTTACTTGAAGTAAAGTTCTCATAGACACAAGATACCTGAGAGATCCAGATGCTCAAGAGCAGTTTCTCCTAAATGATAAACAAAAGAAAACTGTGCGTGCCTCAGAAGAAGTTGGGAAATGTAATTCCATCAAGAATCAGGATAGCTGTTCAAGTGTTTGACATTTATTGAAAGTTTCCTAGAACAAATGTTTTTTTCTTGTCTCTGTAATATGCAGGCCTTAAATTGAAATGAATTTTAAAAAGCTTGCTGGAAAAGGCAGTAAAAAGAGGAGGTATACAACAGCTGTTAGAGATGAAAAAGCTCTTTTAGCTTCCAGGATTGACTAACTGTTGCTTTCCCCTTGGGCCACAAAGTAAGTGGTGAATGCTAAAGTAATGTGAAAATGGGATGGTAAAAGACTTGGAGAAAACATGAAATAATCTAATTTAAGAATCTTTTAATTGACCCTTGGTTTTCTGGCTGCATTTAGATATAAATGATACCCATTCCTTTGGCATGTGATAACCTCTGTGAAAGGGCTGGGGTATGCAGCTTTTTGCTTTGCTAGGAAATACGTAAAATTAAGAGTGTTGATAATTGAGTACTTGAAGTTATTCTATGCAGAGATGAACCTTTTACTTGAAGACAGATTTACGTGATATTCACAGCTCATAAATCATTCTTGCATTGCCTCCCTGCTAGACTACTGGCAGTAGAATGCATTTCTCAAAGTATGCCTGTTTTCAATTAGCTCAAGGAAAATTTTCTAGTTACCAAAAGAATATCCATCTCTATTACCTGCCCCAGGAATTAACACCCAAATACATTTGCATGAGGATTACCAAAGCTTACTGTGTGTAAGCAGTGATTAGAGCTGATTTTTAAATACGAGAGGATAGGAAGATTTAACCCAGCTGCCTTTGAAATGTTTCTAATCCTGAAATTCAGAGTTGTGATCGATTGTGGAACAGCTCCTCAGAAATGGAGAAGTGCAGCACACAGTGTTTTGGGCTTGGAAGGCAGGAGGATTTGAGAGAGCCAGTGTGGTGTGAGCTGGAGCTGGATGGGCTCTGTTTCAGTGGCTAATGGAAAGGCAGGATGCTGCATCACTCATCCAACTTGCTCTGCTCTCCTGGGCAGTTCTGCTGTTTGTTGGTTTTCCTCTTCAGCAGCAGTTTTCTGTACACTCTCTATACAACCTTCCCCCTTCTTAACGCTAGGCTGAGGCAATTCAGAGCTTCTTAGTTCTGTTTTATCATGCCTTCCTTTCTTTGCAGTTTGCCCACTTCATTGTGCTTTGGCTAAAAAAGGTGGTTGTGCCCAAGCAATCACAGATCCCTGCAAAACACAGTTTGTTCTGTGCTCTCATGGTATTTCTTGCATGGTGAGTTCTACCTCTCCTGCATTGACTTTGTTCTCATAACTGAAGAAAAGGCAAGGGACACTGCCAACTTTCACAAAAAGCTTATTTTCTTCCAAGGAGGATTGAAATAGTTTTAGTCTGTGACTTTTTCTATTGAAAACCAGATTTGTGTGAACTGGCATACTTGGAACGAACAATGTCTCATTATTGTGGTCGAGCCAAAATCCCTTTTTGAAGGCAGAATGGGTGATCTTGATTTGTGTGTGGTTGCCAAAGTAAATGTCACTTGAAGTCATTGGCTTGCACTTCGCTGGAACAATATACCTGGCTTTTAAATAAAGCTTTTTTTCACTGCCTGATCGTGGGTGAAGAGCTAATTTTGTTCTGTTTTGCTGCAAGTGAACGGATTTCTAAGGTACTGAGTTAATTAGAACAGCTATTTTCTGTTTTTCCAGGGAAAGAAGCGTTTACTTCAGCACGTACATTTCAATGTGTAAAATGGCAAAGAGACAACGTTTCCAGGAGCATCTTGTCAGCTCCTCTGGTGGGGAGGGCAGGTTGCTTGAGAGCACATGTGTGTGTACATTTGGAGGAGTCTGTGTGAACGTGTGTGTGCTGCTTCTACAGGGTGAACATTTCCATGAATCAATATTGTTCCGTGCTTTTAGATTAAAATGATGCTGGTGTGTGTTTGGGCTGCTAGGGCAATGCTAAACATCTAATAATTTAAGTAGTCACCTTTTCACCGTGGTCCAAAGAATTGGGCCATTTTACAATGTGTGTGCAAGGAGAAAAAGGCACTCTGTGGTATTGGGGCTGTGACACATTGTTCTGCTGCTTGTTGTGATGCATTGAGGCTTGGTGCTCGGGCACCCAAAAGACAATGCTGAGGAAGTGCTTTATGTATACTCTCTACTGGGAATTCTTGACATTTTTGTGAATAGCATGTAAGTCTGTGTTTGATACTTGAAAAAAATTTTAGAGATCATCACAGTTTGTGGCCGTGTCAGTACAAAACTGGGCCTTTATTGAAGACTTAGTGAACAGTTCTAAGTGGCTGTAGTTTATCATGTCTGGAAGTGCTCAACAGGAGGATCTGTTCTGATCAATGTTTCTGCTCAGGGATCTTTGTCTGCTGGCATTACATGTGTCAAGATGCAAGATATTCTTTTGTAAAATTAAAAAAAAAAACTTGACTGTGGGTTGAATTTAGTATTTGGAGGAACAGCATCTTTTTATCACATTTTTTACCTGGAAGGTGAGGATGGGAGAGAGGGAGGAAAGCCTTGGCCATGATAAGCTGACCTGTGTAGATCATGAGTCAAGGGGTAGCAAGTGCCGTTTTTGTCCCCAATTTTTAAAATTTTTTCTTTAATTTAACTGTGGTCTCAGGCTTTTGAAGGCTCAAGAAGACTAATGCCCAGTTTTTTATGAATTCATGTACTAGATTCCTATCTCTTTACTGTAGGGCTTCTGGAAAATGTCAGTTCTCCTTTACTTGCATAATAAATAAAAAAAAATTGAAACAGATAATTTATTACTTTACTGTAGGTTCTGTGCTTTAATAAGAATAACATGCTTCTCTTTTACAAATGTTTTTATCCTCTTGACTATTGCATGCCATGATGTAGCTTTTCACTTGAAAATCTTGACCTTCCAAAAACCCACAAGCTGAGGCATGAATAGGAAGAGATTATTTTAAAGTGAGACCTTGTTTGGTTCTTTATAATAATACATATGAAATATATATAATACACATATAAAATGTGTACCTATTATATATATATAGATGCATATTAGTGTATACATTAAAAGATAAATATTTATATATATGATTGTTTTGCCAGCTTACTTTAATAACAATTAAGAATGCTTTTTACTGGTGTTAAACCATTTTTGTAAAATTTGAAGAGCAGGAGGATTAGGTTTGACTCTAGCTTTGAGGAAGCCATGGTAGGGAGCAGAGGTGCTGTGTCTGAGCAGTGCACAGGGAAGAAGGAAACACCACCATCAAACACGAACGCATGATGCCGTTTGGTTCACCAGGTTGTTGTAGTGCCAGTGGTCAAATTTACTTCAATTTCAGTAATAGTGTTAGAGTTGAGGCTAAAAACTGACATGTGGTCCTGCTCTTTTTGGAGTTTTACCCTTGATTTCGAGGGAGGAGAATGGGGGAACTTATGTCTTAATATTTTGTTGCTGTCAGAAGTATTTTTTAGAAGAATTTCTTTTGGGGGCTGGCTGTGTTATCACCACAGCCTTAAATGAAAGTTGCTTAGGATGAGTGTTACACTGAAATGCTACACAGGGTCATGAAAGATAGGTGAAGCTAGCCTAATGCTTTGGGTTGCTTTTCAAACACAGGAGATGCTCTTGAAAAAGCACCTTTTTCTATGCCTTCCAGGGAGTGGTTTTTAACATTTAATTTAATTTAAACATCCTGTCTCTTCAGGTTGTTTGGATAGATCTTGCACAAGCACAAGGAGGAGAGAATTTATGCTTTATGCATGAGGAAGCATTCTGTTTAGCATAGTCAGACTAGTATGTGCCAAATACAGAAAAGCAGGAAAACTGCTCTCAATTATTGAGGGCTTATGTATTTAAGAAGTGGGGGAGGTGAATAAAAGGAAAGAAAAAGGTTTTGATTTTTTTTTTCCCGGTCCTGACTGATGGAATCTCTGTTGCGTACATAATTTGTGAAAAGGAAATAATCCTAGTGGGCTATTGGGTCATTGGTTTATGGGCCTGGCTCCAGGAAACCTTGGAGAGAATAATTTAGTTAAAACGATGACACTAATCAGGCTGAGAGGGAGGTGCTCAGCAGCTTCACTAATAGGATGTTGACTCTTTTGTCAATACTGTCTCCCAGGTCCACTAACTGGGGGCTTCCTGGTGTTACTTGACTTTTCTAGGTGGCACACGAGAGCTCTGACTGACCTTTCTTTTTGTCTGGTGGGGCTGTGTTTGCCAGGAGCCAAGGACCTGTGCATCCCCCAGGGTTCAGGCTGGAAGGCAGAGGATCCTCCCTGAGGTTTCTGGATTTGAGGTGGTGCTTTTTGCAACTCAATTTCCTTAGCTCTGTCTGCCAAATCCATCAGTTGGAGGATGCTTCATTATGTCTGTAGAAGAAATGGTGGGAATGCTGGCTTAGAGTGAGTTTAGATGTCACTGAAACTTAAACAGTGGTGGTAATAAACTCCATATGTAGCCCCTTGCATTTAAACAAAATTTATACATCATTTTTCTGTGAAAACTTTCAGAGTATCAAGTGAATTTTTCTTCTTTTCCTACAGCTACGTGAAACAGCCAGCTTTGTTCAGGATGAGTCTTTCTGGGGGGCAGGGGGGCTGGGGTTTGTGTAATTGCCTACATATAATCCTCAAACAAAATTACCTTATTGTAGGATATTTTCAAAGCTGGTTTATAGCAGACAGAACATGTTAACATGCTCTCCAAAATAGCCACATGCTCCTTTGAAGAAAGAAAAGAAACTAACGGACAAAGTTGTTGTTAGCAGGACCAATTGCTTTCTTATATGGCAGAGAAAGCTGGTTTGAGAAAAATGCTAAACACTCTGAAGAGTTTTGATTAGGTTGTATATTGTCCTTATTTATGCTTTTCCTAACAAAAACAAGCAAACTAGCACCACTGCTGTAAAAATAAAGTTCTGTGAAACATTTATAGTGCTTCTACTAAAAGGCAAGGAAAAAATCCCTAATTCCTGCACTCAGAAAGTCTTGATGTATTTTCTAAGCTGTGTGTCCTACACAACTACTTTTCTTTGTGTCTTTGCTTAGAAATGTGACAGGGGTAGATGACCTGCAAGCACCAACACTTGAACATAAACTGAAATGTAAGAGGATGTTTCAGGTTCTTATATGCACATGCTGTCTTTTCTTATATACCAGTCTTGACAAAGCTTTTCAGTGAGATTTAGACCTCATCATTCATGCATAAGAAAGAATAAGAACATTTTTTAAAATGTTGAACTAGGCTTAATATAACTTTTGCCCTTTCACTTAGCTTTTTTTTTTTTTTTAGTTGACTGTGAACTCACCATTTAGCAGGGATAAAAATCATAATCAGTTGTTCAAATCGAGAGCACTTTCCTCCTTTCATAGCTCATCTTGCTGCTTTACATTTGGGTGTAGGCTGCTGCTTTTAAATGAGGCGTGTTTGCCAGTTGGAGAAGGTAACTTTTTTCAAAGGTAATTACTCCAAAACAGTACAGGGCATGGCAAGCTGATCTGGTGTTTAAAAAAGAGAAAGGCAAAGAGAGGCTGCAGGAGGGGGGTTGGGGGAAAGGTGGCTGGTTTGCCAGAATAGTGTCATGCTTTCAAATAACAGGAGAGACTTGAGGTATGATACATGCAAAGGAATATGTAAATTTGCTGGAAACAAATTATTTTGGGCATGCATATGATTTCTGTTGAAGTGTCATACAGATAGCCTATTTAGGTTTTAATGCCTGCCTTACCCAGAATATTAAAGCAAGTAGCAGCATATGTGCATATCCTAACAATTTAATGATTAAAAATGAGTTTTAAATGGTACTCTATTTTGTTTTTCACCCAGTGCAGGCAGTCCTGTTTGCTGGATGCCTTGCAAACTCGGGAAGAGAACAAAAGGCATCATGAGGCATTTCTAATCAAAGGAATCCAAAAGATGTGTACATTTTGTTGGTATTCCAGGACAGTTAGGCCAGCCAAAGGATGTTGCCAGTAAAATGGGATTGAAGTTCACTTTCCAACATTAGATTTCGTGTCTGTAAGCTCTTAGATTGTGTGAGCCTATTCTGCAGTGGGATAAGCTGGAGGGAATTTCAGTTTAATTTTGAAAATTTATTTGAGTTTGAAACCAAAACCTAAATAAACATTTCCGTTTTCTTTTACCACTGAGATTTTTAGCAGTGGGGAACTTCTTGTCAAAATGCTTAGTGCATACCTTGTAATGGAAATTGTGGGAGAATGTGAATAGAACAGAAATAGACCCAGCGTTTATCTGATAGTTCAACAAAAAGTAAATATTGAGATTTGTTTCTTCTCTTGTAATGGACTATTAAAGTACAGCTGACTTGGGAATGGAGGGCTGAAGAGGACCATTTCCCCAAACAATCGTGTAAAAAAGAAAAGTTTAAATCTAGATGGGCCTGCTGCTCCCGTTCCCCGTGTGTTCTAACACATTTAAAGCCTTTATGAAATGACAAAGCGTGAATAAAGCATAGCGTGCCCTAGGGAGGCAGCAGAGAAGTTCAGAGACATTTTTCCTACATCTCTGTTGCAGCAGGGAATGTACTAAATGTAAATGCCAGGCTGGGGGGGGAACACACCATACCTAAGCTACACAAGTCCCACCCAGGAAAAATTCACTCAAACAGTAGTGAATATGTAAATGAGGTGCTGTGCAGACCCTGCTGAGTTTGCCTTCAAGTCTGTCGAAGTACAGCTTGCCAGTCCAGATGGAGTAATGCCTCAAGCTTTGGGGCAGTGGGAGCCCTTCCAGCAGCCCCTGCTTCCCCCCATGCCCAGAACAAGCCTTCCTTTTCCTATGAGGTCCATCCTGCCTTACATAAACATATCACAGAATCACAGAATTCTGTATGTCTGCGGAGCTCTGTTGCTTTCAGTGCTTGATTGCTAAGCTGGAGGATCCCAAGTGCTTTAGCTTCCCTTATAAAACAGATATCTTTTTTTCTGTGCTCTGAGTTGTCTTCTCTGCACCTGTTTCAGTTAAATTGCTTTTGGGAAAGGCAGTGGTTTGGTTTTGCTTTGCTTTTGACTTGGTAGCCACAACTATGTCTATAAAACTACTACTAGTGGCTTGCCAACACCTTTATATAACTGGTCATTCTGGTTTTCTGTTGAAAATACCCGTTTATTGTGAGTGTGTAGAACTACTGCAAAGCATCAGTGTCAAACAGCAGCTGATGCTCTGATGGCTCCCTTCTCCCCTTCACCTCCTGTTACTGGGTCATAGCAGAAGTTAATATTCAGAGTTGCCTTTCATTTTATATGTTTAAATTTCATTGCACTGCTGTTGTCCAGCTAGCCCAAAAGACTGTGCAGCTTCTGAGAGATCCCTCTGGGAACAGCTAATTCCCCAAACTTTGGTCTCCCAAATTTTTGGGAGAATAAGAATTTGTTACTATATACCTGCTTTTTTTTTTTTGTATGGTTACTGTGTAACTTATGTATAACCCTGATGTCATAAAACCTAAGGAACACACATCTTCTCTTAGTTTGGGTATCTTATCTGTCTGTTGCCTGTCTTTAGGCCAGTGCTTTGTTCATCTTTAAAATGTTTTATGTCTATACCTTAAATACAGCTGTTTATCACATCAGTTCTTTTTTTTAATTTTGGATTAAGCTCACTGGTGTAAGTTCTTTGGTTCCTTTTTTGAGGAATAAATTACTCAGGTAAAATCAAATCTGCCTTGCCTTCCTTTCGCCACTCAATTACATTACTCTGATTTCTTCTGTTCAGATCTTGTATTATCAAGGTCATACTTTTGCACTTGTAGCACCAAGTTTGCTCTTCCTTCTCTCCTAAACTACTTCCTTTCCCCCTCCCTCTTGTAGTGATTTTTGGCATATCTGTCAGTGTTGCAAGTGCCAGTTATTTCAGTGGAATGGAGATTATCCAGATCCCCTTATTTCTTTGTCTGTAAATGGTCTCATTTTGTTTCCACACTGTATGTGGCAATAAGCATTACCCTGTCCTCATTTTCAGTGTGTCATTTTGTCAATCTTTGTTGAAAGGAAGGCAAAGCATTTTCTTTGGTGTCTGTTCCTGCTTTTTTATTTCCTAAATAATCTCTTACACCTCGGTGTGTAGTAGCTGTGTTTCTCCCCCTCCTTTGAAGCTGCAGTGGGTAGTAACAGCGATGCCCCAGTATTTCTTCTGCATGGCTCAGCTCAAGCAGGCTCCCAGTTGGTTTTACTCTTCTGTTGGTGCTCTGTAACCTCTAAAGCCTCTGTAACCTGTAACCTCTAAAGCTCTGTAACCTCTAAAACCTCTTCATTCTTGAACTTCTTTTCACTTATGGTAAAAAATTGCTTCCTGTTTATTTTTAGCATCACAGGTCAGGTTTTTATTCATCCAGGTAGTCTGGGTTCCTCAGCAGATTCATAATTTAGCTTGGAAAGGAAACTGAATACCCTCTGCCAGACTGTTTGGTGGTGTCTCTTGGAAGTGATCAGGAATGGTCAGGATTGGGTTGTGATTGTGTGAGCTGCTGGTCATCTCTCCTGTCCAACAGCATGAACTGATTGGGACAGCATCCCTATTGACCTGGGACTGATCATGACCACTGACCAAAGGAATCCTTCAGCTCTTATGTCTGTGGCATTGCTATAATTCGTGTTTGTTTGGGTTTTTAACAAAATGAAATATGTTAGTTTCTCAGGAGTTCACCCTTCCCATTGACGTTTTATGAGAGAGAGTCTGTGGACTAATGGTGTAAACCTCTGTAGGATCCCAGTTGCTCTCCAAAGTGAAAATTGACAGAAGTCTGTTATGTTTCAGTATTTCTCCTTCGTTCCTTCGTTCCTTTTTTCCTCCTTTCCTCCTTTCCTTCTTTCCTTCACCTCCCTCATCCACCACCCTACCTGGCAATTTTGGCCCCTGTATTTAAGTATTGGCCGCCTCTCAAAGGTTATGTTTCTCTCAACCTCCTTCTTGTGTTTCATAATGTGGCAAAGACTTGTTTTCTTGTGAGGCTAGTGCTTTTTCTTTGGAGTCTCTTAATTGTCAGCTGTGGTAGGACAGTCTGGTGCTAGCATGTGGAAAACAATGCATCATGCAAGAGAAATGTGTGGCCAGATTATTTGTGTGTGTGTGTGTTTATGAAAAACAACCTTTTCTGCAGGAGACTGTTACTTCAGGACTGAAGACTGCGTGGGAGAGCTGAAATTGCTGGAAACATGTTTATAGGGGAAATTCTGGCAGGTTTTTAACTGCCATATGAGAAATGTGGCTGTCTAAAAGCAAGAAGTTGTACAAATCTTTTTCCAGATGTGATCCCTTTACCTTTAATTGCAATTTTAGGATTTGAGAAGGCTTAGGAATGGAAAGACTGATATAAAATGTCTCATGACACCAGTTATTGACTCAAGTTGTTGACTGTGTGTGCACAGTAATGCATCTTCTTGAAGGTGCTGGTGCTGTATAGGCAAGTATTTGTGGTTCCTCCCTGTAAAAGTGGGATGACAGATGGTAATGGTGATGTGAAACTGTGTAAGCTTTGCATGGTTCCTCCCTCCAAAAGAGGGGTGATAGATGTTAATGGTGATGGGAAACCGTGTAAGCTTGGAATAGTTAAATTTTAATTGTCTGTCTGGATCTGCTACATATATTGTACCATTGAGAGTGCTCCCTTCAATTAATTGCCCAGACCATCTTCCATGCTTGGTGGGTTTTTGTGCCTTTGTTCTGTGTGTTTTCTTTCTTTTTCCCCTTTTTCTCTTGCTTTCCCCTCCCTTTTTTCTTCTTCTTTTTTTTTTTTTTTTTTTTCCTCCTGTAATTTTTGTTTGGGTTTTTTTTGGTTAGCTTTTCTTAAGCTCCAGAAGGGGAAGACATCAGGTATGCTGGTTATGGGTCTGTAGGTGAGGTTGTGCAGAGGGTTGGGGGATTTTTCTGCTTGATTTTTTTTTTTTTCACTTCATTCCTCTGAGTTAATGGTGAGGAGAGATGGGCAGAGGGAAAGCATTAGCAAGTAGTGATGCCTGGCAGGGGTTGATTACATTTGAAATAACTAGTTGAGATTTATGTTGTTTAGTTTTCAATGAGAAGGAAGAGGAAGTGGGACACATCCTGTCTAACAAATTCTTTTAATGCTCCACTATTCATCTTTGCAGCATGTGCAATAAGACTGTTCAGATTATTTTCTATGTGATCAGTACTGTCAGCTGCTGAGACTTCTGCCTAGTACTGTCTGTAGACTCAAGTATTCAAGTAGCCCCAGACATATTGTTGCTGCTGCTCCCTTAACAGGTGAGCATGTTTTTAATGTTAATGTAATATCCCTAAGCTAGAGAAAGGATCTCAAAAGTTTTGAACCAAAACTGACTCATTAATAAATATCATTTTGTTGTCTCACTTGACACAGTAATTCCTTTCCTCTGGTCACTGAATAGGTGTGGCATGTGCTATAACTCAGTTGGATTTTGCAGTCCTCACCCTCTGCCTTGGTGCTGCTTCGTCCTTTATGGCCCTCAGTGAGCTGCTGCGAGGGGCCAGGTCGGTGCTGGCTCTGTGGGTCACAGGTTTGCACACAGATCCATCTTCAAGGCCACTTTTTGGTCCTGTGTGCAGTGGGATCTTGTTTGCTCCTATCACCAAGGAAGCTGCTTAACCCCACCAGCAGGTTGTTTGTAAGATGATTTTATGTTGAGATCTGGGGATTATTGTGATCAGGTCCTGTTTTGTCAAGAAAGGGAGCCTTTAGCCTTTCTTTGGAGAAGTGCAAATCTTGTTGGGTTCTATTATTTGCAACTCAACAAAAGAAGGGTTAGTTTCCAGATCTTTCAACTCTGTTTTTAGACTAAGGAAGAGAGAGGAAAACAAGAAAGAAGGATCTGAAATCAATGTTTTTAATCTTTGCTGTTCCAGGGGTAGGTTTCAGTTTTGTCAAGGTCCTTTTGGAGAGTGAAATGAAGTGTAAATTTTAAATGTTTCTTTCTGTCCTTTTGATGTGCAGATGGGACTGGAATTGTGTATGTTGTGAAAAATCCTGGAGTAAGGTTATTAGAAATACTAAGAGAAACTTATTAGATGAAAAAGTAAAAAAATATCCTTTCATAATACATCTAAGCAGCTTTTTTAGCATAGTAGGAGCCTCAAAACAGTTCCTGTCATCAACAATTCATGCTTTAAATAGGCAAGAAAAGCAAAAACAGGATAAAAGGAAATATTTAGAGGAAATAAAGGTATTTTGTTGGCCATCTCTTCCCCCATCTTTGCTAACATCCCCTCAATTTTATTTCCTGCTTGGTCCTTCGTGTCAAACATGCCAATATTACACCTTCTCTATTCCCAAACCTGTGGAATTAGCACCTTTGTGCATGTTGTCAAAGAGGAGCAAACAGTTTTAATGCCATTATTTAAAGGCAATCCCTGGAGGAATTTGGAGACAGACCCTTTGTGCCAGCACTGGTGGGAATTTGTGGCTTCTCCTTCCATGGTTCCCCCAGGAGTGTCCTTGCTTTGGTGACACCATGGGGCTGGTGTGTCATGTCTGGCACAGAGCTGGAAGCAGCTCTTGTCTTGTTCTGGCTGGAAAATCAATGCAGCCAAGGGTTTCTTAGGAAGGGCCTTGTTCAGTGCCAGCTTTGGGAAATAAAATACTGGCTGAAGTAAAGGAATCCATCCCATCACTGGGAGGGTTTGCAGGGTGGTCTGTGTTCATGTGGCTTGTGTTTTGGTTTTTGCTTTGTGTGTCTGGAATCCTGTTGTGTACCTCTGATTTGTTCAGCGTGGCTAATAAATTGCTACTTTGCTGGATTTTCCAGTGGATTGGAAATATGACTCTTACTATGGAAAAAACATGAGTTTGTTTTCATTGATTCGCTTTACTGCTTTGTTTTCATAATCTACAAAGGAATTATAAAACTGTAATGGGCACAGAATTTTAGCTTACATCTAGAAGAATGAATAGAAGCAAAAAATACACAGTCTTGTCTGGCTTAAACTGGAATTTTAGGAATTTTGCATTGATTATTCCTACGTGTGGATTTGCCATCATTGTGCATCCCCCCCTAAATGTGCTGGGAATAATCCAGCAATGTCAGCAATGCCTAGAGCAAGGTATGTGGTTATTTTTTTATGAACTTAAAATTGTGTTAATCTGTGGGAGGGTTGGAAAGGCAAGCTCGTAATTCTTTTTTATCACTTATGTGTTTTGAAGTGACTTTGGTACCGCACCTGCCCCTATCTGTCACTGCAGGTTGTTCTTCAGAGTGGCACATGCTTCAGTCCTTTCTGACACAGCCACTTGCAGTTCAGACAGCTTAAACAGAAAAGAGTTTTAAAGGCTTTCTGCTTAATGCTCCAGTGCAATTAAATCCTGGCTTTGTTTGTAGAAGATAGGATCAGCATGCATTGGAACAATCGATACGGCCCATAAAAAATAAGAGGCTTTTGTTCATTTTGTCATGAATGCTCAAGTGAGCCAAAGTGAAGTGAACATTACCAAGAGGTGCATATCCAGGAATTGAACTCTACATTCCTCCTGGTAAAGGAGGCTTTGTACAACTCCAGATGTGTTGGTGGGGTGGGGTTTTTTTTTGTGGGTTTGTTTTTTTTTTTTTTTTTTGACATCATCAGCTCTACTGCTAATGGATGTGATTTCATCGAAATAGTTTAAGAGTTTGGTTTTCCTCAAGGCCATGCTTGATGGAGGTGTGAAGTATAAGGAAGAGAATTTCTGTGTTTAACAAAACTGGAAATTTAGAAGCCCTCGAAGTTGCAAAAGGAAAAAACATGAAAATCAGACGTGGGGGGGAAGTAATCCTGAATTAACTGACACAAGGTCAAAAAAATTGCCCTTCTCCTAGTAAGTCGGGTTCTGAGGCAGGGCTCAGAACACAGTTTAAACAAAGATAGTTAATTTAACCTGATGCTGTGTCTGTCCTGTCCTGTTCAAACTGCATCTCTGTGAACAGATCCTGCTGCCTAGTGGCCCTGCCCAGCAGACAACTTCACTCACCTATGGGAGGCTTCACTCTCCTCCAGCTACTTCAAATATTGAAAAATATTTTTGCAATTGTAGAATAAACTCCCATCACTGCCTCTCAATAGAAGGCTGATATTCCTCCCTTCTCTTTGACCATCAGACCGTTTCAAAAGCAAATCCAGAGTATTGGATGTATCAGTGATTTATGTGGCTGTGTTCAGTTCAGGTGAACCTCAAACACTGATTCTCCTGCACCACTTCCATGCTTTGGGAAGGCAGCAGAAGGCTTTGAGTCAGTTAATGCTCTTTGTAGGATGCGACCCTGTCTTGCCTGTGCTGCTTGAGGTTAGATCGCAAAGGAACAGTAAGCAATGGAACTTGAAATGGAATTTGAAAAAAATAAAATTTAAAAATGGAATGTCTTGCTTAGTTTATATTATTCCATAGCTTGAGGGGTGGTATCTACAACAGTACTAGGGCAGCAACCTATGGGGGAAAAGATGACTCAGTTATTACCTACAAAGACACTCATTTTTAAAGCCTCAATTACACTGTCTTTTTCTGTTTAAGCTTAAACACAAGTGGCAAATCGGTGTTGTTGTCTTCCTAAGGAAAATGTCTGTTAGTGTTTCAAATTTTAATAATGGACCACTTCTCAGGTTTACAGTCTCCTGTACTGTACTCTAGAGCAGATTTTTTTGTCTGTAATTCCATTAAGTCAGCATAGTACTGCTTGTGTCATCCTTATTAAACTTTTTTTTCCCTACCAAAACAGTATGGGAAATCAAAGTACTTGAATAATTTGCAAAGGCAATTTTTGTAACTGACAGAGTAACAATATTAATAGCCATTCTTTTTACGGAAGTAGCTCTGATGCTCAGTGACTGTGAACATAATGCCTTATATGAAGCAGTGACAGTATATTTAATATTTGTTATAGCCCAAGTTGTCCAAATGCTATTAGGGTGTATTTTTGATAAGATGTTGCTTTCCAAAAGACTTTCCTATCTGTGAGGATACCTTGTTGTTGTAACTTGTTGAAATTTGCAATGTTACAATAAATGCTATCAGAGCATAGGGTACAACAGTCTGGAGACGAGTCCTGGTTCCCTTTTCAGTCAGCCGGAGCTTCTCCCAGGCTTTTAGCCTGTCCATTAGCTCACTTGTGAGGTGATCTGTGTTCAGAGCTGTGTCCCCCTTCCTCCCATGCACAGCTGCCAGCCACCCTGCTAAATTGTGCAGCAGAATCTAAAACTTTCTTACCAAATCAAATCTTCCAACGGTGAATCCCATTTAAACTGCTAATTCGCTAATGATCAAAACCAAACTCCTGACTCCGAGGTTTGTGCCAAGTACGTGCTATTTCCACTCTTAATCCTTTTAGTGGAGAGTGGTACCTTGCAAGCAGTTATCTGCAAGTGTTCTCTGGCCCGTTTTCAGGAATGACCAGCTCCATTCCTGCAGCTGCTGCCTGCCTCCATCCTGTCCGTGGGAGAGTGGATCTGTGCTGCAAAGCCACTCTGCTGTCCCCACCTGCATCAAGGTGCTCCACACCACATATGTGTGCATGGGGTACAGACAGCCCAAGGTATTGATTCGAGTCATGTTCTTGCAGACTGGAGGGCTTCACGGAAATAAACAGCTATTTGTCATTTTAAAATTATTGTGACTATAGATTAATACAATTTTTATTTAGAAAAAAAAATTATTAAAGTAGACCAACATGCTCATTGTATGTTGATGTTTACATTTGATACCTTGCTCATGGTCTCAGATGTAGCATAATCCCAGACCATTTTGTATGGCTCTTGAGATGGGTGATTAAGATTGGATTACAAACTCAGTTCACTGTTTGCTAGTATGTTCCTGCCAATGTATACCCTGCCTAAGAATAGCAATTGGTTTATGAATGAGAAAAGGAAGGAGACAATGCAAATAAACCATGTTCTCTCATGTCCTTTTTTTTAATGCCATAGATCTGATTTAATCAGTGAAAACAGTAAGATGCTTCCTCCAAATTGTTGTTTAATTTAATTCTCCTCTTTCCACTTATCCCTATGTTCCTCCAATGCATGTATCCTCTATGGGCTTTGAGGATGCTGCAAGAACAAACTTGATTTCATCTGATTGCAGGTATGCTTGAAAACCTGTAATTTGCCTTAATGGAAGGTAGTGCTGACCTCTTGGATAGCAATGAAGCAGATAAAATCAGTTGCCTGATTACCCATCAAATGAGTTGCTCATTAAATCCAGTAATTCTCCTGTGGTGAGACAAAATGAGTGATTTGAATTCTGTCAAGAGCATAGCAAAGGAAAATACCGAGGCATAAATCTTCTGGTAATAAAGTCTTGAAAGATATGAAGTATAGTCATTTGCAGTCCTCAACTGCTCTCTCTTAACTTTGTTTTAAAGGAGCTGGGAGGAGCTGCCTCTTTGTGAACCACCTTGCAGGGTGACAGACTTTCAACAAGGTGGTTTTGAGGGTTAGTTTTGCAGTACAAGTGTGCCTATGTAAATTTGTTCATATCTGAGCTATGCAATTGTAGGAAAGCTGCACAAGTGACTTGCAACAATTCATTAATTCCTGATTGCCGAGGTAGAATTTTACACTTTATTTTCATATGGGGTGGCAGAATATTGAGCAATTTGGCAGAATGGTGAAAAACTGTGTTTCTGATGGGGATGAACATGCTTAACTGTTGCTTCAAATCTGTTACGTTTCCAGTGGAATGCATCCTCAAATGATACTTGAAGAAACATGCAACATTTAGTGAAAACTTCAGAAACTGGGACTGGAATTGTCTTGGTATTTAAACCAGTCTTATTATTGCTATCTAATACCATTCCTTTTGTTCTGGTGTCCTTCGATATAATTTGGTAGTGCATGCTTGCCTGTAGAAGCCTTCATTAATGTTGGAAAAAATCCTCAAAAACAACCCAGCAAACCAACGCGTATTCATGCTGTAAATACGGCCCATGGAGAAATAAAATAAAAGGTCCAGCATTGCAGGTTTGTTACTTTCAAGTAGATTTTCCTGTGGGCTGTGTTAATATTGTAAGTCGCTAGAAGTTGGTTGAAGGAAATAGCTGAGTCTTCCTGTTTATGTAGATAGCAAGCAAAACATTGCTGCTAAATAACACTTACACTGAAATTGTAACATTGTCTGGTGCTCAGCGTCCTATAAGCTTCTGTGGTGATTACAGACTTACAGATAAATAAATCACGGTTACTGTTTGTCTTCTGTCTTGTTTTGACTAAAACTTCTTGAACATGCTGTAACTTCTTTTGGCCTGAGGACAGAAAAAGGAGGAATGTGGGTTTTTTGGAGAACTTTATATTGGCCTGAGTATTTTAATGGTCAAATGTAACCTCTGGTGTGTATAATTTAAAGAAATATTTCTGTTAACTAATTTAGATCACTTCACTCATGTTTGGAGATCTTTTCTATCTCAAGATTGTCTTGCGATCAAGTGTCACTTTAAAAATTTTGAATACTAGAGAGCATCATAGACTGTAAATGTAATGATGCTTGATTATTATCTATAAGTAAAAATCTGTGTGACCATGTGCATTTAAGAGTTCTGTAATTCTCCGTTTGGCTTTGTGGAATGCTTTAAACATGGTACAAGGTGACAAAGTGTTTGTAGTCCATGTCATGACTAACATGTATTTCAGATGGAAGTTATATGTTCAGAGCCTAGTGTTAAGAAAGAAACACACAAACACAATCCCCAAAACCTGGATTAAAAGGATCTTTGTGTAAAGACGTTTGTCAGGTTTCTGTCTAAAAATCTTGTGGTGGAATTGTGCTCATTACTCCCCTATGAAAAAAGGCTAAATCATTTGGGACTGTGTGTGTGAAATTTTTGGGGTGACCTAATTGTGGCCTTCCAGTACCTGAAGGGAGCCTGCAAGAACAATGGAGAGGGGCTTTTTACAAGAGCATGTAGTGACAGGACAAGGAAGCGTGGATTCAAATTGAGAGTAGGTATAGGTTCAGTATTAGGAAGAAATTTTTCACTGTGAGGGTGGTGAGGCAGTGGAAGAGATTGCCCAGAGAAGTTGTGGATGCCCCATCCCTGACAGTGTTCGAGGCTGGCTTGGATGGAGCTCTGAGCAACCTGGTCTAGTGGAAGGTGTCCCTGCACATGGCAGGGGGTTGGAACTAAATAAACTTTAAAATCCCTTCCAACCCAGGCCATTCTGTGATTCATTGTGTAAACCTGCATGTTAGCAGCTAGTTAGACAAAACCTGCTAACTTCATACCCTTGTGTATTAAAAGAATACAAATGCTTCTGTAGTTGGTATTAAAAAAAAAAATCAAAAAAAGTGGGACATGAAAATAGTTTTTATTATTTTAGTTTACTTTGTATGTAAACATACAGAGTTTATTCCTTATCCTAAGATACTGGGAGCTTAAGAGCAGTCAGTACTGTTGTGTCTTTTGCTAGCAAAGAAGTTGCTTTTAGTTGTAGTCCTATTACCCCTGGTATTTTATTGACTTAACTCATGGACTTTATTCTTCTCAAGGAACAAATGGGTAAACTCTTCATTTGAGGCTTGATTAAATTCCTTTAAAACTTGTGATTTCAGTGTGTTCTAGATTGTTCCCTTGTTATTCAGCTCTTATTACTTGAAGATAACTAGGCAGATCTGGAGTACAAGAGTTTCTTGTGGTGAAGTAAGGACATAGTGAGCTTGATCATATGTTGCCATAACCATCCCTACCTCTTAGGGCTGGTGGTTCCACAGTGTATGGAAATGCCTCTTAGGTAATGTGATACCATCAAATTCCTGCTGCTTCTGACCTTTAGTCAGTCTCTGAATCTTTGGTAAGCTGGATTCTTGAGAAATACAACTGCGTTTTTTAAAGTCACCAAGAACCTTCTCAATTTTTTCGTGTGTGGTGTTTTTCCCCTGTGGAATGGTGTGTCCTTGTCTTCACACAGCTGTGTAGTCTGTCAGTTCCATTAGACCTCTACTGCACATCACAGTTCCCTCCCTCTCTTTCTCCCCCTGTCACATTAGCCTGTTTGCTCCTTGCTTTGACCTTTAGCTGTCATAACAGGATTGGTGATCCAGAGGAAGAAATTATTTTTTCTGACCTGTAGAATGTTTATTTTCTGGCAGTACCAGCACACTTCTCTAGTCAAAAGTTGACCTTGGTCTTGACTCTTGTGAAAGAGCTACCAGTTAAAATGGTGCTTGTTTCTTACTATCCTTTGGTTATTCTGCAGAGGGACGAGCTGGCAAAGGTATCAGTTGTGCCAGTTTTTTTGTGATGCTGCTATTCCTGCAGGAAGAAAAAATGTTAATGTCCGTATGTTAATGTCCATAATGTTACTCAGACTTTCAAGTAAGCATGACTTCTAGTCTGGCAGATTTTATTTTTAACTTAGTTGAAAGGTCTCTTTTGACTTCTGTGTGTGTATCAAAGTTGTAAAGACATTCTGTCATTCCTTCTAAAGACAATTTTTTAATCAAGCAATTTGTGAAAATAGCGTTTTCTTCCCATTTTGTATTCACCAAGTTTTAGGATATTAAGAACACTACTGTAAATCAAGAGAAGTAAACAAGAATTTCCGTATTTGTCTTTTTAAAAAACACAAATGTATATCTTGGGTGTTTTTCCAATAGCATAGGTCCTAAACCCTGCCTGAGGATTTCACAATTGTTCAATCATATATTTGTAAATAAACCATGATGTTAATTATTGTGACCCATTTTCCTTAAGAGTACAAAAATCTACTGTCAACTAAATTTAAAGGAATGACATGGATATAAAACTGTTCCCACAGATTCCCTTTAAACCACTTTGTTTAGTAGTCTGTGCCATCAGAAGAGTAATTAATTTATGGACTGTACAACTGCTATATATAATATGTCAAAACTGTGTGGCTGTAAATGATCTTTTGATAAGGTCAGACTGAAGTGGAGTAACAGCATAAGGTCTGACACCTACATTGCATTTACGTGTGCTAGGTAATATTTAAATCAGAGATACTGTGTTTCTGCTGTGTGGTCACAAATGGAGATGATCACCCCACCCCTCGGGTGGGAGGTTTGGGCTATGCTGGCATATGCAGAAGTCTGGAAGCCAAAAGGTGTTCCTGTCAGTCTAGACGAAGCCAGGCTGGCATCTGTGAGGTTTGTTCCACATCTGCATACCTTGCCATATGCCTGAGCCACCCTTTGGGATGGGGCAGGGTGGTTGCAGTGCAGTCACACATCACTGCAGTGCACAGCTGAGCTGGTCACCCACTGTGCCAGCCCTCTGTGCATCCACAAGCCTTGTGCTGGACGTCCTCAACAAGAGCTAGTTTTGTGGGAAGGATTGTGCTTTTTGGGGAGGTCTTTTTTGTAAAGGATTTTCTACCTCCTCAGCATCTCAAAATGGGTAGTAAACGAACAAGTTGTTGTCTCTGTCATAAACCATTGCAGCAATATGTTAATGGAAACAGCCAGCATCTGGAGATGTTTTGACATGCAAGAATGACATTTAATCATTTTCTGAAAGAATACACAACTCTTAAGTGGTGTCGTATTTCTAGAAGTAGGTATTTTATTTTGGAAGTGCTTTGTTAGAAAACAGTTTGTAGATGGTCTCTGCGCTGCTGTTTCCCACTGCTGCATGGCAAAAGCAATATTTTTCTTTCTGTTGGCATGAGCTAAATAATTCGACAGCAGTCATTTCACCATAGCCAGTCTATAACCATAGATTTGGCATGACTAAGACCACCAGTTAATTATCATTATTAATAATCAAACTTTTGCTGATCACTTTCAGAGAATGGAAATGTGTCATATTGAACAACCTGGTACAATTTACCTGTACTTTTAAAAATACCACTTATGCAAATCTTGTGTGTTTGGAGCTCAGTTCTTGACCAGAGATGAAACTGTGATTATCTCCATAAAGATACAGACTGTATCTAACAAGGATGCTACTGTTCAGACTCTTCCTTTCCTAATGGACAAGACACATTTTCATGGGCCACCACCTAGGTTATGTGGTCTGGACTGTGGTTTGGAACATATGCCCGACATGAAATTTGCAGGAGAAAAACCTTTTTGTGTTTTAGATTTAACGCTTTTTCATCTTGTCTGCTGGATAGGCAGGAAGGCAGCTGCAAGCAGTCTGCTGTGCAAGTGCTCCAGGCAGGCAGCGGAAGGCATGCTACAGCTGTGGTTTGATGTTATGCTCAGTGAAATACCAGCCTTACCCACTGCCACCCTTCCTACACTCCACATCAGCCTGCTGGCACCTCGGTCGTGTTGGTGCAGCTGCTGCCGCACAAAACCCACCTGACAAAAATAGGCATTCTTGTGGTTATTCTTAAAATATGCGTTTGCGTTTGGAGGGCTTTGTATTGTCTGCAGGCTTTCTTTTTCAAATTAGGCAATCAGTTTTTGGAAAACAAATAAAATAAATTTTCCCATTCAGATCACTTTCCTAGGCTGGTTGACCTAGGTTTAGTATAGTTTAGTTCAAACCTGGGTATGATTTAGTTGTGGAGGACAGCCTCAGGACGACTTTCAAGATCCAATGTACGTCTCGTTTCTTGTGTTTTCTGCATGCTGTGTCTGTTTGAGAAGGATGCCATAGGATGAAGGAGCTCGGTTTAGGGTCTAGGAGGGGGGGTGATAAGGGAAGGGCCTGAGGCACTGCCATGTACTCTCTGCCACATCCTGCCCTGGCACTGCTTGGCCGGGGACTTCACTCTCTTCTGTATCAGTTCTTATTTTGCTCGGTTTTCTGGCAATGAAATGTGACTTACAAGTGCAGCTGTTCCACCATCTCCTTAAGTCACCCACGGGCTGAGCTGCTGTTGACAGGCACGACTCCCACCACTCTCTGCAGAGGGTGCTGCCACCTCCCTGCTGCTGCAGCATGGCTCATTGTGCCATACACCATGTGACTGGCCTGGTGAGTTTCCCTGTCTTGGTGTTGATGTGTTAAGTTTCATGCTGTTCAGTTTCCTTATGTGCTTCCTTGTGCAGCCCCATGAGCTGTGCTGGCAGGAGCAGGGTGAGAATGGGAAGGATGCAGGAGAAGGGCAGGGATGCTTATTTTAGCAGTAATGCTGTCATATGCCAGCTCTAAGTGACCTTAATCCTAGTCAAAGTTCCTGCCTTTCATCACTCTTGGAATTAATCCATCAGAGAATGGGACTTTATTAGGGTTTATTACAGCGCCCAGCACCTGGAGTGAAGAGGACCGAGCAGAGGCTGCCACATCCCGCAGGGTGTTAGTGGAAGCGCTGGATCCTGCTGGACTTGTCCTTCACAGCTCACTAACCTCCGTACACCTCACAACTCCTGCTGGAAATAGGCTTGATGAGATGAGCATCCTTAACCAAAGTGTGTCTTTTAAAACTCTATTTAATTACTTTTTCTCTGCTGATGAGGTGGTGTTTGGTCTGTTGTGCTTGCTAGGTCGTGGCAGATATAACACGAGTTTAAAAACAGAGAGAAATTTTCCCCCCAAAGGACAAGTAATAAAAGGCTTTAGGTCTTTAGGAATTGGGTAGTTATTAAAGAAGTTACTTTTAGTCTCTCTTTTCCATGGGGCAAAGCTAATGAATGCGTCTGCTGAAGGGTGAAACTGTTCGGCAGTGGGGTTAGTTGCCAACTGAAACATTGCTACAGTTTCTTTTCAGAAAGAAGAAAACAAAGTAATTGAAGATCATTTGCTAGTGGAAACATGATTGCTTTCATATATATAAGGAAACAAAATTAACTAGTGCTGCACTCCTGCAGTTCGGCAGCAGGACAGGCATTAAACTGGTGTCAGTACAGTTACTTCTTTGTGATGTTTAGGTACAGCTGCAGGTTTCATGAAGGAAAAGTAGATAGGGAGAGTTTCCACTAATCTTCTGAATGGAATATAACGCTGTGGTCGCCTCATGCAGCAGCTCTTGCATCTGAAATCTCCTAAATCTGAAGGAAATTAAGAAATCCTAGTTCTGTGAAAACCAATTTCCAAATTTCATGTGGCAGGTATTTTCTTAGGAGCAGTGTCACTTGCCAAGGAAGCTCAGTAAATAATCTTCCTCTTTTTTTTTTTTTTTTTCTTTTCTTTTTTTAAAGTACTAAGGATGTCCTGGGGACGAGTGTCTGTTCTGCAGCTGGGGACATGGTGGCTTTGGTGGGGGCACCCCTAGTTTAGTTCTGGGTGACTGGAAGGCAATTTTTTGGGTATGGGACATGGGGACCTGCTTCATCCTCCTCTTCACATGGAAGTGGCGACTCCAAAGAGTTCATGCCTTCCTATGGCTGTCTTCGAAAGCTGGAGGAGCCGTTTGCTCCCACCTCTGAAGAAAAGGCACACTGGAGTGTTTTTTGACTCACAAAATTCGGAAGTATTTCTGAAATCTTTCCTTTTGTACAGTCATAATCTGATGCTGCTGCAGTCTTTGAGGCAGTCACTGTTCTGAACAACACCAGATGTGTGGTGTTCCTAAATATCTGTGTTGGGGATAAACAAGCGGTGAATGAATCTGTACTTGTACAGTGTGCAGAGCTCCGTTCCTGATCTTTAACAGGCTTTATTTTGTTAGATTGAGGAGTGTTTATTAGGTTTTTTAATGGTGTAGCAATGTACTTTGCACTGCTAATAACCTCAGAGTTTTTTCCTAAGCAAAGACTTGCATTGTTTTATGTGTTTTATTTTGGTCTGTACCCTATTTTAAGTATTTTTCATTATTTGTGCCTATTTAAAATACTTTAAAAGCTCACCTCCTCATCACCCACCATTCAGGTTAAGTAACAGCAGGGAAGAGGGAGCTGAGATGGTGTTTAAGCTTGAAAACTAGAGGTAGGCAGCTATTGAAGATAGGTTGCTTAGAAAGACAGGTGTGATAGAAGGGCCAGAGATAGGAGAGTGAAAAATCCTGACGAGGAGGTAAGGTTTTCATGAGAGATTCAAAGGCAACTCGAGGAATTTTGATTGAGTCTTCAGCTGAGCAGGGAACAGGAGATGGGTGCATTGAGAGGGCCTCTGCCATTTTCAGGGTGAGCTGCACACACTGAGCCTTCTGAAATCTTCTTTCAAAAGTTAGAGTTCAGAGGATCGTTCTGATGGTGCTCTAACATTTTCTTTGGTTCCTTCTGCCTCATCCTTTATGCTTTTGATTAATCAGACACTAAGCTCTATTTAAGATGCCCAGAAATAGCAGTGTTTCATACTCATTTTACAGTAGGAGATACTAACTTTTTAAATATGATGTGCTTTACTTACTTTAAAATTGATACATTAGAAAAGAAATTTATTGGTGTGAACTACATTGTGTGCTTCTTGCCAGTTGCATGTAATCTGTCATTGTTCAGAGCACTAATGGCCACTTAAGATTGCAAATCAAGCCTCTTTCTGCTCTTGGCACTGATCTAACCAGCACATACAATGTCTCTTTGGCCTCACAGGGCATTTTGCCTGTCATTTCTTCCAAGGCTTCGTAGTTGTATTAGGAAGAACGTTCAGTTTGAAAGGATACCAATGTGTGTTAAATTATTCTGTCTGCCCAACCCACCCAAGATAAGACTCAGTGTTTCATCTTGCAATTAAGCTTGTTTAATGACGTGATGCAACATAGGGGTTGGGACAAGTTGAGAACATGGGTTCTCGGTCAATCCCAGTGCAGCAGCTGTGTGTTGAGGCCCATGGCTTCATTAGGGTCCTTAATTGTGTGCCCTTGCCTTTCACACTTTTATTGTCTTCCACCAGTCAGTTTCCTAGTCCTTTCCTCTTTTATTAATCACAGTAGTTGTCTGGCTGACTTCATACTGCAGAGCTGTGTTCAGCTGACTGCCATCTCTTTTTTTAGATCACTGCAGAGGTCGATTCCTCCAGTCGATCAGGAGCTGCTGGAAAAGAAATATACTACTGTAGTTATGTAGATTGTTAATCCTGGGGAAAACACACAAAACTGTGTGCTGTCTTAATTATATGCGTTCTTATGGACCTCTTAACCTTCTCATCAACCGTTTCTGATGGTGGAAAAAAAGTGCTGCCCTCCTTGTTTTTTGAATGGAGTTGCGGACTTCCCCTTGTCCCCTCCCCCCCCCCTTTTTTTTTTTCTATCCCGCTGTTGTCTGGAAATCTAAACTTTAATCCAGAGTTATTAAATATGCTTGCAAATCTTGAAAATAATAAACTATTTCAAGTATGATGGAAGAGTCAGAATACATGCAGTACATATTCACAAATAGTTTTGTTTTGACATTTATCTTGCTGTAGTCATTCTGCCAATTGGCTTCAGGCACGGCTACCAAAAGAATGAACACATGTTGCATTCATTAGTTCTCATCTGGCTGTGCTCCGTCTTGCAAGACAGACAAAATCGTGATCGCATTAAATAGATTGTAATGCATTTGTAATACGAGTTCCCTTCTGCCTAACAGAATGATAGCTTTGCAAAGCTGCTGCTTTTAAGCCACTATATTTTACTTAGTTTTCGTATAATGGATATGAGTACATTGCCAGTGATGTCATTGCTTTTTCGTCTCGAAACGATGTCATGTGAAAAATATTCCAATATAATACTGAGCAAACTGCTGCCCCCTTCTTCCCCCCGTGTGAACTCCCCGTGTCACTGCTCCTGTCATTCCTCATGTCGCGCTGCGACTGACGATAGATCTGTGCCGTTCCTGACAGACAGACAGACAGACATGCTCTGAAGCAATAATGGTTTATCTGCCTCGGCCGAGGGTGCTGCCGTTAGTCACTGGCGGTGGTTCTTGGTGGTTCTTGATGCCCAAAGCGCGGACAGACGCATCGCTGGGCGCTGTTTACAGCCCGTGCGCCGCTCTGCCCCCGGCCGTGAGCGCAGCGCGCCGCGGTGGCACCGGGCCGGGGGCGTCGGTTCCCGCTTGCTGCCCTTCCCCGTGGGGAGGGGGCAGCTCCCTGCCCGTGTGCGAGCGAGCAGCCGCCGCTTTCCCTTTCGGGAGCGGATCCGCTTCCCTCCCGAGCAGGCCCCGGGGGCCCGGCCGGTGCCGCAGCCACCGCGTGGCCGCCGCCTGCGGGCGGCCCCTCCCCTGCCCTCCCCTCCCCGGCCGGGCCCGGCCCGCCCCCGGTGCCGCGCTCGCCGCGGGGCAGGGGCAGGGGCACGGGCGGCGGGGCCGGCGGCCGCCAGCAGGGCTCGGTGCCCCGGGACCGTGCGCTGGGCGCCCGCCGGCCGGGCCGGGCGCGGGGAGCTCTCGCTCGGGGCCGGCTCGGCGCCGCTGGCGGCCGCGGGGATGGAGGAAGGCTTGTCCTGCCTGGCCGCAGCCTGCGACCCCTCGGCGCTCGCCGCCTTCTGCACGGGTAAAGTACCGCGCTGCCGCCCCGCGCCCGGAGAGCTCGCTGGAGCGAGCCCCGCGCTCCCCGCTCCGCTTTTCCCGTCCCTGCCGGGGAGAAGGAAAAGCCTGTCGGTGCCGCGGTGGGCTCTGCCCTGCCAGGTGCCAGGCCGGCTCCGCGCCCCCGCCAGCAGCCCGCAAGGTGCGCCTGCCCCGGGGCTGCGGGGCTCGCTGCCGGGCGGCGTCCGCACCGCCACAAAATTAACAACAAATAGATCACTAAATAATACCGGGACGTGTGTGGATAGCGGCGATAATGATGAAGTTAATGCTCGCTGGACATTATGCAGCGTGGGTCCCGACGGCCCGGGGCTGGGACAGGGAAGAGTTTCGTGCAAGGAACCTCTCGCAGCCCTCGTGAAAGGGCGGCTCTTGCGTGTCCAGCCTTTCCTTTGGACCTCTCGGTTTGACGCTCTCCAAAGGAGAAGTCGGAGGGAGCCCCGGTGGGACTCGTGGGGCCTCAGGCAGGCGGCAGTAAAGGCTCGCTCAGCGTGGGGAGGTCAGAACTGCGCCTGCTGCAGCTTTCTCTGTCTGGGGAACCTGTATTTGCCCTTCAGAACTAAGGGTTTTCCCCCTTTCTCCCTTTATTTTTGCCAGTTTCATAGTAAAAATGAAACATTTCAATGCATGTTTCCTTTCTTTAAACAGCTGCTGTCTAAATAGTCTCTCTTGAGCGCAAATTAGGTAATTAATTGCAGCATTCTGACGGTAGCTATCAAAAGTATATGGTCTTAAAAAGACCGACCAGCCTAATAACCCTAACCAAAAAATCCTATCAGTGATAAAGCGTGTTCCTCTTGCACACGGTGTGGAAGTGTTTTACTGCGAATGAAACAGACGTCACCGAGCACCCGTTCTTTGTTTGCTGATTCATGCCGTGCAGTTCGGATACAAATGCAGCATCTCGCATGTAAAACCTTACAATTGTGGCCGAAAATACGATGGTCCACAGGAAAGTTTGGTAAAACAAAAAAAAAAAAAAAAAAGTGCTTAACGCATAGATTTCTATGGGCATTTAGTGGAAGAAAGGAATGACCTTGCTAAAGTGTACTTTGTTAAAGAGGGCTATGCGCACTGTACTTTATCTGCTTCAGAATTCAAAGCATTTGGTTTAGAATTCAAGATGTTGCAACCCTCAAGAAAAAGGGGAGGGTAAATTGAAAATGTTAACACTGTAAGTGCTTTGTATGATTTTTTTGCAGGCTTGCAAGGGTTTTTATTATAGAAAAAGAAAAGCTAATGTTTAGCTGTTTGTCTTCAGAACAAAATTCGAAAGAACAGCAATTTTTATGGCTACAGCTTGGAGCTTTGTTACCTATATGTAGAGGTGTATGTGACCAGCATTTCCACTGACTTTAAAGACTTTTTACAAGGGTTTCTATGATTGTCTGTAAAAAACGTAGCAGTGTCTCAAACTTCAGCTTGAGGCATATCTTGGAGTTCTAAAGTGAGTGTGACTTAATGAACTTATCTTTGAGGTTTGTATAGAAATCCAACACAATAAAATGCAAGAAATGCATTATTTTCTTGATGCATATGTTCTATTTTTATTTTTTTCTGTGTCTTAGGAAATTATTTTGACTAAAATCTTGATAAAAGACTGAGAATTTTTCTGGATAAGAGTTAGCATTTGTAATTAAAAGAAAATGTGGCTTTGGATATTCTTAGTAGGGTAATGTGTTTTGTTGATTTAAAACTTGATTCCTACTTGTACAGTTAAACCTAATATGCCTTTATATCAAGTTTTCCAATGACTGTGTGTTGACTTGTGTGTAAAGTTAGAGCGATAAGAAACTGATATGATGGAGAATCAACAAGTGCTTTGTTCCTATGAAATTTCTAACTTCAGCCTTGAGGGCTTTTAGCAACTTTGCACTGGTAACGAGTATGGAAAAGCCTGAGATTAAGTTGTAGAAAGTTGGTTTTTTTTTTTTCCTTCTTTTTGTTGGGCCATACATGCTCATTCTTGCTTTATTTAAAGGAGCTTAAGGCTTTGTACTAAAGTATTTCAGGTGAGGGTTTTGGGTATAACTTAATTTTTTAAAAAATAAGTATCCTATAATGATCTACTTTTTATAGGAACTTTTCTACCTTTAATTGTGATTTGTCTTGTGCACAGGTATCATTGTACATACCTCTAATCACCCATTTCTTGCCAAAGCTAAAAATTAATTCCTAATTCAGCAGTAAAGAACTAGCGTTTCCTTTTAACTTATGGGGTACAAGTGCTGATAAGCAGCTTAATCAATTTTTTAAAAAAGCTTGTCTGCCATCAGTAGGAAAGAATTCTTTTTTTCTACTTTTTCTAATCAGCCTTTTATAATTAAAGCTAAGGCAAGGGCATGTCCCTTAGGAAGAGCATAGCTATCATATTGGATATGGGCTAGAATTTATCTCAAACAATACAGATCAGGATAGAAATTCTGAGTTTGACCAAGGGAAATATTTACCTGCAAACAAATCTTCAGCTGGCATGCTTCTGGATTAAATATTTGCCTCCAGTGACACTTGGCATTGAAACTGGTGTTTATAAAAGGGGAAAAAACCAAACAAAAATACCAAAACCCGGTGTTTTTAAGCTTGATTGCTTTCAGACTCTTGATTTGTATGCACTTGTCTTCAGTGTTAAGACCAGTAGAGCGTTTGCTTAGGGTTTTTTCACAGTGGGGGCTCGGCAGTTACTGGAGACATTGATGGTAAAGGTGGGGTTGTGGCCGTGGCTCTGCAGAGTTTCTCTGGGGGTGACACTGAATCTGCCCTGGGCTTGGTGCCTCTGGCAAGGGGCTGTCACTGTGCTTGCAGGGCACCTCGGCTGGCAGTGGCTTTGCCACCTGCCTTGCTGGCAGGCAGTGACAGTGGCTGGCACATGCTGCTGTTCCTGCTGCCCTGCTTCCCTGCACAGGTGCTGGTGCAAAAGTACTTCGTTTGAATTAGTGTCTGACATAAGCGACTGTGCTGTAAGGATTTGGGTGTTACAAGAGCCTTTTTCTTTCTAGTGCATGCAGTGCTGTGTGTATACAACATAAAATTGCAAATACTGTAAAGGTCAGAAGGGATTTTCATCTCACACTATATAGAAGGTTAATATCTTGACTCGGTGGAAGTCTCCTTTCTTTAACTTCATTGTTACCTTTTGAAACTGTAGTATCGTTTTTGGGTAACGTTTTTTCTGTTTTGCCAGTTCAGGTCTCTGGCTGGCTCCTAACAGTTCTAGGAACATGTATTAGTCATCAGAAGGGGGTTGAGGAGATAATAGTGACTTGTGCAGGGTAATGGTTAGTGTTTTTTAGCAGTTGCAGAAAGTAATTGCAAGTTGAAGCAACTGCAAGCCATGCTTGAAGTTGCTGAAGTATCAAAATCGGTGAAATTTCAGAGGTGGAGTTGACGCAGCAAACTTGTCATTAAAGGTCAGATAGAAAGGTTCAGACTGCACACACTCAGCACCGAGTCTTTGCTCTCAAATTTTGAGTAATGCCCCGATTAAGAAAGTATCTTTATGAACCCTACATCACACCCCTGCTTCACAGAGAGAAGTAAATTTAGCAGGAAAGAGGTGGTGTTGGAAACTTCCCTCTTGCAGCTTGCACAGCTAAAAGGCTTCTTCAACCTGCTCCTTCTGCAGAGAGCTGGAGCAGCTTTGAGAGCAGACCTTGCAAAGAAATACAGAAAAAGTGCTGGACATGCAGATCCTGCCCTGTGAGCAGGGAAGAAGGAATAACCAGACATGACAGCCATTAGTCACAGTTCTTTATTGAGTGATGAGAAGATGCCCTTATGCATCATAAAAACAGGATTTAGATGACATGTCTTCTTGCTTTTCTCTTCTCTTGCAGCACCTTTTCTGTTCTTTGTATGTTCTAAAAATGCGTGAATTTTTTGGGGTTTGCCCTCATTTGCCTGTGAAGCTCTTCAGAAGCATTTAAAACCACAGTAATACCCACAGTCTAATTTCTGATACCTGTGAAATGCATCAAAGGGAGCTTTTGCTTCCACAAGAACCTGGTTTGAGTTGACCCTTCAGGTTTTTGTGTGATTTTATTTATTCTGTAAGTAAATGGCACAATGTCTTGAACGTTTAAGGCAGCTTTTGAGGTTGCTTTTCTTAGATTATAGAGGTGAAAAAATCAGAGCTGCAAGTGTCACCCTGAGTGGCTTGCACTGGTGTGCAGTGCCTGTACTTGGGGTTACGTTGTGTGGGTGGGGGCAGAGTGGCCCTGAGGGCTGTTGGGCAGGGGTTTAGTAGGATCTGGTGGGGGCAGGGCTGTGCTCCTGGCCCTGCTGTGGCAGGGTCACTTGTCCTCTCCACCTTTCAGGGAGGTTTTCCCCAGCTCTCCCAGGTGCACAGGTTGCGTGTCACGGGGCTCTGGCATGAGAACTTCATCCCGTGCAACTTACAGGCTGCAAGAATGGTCACACCTAGTTAAGAGCGTGGGCTTGCACAGGAGTTGCAGAGGGCCAAGTGAAGGCGGAAACTTGGAGCATGTTGACACAGTGGGTTAGTAAATGTGGATTAGTAGGTTAAACAAGCTGGCATTCACTCTTGAGTAAGAGCAGTGTGCTTGAGGAGTTACTGCATGGAAGCTGTGATGCTGTTAACTCTCTCTTGGGCTTACTCCCTGCTGGTATATGTGGCCATACCCAGGTTGCAGCCCAAAAAAACACATTTTGTTAAAATAATAAAAGTCATCAAATAAGATTATTGGAAAGGTTAGAAGATGCTGAAAAGTTATAAAATAATTTTGTTCCTGTTGATGTATTGTGTTGTGGTGGGAGGAATATTTTTCATGCATGAAGGGTCCTGTTATTTTGGCTGGCAGTATTATACGGAAATAGCATGCTCCTGGATGGTTCTTTTATATGTATAAATAGCTGAATTAGCATAGCTAATGCTTAGTAAGTGTATGTGGAATTAATCAGTTCTAAAACATAAGCATTAGTGGAATAAACTAGATAATTCAGTGGTTTAAGATAATAGCTGCTTTCAGAGTAACTATTATCTTTTTGGCTTTAGATTGTTCCCCCCACAGTTATCAAACAAATAGAAATCTCCAGGATTTAAAAAAGAGAATAAAACTGAATTGCAAACACTAGAGACCTACAATATGTAGCTTTTTCCAGTATACTTTTCACTTTCGGAATGGGAGTGTATTAGTAAAAAAATCTGTAATCTTTATTTCTGTGGGTTCGGGCAGGCCTAACCTGGCTTTGCTGTTCCCGATCTGGTATGAAAAGCTGAAAGTGTTACCCAGTGATAGCCAGAGAAGAGCTTTGAGGTCTGCAAGGGACTGACAACTGATGTGGCAGTGGTGGGTTGAATGGCAATTCAGAGGCTTTCTGGTTGCATTGGTGCTCGTGTACTTTTGCAGCAAAATGTTCCTGCTTTTTTTGTAATCGTCTACTTTGGCAAATAAAAATGTCTCTCTCTGAGGAGGCTTTGATATCAGTTCTTGATTAATTAATGCCTTAATTTTGAGGAAGAAGGAAGTAAATTGGAAAAAATGCAACTTATTTGTAGTTTGTGACACTGCTGTTACTTAGTCCCAACCATATTCAAGTCTCGTTTTCCTATCAAGTATTTCTAGCACTTGTAGTATCTGTAATACTGGGCATATCCATGATCAGTCACATCTCCCTTGCTATTTTTTTACCTAAAAACTGTTGCTTTGTAGCAAATAGTGGGGAAAGAAGGCTGATGATTTTTTATGCTTTGGAGACCCCATCTATAGAAAGATCAGATGAGTAATCAGGTTATGATACAAAATGTGATTATATTTAAGCAACTTTGACAGGCATATCACTTTTGAGTGGATGAAATTTGGCAAATGTTCCACACAGAAGTGTGTTTTCCTATGGGATCCTTTGAGAAAAAAGGAAAAAGCATCCCTACGAAAAGGTGTTTTTCCCATGTAAGCAAATTCCACGCACACAGTCATGTGATTTATCGACAGTGATTATGATAGTTCAATTTTGTGTAGGACTTCTACATAAAATACATTCAAGGTGAAATATTAGAAGATCTTAGCCTGCCTGTGTCAACCAAAGTGTTCTGTTCAGTGATTGATTTTTCTCTGGGAAGTTGTAGCATCATGTAACACTGTTTCCAAGTGTTTGTGTTTGCTTTGCTTCAATTCTGAAACTGGCTTTGTGGTTTGGCCTAAATAAAGGTGAGATCTAATTCCTCCCTTTTCTGGGGAGTTTTCCATTTTAGGCGTAATAGTGCCAGGACTAGCAACTGAAATTATGATTGAAACTGGCTTCAGTTTTATGTGTTCATTTCAGTGGAAACAGCCTAACTGCAGCTTTATGAAATATATGTGCAGTCACACATACAGATGTGTGCCATGCCGTTCAAGAGTTCTTCCTTTTCGTGAATTAAATCAGTTTCATTTCACAATTACCTCATTTGTTTTTAGAGCATTTGTGGAAACTTGTTGATAGTGTCCTTGCTAAGGACAGTGTGACAACACTTGATGATAGACCTGCAGTCTGAATTGTTTAAAAGACTATAAAATAACAAACGTTAATATTAAATGTTTCTATGGCTCTTGAGAAGCAGCGTGTTGCAGGACAGTCAGTCTCCTGTCAGGCAGCAGCAGCCACAGCAGCAGGAAAGGTGTGAGCAGTGCTTTCCACCCACACCTTGTTTACAGCTGTTACTTCACCGAGGCTGTTTAACTGCTAACGTAACAAAGCAAAAAGAGCTTAACTAAAGAACCAGTCAGTTTAATTGTATTTATACTCAGTCCCTGTTTTTAAGAGCGGCTGTTGACTTTCAGCAGCATAGATATTTCCTATTGCTCTCTGGCCCTTGTTTTCTATGACACACAATGTGCACATATTCAATTTATTTCTCAATAGTTCCTCCTGCGTGGTAACTGAATTGGAGATTGTGACTAATGTGTGATGAGTAGTTGCAGATGCCGCCTTCCAGGTTGGCTGTGTGGGAACCATGTGCTTTATCCTTGAAATCAAGCAGATAGCTTAGCTGTGTCTATAGTATGATTGGTATGGAGACAGGTTAGTTTTTTTTCTATGCAAAAATACCCCAACCAACCAAAACTGCTGGGGATTTGGTTCCACCTGGAGTAAACATGAGCTGTTTTAGAGGTGTTCTTGTAGTACCAAAGCTGCAAGCAGTTGCAGAAGTTGTGGCAGCATCTTGATGGAGGTAAACAATAGCAGGGATTTGACTGCTGCTGTTGCAAGTGTTGAGTTGGAGCGAGCTTGTAATTAGGGAGCTTTAAGTTTTGCATTCCCAAGAAGCAGCAGACTTTTAAAAATACCAAACCCAAACCTTATGTCTATTCTTGCTTATGAGACACAGGGCAGATTGAAGGACTGCGAGAAGGTATCCCCTGCAGCAGCAAGGGTAATGTTTGTGTCACAGAGCTGGGATGAGGGATGCCGTCTGCAGGAGATGCTGCCCAGTGGGATGGATGGAGCATGATGGGCTTGCAAGCACAACCGGCTGCTCCGGCCCCAGTTGTGGGTGGATGGCCACAAGAGAAAAACTAACACTGGAATGAATACTCCCACCAGAAGATTTATCTCTTAGAGGTTGTTTTTACAAGGGAGAGAGTGTATTGTCATCTTCAGGTTTTGGATGAGAAGATGTGAAGAAGGACAATAACTCTTCAAGGTCACTTTAGCTTGTCAGAGAGGAAGTTGAAAGTTGGCATTTTACTGAATGGGCTCTGGTAGGGAGAGGTAATAAAGCAGTGGCCACATAGGGCTGTGAGTAAGTGGAAGGAATTCCTATACCTGAAATACCAGAAAACTAAGATAAGGCAGTAAGTTGGTAAGTCTGTTTCAAAACATGTTTCCTTTTATCTCAAATCACCATGTCCTGTGACTTGGTGCGATAAGAGCTGTGAAATACACGCTGTGTATTCCAGTGCTGGTGTCTCCCCCTGCTCTGGTGTAAGTATGTTTCTGATGAGCACAAAAGTGCTCAGATCCTGCTTTTTCCAGCAGAGCTGAAAGGGAAGGCTTTCCCTGCAGGGTAGATGAGTGTTCCAGGAGAAGGAGGTCCGTGTTTCTTTGGGAAAGGAAATTAATACTATAGGCCAGGATTCTGTTTTTCTTGATGGAGTTTTGCATAGTGGCATTTATGATAGATTGGCTTAGAATAGCACAGAATGAGATCAAAGAAACTTGGTTGGTAAAGTGGTATTTTTGATGTTACAAATTAGATATGTATGAGTCCTGGGGGAAAGAAATGTGCAGCACAATGAAGCAGCAACAAAAAATTTCAGAAATGTTCCAACACTTATTTACAGAGATAATGTCTAACTTGATTGTTAGATAACAGAAACTAGAGATTATTCATTTGTGTGCCAGGATTTGAGGTGAGTAGAATTTTGTAAGTAAACATTGCATGGCATAAAATAAAATGTATCCATAAAAGAAGAGGTTATTTTGCTTTGCCTGATGTTATCTCACTTAATGATTTCAGTGCTTTTCTGTTTCGCTGCTGGAATGATGCTCTAGAATTGATGAGAATATAGCAATCTTAGAGTAGAAACTTCCTTCCTCTGGGGCAAAAACGTACTTGTTAAAAGCACACCACAAACAAAACCCAGTTAAGTTAGTTGCCCAAATAAGCAATAAATATTTAAGGTATTGGAAGGTTTCCATAAGTGTCAGGTTGAAAGTATGTTGGTACTACTGAATTGAAATGCTTTGTGGCAGAGGACATGCGCTGCCAGTGATGGGGAATGTTGGACTTTCCCTGTGTTGTTGCAATATAAAGATTGAATGTTTTACAAACTTGGATTTTATTCACTTGTTATTAAGAAAGGATGTATTTTGGAAATATGTTTTGGATATAGAGCTTGGATAATCAGAGGTAACCTGTATGAACTGGGGCTTAAAATCTGAAAAAAAATTTCTCTAAATTTATGGACACTACTTTGAACATGAATTAGCACCATCACTCTGGAAAGAGCAGTTAAAAAATAAGTGGTCCTGGGTGAAGGGAGGGGAGAATGCAGAGAGATGGAGAATCTGAGATGACTCTGAGTGCTCATCTCCCCCCCACCCCCACCCCTTCTCCCCTCCTTCCTCTCCCACCCTTTCCATTTACAAGCCTCCACACCAACTTCCTTGCCTCCCACATTACTGCTGGTACCTGTCTGTGCAAATGAGTTTGCAGAATACTACAGGAAAACCAGTGTTTCAGGTAGTCCCATGTTTCTCCATGAACTTTGTGCATTCACTGGACTTTGAGATGTTTTGGATAGCAGTACTTTTGTCTGAGCCTGGTTAGCCGCTGTTATCATCATTCATTGTGTTGAGCAGATCAGTGGCAGTTAATGCTGCCCTCTTTTTGTAGATTTGTTCATTAAAGACAGAAGGTTAAAGAAGAGTGTTCTAAATGGGAAGTCAGACTGAACTTAAAAGTCAGAATTGGGGTTGTCCTTCAAGACTGTATTGAAGTATCATAAGATACTTCAATACAGTCTTGAAGACTGTATCTTGTGGTTCATATTGGTGTTAAGATGCAGCTTTTAATTACTTGGTCATAGTCTCCTCCAAGTTAGAATTCTGAAAAGGAGATTCTTCAAATAAAGCAGTGGGTTGGTTGGTATTTTGAGTTACCTTTATTTTCTTTGTGTATCTTTCTGTTATTTTTGTGGGAAGGCTCTTAATCTTGCTTCTCGAGAAAATGCATGCATTTAAGCACTGACCTTGCTGCAGCACTTAAGGTAGTTCATTGGTAGCCCACAAGTGTTAATTAACCTTTATGCAGTGTGGGATGATGAATTTCGTTTCATTTAACAAGTGAGGAGTGAAGTTAAAAACAGATTAAGGTCAAAAGGATATGCTAATTACCTAATTTTCTAATTAAGTAGTTGCCTAATTTGAAACTAGGAGGCTTGATTGTCAAAGTGCATAGGAAGGGCGGCCCTGTACATGTCAAAAGCCTGATTGCTTCTGGTGGGTACCTGTGAGAGCGGGGCTCTTTTCCACACTGCTGTCTGGTGTTTTGGATTAGGCACGGCATGCAGGCTCCTCCTCAGTGAGGCTTTGGGAGTGCGGGAGAGGGGCTTTCCTACTCTGGGTGTCCTCCTGTGGCCACCCTGGAGCCCCAGGCAGTGCCTGGATTTGCCTCTGTCCTGCAGACCTAAAGCCCGTTCAGTTTCTCCAAAGCGTGGCTTGGGTGCCCTCTGCTTTTGGTGCAGGGAGATGAGTGGTGGCTGAGTCCTTGGTGAAGAGGAAAACCTCAGGAATGCAATCCCTCTTCAGCACAGGAAAAGTTGTTCCCTTAGAAAATTTTAGCTAGATCAGTTTGGGCATTAGGGAGGACAGGGGATTAACCTACATCATTTTGTGCTTGCTTAATTTGTTACTTTTAAATTAGCATTTTAGCATGGAAATGTTCTATCACTTCTAGCACAACATGAAATATTTCCAACAAAGGAATACTAATCTATCTGTGCTAAAGTATTAATGCATGTGTAACTTACAGTAGAGCAGTTTATTGCAGCTGTCTCTGGTTGCTGTGTGAATTTCCAAGCCCCTGTGTTAGAAAAGATGCTCCCTGCCCCCCTCCTTACTGTGACATGAAAAGGGGGCAGCACCAGATATTGGTAAGAGCTTGGGATGGCTGGGATTGCTGCTGAGCCAGTTGGGGATCCCAAATAAGTGCTCTTAGCCACTGTGAATTCTGTCTGTGGAGTGTAGAGGTTGCTGATTCTTAGAAGAAATAATATTTTGGAAGGGGAAGGGCTTGTCTTGCTGGTTGAAGGCCAAGCATTGAAGAGCAGTATCAGGAACAATATCAGGAGCATCAAGAGCCAAGCAATGTTAGGAGAAGAAAAGTACTTAAAAACCACAAGGCTTTTTAAGCAGTGGGTGGGGAAAAACCCGTGGATGGTCTTACTCTTGAGATGCATCCCAGTGGAGGTGGAGCTGATAGGAAGTGTGCAGTTGGGGAAGGATATGAGACAGTGCCTGCATAATTATCTGCTTCCTCAAGTAATCATTTGGATACCAGTGTCAAATATAACAAGTGTCTGTAAGTGTTTGTTCTGTTTTTGCAGTCTGCCTATCAAAGCTAATATCAGCAAATATAAAATATAAAATCTTTGTGCCCAAGAAGTTATACAGTTACTGGAAACTTAGGCGAGCAGAACACTCATGTTGGTCAAATACAGCATGGGTGGAGCTGTGCCCTGTGAATCTCATGCTGATGTATTTCTAGATTATCTGCATTAAAACTGAGTGTTTACAGCAGCAGATATACAAGCTTATTACAAAAATATTTTTATTTTCTGTAATTTGTGGTTATTATTTGGGGTTTTTTTGTCACGATGTTTTTGTGTCATCTTTTAATCTTTCTCCTTCCTTTGCTTTTTCATGTCAGGAAAAAAATATATGAAAGCCTATGTGCACAAATCTGTTTAACATATACAAATAGAGCTACTAATTATTAGGCATGAAGTGGTAAATCATCTTACGTGCCAGAACAATCCTTTCATTTGATTACAGAAAAGAATGAAAAACTAGCAAAGGAAGCCAAAGATATGTGGGGTAATTGAGAGAGTTAAGGGCCAAAGTCCTGCAGGAAGGGAGAGCTTGGGGAGAACTTCCCACTCTGTTTCCATGCCATTAGCTCTAGATTCTAGAGGCAAATTAGAACTTAGTACTTAAGTATCATTTGGGTTGGGGGGAGCTCTTTGAATCCTCTGTGTGCATGTTGCGTGCTTTAATTCCCATTCTTGTGTTCTTTCCATGACTCACATCCTTTACAAAACTGAGATAATTTGTGCCTGTGGTGTCATTCGGAGGAGATACTGTGAGCAAAAGTATGGAATCTTAATTCTACTTTGTTTTTTTGATGTTGAAAATTACAAATTACAGATATGGAACATAATTCTTGGTCTTTGCACCTTTTATAAGCTACTCTTAAGAGAGGTGATCCGGAGAAAACTGCAGAGACTTTTCGTTCTTGTAACGTGGTAGGAAAAATAAATTTGTCAGGTATCTCTCTCTGGAAATACAAGCCTCATCCAGAGTCACTTTTTTCAGTGGTCTTTAGAACAAAAATTGGAAGTTATACAAATACTTTCCTTCAGAGATGAGCAGATCATGGTCCTGGTGAGAAAGGGTTCTTTGGGGACAGTTATCTCCTGAACTTTTCAGCCAGGTCTTTATACCAGTCCCAGTAATTTCTGTTGCTTTTCTCTAATAAAAGACTCCTACCACTCTGGGGAAAATACAGAAAATGCTGTGGGTGCCTTAACAGCCAGGGGTTTAAAATTACCTGTGGGTTATGTGGCTTTATTGGATAAAACACAGGATTTTCCATCCTGTGGTTTAAATTTCCATCTGTTGGAGTTTGTAAAATTTGTTTTTCTGAAATGCTGCTTATGTCTAAAATGAATTCCTTACTTAGGTTTAGTCAAAGCCAGGAGGAATTGACTCAGTGGAGTGATAATGGATGCTCTTGATTTGTTGAGGGGGCCTAGAATAGATGGTTCAGTAGTAAGATATATTTTTTTCAAATGTAGTCCTTTCAAATTTCTCCTAGGCAGTGGATGATGAAGGGTGATGCTTTTCAAATGCTATTACCTTCATGTGCCTGCTAGAGGACATGTGAGGAGAGGAGTGATTCGTGGCTTGGGAGGTTTGTGAAGTACCATCACTATGGCCTGTATAACCCTGTTGGAGTTCCTGGCCCGAGTCTAAGGGGCAGTTGGAATTGCTGCCTTGTTGGATCTGCTAGGAATGGGTTGATGTCTGTGGCTGTGAGGAGTCCCACACAGAGTAACCTGTCTGTTCAATGCTGTACATTGACCATGAGAAATGAACCCTCATCTTTAGGGTCATCCTTGTGTCTCATGAGTACTGAATACAAGCATCCCATGTATGTCTCTTCTTACTCCAAAAGCAAGGGAAGAAGTCTTGTTTTCCTGGCTAAAATTAAAAATCAAACTAATGAACTATGAAAAATAGTGCTGTATGGTTAGACCTAGCATGTTTTTGCTGTCATTTGAGTATGGGTACTCTTACCTTAAATCAGTTTTTAAGACTGAAATACCTTAGATTCACATCTGCATGGGTGTCTCCTCACCATTACCATCGAGCACTATAGATGGTGCTTTTTTCCCCAGTGGATCTTGTTCCCAGTGGTTCTCTTAAAGGTGTAGGTCATTGACAGCTTGGGGAACACGAACAACACATCAGAAGTGGTGCTCTTTGGTTATAATAAAAATAACCATATAACTAATAATGTATTTATAAAATTAATTAAATGAATTAATTGATAGTCAACTGCACTTACAAACTTCTTGCTCTATTTGCTTAACTGGTTTCCGCCTTTAAATAAATTTCCCTTTGGTCTAATAAAATAAGAGTGGCTTATCAAGGCCTGGATAGATGTATGTCTGTCAGCACGAGAGAAAGGACAGATGTTCAGGAGTGGGAGAAGGGAAGGGAGGAGATGGAATTTTGCTTCACATCGACTGACTTTGTTCTTGCATAAGAGCTGTTTCCTCTCTAAAGGGAGAGGGCATGTCCTTGAAGGAAGGGTGGTTTTTTTTTGTTTGAACTTCCTTTGAAATAGTTCTTTAGATTATAAAATGTGTTTTAAATGAAAGAAGAAATCTGGAAAAGATTTTGAAAACTTCTGTGAAGAAGAGGTGTAATTGTGCAGATTTGTCAGAATGATCTCACGGGTTCCAGCTTTGTTTACTTTCAGGGCATCTTCTTTTAAGATAATCCCGGTTGAGTTACTTTTCAAGACACTGCCAAGAAAGGCATGTTGGAATTCAGTTGAATATTTGCTGTAATGGGCAAGGTATTTGGGTTGGGAATAATTCGTTTTAATTCTCTCATAGTTGCCAGGGTAATACATGATTGTCATCACTTGAAACAGACACCACTTCTGTAGAATGATAAAGAACAATGAAATGTCTTCCCATTGTGCTGCCGTATTCTTTGATCAACCAAATTATTCTTGGTTTCCCAGTGATATCCTTGCTCTCCAGCTTCTTTCAGTCTCTGTGCGTCCTGTGCCTTCTCTCTGCAAGGCAAAGCAGCTGCTGGTGGTTTGAAACCTCTGGTTGTACAACAGGGCATATTGCTTTGCCTGGTTTTGAATCAGCTGAATGGCTTAACCTTCTTGGCCTTCTCCTCGTGCCCCATTTCCAGAGCTGTGCCCTCTGACGAGCTGTTAGGTGGAAGTCGAGTTTGAGGGTCCTTCTGCCTCTCTGTGCTGGGTCGAGGCTTCAGCCTCCATGGCACAGCTCTTAGAGGAGAGCACCAAGAAACTCCTCTGCCATCTCATCAGATATGCTGAGGGGGTCAAAGCCTTGCAGCTCACCCTCACAGGGCAGGAAGATTTGCTCTCCTGTTGCTCTTCGAAGTTTCTAATTAGTGACATAATTGTGGATTTGGGAGCTGCAACAGCCAGCTAATGTGCCCCAGTTTTGGGGTGCTGGGGTTCAACAGCAGCAGTCTGGTCAATGTTAGTAGTTCATGGTGCTCCTCAGAGAGACTGATTAACAGTGGAGCCTTTCCTGGTTTGGTAATTACTCTTATTTGGACTTTACACGGGGAACACAGTAATATTTGGCTTCTAAAATGATGATTTGATATAGCTACTTATTCCTTTTACAAATGTTTTATAGTGATCTGCTGTATATTTATGCAGCCTGGGAACGTATCCATAATTTTATTCATTATAATGGATGATATCAATTAATTTGAAGTATTTGACAAACAAAAAAGCAAAAAAAAATGTTTGGGGGTTCCCCCTTTTTTTTTCTCCTCTTTTTTTAAGGAGAGGTCAAACTGCTTTTTTCTGTTTGGACTGGTACCCAATGTAAGAGAAGCCATGAAGTTAAATAATATTTTGAAAATAATTGTTTTCTGGAGTGTTCCTTCTGACTGGTCTACTGCATCTGTTTAAAGGCTAATAATTTAAGGGTAGTAGAAATATGAATTAGATGGTATTTTAAGTCCATTTACTTAACTGAAGTGAAAGCTTTTCTTTATGGATTAATGCACATTTACTTGGTTCCTTTTTATGTGCCGCATAGGTATGCGTGCGTGTAGGAACTTCTACCAGCTCCTTAAAACAGATGGGGGTTTATGTTTTGAACATGAGGGTTTTAATAAAAGAATCTTACACAGCCCTTCCCAACCCGGGGTAGCTGTCACAGGTCTGGGTTTGTAAAGGCCTGCTGAGAGAGCATTGGATTTGCCAGGCTGTGGAGTCATTAAAATAAATTTTCTGCAGATAGAGAGGTACAGTTATGGATGGTGGTATTAAAGGAATTTGTGTTGAGTTCTAATCTGTTGCCTCTGAATGTCGATTTGATTATATGCCTTATTAATTAATTAATTCCCCTGCAATTCTTTTTCTCAGCCTGAATGAGTATAGTACTAACCATGAAGCGTACACTTCTGCTTTTGCTTTAACCAAACAGCGAAGTAAAACAATATGCAAACTGTCATCTAGGGGCTGTTTTATTATTGTAACCTTAAGTGTTCCTTTCAGTTCAATAATAGTTGTGGATACATTTCATTACTAAAGGGTTTTTAGGGGTTTTTAAACAAATTAATTGTAGGAATTTTGTTTGTGTTGTGAAAGTATTAACTATGATGCTTTATTTTGGTTGGTTCAATTCTTGGTCCTTCAGTAGTGGGTATCATGTTTTAACTGAACAAAGTTGGCATTAAACTCCTTAATCTCTTTTATAGTGAATTCATTAGAGGAATTTGGCTCAGTATTTCTTGTTTACATGTATTTTGAAAGTGCCCCAATGCAAGTATTTCAAAGATTAAGGCTTATTTTTAGGGAAAATCAGAGTTTTAGTGGCTTATGTTAACTTTTTTCTCCTTGATATGTGCTCCTAAGATTAGTGAAAACGAAAGTTTAGATTGAATAGAATCACAGTAATAATACCAGCTATTTACTCTTACATTTAAATTTGCTGTATTTGTTTTGTAGAATATGAACTTAAATGAACTGTATAATACAGGTGATTTTTGCAAACCTCAATTAAAAGTTCCTTACTGAGTTTTTAGGAAGCCTTTAACAGGATGGATAAGGAATTCAGTACCTTGTGATTGAGCAACATATTCTTTTACTGATTTTTTTTTTTTAAAAGTGATTGGCCTGTGATTTATTAGAACAGCCAAATACAAAAATCTGTTACGTGTTATTTTGGCTTGGCAGAAATAATGCAAAGAACTGTCAAAGGCAAAGAGTAAGCAGAAGCTGTAATTTCCTTTTTACCACTGAAGAATAGATTTGGCTGAGTTAGGCCTTCAATGCTAATCTATCTCTGTGTGGCCAAACAGATTTTTGGAACCTTTTTGTAGTGCATTTATTTTCTCTATGCTCCAGGCCAAATGTTATAAGGTTGTATGTTTTTTGGCACATACAGGGTGGTGATGTGAAAAAAGTTAAAGAGAAGGAATTGAAATTAAGAACTCTGATCTAGACCATTTAAATTGAGATTGCCATTTGATGCAATTAGGTCATTGTTAACAGTACTTGTTCGCTCAGCTGTGGACTTGTTTTTTTAACTTTGAAACTTGCTTTAATATTAAGGGTTATAGTTAAAATTCTTCATCAGTTCCACAAGAATATATTGCAGAATTTTACCACAGTTTTATACCTTTTTGGTTAATTCAATTGGGCGTTTAAATAAGATTAATTTCAGTCTTCCTTCTACTTGTAAGCATGTTTTTCACAGGAAGCACATTGCCTCTTTTGATTTTAATAGGGCCATGCTCCTTAAGTTTTGTCTTAGCTAATGATTGGTAATGATTTCTGTCTTGAAGCATTAATTTGATGTTTGCTGTGATATCCATTCCTTATTTGCTTGAACGTGTCTGTTAGAATGTCTTCAGTATTTCAAAATGATGGGACAGACGTACTCGTGCTGTCCATGCCTCTTTCTGTGGCTTTTAATTCAGAACAAAGCACTTAAATGCCTCTTTCTGCTCTGCTTTGCCTCTGTACAGATGACAGCATCTCGGCTGCGAGCACCTCCGATGTCCAGGACCGTCTTTCAGCCCTGGAGCTGAGAGTGCAGCAACAAGAAGATGAAATCACCGTGCTAAAAGCAGCATTGGCTGATGTGCTAAGGCGTCTGGCTATCTCTGAAGACCATGTAGCTTCTGTGAGAAAATTAGCACCAAGTAAAGGTAAGCCCAAATTTGGTAAACTCTTTCTAGAGTCAGACTGCGTTATCATGTTAGAATGTTCCCCACTGGTCACTTGTTTTTTCCCTTTTCTGTCTCATTTGGAAAGGCTGATCTATTTTGAGCTGGAGGGGTTAGGTTTATAATAGTAGCTTAAATATATATGGCCAACAGATATCTGAAATATGCTTATTAATTCTGCTGTTTGCTAACATTTTTATGTTCTTGACGTCCCCAAAAATTGTCCTTACTTTTTGCTAAAATAAGTTCCTGTTTTAATTTCAGTGGCAGAATGTTAACCTGCCGCTGGGGGTTCTGGGACTTATGGACAGTTTTGAGTCTCAGCTTTGACTTTGCCTAGAAATTATTCAACTGAAGGGGCATATTAGAGGTTACATTTCCTCTTGCTCCTAAATTATAACCAAAACAAAAACCAAAATACATTACCACCAAATAAGAAGGCTGTCTGAATATAGTTAATTTTTGTTCCAGTACAGAGATAACTCACCACCAGTAGACCTCGTGTAAGAAATTGCCATGTATCAGCCAGTCTCTCTTTTGGTTAGTTTCTAGTAACTTTTATATTGCAGCACTGAAATATGTAGGATTGTTTGAAAGTAAAGAAACTAGATGCTTTTTGCACTAGTTTTAATATGCTTTCCTGCCCGCTGTCATGGACATTTTATTTTCTGTTCTGGAGAAGTATTTGAATTGAGTTTTGAACTTACTTCAACTGAAAGTTGTGTATTTGAAAAGAATTATGGCTGTGTATGTTTCTGGCATATATCAGGTCTCTGATTATATAAAAGGTTAGGTCATATTTCCAGTAATTCAGAGTTTTAATTCACCATAATTGCATGTAACCCCATCAAACCATGCAGCACAGAGATCTCTGGGATCAGTCCCTCTGTTTCAGTCTTGCAGTGCACACATTACACCAGTGCCAATATAACACTGAACTGATACCATGTAGCCTGTTTTTTTGGATGACTGCCTTATATAGGCTGAAAATGCTGAAAGCTTGAATTATTTTAGATGTGACAGAGGGATCAAATTCCTTAATTAAGTGTTTTTGCAGTCTCTCTGCCAGATGGAAGGAAGTCATGATGCTTAATTGGCTTGGGCTCTGAATCCTGCCATTCTCTCTTGCTTGCTAAATGGTAGGCTGTTGTCATCTCTGCTTATAAATGCAGTTTTTATCTACCCGATTTTCATGTCTGGTCTCATCAAGACTGAAGCTTCCTTTTTGAACTCTTTTTAAATATAGCTTTAGCAGCTATTTTGATTAAATCACTCTGCTGCATGCTGTCCATTATGAGAAAATGTCCAAGTGAAAAACTGTGGGCAAAACGTGTGCACCATAGTGCCTTATTCTTCCTATTCAAATGCAGAGCAGCTGGGATGTGCACAAACGTGGCTGAAAACCTTTGGCTTGGAGCTAACATGCAGCAAACTTTGTGTACAGGCAGGGCAAACTTCCTGTGTTCTGAAAAATGCCTTGGGGCTATCTCCTTTCTGGGAGTCTTGGGACCATACTGAGTTCTCTAGGTCAATTTCTTCAGTGAAAAATAAACTAATGATTTGGGGGAGGCAGAGCGGAGGGAAGGTGAAATATCTAAATATCTTCGGCTCAGTCATATTATATCTCTACAAATGAATGGCAACAGCATAGAACTGTGAAGAAAGAGATGGGGATTGAGAAAAAAGAGATAGGAACAGATATGTACGTGTATGATCTAATTCATTGAACTGAAATGAATTATGGCTAATTGGCACTGTATTTAATTTGTGGTCAATGTGTTCCCATTGTGTTCAGTTACCCAGTACCGCCAGACAGCACATTAACTTCACTGTTAATCATGAAATCAGCTGTATATAGAATTCACAGAAGAAAATGTTTACATACAGAGACTGGAATTTTATAGGAGTCTAAAATTAGACTTGAAGGATAAACATGGGATTAAAACAAGTTCATACATCGCTTTCTGCAATATCCTAGGTTCTGCTTTTGATTTCTGTATTTTAAGTTTTTTCAATTGCTAGAAAACTCTTGAAATGTTTTAACAGAGATAAATGCATTATTTTTTGAATAAATAGGATTAGAAGATGATCTGAATTGCCATACAAAAATAATAATCCAAGAAGTAATTGTTTTCTTTGAAGTATTATGTATGTATATAGCAGACTCTTACTAGTCAAGTCATGACTGCTGCAGAGGTAACTGTATTCCTCCAAAATTCATTTTGGTGTTTGTGATTCTGTCGAGAATCTGGATTTCTGCGTTGCAATAATTGCAGTTTCATGGAAAATATTATAGGTAAATTTTCTTAAAAGAAAAAAAAAAGCTGAAGCTTTCAATCATAGAAGTATTTTCCTCTGCAGCAGCTTTTGAATACATTCTGACATAAATAATGAGTAAAGATGATAGATGTGTATATATACTTCTGAATACTTGGAGAGAGATGTGTTTCATCTGAAGTATGGCAACACACTGGGATAAATACTTTTAAAACAAACTGAACTTAACAAGAACAATAGTACCAGAAAAAGCCATCCTGAATCTTTCCATCAAACAAAGGAGTTTTAATAGGCAATAATTAACCTAGTTTGAAGGGTGGCTTTTCTACTTTTTGCTGAAATGAGTTTTCTAAAACCTATCAATTTTTTTTCTTGTTGCCACCTCAGCAGTGTCTTTTGAAGAGAGATTTTTCATAGGCTAAAAATAAATGTTGTGAGCAGACTGTGAATAACACAGAAAGGGACAAATCCATCCCAATCGCTTTTTCACTGCTTTTTCTTAGGTTGATAGCTCGACTTAGTGAAAAAAGTGATCTCTTCATTGTTTGTCTAGTTTGTCTGCATTGCACATCTGGTGATGCAATTCTGTTCTTAATTTCCTTTATTTTAGATTGACAGATTGAAACAGTAGCTGAAGATAAAATTTTTGCATTATCCTCTAAGTCTTTGTTTTTCTTTTTTTCCCTACATTTCTGTCACATGCTTATTTTGAACTTAGTCCAGTCTCCAGTGAAAAAATTCACATGGTCAGGAGTAGATTTTTATTTCTAACTCATGGGCTCTCAGTCAGGAGGCTGCTACCTATGACCTTGTGTGTGAAGCTCTGTCTCAGAAGAAAACGGCTCTTTGTACACGGATTTGTGAACTGTAGAAGATAAGATAAAGGGCAAGATTTTTTAGGCACCTTAGTGTCTCCTAGTAAAGTGTGGAGATACTGTATAAGGAAAATACCTCTAGTAGGGATTGCAACAGGATTAGCACTTGTCTGTAGTTCACAGTGAAAAGCAGGCTGGGACGGTTCACGTGTAACTTCTCACATGCAAAGTTATTCTAAACAGAGCAAATCTTTTCAAAATAAAAAGACTATGGTAGTGCTTCTCCATCTCTGCACACAGCTAATAATAACTACACAAAGGAGAAATTACCAGGTCCAAAGATAGTGTTGAGGATTAGAAATGTGAAAGGGCTTGGTAAGGGATCAGATCCCCAGCAGCTATGGGGCTTGTAGAGATCATAGTATGGGGGTGAGTTTATGGCTTTTATTTCTTTTCTTTCTCTCTCTTTTCTTTCTTAATAGGTGGCTTGGTAAGAAGAATTTCTTTAGTGGGAAATTATTTGCATTTGTCAGCTCTGCACTCTTGTTGCCACATGCCTCTGCTGTTGGTGCATGATTGATGCTATTAACATTCACAAAAACGTTCCAAAAACAAAGATTACCTGGACATTGAAGAAAAGGAAAGCATGAAGCAGTCTGGTACTTGTGGCTGCCAGCAAGATAGATTGGCTCACAGCTGGTGCCTGGTAAACCTATTAAAACCTTCCAGGGTGTCAAAATGTGTGTAACAAGAGAATTCATCCCTCAGGCTCTGGGTGTGCAGACAAGTTTGTGGCACACTATGGCACCAGTAAAATCTCTCAGACTAATCATTTCACTGGAGTATGAGCTTGTGCCTGAAAAAGTCCATCTGATGTCTGCCTGTAGAGAAACAAAGAGTTCATGTCCTTTTTCTGGACTCAGAAATAATGAGGAGACTTGACAAAGGTTAAATCTTTGGAGGAACATTTCCTATTGCTTGGACAGGAATTGATATCAAATAACTCATATGCAAATTCAACTCACAAAGTGAAATTGGAATAGTGGATGGCAGTCTGCAGAGAGGGTTTCCCATGACAATGAAGAGTGGCAGACTGAGAGGCATTTTATTTTTCTTAAAGCAATGATACTGTGGACCTGCAAAAACCCTACCAACTGGAAATACAGTTGGTAGGGGTTTTTTTACTTTTTTTTTCTTTCCTTTGTGCAGTGGGCTTTTATAAGAGGAGCCCATTAAGTTTTCCTTCTTTTCCTGCTCCCTTGTATGAATAGTGTGTCTCATCAAATTCCATCTCATTGTACTAATGTAAACAAAGTACTTCAGATGGAATTTTTACCTTATCTCAACAATGGTTTCATTTCAAAACACGTTAAGTCATTTTGGTTTATGTTAACAAAAATTGACTTCAGGGTGTTCAGCAAGCTTCATTAATATAAGCATAAGATAGATTTGAGTTTTGTTTTTTAGTCTTTACACTATTCAATAAGCAGAGTTGTTCTAATAACTGAGTACGTGTTTATGTTGTCTAATCAGTAAAGGTTAAAGAAACAGAAAATAGAAGTGTGAATAGGAAAATGCTTATGGTAGTGGTAGGATATAGGCTTTTATCCACAATATTAAAACTAACCTGGCAAGCTTGTATGTGGGTCATTTTACTCATGGGAAAAGTCCTATTGAAGTTTGCAGGCTGCATGCTCACATAACAAATAATGATACTCTTGAGGTCTTAATGCATTTCCCAGGTATTGCTTTAAGTGCCATCTGTTCTTTCTGCATTTTTTCCTGTTTTTCCTATCTTCTGCTCTGACTTACCAAATATTTCATTTTCCTTCTGTTACACTTACTATTCTTGATGTTCTTTGTATATTTTCATTTATTCAAAGAATTTGGATCTAGAGGACATTAATGAACTAAGGGTCACTAACCAGCGAAACCAAGTTTAGGAAGGAGAAGTGAAGAACAAAGTTCAGAGTTTTTTTTTAAAGTTCTGTAACCTAATAATCTTGTTCATTGTAGAGGAATATTTTCAGTTGTGGTGATAAGTATCCGTATTCTTTTTCCTTATGTTTCTCACAGTTTTGGGTATGTTTTGTGCATCTGTGTACTTTTTTTAGAACGGTGTGGACAAATCTTCTCAAGTGGTACTCTGCTGTTCTCCATAAAGCTTTTCAAACTAAGAGTTGTAATGTTGGAAGAGTCAGTATTGCCACTAACTTTTTCAAATGAAAACTCAACTCCTTATTGTTTGTAACACTTAAGTAGCTTTTTCATCACTTGATTTCCAGAGTATATCAAATTGTTTCAAACTACCATAGTTAAAATTTTATTTCCTCTACTTGGAATTAGCCCGTTTGGCAGCTGGTTGAGCACGTAGATGGTGCCTGTGGGAAAGTATAGCAAAATAAGATAGAGGGGAGAAGGAAAAGGGCTGTGTGGTTTGAATAAGCAAGTGGCCAAAGAAGTCTTCATTTTCCTGTAGCATGTTTTAAAATGCCTGTCCAAAGAGCAGAGACATGGCTCACCTAACACCTGAAAAATTAGTTTTATATCCCTATGAGGGTCGTTTAAAGTTAGAAATATAGGGGTTCAGTCACTATTTATAAAAATCTTTTGAGAAGTCTCAAAATAAATATTCAATTACTCTTAATATCTAAGTTAGTTTATCTACCTCCTAGGAGAGATTCACTTGGAACTCAGGTTGTTTATGCATTAGCTATACCCTCTCAAACTGTTGCCTATTAACATGCCTCTACTTAGAAAGTTCTTTTCCTTTTCATAGGAAATGACAAGTAATGTGTGTTTAATAGCTGTCTGTTGAAATTTGTGAAATTGGGTTTCCATTAAAAAAAGTACAAAAAGAATGTTTATTTTTTCAGCTAGTTGTAATTACTATAAGAATAATAAAGTTTGTTGAAACTTAGTTCTGTCTTAAAATTTGATTGTTAAACAAGAAGCAGCATAACCCATTGGCAGTGAACTGAACTGTTTATCCTGATTTGTTTTGTTCATTATTTGAGACCTAGTGTCTCACCCTGACCTGTCTCCGTGTGACAGAAGAAGAGAACACTTTTTCTACTTAAGAAGTTTTAATCAAAATTTGACTCTTAATATGTAAGAGAAGTAGTTGAATAAAACAGAATGCTGAAGAAAGTATTTCCCTACCCTTCAGAATACAGTACTCTCTTTGAAAAGAGTTTCGGTGTTCCCAGGCTATTTCTTTGCCAGCATCTTCCATGGGCTGAGGGACTTGACATCCTTTGAAAAGTTTGGAAGCAGAGCAATGACTACACTTAGCTGCTTTTATACAATTCATTGTGACACCTTGAACTAAGTCTAGGATTTGTCATAATTTCTATTGGTTTTGATGTTGTTCTATTAGGAAGGAAGTGCAGATAAAATCTCAAGTTTTGCTACACTTACAACTATTTCTGTCTGGTTTTCCGCAGCTCACTCTGTGGGCTTTCTGGTGAGTTAACCACACCGTACGCTTGTTTAGGAAGAGTGCTAAATTGGTTTCCCGTCCTTCCAGGCATCAGTTTTTTTTGAAGAAAACCCCATGGCATGAAAAATATTTGAAATATAGAAGTCTTTGTCCCGTGTTGCTGAAAGTGAAGTATTTAAAGGTTGTTGAAGGATTTGGAGATTATGTGCCTTCATGGGGAAAAAAAAGAAGAAAAATCTAGCTTTAAAAAACCAACTTTTAAATTTTTGTAAGGTATCATTTGTTGAGCTTTTTCTTTTAAATTCACTTGAATTAAGTGCCCAGAGAAGTAACTTTAATGTAGCTGCAGCTACTTGTTTTAAATTTAAATTACCTGAAGAAGAGAATCAAGTGTTTGGTTTTTCTTTGTGAGAAAGGCAGATTACCTGTCAGAATATCAGCAAATACAAAGATATTGAGGAAATTGTTTCAGAAAATATATTTGATAACACAATAAACTAGATTTCAGCATAAAATATTCAAAGTTTTGGGTTTGAGAAGAAAAGTTAATTACTAATTGATTCTCAGCTCTAGCACCTTGTAAGTATGTTTGGAAGGAAAAGCTATCATGTTATCACAGGACACACATTTTCAAACTTACCACTCTCTCTAACAGCTTGGCTTCATTTTTTCCCCAGTTAGCTAATCAAGGCTGATAAAGAATTGGAAATAGATTTTTGGTTTATTGTGGTCTGTTTTTTCTAATCCTACTTATCTTTCATTCACACATTTGTATACTTGACAGATGTTAATAAAATGTTTCTTTTGAACTCTGCAGATACTATTCTATGAAAATTATCAGAACAGAGATGAATCCGTTATCCATAAAAGACATTTTTACCACTTTGATCTCTGACAATTTGGCTTTAATCCTGGTCACCGTACACTGGCTTTCATTCTACGTTCAGTTTATGTCTGGCTTTTGTTCCAAACTAGCAGATAAAGCTAAGTGCTATTCAGTCTGAAAAATTTCAGACTGTTTATGCTAGCAGGTGGCGTATGACATGATATTGGCAGAGATGTGCAGCCCAGTGCTGGGAGAACTCAATTGTTTTAGTGTATTGATCTGGAATTTGCGTTCTCCTCTGCTGCTTTGTTATTTCCAGGTCTCTGAAGCAAAAGCACTTGACTACTATGAAGGACTATCTCTGCAGTGAAGAAGGTTATAGTGTTTTTAATTTTTGACATCTTTTGACTGCAGAGATGCCCTGGTTTAAAGTCATTAAGACAGAGGTGTGGCTTGGACTGGTGGGTCAGCTTCCTTGGACTTCTGATCCAGCTGGGAAGATCCCCATTGTGCGTCCCTGTGGGTAGCCAGGCTTCACTGCCTGGGATGTGCATAGGACTTAAACTTGCCTTTCCTCTTCACGGTTTAAAATATAAATGCATTTACTTTACATATAATTGCAGATGATCAATTGAATTTTTTCTTCCCTTTAAAAATAGGTATTCTAAAAGTCACTTTTGAATATCTAGTTAACATGGAATATATAGAGAATTTGGAAGGGTTCTTGTTTCTTAGGGGTGTTAAATATGGGATTTGGGGATTTCTGTTTGGGGGGGGGTATTTTGCTACTTTTGTTACTTTTTTGCATTTTATTGCACATTGAAGGTGGCACACTCAACTGAGATTTCGTTCTGAAGTGTAAGAAAGCCTGATATATTTTTGACACTTGAAAAAAAAATTGTCACTGCAGTTTTTAATCTGGGTTATGTTTAATAGTTAGTTATTTTGCAAAAATAGTTTTTACTTCAATTCAAAAATCTTGATCTCAAATGTAATTTTGTATGCCACTTGTTGACACCGGGAAGTACTTTGCTGATCTACCATCATTATCCACTTTACTGGAAAACAACCCAGAGCTGCTGTCTGGATGCCTTTTTTTTTGGTTTGTTTTTATTGTATTCATCATTGCATGGAGCAGTGCATATCCCTGTCATGAATATAGACTGATGTAGAGTTTTATTTGTAATCAGTATTGTCCCTGGACATAATTGGGATAAATGGACACTTTGCATACATAGTAGAGGGAATTATTCTAGATGTCATCAGTAAACAAAATAGCAGTGTTCTCCTTGCACATGAGAGTGTGTTCCCCATCTAATTAAGTTCCTGTGCCTGTAGCACTGCTGTCCTTTACACATCCCACTGAATGCCTTACCCACCATGCTGGGAATTCCTGCTGTTACATTTCCTGATTCATGTTTCTGGAAAGCCATGCTAGAGCTGCTTGGAGAGACATTAATCTCTTACAATGGGCAGACAGAGATGTTAAGGTCATATACAGTTCAATAGTGAATCACAGGCCTTGATATTATGCATCTCCACAATGTCACTGAAAATGAAAGAAGCTGATTTTTTAGGCTTCTATAGTAAATGTGCTTTCTAAGCTCATGTGCTTTTGTTCTTGCATCTGAATTACATGGGGTAAAAAAATCTCTTGATCTTTAGAGGTTTTGTACAGTATATTAACTTCTAAAATAAATTCTGTTTTACAAATATTTGTATTGCAAATAAAACAGTCTCTAAAAAGTACCAGTGGGAAGGAACCACACCAAATTGATATATACAGAATTTAGGAAAAACAATTACCTTTGAAGTGTTTCTGGATTTTAAGTGTGTCTTTACTTTCTTCAGATTTGCTTTATTCTCATTTCTGCCTGGGATATTCCGCGTGCTCCTTTTGGCTTTCCTGATCTGAATTTCAGATATGACCACGTGCTGCTTGGTGCATTTGAAGCAGTGTTTGGTTTGTGTAGGCCAGCCCATTTCTGCCTTCATCCAAATAGTTCTGAACTCTAATATTCCCTTGATGGGTATCTCTTGTATATAATGCGGTACTTTAAAATTTACTTTGCCTCTCAACCTGCTTGGAAGAGCTGTGCTGTGACACATGGCTGGTATTGTTCAAATGAGGCATCTGTGTGAGTTTGTCCTCTGTGCACAGAGCTGTCAGTTCTCCCCAGCTGCTATTTTACTCCTCACTTTTATCTTCAGTGTGTGGCCTCATGCCTTATCTGTCTCACACTATTCAAAGCCTGCCATGAACACAGACCTGTTATTCTTCTGTCAGTTGTGTTCTCCGTGTTTGTTGCTGAAGTCAGAGTGAGTGGCCATCACAACCCTGTGAGATGCAATAGCAATTTGCTGTCTGTGGAATGGGGATGTGACGCAGAGGGGCTCAAAAGTGACCACTGGTTTTTGGATGCTTCGTGTGAGATTAGCCCAGGGACCTTTCCCAGGGCATGTCATGCTTCAGAGGGGAAAAGGACAAGTCTAGTACTTTAAAGGAGGAAGGGGCAAAACTCTCCTCTGAACAAGAACTTGGAAATAAAATAGGCACACAAAAAGACACCGTTAGTGGGAGAGGATGAAACGTCAGGTTCGAGTACAATGCCTTGCGTTTCACTGGCGTTCTGTGGAAGAGGCAGGTCTGGTAGCTAATGGCCAGGCTAGTGTTCAGCTCTGAAAATAGAAGAGCCTTTGCTCCCCCTTGTCTTCTTTGCAATCCCCTCCCACATTCACTGCATAGTTTTAAACTTCTGCAGTGAGTGAAGTGGGCATCTGACAGACAACAGCCTTCTTCACATATACACTCTTGATTCATCCCTGGAGAGAGTCTGTAATGTTCACTGGATGTGGCAAATGTTCTACAGAGTGACCAGTATCAGAAACTTAATAGCTGTACCATAGAGCATATACTGAAAGGTATTTTAAGATGGAAGGGGCAGCTGAAATTAAACTGAAAATCTTGATTTTTTTTTTAAATCCTTAGAATCACAACCCTTAAATAATTTAATAATTCTTTCATGACATCACAGCAGTAGAAAAACTGACCTGTATCAGAGCATATTCTTGCCTGCCTTAGTGTCCCAGGTCTCCCAGGTCCAGCTGCCTAGGTTAAGGTTTCATGAATATATGTCACTGAACGTTTGTCCTGAATGCTCAGGCTGCTGATGTGTGATGCCAGGTCCACAACTGAGAGCATTTGTTGTTCATGTGGCCCTTTGGATACAGCTATAAAACCTTACATTCTTCAATATTGCTTTTTTCTAGGTCAGCCAAGCCTCCGAGAAGCTATCTCGATGTCATGTATAACTAACGGGAGTACAGGAAGCAGGAAAACTAGCCACAGCTCATCTGTTTCTGTTGCCAGAAAAGAAACACTTTCATCTGCTGCAAAAAGGTACCGAATTGTTACTAAAACTCAGATTTTTAGATATTAAAAACCCCCAAAACCAAACAGAGCAAGAGTTTGATTTTTGTCTCTGCACAACACTCAGCAGAGCTGCCTGAACTCCAGTGAGGCACAAATAAATTTTGGAGATTTACTGTGTTGTTGGGATGTGTACAGAAGGGTTCTAAAAAGAATTCAAAAATGGAGAGTATTTCTCTAGTGTGTAGTGTCCAAAATGAATTCTCACAAAGGGAGTAGGAAAATGTATTTCCAGTACAAATGGAAAATTTTTCCTTCTGGTATTCATATGCTTTTTTTGTTGTTGTTGTTTTTTTTGTCCCCCCTCCTTCCTTCCCTCAAGGAAATTAAAGGGCAAAAGTGACTTCATTGTCTGGAGTGTAAATAGTAGGCAATAGCAAAATAACTGTGAGACAATAGTGAATTGTGTAAAATAAAGGTTTACATTTTTGGCTAGAAAATCTAACCCAAAATATGGCTACTTAGTCCTTATGAAGAATATCCAAATCAGATCTCAAATGTGAAGAAATAACGTTGCTTGAGTAATTTGTAAGTTGAATGAGCTAAGAACCTAACAATGGTGGTTTTCCTCCCTGTAGTACTTCCAGCTTCATACAGTAAACAAAGCATTTGCTTAACTGCTTTTTTTTCTGTGGGTCTGTTAGACAGACACGGCTTCTTAAGCAGTAGGTTTTGTACCTATTCTTGTTTGTTGTGAAGAACAGGCTGCCAGATATAGCCACGGGGTAGAGAATACTCTAATGTGTTACTGTGGTAAGTTATGTGAACAAATTCTTGGCCTCTGTAGAGTACTCTGGTAGCTCCAGTGGCTGGTTTATCTTCCAGAGTGGATGTAAATACTGTGCTGTACAACAAGACAGGGAAATTATATACTTCAGGGAATAAAAATGCTGCATGAAAATATAAACTGTATGAGAACAAACCAGAAGAAGCTCTAGTGCCCTTTGGAATTTAGAAAGCAAGCATAGTCCCCCACCCTTTGCTCTTCTACATTGTGTACCATTGCATATCTTTCTTTTTATTGAATTCTTACGTTTACTGTTCAACAATAAATCAGACAGTGATCAATGTATGTGTCTACCTGTTAGTGCGACAGGCACAGGGACAAAAGACATTCCTGCAGGAAGGTATTTCTTAGTTAGCACTTTTCCATTAATCTTACCCCTGTGGCTCTTGGCACTTTGATGAGAGCCAGTCCGGTTCCTGTGCTGTTCAGCTCGCATTTGTGCTGAATCACCTTCTTGATTCATTGGCTGCTCAACACTTGACTACATAAGAAGAGCAGAGTGGAGTGGCCGGCATCCCTTTCATCTGAGTTAAGGTCTTTAAAAGGAGACCTGGATAGGCCAAGAGAGAAAATCTTCATATGCAGAGGGCAGCTCTCCCTGGACCCCCAAATAACTCTCCAGGGAAGGTATTGGCACTTCCAGTGCAGCTGAAGACACGCGACGCCCTTGGTCAAGAAATGTTTTAAAAAGGTCTAAGAAGGTTCTTTTTCCAGCAGTTCCTTTCAGTGTCATGTCTTTATTCCTTAAATTTGTTTGGTATTTGGAAGAAATAAAACTTGCCCTTTTGTAAAATCACCAGCTGAAGAAAGGTGAAAGAAAACGTAAGTAAATGTCAACAGTAGTCCCATCTCCTCACAAAGGTAGGGTAACCATGGTTTTTTCTAACACTTGTCGTGGTGAAAAGGAGGGAGGCCAAAGGAGACTGGAATGTTTCACCCCAGCTTCTCCAGGCCTTTCTTCAGGCTGAAGCTTGCACTGGTGCAGCAGGTGGGCATGGTCATCTGTTGATAGAGAATTAACCTTTAGTTTCTGAACAGACCCCATAGCCTGCCTATGGCTTTTCATGTTCTAACTATATGCAGCCATACATTTAGCCAAAATAACAGAAGGCCTACTTGTGTCCAAACTGTTACTGGTGTTGAAGTTTAGCGTGTGAATTTCTTCTGTGAATGAGCAGTTTCATTTCCTGGACTGTTTAATCTTGTTCTATGTCTCTGAACATTGAGATCATGGAAATGATCGGCTGCCTCAGTAGTTCCACAGTAGCAGGATGTCTCATTTCAACAATGGCATGCTAAAATACCAGCAATCACTACAATCAGAGTCCAGGAATGTTCCCTGAACAGCAGGTAAAAGATGTCCCATTAACAGAGATGAAGTCATGGATGTGTTGAGAAAATTTCAACCCTATAGTCTGGACTAGAAACAGGTTTATACTTTGTACAAAGAAACAAAAACCAACCAAAGAATGACTGTCAGAGACCTGTTTGATCATTTTCCTTAGGACTAAGCATTCTTCTGAAAACAGCATCTGATAACAATAGCCTTGATGTTTCAGGGTGACCACCATCCAGAGTAGATGCCAGTGTGTTGTGGTCCAAGGGATGAAACATTGTACTAAGTGAAATTAGAGAAGCTGCCAAATTAGGACAGATAGTAATAGCTCTCAACTACTCAGTTGTAGACTGAATAAATGCCTCATCAAAATGGGTTTTGGAAAGAATTTTTGGATGCATTAGATGACTGCTTCCCAGAACAACTAGTCTTTAGAAACCCACAGGAAAAGATGCTGGTTTTGATTTGGTTTCAGCAGTTACACAAGACCTACTAAAAGAGGTATTAGTGGGAGAGCCACTCTGTACTAGCCAGTCATAATACAATTAAACTGAAGATTTTAGCAGAAATGAGCAAACCAAATACATTCAGAACAAAGATATTCAGTACTCAGACTGCCACATATCTACATGATTTCCTTCCAAATTAAAATGGCAGTCAAAAAAAGAAGCCCACTTGCAACCTGGTGGTAGATAGAAGCACTTTATTGGAATCCAAGGTATACCTTGTGCTACAACCCGGAATGAAACCAGACTGGTCCAGAGGTTCTCATGGCCCAAGGAAAAAGGAGTGAACCTAATGGCAAAGAAGTGAAATGGATAATCCACAGTGACAAGCTCAGTGAAGAGATCCCCACACTGAAACTGTGGTTCCTAGGAGATGGATCAGACGAGCTAAGTGAGTTTGGGTAGGAAGATAGGAAATATGAGACTGAATTGATAAATTAGATGATATGCTGCTCTCAGCAGGTGGCATTCACCTGAGCCTGCCAGGGGAGTGCAGAGGAGAATTGCAGAACTGCTGCTGTGTCATTGTAAATAGGACATTACAAAAAGTGGTGAGTGTACCTGTCATGGTAGGAATAGAGAGGACTTCTGTTTTCTTCAGTGGAAAGAGATTCCAATGATTTATTTCACTATATTGCATTTCTTGCAACAGACTGCAAAAAATGTAGTGTGCTTTGCATCCAGCAATGCAATCTAAGTCTTCTGATTAAAAAATAATAATAAATTTCCATGCTACCAGTTAATTAAGGACTTTTGGCTATAAATTATTAATCAAAACCCCACAGTTCTCCAAGCTTTGTTCTCTATGATCACATATATGCCCTCAAGAAATGTGAAAGCTCTTTTTGTTTTCATCTGATTTTTTTTGAAAAGAAGATGTCACTCTGATGGATTATATTGACATTTTAAACTAGTTAGTATGTTTTACAGTAGAAATCCTGAGTGATCCTTACAAATGTGTCTGGGTTTCATAGTCATGTTTTGACCTGTTTTTCAATGCTTTTCTTCTCCGAAAGCAGTTGGAAAAGTTGAACTCATGTAAGTCTCAGTGGTAGATGATTCAACTGAAATAACAAAAGAAGCAAAAAGAGGTTCTCAAGAATGATATGTTAAAATTGGATGCCCATTTTTATTTATTTTGAATGTTGCTTTGCTGTTTGCTTTGTGTTTGGGGAAAAGGTAAATGGAAATACAAATAATTAAGGTCATGCTGATGCCTTTCTTAGTCTTAAAAATCAAGAGGCGAACACGGTTAGAAGGGGAAAAAGGGTTTTACCTTGGTATTTATTGTAAGGATCCTTAGGTGCACCACGAACAGGTCGAATACACTTCTGTGCACCTCACCATCACCACCGCAAAGTCCCTCTCTCCTAGATTTGGTCTTACATTCCAGGTCTTACTAATTAGCATATTTATCAAATATTCCCCAATGAGAGGCTCAAATGAGCCCCCCCTCCCAAGGAACCTTCCCCTGGATGGTTTTATCTTAGTTTACAAAATGTGTTCTGGAGAGGACCTTGGGGTTTGGGCACCCTGGCACCTTAACTATGAAGCTTCTAAAATGTTTAGTCTCTTGGCTTAACAAACAAGTCCAAGAATGTAGGCAAAAAGCATCGAAAATACAGAAGTTGCAGAAAGGTATAACAGGGGTATAAAAGAAAAGACAAAAATCATTATGGCATCAATGCAAGGATTCGAGGCGGGGGGAGATTGTTGTGAGGGAACAGAAATCTGAATTCTCATGTTCAGAAAGATATTCTTTCTTTTTTGCTTTGCAGGTTACTTTGACCCTAAGAGAAAAATCTTTCTATTACATGTTTTATCTGGTGTTTTTAATCTTGCTTTGTTTCTTCACTGAGAAATCTTATCTTGGAAGATTTGATTTTTTTACCTTAAAAAAGAAACAGGCCATGTACTTGAGCGTACTCTTCTGTTTCAGGTCCTGGTATTGTTTGTGTGATTCAGTATATGACAAAGTATGTAACTTCATAGAAGAGCCTTTTAATTAATCTTTATGTTTACATAGCAGTTTGATTCTTAATAGATTAAAGGTTGCTAATGACATGTATTTAAATGTTTCAAATATTAACCGAATAAATACAGCACTATGAAAATAAAGATGTGTTCTTAGCTATCATGGCTGAAGTCATTAAAGAAGTGGTGAGACAATCTGATATTAGTCAACTACAGACCAAAACAGCCACGAGTTTTCAGGGATGATTTCCTTTGAACTCTGGTGCAGCCAGGGAGAGTTCAGGGACCAGCACCAGCATTCCAGGGTTTTGGTGGCAGCTCAAATGTATGTCCACAAATACAGTTTCATGGTGGGCTTACCTAATGGGAGACAATACACGTTACAGTCCTGCCTTTTACTTGCACTGAGCCTTGCCTGGCAGCACGACAAGGTGGTCAGTGAGCTCTGAACCAGAGGATGGTTTTTTCCTGAGGGAGTGAAGGCTTGTGGAGCATCAATTTGTGTCAGCTTTGAATGCTGTAGGAGCACCCATGAATGAAGGACACACTCAAATGAAAGTTGTATTAATTTTAAAATCATAATGAATGTAGTACAAATAAAATATGCAAATAATCTTCCATGCCTCCCTCACTGTTTTTTATTTTTGGAGTTAGTGGATAAACCTTATTTCAGTAAAATGCTGATGTGAAGAGATTGAGTAAATAATCAAAGTGTTCTTTTGGTGATTGTTTACAGTAAGTTGTTAAATGCCTCTCCCATCTTTTCACAGAGGACTTTTTCTTCCACCTTGCTAATTTATTTGCTTGTTCTCTTTTTTCCCTCCTTGTGTTACACTTTATTTTGCAGCGGTACAGAAAAAAAGAAGGAAAAACCTCCAGGACAAAAAGAAAAAAAAGAGGACTCTCATTCTAATGATCAAAGTGCACAAACTCAAGCATCACCTTCTCCCCAGCCCTCCTCACAGACTCTCCAAACACACAGGCAAACTCCAGAAAGCAAGAGTTCTGCTCCAGCTAAAAGGTTTTCACAGTACCACAGTACAGAACTAGAAAATGATTGTAATGATACTGAGTTCGTATTTGACAACAAGTCATGTGAAATAGTTCTAATCTCACGATCAGCTTAAGGTTTGATACTTTTTCTGCTGGAGAAGATGCGTTCAATATGCATTGCAGCAGAACAAATATATAAAAATGCATTTTTCTTTGAATACATTTTCAAGATAACAGAGGGTTTTTGTTCTCAGATTAAAATCCTAATACAGTAGATTACCTCTAATCAGCCATGATTCTAAAATATTTTATGATCACTCTGACTTGATCCTTCTCAAATACACTTCATGGGTTTTGTGTAGATGAATTATGGAGTGTATTTTCCACATGGCCATTTATTACATCTCATAACAGTATTTTTTAAATGCAGTAGTATTTATCATTGCAGCTCATGGTTCAGAAATTTTTGCTCTCAAATTATTCTATAAAGTGACTGCAGTTTTGGTTTTGTTGTTTTTTATTATTTCATGGCCCTTCCCTTTTAAATTCCTGCTAGGTTGCAGGATGGCTCACTTTGGTTCTTTACATGAGTGAGGTTCTGGTTTTACACCCAGATCATAGAACTGCTTGACTTGAGTAAAGCAGAAGTTTATTTAGGATTGCCTCTTAAATTCCCACGAATTTTTGTGGGAATTAGGCACAGAAAAAAAAAAAAAAGGTACATTTTAGAGATACTAGATTGCTTTTTCAAGCCAAGAAAATGGATTTTAAGATTTGGGTGATATTTTCTGAGTTTCAAAACTATGCCGATCACTTGGCATGGTTTCTTTTTTTTTGTTGTGGTTTTTTTTTTTTATTTTTTGGTGGTTTTTTGTTTTTTGGTGGGGTTTTTTGTTGTTGGTGGTTTGGTTTTTTTATTATTTTATTTATTTATTGTCACCTTACTGTTTTGGAAGGTGTAAAATTTTTTTTTTACTCTTTGGCATTTAGAGACTGAAACAAAATGGAAACAAAATTTATTATTGCAAAATTAACTGTAGTTCACAAGATTGTTGTCTTGCATTGCTTGAATTCACAGCTCTAATAAATATTTAAACCTCCACTTGACTGATGCATGTTATAACACTCCATAAAGGCTCTGTCTCCATGTCTTGCACAAACCTGTAAGTTGTCTGAAGCTGAACTTGCGGCCTGTTGTTCTCTTGCCTGGTATCTCACTGTAAAGATGTCTGAAGTCTTGCTTACTAATCTTTTGCAGTGCGGGGAAAAAATAAATGCCTTTTTTAGTCTCCTAAGGGTTTAACTTGACTTGATTAACTTGTTTGTCGCAGGACCTTTGAGCCTCTTGAGATGCTGTGGAAGGAGCTTGCTGTTTCTAAGGTTGCATTTCAGGACTTAACTCCTGCAAAAAGCATTTCTGACGGGATGAAGTGTGATACCATTAGCAGGACATGTGCAAACTCTGAATTCTCTGGTCAAAGGATAATTTGGGCTAGATGACTTTTTGAGCATGTATTCCATGATTAAGGCGAATATGAAATTATTGAACTAGTGACTGCAAAATTTGCAAGTTCCCATTAGTGTGAATTGGCTGCAATAAGATTGCTGAAAAATTACATCACAATTCATGGATTTAATTGTCTGTAGTATCAGGCCAAACCTAGCTTGTCTTACTCGTGCAAGAGGTTTGCAGACATTTGTTTCAAAAAATTAAAGCCATTAATGTGATTTAGTAGGTGCTAACTGCAAAGCTTCTATATGAAACTATAATCTGATAGAACTATTCTGCCTCAAAAATCAATGTGCTAAAACTGGTGAACAGTTAATCAGGGAAAAAAAATTACATTGTTATCTACTTAATTGATTTTTTTAAATATAGTTTATTCTTTAAGGCTTATATGCTTAGCCTCATTTTTTCCACTATTGTAATTTGTTAGCGATGTAGTAATGAAGTATAGAGTTATTTTGTTCAAATCTTTATGTAATAGCATTTGGAAATGGAAAAGAATAGATAAAACATGTAGCAATTGTCTTGCTCAATTGTTTTCATTCATCCAGTTAGAACTTTTTGACTAATCTTTTTTCCCTGTTTCATGCTGCAGTTTGAAGGAAGATCTAGCTCTGCTTTTGTCTCCTGCTGCTTGATCTGTCCGTTGCATAAGAGTTCCAGTTATTGTTACATTATTATCTTGTAATTGTAAAATATTTTTTGTTTCTTCTAGCATAAAGAAATCCTTGACTGTTGAAAAACCTCACAGTGCTTGGGAGAGTTCAGATGACAGTCGTAACAAGCTGATGAGAGTAGCATCAACATCTAAGTTAATATCAAAAGTGGCAAAGAACGCAGACAAGTATGTATTGGTTTGATACATAAAAGCAAGAGAACTTTAGAGTCAAAATATTATGGAATCACACAGTACTAGTGATTTTACTGGTGTATATACTAGAACCTTTTGCATCTTTGTTTTCCACAAAATTTTGAGTACTTACACAACCTGCCAGTTTGGTGCTCCAGGTGCCCATGGAATTTTAAGAGTAATATAAAGTAATTCTTATGTAAATATGTTTTAATATTGCTTGATTGAATTAGCAGAATTATGACATTTTATAGCTTAATGCCAGTGATGTGAAACTTCCAGCTGTTTTTTTTTCCTAATTAAAGCTGATTTGAAAATGCAAGTGTATTTCCTTGGAGTCAGTTTCTGGATTTCACATAGTGTATATTGCCAAGGTAGACTGTAACAGTAGGAATATACTTCTTTAATTTCAGATAGGTCTCTCAATTTGACTGTTTAGCAGATTCCTGATTGCAGGTTCTAGACAACAGGCAGGGATCTTCTTTTCAGTGTCACCTTCAGCAGGTGATGTGCTGTAGCAAACCACTCCTCTCATCCCCTTCCTCAGCAGCAGGTTTTCTTGGTTTGTGGTCTCCAGTGAAGGCCTCTGGGGGTGAATAGTTCAGTAGTTACTCCTGCTCCTGTCAGCACAGGGGCAGCAGTTTGCTTTTTGTTGTAACCCCACATTGTTGGCCCCTCTTGTGACCCACTCTTCTCCTCAGTACTCTTTGCCAGTTGGGCTTCCCACTTGGTATTCACACACTTAGTTTCTCTTTCTGATTTGGTTGAAATTTTGCTGAAATTGTGACTGACCCCTCTCCTATTTGCCAATATCCCCCCAGTGTGCTGGCTGGCAGCTTCTTCCAGCTTGGTTTTGTCTGCAGATTCCTAGACCTGCTCGTTGTCATTCAAATAGCCCTTAACTGGCCCAAGGCAGAGCTACCTGAAAACCCCTTCCATTCTGACAAACAAAGCACTTCAGACCTTTGCCAGTCTTTTTATGATTACGTCTGTAGTGCTCTCCTCCGCTTGCATATAAGACTGTCAAATACATGGTCAAGAGTGGTGCAAGTGCATTCCTTCTTCCCTAGGAATGGGAAGAACAAAAAAAAACTGGTCTTGGGTGTGGATATCAGCACATTTACTAAAAGCTTTATGCTTAGCCTGAAGAGTTCTGCAGAGCAGTGGAGTGCTGTGTGTGAGGGAATTATGCATTACATATTTTGCAAGTATTTCCTTTCCTTTTATAATTGGTTTTCACTGTTGGAATTTAAAAGCTCTTTGGCAATTTAGATTATAGCAGGGTACTGCTGGATAATATTTTGGAATGACAAAACACTCTGCGTTGATTTTTGTGCTGGGGTTTTTGCTATGCTGCTAAAACACCTTTCATGGTGTGATATGTATTTCAAATTTGCTAAAAGTAAAAACTAAATTTTACTTTTACTGACATTTTATATATTTTTTCAGACACAATCAAAATAGACCAGTATTTTATTTCATTTTTCTATTAGTATGCTTATTTCTGAGAGACCTTAAATGTTGCCCTTCTACAGTCTCTAATGCCAAAAAGAGTTGGGTATATAGCAAAGGCATGGACAAGAAGAGATTAGTTTTAATTATTGTTAGAGAAAGTTGTCTGTTCATAACTTGAAGCTGTTGTATCTTAACTATATTTGTCAAAAACAAAGCTTCAAACGTGAATTGTAGACCATCACCTGGTTGAAAACAGGGTATTCTATGGTTGTGCATCTTGTTCTTATGCTCAGATTTGTAATAGAGGCACTGTTTGCATACAAGTACATACATTAATACTCATTTCTTACTGGCATTCTGTGCCACGTTGCCATAAGAACTGCTTGGTATTGTGCAAAGGCTCATTGTTATACTGCATTTCTTGTTCCCAATTAAGAAACATTGGCCACATCTGCTTGAAGCTATGGGAGTCTTGTGCAAGGGAATAGAATTCAGCCCCTAATGTGGGCCCCAGGACAGAAATGTTTTACATACGCTTTGCACTATCAGCTCAGGATATGATCTTTGTTTACACAGCTCAGTCTTCCAGTCAGCACTGAGCTGTAAATCAGTCTGATAAAGCAGTAAGAAGTAAGAGGGTTCCCACGGCAGCCCATCATTCAGTGGTTTTCAGGCAAGACTGGGAATCCACATTTTTCATTTGGCAGTGTGGTAAAGGGTGATTCCACCAACAGCCAGAGATGACTTTCCTCACGCATATGCTTGACCCTTTGTCACTGTTACAAAAATTTGACCTCCATCCAGCTAAAAATACTGGATGCCACTCATATCTTTCTGCTGAATTTCAAATGAATTCAAGAGGGTTTTTTATGCAATACATTCTCCTATCAAGGAGTGTTATTCTATTAAGAAGTAGGTCTGATGCTGGAAATTGGTATTTCTTCCCTCTTCACAAAAAACAAAAATTACTGAGTTTTTTTATGAGTAACTAATTTCTGGCTCTGGTAAGAAGAGATGTCTCAACTATGCTCTGTTGAAGACTTTGTGTTGCACATCCAGTAATGCTGCAGGGACCTGGTTTAAATGAAACTGCAACTTGCTTACATTTAATCCATGTGTCCAATAGAGTTAATTCCTAGAAAAATTTGTGCTATTGTATGCCGACAGCTTATTTTGACAGGTGCTAAATGCTTTGCATGCAGGCCTGAGGATGTTTGGCAGCTTAAAACATTTGGTTATTACAAGTTGTTACGCTCAAAATGGAATTTTCCATGCACAAGGAACATGCCCTCTGCAATTTATTTTTAAAAGCTTTTTGTATTTTGTAATTATCAGAGTAATTCTTAGAAGTGCCTGCCATAGGGCCAAAGACTTCACATTACTTGAAAGATACAGTGAACTGCATAGAATAATATGAGTAAAAATGCACTGCAATGATCAAGATTAGCTAGTGAGCATCCTATGCTACAGTTACACTGTACACAGAATCTGATGAGATTGCCAAATGCAATAATGGGTAAAAACTAGATGGTATTGCCTTGATAAGCATTTTGCATATTATTAATGATAATATTTTGAATTTTTCCCCAGGCACAAAGATGTCATTGTCAGCCAAGGTAAATAAAACCATTTATTTTTAAAATACTGGATGAAGTTGAAAATATTTGCTTTTGATTTAATAGTATATCATGTAAATGAATATGTTGGGACATATGTGTGTGAAACAGGGGTTTAGAGGTAAAACAGCGTTAATCAGCTCCAAGAATTCATTTGGCAAAAAAAGTTACTCCAGACATGTATATGAATCTTTGAAATGATGGAGAAATACCTTACCAGATTGGATACTTAGTAATACAGAAATTTTTGGTAGGTGGGTGGTGGGAGGATTTGATTTATTTTTGTGAAACAAACCCCTATTTTAAAATTATTTTCTCAATGTTTATGTGCATAGAGAGCGATTATGAAAACAAAAATCTAAAGTTTTGACCTATGTGCCAGTCTTCATCCAAGCAGGTATGAGTGAGACTTTAGAAATAGTTTTAAGATATTTTATTTCTGTCCCATAACCAGCAAAAATGTCAACTCGTGAAAAAAACAGCCAAGGTAAGAATTAAGCTATGCCCTTTGGTCGCTTTCTTCTAATTTAGCACTCTCACGAATCTTTTATTTGGCTTTTCACTAGCAAAGAGCATCAGTGCATATTCTCTTAATATTTCAGCTTTCTTCTTATGGAGATTTATATGCATGTGCACATTGCAATCTATATGGGGATTATTTGGGGGTAGTTAAAGTAAATTACAGCACACATAATTTCCTCGGAGAGGAATATGTGTTCAGATGGAAGTCTTGCATTGTTGCCTTAGATATCAGAGTATTAAGAACTGCCAACTAAAAGATTTATCTCAGCTTTCTGTCTTGCCAATATTACAACATATAAATGCTGACTAGACAAGAGCAGAGACTGAAGGTTTTAATATAGTCTCCTGAAATGAAAAATGAGTCTCTTCTGAAGTGTATGTCTTTGCACCAATGAATCTTGCATTCTGTGGCTACCTGCTGCTGCTGGCTTGTTCTGTCAGGAAAAGGAGCCATCTATCTGATCTGGTGGGATGTGACAACAAAAGAAGTCCACTTCTGGTGTTGCAAAACTACTCTGCTTTGATGTCCTGCAAACTGTACTGAAGCATGCAGTTTCAAAACTAAAGCATGTAACCCAAGTGCATGCTGTGCACAACAGATCTATGTACAGGGGTTTTGTCTCGTGCTTTTTTGCTGCTAATTAACAAATCTGTAGTCTTCAGATTCTGTGCTGTCAGCAAGTTTACATTATTCACAGTTTGATTGCTTTTGGTCTCCTTAAAATTAGAAAAAAAATAACCCTCAGATTTTTTTGAAAGTTAATATACGCGTTGTTGGAATGAAAGCAAAAATCAACTTGAATCCAATTGCTTTATCTTTTTCTAGTTCACAGAGAAATTACAGGTATAAAAATATTCTGAAATGATGCTTACCAAAAGTGTCTTCAGAGACAAGATGTGTGAAAGAGAATTAATAAGTATCAAGAACAAAGAAATTTTTCTTTATGCCACAGTGCTTAACACCAGCTGTGGAACAGTACATGTGTACAGCAATGGTTACTGTAAAAGGAAAGCTAATCAGTAATGGCCAGAGCAGCTGCAATTTAGCTTTGCAAGTTTTTGAATAAAACTGTTCTGTTAAAAATACCTTTTCTTGTAAAAACAGCTTTTCACAAAACAAAGTTGTGTATAGCTAAAATACCTTCAGTACTAATTATTTCCTTACAACATGCTTCTACAGCTCTGCATGTTCTGCCAAAAATGGACCATCCTGAAGTTCTCTCATTCTGGGAACTGTAACTTCAGTGGCCTCGATGTGTTCCCTGCTATCTGCTGTGTTACTATGCAGAGGATGTGATGAATGGGCACCTTCCAAGTGTGTCATGCCATAGTCTGTCCTGAGCCTGACTGGAACGAGAGAGAAACATGATGCAGATAGCAGGGCCCCACGTATATGGGAGGTGGAGGGAAAGTCTTGTCATAGAAAATGCGTTTGCTCAGTTTTAAACACGTGGAGTTGCAAAGCATAATTCTGCCTCTAACATGGATGCAGTTCCAGTTAGAGGATTCAAAGATTTTTTTTATTTTTTTAAATGTGGACCACTGAATGTATTTTTTGATAGATTTTAGAGTATGTCTGTGTGTGTGAGACTGTGGTAGCTTTTGTGTTGTGTTTACTGCCACAGAAAAAAACATGTGTAAGTTCCTGTTGTTGCAGCAGGCTCCTTTCCAGTATAAGCTTAGCAATACTTTGTCACTTCTCCGTCAGGGCAGGTGACTTTAGCCTGTTTTGTGCTGGACAGTTGCCACATAAGTACACCAATGTCCACTTGGCACCTTGACCCAACTGGTCAGGAAGCTGAAGAGTTGCACAGACAGCATAAGGTTTCTGAGGTAAATCCTGTGGACTTGGACAGGGTGGGATGAAGAGTTGCCCTTGCTCATGGTGTTTGTACAGAACCTTCCTGTTCTGGAATGCCAAGGGACAGAAAGTTACAGCTGCTTTAATGCTCCTTTGTGGCTTGCCAGCCTTTGCCTCTAGGGGCGAGCAGTCTCTAGCACGGTGTTAATTAAATTACAGCAGCTCCCCCGAGCTGCTCATTTCACTGAGGTGTGTGTAAAACACTGTATATGCCCCCAGTACTCGCCTCCCATAAGGATTGTGTCCATGTGCTTCCTAGACCTAGGAATTCTGTGAGGGAGGCTCTTGGGAAGACTGCTGGTGTGCAAACTGTCAAGCTTCAAAGCAAATCTATGGTAAAAATACGTCAGTGTCTTTATACACATTTGAAATAAGTTTGGAATGACTGTGAAATTGCAGATTTTCATAGCAGAAGGTGTTTGCATGGGATAATGGGATGGAAGATGACAATTTTGTGTTGCTTTGAACACCCTGGAATCACTTTGTTTCCTTATTCATCTAATAAAGAAACAGCTTTGAAAATGTTGGTAAAGTATAGTACCACAAAATACAGATGAATACATTTTTGCAGGCTTAGTTCTTGGAATCTAATTTTTCTAGCAGCGGAAGTTACTGCAATATCTGTCTTATGATAGTCTGTGTAGACCCATTGTGGTTTCTGCTGGTGTTGGTATTAAAGTGAAAGACTGGAGGAGAAGTGAGTCTTAGATGAGCTTCAGCAGTGAAAGGCATTAGCTGTGGTGTCAGAATTTGCTTTGGTTTGGTGTGGAGTCCCCCTCAGAGTGTTGCATGTAAATGTCAGCAAAATGTAGGCAATTCTCTTCTCCTGCCAGGAGCAGCAGCAGCATGGGCAGCCACTTGATCTTCTTCTGTTTATGTCCATGCCTAAGCCACAGGTGTTGCACTGCTCATCTCTTACCTTCTCAGTACTGAGTTTTGTTCCCTCGATGCCTTTATCTCTCCCACTCAGGTTGAATTGCTTGTACTTCACATTAGGTTAATCATGAGCTTTATGCTTCTGGGTATGTGCTGAAGCAGAGGTGTAATAGGGTCAGCTTATTTGTTTGTCCTTGTAAACCACACCAGCCCTTTTACAATAAAATCCAGTACTAAAATTCTGTGAAAATCCAATAAAGCTAAGGGTGAAATGAACAGGTGCTTACTACAGCCTTAAAAGGACCCTAACTAAAGTTATTCTTTTAAATTCTTTACCAGCAGGTGTTTCTAATTGCCTGTAAAAGCCATCTTGCTTCTCACTTCAGCAGAAACATTTTTAAAGTATTAATCATAAGGCATTCATATTTTTATACCCAGAAGTTAAAGATCTGGCTTATTTTAAGATAAAAGATAATTTATTTCACTGAGATTGTGTGTTTGAGTTTGGTTTTCAGTGATAGCAGCTCCATATATGAATCACTTGTTCACTTATTATAAAGTAATAAGAGACACTTAAACTTCTTGAGTGGCAATGAAAACCATATGTAAAGGAATTAATGAAAAACATTCACTGCATTCCTAAGTTTTTTGGGTTTTGTTTTTTGGGTTTTTTAAAATTGTGCTTTATTAGTTTCCAGTACTTTTTCTTCTGTTAGTTTAACTGTACTGTAGTTTTAGCTTCACGGATGGAACAGCCGTGAGCACACAATGGAAAAAATTTACCCTGCTGACAATGTGTCCTGTCTGCTGAGAGTGCAAAATTCAGTGGCTACCTCAGATCACTTTTTCATCCGACAGAGATTTTGTATCTGATGGTTGTTGAAGGTGCTCCTGTACCTGAGGGCAAATGGAGACCCAGTCTATCATTAATTGGGCTTCTTGCCCTTGTTCAGGCACAGTGCGTATTATTAAAAACCATCAGTACTGTCACAAAAACAAATTGTGTGTTTGGGAGTTTTTGTCATTGGTTCTTGGTGAAGTCTGCATTTTATTATTTAAGCAGGAGGCATTTAGATAGAGTCTTATTGAGCTTTTTGTGTCCAGTATTCCTTTTTGAGTCCTTGGTTTTCTTTTTTTTTTTAAATGAAAAGCTGGAGTTCAATATTTAACTTCAGTTATTTCAGTGCTAATGGTAACTGTTGTTAATATCTAGATTCCTAATGTCACCTAATAAATGAAAAAGCAAAGTTTACTTATCAGAGTGTGCAAAATTATTAACCAAAGATCTGTTAAGAAATTTCACGGCAAAGCTGTAAAATCATTCCAAATCAAGGCAAGTCTCTTGTCTCATCTATTGTATTTGACTGTTTAGTTGGCATTGCACCAGGGCTCAATGAGAGCAGTGCATGTCTGTTTGTCAGGTCCAGCAGGCATTGGCACATCCTAGCTTGGACTGAGAGATGGCAGACCTGCAGCCATGTTTTAATTCTGCTGCAACGTAGAATGTACTGGTCTGGGCTTGGTGGCTGAATTTGGTTATTTGTCTCGGTGCTGTTAGCACTGGTTTAAATTAGAAACAGGCTTATAAGCTCTTGTCCCTCAGGTTAGTGGTCCTGCAGAGTTCTTGGACACAGGCCTGAAAGCAGAAGGCTTGTGGGAAAGAAGCTATTTGTAGTTTTAAAAAGCATAACTTCACTGGTCAAGCAACTAGAAGGTGAAGACAGATTAATAAATGTACCCTGGATGTGGTAGTTTGTTGTATATTACTAGACTGTTCTGCTTGGCCAAGCTTGTTGGAGTCTTTTGGGGTTTTTCATTTGCCTGTAAATCACTTTAGGGTGCTGCTACACACAAATAGAACTGAGCTGGGGTTTTAATGCATTGGCCCATGTTGATCTTTCAAACTAGATGGGGTGGGTCCTAATGAAAAATAGTAATAATTTGCAAAATTACTGTAATAATTCCTTTAGAACTAAACTTGTAACATACTGTATGCTCGTTAGACATCCCATTATGTATACATTTGCTAGCTGAAGAGCAATTAATTACAGCACAGACTTTCATGGCTACCTCAGTGTCTTGTCTAATGAGGAATAGTGTAATAAAAAATACATTCTTCTAATATTTTGTCCAGTTTTGTTGAAGAAATCATTACTTGAGGGTGAAGGTTTTTCATGTGCTTTTACAAAAGCATTTGATGATTTCTTTTTGTGGCATGTTTTTTGGAAAACAGGAGGATTTTGGTTTTGTAGTGTTGCTGTCTTCAAATTTCTGAAGTATCTGGATAGAAGCTTTCATGTCTTCTGAATTGCTTTCTGAGTTAATCTACAAAAACTTCTTTGATCTTTTTTTCTCCTCCTTTCGTATTATTTTTATTATTTTCTTTTGCCAGCCTTTCATATTCCCCTAATAATATGATTCACAGAAAGTAATAAATTGCTTCAGAGCCACTGTATGAGTCTTTCTGTGCTGGCTTCTTGGTAGCATGAATTTCAGCCTTTCAGATGGTTTGTATTGCAATATCTTTGCTCTCTGTTATCACCTGCAGGGTTTTTCATTGGCCTTACCTTCCACCTTGCTTTCCCTGAATTGCTGGGTTTTAAGGTTTCTTTCAGAGGTGATTTAATAGCAATTGTTGAGAGTTGAATTTAAATGTTACTGAGTTGCTGCTTCTTCTTACTTCTTTTCTTATAAAGCCTGACTAAAAGCTTATTCATGTTAACGGGAATCTGCTCTTGGTACAAGGAGGCTTTGCAGTAAACTTTCAGCCAGTCCACTATTTGTCTACAAATTTTTATTTGCCCCGAGTTTTAGCTGGACTGCCATGCCTTATCAACAGGTTCCTTGCATGTGAGGTAACTATGCTGGCTTACAGTGACTGCCAGAGAAGATGCACTCGTTTCCTTGAGGTCAGCCAGGCTTCTGGAGCTCTCTCTCACTAGCAGCACCTTGTTTCACCAACATATTTGTTCCTTTCTTCTCTGTCATCCTGTAAACTTCCAAAGAACATGCTGTAGGTACTTTGGTTGCTAACATCTGCCTCCAGCCTGCTGGGACCTATTTGGCTTAGTGTTTACATGAATGAACTTAGCACAGGAAAGTAGAAGCACTGAAATGTCACTGGTGACACGAAGCTGGGAGTCCAAACTGGTAGAGTTGGAAGCTGAGAGTTTAGTACAGTAAGACATAGACGTTCCAGAGTCTGGAGTAGTATAAAACATAATTAAATGATTCATGGTGAGAGATCACACATACAGGAGTTGCTAGCAATGTTCTAGCTTTAAATAGGTGCTTGCCAGAATTAAATGGTAGGGAAAAGGGCTACAGCATGCCACTTAGTTGTACAAAGATTGACCTCTCACTTATTGTGAAAACGCCAATGCAGTCCCAGGATGTATCAGAATTAATTTTAATGGCCTCCTTCTAATAGAGACCTTGTGGAAAGTGTTAATGCATCAAAACCCTGGTAGGTTCTCCTCTGTAATACTGCATACACCCATAATCGTGAAAGGTAAGTTATGTGGTGCTGTAGGGACAGCCTAAACCCTTATTATGCAAAAAGAGAGTTAAATAGCTGGATGCTTTTATTTTTTTCAGAATATGAAGGCTGGGAGGATAGCTATTTTCATGCTCACCCAGTGCACTTTGTGGCAGCAGATTCTGTCTGAGAGCAGAGCTGTGCTGAAGAGAGCAGCCATGCTGTCACACACACAGAAGGAAAACAACCTGGCCTTGGGTTATTGTCACCTGGAAGTTGAGAGGTTTCCAACTAGTAGTAGGAGGAGGTTTTTGGATGCGATTCTCAAACACATCAGCAGAGTGTGTTTGTGTCTCTCCAGTGACAGCCAAGGCTCTGCTCTCCAAAGTGCAGTATCCTGCGCAGTAAAAAACATTGATGTAAGCAGAGAGGGCACTGGGGGAGCATGTTGGTTATCTATCAGGCTGGACTAGGCTGAGCTGAGCCAAGCCATGAAGTTCCTCCAGCTCATTACATTAATTTTCAAAGCCACATGCCTGAACAGTGCTCAAGACAGCCATTACATGCACCCTCACCATGTCCTGGCTTCTCTCTTTGCGTCTCTCCTTCTGAGCAGTGTTTTGTGTCACTTCAGCTGACTGGGGCCACATTTTAGTCAAATTAAGTGTTTCTGCATCTCTGGGGCCGAGTTAATAATTTCCCCAAACCTCTGGGGAACCCACGGAGAGCCAAGGCCTGCATGGAGTCTGCTTAGGTCCAGCATGCCCAAAGGGCTGCTATGTGAGGCTAATAAGCCTGAGCCAATCCTGGGAGCATAAATTGGGAGTGCTGATCCTCTGTTCCTTGGCACTTGTGTAAAGAGATTGTTGAAGCTCCAGAGGTGAAATATTGCAGAGCCAAGCAGAGTTTGGCAAGGGCTGTGAATTTGACCTCAAAGCTGCACAAAAAGCAGCTCCAGCTGTTCCCGGTGAAGAGCTGGCTCCTGGAGCCAGGGCACAGCAGCCACTTGATGCTGCTTTTTGTAGCAACTCTGGGCCTGAGCTGTTATATTTTGTGTGGCATGGATAATCCATAGCACCTGGGTGTGCTACCTGCAGAGCTTCAACTGTACTTTTTGGTTGGTTTGATCCATATTTGAAATGATTTATAGGAAGTCTGTGGTTGCAGATTAATTAACTTATCGAGTGCCAATGGTTCTCCACAGTATGACCTCCTGGCCCTTTCCCCACACATTCCCCAGCGCCACCATCCCCCTGATGCTTCTGCACAGTGGATAGTGGGGTCTGAACATCCCTTTATATGGAATAAGGGATTTTTCGTTTCATACCTAGTGTTTTCAGGCTGGTAGATACCAGAATCATCAAGGATTTTTTGTTGGTTGGGGTTTGGTGAGTTTTTTACCCACTCTCTTTATTGACTTTTTCTTCCTTGTTGTCCCTTACATGCATATCTGTCATACAATACCAAGGCTCTTTTTTCCCAAAAGAAGGAAAAAAATGTCTAGACATGCTGCTTTCTACTGGAAAATATTGAGGCTGCAGCAAAGGAATGTAGTCTAATGCTCTTGATCATTCAGTTGAGAAAGTATAGTATGAAAGAGTTAAATCACTGATTTCCTTAAGTTGCAAATACAAGAATTTGGCCTCAGGCAAGTAATTGCTGTTTGAGAATGGTGTTGATATGCTGCCATCCTCTCTAGTATTTCAAAAGATTTTTACATTAATATTATATCTGCCCTATAGGTTATTCTAACAAAAGAAAATTTACTGTATTAGACAAAAAAAAAAAAATCTTCCAGTGGGTTGTTTCTTTTCTTCTAATCCTTCCTCTTCTTTAGGGAGAGGTTTAATCAAGTTTTACCTAGCCTGTGTCTTTCTGGCAAATGTTTTAAATATGTATCTTCAAAGGTAATCTGGAGTAAATGCAGATAGCCAATAAGGGTAAAAAAAATGTTCTTTCTTCAATGGGAAGCTTCAGAGAGCTAATTTGTATCTGAATGCCCTGTAGATATTCTTTACCCTGAGCTCCAGGAGAGCCTCTTCTGCCAGAGACTTGACTGAATTCCTCTTGGACTCTTCACCTCTCTCATCTGCAGAGTCCAGGAGGTGTAATTGCCTCCATCCATAAGAATTTCAGTTGCAGGTTGTCTCCACTGTTCTAAGCAACAATGAGAAACTTGATCCTAGATTTGTGGTGTCATTTTGCATTGGTCTTGTGAAACCAGAAGTGTCAAGCTCAGTGTTAAATCAAGAATTTATGGTTTAACAATGAGCAGTCTTTTGTAAATACCCTCAGGTTTCAATTTACAAGACTGTGGGTGTCAGATTTTAATAGAAAGGTCCTTGTTAATACCTTACTCTTGGGTTTGGCCAGTGTTATTTTATCTCTGAATATATGTACTATAAAAAACCGTATTGGTGGATAAATGAGACATGGTACTAGTTTGGAGTAATTATCTAAACATTTACATCGAACTAGTGACAGCTCCAATCTTTAGCTTTTTTTAGCAATGCAATTAAGCAGCGCACATTTGGTAAAATAACTGTTGTGTCTAATTTAGCTACCAGGGAGTGATTTTCTTTGTTCTTTTTTATTTTATCTGAGACAGGTTTTCTAGTGTTTTAAGTGGGGGGATCCACCGGGTACTTGTTTAAAGCACCCATGTTTGTTCTTGGAAAGAAGGAAGACAACTGATTATTCATCTCTTCAATATTTGTTCCTTTCATACTAGACTTATGTGGCTCAACTTCCCTTGTATTAATATGCTAAATAAGAAAAAACCTTTATATATATGTTAGTTTTAAATTGTTCAATTACTACAATTTCTGTTCAAGAATAATTTCTTGAACCTGTGGGGTTTGTTTTGCAGTAGCTTTCAGTTGTGTTTGAGCTGTTGCCTCCAGCACAGGGTAAACATTCTATCAGGATCGAAAGTGACACAAAACTCACGTAAAATGCATTCTTGTTTTCAGAAGGTTGACGTGAAAACAGTAATAATATTTTTCAGGTCTGGGAACTTGGTAAATTTGATAATGGCCTGTTTCATCAAGCAAACAGAAATATTTAAAACTCTTAAGCATGTAGAACTACAACTACAGTGTGTTAAGAGGAAAAACAGAAGTTTTTGACAAATTGAGATGTGTGTTGGGAAATCTTCACAGTGAGTGTCACATATGTAGAAGAACACTTCTAGCTAGCTTATGTTCAGGTACACAGTTTCATTAATCTAGTTAAGTCTGAGCAATGCAGTGATGTTAAAATCACACACAGGTTCATGGATATTTCTTTCTAAGTTAGGAGTTACTGAACATATTTTATGATGTGGTCACCACAGATTTTTCCTGTATGTGTCAGTGCTGTCCAAATAATTGCTCTGTGCTAGGATCATCACTGCTGTATTCCAAGCCAGTGCTTTGTGGTGTTTTTAGACCTGAGGAGGTATTCCACAGACTTTCACACAACACTATAAATGAAATTATAAAATCCTCTATGATCAGAAATACTTTTAAATAACCTAGAATATTCACCACATTTTTTCAGTAGTCTGGTTTTTACTCTTTTTCTATCTTGTCTAGCTTGAGTGTCAAGAATTAATTTCCAAATTTTTAAAAAAATTGCTTTATATCTTTAGTAGGTGAAAACACTCACAAGTTTTTCTTTTTTCACTCTCTGACTGCAGTAAGACATATGTTTCTGTGGTTTGTACAGTAGGGATATTTCAAATTCAGGGGAGGGTATAAATCCTAGTTTAAGGTTAGTCAAGCTCAAAACTTTGATTATTTCTCATTCTTTGCATCTTCTAAAAATGTTTCTGCAAGCAGAAGAGACTATTTTTGAGACTACATTGCTTCTGCTGTCACCAAAATTACCTGATTCTGTTGCCTTTTTAGATCTCCAAGTTTGACTTCAGCTGTTAGGCTATGGTTCTGTGGAAATAAGTCTGAGTTTCTCATAACTTCAATTTCAGATGTTTTAGGGAATGCCAAGCTTAGATTGCACAATCATTGCAGTCTGAGTATTAATCTTATGCTTAATTGGGGAAATATTTCCAAGCATTCCTTGGGCATTATGGGCAAGTCTGTTTCATGTTTGTTTTCTTAAAGAAGTACAAAAGTAATTGTTTAGAAATCTTAATTTTAGATCTTAGTATTAGTTGCGTCAAATGTGATTAGAGGTTTCTTAATATACCATACTGCTAATTTACAGCTATTCTTCTACTCCAGTTCTACTCAACTATTTAAATTTTGGTTTGAAATCTGAGTTCCCTATGTCTGCTATGATTTTCAAATCCCCACTCATAAAAAAGTGTCAGCGTTCCAAATTCACAGGAGAATATTATATTACTTTGGTTAATATTTATACTAAAAAGGGATATTAATTACTGAAGAAGTTGAAGAGCTATAAAAAGTCACTACTTCGCTGATGTAAAGTTAGTGAAATATTTGGCTCTTTGTCATCAGTGCTTTTTGAAATGAAACTGTAATTTTCCCTGGTGGTAGGTAAGCTCACTTTGCTTGAAAAGGAGCTCCTAAAGGCTTGTGAAGTGCTCAGATGCCCCCAGAGAGAGACAGACGTTTTTTGTCACGGCTCTAGGCAATATTAGCTGGAGTCATTATGAGCTGTTGCTTCTTCAGGATACAATGCTCAATAACTCAGGTTGCTGTATTAGTTTGTGATGATATATAATCCTTGATTATATTGGTCAGCAAAGCTCTTGACGCTTTTTCCTGCAGTGTCCTTTTGTCTCAGCTTGGCTGTTAGGATTTGGGAAGGTGGGCAGCTGGGTGGGGGAAAGAACCAGTTGGATAGTTGGCCTCGGAGGGTTGTGGCTAATGGGTCATACTGTACCTGGTGGCCAGTAGGTGACACAGGGGGTCTGCAGGATTCCAGGATTCTGGCCTGGCCCTGCCCTGCTCAGCATCTCTAGCAATGGCCTGAGGTGTGTGGCACAGTGTGCTCTCGGGTTCACAGTGACAGCAGGCAGGGGGCCCAGGGGCTGTGCTGGAGAGATGGGCCTGCAGGAACCTCACGGAATTCAGCAGGGATGGATACCGAGCCCTGCATCCGTGGGAAAGAGTCCCTGGCAGGAATACAGTCTGGGGACAGAGGGGCTGCAGGGAGCAAGCTCTGTGGGAAAGGCCCCCGAGGTGCTGTCAGGTGCTGGTAGAGGCTGTGCCATCTCCATCCCAGGAGTTTTTCAAATCTGGATTAGGCAAAAGCCTGAGGAACCTAGTCTGGACTCATGGCCAGGCAGAGGTTGGATTTAGAGACCTCCTCAGGTCCTTTTCAACCTGAAATACCTTATCCTGTAATTCTGTGACTAATTATTTATTCTGTTTCAGATTTGAATTTGAATTTTGCCTTTACAATTTAACTTGCATGTCTAAAATGTTACATGCTCAGTCTGTTCTATCACAAATTCAACTAACGCTTACTCTGTGTGTGTTTAATGTTCCATTTAAAAAAATAATATCTGGGCCTTTACCAAGCTCACATTTCAAAAATAAATGTTATACAACCAGTGTGATTTGCATCTCTGTGCTTATTACTGGTTTCTTTTGTTCTTATTTCTTGTGTAAACTTGCCACATGATTAATGTGCCTTTTTGTTTCAACAGAGGGAGAATATATCAAGATGTTCATGCGAGGCCGACCAATCACAATGTTCATTCCTTCTGATGTAGAAAACTATGATGATATTAGGACAGAGCTGCCTCCTGAAAAGTTAAAACTGGAGTGGGTGTATCCTTAATATCAATAACTACTCGCTGTTCCCTTTTGTCTTGCATTTTTCCCTTTTAGAATCCAGTATTGTCTCTTCTCTGTTGAGAGGTGAAAATTAACATGGAAAAATGTTCTAATTGATATAACAATGGATATGGTTTGGAACTCCTGTACAGTACAACTTTAAACAGCAGACTACATAGATACTATATGAAATACTGTACTTTTTCTTTGTTTGCTTTGCTGTTGACACTAATTCTAATTTATTAACTGATTTATATTTAGTGTGAAAGAACACGTCTTTGGAGAGTTACAGAGTTTCACAAATGTCCCCCTCTGCCTCCCACTATATTAATGTAGGCTTGGCTTCAGGAACATTGTTAGATTTCAATCTCTGATCCTTTTTAGGAGGCTTAAGGACTATGGAAGATGTTGAGTTTGTTGTCCTTTCCTATGGAGTGAGGATTGCAGAAGCAGCCATCCTTGGCACTGCTTCTGTGTTTCAGCTCCAAAGTGAAGCAGTTAATTTCTTTGGAAACTAGTTTGTATTAAATGCACTAAATTTATCATTTGAATAACTGAGTAGGTGTGTGGCTGATGACAATTCTCCAAGTTGACTAGATCATTAAGTTCATTTTTAAGAGATGTGCCTTTGCACACGTTTGGGTCTTCCTGTCACTCCCCCATCTCTTCAGATTTTTCCAGTAAGCTGTGATTGTGTAAGTTTCTTAGTACTTCAGCAAAATAACATGTCTAGGCAGCACTTGAGTTGTTGTAATAATCTGAAGTTTGATGCTCTGATGTTGCTGAAAGCAGGAAGGTTTTTTTAGGAATGTTGATGATGCACTGTCAATGTCAGGAGGAATGTTTTGGATTAGAGTCTGACTGGAAGGAAAACAGAGCTCTTACTCATGCTTTGTAAAGCTGTGGTACCCAATTTTCCAACCATCACAGCTCTTGGTTACTGATGCTGGCACTCATGACTGTGGAGTCAATTGGGTCAGTCAGTGATCTGGCTAAAATGTAAATGTTTTTTGTGAAGTTAATTTTTAAGCAGGACCGATACATTAGTTTGATTTGCCTCACAAACGTGCAAGGGCTGGAACTGGCATACTGGAGGAACATCAGCTCTACTTTCCCAGCATCAGTGAGCAGTTTGGACTGATGAAAACTGATCATGAAATCACACCCTCAGTTAAGTAGGTGCAAATCCTGGTGTGGACACATTTAATGTCCAAGAACCTTAAGTTCAGGTTAAACCAGTTGGCTGCTGAGGTCTAATTGAAGTGAAATACATCTAGTCTAAATGGGCTGTTTGTCTGTTTTGGAATCTGTTTAAGGAAATGTCATTCCAAATCAGACCAGTGTATTTATGAGTGCAGGGTATCTTTTGGATGCAAAGGTGAAGAAAATGAGGAAAAGGCAGTAAAATGTATGAGGACTAAATATTGGCCTCTATGAATTTGAACAAAACTCGTCTTCAGTTTGGAAAATACAGCAGCAGCGATCTGCTTTGTGCCTACGTATAGCAATGGGAACAAATCTGCAAGGCATCTGTAACTTGCAAATATGATGGCAAACTAAACCCTGTACACCTTATTAAAAAGGCATGGGTACAGTGATGATTCACTGAGTATTTTACTAATGTTGGTGTTTTGCACCTGAAAGCTTGACTGAGTGTTGAATAGTTCAATTTATAGGTTTTATTTTGAATTCTTTTAATTCTCCTGCCTTCTGGACGATTTTTTATAATTGGATTGTCCTTTGTTATTCCTCTTTTGAAAAATGCTGGTCAACTATGAGCAACTTCAAGGAAATGACAGATTATTTGGGTGGTTTTTTGTTCATTGATTGGTTGGTTTGGGAGATGGGGGGGTCTCCTTTTTAGATGTTTCCTGTAGATTTATTCAGCTACTGATACCCTGTACTGTAGATTCAAATAGGGAAACTTAGCTTTTGTCTGCCTTGCAGATTACTGTCATTTGAAGAAATGCCTAAGCTGCTTGGCAAGATAAAGCAGCTCATGGGGACATCTGAGCTCTTGACTGTGTCTGGTTCATGAGTGATGTCATTTAAATTAAATAATTTAGTTTGAATATCCCTGCTTTGTAGTGCAATCTTTGCTGCTGCACTTCAGAACTGGTTAAAGCATATCTGACATTCTAGTAACAGCAAAATTGGCTTATTTAGTAGTTTCAGAGGTCACAGTCAGTGCAGCTTTTGACAGTGACTTTGTAGATTCTTTCACCCAGTGTATAGTAGCTCAGCTTCAGGAGGGTATTTCAGACTCTGTCTTATGAGATTATTTTTAGCAATAGTGCCCTTCTTTCTAAGAATAATTGAAGACAGTGGTAAATATACTGCTGAAGTCTTGTGTACAGTGGATCACTTTTCATGAGGGCAGTAGCTATTTTTAGCCAGTTCAAACAAACAAACAAACAAAAAGCCCCCAAAACTTAAAGTTTTTAAACATATCAACTCTTGTGACAATACAGTCATTGTAACTGGTGAGAAATAATCACAATATCAAGGCAACTATCTCTCAATTTCCCTGATTTAATCATCAGTTTCAGTGAAAGATTAACATTGAAATTCAGTGGAAATCAAGCATCAAAGTTGTGTCACCCCTTTTTCTGTAGGAACAAAGTCAATTATTGCATTAATTTTATTGTATTAATTGTATCGCATTGTATCTGCTGTTTTGTTCTAAGCATGTGGAAAAGGAAAGAACTGCTGTGGAGCAACAACCCCTGTTTTTTTCCAGTCAAGATAGTCTGGGATAGAGAAAGAAGAAAGCAAAAAAATTTGTCCCACAAAGCAGGTGGTTACTTTACATGTTTGTAAAAAATGTGCTTCTAATAAATGCAGTCACTCTTTGGTACTTTATTTTGTAGGAGGGGTAAAGGACAGGAAGGTACTGGGGAAATGTAGTTTGTTTTTTTTTTCTTGCAGCTTCATGAATATCAGAGCTCAGTGGTGGCTGCCAAAGTATTTAGCTCTAGTTTGGCTATGCATGGGAGACTTCTGCTGTGGAAAGACATGTTTGTGTAAATCATTAATACTTTTCTAGGATGAATGTTCAAAGATGTCCATCTTACTAAATCCTTATCAATACATTCCCTTTTGTGTACAGCAGATGATCAAAATCTGCCTCTCTCCTCTGAGAAGGTATTTAAAATAGCATTCTTAATGCTTCAGGATAGAAAATATGTTTTCATTCGTTTGCAGCCCATTGCTTTTGAAAGTTCAGTTGTTTGGTTTATCGTTTGGTTTTTTTTATAAAAGGCCATTCTGGGGTTTTAGTTCCATCAGTGTTTAAAAGATGAAGAAAGAGGAAAATCTAGTGGGGAAGTAAATAGTAATGGAGGAGAAACAGAGGCATCCTTTTTTCTGCCCTCAGCATTGTGTTGTATCAGCATTTCTCTCGCTATCATTTGCTTAGCAAGCCAGTGAATAATCTCTGCTGCAGGGGAGCCATTGTGTTCTTCTGTGCTAAACGGAAGACAAGAAGATATAAATCTGTTTTGCTTTCCGCACTCCAAAGGGGTTTAATTGACAACTGAATGCAGTGTCCCTCTTTGAACTATTGTTTAGTTACAGCATGTGTTTAATTTTACAAGTGTTCGTCTGGTATGGCAGCCCTGTGGTCGGGTGGGACTGCAAAAGAGGAAGGCTGGTGTAGTGGGGTGTTTTTGGGGGTGCAGTGCTCTTTTTGATAGAAAGGCAGCCCTTTCCCATGAAGAACGGGGGTCAGGCTATCAGATTAGGAGATCCCAGTTTAGATACTCCCAAACTTGGGCTACTTCACCTGCCTTCATTAATGAGAAAGGGCCAGCTTCATCCATCCAGCTTCATCCATCCAGCTTCCTCCACATGGACCTTTGAATTCCTTTTATTTACCTGATTAGCTAGGACCTGAAGCTGGAATCCTTTAGCTAAAGTTGCTTAATTTATTTCCCATATTTTTCTTGCTGTTGCAGGTGTATTAGTTGGCAGTGAAGTGGAAAGCTCTCTAAAGTGCAGGACATAACAGGAAAATAATATTTTTGGGGCTAAAGAGTTAGATGTTAAAGTCTGAGTTATTATCTTAATTGTACCTGGTGACCCAGGGAACTGAAATACAGGCAGACAGCCACATTAATAGTCTAGAGGAAGAAAACTGCACCTGTTCCAAAGAAATAATGAGTTGTAATAACGTTTGATCTGTGCCAACCAAGGCTCGTTCACAGTGTGTAAAACTTCTGAATGTCATTAGGAGCTGTGCATATTCCTACAGAAAACATGTCTTTTATATATTTTGGATAGATTTGGATAGAATATTTTTCACGGTGTAAATTCCTTTTGAGTTTGGTTTGTTTAAAAAATACTCTTAAAACAGTCTAAAGAAATCTTTCCCAAACTTGGCCGCTGCTGTGCAGAAGCTTGCCTCTTTCTGTAGGGCATTAGGAATTGTTTTAAAAGGCCAAATGAAAGCAATACTCTGCTGCCCAGTCTGCTGATACACAGCTCTGTTGCTGTAAAAAAAAATGTTAAATTAGAATGGCAAGTCCTGCTGTTACCTAATGAAATTTCACATGGAAATTTTTACAAAACGCTATACTGCATTTGCTTTACTTCTACCTTATTTTTGACATCAGAGATCATTTTTTGAGGGATTTGGTTTCCTAAAGTCCAGTTGTATGGGGTTTGTTTTGTTGTCTTCTTAAACTGTGCTAGAGAAATTTTGCTGTAGTTCCAGAGGGAAAATCTTAAAGAGCATTTGCCAACATGAGAGCTCCCCAGGAATCCTTTAAGGAAAAAACAAAGCCGATTGGTTTTTTTTTTTCTGGTATTCGGTGATTATGAAAACCTTGACTAAAAACAAACCCATAGATATGGGTATCGTGGAAGAGACTGTCGAGCCAATGTTTACCTCCTTCCTACCGGAGAAATAGTGTATTTCATAGCCTCAGTGGTGGTACTATTTAACTACGAGGAGAGAACCCAGCGGCACTACTTGGGTCACACAGACTGCGTTAAATGGTTAGTATGCAACATTTGCCTGTAAGTGTGCGGGTAATAATGCAGAAATATTTCTTTTCCTCTCCTACTAGATGTACAAACTAATTAATGTCATCATAGTTGTAGTTATTTCCTGTTTAATCAGTCCCAGTAGATTTCACTGTAGTAAACACTGCACAAACAAATGGTGTTAGAGCAGTCCATGCTAGCTTAGGATGTCTGGTTTAAATGTAAAACAAGGGGATATGTATACAATCTAAGAGTGGCAGGTTGAAGAAAGGATCTTTGCATAAATTATTCCAAATAGTTATCCCAGAAATAAGAAATTGTTGTTAGCCTAACTCTTAAGTTAGTTATTTACAGGCAGTATGGCAAAACTGTGATCTTAAAAGAGAACTAGAAAACTGGAAAACTGAGAATTTTCTCACTTTTTAAAAGATGTCCCATCCAAGTATAGAGAGAGTCAGGGAAATCAGAAAGATGTGTGCAAAAAACCCTGAAAACTAGAGGAGCAGGAAAATTGAAGCCAATGTCATTGTGGGTGCAAAGGCAATTACAGAATTTGCTGTTAGTCTAAAGAGTAGTAGACAAAATATAATGATGATCATAAACTCTCTACTGTGCTGTACCTGACTGGAGAAAGTTTGTCATCTCAAGCTCTTTTCTCCTGTCTGTGTAATTGCTTCCTGTGGGAGGAATGCTGCCAGTTTTGTGTTCTTCACTTTCATTCAGAAAATTGTACTGAATTGTGAATTTTTTTTTGGTGTCTGTCATTATGACCTCTTCAGGTTTGCCCTGGCCCCCTTTATTCTTTCAATGGCTTTCTTCACCTTTGTAATTTCACAGAGAAAGTAAGTAAGAATATAGATCAAAAAATCCCAAGGACCGAGAGCATGTATTCTCTGAAGTCTGTTTTTTCACATCAGCTTCAAAGCAAAATGTGATAAGCAAGGGCAGATTTTTACTTCCACTGGTAGTGCACCACACTTCATTAGTACAATTACATCAGTAACTCATTTCAAGTGGCAGTAATCCCTGACTCCTGGGTGCACAGGAAAGCCCTCACCCAACTTTTCTGCCTTTTTTTCCCCAGGTTCATGACATCTCTAGGTTTAGGCATAAAATACTCTGTAGTGTTTATAAATATGGCACATAACTGTGTGTAGGAGGCTCATTACGAGACAATATAGATTTTGTTACAGTGGACTCCCAGTGTAGTGCAAACCTTAAGATGTGTCAGAGCCCATGTGGAGGTGTCTCTTTGGCACTCCTGGTTGTGTTAGCAAACAGTCAATACAGTGGAATGAAATACCTGATGAAAAACATTCAAGCTGTCTCCTTAGAAGTGGGAATTAGGAGCATAAGTGTCTTCATGGGCTTTTGTTGAGAAACAAATAAAAAAATTTACAAAACACCTCTCAGTTTTGAAGACCTATGACAGCAAAAGCAAGTCATATTTCTGTCTGTCTTAGTCTTGCAGTTCATCCAGACAAAATTAGAATTGCAACAGGACAGTTAGCTGGAGTGGATAAAGATGGAAGGGTAAGTAATAGAGCTGTTGAGCAGTAGTATCTTGTTTTGAAAATCAGGAAAAAGTGGTTTGGGGTTTTTTAATCGTCACCTTCTGTCTGCAGTTTATATTATGACTGCATTTACTGAGATCCTTTGAGTTTCTCAGGTAAGAGCCTGTTTCTCTAGCAAAAGACAGTAACAATGAAACACTCAACCCTACATTAAAAAGAGCAGAAGCTCATAAAGTCCTTTATCTGCAAGCAAACATGAGGCTTGTAATTGATTTATAAGGCCACATTATTTCTGTCATATTACTTTCAATATGTCTTCTCCCAGGGGAGAGCAAATCCCCAGTTCTGTGGGTCAGTATAGTCTTAAGGCTTCATGGAAGAGGAAACCAACTTTGAGCATCCATGGAAGGTGTTCCAAGCTTTCCTATAAACTGGCTCATTTGAGAGCAGGTGCGTTTAAATGCTCCTCTCTGGGTCTTGGCATAATTCTGTCAGAATTTGAATAATTGGATTATTTTCATGAAGTTATAAACAGAGGGGGGAAAACAACAGATGCTATAAAGTGTAGAAACATGTTAAATATAACTCTTTTTCAGATGTTCAACTTAATTTTTTTATATTTTGTAAGAAATTTATGTGGGGGGTTTTGTAGACATGATTTCCACAGAGCGTTTTCTGACTCTTGTTAGAGCTGGTTGGTTTGGTTTTCACCAGTGCAAAGATTTATTGTCAATGGTGAATATATTTTCAATGGTGAATGCTGTCCTTAAGGCAAGTTAATTCCCATTTTATTGGTGATTGTTTCTAAGCTAGTTTGGGATAGTAGTTGTATGAAATATAACCATGGACATTTTGATTGAGTGGCTGGTGACGTTTAAGAGGCTCAGTGCACCAGGCTTTTTTTCTTTTCTTTTTTTCCTAATTTTTCTACAATGAGCCCAGGTTTGATCATTATTTTCAGTTGTTGCATAATATCCCTAGTCTGGGGTCTGAAATGCAAGATGACTCTTCCATCATTTGTCAATTACAATTGGTCAAAGTACTTTCACAACTACCAAACGCCACTTTCCTGCCTCGACGGCACCACTGCCACATTGGTAGCCCAGACACAAGGAACAACATTGCCTTGACTCTTCCCTTTTGGCTTAGAGGATAGCACCCAGCAGCATCACCAGCACAGGTCATCCTGCATTTTGCTCTGCAGTGTGTAACTCGGGCAGCATCTGCTTTAACGAAGCGCGGCGCCGGCCCGCGGTGCTTTCCCTGCTGGTGACCTGCCTGTCCCGTTGCTTCCCCCCCAGCCCCTGCAGCCCCATGTCAGAGTGTGGGACTCGGTGAGCCTGGCGACGCTGCAGGTTATCGGCCTCGGCACCTTCGAGCGCGGCGTGGGCTGCTTGGACTTTTCCAAAGCGGTAAGATGGGCCCGGCGCCTCGGCGTGGTAAATAACGTGGCCAGTCCTGTGGAAATCCCTGGAGGTTTTGCGTGTGGCTGTCTGGCTGATCTCTTTTGGTATTAAAAGTGTGTCAGTTTCTGTATACTTTATAAAACTGGCTGACAGCAAACAAGCTGGAAAAACAGGAAATGGCACATGTAAAATTGTTGTAAGAAACTAGCACGGTAAATAAATAGCAGGCATGAAAAACCTTAACTAGAAATTTAAGTCCATGCTGGGTTTGGTGGTTTGGTTTTGTTTGTGAGGAGCTTGGTTCTTTTTATTTTGATGCTAAAAACAAATTTGTTAGTGAGGTTTGTGAAGATAAAATTTAGTGAGTTCTCATAGGAAGGTTAATTTCTCTGCTTTCACAGCTGGAGTAGGTTTTTATCCACCAACAGGAAATTTAAAAAAAAAAAACCCTCACATTATCTTGTACTATTTTTTTCCCGAGGAATAGTTTGCTCACTTTTTGCCTCTGCTTTTACGTAGAAAAAAACCCCAGAGGTCTTTGTTACTGGGCCCATAGAATTTATCAGAAAAATTGGTAGCAGATGGAGATGCACTACTTGGCATTCAGGAAGTTCTCATATCAAATTTGGAAATGAATTGGGATTTTTTTGTAAAATATGGGTGTATTTTAATCTTTAAGCTGCCACTGTATTTTTGCCAAAAGACTGAGACATATCAGACCTTCTGAAAACCCAGGCTGGATTCTTTCATTCCATCAAGAATTCATACATGTAAAAAATAAAAAATGCAGAAAAACAATGTCTGCAGTATTTTGCTAATAGAGGAAGAGATTTACAGGATAGCTGAGGTGGGAAGGGATGTCTGGAGAGCACCTCATCCACTGTGCTGCTTACAGCAGGTTCTGTCGAAGCCGGCTGGCCAGGCTGTGATCCAGCTGGCTTCTGGGAATCTCCAAGAATGGAAACTCAGCAATGTTTGGGTGCCTGTTGAAAAGAAATTCTTGCACTTTCTTGCTGCAGTTTCACTTAGCATTGAAAGAAAGAAAGCAATTGAAAGAAATTTCATAGCATTGAAATGTTGCTATGTTAGAGACAGTACCTTTTGGTTTTCAGTAAATAATGTAAAAGGAATAGTGATATTCATGTCACTCTGACAAGCCAGTGAAACTTATGTACTTGGATACAGATCTTTTTCAACGTGAGTAGGAATGCATTCCATCATTTTAAAAACAAAACCAAAAAACCCAGGGAATTTTTGAGGACTAGATTTTAGTTTTTATTGGTTCTGTTTTGCAGCTGAAACTGAATATGATACCTTATTTACAGTCTCACATGATGGCTCACTAGACTGAAAGAGTTTTTGTGCAGTATCTAGAACAGTGCTTTTACCACAGAATTTATTAACCCCCACAAGAGCTCTGTATATTGCCAATGCTGTCTTCAGGGTTTCTTCCCACCTAATAATTCACATGTATATTTGCATATTACTGCTCAGAGTAGTGCTTGGGAATAATAACTTTAGCCACCTCTGTTTTCATAATTTGTTAGAGAACGAAGTGCAAGAATCAACTTTAAGATAATTAAAGGCTCCTCCAAATCTTTCTACAAATGTCCTTGAAACAACTGGTTTGGGCAAATATGCATTGCTGGCAATGTTTTTGTTTTAACATTTTTTTCTCTATTCATTTAATTACATGTAGCCATAGATTTACCATTTTGTTGTAAGGTTGTTCAAAATAAGTGCTTTCAGTTGTTTAATACTGTAGGTGCTGCTCTGCCTGCTTTGTAAGCATTGTTTTATTCAGAAAGTGTTACCTTTGCTGCAGTTTTACCAACTGCATGACGATACTGCTGGTACTTTATGATCCATAAGGAAAAAATGAGACATGCTTACAGAATTTGATAATGCAGTTGTGTGTATGTGATGGAAAAAACACAAGTAGAGCTGTGTGTGTGTCCTCTGAGACCTGAGGAAAAATAAAATAGTTATAGAATAGAAAAAGAAATCTTTTTGCTGCTAGCATGAAATTGCAAACAAGAAAGCAAAAAAAAACCCCCAAATGCCTAAAAACAAACAACAAACAAAAAACCCAGCAATAAAAACAAACCAAACCAGAGTGAAGACTTGATAAGATACTTATAAAGCTTTTCTAGAATGTTATTTGAAGCATGATCATTTTTTATGAGATGATACAAAAATCTATGTCTCTAAGAAAGAAAAAAAGGAAAAATCTATATAAATTGAGGTTGTAATTACCTTAAAAGGACTTGGTTAATTTATATTTGTACCTTTGGGGATTTTTATTAAATACCTCTGCCCTGCTCTGTTTCTAAAATGGGTATGATAGTACTTTGTCAGAACTTTGTTTTTTCTTCTTCCTTTAGGATTCTGGTACTCATTTGTGTGTAATTGATGACTCTAACGAGCATATGCTTACTGTGTGGGATTGGCAGAGGAAATCAAAAATAGCAGAGATAAAGGTAATTTTTGCACATGAATATTGTGAAAAACAAGTGGGTTTTATTCCCATAAATATAAGTTTGTGAGACACACTTTTGGTCTTACTTGGAAACTGCAACTGTGTAATACTGCTGGCTTGTTTAAGGGTTCCACAGAAATGTATTCTTAACTTCTTTACTGGAAGGGTTTTGAATATTGAAGGGTTTGTAATTACATTTTCCTCATCCTTAAGATGCAATGCAAGTAAAGCAGCTGTCTAATGTTTTCTTAATTTAAAAAAAACAAATCCTGGGAACATTAAGAAACTAAACTTATGAGTCAGTTAGTAGGTGTTTGAAGAAATAAAATACTTTTAGACATTCCTTATTTCAAATTTTTCTGAGCCAAATTCTGATTATTGATTCTCAGTATGAGTCTCTTCTCATTTGAAGTCCTAAGCACTTTTGTGGATTGCAGTCTTGTCTGCTTTTCTGGGTTTTTTTGAACCTTTCCTAATTTCAGACCAATGAGTTGTGCTCAGAGGTGTTGCACACAATGGCTCTGTAAAGCTGATTTCGCTGGGAACACCCAATCCTTTGTGTTATCCAATATCAAGCAAGCAAATATTACATGCATGTGGAACTGAATATTTGTATATTTTTATAAACCATGCTCTACAAGCATATATGTCTATATCATTACAAACTTGCCATTTCAGATAACAACATCAGGTTGGTTTGACCCATTTTCTTTAGATTATGTTGACCAATACTAACTGCATTCTATAAGTTGTAATTTAATTCTATGACAGTATTTTCGTTTCCTTTTTGATATTTTATGTGAAACTATTTGGCACACGCCTTGTATTTCCCGTTCACTGACATTATGTTTTGACTGGTTTTGCTCTCAGGGGAGTTCCTTGGTGTTTCAGAATTGGCTAAAAACTATTTGGCAGGGACAGCTCGCCCTTCAGTACTTACTCACATCTAGGACTTGGTCTTACAGTGTCTCAAGCACCTTACAGTGTCTCAAGCAAGAGAAGATGGTGTGACCAGAGCTGCATCCCTTGAGCTGGGGTGCAGAGCAGAAGCCTTTTCTCAGTTGAACTCCATTAGTGTTTTCAGTCTTTAAGTTTCAAATTTTTTTTTTTGACATAGCAGGCTTGCTCATATGAAAACTGTGTGAGAAACATAATTCAATAAATATGGCCATGGAAAAAAAATAAAAATGAAACTTAAGCAGATTGTTTTCCAGAGTGAGATGAAAGTGGTGAAGTAGGAAAAGTTTCTCCCAAAGATGTGATTTAACAGCACTCTTCTGTATAGTGCTTTAAAGCATGGGCATAAATCACAGGGCTGGGATTGGAAGGCACTTGTGGAGATCATTTATCCAACCCCTGAGCCAAAGCAGGTTCACCTAGAACAGGTTGCACAGGATATTGCCCAGGTGGTTTTTCAGTCTCTCCAGAAGAGACTCCACAACCTTTCTGGGCAGCCTGTTTTGAAATCCCCTAGAAATAAATGCATTTACTTTCTTGTTTTGTAGTCATTGCTCACAGATTTGTCTTCAAGGACAGTTTGGTTCAATATGCATTAGAAGTTAAGTAAATGACCATTCAGTTTGTTATGTTTGTAAAATCTATTGGTAAGGATGGAATACTTTAAGATGTTGGTAATTCAGTAACAGTATATGCAGCCAGTAAAAATACAAAGGTGGAACCCTATGTTTCAAAGTTTTGAGTGATGCAGGCTTCTTTTTTTCCCCTTCTTTGTGAGAAGGAAAGGAAAACAAAGAATCCAAAGGAATTTTTGTAGACTTTCAGAAAGAGAATGATGGATGTAATCTTACAATATTATCATTGTCTTACTTGTCTCTGTCACAGCTTTGTTATCCAGAATAGCAAACCAGTCTTTGTAAAAACTAAGCAGGGTTTTCAGTCCAAAAAATTGTCTTTTATACATTATTCATTTTCCTTGGCAGAAGTCTTAGCTATTCGAGAGAGCAGAAGCTTTTGTGATTTAAAAGGGAATGTAAAACCCTAACTTGTGTACTGAAGTTTAATAAAGATCTCTTATGAATGTGAAAAATCAATATATATATAAAATAATGTGTGCAGTCATTCAGACAGCTGACTTAGCACAGAACACTTAGGAATACTTCCAAGCATACAATGAGCTATCTAGTTTCTCATATCTCTGTTCTAAAACTCGGGGGTTTGCGTGTATTTCTAGTAGTTAATGTGCTGTCTGAATAAATATTATTTCTGTTATTATTTCAGACTACAAATGAAGTTGTTCTTGCTGTAGAATTCCATCCCACTGATGCAAATACCATAATAACGTGTGGCAAATCTCATATATTTTTCTGGACCTGGAGCGGCAATTCATTATCAAGGAAGCAAGGGATATTTGGGGTAATAATGTCTTGATACCAGGACAGTTTTAAATCAATGGAAATCACGTTTTCTATACATTTGCTTCGTTGTTACCATGTACTGTCTGATCATAGAGGTAAACATACAAAAAAAAAAGCCTAAATTCTGCTTGTGTGTATGCAGAGTGTAAGAGTGTGGATGCACTATTCTAATTATGTAACAAGTACAAGCAATTATTCTTTTCTCTTGCTTATTTTGTTTCAGAAATATGAGAAACCCAAATTTGTTCAGTGTTTGGCTTTCTTGGGAAATGGTGATGTGCTCACTGGAGACTCAGGTGGGATAATACTTATATGGGGCAAAACTACTGTAGAAGCTACTCCAGGAAAAGGAGCTAAAGGTAGGATATGTTTGGAGTTAGTAACAGATTTTACATCGTCTGTAGAAGACAAACATAAAGGATGGTGTTAGGGAAGGAATAGGAACAGGCCTGACTCAGAGCTTACACTTCCTGTCAGTAGCAGGTGGTAATAAAGTCCTGCAACTCATATGAATTTGCTGACTTAAGAGCAGTCTGGAGTTTCTTAATAATTAACGAGACTGTGCATGAAATAAATGAAAATTACTTTATCAAAATGTTTTGCATTTTTAACAAATGTGGTTAATCAGCTTTCCTTTGATCTGGTGATTTGAAAAAGCCTGTAGGATCAGTTTGGGGGATTCTGCAGGCTGCCTTTTCCTCTTAAGGCTTACATTGCACCATGCTTTGTCTCAGAGGAATACCGTTAAGTGGTGGAGCTGACATTAACAGGAGTTGTATGTGAAATACAATTACAATGCTTAGTTGTATCAGTTGAATAACATGAATAACAGTTTCTGGTTTAATGGACACTCAAGTCTTGATATACTTTAAAAAAAATAAATTTGAAATTTGAAATTAAACTAACTCTTTAGAGCAAAGCTTTTTTGAAAAAAGAAAGGAAAATGATTTGTTACCCAACATATGCAGACCTGGCACAGTTGAGCCCTAAGGTAACTCATAAATTCAATGATAATTCATTTTACTTGGCAGCTATTTCAAACAGTCTAGTTTAAATTGGTATGCCAGGAAAGCATTCATGTAAAAAGTACATTTTTAACAGTAAGTCTGATTTTGTAGGTAAATCTTTTTCTCATCTTTCAAGCTAACTGCACTGGAAAAGTAATTCAACAAATTATCTGATGTTTAATTTTTTAAATTTCTTGTGCGAAAATAACCTTTTTCCAGTATAATCCTAAGCGTTATCAAATAGAGTATTTATTTACGTTGGCTTGACTAAATGTGGGACTTTTGGTTGATTTAACACATTAGATTGGTCACAGGGTTTGATCTCATACTCTCTTTCACAGTGTGAGAGCACACTGATTTGAAGTGACTTGAGCCATAGGCAGAGTCAGCAGAGTTAAGCTCATATTTAGCTGGGTGGTGTTTTAGGCTTTTTCTGTGATTGCTGTTTGAAAATGTGCAGCACCAGAATCTTGTTTTGTTTGGGGGTTTTTTAATCACTTTCTAACAGCAGTTCTTTTCATGTGAAGACCTGATTAGGATGCAAAAGGCTTCTTTTGCTACCCTTGTTTAATTTTCTCATCTCCTTCATTCTTCCAAGTATTTTCCTTTGGGTAGACTGCTGTCTTGATAGATGCCAAATGCTGGTTGTGCTATTTTTATGTGTGGCAACATCCAGCATTAGATATTAGGTTCATGCATCCTGGAAACTTTGCTATAAATAATTGGCTTTTTATTCCCAAAAGACTACAGACAACAAGTCTTTTAGTTTCTTTTAATAAAGTAGCATTGCTTCTTTTCTAATAATGACTTGCTAAATATTTTTTGACTCTAAAAGACAGTTTCTCTTGCATCTGGAAAAACTGTGTTCCTTTGGAAAGCAGAGGAATAAAAGCATTTTACCAATTGTTGGTTTTGCCTTCACATTTTGCAGGACAGTCAATTTCAAAATAGTTTTTCTTCAGAAAGGCAGGTCCTTTGTTTTATCTTTTTATCCTGTAAGAAAACACTACCACCTTGTGTTTGCAATACTAAGAGGCTGACAGGCCAAATGTAATTATTTATTATACACTTACTTTATTCTTCTACCTAAAGGCAAAGCTTCTCATAAACCCTATGTGAAAAAATGAGTAGTGTTCTTTTTTATTTTCTCTTCGTGCATATAGGAGTATATCAGATAAGCAGACAAATCAAAGCTCATGATGGCAGTGTGTTCACACTCTGTCAAATGAGGAATGGAATGCTGCTAACTGGAGGTGGGAAAGACCGAAAGATCATCCTGTGGGATCATGATTTGAATCCTGAAAGGGAAATTGAGGTAAGAAAGCAAGAGTGACAAGGAAATTGCATTGAACAAGATATTGGCTAGCAAGACAGAGCATTCCCCACCCTTGGTAGTTAGGATGAAAGAATACCTTCTGGTTTCTGTATTTTAAGTGGATCACAATGTTTTATTATAAAAGTGTTTAAATTTTAGCCTATAAATGAGCCTATATGAGGCTTCAGTTTTCCTGTGTTTAAATTGAACAGAAATTTTAAGGGTTTTTTTCCTTCAAAATCACTCCTTAGTAGTTTGTTTTGTTTTTTTAATTCATTCTTTTTGAGGGAATGCTTGAGGATATATGTCAGTATCCCCTGTATTTTTGTTAAGTTTGCATGTCTGGAGAAAGACAATGTCACCAGTATTTGAGGGTTGTAGTAGAATATTTGACATAAGGTATACAAATGGTAGGATACATATTGGAATTCTGTAATAATTAATGATTAATAAGCTATGATGAGGAACTTCTTTTAATTTTATCCTAAACCAGGTGTTCAGTGACTATGTCTGTTCTTTGTGATTTGACTGTATGGCAGTGCTAGGTCAGTGGGGATGAACTGGGAAAAGTTGTTTATTTTGGATTTTAAAAAACTTTTTCTTTTTCCCTTATCTTGAAATAACGGGTTCTCCTTAAACAGTTCTTTAAACACTGGTTTACTCCACTTACCTATTGTCCATTTATAGCAGCATTTTTTTCTTAATATTTATGTAAGTTCAATGTAGAATTTGCTACTGACTTGAATCTAATGCTGACATTTAGAAAACATGGCTGAGAAAGTGAGCATTGACTATCATATATAATTCTTGGGCTTAAGTAACACTCTGTTCTTATCAATGTCTCTGTTTCCCTTTTGTTAATAATGTTACATTAAAGTTAATTTTTATGTTACCAGAACCCTGAGAGATTGATTTTTCTATCTTACGTGGCTAATATTAGTGTATTTTCTCAGATAAATAATTTAGAAAACAAACAATTGCACACTGTAAAATAAAGCAGTGTTTTAGAATTCAAGTCTGCAATAAACAAAGTCATTAAAATTCAGAGTCATTGCTGGCATAAGGCATATGAACATTTACTTAAGGCTAATCAGGAAACATTAAGAAAATCAGGAAGCATTTACTGTGTGCTACAAGATTTTTCTTGTTTTTCAGTCTGTGTTTTGGAAAGTAAATAGTAACTGTGTATTATTCCTTTCCTTGTAAGATGAGTTGTAAGGCCATGTAGTGCATTTGTTTAGTGAATTTGACACTTTAAAGCTAAGTAATATAAGTTGTAATTTTTTTTACTGAGGTTATTAAAATGACATAACTGTGATTGTCTTGGAGTAAGATCTTCTTGTATCCCTGTACTGAACAAATAGATGAGGGGGGTTTCAGGTCAAGCCCTGATTGATGTTATATGTGATTGGCTTGTTCCTTTTTGCTGGGAGAACTCCAGTTTGGGTACTGTCACTGTGCACTCTTTATGGCCTCCAAAATTATGCACTTATCAAGACGCCTGATGTGGTTTGACAGAGGTTTCTTTTCCCAGGTTCCTGACCAGTATGGAACAATCAGAGCAGTAGCAGAAGGAAAAGCTGATCAATTTTTAGTGGGTACTTCACGAAACTTTGTTTTGAGGGGAACATTTAATGATGGTTTCGTAGTAGAGGTACAGGTGAGCATAACTTGTTTTTTTTAAACTATAACCCAAAAATGTAAAGGTTTTCTTTACTGGTGTGTTGTTTTGAGACTCTTCATTTTATTCATTGTTAAATCACATGTGGTTTCTTCCTAGGGACATACAGATGAACTCTGGGGACTGGCATCTCATCCTTTCAAAGACTTATTCTTAACGTGTGCCCAAGATAGGCAAGTTTGTATGTGGAACTCTGTGGACCACACACTGGAATGGACCAGGCTGCTAGATGTATGTCAACCCTTTAATTTAAATATAAGCTAGAAAATAGGAAAAAGCATTTAATTTCTGAAACACTCTCATCCTGCCTTATTTCAAACAAAAATCCTGTAGTTATTCTTTAAAAAGCAGCTATCTGGAAGCTTTGATAAACTTAACAAGGCTCATCAGACATTGTGTAAGATGTAATCTGGTTACCATTGCTTGATATCATTTTGACAAGCCAAGCTGAATAAATCTTAGTCCTTTATTCTTGTTACAGTTTTTTTTTTCCCCCTGTTATTCAAACAATCTGAAGAGGGTATCATAGATTTGGCTTTAGATGTCCTTTCCTTACTGTCATTCATTTCATAGTTTGGCTGGTTTTCTGCTAATACCCAAGCAAAATTATTTTTTACTCAGAAATTTAGGCCTTTTACTCCTGAGGTGGTCTTGCAGTGCATGTCACTGATGCACTGAGAGTCAAGCTGTCTGAGGGTTAGCATGCTGCTGAGGGATTGATTTCCTGTGAGCTGAGCTCAGACCTTAGGATAGCTGTGGTGCAAGGAGCGGTGCTTGGCCCTCAGGCCGCGGCTGGGCAATAACTGTGTGGGCAATAACTGTGTGTGGGCAATAACTGTGTGGGCAATAACTGTGTGTGGGCAATAACTGTGTGGACAATAACTGTGTGTGGACAATAACTGTGTGTGGGCAATAACTGTGTGGGCAATAACTGTGTGTGGGCAATAACTGTGTGTGGGCAATAACTGTGTGTGGGCAATAACTGTGTGGACAATAACTGTGTGTGGGCAATAACTGTGTGTGGGCAATAACTGTGTGTGGACAATAACTGTGTGGGCAATAACTGTGCATGGGCAATAACTGTGTGTGGGCAATAACTGTGTGTGGACAATAACTGTGTGTGGACAATAACGGTGTGTGGGCAATAACTGTGTGTGGGCAATAACTGTGTGTGGACAATAACTGTGTGGACAATAACTGGGTGTGGACAATAACTGGGTGTGGGCAATAACTGTGTGTGGGCAATAACTGTGTGTGGGCAATAACTGTGTGGGCAATAACTGTGTGTGGGCAATAACTGTGTGGGCAATAACTGTGTGGGCAATAACTGTGTGTGGACAATAACTCTGTGTGGGCAATAACTGTGTGTGGACAATAACTGTGTGTGGATAATAACTGTGTGGGCAATAACTGTGTGGGCAATAACTGTGTGTGGACAATAACTCTGTGTGGGCAATAACTGTGTGTGGACAATAACTGTGTGTGGATAATAACTGTGTGGGCAATAACTGTGTGGGCAATAACTGTGTGTGGACAATAACTCTGTGTGGGCAATAACTGTGTGTGGACAATAACTGTGTGTGGATAATAACTGTGTGGGCAATAACTGTGTGGGCAATAACTGTGTGTGGACAATAACTCTGTGTGGGCAATAACTGTGTGTGGACAATAACTGTGTGTGGATAATAACTGTGTGGGCAATAGCTGTGTGTGGACAATAACTGTGCATGGGCAATAACTGTGTGGGCAGTAACTGTGTGTGGGCAATAACTGTGTGTGGGCAGTAACTGTGTGTGGACAATAACTGTGTGTGGACAATAACTGTGTGTGGACAATAACTGTGTGGGCAATAACTGTGTGTTCCTCTCCGCTCAGGAGCCGGGGCACTGCGCCGATTTCCATCCCAGCGGAGCAGTGGTCGCCATTGGAACGCACTCGGGCAGGTAAGCGCCTTGCAGCTGAGCGGCGATGGCAGGAAGTGTAAAGGAGACACTTTAATCCAGTGCACCTTATAATTGGGATTCATTTGCTTTTTATTCTTTTCCCTTGAGGTTGTAGAGCCTAAAAAGCATGGCAGAAGGGGGAGAGCATCTTATACGTGTTAGATGAAGGCAGAAGAATTGTTTGATTATTTTTATTTTGGTTTTTTAATAACTCTAAATGAAAGGCCAGATCTTGAATTTTTTTAAAACCATTTTTTTTTGCAGTGCTTTCTGTGAGCACCTCCTTATTGTCTTTTCCAAATATCCTATATTTCAATGCTATGTGCACATTACGTTTCTTTGTAAGACAGGTACAGGACAGATCCTTGTTTTCCCAAATCAAAAACACTTGCAAGCTTTTAAACTGAGGTGGAGAGGCAAGTGAACAGACTGGTATTTTGATTTTTGTGTAAGACAGAGTTCAGCATGGCACATTGCTGCACTGAAGTGATACTGAACTGTTCCTATTCTTCCTGAAGTCATCGTGCCTTTGCAGGCTGTCAAAGCACAAACTGAATCGTTTTAACTTGGGCTTCTTACAGTGGGGGAAAAAAGTTATTTTGTTTCACAGTCAAACTCTGGCTTGGTATCATCCCCCAGGATGGGAGTACCAATGTACCAATTAAAAGTAGCATAGCATTAGAAAGGTGGGAGAAGCCCATATTATGTCTACTAGCATTTTTGTTCCATTTTGCAGTTACACCTCATGGTTGACAACTTGATGATAAAATAATGCCTAGTGAATGTAAGAAAATCGGGGGGGTTTTTGTGTGTTTATTTCACCAACTAGAAGGTTTTTTTATACCTAACCTCATGCCTAAAAACCATTTGAAGTTTGGTTTTTAGAAACTGCTGAACATAACGCAACACCCTTAAAATTTCCTGGAAAAAAGAAATGCTAAATATTTTTAGGGAGTTTTCTTCTCCAAGACGAACATGGAGTCTGCGCTAAATTTGTTAGGTATAATATCAAGCTATAAAACCAAGTTTACCTTCTAGTAAAAAACCTTGCTGAGCTCTTATATATTTGATTACCACATTGAACATTTCCATCTTACAATTTTAAACGCTAAACTGAACAAGTGTTTCTTTTTTCATTAAACAGAGCAGAAGATACAGTCCTAAGAGTACTTGAAACAGGGAAAAGGGAAAAGAAGGTCAGGCTATGTTTCTGCAGAGTTTTTAGACATTTTTGAACTTATATTAAAGCACAGTCAAGGCCATATTGCATGGCCAGAGCATTCAGTCTGTTGCTTGGTTTTGGTTGACTTTTTTTTCCCCTCTCCTGGAGCATTTGTGTTACATTTTAAGTTTGGCACATTCTGTTTAAATTCTTATTTTTAATTTACTTGAGGCAACCAGTTTATACTGTGTTTGAGAAGCTTATGATGATGGCCTTGGGGTTTTTTTGGGTTTTCTTTACCCTCAGTAAAAAGAGTTTTTAAGCAGTTTCAACATTATATTTTAGTGTGCTCCGAAATTGTATGATTCAATGATAGGTTTGAGATATACAAATGAAACTGAAGTGAGACCTGGTAAGTTTATAAGTGGATGAGAAATAAATGGAGTTGAGTCAAGATAAACAAAACAGTTTTAAAATTACTGCCTACCCAGCAGCATCCTGCAGTGCTTTCTGTGCCAGAAAATCTGATCCAAGGGAGTTATTTCCCAAGGAATGAGGGCTGCATGATATATCTCGATTAACATAGGAAAAAATAATCTCAAACCCATAGCAAATCTTTTAATAATTTTATTCATAGCCTAAAAATCTTAAAGCAAGTATTAAATGAGTCTAATCTGTTTAGAACTCAGTAAACCCAAACCTTGCATGTGTCTATTACCATTCTAGTGCTGCTCAGCTTTCAGTACAGAGGTCAGTAAGACAGGCGCAAGGAATGGAGCACTAAGAGATTTGGGTTTGACGTTTAAAATTTTGACATCAAAAGAAAACTGAACTTTCTAGCTTTTTTCCCATTCTTGTCTGTTGTTTCACAGTGGTGTGTTTTTTATCAGGCCAAGCATCATGCTTTTGGTGGGTTTTTCACATATCTCTTCCAGTGACAAATGTTTCAGTATCATTTCCCCTTTTGGGCTGTCTGCAAAGGGTCTACTGTAGGTTTTGTTACCACTTCTTTAAATACCTGCTGTGGACCTGATCATCAGTTGTTTGGGAGTACTAATTCTTTTTGTGGATCCTGCTGCTTGCTGAAAAGGCACAGCTGGAAAGCTAAAAAAGGCTTTTTCAAGGCACTTTTCAGATCCTTTTGCTGTGCTTCCAGTGGCACTATTTGCAGGGAAGTAGACCTTTCTGTGTCTAATCATGTAGAATACCTTGAGTACTAAGCATACACATATTCAAAGGCACTGTGGAAAAAAAGACTACCAAGATTCTAACAGAAGTGCTAACACTGGTAAGAAAACTGAAGGCTGAAGGGCCGGGTTGGTGTAAGCCAGAGCCACAAGGAAGTAAACCAAGCCATAGAGCTCTGCAGTACCTGCTTTCCACTGGTTCTGTCTGTCTTGCACACAGAACATTCAGCAGTCCGTGGCATGTGGGGTTGGGGTCTTTTTTATGGGTATTCTCTTTGACTTCTTTCATGTGGTTCTCTAACCACAAGCTGGTTTCAAGCCATTGGGACCAGACTGCTTTCCAGGTGCCTTGCTGTCAGACCCTGGAGGAGCACGAGCTGGAATCTCATCCCCACCCATAGAAAGCGATGTGTGATGTTGCTCCTGGAGTTCATTTTACAGCTTTGTTATGGAATAAATGGTCCTAGGTTTAGCAATGTTCCTCTGAGCTCACTGTGAGGCAGAGGGTGGAATTCCCTTGCTCGTTTCCACAGTGTGTGAACTTGCCTTTTGCCATTAGTGATAGAAACCTGCCTGTGGCATATGTACATGGCTGTGAGACCAGAGGTTTGGAGCAAAGAAATTAAATTCTGAGTACAGCTTCAATGTATTCAGCCATATTGACACCTGGTTTTGTGATCTGTGTATGAATACATATTTTTATTCAGTTGTCATTGTCTCTGTGTTGCTAATGTCCACTGTATTTAGGAGTTAGGTGGGCATCAGACCCATTGCAAAATGCTCAGGTTCTGCTGATCTTGCACATCTTGCTGTCCATTTTGGTCTATGTGCCAGTGAGTTTTTGTAAGTGTCTGTGGGCGTTTCACATGTGCCTCATAAGTAATAAACTGCAGGTTAAAATTTATTGTTAAATAATAAAAAATGCAATTAATCACCTTAGTAATCATCCAAGAAATAGAAAATAAAATGCTAGTTTATGACCCACCAAATTCTAGTGAATGGTTGGTTATTCCTTCTTACTTTAATAAAATTATTCATAGGAATAAAAAGGATTGAGAGAAAAATACCAGACTAGAATATAATTTTTGTTTACAATGAGTATGGAAATGTTTTCCACTTCCATCTACTACTTCTATTTTTTTTTTTAACTTTGCTTTATGAAAATTGAAAGATCAATTTTTATATCAAAACTTATCTTCAAGGTAGGGAAGAAGTACAATGAAATTCAGCTGTAGTCTGAATCATGATAAGATGCAGTTGTATTATTTGTTTGGTGGCATGTTTATCATCCAGTAGACATTTTGGTGGTTATTACAGTGTTCAGGGAAGGGATAAAAATTGAATGGTATTTAGAATCCTTTATATATTGTTCACTGAAACTTGTATTGTTTTGTGAACCAGAAAAGTGTTCCATTAAACAGAGATGTTCTCTATGCTGCCCTTGAGGGGCTACCATAAGAAGATGAAGGCAGGCAGTGATTATGGCTCTTTTGCTTGTTTTTTGTGGTTTTTTTTTGTTTAGTGCAAGTGATACTTACTGGAATTCTCCTCTCTCTAGGTGGTTTGTTTTGGATGCAGAAACGAGGGATCTGGTTTCAATACACACTGATGGCAACGAGCAGCTTTCAGTGATGCGCTACTCAGTAGGTAGGCAGATTTGTACAGTCAGAGTAATTCTGATAAACCACATGGATGTTCTCTTAAGTGGTGTTAAACTAGTCCCCAGGCATTAGAAAAGGCACAGCTTTGAAAAAATGGTTTCAGATGCTTAATATATAACTGAGGATTTGCTTGCAGATTTGTTTGTGTGGGCTAAATCCTGGAATTTTGTAAGTGCAAACATCACCATCACCTTTCTCAGCCTTTTCTTCATGTTAAACTTTGTTGTTATAATAACTATTAGCTTTGCTCCCCCCAAAAAAAAGTTCTCAACTAAGTAGTTGACAGGTTAACAGAAAAGTCTGTAAAAAGCTTAATATTTCAGTGATATTTTAATACCCTTCTCAATTAGTTTTCAAGTTTATTAATGCAAGCCCATAAATGCTTGTGTCTGTCTGGAAGTCAGAGCTGTTTGTCAAGTGTTTGCTCTGGGATTACATGGAGTCCAAACCACTGTTGAGTCTCCTCTTTAGACGTGACATGACAAATCATCAGAGGCTGACTCCTCTCTGTTAAAACAGGATGGAAGAACACCCTTGTAAATCTTTTTCTTGTTTGCTTTTGTCTCACATACCATGCCAGCGAGCAAAATGTTCCTCTGCTGCTGCCACACGTGCCAAGCACATCAATTTATTTTAAATCACTGATGTTCATTGACACTAGAGGTGTTTGATTGTGATTTGTGGCAGCTCTTGTCCGCATACATTTTTTAAAAGGAGACAAAATAGAATAGAAAAACGCTTATAATGTTTGAATGTTCCGCATCTTTAGACATTTAGTGCTGATTTATATGCAGTCCACACCTCCAAAGTTAAGCTATCCATAGAGTAAATACTCTTCTGCATTTTTATGATGCATAAAACTCAAGTCTGCCTGCTGTCATCAGCTTTCAGAAATTCGGTGCAGTCTGAGGGTTTATATCCTGTCCATTGAACACTTACTCTAAAAAAAGGCAGAAGTGAAAGATCTTGTCCAAAACACATACCCACAAAGTAAACAGATACGCTGAAAAGCAACATTGTGTAAACAGTTACAAATCCTTCAGTACAATTCATAAGGAGTAGTTTAACTAAGACTATTGTCTTAGTGATAAACCTGAAATAATTAAAATTCACAAAGCAAACATTCTATTTATTTATATCAAATATTCTGTGTTGTAGATGGCACCTTACTTGCAGTTGGATCCCACGACAACTTTATTTACCTCTACGTAGTAACAGAAAATGGAAGAAAGTATAGCAGATATGGAAAATGCACTGTAAGTTTTGGAGCATGCATAATTACATTATATCATGTCCATGCATTCTGATGTTATACATACATTTAGATGTTAAGCAGTGAAACTCTCTCCAGATTGATGTTTTTCCCTTTCGGTTATATGTTTTATAGGGGTTTTTTCAGCATTTGATTGATTTTAAATTTCTGTCTCTGATGGGAACTGCAGCTCTTAGTGTGCAGTGATCGCTTTTGCATCAGATATGACTAATTTATCAGACTATTGCCTTTTTTCTCTGAAATGGGAAATTAGCAGTAAGATGGAGAAATGCCTTGTGCATATATGCTGCAACTTGTTCAAGGAAAATACTACATTTGTCTGGGGGTATTTCCTCCTATTGGTAAAGTACTTCTTGAACCAACATAATATTAGGGTGGTGTAATCCCATTAGAATGTGTAGTCTTGGAGGCTGCAAATACACACTGTTTTCAGTTGTAATTCTTACTACAAAATTTGAACTTGAGGGATGTGGCCCAGGGTAAATAGATCTAAGTGTAGGACAGGTGGTGGAGTTTGTTATTATTGTTACACTTGGATGAGTTTGTCCCAGTGCTAAAAAGACATACTGGTTTTTTCCGTAGGTGTTTAGTTATCTAACATTCTGGCCTTAAGTTCAGCTGTCTCTTTAGGTTAGTGGAAATATTTACATAACGAAAAAGTGAAACTCAATGGGATTTGCAAATTATATTGTAAGAATAGGTTCACCTTTGAGATGTGGCACAGGTTGCTAGAGCACTGGGGTCAGAGCAGCCTGTGTGCAGCTGTTGTGGGGGGCACAGGGCTGCCAGGGCAGGCAGCAGCACTGGGTTTGCCCCATCCCTGCCTGAGCTCACACAGTGGGGAAAGGGCAGAGCCCACAGGGAGCTCAGACCAGGGCCCCAGTAGGGCTGGTGGGGATGGCAGTGGATGTCTGCACCTCAGTACAGCATTTCACCTCATCCCTTTTTCTTTTAACCACAGAATATAAAATCACTTGGAGCTGGCTAATCGTAACATACATAATATTTAGCTTGCTATGTATTTCAAGGTCTCTGTGAGCTCTTTGAAGATGTAGAAGATCATTTATTTTCATGTATTATGTGTGTGGAGAGAGCATATTGCAATTTAAACCGACATCTGTATGTCTCTCTATCCTGCTGCCTTGGCAGGAAAGGGGTTTGTAAGAATTGGTGTGGGAGAACTGAGCATTGTTATACCCAGGCAGAAGTGTCAAGGCTTCAGAGCAGGTTTCTGTTATCCTTTTCCTTTCAGTGTGAGTGACTGCATGTGGAATACAGAATCAGCAGCATGGTTAGTGTTGGAGCTGAGCTCTCTGCCCCTCCCTGCTGGTGCAGGAGGCAGCCACGTGGAGCTGCCTGGAGCTCACTGCGAAGCTGCCGATCCCATTTCGCTTGTCCTGCACCTCCCCTGTGCTCCCTGCCAGCATCCTGGCGGGGCCATACCAGCTTGATGCTAAGCAGGGAGACACCCAGGCATGCTCGGGACCCGGAGCACTCTCCTGGCACTGCATCCTTCTGGCATTCTGTCATTCAGTAGCCTCACGGGTGACCTCCAGATAGTATGACTCAGTCGTTCTGGTAGTCAACTTCTGGTTGTTTCTTCCAGCTTGAATACATTATTTGAATTCTTTCAGAAGGATTTTATCTACTGAACCAGCATTAGCTGGTGCATAAGGGCTGTATGCCCACTGTTAGGTTTATATCCCCTCTCAGTCACAACCAGGCATTCTGCTGCTGCTAGAGAGGCAAGTCTGTGACCTGTGGGCCTGCTTCCACAGTGAGGGATAGCGTTGGCTGTGATCAGAACTTCAGATGAGCCAAAACAACCATTTTGACTAGTGCAGCTGTATTTTGAGGGCTCCAGCTATGCAGTCAGCAGTGTGAAGGTATGGGCTGGGCTGAACTTGCAGCGTGTCAGCAGTTCCCAGGAGCTGGTGCTCTCTCCGTTTGCATTGCATCAGAGATATCTTAGCAAAAGAGGAGTGAGTGCTGTGCATTTCACTTAGAGGGCTGTGGGGTGAAAGCCACACGGGCAGCCCCTCTGCAGTATTTGGTACACTTGATTTAACCTGAAATGATCAGTGTGCCTGTTCTAGAGGCTGTGGGCATTTTGAACTTTGCAGCACTGAAGTCCGAAACAGATAAACACTGCCAATGGAGGAAAGAGTTTCCATTTAGTCAGACAGTTTTCTTAGCTGGTGATAACATGAATAATTGCTTTCATTGTATATAAAGGCACAGAAAAGGAGAGAGTAAAATGTTGCCTTATCGGTGGGCAGCTACCAAAGAAAGATTTTAATAGAAAATGGGATCCTCCTACTGCAAATATGATAACAATGTTGTGTTCCAGTTCATCATTTGGTGATCACTTGCCTGAAGGGATTTTGCAGCCTGGAGCCCCCTGGCCAATTGCTTTGTTCCTTCCCCCCCTGCCACCCCCAAGGAATTTTAACAGCTGCCAAATGTCTGGCAGGATTTAGTAAATGACTGACCAATTCTTTTCCATGTTGGAGTTTGATTGCAAATTGGAAGGCTTGGAAAATAAGGAGGGGAGAAGAAAATCCTAGCCAATTGTGCACTTTTTTTTTTTTAATACCAGGTTTGCATGTCAGTATCACATGTCTCACCCATGACTGCAAAGCAGTTATGTCAATACACAATTCCTCTGCTTGAGGCAGAGGCTGCCTCATAAGTAAACGAATCATAAAGGCAAGCTTTTCTCCTGAATGTTTTTGCAGCCTCTCACAAAGTATCTGGGAACAGGGAGATGGGACATGGGTGTATTTCTACACATAATTCTGGAAGCAATCAGGATCTCTTAGAGTTCTCTGTGGAAGAAGCTGCCGTGGTGGGTGGCACAGCAGCCAGGGCAGAGCTGCTGCATGGCCCTGGCGTGGCTGCTGCAGGCTGGGCCAAGAGACCCTGTGGGGCTGAGGGACACCTTGTTCATAATGCCCACTGAGGGAGGGCCACGGACTGGCATCTGTCAGCTGAGAAAGTATCAGTTTGTTGCCTGGCAGAATGACTGAAAGGGAGAAAAGAGGTGGTCTTACAAGGGGAAAAGGAGCAGTGAGAAGAAATGGAAGGGTGGAAGAGGAAGAGTGGCATGGACATCACTTTTATTAATTTGCTACCCATGATTCCTACCTTATATCAATTTGTGGCTTCTCTGGAGCCTTTCATAGCTTGATTATTACTATTATTATTACTCTTACTTCCTTCAAAAACTTTTGGGCACAGAAAAAATACTCTGTCCAGCTGCATTTATCTTCTTCCTCAAAACCAGAGCTGAGTGTTTAACCCTCAGTGTGCTCTTGATGGTGATAACTAAACAACTAGATCAAAGGGCTGTGATTCTTAATATAGATGACCCAGTGCCTATAGGGCTGACACCTTTCAAAGCTGGTGCTAACGTGGTGCAGTGCAAAAAGCACAGCAGAAACTTTCACCAAGCTTAGAAGTGTATTCTTGTAACACCAGTCCATGATCTTGTACTTCTGCATGGTGGTTGTTAACCAAGGTATCCTTAGGTTTTAGGATGAGCAAGGGTTATTTGCCTGATTGTGCATTTAATGGAAGTTATTTTAAATGGATAGAGAAAAAAAAGTCCTATCTGTCACTTTTTTGTTAGGATCTAAAACTGATCCCGTGCAAGTTACTTGCTTTTCTCAATTAGTAGCAGTGTGCATGTTCCTGATTCCAGTGTAAATTGGAGTCCATCCATATTTTAGCATTATGCCTTCTAGGAGTAAATAATTCTGGAGTCCAGGAGGGCTGGGATTTACAAGGGAGAGTGGGAGAGGAGCGATGCCCAGCCTGAGTTTGTCTAGCTGTTAGCCAGTGTGGCACTGTGAGTAAGGAGCCTTTAAAGGAGCACAAGTGAATTGCAGCAGACCTGGAGTGGGTGGGAAGGTGATGTTTTTGCTGTTAGCTGTCCCATCTGTGGCTGCAACTTGTGCTTCACTTTAAATTAAAATCAAGTGTTTCACACTGGTGTTACTGCATTCTTCTTCAGGGACATTCCAGCTATATTACACACCTTGACTGGTCCCCGGACAACAAGTATATAATGTCAAACTCAGGAGACTATGAAATACTATACTGTAAGTATGAAATTAAGTACCCTGGAAACAGAAATATGTATTAGCTGTCAGAGTATTTAGAAAAGCGTGTTTGATCAGGACTGTACAAAATGCTTACTGACAAAGGGACTGATTTGAACTTGTGTAACCTGATATCTTGATGTTATTCAGAGCTGTGTATTACCTAATGGCAATGCCAAATATAGCTCACTTCTTTACAAGGTCATAAATCAGTTTAACAGCATAGAATTTACAGAACAAGTGGCTCTACAGCTTGATGTTGGCCAAAAGTTCTGTAGATTGAAAATAATATATACAGTTGTCTAATTAGTGTCAACAATACCAGTTATTTTGGGGGAATAAAATCAGTGGGCCTGTGCCACAGTTCTCTTCTGGGGTTTCTTGTTTGAAACTTTGTCTTGGCTGGTGGTGGTGAAAACTAAGAAAAGCAGTAATGAGTTTAATGAGTTAGTGCTAATAATGTTTTTGTGTTCATCTTTTTTTAATATGTGAAAACATGAATATAACACAGTGGTTATGCCAGAAGTTCAACCTGAGTAGTGCGTGTCAGTCTGTTTTTAAATTGGTTTTTTTACTCTTGTCTTCCTATGGCTTTAACTAGATCCAAGAGGATTGTAGTTCTTTCCCTGTACAGGCAAGAATAGCCAGCAGTTTAAATGTCTGTCACCTTAACATGGTTTTTTTTGCCTGTGACAGCTTAGGTTTCAAATCTAGGTAGTGCAGTCTATCAAAAGGAAGTGTTGCTGTTTATAATTTCATGTATAGGGAAGGAAAGAACCGTGACCCATTATTACTGGCTTGGTGTATTGCAAGACAACCTTTCCTTTTCTAGTTAAAAGTTGAAAAGCAGTCTAAAGCTTCTCTGGCAGTAGTTGCTCACTGTTTTAAAAGCACAGCTTCCTGAATGATTTATTGAATTTTAGCACATCAGTGGAGCTGTTAGGAAGAAGAAATTATTATATTAAAGACTCTATTAAAGCATTTTGTGGAGTTAGTAGCAGAGTACTTAAATTGCAGGGAAGTGTTTTTGAGGTTATGCTATCAAAAGAAGAAAATGAGAAGTAAATATGACTCATAAAAACCAAGTAAAGCTTCAAGTATCTGGAATTTGATAAAAGTGCTGGTCTGTCTTCTCCCCTGCTATGTAATTCCAGATTGGATTTCAGATGCATTTATTTTCTCCAGCAGCATCTCTTCAAAGAGCACATACGTAAATATAATTTTGCATTGCATAACACATCATTCACTTTTTTTTTACAGGGGACATTCCAAGTGGCTGTAAGCTAATCAGGAATCGTTCTGACTGTAAGGATATAGATTGGACAACATACACTTGTGTGCTAGGCTTCCAGGTGTTTGGTAAGCACGGTTTAACTTGCTTTTAAGCTGCTAATGCTGTGCTGTTGTGTTTTTGTTTGCTTCAATTTGTCATTAGAAGTATACTGTTAATGATTATTAAGGGATGGTGCTGAGATCACAGAGCAAAGCAACTGACCACAATAGTTGTCTGTGATAAAGTGCACCAAGTGTTCTATAGACAATGTACAATTGATTTCTATTTAGGTCTTGAAGTTTGGGGATTGACTCTCCCACAGTCATTTTAGGCTACCAGTGTTGGAGGCACTGAAGCAAAAAGCTTTTATGGCACATGTGCATTCTCCTTTGCTTACCTTGTTTTGGGACAGGAGGAAAAGTGTATGAGTGTATGTTATAGTTCATAACTTAAAATCATGACAGCACTTTGATACCTGTAGTCAAAGGTGAGTAATATACTGTTTGTAAAGAGTAAAAATGCCTTAAACAGATTCTTACCTAGTAGTTTATTTTTAAAATGTACAAACACAATTTACAAAGCTGACAGATCTGGTTTTAATAGTACTGTTTTAGACTGTGGCAATACAGTTCAAATTGCTTTTGCTGAAGGCAGCTCTGTTGGCCATAAATGAGGACCCCTTCCCTCTGTGAGGGGTTCAAAGTAAGGTTCAGCCTCCCAGGGAAGTTGTGTGAGCAGGATGCTGAACATCTCTCTTCCACCACTGAGATCAGGCACCTGCCTCTGTTCTTCATGTTGGTGAAAATACCAAAAGCAAGTAAATTAGCAGTTCTTTAGAGGTGAGGATTAGGTCTACAAATCTTCTCTTCACAGCTACTAGGATCTCAACTTTGAATACCAGTTTACATGCAGGGTAGAAGAAAATAAGTGAAGTGTGAGTCCTTTCTGTAGCTTCTGACACCTCTCGTGCATGTTTAAGGACAAGGATTGCAGCTGGTGTGAGGGCTAACACTGACACACTTGTATGGCATATTGGTTGGGTGCAGGGCATTTGGTGCTTAATAACCAGGCATGATTTCCTTTTTGGATACCAAAGATCTGAGACAGAATAGGAAAAATAAGGGGATCAGAGAAGGAAGCTGACTAGCTGATAGACTGCATAAATATTTCTGAGTTCTTTGGAGCTTGGTAGGTAGCAGAAATAAACAGGAGCATGCTCTTTTTGGAGCTGGGTACTGTTGCTTATTGCTAGTTTGATGAAAATATTGGCTTCTATTAGCCTGAGAACTGTGAACCAGACTGTGTATTTGTAGGTGTTTTTATTCAGTGTGTCTGGGTGAAGTAGGAGGTGGGTGGGTGTATCCTCCTGATGCTCTGTTCATGTTAGCCTAGGTAACAAGGAATTGGACCACAGCAGTCATTTCCTCACTGGCTTTGCTACTGTGACTGAAATAATAGTGCCACACAAAAGCCTTTTTTAAAATGGAGTATCAGAAGATTCAGGAGATGCCACAGAAAGTGAGAAGCAAAACTCATGCTAATATGATGTACTTCTCCAGGGGCAAGAAAAACATTTTGTAAGGACTGCATATTCCTTCTGGAATAGGCTTGGAGCTGAAACATTTTACAGTGTTTTGCAGAATACTTAGATCTACCAGAAACATGGAGGTAGCACCCTCTGTTACAGCTGAACTTTTACCATTACATTTGGTGGCAGAGCAGACAGAATAAGGGGAGCAGCTCTCTGAATCCCAGGGCTTTCCCAGAAGTGTCCTTTACTCCTGACCCAAGGAGGTGAGGTGTGGGAGTGCAGAAAGCGTTTGGTTTCACATCTAGACCACTGACTTTGTCTTTTTAACAGCTGTTGGATAAAAGCTGCTATTAGTGACTGGGGCCGGGCTGGACATGAACAGCTCCCATAACCACTATTTTGAGAAACCATTTTACTTTTTGTTTTTAGAAAGTGGATAAGTCTCCTGATGCTGTCTGCATTCTCGTTTGGATTAATACAAACTTTAACCATGCTGAATTAAGTTTTTAATTAGTCTCAATTGGTCTCAATATGTTCAGTGTGCCAGAGGACCTAGGAATGAAGTAGATAAAGCTTATAATGTGATGGTATTCTGGGCAGAACAGAATATATTTAAACTTCTTAGCCAAGATTCATCACGCCCTAATTTTATACTGTCTGCTCGTCTGACACCCTTTACAGAATCTTAAAATTATGGTTTTGCCTCAGACAAAGGCAAGTATTTTCCCATTAAATCAGACAGTGCAGCTAAGCCAACCTATCAGTTATTTGCTAGTCTGGCTTTGACCCAAGGGTCAGCTGGCTCAGGGGTCCAAGCAAGCCAGGGGCTGCTCACTGATATTCACGAGAGAGGGTTAAGTATGTGGGATTTGGGCTTTAAGGGGGTATGTGTTTTACAGTTCAGCTCTGTAGGTAATGTGCCATAGAAGCAGGCATCTCACTGTTGTCAGCAGAAGGAAAAGGATGGAAGAGTGTGGTTTGGATGAGAATAGCATCACTCCTTTTGGCAGTTGCTATTACTATTGGCTCAGCAGTATCATCACTCTGCACCCCGAACACTTGAAGTCACTCTCTGGTTTGCTGCACATTTCCCACAGTTTTGTCTGAACAGATTCTTTTGAGAGGCTTACTGCTGTCTAGCAGACTTTATTAAAATTGAAATGTTGCTTTTGTGCCTTATAATAAAATCCTATTATTCTGGGGCTTTTTTCATTTTTACAGTTATTAAGAATTTTTGCTGTTATATTAAGAACTCAAGACTCAGCCATATTAATGTCTTGGATTTTTTTCTTGTTTGCCTGATGCATTGAAAGCAAATCCTGCTGTCTTATGACAAAGGGTTGCCTTACCTTTGGACCTGCTAAAGGACTTTGTGAACATAAAAGATGTTTAATAAAAACTTCAATCTTGAATATTAGTCCTTTTAATCTTAAATTAAAAAGAAAAGGAAATTAAAAAGAAGAGGAAATTGCATAGTTCTTTGTCAAAGTCTGCCCAAGGTGGTAGCTGAAACTTCAGGCATTTATTACTCCCACATGATGACACTATTTCATATATAGAATGAATGAGGAAAAGTAAAATTCATTCATGTTGAACTACTTGAAAATTCTTAAGTAGTATATATTTTTCACTTTGATTTCATTGATGTGAGAACACTAAAACGTTTTTGAATACTTTCCTTAGCACTTCAAGTCTTCATTTAGTAAATTACCTACAGTGTAGCTTGTTGGCATTGTAAGAAGTTTAACAGCAACAATTTTGCCTCTGTTATTCTTCAGAGAAAATAAAATTCTTACTCCACCCACTGAAGAATGGGAAAAAGCAGCTTTAAAGTTAAATACTATTTGCCATTTTGCTTAAAAACAAGAAGATAAGGCAATTCTGATTTGGCTTTTTGTGCTGTATAAAACAGTAGACAGCACATGGTTTTTATTTTACTGAAGTCAGTGGCTGTAAGGGAGGAAAAAGATATTTTCATATCTGATAATCAACATCCTTCTTGGTCAACTGGACACACAGTTTTTAAGGGTAGGGGTGAAAAATGAGGAGGGTAAACTCATCCTAACTCCTAGACCTAATCAGAAACCCAAGTCTGAGCTTAAAAACATGGTACCTTTGGCATAAATTAATATCTTAATAATCCCTTGCTTACCTTTTGTTCAGCTTTCCTTCCAGATGTAAATTGTCTGTTTTGTTATGGGATTCTTTAGGACTTTGTTTTATTAAAATGATTTTGTTTAGAATCTCCCCTATCCCAAATTTGATCAGTGTTTTTCATCTAGGAAACACTGTTATTCTTTTGTCTAGACGTATCTGTGTCATTCTTTTGATTTAAAACCATACTGAATTGTACTTAAGGACTTGACAGCACTTACATCTATGAAACTTGCACAGGCTGGGTTTCTTTGCAGAGTATCATCAATCAGCTGTCTTCTTTGAGTTACACAAACACTAAGGTTTAAAATACAAGAAGTGAAATGAATTAAACCAGAGAAGAAACCAGTAGAACCATAATGTACAGTACCTGGGTTTGTCCCATGCTTCAGCATCACTGCTGCTTTTTAAATGTCTATGCATGAATGACAGTATTAAGAGTTACCAGTTTTAGCAGCAACCTTAATCTAAAGATAAGGTTTAAACAAGACTGAGGTTTTCAACAGGAAACATATGTTAAGCTCAAGATATTATCCTGGCTGAAACTCAGGATTTGGGAGAACAGGGTGGGGGGAGCAGCATTAGACTAGTAAAATATTAATGACATTTAATGCAATGTACATTCCATTTTCCAGCTGAATTTCTGTCTTACCTTTTGTTCATCTTGCCTTTTCTCACAGCTTTATAGGTTTTATTTTTGTTCATTAATTACCTGTTGATTTGTTTCCAAAACCACCATTACCGAATATCTGCTGTACTCTTTTCTAGGAGTTTGGCCTGAAGGATCAGATGGGACAGACATAAATGCCCTTGTCAGATCCCATAATCGAAAAGTGATAGCAGTTGCTGATGATTTTTGTAAGGTCCATCTCTTTCAGTATCCCTGTTCCAAGCCAAAGGTAAGTCTAGATCTGTCTAGTCCATGTGCTTGTTTACACTCCCTGAAGCTTTCCTTGCTTCCAGCACAGTTGTTTTGGAACCTGGCAGGCAAAGACTTCTTTTATATCCAAGAACCCTCATTAATTTTACATATAAAATAGAAAGTGTAAAACAATATACCTAAAATATAAAACAATATACCTAAAAGTGAAGGGTCAATAGTTATCCTTAAATTCTGGAGAGGAGGCTTGATGCTTCGTGTTTGCTGGCCTTAATGTTAGGTCCATTACTTTTTCTATAAAGATCTAAATCTGTTCCAAGTTGCAAAGAAGAGAGGAAGTATTGTGGTGAAAAACCTAATATAAATATAATTCTTTACTCTTGAAGGGCTAAGCAAAAATATTAGCAGTTTTAAATTTCCATATCATGGATCTCTTCTAGTCAACATGTGATTTATCTTTCTGCTTGTTTTCAATAGGCCCCGAGTCACAAATACAGTGCTCACAGCAGTCACGTGACAAATGTCAGCTTCACTCATAGCGACGGTCACTTGATTTCAACTGGAGGGAAAGACATGAGCATTATTCAGTGGAAACTCGTGGAGAAGGTAACTCTGCCACCAAATGACATTGTCCTGGATATTGGTGCCACCAAAGTGCCCATCCCTGCCAGTGAAAACGCTGTGCAGTCTCCTGCACATCTCCCACAGCCTTTTAACGAAATGAACCAAAACGAAAGCGTAACTGGCAGCTCTCCGGCTTCCTTGGAGAGCAACTTGGAGCAGTCTGCAGAGGCCAGCGAGGAGCAAAGCGAGGGAAGCAGCCTGGATCCCGCCGAGCCCAGCTACGAGGAGCCCTCCAACGAGCTGAGCGAGGAGCACAGCGAGTCCACGGTCACAGAAGAGCAGCAGGATAACTCACCAGTGTCTTAATGCTCCCAGCTCAGGCGGTTGTTATTTTCCCTTGGTGTGCGTGCTTTCATTACAAGGGTGAGGGTTCAAATAGGGAAGAGTAGCTGAGATTCATGACCACTCCAGATTTTGAGTTTCAGTGAGATTTTTAGTCTGAGCTTCAGTTCAACGTGTGGAACCATCCCAAGGGCCTGGCTTGATGGTCTGTAGCAAGATCTGGTCGCAGTTAGTAGTGGACATTACCATAGATCCATTTCAGTTCTGAAATTGCTGTCAGGAAGTGGCATGAAGTACATACTGGAAAAAAGGTTAGCTCTGAGAATTAGCTGAAGTAGACCACCTTAATTATGTGAAAGTGCTTTCTAGAAGAACTGAGCTGATGGGGAGCGCTGAGCTGTTCCAGCTGGGAAGCACTGTGCTGCTTTTTCCAGGTGCAAAGACAAACAGAATGAAAAAATCAACCAAAAAGCTCTTTGTTGGGCTGTTTTCCTTTGTTTTTTCTTGTGAAAAATAGAGGAAAAATAATGTAACAATGCCACATGTATGGCGATGCCTTCTTGATCTAACACATCTGCAATTTTCTAACACTACTAATTCCTCGTGGAGTCTGGATGTGTTCAAAGTTGGTCTGCCCTGGGTGCTGCTAGTTCTAAGGCAAATCCTGTCGAGGAACGGTGTCGGCTATTCCATTTTCACAGACTCTTTAGTAGCAGACTAACAAAATACTGGTGTTTCACTTTTCATGACCTGAAAGTTGACTTAAACTATAGGACATAATTGTCTCTTCAAAGAATTGCTTGCCTAGAGAGTTGGAAACTTGAGAGAATCTTTACAGTGACTTTGATGTGAACAGCAGAGGAAGCATGACAAGAACACAGAAGTCAGATGGGCTCCAGAGTTAAACTTTAAGCCTTCAAGCAGAACTTGCTCCATCCCTAGTATGAAAAATATAAATACAGTTAACTTAAATTATTAAATTGGTGCTTAGAATTAGTAAGTTGATAATTTTTTTCTTCTGAATTTTTAGAGGTAATTCTTAAGATTAATTAAACTGCAACCTCTACTTTCTGTTTTTTCCCCTGGCTCCTTTAGCAGTTGTGATATAAGCATACGGTAATTTAGATGATGATGATGTGATTTTTTTTGTTTTCCCTAGACTTGCTGATCTGTTGTTTTTGTGATTTGATTTCCACCCCACCCCTGCCTGGGTTGCTCTAAGCCATGCAGCTCTCATGTGGCTATACCTGGCCAGTTACGGGATATCTTGGCATTTGTTATGCATTTGGAAAGTACTTTTTTTACGAAGTTTGTCAGATAGCTACATTTTTTTTTTAAGTGCATACATTTCCTACTTTAAAAAAGATATAGATTTACTGGCAGATATCCATTTCCTATGTACTTGTTTATATTTTGATTACATAGAATTTTCTTTTTTAACTTGCTGCATTGTGCTGGTATTTTAGTTCTTAGTTAGAATATCATGTTTAGAAACTTTGGATGAGTTCATAAGTCTTAATTGTGCAAGCGTTTACGTGATTGTGCCATTCCAAAGTGCATCAAAACTGTCATTCCCTTACTAGTATCTTCTCAGGAGAAATGCTACAGATCAGGTATTTAGTCATCATTTGGAAAGATAAAAACAAATGGACTCCCAAAGGACATTTAGAACATTTATATATAAAATATATAAATATATATATACACACATATATATATATAGAAAAAAAATATCCTCTTGTTTACAACAGTTCCAGAGAACCTCAAAGTAGTTCCCTTCAGATGGAGGGAGATATGGATTCCAAGCAACCCATCTGTTTAAACTGTGCTCTGTACATAGAGTTTTACTGGAGAGCTCTAGTATGCCTGACTTGCAAATTTGCCAAATAGCAACAGTGGAAGATAAAGTTCATCAGCTCATCAAAGTTCTTGGTTACAAATGAGGAATATGCTGTAGGTTTAGAAAATGATCTTAGTAAAGGAGAAAGGATAGTAGAGCTAACGAGGCACAGAGAGCTCTCGGTCATTTTTATGAACTCCACATAAGCAACACATTTCTCTTTGGAGCATCTGTCACCTGGGGTTGCCATGTAAGTGAGAGTTAGAGTTGTGATATTCTTGTGTAGTTCAGAAGACTCTACTAATATGCAAAAAGCCTTACAGCTTTCAATTGCTGGCAACTACTGTTTAACAAATAATTAAATCTGTGATAATGGATGGAAATGGGTGGGATTATGTAACTGTAGATGTTTTAGAAAAATAATTGTGAATGAATTATGATTAAGAGTGTTTCATGTGAAGATGTTTGAGCCATTTCTATCTATCATGCATTCCTGTCTCGAGGCAGAAAACTTTGAAGATTAAAAAAAAAATAAAATAATCAAAATAAAATGTTGCAGTGTCTTTCTCCATATCTGTTCTGGTTCCTTCTGCACATAAAATGGATGCTGTCACACAGTTGCTGTGTCTGGGTCTGTGATTTTGAAAGAACTTTCTCAACATGTGCTTTTTGATAACCTCCCAGGCTGTCTAAAATTAACTCAGCATCATGAATAGTGTTGGCAGACCTAAATATTGCTCTTGTTTATGTCTCAAAAGTTCTATGACATTTCCCTTTTCCAGTTTTCATGAACAGCTTACTGGTATTATCCTTCTGTAGCTAATTGATGAGTGTCAGAGTGTTGCAAATAAGTCCTGCTGCAAAGTGCAGTCAGCCTTCCAGGGTTCTGCCCAGAAGCTTTCGTCTGGAAGTCATGAGGGAAGTACAAGCTTATTTTGGTTATAATGTATTAAATGCCACAATGTTTCCCCATTCCTCATAGTCTCTGTCCAGCTGCAGATGCAGAAGGTCACAATATGCTGAATGTATTCCTTGTGAGAGATTCTGTCTTTTCAAAAGCTTTGGATCATTTGCATTTCTTGCATCTGGTTTCTGTCCTTCACAAAAGGAGGGGGGTGAGGTACAGAAGGAAGAAACCTGCAAGATAGACAAATACCTCATGTTTATCCTCGCTTAAAAGAAAAGCAAACAAAAACCATCATTGCTACCCTGAGTTTGACTGGAAGCCTCGGCTCTTCTTTTCCACCAAATTGTCGGGAGAATGCTGGCACCAGGAGAATGTTCTACCACGAGCAACAGGCAGATGTCCTAAGGTCTTGCTGTGCTTTTCTCAGCATGCCTGCAGCTGTGCAGTGCTGTGCTTTTGTATGCCCTGCTCACTTTCTCTCCAGCTCAATGCTTTTGCTTCCTCTTCTCCTGGGATTCTCAGTAAGGCAGGAGTCTTCCTGAAGAGTAGGTAAGCTGGTCTTCGAGTCCTCATGTGATGCAGGCAGGACAGGGCCTCCAAGTGCTCACTGCCATCACCTGGGGCAGCAGCAGCTGCTGTCAGCTCAGGAAGCTGCAGGGATGGTATTTGTTGTGTGGGATGAAGTTCAGGATGGAAGCACCACTGAAGGTGTAAAACTATAACAGCATCCCATTTTACATGATAGAAAACTTTAATTCAAAGTCTGTGTTAAAATGTTTGTGTAGTTCTGTAGTAAAATGCTGAGAAGTTATGGAGTGCCATGCTCATGGATTCTTGCAGTCTGTGTCCCTGTGGGGTGAATCATGTCATGTGGTACTGGGTTTTATGGGTATGACCACGTATCCATAGGGGGGTTTTTTCCCATGGAAGTTTCAGGATAGGTGAGGAACAGACTGGGGATGTGGATGGGTAGTGATGAACGATGATTTTCTTATGTTTGATCTTGCTGGAATTCTCATTATAAATAACAATACTACATTTTATATGTGATGCACCTCAAGTTCTCGCCTCTTTCTTTTTTAAGTCATCCCTAGAAAACATAGATTCTGATTTTGTCTATGAAAATGAGGCAAAAATTGTATTTTGTTATATTGATTACAGTCTGTGCTGAGCAATATGTTGTAATTTCTACTTTGTGCTTCACCACGTAAGATGTGTTACATCCCTTTATGTTTCCTTCAGTTCAGTGCAATATTTCAGTTGAATCAGGATGAAGTAAGTAGAATGTTGTTGTGAAATTTAGGCTAGGCCAAGTGAACCAAACAAAAAAATTCTCATTTCCACAGCCTCATGTCAATAAAATGTGGGCTTCTGGCAATGGAAGGGTTAATATTACATGAGGTGGATTTTACTTGAGTGATATTTGTGCTGCATGTTTGCTTTCCTCCTGAACAAGTCCAAGCCCATTGCCTAATCTTTATTTCTGACAGATGTTTTATGTACTAATACTTTAATCAACCGAGACTGAAAAACTGCTTACAGTAGGATTATACCATTTAGAACCCCGGCCAGTGTACACATTTTAATGTCTTTAACGTGCATGGGGTGGCTTTGTGTGCACATACACGTATGCAAGCATCGAATGGATATGGCTGCTCTAGGCCTTTTTCTTTTTTTTGTGGTTTGAAAGAGAGTTGTGGATGACTTCACAGTTAATTAAGAAGGTTTAGGAGCATGGAATAAGAAGCATTCCCAACAGAATGGTAAGGCAAGAGGATTGGGAGAGGAGGGGCAGTGGTGGAACTGGTTTTACCAGAGCTGTTTCCTACACTGGTTCCCCACCACACATGCCAAATTTCCCTCTACTAGATTTTGTCTGTGTGCTAAAGCCTACAAAAGCTTTCACTTCTCTTGGATGTACTAGATGGTTAAAAGGTGGTTTTGAGAAAGCAAGTTTATGGAGATTTTGGCTTGGTTTTAGTTTTACCAAATGATTCTTGAAAACAGCTTTCTTCCAAAAAGTTCTTCTAAGAAACCAAGGTCTACAAACAGTCTACATCTCCAAGAGGTATGTATGTCCCTGTGATTTTTACAGCCCAGGATCCTTTTCAGAAGGCCATCTCTGGACACTTCCCAGCTCTCACCAAACAAGTGATCTCTGGCAGGGCCAGCAAGGTCCATGCCTTGTTAGCAGCCTCTGCTGTGTAGCTCTGTGTGGGTCACATTATTTTTGCTCTCAGAAAACCACCACACTTGTTGGTTCCTTGTAAAAGAAACCAACTTCCTCTAAGTTCTTGGAGGCTGCCTGAATCATAGTTACCTTGTCCCAGCTTATTTTTTTGATAAGTGCCTTTAGGTTACTATTTCTAGAACATGCTTTTGTCTGGTGAGCCAAACAAGTGTTCCAGAGAGCTCTTGATCTGCTCTGTTCCCCTCTGCGGGTGTTTCAGCAGTGCCCTGTTACTGTTGTGCATTGCTTGTGTTGCCAGTTGACCTTGCTCTGAATCCTCTGTCACACAGCACAAGGCTCTTCACTCTCATCACTGCCCTTCTGGGCTGCAAGCAAGAGGTGACATCTGCTTTTAGTGCTGCTTTAGAATTATCTCAGCTTCCTTTAAATATGTCAATACACTTAACATCTATGTGTGTGTGTGTGTGTCCCTTTCCCCCTTCCTCCCCAGCTCTATCAGAGATCAGTCTTTGCACTGGCAATAATTTTTTCCTTTTTAAGTCTATTCACACCCTCCTATGCATCTCTACAGGAAAATCATAGAAGAGGAAAGTCAAAAGCTGTGTACATCAAACAATGGCTACAGTGTGAAACACTATCCAGGATGTAAGTATGAAACTCCCTGGCATTTCATACTCTGAGAGTCTCTGGTGTTGGGGGGACATTGACAATAGAACTGGGAACTTACAAAACTATGTATGCCTTAAGTAAAAGGAACTTGGAACAAACCTGGTGTTGTTGCTACATCAGGCAGGCCTGGGGGCTCACCTCATAGCTCAGGGAAACAAGCCAAAAAACCCCACAAACAAACAAAATCATAGCCAAAGCTTTTGGCTTTAGCAAAGCAGGCAAATAGTTTTCCATCTGACAGCAAAAGCAGAGGGAGCAGAGCTATGGAGTGCGTGTAGAGTAGCCCACTGTATGCCAAAGCTGCTTGTGCTACGTTTCCTCTGAGGAAGGAAGAGGTGGGGATGAGCAGCACCCCTCTGTGGGTAGGCATTCTCTTTCCTAGTGATGCTACAGACTCTACCCTGGGCAGAATTTCTGTGGAAAACCTTGTTTTCAACATTGTGTTGGTTAGAATTTTTCTTGAAGAACCAAACACATAATTGAGAGCAGAGGGAGAGTCAACATCTTGTCCAGACACAGGTGTCCTCCATTGCTAAAGCTAAACAGAGATTTTCATGAGGGTCTGATGTGAAATGGCTGTTGTATAAACAGGGCTCCTGAAAGGATCCCATTTGCCCCAAGTTTGGCAAAGGGAAAATGAAATGTCGATTGAGCGTGTAAAGCTGGGTTTCTTATGTCCAAAGCTGTAATGCATTTTTAGATTGATTCACAAATCAGGGGATCTGCAGTTCCATGCGTTTTCTGCCAGCTGGGAAGGGAACAGATGTGAAGCATTTGAAACTTTTAAAAAAGCTTACCTATGAGGGATTTTTCAGGACAGATGTCTATTCCGCCCTTTGCCAGGACCATATGGATCTGCTTACATTGTGTTTTGTGGGGGTGTTCATAGAAGTTCTGCTTATGTTGGAGTATTTTGTATCAGACTCAATAATTCTTGAGGGAAAAAGACAAAAACACACAAACTGCTTGAATAATTATCGTCCAAATTGCTCTATCAGTGGCCTTCCTGGGGCTGTACCTCTGAAACATCTTTCCCTGAGTAGACCTCTTTCTTTGATAGACTTTTCATTCAATTATACATAAAGTTTCAGAATGTTTTTTCTCTCTTAAGAATAGGACAACCTTCCAGGTTATTTCCAGCAATTAAATCAGATTCATTCTCCCTAGCAGCACAGAGGGGAATGGCTTCAGCTTGCCTGGGACTCGTGTCTCTGAAACTTTTGACCAAGGTTTCAGCTGTCCGGGTGATGTTTCTCTGTGCTGATGCTGCAGGTGGAGGCTCCATGGGCTGGCTGTGTCCGTAGGCTGGTGTGTATCCCTTTGGGAGTGGCAGGAGGTGACTGTGCAGACTCTTCCACCCACCACTCCACGGAGCACTGTCAAGGTCACGGTGTCTTGCTGAACTTTGCCAAATGATACCTCATCACTGCCAGCCCAAGTGGTGGTCCTGCCGCAGTTTCACGTCTTTGGATTGCTTTCTCCTGGAGTATTTGCAGGTTAGCAGCAGCACACAGGCTATTTGCAATCCATAAATTTCTCAGAAAGGGAAGGAGAGGATTTGGTATGCAGCTTTCTCATTTACTGCTTTGATTTTACTTTTTTCTTTCATTCTTCCATTGATTTAAATCTGTTTGACTGGAAATGAGTGAAGGAACACATTGACACAAAGACTGACGCAGGTTTGACTGGAAAGTTTATTAAGTTCTCCCCATCTCTTTGGAGCCTGACCAGTGTCACAGATTTTAATGTCATAGATAGCGTGATAGAAATTCTGGCTTAGCTGTGCTGTAAGAAAAGACCAATGGGAAGGATGGCCTGTGTCCCATTTTTGGGTCCTGAATTATTGCCAATTATAATATCTCCCGCTGCAAGCACTGTCTCCCCAGTATCACCCTGTGGGAACTGATCATAACTCTGCAGTGAGAAGCAGAAAGAGGGTTTGTGCACGGGGGAAGGGCTGCAGATGGGGAGAGCTGCCATAAATGGCTTAGCTGACAGTCCAGCTTTTTGCTGAATTGAAAACTTGTCTCGCTGGAAATCATGGGAATCGGCTTATGAGTTTCAGGCTGGATGCATCTGCATGGAGCTGTGTGTGCAGAGAGCTTGGCCTGGGGGTGCTGTGCTCTGTGCACGTGGTCTTGCAGCACATCTGATGTGCCACGTTGCTGTGAAATGTGTGTTGAATGGAATGTGTGTGGAACAGCAGGAATGAGTATCACGTGTGCAAAGGAATAAGCGAGGTTTTGATCAGCCCAACATGCGACCCTTTTGTCACCTTTATCCTGATTTGTTTGTTTTGCCTTGCTCTTTTGCACTCTCAAAGGCCCTTCTTGAGGTTTGCTCCTGGTAGTTCTCAAGGAGTTTGAGTTCAGAGAGGTTTTCAGGGCAGAGCCCCATTTAAACAGCAATAAAACACACCATGGTTTTGTCCTGTGATCCAGAATCACTCCAGCTACAGGTGATGGTTTGGTGAAACATTGCAGGAGTGAGGCTCCACAGTTACTGGGTATGGTTGTGAGAAAAAGCCCATCAAAATGGTGGTGCCAACTAAAGGCCCAGAGCAGTACAGGCACACCATTTCTGCTGCAAGTATTTAGGTGTGATTACTACACTTGTTTGCTTGTGGTACTTACTTTGGCTGAGTAACGTTGATGGTTGTTTCTCTTTGGTTCACATGCACCAACCACTGCCCATGTATATATATATATACACATATCTAAATTAATATAATTACAGTTCTTGCCCTCTGACTTGTAGTGCTGCCTAGGAACTTACAGCTTTTTCTTGACATTCATTTGGAAAAAGATCCTCCCCTTCTTATCATGAATATGGAAATTTTACATCAGGCAAATTCTAATAAATAGCCACAGGTACACTTTTAAGTTTGAAGTGGAAAGGTGACTGCAAGAGTTGATTACGGGAAGGAAATATGTGATCTCATAGGACTGAAACAAAAAAGAGGGGATTGCACCACTGACTTCTCTTAATCATAACAGAAAAGTGGTCTCCAAACATTGGCATAGGGAGTTGGGTTGGTTCAACAGTGAATATGCTCTAGGAAATAATTTTATATTTCTTGAGTAGTTTGAAAACTGAAAGGAGGGAGAAAGCTGTAAAAGGGGGTTTGCATGGATGGGTTATCCTACTTCTCTTGGCAAAGGGGTGTGCTCACCAGTACAGTGCATTTCAGGCTAGATGGTGGGTTTGTGATTCTCATGCTCTAAAGAATCTGACCTTTCAAAAGGGTCTTTTCTAGTAGTGAAGAGGTAATAGGAAGAATGTTGGGCAGTGTTTTGTCAAAACATGTTACAAGGCAGACTTTCCTATAGGATTTTCTTTATATCCATCCAGGAATATATTCTATTATAGAAGAGCTCATGGGGTCAGCCTGTGGATACAAGCCCTCTGTTCCTCAGAAATCCTACACTCACCATTCCCTGCACCCTGTGGGAGACTTGGATTTCATTATTTTCAGTCTTTCTGAGAAAAGCAAGCATATTCATTATGCTTTTCTATTCAAGCAGGTTTCAAATATCTTCCCTCCCTCAGGTATTCTGTGGCTCTGCAATAGCACTTTCCTTAACATACAGAAACTAATAATGGTTAGTTTGACCACTTCCCTTAAAGGAAACACTTGTTCATCCAGTGTTCTCCTGAACATTCCATCTATGATACAGGCTGTGCATACCTTCACCTATGAGATCCTGGACATTCTGTAGCAGTGACCACTCCTGTTTTTCCAGCTGTGTTATAGTGTCCCTAATTCATCTCTGACCACCAGCTCGGTACAAATTGGAGCTGGGCTGATGACTGGCTGTGTTGCTGTTTGTCTTACCAGAAGGTGGAAATGTGCCTGGGTGGAAAAATGCTCACACCTCCCAACGTAGACCTGGGAAGTGCCTGTACCCACTGACAGCAGGAGGATATGCAGTAAAGACTATTTTCTTCCTCATGTTGGAGCTAGTAGATAGCTTGGAAAAGCCTACAGCTTTGCAGGAATTTATACAAAGACATTTCAGATTTTTTTTAAATTAGATTTTCCCCATTCTTGGTGAAATACCTGGATTAATTTACAGTACCTTTGTTACAGCTATGATTACCTAAGTTTCCTCTGTAGGCTTGTACTAACACTGAAACTAAGCAGTGCTGCACAGTTAGGTTTTAACTTGGGAAGTATTTTCAAAAAAATATATATCATGTTCTGCATGTATTTTTCATATTTTTTATTTCTCATTCACTTGCAGAACATCTGGTATTTTAATTTGCTGCAGGTAGAAATTGATTATATAATCTCTCTAGTAAAACTTTGACCCCATTGTGAATGGTATCCGTTATCAGGACCTCTACTTTGGGCAGTGGCCAAAAAGGTGTTTCTTTCTCTTTTTCACTAGAGTGAAGTGTGAGTGTGTTGAAATAGGATTTTGCCTCTCAAGAACATTTAGAGATGGGGTTTTGGCAGTGCTGTTGGTGGTGGTGGTGGTGGTGGCTTGGGTTTTTGTTGCTGCTGTTGGATTTTTTAATTAGCAAGTTGTATTTTGACGTAGCTGGTCTCTCAGGTTTAAGCTGCTCATTATCTGGGAAGGAATTCCATGGGTATCCTGCTAACACTGACCACGTTTTGTTGCCACACTGGCTTGTGAGCAAACACTTCTCTCCAGCCCATCTCTGCACTGCAACCAGCTTTGCCAAGAAACTGCAAAGAGCAAGAGAAATTTTAAAAAATACCTTCAGCAACATACTAAATCCTAGAAGTATGGATCTATTTAGGTTGGAGGAGACCTCTAAGACCATTGAGTCCAACCATTAACCCAGCACTGCAAGTCCACCACTAAACCATGTCCCCGAGTGCCTCATCTACACATCTTTTAAATACCTCTAGGGATGGTGACTCCACCACTTCCCTGACAGTTCTTTCAGTGAAAGAATTTTTCCTAATATCCAATCTAAACCTCCTCCGGCACAACTCAAGGCCTTCTCCTTGTGTCCTGTCACTTGCTACCTGGGAGAAGAGTCCAAACCCCACCTCACTACAACCTCCTTTCAGGCTATTGTAGAGAGTGGTAAGGTCCCCACTGAGCTTTCTTTTCTCCAGGCTAAACAACTCCAGTTGCCTTTTCCTTGCAGACAATGAAAAACCATTACCCTGGTGAGATGCAGGTGTGGGATCCTCAGGTCGTACTTCTCACTGCCAAAGTTGGCTGTGTATGTGCAGTTTGAGCCCTTCCACGGTAAGCAGCTGCTCCCAGCCACCACCAGGGAGGCTGAACTCTGCTGTGGAAGTTAAATTTGGCAGCTCCGACTGATCATCCACCACATGGGGCAAAGTGTTTGTGCCGGTTTGGAATTTTCTTTATGCAATATGCTTCTAATGAACAAGTTGCTTTCATGCAGCTTTTCCACTGAAGGAGGAAGGCTAAGCCTTCTAAATTAAGTGAGATGTGCACATGTCCATGTGTGGCTGTGGCTGTCCAAGCAGGCTGGTGCTGCTGCCTGTGCAGGGGTGTCCCAGCAGAGAGGCTGCAGGGCACAGGAGAGGGTGTGCAGGGGCTCTGTTTCCTGACATCCCATTTCCTGTCAAATGCAAAAACCAGACGCAGACCTTCCACAGGCTTGCTTGCCAGGGCAGGCTGTACATACCTGCTGAACATTCTTTGTTTCCTTCTTAATATACTGCACCTATAATATTTTTAGCCAAGTCCCTTGGAGGGAGGCTTGTATTAATTCCTTTGCAGAGCTCTTCTGATGGGCAGAAAAGCCATTTTAACAGACAACTCTCACTCTGCTTCTCCTTGGCTGGGAAAGACAGACTTGTTACTGAATTAAGTGGTTTATTTTTCTGTAGGGACCATGATTATGTGAGGTTGCAATGACCGAGTACTAATAAGCTTCTTGTCAGAGAGAACAGCACTGAAAAACTGTAGTTTAATGGAACAAAGGTTTATGGAGCGGTCTGTCTGCATGGACATGTGAAATCAGAGCTGCCATCCTAAAACTGCTGTGAGGTGAGTGAGGAGTCCTGCACACAGCAGGGCCAGGACCATCCTAGCCCTGCTCTGACAGCTGTCATCTGGGCTGGCAGGGATTTTCCTTGTCCTGCCCTCGGTAGTTATCCTCCTGTGGTGATGGGTTTTAGTGAGAGCCACATGGACTCACCCTGAGCTCTGCCACACTGCAGTCAATGTTGAAACATTTAGACACCAGGGATATGACTCTGATGCCTGGGCTAGATAATCGAAAATAAAATAAGAACCAAAAGGAAACCCTCTGGAAGGGCCTGTATGCATGTTTAATTGGACAAAAATCAGGCATTTTAAAATCTTTCTGAGAAAAACAAGCCTAAGCCTTAAGCTAAAAGGCTCTACAGCCATTCCCTCAGCCATTTTGACAGCCATTCCCTCCCCTCCAGCTGATATAACAAATGGAACCAGTTTCCACCCCCATCCCTCTTTTATCTGTTTCTTTTCAGTAAAGTCTGAAGAAAATATTTCCGCTCCCTCACCCTCCTTAAACCAGGATGCTGCCTGATATCCCCTTGATCCACGGGAAATGGAATGAAAGCTGCAATGGGATGGTTTGTTACAGATGTGCACAGCTCCTTCACCCCCAAGGCACGGGCTGCCAGAAGGTGACAGTTCTGTGTGTGCCTGCAGCTGCCTCTAAACAAGGTCTGAAATACATATCTGCTGTGGGAGAGAAGCACAAGGGCTTTAAGCACACATTTATGAAAATATGAGAGCTTAAGAAGAATTGGACCACATCTGACTGCTACCATCTGGCCCACTTCACTCCAAGATTACCCAGGAATGTATTTCACATGTGCCTTTGGAACAAGATTGTGAGCTGCCAGAAAGAAAATATTTTACAGCTGAGCGCTGCATTTCGCTCGGAGCAGTTCAAATGCAATATCCCGAGGAGGAGGATTCCACCGGCGGGTATCAGGCAGGGAATTTGGGCTCTGTCCCTTTGTTTTGTCTGTGCAGTTTTGTAATATGGGACTCTTTGTTGATTGCTGGATTGGTTTTAAAGGTCCTTGGTTAGAACAGAAGCTTCGCAATGGAGAGTGGTTTGTTAAACCAGAGCCCTGGGTAGGCAGCTGAGCTTATGTTAAACTGGAGTCACAGCTCAGTGTGGCTGAGCTTGTGCAAAGAGCGCCTCAGGAGCCCCTGTGGGGAGCGCTGTGGCTGGGGGGGGACACCTTGGATGGAGGCTGGAGATGTCAGTGCTGCTCCCAGCTCAATGGGGAAGTTTGCCCCAAAGGGCTTCACCCGTGTGTGCTTCCCTGTGTGCAGCCTGAGGGCATCTCACTTCTGTAAAACTGAGGCGTGTTGCCTTGCCAGATATATATATAAAGGTAAATGTCACTTAATACGTTTTAAAACATACAAAAATAGGTTTGTGGCGATGATGATAGGTACTTGCCAAGATGCACACCTTTCTCCATGGCACATCAGCATGGGACAGAATCTTACATGGTGAAAGAGCAGGTGGCACCTGTTGCACTTGGGCTAATGTGGGTTCATTCTCAGTAAAATGGGGAATGTGGGAGCAGCAGCACCTCACTTTGCCTCCTTCTGGGCTTCCTGTAAGAGAAGAGGGAGATTTTTGTGTTTTACTCCAACCAGGATGGAGTTAATCCTCTCTCTACCTCAAGCAGGGTTTGCAGGACCAGAGAGCTGAACCAGCTGTGGAGGTTTCATTTCTTGCAGGGTGCTGGAGATGGTGGGCTGCTGAGGTTAGGGAAGCATACAGGCTCTCTGGGGGATGCTGGGATAATCCTGAAAAGGCAGGGGGAGTGCATCCTTGCCTTTTTCTATTTTTTTTTTTAATAATTAGAATCAGCCGCAGGTTTTTTTTGTTATTTCTTAATTATTGTTTTAGGTTTTGAGTGAGGGGACTTCTGATTTTTAAGACTTAAAAGACAGGGCACTTTCATTTATCCACGGGGTAGGAGTTCTGTCACACAGAGTGCAGTATGAAACAGTGTGCAAATGCACAAAAATTTTGCTGATTGGAGCCACCTGTCCCAAGCTTTGTGTGGTGGAAAAGTGTGCAGTGGGACCTGCTCATTGCTTCAGAAGTGTGCTTATGAGCAAGTCTGCCCAAGGCCACTGGCCTCAAGGCATCCCCACACCCTGCTAATGCATTGCTGGGCTTGCAACAAATTATTCCACAGCTTAAAAATGGGCACTGTCTCAGCACAGTGGCACCTCTTGCATCTTTTGAGGCTTTTGGGTCAGAGCAGATGGCTGTTGGTTGCCACACAAGGAAAGGAGTTCAGTTTGTTCCTACAGTGGTTGCACAGAAGGTAAAGGCTTCAAATGGCTACACTGCTGTGTTTCATCCCTCTCAAAATCAACTGGTTTTAACAACAACAACAACAACAACAACAAAAAAACCAACTGTCCAAATCATGTTCGGCAAGGGTGTATTTTTCATATTTAGAAATATTTACTAAGCAGCCATGAAGTCTTGATTGTCCTGTGAAACAGAAGGATTTGATAACTTTTATGCCACGGTCCATACGTGTAAATTGTAAGGGGCTCCCACGGCCAGTGGTGTTTTGTGACTTTGCTGCAGTCAGAAAGCACTGAACAGGATGAGACAAGAACTGGAATAGTAATTCAGAATAACTGATTGAGTTATTTCTTACTCCATTCTGCCCATTTCTTTTAGCCCAAATATAGCCTGTGGTTTTGGTAATAAATGTCAGTTAATCTCAACTTTTTCTCAAACACACCCAAAGAAGAAGACAGAACTGAGCAACAAACAGACTTTACCTCAGACTGTGTTTTCCTGGGAATATCTGTGCTCCACCCCAACTGTCTGTCTGAGCCAGTTGTTCATTACCACATGTAGCACTCACCAGAGAAGGGACTGAAGTTTCTGTACTCTGGGTATCATTTTCTGGGAAATCTGATTTTACAAAACACCTGTTGTTTGGTGTGTTAAAGGTTTAGGAAATTAAAAAAAAAAAAAAAAAGGACATTTAATTTTTGCGTTGCTGGTCTCAGAGAAGAAAATCTACAGCATAAGAACATCATCTTAGCCAGGGAAATGCTTTCTCTAGATTAACAGTAGGAAATGCTTAATCTCTGCTGGAGCTATCAGGGAACTTCTTCCTGCTCCCGCACTCTCCCAGCCTAATATCTCCCTTTGGGACATCAGCAAACACATTTAGGGAGTGGAAACCTTTGTCCCCCTCATCTGTGTTCATGTCCTGGCCCATTTTCAGAGCCCACAAGCAAAGTTTTCACCTCATATCTCTTCAGGGAGTTGTGGGACATATAAATATTTTGGCTGATGTTGCCTGGGGTCAGTAAATGCCTTTCTTCTGTAATACAGAAGATGTTCCTGGTATGTGTGATGTCCTCACTTCAGCCATGGGGTTTAGATTTTCTCTTGGTGGGACAAAAAGTAAATCAATCCAGAGCACCTGTAACTGGGAAAATGCACTCGCCCAGAACTGCAGTGTAACTAGTGGCAGAGCCTTGTCAACTTTACAAGGAACATAATTAGCACAGACTAATTTTATAATTCATGGTAACCTAAGAGAGGGTGTCTTACACTGCCAGTACAACTGAAGAATGAATTTCCAGTCAATATTTTCTTATAGATAAGAGCACGCCTCTTGAAATCAAACCTGCTTAGCACTAGGTGGCACTCTGCTATAATCTAAATTAGTTTGCTTTAGTTTTGAAGTTTGGTAAACATTTTAGCAATGGAAACAACAAAAAGAGATTAAACTCATCAGCAAGTTGCCAGGTTAGGCATCCATGTTGGGAAATGAGAGGGATTTTGACACACTGTAAAGCTGTCAGGGCCTCTCTGATGTCCACTGGGTGAGAGGGCAGGGAGGAAATGAGATCCATGTACTTTTGCTAACAGTGCCAGTCATTGCACTTGCTGTTGAGAAACCAATATGGTGTTTTGTGGGGTTAATAAAGTGGTGCCCTCTGGGGAAGTGGTATGGAGGTGCATAATTCAAGGCCTTGTCAGTAGAGAATAGAGTGGGGATTGTGGAACACCTCCTAAAAGAGCAGCTGTTCTGCCCCATTTGGTCTTGGAACATTTGCATCATGGAGGCCAGGAGAGAGAAAGCTGCACTCTCCATAATTTTCGTGGCTTTGCATTGCTAAGGTTTTTTAATTTATTTTAATGGTCTGAAGTTATGGGATTGTGTGCAGATTTTATAGAGGGGTGGGTTTCTGTGTCAAATACTGCCTGAGTGGGTGTAGGACCAGCTCTTGGTCCAAGGAGAGGATAGGTCCTGGTGCTGGGTAATGATGTGGGCTTGTTTGCACAGCGAATCCTTAGGGGAGGAAATGGAATTGAGGGATGTAGGGCTGGAGCACTGGAAACCAGTTTCTAGCAGTAAACAACAACCAGAAACCTTGGAGTTGCATTGTAGTTCATCCAAGCTGCATATTGGATGAACATGAATATTTGTATATGGGATGAATTTGGACACATGTGTGTATTGATGTGATGATTTCTCCTCATCCAGAAGAAATGGATAGTCTTAGAAAAACGCAGGTTGTAAATGCTGGTAAGAAAAATATATGACTTGGAAAATGGCCGTCAGCCACTGATCTTATGTCAATGCTATTTCTGGGCTGCTTCAGAAGAAGGCGTATCTTCCCCCAAAGGGCTCAGGACACAATCCCAGCCCTGGGATTACTGCTCTGGGGATTGGAGTCTGACCATCCAGACTTCTTATGTGACCGTGAACGTAAAGGCTGGGTTCAGTCAAAGGCTCGTTCATCCTCCAGCTCACAGAGCTGGGCACCTGAGGCTCTGCTGCTGGTGCATGATGATAGTTAAGCATCTCTGCTGCTGACCAGAGAAGAGAGAGTTGTTGGTAAAGCTGAGGTATGTGGGGAAATTTTGTGTGCTCAGCAGAGCTTAAAAGCATGTCTGAGGCTGCTGCAAGCACCTGTCCCCATGGGAGCCAGAGGCTGAGGACAGCCCAGCAGGGACTCAGCTGAAAGCTTTTTCTGGGAAAGCTGACCTGAACTCACTGTTGTCCTAGAAAATGAGGCTGGCAGAGGAGGAGAAGGGCACTGGATTTTCTGAACTAATTTAAGTATTAGATATCTTCACCTGGTATCTTGGGGACCCTGGGCTGTCTTTCTTCCTTGGCCTGTGGGGATGCATGTGGGATTCACTGTTTGCCAAGAGAGAGCTGCAGGGCACCTGCAGCACCTGGCTGGAGGAGCTGCAGGGCTTCCACCTGCAGGACTTTGGGATAGCAGGAAGGTCGAGTGAAAAGGGAGAGAACTTGGCCCAGCTCCATGCTTCGGGCATTTGCTTGGGAGGGAGGACTGGGCTTCAGGTGCCTCTAAATGCCAGGCTTTGTCAAAGCAGCAGATGTTTCATAGGAAGGGTGGGTGCCTCTGTGGGTGTCTGTGTGTTTCTTGCTGGCAAACGCTGACTTTTTAATGCTTGTCTGCAACCTTTGTGGTTTGGGTTCTCTCCCTAACATTAAAGGCTCCCTCCCCAAATACCTTTTCTTGCGCTCTGTGCAGACCAGTTCTTATCACCCCAAGTGACTGGTGCCATTTTCCTTGGCTGTCTGGGCACACCATCTGTTCAACAGCTGTCTTCCAACAGCTTACTCGACTGGTTTCTTTTTCCCTGAATTTTAGCCCAGCCCTTGTTTTGTGCTCTAAGGCATCTCTGATATTTTGGAATGCCTTTATTATTTGCTTCCCTTCAAATGTTTACAAATAATTAACTTGGGTTTTTGTTCCACAGCACATCTTTGGTTGTTGTAATGGCAAAAAGGGACATATTTTGTAGATTTCTTCTTTTCTAAGGGATAAGAAAGCTCAAGACTTCTGTGTTTCTATCTGGAGACATGTGTGCAAAGAAAGATAAAGCCAGATGAGAGCAAATGGCTATCCAGACACACTTGTGTAGAGGCTGGGGGGCTTTTCTCTAGTCTTTCTGGGAGCTATTGCTTCCTGCCCGGTAAAGACTACACGACAAAATTTTTGACATAAATTCAAATCCTTCTGAGGTGGTTCATGGTGAAATGTGCCCCATTTAACTTTTTTTTGTGGAGGACTACAACTGTAGTTGGTGATTACAAATCAGTCCAACATGTGGTGGAGCACTGGTAAAACACACTAGGCAGCCTGTCTTGCTGTGTATATTTCTGCTGGCAGAGACCCTGGATCTCCTTGGCCAGGCATTCAGTGCTGGGATAAAATCTAGATTCCCAGCAAATTCTCAATTAAGTGCAAGATGTTTCTTGAGCACGGAGCCAGAGATCAAACTGAAATAAGGCTCACTCTGAGAAATATTTTGAAAACTGTTTGAATAACCTAGTGTATACAAATATTTTAGGTCAACTATCATATTCTCTCAAGACTTGTAGGCGTTTTTGTCTGGGTGCCAGCAGCACTGCATCTCTGAAGAATGGAACCAATGCTGAATTCTTACTTCCACTACTGTGTCAGTGAATCCACCCACGGCCTGATAATGTCAGTGCAATGTGATGGAAAGTTTTAATTATTGTTTGGCCCTTGTGTTGTTTTCATGATATTTTTGCATCAGCATTGAGAGGAAACGGAGAGGGCAGTATCCAGGGGTAGGAAAGTAAACCATCCAACTCTTTGAAGAAAAACTCACCTCATCTCAGTTTGCAAAATTGTGCTGGGAGGCAGCTTTTCATTTTTTCACCTTTAAAACCTTGGCCTTAAATTAGAGGATAAACAACCCCAGACAATTTCTTCTCTTTTTCTCCTGAAGCTGAATAGCGCACACCCACTCAACGCCTTCCTAGAGCCACAGACACGTTTGGATACTCTGTTGATGTCAGCAAACATGACTTTGTCTTGCACCAAGAGATGAGCCCAGATCCACAGACTGTGCCTCTAACCAGCTACCAGCTTGGTTACATTCGTGGTGTAGACAGAGCTTAAGCTGGTGTCCCACTTCATCGCAGAAACCACTGTGCCGGCTGCTGACCAGCTAGATTTAAGTTTTTTGGCAGAATCCTGTTTAACATTGGAAGGAATGCTTTTAATAGTCTGCGTTTCTCCTGGAGGCCTGCACTGGGGATATAGTTGCCTCCCACGCGTGCACAAGTCTAATTGGAAAGCATGATATGGCCTGGATGTGCGTTGTGGCTACGGGATGTCAGCAAGACAGATTTGAAGTACTGCTGCAGGAATGACAGAAGAAGTCTGCAGACCTTTCAAGATTAGGCACCAGATTGAGATTTTTCATATACGAAAGCAGCAGCAACTTTGCTGAAGGCAGTGGTGGTACTGTTCTCTAATTCATGTGGAGAGATTGTGCATTATTCGTTGTTTGAACCAAAGTACATCCGTGCTTTTATGCCACTTTGATATTTGGTGCTTGGAACTGTGAACTTCCTAAGGAGGCACTTGTCAGCTGCTCTTAATTTTCATGCAGGAGAATTCAGCTTATCCAGAACTCCTGCAGCAGCTGAGCAGAAATGCACTGTTGCTCTGCTGTCTGCGGTGTTAGAAAAGGGAGGAGGCTTCTATACACCTCCAGTCAGGTTTTTGGGGTTGTTGAAAAGATACCTGGTCACCTTCAGAGTTATGTGCAGTTAGAGAGAGATCTGTGGTTTGCATGTACAAAGTACAGGTCTCACACTGCATCAGATGTTTGCAAATACTGTAACGGGGCTGTGTTGGCATGTGGGATGGATGAAAGGGTTGGCAGCCACATGTATTCACAGCTTAAACATTAGTCTCTTCTCTCCCTGCCTCCCTTCCCCAGTTAAAATACAGTAAGAGGAATTTATTTTCATATTAAATATTTTTCTTATTTTTTCATTTTTCTTAAATTTTCTTTTTTTTTTTTTTTAATTTTTCTGGCTCACAAAATGAAATTATGCTCTTGGGTTGCACAATAATGGCTACGAGTATTCCAAGCTTATTTTAAAAGACAAATGAAAATGTGACCAAGAGATGAAAGAGAGAATCTTTCCAAAAGCTGCTGATTCCTAAAGAGGCTTCAGGAAAACAGCAACAAACATAACACCAATATCCAGAGGCTATTGATAGAATTTCAAGAAGAGAAAAAAAATAAAGAATTGCTGTATTTTTATTATTTTTTTAACTTATCATGGAGAAGCTAGAGCATGAGCAAAAATGAGCAGAGAGTCAATTGTTCCTTGAGCAGAAACAACAATTTCCTGGAAAACATTGATAAAGCAAAAACACCTGGGAAAGGGAATGTGTAAACTGTGATCCTGTGCATCAGAATTTTGCTAAGCAGAGGAAGGCATATTCTGCCTGCTGTGTAAGTAGTGCATCACTTCATGGTATGTCCTTTTTCCCTGGAGGATTAGAGAATGTTCTTCAGCATGAGTCTGCTTGACTTAGGTGATGTGGATCCCAGCATAGTCTTCAAATGGGAGCTTTGATAGCAGCTTAATATTTTGTGGCACTTAAACATTTTTCCAACACCTCCATGAAGAATTAAGGAATCATACGCTGGTCAGTGCTGTGGATGTGACTTCTCTTTTTGATATACAATTTCTCTATTAGCTGCTGTGAGGAATGTGAGTTGTGGCTGTCTTGATAAACCTGCGTGTTTTCAGACTGCTGACAAGCCTTTGAGTTGTCTGTATTGGATATATGCTGATTGTTTTTTGGCAAAGCAGTCGCTGAGTATAAGAAGGTGTGTGAACCTGTAGGTAGGTGATTTCACCCTCAGGAGCCTTGGTAGGGAAGTCTGCAGCACACCCATGCCTTTGACAGCATCTTTATGAGGACATGTGTTAGAAAGGATTTCCTGAGATGAAGTTTGCACACCTGCAGGGACTGACAGATCCACCTCTTCTAAGAGCAGCCACAGGACTCGCTGTGGCAACAGCAGACATTGACAGGTGCAAAGGAGGTTTACTGCAGGAGAGGCTTATTTGTAGGTGAGATGTTGCACATGGAAAAACAGTCAAAAGAAGGTGAATTAGGAATAGGAATAGGTGTCTGTAAAGAGGCAACACAAGGTAGAATACATCCTTTTGGGTCTCACTTGATTCCTTTTCAGATTGATTTGGATGAGCTAATTATTCCTCTAATGCTGATGTTAACAAAAAATTCTCTGCATAGGGAGATGTGTTAGGCAAAACAGTGCTGGGGAGTCTGATGTCTGTAGCATATGCCGAGGGGAAATTTATTTTTGAATAGCTCTAATCTGATCCTGTTGACTTGCTGCACACTAGCACAATGTGTGCACTCCCAGAGCACATTATCCTGTTGAATTTAACTCATAAGGAATTAATTGCGCCCTCTGGGTCAGGAGCACAATCCTGAAGAAAATCTCCTGGTTGGTCCCACTCACTGCATTTTGGTTTGCATCCCAGAAACATCTCAAATGAGCACAGGGTCACTCCAGATCACACAATTTATCCTCTCTCCCCCTGTTGGGAGGACTGTGCCGCCTCATGTCGGCTCATGTGTCAGTCTGTCCTGCTGGAGGCTTTGGGAAGCATAGCCAAGCAACTCTGCTCTCTGCAGCTTGATTGTATGAAGTGAGGGATTTCTCCAGGTAGGATTCCTCCCCAGGGAAACCAAAGCAGGGCCTTCTGGGTCTTGGCTGCTTGGTTTTAAGTATCAAATCAACAAAAAGGGAGTCAGAAAGGGAGATCAGAACAAATCCACCTGATGTTTACCATTTACTGCACAAGCATTTCTCTGAAAGCCTGGAAGCTGGAGAGGGAAGGCTCACCTGCTGGCAGCATGTTAGTCCCTATATTTTAATGCTGAAAACTCCCACGCAGGATCTTAAAATTTTGCCTTTTTCATATAATTAAAAAAACCTGTGTTCAGTTTATCACAGCACAGTTCCCTGTATTAGAAGTCCTAAAGCTGCCTTCCCCATTGTCTGAATTTCCACTTTCAGCTTACATTTTTCTATTCCTGTGGGAGGTTCCCCACTTTCATTTCCATGCAGTGTTGAAACTGGGAATCCCATTAGTGCTGTTCATATGACCTAGGGAATGTGAGTAAAACGTTTCATAGCAGTGTATCTTCTTGGCTGCTCTCCAGGGCCTGTAATTAACTCCACATATATTCCTCTATCTATCATGGGCCTTTCGATCTGACCTAATAGAAACAGTGAAAGCTGGAGTAGAAAGCAAAGCTTTATGGAAAAAATCAAAGAAGTGCTTTGCTTGCTGATAAGTCTTTAACTGTTTACTGTGCACCCTCTCCTTTTAACAAGATTTCACTCCCAGGAAAGTGCTGCAAGTATAAAGCAGCCCTTTGGAAGGATTGTGTGACTTTCAGTGTGCAAGAGATGCCTGGGCATCCTTTAATTCTTCAAGCATGATTTTTCAACCCGTCACATGTGAGTGGGTTGAATGAATCTTTTTGTGGGTAACAAAATTTTCTTAATTTAATAAGTCATTTAACTGTCTTGTCATCCTGGCTAACTAGAAGAGTTTTCAAAAGCAGCTGCTTTTTTAAGTAATATGCTTGTCTTTCTTCCCTTTGCTTTCTATCATATATGCTTCTGAAAAATATTCATTGATTCTGTATTTAATTATCTTACAATTTACATCAAGTTTTTGACAGGAGTGTAGTAATTCAAGACCTGATTAAAAAACCCCACGGTAGGATTCATAAAAGTAAGATACAGATACAACATGCATGTTTTCCTTGGATATCATTTAATTCTCAGCCTAAACTGAGGTTCAGGCTTTTGCTATGTAAATCTGGAGTAATACCACTGAAACAAGTGCACCAGCAGAGCTGGAAGTTGAACTTGGCCTTTGTTTTTTTAGGACAATATTAGAAATTCAGATCTTTAATCCATTTGGTTTTCTGTTAGCTCAGTCTATCTTCCATATCTAATTATGTATATTTAACCCTGATTAGCATATCTGCTCAGAAACAAAGGCTCTCTTATGATTTTTAGGCTCAGACTATTGAGATGTGAAGACACCATTTGTAGAGAAATGTTAGTGGCTCATCCACCCTTGGTACCATATTCCAGTTGATGGCTTTTATGTATGTCATTCACCTGGAACAGATGTTTTCCCTCCTGCTTTAACCATTCCCCAAAAATAACTGAAAGGAAAATGAAAATACAATTAATATGCATGTCTATCCAATTAATTTAAATACATTAGCATTAAAATTGTTTCTGGATTTATTTAGATGCTTTCTGTGGCAGCCAAAAATAATCTTGATGCGGGACTGAATTTTGTCAGATGCCTCAATAAACAGCAGAGACCTTTTATTCAAAAAGGAATCTTTATTATGAGATGGTAATTCAGTCCTAAAACACTGCTTTTTGTGGCCAGTGTGAACTCTTGGTCTGCTGGGAAAATGATAGAGGAGAGCAATACCTTGAAACAGGATGACAGTCAGCTGAATCTGCTGAGGTTTTGGGAGAGGAGCAATGCAGATCAACTGTGGTTTTACAGTACTGACTTCTTTAAAATTCTGCAGAGACCATTAGTTAGTCCAGCAATTCCTGGGCTAGAGATATTTCTAATATGCTGGAAATATGTACTGCAGGGCGTTGGAAGCTCCAGTAAGGAGAATTGTCTGTCCACACTTAAAGGATTTCATATCCAGGATGTCAGATTGCTGTGTGGAATGAGGGAAGAGGATGGCATTGAGGCATTTGAGGAGGATGTGTTTTCTTTAAGGGGCACTTTCTCCTGGTAGGAAGTTTAGGTAGGTACACACATCATTTCCTAACTTCCCTAGATTTTGCTTTCCTTTGTTGCAATTGTGAAGCAATTAATAGATAAAATGTATTTTCTGTAATGTGCCTTCCAGCAGCTGCAGCTTCTGTCCCCAAGTCTGTCATCTCTTTTAGAGACCACGGACCAATTGAGCTGACAGTGCAGTGGCAGCTCTGGAGAGCATCCCCTGTGAGCTGTGTCAGACACCAGCTCCAATCCTTTCCAGCCCAAGCCACACAAACATATTTCAAGGATTGGCCATGATCCCATAATTAAGTATCTGGCTGTGCTGGGCTTTCCTGACTATAGTCAGAGTTGAGATAGAACATAAGTTTTCCCTGGCTTTTAGGATTGACAAAGTTGGAAATGTCATGTCAGGATGGAAACCAAGTAAAATACAGATACAAGGGCTTTTGTCAGGAACGTTTCAAATTCAGTCACAAGATGACAATGGAGTGTGACCACTACTATATTGTCTACTCATAATGGGAAAAAAACTAGGAAAGGCTGAAGCGATTGGGATTTGAATTGGCTATACTTGCTTGCATGGTGTTTTCATCTTCTCCAGATTGCTTTCTCTGGCTGAAGACTTACCCTCCAGACCATGGTATCCCGGACTGAGAAGAGGGCTGGCAAGGCCAGGGTTATGGTGTGCCTTTGGCTCCTGGAGACACCAGCATCCCAAAGAAATCAGCTGCTCCCAGCCCTGCAGCAGGTCAGTTGGGAGCTTTGTCACCAAGGAAGGGGTGACTCCAAGCTCTCTGCTGCCCCACACGTCTCTCTCCCTCTGTTAAGTTTGCTCTTGTGCATGAAACACTAAACCATCAAGCAAGCTGGATTGGAAGTTCCCTCACTCTATGTTCTGATGAAGCCTGTAAAAATAGCAAATAATAACAGGACATTTTTAAAGAAAGTACAAAATTATTATCGTTTTCCCTTTCCTCCCCCGGAATATCAGATGTTAATCTTGTTCCTCCCACAGGCTAATGATATGCTTCAAACAAGAAGTGAAAGTGTCGCTGGGCGGCCTCCTGGACTAATGTCCACTCATGGGGAGGCTCCAGTGACCTTCCTGAAGACAGGTAAACCAAATAGTGCTTGGCTTCTGCAAGGAATGCCGGTGGCCGGGCGGCACTGTCTCCAGGCGCTCGAGGCACCGTATCAGAGGCGGCGGTAAAGCCCAGATTCCAGGAGCCAGAGAAGAAGGAGCGGACTCGCCGTCTGCGGTTCGAAGCACTTATTCTCCAAGGTGACAACGACGGGACGAGTGCGGAGGAGGGTCTTGCGAGCAGTTTTAAGGGAGACAAGTGGGGAGGAGCATTCGGGTAACAACCAATGGGGTATGCAGGAGAGGGAGGAACCAGGGTACAAACAGCCAATGAAGGACAAACAGGGGAGGGCAACCAGCCGACGACCAATGACCAACCGAATTGAACAGAACTGTCTAGAATAAAGGGCAGAGCCTTACTCCTCGGTCCCGCCCATGGAACCGCCCTCAGACCCAGACTCGTACCATTTAATCCGGAGGGTCTGATGGACACGCGGAGGCGGGACCGGGGGCAGATGACACGCACCCACATGAAAGCTAGAGATGAACCAGAATATTAAAGAAAATGTATTCTGAGATAGTCATAAAGTTTTACTTAGCAAGATTGAGTCAGCTGTATTTTCTCTTCTGATCTAAAGCCTGAGCTTAGTTAGAATGGATAACAGCATTTGTACCTCACTGCAACAAAGTCAACATAAACATACCAAATACTTGCACTTTTTTAAAATGAAATGATGAAAAGTCATTTTGCTGCATTAGTAAGGGTTTTGTCAGCATACCAGTGAAAAATACTATTTGTATTTTGGTTTGAGCATACCTTTTGAGGGTAGTTTGTTATACTCCTATAAGCAGCAAACTATTGGTAGGCTTTTGGGTGTCTGCAAAAACAAACATATAAATGAGCATGAGTCACAATGTACTTGCTGGTTTTCTTTCTTTTCTGAATGATTTAACGCTGGATTTTTAATGTGATTTCAAGTTTATTGCTTTAAGTTATTGGACCTTTTGAGCTGAGTAGGTGTGAGGGCAGGTGTGGGGTGAACACGTGGGATGTCAGTGCTGCTGCTTCCCCCACCCAGGGAGATGCCCTGGTCAGGATATGATATGGCACTGTGTCCTCATTCTGGAAAGGAATCAATATTAATATCGTTGATTATGAACTTACTGCAGTGATCTTGCGAAAACAGAGACTGCATGATGGAGGTAGCCATGAAAATTGCCTCTTTTCAATCTGGCAGAATCTTTCTCTTCTGAGGCTAAAATGTTGCTTGGGAAAGGCAGCCCTTTTTCATTGTTTAATAAATGTTGATGAGATGCCTGTGTTCTGTTTGTAAATGTAAAACAAAAAAAAAAAAAAAAAATTTTTTGCCCTGCGTGAAAACATTTGAAAATGAATATTTGAATAGCTCATTTGAGAACTGACATTTGGACAGGATTATAGCTTTCATTGGGAAGGACTTTGGAGAGTTTTAGTGGAAATTGGGTTTGATTTGGCCAACATTCGGAGCCTTTGAAAAATATAAAATGGATAATGCCCAGTATGTTTTTTCCACTAGGTTTGTATAGATGTATTCATCATGCATTCCAGTGCGGATAACTAGCAGGACTATGAAAGAGGAAATGAAAATCCACAGAAACCCATGGCTCTGGCTTTGTGGTAAATCATCTGTTCCATGAGATGTCTACAACAGATTGCTGTGGTGAGGCACCTGGGAGCTGTGCTGTTGGTGAGGAGACCTTCCTGGGCTCTGGAGATGTGCAGGATCACAGGGAAGAGGTGGTTTTGTGGTGGAGCTTTAAGGGGGCAGTGCAATGCTGTTTAAAGGCTCCACTGTCTGCAGTAAATATTGGGCATGCAGTACATAAACCTGCCAAACTGGGGGCAGTGACCTTAACTTTCAATGATTTTAGTACCTATGTTACATTCAGCTGCTTGATTGTACCTTCTTTTAAAAAACAAGATTGGAAGCACGTGATTGTTACAACCACCCTCTCTTTTTCTGCTCTGTGCTCCACCATACTTCCAGTGCAAATGCCATTTTGGTAACCGGTGCCTGTGTTTCTCCACCTGTGTTACTAGAATTATTTCCTAATGTACAATTTGCTACTCTCTGACAAGTTTTTGTTTTTACAGAGAACAAAGCACTTGCATCTCTTTTCATAACAGCCTTCTAAATGGCTAATAATGACAACTCTCATTATTGCCTCTGCCTTGACTTTTATCAGCTGGTCACACTGCTCTTCTTTTTACTTGTTTTTACCACAATTCCCCTTTCTGTCTGCAATCAGCTCAGATGGTCAGTAGGAAAAACAAGTCCAAAGAAGTTTGGCAAGTTATGGCCATGTGGGCAGTGTTCTCACACACCAAGCATTAAGGAGGGAATGAATTTTTTTCCATTTTTTTCTTTAGATTGAAGAAAATCCTACTGGTCAGAGTAAGGCAGGTGGAAGACATCCTCTGTGTCTCCTTCTCAATTATGGCAGTGGCTGGTGAAGAATTCAAGATTTTTACAGTAAGTTTGAACCAGCAGCCCAGTGTCTTTCGCTTAGGAGCATGAAACCATGGATTCCCATCCATGTGAGCTGGGTCCGTGACTCCTTATGGAAAACACAGATGATTTTCAGGAGTGGAAATCAAAGCTGGACACCCTGCCATGAGTAACCTCAGCAGCTGGAAAGTGGGTGCTTTTCTGCAAGCAGGGCTGTAGCCTCCAGAAGTTTATTGAAATTTTCTGCTGGCACCCCCAGCTGACACAAATCCTGGAGAGTCAGTAAAGGGGAAGGCAAATTGCTTACCAATTTTACATCTAGTGTGACATTTCTTGAGTGGCTGCAAGGCCAAAAGTTGACAGAAAGCAGGAGGCAATCTCCTTTCTCCTCCTCAGCCAGGAGGAGATTGTGTAGAAGAACCTGAGCTAAAGATACACTCGCAGTGGGTTGTGGTCTTTATTGGGAACAGCATTAATACCCCCTGGGAGTCAACATGTTTTTCCAATAAATGCCTCTCTCCTCTTTATGAGGAGATAGAACTTCACAAAATCTATTTTTATTTAAGACTTTCCAGTAAATTATGAATATAAAAGTTTTTATTCATATTTTTAAACGTATCAAGAGAAGAATGTTCTCTAAAATATTTGGCAGACTTTCCACACTTCTTTCCACGAAGAAATTCTATTGTTCTCTGTTAAACATCCCCAAGGCTTCAGTTGCTCTCACATAACAGTATAGAGCTTTTCACATGTCAGGGAATAATTTATTTTTTGAATTAATGAATGTAATTTCATTCAGTTTAATATTTTAGCCAGGATTTATTATAGTGCAGTCTCTAATTTACGTTCAGCTCAGGTGAATAGTGCCTTACATTTGTCATCATACTAATGATTGATTGGAGGTCTCATTACAAAGCAGTGGTGTGATGGTTCCCACTTTATTCTGAATAGCAGCAATGACAAAAAACACTGCTGTGTGTGACAGTTTCTTGTCATTCTTTCTGCACTCTCAGCTGAGGCAAACTGAATTGCAAGGAGTCATTTTCTTTATTTCTGAGGTTGGCTTTCAGGCCCAGTTTGAGGGAAGTGCATCAAATCTGGGACACCCCCCAACCAAACCTTGCATCTCTGGTGTCTGCTAGGTACCTGTGGTCCTTGGCTTTTAAACTTTCGATTTTCTCGAGCCTAAACCTCACTGCTAGGTACAGCAATAACCTTAGCAAATATTGTTATTTTTGTGAATTTGACTAAGTCATTGCTCCCCTCTGCCATAAAAAATTATGAAGGAAATAAAATATATCTTAATTGTATCATCGTCTTTCTATCTGTAACATGACAGCAATTATCCTTACCTAACTAACTTTTCAAAAGAAGCACTGAGTATATTCTGCAGCTGTATTTTCTGTCTTTCCTTAGAGGTATGAGTTTTGGGGTTTTAAGTGTTTGTTCAGTATTATTTATGTCAGCTGTAGGAGTTAAGAGTAGCTACAACTGGGATATTTGGTATTTGCAGTATGGATAAGTAACAATTGACTGACAAAAGCTGCTTTCTTTGGCTTTGTAAATAGAGTAGAAGGACTCTATTTTGAAGAGACAGCAGACACCGCAGACACAGAAGAGAATTAAAAATTGTCCCAACAAAAAGACATTGAACTGTGCTCAAGTGCTCACAGCAGTCACTCATGCACACCAAAGGCTGATTAAGTTTTATAATTGTGTAGGGCACAAAAGTTAAAACCCAGTATCTCTTCTGGACCTGAAACAATCCCAAAACAACCATGGCTTCTGCTGGGATCTAAAGCTTTCTGCTGGGGTATTCTAAGAGCATAAGGTGCCTTTAGGCCAAACTGAATCTGAAAATCAAAACTCTTGAGGCCCTTGTTGCTCTTTTGCAATTTATCTTAGATTAAAGCGCTGTTATATAATCAAGGATTAAAGGCATTAAACCATCCTAAAGAAACATAAGGATGTCATTTTATCTGAGTTACCAGATGATAGATCTGAAAGCATTTTTTGATTGCTCTGTTAGAACATATTCTTTCTTTGATTTGGACTGACTAACCAAGCAATTTAAAAATAAATTATTAAAATCTGAAGGCTTCTCTTCCTCCTGTGGAGATTTGGCATTTGGGAATATGTCACGGGCTGACCATCTTTCTGATCTACTTAGGCTTCAATCAGGTTTAAGTGTAGGCAGCTCACTAAACTGCAGTGACATGCATGCCTCTCTTGATCACATGAGAATTGTAGCTAGGGCTTAGCCTAGCCAGTTATAATCCTAGTGACTAAATTTAAACAGCAAACTTAGTTACTTGTCCAGTATCAGTAAGCTGCCAGTAATTTGCATCATTCTAAATTCCCTTAGAGTTAAAAGTAATACTTTGAAATATTTAAATTTAATATTTAGTGTGTAACTTTAAAAATAAACCCAACATCAAAGTTGTATGTAACAATTACTAGCACTGGTATTAAAAGAAAACAACTATAAATTCAAAAAACTCTATAAATTCACAAAACAGATTTAATTTTTTTTTTTTTTTTTAAATAGCCTACATAATATACCTAAAGTGTTAGACTGAAATACCTAATTCATTTGGCTGGAGAGATTTTGTGGCATGGACTAAGGTTATCTAAAGTGCAGATTTGGCAGAAGGTGTCTCAATAAGAGCTGAAACAGCTAATCATGGTTTGAGAGACACGCACGCAGGACATGCTGAGCCAGAGAAGACCTTCTCTTGCTTTCCACAGTGGGAATGAAATCATTCCAGATCATAAATCAAGCTGTCAGTGCGTGCTGTAAGGAGGTGCGTGGCACTGACAGGGAACACAAGTCTCTGGTGGCACTCAGGGAAATGTGAAAAAAGGCACTCAGATATTAAATCCAGGGTCAAATGCTGCGCTCAGCCTCCCGCAGGTATCCACTGGAAAACGCAGCCCATGTGTTTTATATCCTGATTTCTAGTTGTAGTCAAAGCTGGAAGAGTTCCTAGACCAATTTAGGCAGCTCACCGAGTTCTAAATTTTAGCACCTCCCCAGGTTTTTCACTGGCCTTCATTTTCACCACTGGGCTCACCTGTATCTTTGCCTCTGTGCTTTGTAAGGACAGGGTGCAGGCAGCCCCCTGGGGTCACCAGCCATGGACAAGGACCACCAGGGCACGCTGAAGCCTTTGTCTGAGCTGACAAACTGTTGTTTTCAAGTGGCATTCAAAAATGGAATAAAAATTAGAGCATTTCTGGAGTGTAATATAAGTGATTGCAGGCAGGCAATTTCTCCCTTGTTCTCCCAGTAATTGCATTTTATTATTTTGTGGCTGTATTTTCCAGGCTTCTCAATAATAGGGAATATTTACTTAAGTTGGTGCTCTCAAAACCTATTTGGAAGGCAACTACCTTGCTTGTTGATTGCTACACCTACAGAGAGAGGAGGTGCTGTCCCTGATGCATGAAGCTAAGGATCCAAAGTGTCAACATAAAATTTGCTGTTCTCAGTAAACTCTTTGATGTGCTCTTGTGCAAACAGAATTGGTAAGTCTTTATTTCCACGTGTTCTCTAGTCTTTGCTCCAGGAGTGCACTTAAACGAAGACCTGTCTCCCAGAGACATGGGACTTGTTCCACCAGGAGCTCTGAAGGAATGTAGTTATTTTCCTGCAGGTGCCTTGCAAACATTGGTGAAGTCATGGGTAGAAAAGATATAATTTCTAAAGAATTAACTCTTCATACTTGCCTTCTCAGCATATGACACAAAGTACTTTGGGCAAATCAAATTTTCTAGGGAACTGTGGATAGAGCAGCTGAGTATTGAACTGGTGGCAAATAGAAATTAACTTTGCTGGCCACCAAATCACGTGAGACTTGCAAGGACAGCTGCTGGCAAAGACTGAGAAAGATGTTTAAATGTTTATTTTTGTGGATTTTCTGAAAGACATTTTATGGGGGGAGAGGGGTAACCCATCAACAAACCACCCACAGTGTGCTGTTCCATTTGGGTGCAATGCACTGATAACTGGAATCTAACTGTGTTCTGCTGGTAAAACCAATTTCCAATCCTGCAGCTTGACCATACCAGTACTTTCCTGTTCCACTTCTCCTGCTTCCACAAAGATCCAAGCTTTCCTAACTTCCTTCCAGCTCCTCACCAGTTTTTCTCTCAGACATCATACACTGGTGCTTCTTGATCAACTCTTCTCTAGGACAACCTCATCTTTTCTCGTGTCTTCTCTGATGCATGGCTTTGGCCCAGCTTGCTCTTCATTCACAACTGTTCTTACTGAACCACCCTCTCCTTTTACTTGCCAGCTGTACAATAAATGTTTTTTCAAAAGGCATGTATTATAGAAATGCTTGTGCATAATTTTTGATATTGAATAATCCTGGTATTCCATATTTTTCTCTAGTTTGCCATCTGGTCCTTGAAGTCATGGTGCTGTAGTCCTTTGCTGATTATGTTCTGCAAAGTTGATCCTGCAAGTTGAATTCATCTTGTCTGGTCTTAGCAGAATGCATTATCTTCAGGAGTAAGTATTCTGATTTAGAATCCTGGGGTAAATATTCAGCACGGGAGTGTTTTCTAAATTGACTTTTGTCAGCAGCCCTGGCAATAATCCCACAGGATAAGAGGTTACTCTGCCATCAGCAGAGGATGGCATCTGCCAGCTGTCATCCTTTGCTCTCAAGCATAGTGGTAAAATGCTGTTTTCACCAGGAAACATGCTAAACAAATATTTAAATTACCGTATCTTGCATAGTCAAATGATTTCAAATTCATTGTGATCTATTGAGAGATACTTATGGTTATTAAGAAAACAGAAAACACATTGTATTTGTTAAATGTTTATTTCTGTGAATATCAAGTGCAAGAGAGTGGGCTGCATTAGCCTTGTGCTTCACCAAAGAAAGGGAGAGGAAAACACAGTGAATAATATCATTGTTCAACCTGCACTTTAAGTAATGTCACATTTGTGGTAAGGAGATAAGAAGTGACTTGTCTGAGGTGCTCTCAGGAAGCTGATAAGTAAACTCCTGGAACAAATGGGAGGAGGATTATGAAACTGGGAGGGAATAAAATTAAGACTGATAACATATGGAGTCTTGCAGCTATTTCTTCTGTTTCCTAAAGATTAATTTGCGCTGGTGATATTTTTTAGAGTGATTTAATAATGAACAGAAGGATGTGGCTTAAAATGCTGGCAAAGGGCAGATTTTAACAAATGACTGCAACATGGAGATTACAATACCTGAGGATTGTAATGGCAAATCGCTACTAAATAAATTTTCTTGCAAACTGAGGAGTGGTAAATGTATTTCTGGACCAAAATATAAACTGTCAGTGAGCAAGAGGAGACACACACTATGATTGATGGGACTGACCAAACCAGTCAGAGGACTGAAGAGTTTAAAGTGTCAGGGGATGGAAAGAGGTGTTGGAAGACTTTCTTAATGGCTCATCTGAACATCTTCATGTACAGTACGGCCTGAACCCCCTCCTCCCGTGATTTAAACTCCCACTGTCTGCAGAGTGGAGCTTCTCTGCCAGTATCAGTTGAATGAAAGGGCAGAACAATTAAAGGCTGATGTACTCAATTTCATGCTTTTGCTGGACTGACAATGCCAGAATCTGCCACTTTAGGAAATTTATTATAATCCTATTCCTCTGTTTTGTAAAGCATGTTTATTTAAAACCCCACTCACAGCAGTTAATCAAATGCCTTTGTGGACAGATAAATAAAGAAGAAGCAACAGGGATATGTTAAAAGCAGTCATTAGCATGTACCTCACATCAAATAAAAAAGTACTGCAATTAATCATAAGGACATAATTTTTCTTAACCCCATTTCAGATTGCTGTTGTAAGTGCAATTTATGCCACACACCCACCCATGTCTATTTTAATCAAACATTTTGTACTGATGAGTGAATTAAAGTAATACAAGAACAGAGGGCTGAGATACATGGTAGAACAAATAAAAGGCTGTTATGCTCCTTGTTCCAGAGCCACAATGTACCAGAAAAAAGAGAAAAAGCAAAAAAAAAGAAGGTAACTTTTTAATCAAATAAAAAGACTTATGGATGTTCCAAATCAGTCTGACAAAAGGTCAAAGTAACATAATGTCTTTTCTATTCACCATTTGGTGTCACCAGAACATCTACAAAACAGTCAGAGTTTTCACTATTCCCATGCAGACAGAAAGTGTTCTGATCACTGCACGTCTCTTGTAAACATTGTAGATAAGGAAGGAGCAATTTAATTTAAATATAAATAGGTTTTTTTGACTGACAGACTCTTCTTGTATGAACAAGACAGGGTCATTTGTGTCACTCATAAATGGCATGGATCTATTGATGCCCTCGGTGCAGATCTACTGTGTGTTACCTGGATTTGGCTGCCTCTCTGCTTTGAACTGATTTTGATTTCAAAGAGGAAATAATCCATATGAGCCATAGTGAAGTTGCAGAGAGAGTGTCTTGGCATCAAAAAATTCAGACAGCATTGCTGCAATCTGTCTCACTGTGTCACTGTCCCTCCGACTGTTCCTTGTGCTTGAACTCCCTCTCAGTGAAATGCCACCAGTCTGCTAATGATATAATATTAGTGGAAATTATTCTTCCTTTTGACAAGAGTCTAACAAACTTCCCTGTCTAAATCAACATGAGCCATTTGTAAATTAGTTCAGCCTATGACGTTTCCCCCCACAATGGAACTTACAGGGAAATTGTTGCCAATATCAGTATTGTTGACACCAGATTATGGTGCTGTAGCTCAGTCCCCCCACTTCCCTTTTTTTTCTTTTGGACAATATTTGATGCACTCCTCTATGATGTTCTTTTCTGGCCCATTTTATTCCATCTCAGATGTATGACCATTAATATTACTGCTTTTAATATATTGATAAATATATTCAAACTTAGTCTAAAGTAAGTTGTTTGGTAGTCTCAATTCAAAGTTTTACAAGAATCAATGCTGAAACGTTCAAAATACTCATTCTAGTGAAAGCATCAAGGTAAGTAATCCTCTGCATGAAAGACAAGGGTAAAAAAGTGAGCTTTCCACTTGAACAGAAATTATGTTTGAAACTCTGTGCTTTTGAATGAATAATGAATCTGTTTCAGGTTTCCCTCAACTACTCAAACCCTAGAATAATGTGTCATGCCAAGGTCCATGTAACCCCGTGGTGTGTCTTTGATGCAAACCACACCTAACACTTCAGGAAAGGCATAAGAACAAGGGAGACAGAGAGTGATAACCGTACCAAGCCTTCAGCCTTGAAAATCTAGCTGGTAACTTCCTGCAATTACAGCAAACAGGGATTTCATGCTAATGTTAGTTCCCAGCAGATGTACCAAAACTGGCAGTTTGCAGAATTTGGCTCAATTTTTTTAATGGGAAACAGCATTTTCAGCATTACCAAAAGAAAACAGCAAAGGTTTGGTCTATCTTTTCCAAACAGCTCTGATGTTCAGATACAATCAGGATTTGCTTTTATAATGGTAGGAACAGGCACTGCAGCCCCTATAAGATTAATGTAGATTATTATTAATATGGACTGAATCTACTTTGAAACTCAATTCTATGTAAATCAGAAACCTGAGACTGTAACCCAAATTTACTAAATGTAGAACATCTTCTATGGGTATGTCTGATTTAGAGTGTGAAAAATGTTGTTTGATTAGTCTCTTGCTGCTTCTGCATCCATTTTTTCCCTTGTGTCATTGTAATGATTAGAAGCATTCTGAAGAGGCAGGAATTACAACAGTGCAGCTGTTATTTGCTCAGTCTGGAGAGAAATGGTCACAGTGAATGATTCTACTTTTTAAGCCCTAGGATGAAGTGTGGATATTTGAGTTATCATGTCCACTCAAAAAATTTCCAGTTTAACTCAAAGCTTCCAGTGGCATTTGGGCAGCTGCCTTCCTTGAGCTGTGTGTGATGGGATGTTACCCTTATCAATCAGTGGCTGGGTGTGGAGAGAGATCTGATGAGGTGATCTGGTTTGAGCCACCTGCTCTGTGTAGTTTGCTGCCGGCACTGAGTTTGAGTTTCATTGGGCTCTAGGGATTCAGGTAATTCAATTTTGCCTGGAGGCTGACTACACCCAGGCTTGGTTAGGGAGCAGGTGGCTGCCACTTAATCCTGGCAGGTTATATCATGCTACTGGGTTGCAGAAAATGCTGTGTAATTACCAGAGAAAAGATTAGTCCCTTAACTGGGTTTAGAGAAATCCACACTTCCTTGAAACCTGTGTACACAGACATATGTACATCTGTATTGTGTTGTTACAATCCCTCTGGCAAAGTTTCTGCCTGTAAGCCCTGCTAATAAAGCCTTGCCTACTTCAAAAGATATATTCTAGTTCCTAAATCTTCTCCATTGGTGAACTATTTCCATGATGCATCTCTATATCCCAAGACACCCTCAGGTATTTTATTCCCCTTGCAGCTTTTGTGTTGCCAAGGTGCCTTGCAGGGCTAGGGGCTAAGGGTGACCCTCACCCAGGCACTGCAGTTCCACAGTGTCCAGTCACCACAGGTACAGGGGGATGTTGCTCCAGCAGGGTCCATCAGCAGCCCCTGAGGGGATGAACTGGGTCTGATGCCCCCACAGGGAACCCAGAGAGTTGTGCCAAGGATTGGATTGGTTGGATATTAGAAAAAAGTTTTTTACAGAAAGAATGATAAAATATTGGAATGGTTTACCCAGGGAGGTGGTAGAATCACCATCCTTGGACATTTTTAAAAAGAGATTGGATGTGGCACTCGGTGCCATGGTTTAGTTTAGTCGAGGTGTTCAGACATGGGTTGGACTCGATGATCTTGAAGTTCTCTTCCAACCTGGTGATTCTGTGATTCTGTGAGAGCAGCAAGAGGAGACAGGGTAGGAGGCACAGCTATGGGATATATCCAAAGAGCTCATCCTGGAGGCAGTAGGGTTGAGGGTTGTGGAGGGCTGTGGAGGGTTGAAGCAGGGCCCGGGGTGGGGCTGGAGACTGGCACTGCTGCAGTGCCACCAGAGCAGGGACTGATGGCCCCAAGCCGAGCTGAAATGGGTCTGATGCTGCAGCTCCTCAAGATGTAATTCTGAACTGCTGACCAAAACTCCTGAGCAGGAGTCAGTGGCTTGGGAAAGTGACTCTGAAACACAACCAGGGTGATGCCATGATCCTGTCATGAGGTGTGAGAGCACAGCTCACCAGGAAGAGCTGGCGAGCAGGGGCTGCTGAGGCAGGGCTCGTCTCCTTACTGTGCTGCAGGAAGCCGCACACTGCATTTGCAAAGAAGTTTGGGACAGTGAAATGAGTGATGGAATAGGCAAAATGAGACTGTAATCAATAGCCATTGGCCAACAATTAGGTGCCTCAGAGGACAAGGAAAACCTGGATAAGGAAAATTGGTGAGAGAAACTGGATAGCCACCAGAAAATTTTACTTGGAAATTCTGACTTGTAAGGAAAACAAAATAAATGGAGAGATCTAAAAACAGTGCTGCTGGAAGCTCTGCTATCTCCTCTTTTTCAAACTTTGTTTTAAAATGTCAGAACTCTTTTCAGGGCTACAGGAAATTTGTGCTCACTCCTCAAACCTGCCCTAGAAGACCTGACCCCAGATGTGCACACACACACAGAGGCATATTCCCACTCCTTAAAATGAGAATTCAAACAAAATTCTCATTTTCCTTGCGTCCCTAACAGCCACCCTATCTTTACATGTTCCTTATAGAATTTTCTCTTCTTTGATGCTTTGGTTTAAGCTGTAGCAAGCTGGAGTTGCAGAGATTTTTGTTATGTTTTTGTGAAACTCCATTGGCTCTTTTCTATTACAGATGTTAGAAAGAATAGAAATGAAAACTTGTACCAAATAAACCAAGACATCTTGATTAGCAGAACATTTTTCCGTAAACAGGCTTATATTTTGCAACATTTGAAACACATCTAATTACCCCAGAACAGCAGAATGAGTTCAGGATGTTGGGAGGATCTGGAAGGCTGTTATTTTACTGTAAATGGCTTTAATCATCCTGATAACAGAGCTGTGCTTTATGCATAGAAAGCCTTGTTTCCCTTTATTCCTCTCCACCATGTTCCATATCAGCTTTCTCTCTGAGCTCAAGCCACAGAGAATGTGGACAGTCATGTTATATCCCATTTGCTCTGTCTGCTGATTAAACAGGAAAGATTAGGTTAATGTCATGCTACCCTTTAAAAAAAATCGTTGTTCTTACAAGTGCATGTTTTGTATTTTAAAGACATTTACCCTTTGAAAGAGAGAGGTTACAAGAGCGTAAAATCAATGTAAAGAGCGGTTAGAATTGTGCATAGCCCACATTTTTGTCTTTAAATCAAAAAATGCCTTCATATTGTATTTCATCTTGCATTTTCACACAGCCATAGCTGGATGCTTTGGATCAGATCATCTTTCATTGTCTCAGATGTGGATTTGGCAAGGAGTTTCTGTGCTGAGGTTGAATTCTGGAAAGTCTGAACGCTGCATGGTTTACTTCTGTCAGAAGGAAGAAGTTCACAGATAACCTTAATTGTGATAAAAAATTTTCAATAGTTATTGAAAGTCAGTTGGACAGACAGTGAATACTTTTTGCTTACTTGATAGCAATGACTCACAAAAGTCACTCACAAAAATGATGTGAATTTCACAACCTCTCATTTCATTGGAATGTTTTCACCAGCCTGCATTTGTGCAAAACCAACAAATACTTTCTCAACAAAGTTATGCCTTACTGTGGAAAAGCACATCTGCCCTGGGCTTTAAACCCCTTCATGCTGCCTCATGCACCCCAGTGGGTGAGGAGCTGGGTACCCTGGGGTCTCTGCAGGGAGCCGAGCCTCTGCTTTGGCTCAGGTCCTGCTGCTCAGCATGGGCTGAGCTGAAGTGAGGCTGACAGTGATGTGTGAGGAAAAACTCTTGCACAAAAGGCTCATGTGCCAGGTGCTGGATAAACTATAACATCATCCATGTGCTTCCTTCATAAAGAGTGTTCCTGTGACACCATTTTCTCTCCTTGCTTGCTTGTTATTTTCATTATCACAGCTGCAACGTTTTGAAACACACACAGGTAAGTCTGAAGGCAAATCCCAGCAGACAGTCAGAAGGCACAGCCTGACAGATTGCTTTGCCTTCATAATCTACTACTGTAAATGAATGTGCATGCTGGAATTGTTTAATTGCTTCCTTTTCAGTGCAAGCACAATTAGCCATTGATTTGGTTTTGTCAGGCAGGTTCCAGGTCATTTTACATCTCACAACTTTTCCTAATGGAGAAAGGAGGTTTACCACTCCTGAACCACTTCACTAGGTATTTAAGAGCAAACAGGCTGTGGGAGACTGAGGGGGTCTAGAGGATCCAGGAGCAACCACACTGCAGCTGGGGACATCTTTCTGGTGCAGAGCCCCAAGAACTTGCTGCTGGGCAGGCAGAAAGGGAGAGAAAGGGCTGCTTCCTCTGCCTTTGCTTGAGCTTTCCAGAGCTATTTTACAAAAATGTAGAGAAAAGGTCCTAACAGTGAATGTCTGGTTAACATTTTAACTTTCAGGTGCTCTTTTTCTCTGTAGATCAAGATTGAACTGTATAAGCAGAGCTGTCTGGAGATATTTCCCAGGACCTCAGTATGTTTTTTCCCAGTTGCCTCCATGGAAGCAAAACAGGCAAGAAATTTGATGTGGCAGCAATCCATCTGGTTGGCCAGCTGTAACTGACATCAAATAGCCTCTGTATTTTGTTTTCTAATAACCTGAATATGACAAAAAGCTGCTCTTTGCAGGTATGTAATTTGCTGGGGTTTTTTCAACTATTTTTATGAGTGGTGAGATAATTAAATCTTCAGGTGTTACAGAGGGAATTTCCCATTTAGCCATCAAGTGTGTACCTATGGCGTAAGATCTCTCTTGAGAAAGGATGATTTTATTGTGCTTCTAAAAGATGTCCAGAAGACTCAGCTGTTTGTTTCCAGCAACCAAATTGCAACTATCAGGAAACTATGGCCAGCGTGAACAAATGCTGAATAATTGTTGTGGGAATTCACTATTGTGTGAACCTCAGTAGAACTGGATAGGACTTGATAAGCACTTGATAAGTGCCATGACTGATGTATTGAAATTGTTCTCTTGAAGTTGATTCTAGCTTAGGCTATAAATTAATTGCATTATAAAAAGGTACAGGTTTTGTCATAGGGGTGTCCCAGAGGGTGTATGGAACATCCTCCAAAGTTTTGGTACTGACCACATGAAATCTTCAAAAAATTAGCAATGCAGAGGTCTAGTAGTAAACTAGTCTACTGTTAGACCTTTCACAGTTTGTTACTCTTGTTGTTTTTATTTTTCCCGAGTATTTATGAGGGTCTCTGGGGTGCCAAAGCCCAGGGACATGGGGACAAGGAAAAGGCTGTTGCAGGTTGTGCTGCAAAATAAGGCCTGAGCATGGGAGCTGGGGCTGTGTTTCTGAGCCTCTCAGGCAGGGACGTGCTTGGTACTGCTGTGATTTTGAGCACTAAAAATCCTTTAACTACAGCATCTTTCAGGCATCCTATATACACCTAAGGAAAAATAGTGGAACTAAAAGAAAGGGGGAGAATTTCCTCTTGTGAGAAATGTCTCTGCACAGTCTCCCACCCACATCGCAGCCACAGGCAGCTACAGCCAGCCCTGTCTATAGCAGTCTTAAAATGTGTGTCCAAACACAGCTGTGAATAATGTTTTAAGATATGCACAGGAAGACCAGCTATTCTGTGTTGTGTGACTGGAAGACTATGAAGGGTTCTGGGATGTCTCAGTAAATCCAGAAGGGATGGTTTCAGCACTGCGGAACATTAAAAGTTCCCAATATTTTAATATTTTTATAATGCAGTGACAAAAAAATATCACTCAGACTAGGCAATCTTAATGGAAATATTTAGTCTTCTATCATGTGGGAAACAGACTGCAGCTCTTAAATTCTCTTCTGCAAATTCAGAGTCAAAGGGTAATGATTCTCCACATGGGATAAAATTGATATATTATACACTGTTGCTGAGAGCAATGATTAGGAATTAGAAGATCTTGCAAGGCTCCTGAACTGTAACTTTTTACTATTGCTTTAACAGAGATAATTTAATAAGTAAAACAATACTGTCCCTAAAATGGGCGTTCTTCATTTTTTCCAATGCTTTGGACTTTCTCTTGTGTTAGACATATCAGCCTAAATTCATCCTTGCCATAAATTCACTGGTGTGACTGGAGCAGTGTGAGGGATGTACATGTGCCACTTTGCAGCCATAGCACACTGTGAAACTCTTGGTAATAAGCAGAACTCTCTGCACTGAGCAATCCCTGGTGATTTGCTGTAATCTCATCCTGTTTAAACTGAATGCAGACAGCAATGGGCAAGAAACTTCCTGTTTGGGTGATGATGCTTTTTGGATGTTCATCGCAAAAAAAATCCCACCCCACAACTGTTAGGTTGGATTAGATAGTTTTAAATTATGTGTAAAGTAATTTTTCAGATTAACAACAGGTACTTGATAACTTCCATGTTAAAGATAGGAAGAGATCCTGCAAGACCTTAATAAACTGGAGAAGGTGCTCCTACATGTAAGTCTTACCTCTCTTCTACTGCCTAGAACCTGTCTCTGCTGCTCTGTAGCTTAGGTAGGTTGTTTCCCCCACTTGGGAGCACAGCAGCCCAGTTTTTGTCATAAATCCTCCCTGCATCTAGCAGGAATGCTTCTCTTCAAAACACTTGTACCACTGGTCTTGGGGGAGAAGAAATGACTAAATGACAGCAAACCCACACTTTACCCGAGGTGGCAGGGAAACAGATGCTCCATGGCTGCTAGAACGGGCCATGGGAGAGGATTGTGTGCAAATGAGTTTGGGGATGTCACATCTCCAGGTGGTGACTGTGACAGGTGAGAGGAGATAATTCTGCAGCCCTGCCTCGCCGTGAGCCCTGGCTTTTCTCACCCTGCTGAGTCACACAGAATAATTCATTACCCAGCACTGCTCAGTGATTGTCATAAACAAGCCATGGGCTGGAATTTTTTACATCCTTCTCTCCACCTAGGTGACTGTATTTTGAGTATAATGAAAGTTTTGCATGACACTTTTTATCTTTGGGCAACAGGTCAAGAAATGAGATTTTAATATAAATTGGTCTATTCATATAGCACCTAGTGCATTGAAATATCATATCCACTTGAGGGAAAATCCGTATGTCGGTACACAGAAGAATTTTTCAACTAAGATGTGATTTGGTCACTGAAAAAAATTTAAGTTTTATTTTCTGTTGTTTCACTTATTTGTCTTACCAGAACAAGGACATGTCAAGACAGCAGAGGAGACGATTTTCTCTCTCTTTAGAAACAAGATATGAAAAAATTTTGTAACAAACTCCCTAAAAAGATGTCTCTTACTGATTATTAATACCATAGGTGAGCATGTGGATATGATGATTATTACTCAAACAGAAAAAAAGAGCATGTACCCTTGCACACTGACATTTCAAGACATTTAGTGCATTTTGCTGCGATGATAGAAACATCTGGGTCACATAATTTTTTGTGACAGAACTGTGGTTCTAAGTCCATTATATGTGAAGAAGCAGTTTTTCACAGGTAAAGCAGGAAGATATAATTCAGTGATAGGTTGGGTCAGTGATGAACAGCACTGAGAACTGTCCTGTTGCAGTGCCACTGTGGTGTCCATGTGGGATATTCCCTAATCTGTAAACTAGGAGCACCTGGGGAAATACTTTAACTATATGGTGGCATTTCATGCATCAGAAACTGTGGATTTTTTACCTCTTTCATCCTCCCCTGAATTCCTGAGAGATGAGTATCGGAAAGTATGGAAAACGAAGATGAGAATACTTGGATTTAACTGTGTGCTGAATTCTCATTCTTACATACCATTATGATTCCTGGGAGATAAACTATCCCACCTGTTCTTGTGCAGAAGAGCAATATCCTTTGTACTGTGCCAAGGGCAAACTATGGTGTTTCCAAGGGGCTGAGCTACAGTCCTGAGTGGTGTTCACTAGAAAGTGGAAATTTTTCCCTCCCCACTAACTGCAGAATTCTCAGCCTCAAAATTTTCTTGACTCACATGGAAAATGAAAATCTAAAGCTTTTTCTTCTACAATTTAATCTTAATTTTGAGGTGTGAGAAGAGTTAAGTTCTTGATTTTTGAAAGGGATCTCAGTTTGGCTCTCAGAATTTAGTCTTGCTCTTTCATCTGCACACAATTATGTCTAGAAATGCGTAGAATTTCTTTCACTGGTTGAAGGTTAAGTATGCATTTGTTGGCACAACCAGATAATTATCTATCCAAGTAATATAAAACAATTGCAAAGATATTTGCAGCTCACTTCACTTTATTCACAATTACCATAAAACTAAGGGAATGTGAGGAATGAGGTCTGGATTCGTCCTTGAACAAAGCAGAGACTTCTAGAAAATAGACTTTAATTACATTCCTCCTCTTGTTGGAAAGGTTGTACATCAGGAAAAGTCTTCTGAGTCTTTTTTTGTGGCAGAAATGTAGCCACCATATAAAACCTGTAATAAGAATTGTCAAATATAACAATTTTATGATGTCTGTTCATCATCTGGGCCATGAAGCTTTCCTTAATGAATGCATTGGTCTGACAGACGAGGGCCAAGGCAGAAGCAGCACAAAAGCGGTACCATGGCTTCAAGGAGAAACTCAGAGGTGAATATTTGAGTCAGAAGCACAAAGTTTTCCAGTTGTTTTGTCGTTGCTGGTGATGAGAGGCTGAAGGTGGATGATAAATATGAATTCAGCCAGGAGGATGGGGCAGGGTTGAGAGCTCAGCTCATATTGCCCAGAGAGACCAAGGAGAGGGGTTTGAACTGCAGGTTATCAGATACCTTGGAGGGTGTGTAAATCAAGAAATGCTCTTGAGGTTTGGGTCCTTAGATTTGTTTTAAAAACAAAACAAGATCACAACAGACTCCTGTAGATTATCTATTTATAGCGTGCTGAATAAAAAGGCAAGGATTTTGGAAAGGCACATAATTTTCTCTCCAAGCTGAAATACAGCTTTAGCCTCTGTGTGGGTGGCTAAGAGAATCTCACAGTGTCAATAAATGATAGCCTGCCTTTTTGGTTTATTTTTTAAAGCAAAATTTCCAGGGGCTTAGAGACACTCGTATTAAAACAGGCAGGACCTGACTGCTGCATGTTCCCACTGACATCTGTACAAACCTGCCAAAGTTATGCTCCAGTAGGATCAGATCCTTCGGGCTGTGTCTCCAGTTGTTTACACAGGTGTAAATTAAGTGTGAATCTATCATGGCCAGCACAGGCATTAATCATCAAGTCAGCCTAAGAGAGCTGCCTTCAACCTTCCACTGAGCTCGCTGAGGTCCCTCGCTCCCTACCCTGTGATAAATGTGACAGAAAAAAAGTGGTGTGGTAGTGCCCATCTCACACCACTCACATCTCCCGGGCATTGTCTGGGAGCTGCTACCTCCAGCACCAGTGGTGCTTAAGGAAACTGCTCCATGGTCTGTGCTTTGTGACTGTGAGGTGCAGCATACTGGTTGTCACTTGTGTGGTTGGGCTCAAAACCTGTATGCCAAAGCTCTTTGCCAATATATACCTTTCTCTCTCTCCCATAGAATTCTTGTTTCAGATTTGGTAATAGCAGCCCTCGAGGATCTGTGGTTCAGCTCAGAGCGTGAAGCAGCATCTCCAGAGGGCAATTCAGCAACAGCTCTGAGGCAGTACTGGCCCTGGAAGGAAACAATGCATCAACTCCCTGGAAAGAAGCCTTAAAGCCTGTTATAAGTCAAGATTTACATGGTAAAATGGACTACTAGCTACTGCAGTAAAGCATGTGTAGGAAAATGTTATGGATCCACAGGAAGATAGTAGGGGTTATAAGAAGAATTTATTATTGCAGCAGTCTGGTTTTTTTCTTTCTCTCTGAATTGTAAAACTGAGTTTCATGTTGAGATAGATTCAGTTAGTTGAGCTTGTTCTTAACTATTTGTTATTCATATTAGTAATACAGATTATAAACTATGGCTGGAAGGTTTTGTTAATCTTTTAATTTACGACAGACAGAACTGGAAGTTCATACTGAAAAGTTGGCTCTCAGTGTGTGTAAACACACACAAACACAAAGGGAATTTATTTGCACTTAACCAGATCCTCAGAGAATATCTGCATTCTGTGTGTGTTTTAATGCTGGGTTCTGCAAGGCAGGCTGAAACAAAGTAAAAGAAGTACCTTTATTTTAAAAAAAGAGATTTCACTCTTCATAACTGATGACTTCAAGGGTTTGGAATGTTGTTATTATTACTTTTGGTGTTATTAAGAAAGTAAACAAGGGCAAGGACACAAGCCTTGGGTTTCGCCTGGATCCAACCACGACTTGTTCTCTGTGAGTTGGAGCAGTTTGTTGCTGTGCTATGGGGAGGAGGAATGTCTGTGCAACTTAAGCAGTGTGCAGGAACCCTCTCAGGATGCTGTGAGTGACCCTGAGGCACTGACATGATCATCATGTACTGCCCAGATGTGGTCTGAAACCTCCCAGCAGATCACGTCACAGGAATGGGCCATATCCATTATGGTTTCCCATTTTCATATAAATATTGAAGCAGTTACACTGAATACAAACGTGTATTTTGACCTGTGATCTCCATAAATGTGATCTTTCATACTTTTAGTCATGGAATACACAGTTCTGGAGAGATTTTTGTTTCATCCTAAAAGAACTTTCTCAACTCAGAAGTTCTGGATTAAAGAAAGCATTTGGGAACAGAAAATGAATCACACCAGTGCCACTATGAATAAGTTTTTTACATTCATATTTTAAGGCCCTTCACGCATTTACTTTGGAAAGCTCAAGTTGCTATTTTGAGGGCTGAATTTGTATTTTAATGAATCAAAGTGTGAAAGCAATATGAAAATAAGTTGTTAAGTCTTGGGGGGAACTTTAATTCAGAACAGTCTAGCAGTGGAAAATTGCTTTCAACAGGTTACATCTTTGCAAAATTTGAAGGGAAAAAGGACAGCTAGACTATTATCTGCATAAACAGTTGTTTGAAGATTATAGAGTGTCTAGCTTTGTCCTCAGAAAAGTGACATGAAAGCAATGTTAGTATTTTCTGTATCTATTTCACAATTAATATAAAAATATAGAATGTAAACTTACATATAAGTACTATAAAATTCTTAGCAAAAGAACAAAAAAAATTTGGTTTTTTAGCCCTGAACTTGCATTACTGGAAAGGTCTCTTCTTTGTTTTTCTTTTTGCATCATGGATGTGTTAAAGGAGGGTTACCCAAATGGTTTTGTCCAAACTCTGATGAGACTGAGAGGGGAAGGTGGGCATTACTATCTCCAAGCATTCACTTGGTCCAGAAGTTACAAAGACTTAAGTGCATCTACAAGAGTAAAACCAGTGTTCAAACAGCATAAGCAAGAACCTGTGGTGTGGTTTATCCAGGGAGCCACATAGAAGAAAACACAAAAGCAATTTATAGAGGCAACTACCATGAGAAAGGGTGGCAGCATTGCCACATTTGTGTTTTCATTTTTAATGCAAAGGAAATTACAGATATTTTTTGTCTGATTTTTACAATGCCGTCCTTTCAGGTCTCAGAATACAGTATTAAATACAAGACTTGGTCATCTGGTTACTCAGTGGCATCTGAACAATATTGGGTTTACAGGAAGTCTGTGGTTTTAAATTGGGTTTGCCAAGTGTTACATAAAACAGTCAGATACGCACGAGTCAAAGCCGTTGAAAGTCTGGATTATAGGGAGACAGAGCTCCATGAACATTACTGCCAACAGATAATCTGACCTGTTTCTGCCATCAGTATGGAGCTCCTGAGATAACTGGTGGCACATTTTAGGTAAGAGTGTCAACTTAAAATAAAAAATTACCCTGAATTTCCTGTGACTTGAAATCAGGAAAGACCACAGTATCACCTGCAGTTTTTCAAAGGTAGATGAAGGCTGTTTCATGCTAACAATCTTACATGGGTTCACAACTCTGAGGTATAACGGCACTTTGCCTGTTACCAGACTCTAAACAAAATAGGAGAAGTGTTCATTTTTAAAAATCTTCGCTTAATATAAAAGTTCGACCAATTACTAACCTCTCATGGTGGAAAAAGGATTATTAATCTGTCTTGCTGAAAATCCTGGTGCACTTTTTAAATGTTTGCTTTGAATTGCCAACGTGTTTTTCTTTTGAGTCCTTCTGCTTTTCTAGGTGGTAAAATGCAATGTTAGTTCATTCAGCTCACATTCAGAGCAGGCCAATATTTCTGGGCTTCCCAGCACAGTTAATATTTGAGATCAAGCAGTGCTCTTGTGGTTTTATATCTGAATTAAATTTGCAGAAATCAGAGGAAAGTTGGGGTCTGATTTATGGTCAAATGTTATGCCTTGAGGTGGTAGCTCTTTGTTTTCCTCAGGACTGTGAGAGTTTAGACCAGTCTGTGTGTTGGTTTAGACCAACTCAAAACAGATGAATTCCACTGGACAACTGAGGGTGGCTTGGCAAAATAATGCCGGTGAGACCTTGGCTCTCTCTGGAAGAAAGCAGGAGTTTTGCCATTAACATCATCTGGGACAGATTTCTTCCTTTTGCTTCTCATCCCTGGTGGAGTCTGCTTAATCCCCTCTTGGGCCAGAGAGATGGAGCAGCACTGAAGAAGGTGTGGTGATGTAAAACATCAGGAATAAGGGATAAAAAGTTGTGTCCAAAAGGCTGAATAAGTATTACTTTATCCTACGTCCAACCGCAGAAGGAAGAAGGATTGCTGCATGTAGCTCTTCTTTCCAGAACAGAGAGAAATACTACTTAGATCCTTGTAATTCCCAAGAAAAATTTCTCAAAAATTCCCTACTACCTAAAAGTTGAGTTTGTTTCTTTAAGAAAGGCCAAAAAAACAAAACAAAAAAAAGGCAAAAAACCCCCCCAAAACCTGCTTAACATAAGACATCATCTGTTTATTATATAAATCAAATGAAGAATGATCTATTTGTTAATTTACATGAGCCAAGATTTACATATGGCAGAATAAAGTAAATTCAGAATACAGAAAATGTTCCAGAATTGAATGTACTACAAATCGCCATGTCTGACTAAATTGTCCTTCCTGGATTTATGTTGTAAAAGAGAGTTTCAGCAAACACAAATTTGTCATTATTTATCCTTAACAAAGGGGGTATTTCAGTGAGGAGACCTGGCAAATGTGTTTCATTTGCCAGTGTCATTTCCAGGTCCATGTTCAGTCCATATTTCCTACAACTCAGTCCTTATCTAGGACTGATTTTAAATTTTTCTCTTTTTTCAACTAAACTGAGCCATATCTGCCAGAGAAGAAAATCTTAAAACTAAATCCAGAATTATTAGTAATAGGATATTTATAGAAGAGGTCAGTTCCTGCTCCTTACAGGTCTATTAATAATAGCTAAGATAAAGATGGATATTCAGCTCTAAGAAAAGACCAGCAAACCAGGGAGAGAAAATGGTGTGTGATAGGATAATGCACTCTGTATTGACTGCAAAGACCTGCCTTCATCCCTAAAAACCCAACAGTTTTGCCAAGCTGCCAAAGTGAATGTTATATGCCGCCAAACTGTAAAATCTTTTAGATATGTTTTACACGAACATCTAAGTATAGGCTGCATTTTCGTTCCCTAGGGATACTTAACTATTTGCAGAGTGTACTGGGCTTTGTCCACATATCCTCTTCCACCACGCAGTGTGTCAGCTGACATCCAGACATTGGTTTTGATGGCCATAGTTGTTGAGTCACACCTCATGTCGGTGGTGTTGGCTTCCACACTGATGTTTTAGGTGTGAATATTGCTGGTAGCTTTTTCCTGATCATGGTGACATTTAGTGAAAATATATGGCCCCAAGAACACGCTGAAGAAAAAAACCAACATTCCTATACCATCTAGAGTCCTTACACAAACTAAGCTTTCTTTGTGTAAAACAGCATCTCTGTCTCCCTCTGCCTCAGATTTATTGATTTCAGAGAGTCATAATGCAATTTAAGGGAGGATGAATTAATTGCAAAGTGTTGCCCAACTGCCTAGTACAGAAATTGGTCACTACTGACTTCCCAGCTGGAATTGGGAGTTCCCAACTCTGCCTGAGTAGATTCATATCCCCAGTCCAGACTGAGATAACTACTAGGTTGCTTGTGTTTTTGAGATGATGCTCAATAAGCTCCATGTATATGGTTCCTGTTGCATGGACTGGCTTCCTGGCAGCTTAGGAGGAGTCATTACAGACTGGTAACTGGATGCCTGCAGAGGGAAGGACTGGAGCTCAGTTCCTTTTCCAATGAATGCTTAACAAACTACCTAAACAGGTGCTGGAGGGAGACAGGTTCCTACTGAAGGAAAATTTTCTCACTTTTTAATCATGCCCAAGATCATGCTCTGTCAAAAGGCATGTTTAAATAGTCTGTTGAAGTTGAACTGTTTCCAAAGAGACTAATAAATGTAATAAAGCAGTTACAGGTGTGGCTCAGTGCAGGCATGCTGGGGCTGATATTTGAAGTGATAAATCAGGAGGGAGAAAAAGGAGATGGCAAGGATGAAGGGACAGAAATGGAGAGGCAAGCAGATGTAGAAGTTGGCAGTGAAGCCAGCCTATAAAAATAGGCTACTCTTCTCCTCTTCCTTGCTGGGCCCAACCTGGCAGATGTGCTTTGAGAATTCCCATCAGATCTGGCTTCACAGAAGAGTCAGAGCAGCAAGAATTTCATAGTTCCCAGCAGGGTTTAAGATCAAGCTGGAAGCTGCGCTGCTCTGGCTTGTCAGCCAGTGGATGCCCAGAAGCAAATCCTTTCCTTTCCCTTTCTCTCCAGAGTTTTACTCTTCAAGTGCCACAGGAAGAGGAACATGGGGCTTGAGGAATGAAATTTTACTCTTTGATTCTTGGCTCAGCAGTTAGCCTAATTATTATTGTAAATGTGGCAGGCAAGTTGTCTTTCTAATATGTTCCCTCTCTTTTGAACTATCCATATAGATTGTGAAAAAATTTTCTGTACTGCTCTAAGATGCCAAAATTCAGTTTTAAAATTAAAAAGCCCAGAATCCAGAAAGACCTTGCTCTGCTCTCAAGTATAACCTCACCTCTCAAGCATTTGAAAGCCTGAAGGGCTTGGAGAGAAAACGAAGAAGGATATCTAACTTTCATGGAAACGTATTTTTTTCCCTGTTCTCTTTATTTATTTTGGTAAGAAGTATACAGAAAAAAGAACAAATATGTTGAAATTAATCATGTGGAACTGATTTCTGCAGGAGAGGCCATGAGATAGCTGCAGAAACTCAAGAAAAGCCAAGGTCCTGCTGCTGTGGTGTGCTGACGTACAGGAACCTGCATGACAAGAACCGACGTGCTGTGACACACACAGGATTGAGCTGCTGTCAAGGCCACAGCCTGCTTACCCTGGGCGCATTAAACACCAGCTGGAAGACTAAATCAAGACCTCATGCAGTGAGTAACACAAGCAGAGAGGTGAGGTTCTGCTGTAAGGTCGTGTTCCAGCACCACCAAGAAATGTGAGTGGTACATAACACCTTGACCCCCTTGTGGGAAAGCATCTAGTAGCTTCTGGGTGAGGAGGCTGCTAATATTTAAACATTTATACTGTGTTTTTGTGCTGTGGCATGACCAGAGAGAGAAATTCCAAGAGAATTAGTGTTTGGTAGGTATGGGATATATAGGCATATATAGCAGGTACAGGAAAAATATGAGGACCATGCATTCAGCAAGCCAAGCTCTGAATTTTTGGGAAGATTTGCTCACAGACTTAAGATGCCGTTGTGAAAAACACACAGCAATATAATCCATGACGCATGAGACTGAACTTTGAGAGTGAGATCTTCCAAAATAAATTGTCTGTACAATCCTGGAACATTTAGCTCTTAAGTACTGTCTTATTTTTCTCCATAGTGACATAATTTGAATTTTGATTAAACTACCCAAATATTTTGTTGAACAAAAGAGTTTCTTAGTAAACATAATTATGCTTTTAGTCTAGATGACCTTTTTCTTGATTAAAAAAATCCTGATTACCTTTTCTATTAATAAAAAGTAGATTAATGTAGTTGGATGAATTATTAAAGAAGAGATAACTGAATTAATCATACTTAATGTAAAAGAAGATTAGCGGGAGCTTATAGATTAGTATCAGAATTTCCCTTCCTGTGATAGGCTAATATAAATAGATTTAATTCAAATGGACTATGTCCATTTTTTTCTGGCCTTACTTATGAATTAACACTGCTCTTGTAAAAACTCCTGGCATATAACACAGGGTAACACTTAGCATCAAACAAAGTGTTTTTCAGCTGGTCCGTGTTTTTCACTACTTGCTTTTAACAGAAGGTGAAAATCTCTTCTGTTTGAGAGTAAAGATTTTAATTGTCACACGTTAAAAAGAAGTCTGGGATTTATTCAAGATGGATTTGGACATATTCAGACCTTGTGGCCAATGAATCAGTTTTGAGCTGCTCTTTAGCTGCCCATTTGCTTTGTTAATTGGTGTCCTGCTGGTGTGTTTCCTGAGATCTGAGATAGATCATGCAGCAGTTTTGTGTTGTACTTTGAGAGGAAAGAAAGTCAATTCTCTTTCTTTTCTAGACCTTGCTATCAATAGCTGGGACTCATGCAGAGGATGAACAAAGAGAGCAGGAGCAGGTAACAGTGTTTTTCCAGTCTCTGGGAGTGCCTGATTCTTCTTGAGGAGCAGGCTGTCTGAATCCATTGCACTCCTGCATAGCTCAGGCTATGATAGGCACAAAATATAATCACAGCCCTTGAAATGTAATGAGCCCCTCATGTACAGTGAAACAATTCCAGACATATACATGTGACATGGGAAGAACCAGGTGCCAAAAATTTTTCTTTTGCCGTAAAGGACAAAAATATTCTCTATAAAAGGTAAAATCCAAAGAGATTTATATATATACACACATGTTTATATATGTTTTAATTCCGTCATACTTCTGTTCAGAATCTTTTAAGCACCTTCAGAAAAAGGGTTTTTTTAAAAAAAAAAAGTACTTGAATCCCTCCTCCTCTATTCAAAAGGCTGCTAAAAGAAATCAACGTAATTTTTATGCACATGGCTGTAAATCCAGAGTTGTAATGGACCTTTAATATGACCCTCAGATGTGAGGTCTCCTCAGCTGAGGTCACCTCAGCAGATGGTGACCAGCAGAAATGTCCTAGCCAGCTTGTCTGGGACACATTGGTAGCTCCCACACTCCTCATGAGCCTGTGGATGAGATGAGACAGAGGATAAGGCACCACTTGCCACACAGAGACTGAGTGGTGATGATACCACACAGAGAGGACAGGAGTATGAAAAAGTGGGTGATGTTCAAAAGAGGTTGTGCAATGAGCAGTCCAGGAGGTAAACACAATTTTAACAGCTGGCTTGGTTAAACAGGACTGCATCGCATCCAAGAGGCTGTAGGGGACCCTCTTTTTGTCTTCTTTTGTCTTCTTGTCCCCTGAGAACACCTAAGGTAATGAAATGTCTCCCACTTGGGTGATAAAATGGTTGAGCTGTTGGAGGCAGCATGTAGGTTTGCAGGGAGAAGCCTGTAAGAGGGATGGCCAGATTGGCTCCAGCCAGGAATATGTCTGGTTTAACATCTGACTTGTCATCAGAGCCAGCTTTGAGCATGTGAGGAAGGTGAAATAAACATAGCAGAACACTGGAGAAGGGCAATCTATCCAGCAATCCTTGTGGTTGTAATGGACCCCATCATACCAGACAGCCCCTATTTAGTCCCTCATTATCATTTATTATACCTTTCATATTATGTTAAATATACATGATATTTAATATAATTTATAATGTCATTTTATCATTATAACCCTTGATATTTTTCTTATCAGTTTAACGTTCAATTCTCTGAACTTACTTAGAAATTCTGAGACAATGAGGTCTATAATTTAATCATGTGCAAAGTGTGTATATTTTAATGGGGAAGGATGGGAAGCACCTCTTATACTGTTTTTTAAATTTGTAAATTCTCATTTTCATGGAATTTAGACTTTCTGTTGGATCTGAAACTGTGCCTGCTGCTCTCCCTGCTTTAATTTCCATCTAATGGTTACAAATGCAAATAGCAAATGCAGAGTAAACAAATGAAGCAACACACTGCATTTGTTATATGACCATTTAAAACATTCCTGAGGTAGAGGTTTATTTATAAAAGACATTTTGTAAACCACATTTGAAAGGTTAAAAGAAAAAATATCTATTTTTGTCTCTCAAAACCTTCTTTGTATTAAGCTCCAGAATAGTCTAATTATTTCTCTCTGTAGAAAACAACAGAGTTCACATTTCCAAACCTGAATGGTTCTAAAAAGAACATGACATATTTTCATTTTTTTAAAAGTGTAGTTAATCTCAAGCTTAAAATTGCCTACAATCTGTTGAACAGATTTCAAGACTGATATATAAGCATAAGAAAGGATGGTCTCTAGGGAGCTAATCTTGCAGCAAGTAATGCTTTGGGTTTTCAGCCAAATAGGATTGGAGACCAGGTTTTCTATCAAGAATGATTAAACAGTCTATACAAAACTCAGATTAGGAATTAAAAAAAAAAATGTGTGCATGAAAAGGCTTTGGCGGAAAACTAAAATCTCACAAATCTCCTGTTTCATTACAAGCAGTACTACTCATTGCAGTGGAAGAATTTTTGGGGTTTTATTTTCTTTTTTCTTTTCTTCTTTTCTTCTTTTCTCTTTTTGTGGCAGTGAAACCACAAAACTTAACTTGCCTTGCCTTGCTTGCTTTGCCATGCCTTCCCTTTCCCTTTCCCTTTCCCTTTCCCTTTCCCTTTCCCTTTCCCTTTCCCTTTCCCTTTCCCTTTCCCTTTCCCTTTCCCTTTCCCTTTCCCTTTCCCTTTCCCTTCCCCTTCCCCTTCCCCTTCCCCTTCCCCTTCCTCCGTCTCTTTCCCTTTTTTTCCATTCTTTCCCCCTTTTTTTCCTTTTGTTGTATGTCAATTTGCAGAAAATTGGGATTGTACAGGACAGACTATGCATCTGATGAATTGTTACACCCAGTCCAGGATACCACCACAGACACCTGGAGCAGGCACTGGGCTGCATCTTCTCATTTCCATGTTCAATCCCAGACACTGAAGTGAAATAAAAATGTCCATGTGTTTTTTAGCAATACCATGAAAGTGTAAAAATTGTTATCCAGGAGTGAAAGAGAATAAACATGTACTTTTAAATCTTGATCAAACCCAGATTAGGATGCTAATGACCCAGTGGAAAATTCTGAGAATATCTCACTTAAGTCAATAGGAGCAGCTTGAAACTTAACCTCTTATGATATAGAGAATGGAAAAACTGTTATGAGGACAGGGAAAAAAGGCCAAAAGAGTTGAGATAAAACCCTATGACAAGTCTAATTTTGGGAAAGTTCTGAATCAGAACTAAAAAGGTAAAATAATGAGGTGAATATTCATTCTCATAGTCTTTATATATTTTGCGAATAACAATTGGTGTGAAATTTCACAGCATAAAACAGTCCCCTGTTCAGGATTAAAGCAGTACTTTCCCTCCTCTCTCTGAATTGTTAAAACCTTTACTGAAAATGGGGTTTTTCTAGTTTTTACAGTTTCATCTACTGCTAATGGGAAGACTGGCCAGTATTAAAAAAGATGAAGAAACTATCAGAAATGTGATCAGAGCTCCAGGAATGGTATAAAATCTCTTTAATAAACTCAACAAAACAAAGCCAGTTTATTCTCCTTATGTTATCATATATCAACCAAAACAACTTTGCAGACTCCACTTATAAAATAAATGTAATCAAAAGGGTTGGAAAGAAATATGTGAAGTAGACTAAGTAATATATAGTGTATCTCATCCAGCTTCAATATAGAAGCTATCTTTGTTTCCTGCACTTCATTAATGTATTTCTAAAGCCTAATAGAATCAGTCAGTGAATTTTGTTCAGTGTTCCTTCCCATGGTGAGTATCTTACTGCTTTTGCATTAAGCAAGGAAATGTTTAACTGTGTAAATGTATTAGTGGGAGATGGGGGACAGAACTGGGAATGCAAGTTATGATGTCAGGATGGTGAGGCTGGCTTGGATTAAAGGCAATCAGAGAGTGCCTCCCCAGTAAGCAAAAGCCATAGGTGGAGAACAGACACTGGCTCAGTTTAGGGTGGAGGATGTTTGACAGGTGCATGGTAAGTGTCAGGATGGGGAATAGTCAAGGTTATTCCCCAGAAAGGTAAGCCCAGAGCAAGAAATACCGCTCAGCTGAAAGCTGTTATGTATTTTAGGGTGCTGGATAATGATACTGGGGCAATCCACGTGTATGAAGCCAAAAGATCTCCTTATTTTTAAGTCAAATGCTTACATACTACAGACTTGTCCTGTTATTCCAAGATATTTCCAGTGCACAGACTGCTCACATTTTCTCTAATCCCATCACACAGCAATGCAAGGCTGCTTCCCCAAGCTTCAAAAAATGGCAAATAATGGAACAAGTCTGGATGAGCTGAATAGATAGCAAGCCCAGAATTTTCAGGTGCTTCTGCCTTACATATAACACATTAATATTTTCTCTAACAGGGATTTTTGATTGAAAGAGGCGTCTTTACAAGACTGAGTTTTGGCTTACTTTATATTTAATATATTTTTTAATCAGAGCCCTCCAGATGCTGCTGTGTTCTCCTCATTCAAAAGCATCAACAACCATATGCTAGAGAACCAAAGGCTTAATTGCAAAGATGTATCTGGAATTCAACAGAGTCAGGGGAGAGGAAAGGGAATTTCATTAGTAATCAGGCAAACAAACACAGGCATGATGAATAAGTAATGACAAAATATGCTTAGCATTCTCTCTATTGATCAAGTTTTCAAATACTTCCAGGTCCTACAAATAGGGGAATGAAATTGGTGTCTCCTGTGCATGTATACATTCACCCCTTATTTCTTTAAATACCAACCAGGAATTCTTACAGGAGAGATGAAATGAGGGAAGAAAATAAAATGTGAAGAAAACACAAAACAGTGCAGCTGGGTGATGCCTCAATACTGCTTTTGGGAGAAACCAACATCTGCCCAAGAATGGAATTGAAATGGAGCCAGGTGGCATCTGTGGATGGAAAAAACTGATGCATAAACATGAAAATGTATGAGGTCGCTGTGAGAATTTGTAGTTATTTGTAGTGATCGAGTGGTTTGGATTAACACAGAGAAAGTAACAGAGTCTGTACCCTGTTGCAGAGCATTGTTTGCCAGGGTCTGTGTTGTCGGTGCATTTCATACTTTGCCATTTTAGAATTACCTAGTTTAAATAAAACTAAAGACCTGGTTTCTGAATGTGCAGCAGCCTTCATCCTGCCATTCTAGTAATGTATTTGGGTGTATACTGAGAGGAAAAGTCACATGTATCCAGACTTATTTTGTATTTTACGCAGTTAAACATATAATACAAGTAAAATAAAGTTTTAGCAACCCAAAATCCAATAATCATCATACTATCCAATGATAATTAAAAAATTATTTCAAGATTTGCCTTATTTCCACTAGAGGTCAGTCAATAGATGGTAAATTTTCGTGTTGTAGAAGTGTATATAACAGCTTTACCTGCATAACTCCTGCAAACCTGCTGAACAAGAGAATTATTGTATATTAAAAAACTATGCAAGAATAATGTTTTTAAATACATGACATTTTTTTAGGAGCTTGTCCAGCAGGACCAGGGAAGTGATTTTTCCTCTGTACTGGGCAGTGGTGAGGCCACATTTCAGATCCTGTGCACAGTTTTGGGCCTCTCACTGCAAAAGAGACATTGAGGTGCTGGAGCATGTCCAGAGAAGGGTCTGGAGCACAAGCCTGGTGAGGAGTGGCTGAGGTAGCTGGGGGTGTTTAACCTGGAGAAAAGGAGGCTCAGGGAGACCTCATTGCTCTCTACACCTGCCTGAAAGGAGGTGTAGCCAGGTCATGGTCGGTCTCTTCTTCCAGGTAACAAGCAATAGGTCAAGCTGCATCAGGGAAGGTTTAGGTTGGATATTAGAAAAATTTCGTCGCTGAAAGGGTTAATCAAGCACAGGAATAGGCTGCTCAGGAAGGTGAGGAGGGTCACCAGCATGGGGGTATTTAAAAGGCATGTAAATGTGGCTCTTAGGGACATGATTTAGTGGTGGACTTGGCAGGGCTGGGTTAACTCTTGGACTCGATGAAGTTAAATGTCTTTTCTAACCTGAATGATCCTATGGCTCTACAAATGCTATCAAACAGAAAACGTGCATGAAGAATTGCTCTTCCACAGTTGCAGTACAATCTGGATAGAAACACTGTGGAGTTGTGGAGGGTTTTGTAAATTACAGAAACTGATTGGAAATCTACATTAGCCTTTTACTAAGCTGAAAATGCAGTAAAACTACTGGAGTTTTTTAAAAGCAATCTGTCTTAACATAAAAATTGAAAGTCTCATATGGCTTTAGCATGGCTCTCTGGTGTTAAAACTATTTGTCATTTCAAAAAAGTTTTCCCCAGCTACATTTACCACTGTCTTTATTTCCTACCTCCAAATGTGGGGTGTTCTCCATGTTGGTTGTTGAAGAGATATGGCTGTTAAGTTGCCTTATTTATGGTGATTTTATTTATTACCTTTTCTGCAAGCAGGATTTTCACTCCTTGAAATTTTTTTCTGGATATTGAATTACCTTATTTTTAATATAATAGCACTGTTTATTGATTTCTCTTGTCTCAGGACCTCAATAATGAGGTCCTTGCCCTCAGATGCTCTTTTTGGCTCCAGCATACAGATAGTGGGTTTTCAATCTAGAAAGCAATTTTATTGCACAAGATGGCCTCTTAGAAACTATTAACCTGGACAATATCTATGCTGATTGGTATGTTTTGTTCTCAGTGAGTATTTACCTAATATTTCAATTTAAATGCTTCCAGTATATTTGCAAAGACCTCCCAGTTTCCACCAAGTGTCAGCAGTTTTGATGATTTAATCACACTCAAATGCACCTTTTTTTGCCACACCTCTACTGCAACTGCATCAAGGCTGAGAAAAGGAATTTCACCTAGGGGCTCACCACAACACTGCTCATGTGTAGACCAAGAACATCAAAAAGTGAGTAGCAGTACTCAATCTATTAAGGTGTTACATATGTATCTATATGCCTTGATACATCTCCTTGTCACTCAAATAGAGATATAAGCCCTGCCTGGCATTATTCAGCTATAACACTAAAATACTTAGCCATCCACCTTCTGGAAAGCTGAAGTGCTAATATTATAATTCAGGAATCATTATCTGCCCACTGCTTCAAATCATGTAATGCAGGACTACAAATAATTTTTACAAACTTACAATACTTTAAAAGAGTTTTCTAAAATAAAATTTATATGCAGCTCCTGATAGTCCCAAATTGCAGGTCACTGACTTCTTAACCAAGATTCATGGAGTAGGAGTACCATTAGTACTGAAGTTGGTCTGTTGTAATTGGACCTGACAGCTAAGTACAGGACAAAAAAGCTCATTTTTGTGAAGCCGCTGGAGGAACATTTTCAAAACTTCCTATATTTCCAAACATTACCTTTTGTATTGGAGCTCTCAATACTAAGCTGAAGCATCACACACAGTTTTGAGCACAGGTCAGAGGATTTTTGAATTCAGCAGCAGCATTTTCTAAACGAGTTATGTCTTTCACCCTGTTAACTACGCTTTTTCTGACACATGACATTTGAAAATTTATTTCTAGCTATTTCAGCAAGAGAAGGGTAGTCTAGTACAGCCCTTCAGTCCCTTTAAAATACATTTCTTTTAATGTTTCAGTGCCAGAAGGTTATAAAAGAAATATGCTTTGAGAGAAACTAGTTAAGTTGGGATCTGATATCTCAAAATGATTTGGTTTATTTGTTCTTGGATTTTCAGTCCTTAAAATTTTCTACTTCAGTCTGAATCAAGATTCATCTAGTGGCATCTCTGGGAAAATGACAAAGTAAATATAACCATATTCTTGTTCATTTACACTACCTAAAGATTTGGCAGTTTTATTACTTTGTTCCTTTTTATGTGTCCTGCAGCAGAAGACTGGGTTCATGAACTGGGGAAACTGTGGCTTTGCCACATCCCTTTTGTGCTTTTACTGTGACAGATCGCTTTCCCCAAGAGGGAGCATGAGGGGTGGTGGGAGGACAGCAGAGCTGCAAAAAGTGATGAACACGCACAGAGAGCTGGTAAAAGAAACCCATTTTGCTTCTGTGTCAGAAGAGGTGGGATGTGCCCTAGGGAAGCAGATTTTTGGACGAAAGTTGCTGAACTTTTCCTCTGATGCTCAGAAGTGAGCACTTTGCATAATGGCTACTCTGGGAAATTTACCCTGCGGCTCTTTAGACAGCTGCTGACTACGACAAATGGAGAGGGATTTTTTTTTATCCTTGCCATGTGAAGCAGGGCCGAATAAATTTGTGTTTTCACTAAATCAGGCTTTTCTGAAGATGCCCAACACTCTTTGTTCTTCTCTTGGGTGGATTTACTGAGGAGGAACAGCTCATGGCCTCCATCACATCCCTGCTTGGGGCACTTGCAGTGGTAGGGAATAGCAGCCCTCCTTGGGACTGCTAAAGAGCACAGTGCCACAGCTGAGGTGTGTTGGCTTCTTACCCAGCCCACATTAATATCTGGAATGTGCCCTCCTCCTCAAGGAGAATGTTCTAGGTCCTTCCTACCAGACTGCCTGGGCAAAGTGAGCTCTTGCAAAGATCTCATGCTCTGGGCTTTGCTCGCTGTAAAAATCTCCTGGCAGCTAGTTAGGGTGCCTTTATACTGGCACCAGTAATCCTGTAGCAGAGATTCCAGACACACACTGGGGACCCGTCATCTCAGCAGGGCTCTGCCCATTCAACCAGCCTGTGAACACATGATCTCCATGCAAATCCTGCAAGCAGGTGAGTTCCAGAAGGGTTAAGTGTTTCTAGGAATAGTGCCTTGCTGTGAATCTTGAATGAACAAGCCCACTTTGGGTTTATAATTCCTAGGAAGTTATGACTATCTCTCTCTCAGCATGAATAGCCCTTGAAGGCTCTTCAGATACTGATGAAAAAAGTGTTATGGAGACTTCAGACTTAAACTCATGTAGTTCCTATGACATAATGGCAATTTTATCATTCTATACCAGGCCTGCTACAGTCTTTGCCATCTGGAGTTCTGGTCCAGAAAAAGCTAAAAAAGAAAATGCTTTCAATACCCTTGTTCATTCATAACAACTGGTGTTCAGCCCCAAACTGGCCATTTATATGCTTTCATTTGAGGATATATTAAACATCACTTTGGGTACATAGAGGACCAGTAGATGTATGTACACATATATGTGTCTGTGTATGCAGACACTACAGTGTGATTTGCTTGGTTACATAGGTTTTGGATTGAATAGAAAGATGAGTACAGAAGGGTAAAAAAAAATTGAAAGGAGAACTGAGGATTCATAAGGAAAACCAGTAAAATTATTTTGGAATGGATTTTAAGACTGGGAAGTGCATACTTATTGCAT